>CM019177.2:24060141-25311721 GCA_009739505.2 Apolygus lucorum | reverse complement strand
CCAATGCGAGCTAGACGAAGCCTCAATTCCAAAAACGGCTTTTTCCACAGAGAACGAACACTATGAGTTCCTGAGGATGCCTTTTGGTTTGAAGAATGCTCCCCCTACCTTCCAAAGACTAATGAATTCTGTTCTCCGAGGTCTACAAAATGAGATCTGCCTTGTTTATCTCGATGACATCTTAATTTACAGCGTTAGTCTGCAAGAACACTGCGACCGACTTAGGCAAGTATTTAGGAGACTCAGGGAATCTAACCTTAAAGTCCAATTGGATAAAACAGAGTTCCTGAGAAAGGAAATTAGCTTTCTTAGGACACATCATAACACCGGAAGGCGTAAAACCGAATCCACTCAAAATTGATGCCATCTCAAATTTTCCGCTCCCAAAAACAAAGAAAGAATTAAACAATTTTTAGGTTTACTCGGCTACTACAGGAAATTCATCAATACTTGCAAAATTAACTAAACCTTTAACAACTTGTCTAAGAAAAATAAAACAGTAACGTATAACGACCCTCTTTACCAAGAATGTTTTGAACATTGCAAGACTTTGCTAACCAATGATCCCATTTTACAATACCCAGACTTTGAAAAAGAATTTAACGTCACCCTGCGACGCCAGCGACTTTGCACTCGGCGCCGTACTAAGTCAGTTTCATAGTGGTTCAGACCTCCCAATTGCCTTTGCTAGTCGTACTTTAAATGATTCAGAAAGAAAACTCTCCACCATAGAAAAAGAACTTTTGGCCATCATCTTTGCTCTAAAGAATTTCCGACCTTACCTCTACGGGAGAAAGTTTACCTTGTATACAGACCATCGTCCATTGCAATGGATCTTCAGCCTTAAGGACTGTTCATCAAAATTATTCCGCTGGAGATTAAAACTAAGTGATTACGATTTCGTCATAAAATATAAACCAGGATCGGCTAATCACGTAGCCGACGCACTGTCCAGAATTGAACTAAACAATAATGATACTAACGACCCCATTCCATCAACAAGTTTTGACCCTCCTTCAGATGAGATAGACAAAATAATAGGCACAATAATCGACAAGGACTACCTAGAACTTCTCGATCCCTTAGAAATTAATAGATTAATAGAACAACTAGATACAACAAATCAATCTTTGGAAGTTAATCCCACAGACCGTAATTCTGATTCTATGAGCACTGTACATTCAAACGCAGAAGGAAGCACGATTTTAACTATCCCGATCAAGGAAGGAGTTGTGAATCATGGACTTAATCAAATACTGATCAAAACAACATCAGGAAAACCTAAACCAACAAAAGTCATAAAATTGTTTGGAACTAAAACAAGATTAACCGTGGAATTATCAAAACCTAACTTTGAACACGACGTAATTAATTTCGTGAAAGAGTACGTTCGTCCTAATATTGAATACTCGATATATTTTTATAACGACGACAAATGCGAAACATATCAACGATTCGCAAAAGTAATGATGGACGTATTCAAAGAATCTGCAATCAAAATGACTAAATTCAATCAATTAGTTCAGGACATAACCAACGAAGACGAAGTCGAACACCTCATATCCAGTTATCATTTAGGTAAGACGAATCACAGAGGAATAGCTGAAACCTATGCAAAACTCAAAAGAACCTACTTCTGGCCTAATCAAAAGATATCGATCCAAAACTTCATTAATAGATGTGAAACATGCCTCAGCACTAAATATGACAGAGCTCCCATTAAACCTAAATTCAACATAACCCCCACGCCGACCAGACCATTTGAGATCGTACATTTGGATAAATTCACATTGGACGGCAGTAAATTCCTCACCATAGTCGACGCCTTTTCAAAATACGCCCAAGCCTATTACTTGACCTCCAATTCAAGCTTAGAAGCAGTCAAAAACCTCTTAACCTTCTTCACCCATCACGGAATTCCGAAAATGATTGTCTCCGACAATGGAGCTGAGTTCGATTCATCTTTGGTAAAAGAACTCTTGAACCTTCATAAAATAGAAACCCATTTTATCTGCAGCCAAAATCCAAACAGTAACGGTATAATTGAACGATTCCACTCCACCCTAATAGAACATATCAGACTTATCAACAACAGAACCGAATTTTCTTGCGACTCGATGGTCACTAAAGTAAAATACGCACTCATAGCTTATAACAATTCAATTCATTCTGTAACTAGCTTAACTCCCTTCGAAGTAGTGAACGGTCATATCGAACAGGGGAATCCCCTTGAAGCCGACTTAGAACAAATTCTGCTAAACGATTACACATCAAACATAAAGAACGTATAGCCGCGTTATATTCTGAAATTCACAATCGTAGTAATCAAACAAAAGAAGGAGTCATAGAAAAAGTCAATAAAAATAGAGAAGAAATTCCGAATCTCCCTCAAACCGTTTACGTAAAGAACAAACAATGGGGAATTTGCCTCAATTTTAGATTCTGGAATTTCAAGGCAATCCTATAATAGGGCACTAGAATAACGTTTAACACTAGGAATAACCAACGGAAAAAATTACCGTAGGAGAAAATGACTAAACAAGTGAACCTCTGTTACAAAACACCGCGAAAATCGAGGAGTATTGTTGACGTCATACGAAAAAAAAAAAAAAAAAAAAAAAACGACGCGAAAGCAACAACAGACAGAGTTCTAGCACGCCACACAAAACGATCCAGTGAAATGGCTACTCGAATAATGTGATTCAAATCTTGAAACTAAATAAGAGAAGATGAAGAATAATAATGCTTGATAAACTAGTAGATAGATTCGTATTGTAAAAAAGTGAGTAATACTGTTTCTTTTGGTCAATTTGGTGTCAGGGTTCTTCCTGCCAGATCGTGGCGCACTCTTGTGCGCACTACTCGGAAGGTAAAAGTTCGCGTTGTTCCGCTTCTGTGGTAAGCGCCACAGAACCTCCTTTGAAGTCAGATTGGTGGAATATCCGTCACGTTTCAAACATGGCTGCCTCTTACCCATTGCCACCACATTTAAAATTTCCATCTTCCTTAAATTCTCTAAATTTTTTGGATGCGTTTTCGAGCAGCTCACTATGGTTTATTCCATAAAAATAAACCCTCATTCGAAAAAAAAAAAAAAAAAATGTGAGGCAAATTCCCCATTAATGAGTAAAACCAAAAAAAAATATAATAAAGAAACCCTAAAGTCAGTAGATCCCGAAAAGAAAACGGCAGAGATAGTTCCTAGACATCACAATACAAAGAAAAAGATCCACGTCTCCAACATAAAAAGACCTAGGAAATTAGCAGCAGAGACAACTTCAAATTCAGATAGCTCAACTGATTCAGATATAGAACCACCTGAAAATTCAACACCCGACAAAACCTTCCGCGGACCTTGGAAAGGACCTAGGAAATAACTCCTTTGTTGCGATTACAGGTTTCTTCTCGTTCTACCGCCAATCGCAATCGGCGCTGAAATCAAGAATCTTGATAGAAGTGGAGGCATAATTCCTATTGACTTGGGACCTGCGAAACTAGAAGACACTGAACACGTACTGACTCATTACTATGAACTTTCTGGAATTTACTCCGCAGTCGATAATCTAAATGCCAATTTCTCATCCCTCGTTTACCACGGCCAAAAATCTCGCAAAATTCAAGATAAACTAGACGAATACTATTCCTTTTTCAGACACGTCCAACTCCTAGTACACCAGAAAATATCCAACATAAAATCCCATGGGAACTCTCGACAGAGAAGAGGTTTAATTAATGGTCTCGGAACAGTAATAAAAGCAATAACTGGTAACCTTGATAACGACGATAAAGATAGATTTGATCAAATCGTCGATGATTTAGATAAAAGAACCAAGAATTTAAACGCGAAATATTCCCGACAATATTCAGTGGTAGATCAACTGATCGCCAACTACAATAAGACCCTTCAGGTAGTCCAATTTAATAATGAACAAATCAAAAATAAGTTCTCAGAAATTAACTCGGTATTAAACTCAATCGATACACAAACCATGATGTACAAGGATATCGTTTACCATCTCCAGTCTTCTATGAACCTAATTCTAAATTTGTTATCCGAAATAGAAACATCAATAACTTTCTGTAAACAAGGAATATTGCACCCCAGTATCATGAGTACCCATATCTTAGAAATGGAATTTCAAAAACTATCAATAAATGTGACTGACCTCCTAACTTACGAGTCGTTAATTAAGGTACAATGTAACATAAGAAGTAATAGAATAATTTATTTCCTCACATTACCAGTATACAAAAATACTAATTACCACCTGTATTACTTGTATTCTACTCCATGGTATGTCAATAATAGTAGTTATACAACGGTTATACCACAATTTAGGTATCTATTAAAAAACTACGATACTGGCAATGAAGTACTTCCACTTACAACTCGTTGTGTACTAAATGAAATATTCTATTGCAATGTTGAAATGTCATCACCAGCTAAAGCACAATGTGAACGGAATATCCTTTTTAACGGTTCCACTAAAAGTTGTCAGTTCACTAAACTCGATATAGACACAAATTACATCTCCATAGTACCAGAGACAAACCAATTATTAGCAGTATTCCCTAATGAAGACCAGATTCAAATCAAAAGCCCTGATAAAATGGAAACAGTTAGCTTGCGCGGAATTTATTTGATTAACCCTGTATTAGACACCGTATACTACCATAACAAATCCTCTCCACTAAATTATCTAGTACTGGAAGCCCTACCTTACTCAGTCTACCCCCTCCAAAACTTGACTCCCTGAATTTCACCAAAATGTCAGTCCACATAGATGACCTCGATTTACAAAATTTTAACCAATTTCAACTTAACCTCAACCCACTGGACGACTATCCATTGGAAAATTTCTCCTGGTATCCGACAATCATGCCAAGTCTTTGGACTATCCTCCTTTACTTATTTCTCATTTCCATATTTAGCTACACTGTCACCAATTACCTCCGTACAAGAAAAATCCACATAACCCAATGAAGCACAGTGCGACAACATCATGCCCGCCATGCCGTTGATGGTTTATGTTTTGTTATGTTTATTGTTTACATACCCACCGTTTGCTTATTTAATTAAAATTGTTTTGTACATTTTGTACTTTGTTTTTGTTTTGTGATTATTTTGTACTTTTTGAACAATTGTTTTGTACATTGTTTTTGTACGTTTGTATTCAGTACGTTTGTACGTTTTTGTTGTAAATGTTTTGTACTTTGTATTCTGTATTATTGTTTTGTATTCTGTTCTACTATTGTAATCATTGAATTGTAAAATTTTTAATCATTGTAATCATTGTATTATTGAAAGAAAAATAACGGAACATAGCCATTTAAAAATCAAAACTTAAATTCAAAACTTAACCTCAATTTTAAACTCAAAACTTAACTTCAAACTCCAATTTTCAATTTTCTTAAACTTCAAAAATTTCAATTTTAAACTTAACTTCAAAAACTTCGTGACTCTATCACTGCAGTTTTTCTCTTGGGGAGGGAGGTGTTACGTCACCATTAATGCTGACTTCCCTAAGAAACCCTTATTCAGCAGCAGGAACCTATATAGGGAACTGCACTGACCGCCGCGAGTCAGTCTCGTCTTGCTGCTCGTCCTTAACGCCCGGTGTTCCGTTATTTCGCTTGAAGTTCCGTGTCAATAAATCGAAAGTGTTTTTTAAAAACTGTTTTGGTGGAACCCCGAACATAACTTATATGTACTGGTGAAATTCAGAGATAATTTTCAAATCAAACTCCTCTAAACCTACACCTTCCCAGATTATGTATGAGTAAGCAGGAAAGAAACTACTTACTCATCTTCCTTAATTTTGGTCCTACCAATTTTCTGTTAGTGTAGTTTTTTCTCAACAATTTAAGTTTATTTTTACCTGGATTTTTACATTACGTTTTTATTGATCTCGTTGTTTGGTGAATTTGCAGACCCATGCCCAGCTGAAGCAATATCTACCCATTATACGTGACAGTCCTGTCTACCCCATAATCAAGGATGCGAACGGAGTCGTTCTTTCTCTGCCTCCCATCATCAATGGCGATCACTCGAAAATCACTTTGCAAACCAAGAATGTCTTCATTGAAGTAACAGCTACCGATTTACACAAGGTGATTATTTTTCGTATGGTGAAATTTTACCACATAAGAGGTTTGTTCCAACTGCATCTCTTCTAGTCCATAAAACTGGAGGTATAAAATGAAGAAGTTCACAATTCACCAACCGGATCTCTGGGAGGGGTGGGAACCAGATTTATGCTCTGAAGTAATAAATTTAAATAAAGTAGTAGGTGTTTGTTAAGGTCATGGACTTCTGAATCGCAGTTCACGTTTCTTTTCATGAGGATTCCGCGCTGAAATGTTAGGAACCTTTCAGAATAAACCTTATCATCATGATTACCTGGTTGAGCTGCCATTCGTGAAATACATTATTTCCTTTTTCAGGCGCACATTGCTCTTGAAACATTGGTGACAGCTTTTTCCTGTTATTGCGGTACTAAATACCAAATTGAACCAGTTGAAGTTGAGTGGGTTGATGGTTCGAAACATCGAACACCTGAATTGAAGTCCCGGAAAGAAATCATCAATGCTAAGAAAGCAAATAAATTCATTGGGTCCAAGTAAGTCTACTTTTATGTTATTCAAATTGTAAAAACGCTGCAAATTATTACACAATGGTTTATTATTTTTCTATAGATCACTCGTCTGCAAAGCCACCAACCATCCAACATGAAGAAAAACATCGATCGCATTTCGGTCAGCTTTAATTTGAACGGAGATTAGGCCTCTTTTGCGATTCACACTCGTGTTTCTGATTTATCGTAGTCCAAACTTTGAATTCTCGTAGTGAGCGGACGATTTGTCCTACAGAGCTCCGGGTGGTCTCAAAAAATTCTAAAAATTCTATAGAATCTTAAATTGAAGGAAAAACAATACCTTTATATCGAAATTTTTTGAGTTAGGGCGTTTTCAAAATTTCAAAATTGATTTTGGAACCCTTAGAAGTGACCTACACCAACCAAAATCTCCGGGGCACAACTAGACCCCAAATGGAGCCTACATTCCAAATTTCATCAAAATCGGTCAATGCTAAGTAACAAAAGTGCCGCGTACGGCGGACGGACGGCCAAATTTTTATTCGATTTTTGGATTTTACGTACCTTGAAACGTGAACCACCAAATTTTGAGGGGGTGTTAAAAAAATGTAATTCTTGGTCGATTCCAAAGGTTCAATGTTGAAACAAATAAATCAAAAAATGGGATGTGAGGATGATTTAAAAAAAAATTTTAATCGAAAGTGGACCTCATCCTGAGAATTTTGACACCAGCCGTTCTCTTTTTGGATGTGTAGATATTTTTCTATGATTTTTCAAAGTTTCGAATGTTTATGACGTCACGTGCCCCTCCCGCCTGGGCGGGACCCCCCAGCCCACTGTGACGTCATAAACATTCGAAACTTTGAGAAATCATAGAAAAAAGTCTTCTCACGCTATAAAATTGCCGTTGGTGTCAAAATTTTCAGAATGAAGTCTAGTTTAGATTTAAAATAACAATAAACAGTTTTTTCTACCCAGGCGCACACCCCATTGTTTCGTAAAGCAATACAATTATTTAGGTCCATATTTGAAATATGCCCGTTTTACTTCAGGGTGTAAGCCTAACTGGACTGCCATACGGTACCAGTCGATTCTATAACTAATTTGCAACAAAAATATGTCTCGTTGCAATTTTTGTTTAAACCCATAGTTTTCGAGTTATTTCAACTTTAAACTTTTTTTTCGTGATTTTGACCTTACATCATTAAAACGGTTATAACACCTTTAATTTGCTGTGTAAATTACAATTCGAGGATACCGTTGGAAAGAGCATTAATTTCACTATCGGATAGATGCCTTAACTTTTTTGTGAGTCAAGGTTGGAGACATGAAAACGTCCTCTAAAAAGAGAATTGTACGTAATTTTGGAAACCTCGTATTTTTTCAATCGCAATTTGAACTACGGGAACTCATATTTTTTCAAGATGCAAGAACAGTAAAAACTGCACCAGAATCTCAGCTTTCCAATGGTATAATCAAAAACGTCTGCCAAGTGGGTGTGGCACATAGCTTCCTCGTGTCCATAACTCGATTGTATAGATGATCCGATGAATAGTAGTTAATCTCAAAACACCAATCTCTAAGTACCTTTCACTACCCTCATAGGGGACCATCTACACGCTAATCTGGACAATCCTAGAAAATTTCATCAAATTCGGATGAAAAAATAAGTGAGTAGATGTATGTGATTGGATCAAAAAAATTCTTAGCCTCGGCTGGGATTCGAACCCGCGATCCCTGGAGCACAAATCAAGACTCTGTCCTCTGAGCTATTGAAGCCTTGTCATGTATAAGATTTGAGATTCTCACAGGAGACCATCCCTCTATGAATGAATCCCTCTATGAAAAACAATTCTCTATGATTTTCATCGGATACCATCTAAACACTACTCTGTAACATCCCTGAAAATGTCATCGAAATCGGGTAGAAATTGTGGAAGTTATGGCTGTTACAAGCAATTCACGTTCGCGCATGCGCATCGGCTACTATCAGTCCGAGGGTGATGATTTTCATAGGGGACCATCTAAACACTAATCTGTAACATCCCTGAAAATTTCATTGAAATCGGATTGAAAATGTAGAAGTTATGGCCGTTACAAAGAATTCACGTTTGCGCATGCGCAGTCGCTTCTATCAGTCCGAGGATGATGATTTTCATAGGGGACCATCTACAACCTAATCCACATAATCCCTGAAAATTTCATAGAAATCGAGTGGAAAATGTGGAAGTTATGGCCGTTAGAAGGAAATTCACGTTTGCGCATGCGCAGTAGCTACTATCAATCCGAAGGAGATGATTTTCATAGGGAATCATTTAGATACTAATCTGTAACATCCCTAAAAATTTCATCGAAATCGAGTGGAAAATGTGGAAGTTATGGCCGTTACAAGGAATTCACGTTTGCGCATGCGCAGTCGCTTGTATCAGTCCGAGGATGATGATTTTTATAGGGGACCGTCTACACACCAACCCGCACAATCCCTGAAAATTTCATCGAAATCGGACAATAACTTCGTATAGTTATGCTTGTTACAAGGAATTGATGACAGACGGACAGACACACAGACAGACAGACACGGAACCAAAATTGTTCAGAAAGGTCTAAAACGCAAAACGCGAGTGAAAATTTTGATTTTGGAGAACTTTTTTTTTTCGTCCTTGAAAAGTGAAAACAAAGCTTCCGCTACCTTGGTAGACTCGGAAGCAAAATATTTTACAAGCAAATTTAGGGGAGAAATTTGTGTTTAAACGCGGAAAAACGTGCATTTTTTCAACGAAATCAGCGCTCTGGCCTCCTGTTTCCGGAGGCCTCGTGGTCTACTGCGGTGCCCGCCCACCCACTTCTATCGTCCGGCCCCTCAGATCTTCGAGGCGGAGCGCTGATTTCGTTGAAAAATTCACGTTTGTCTGCGTTCAAACACAAATATCTCCCCTAAATTTGGTTGTAAAATATTTTTTGATAATACCATTGGAAAGCTGAGATTCTGGCGCAGTTTTTACTTCTTGCATCTTGAAAAAATATGAGTTCTCCTAGATCAAATTGCGATTGAAAAAATGCGAGGTTTCCAAAATTACGTACAATTTTCTTTTTAGAGGGAGTTTTCATGTCTCCAACCTTGACTCACACAAAAGTTAAGGCATCTATCCGATAGTAAATTTAATGCTCTTTCCAACGGTATCCTCAAATTGTAATTTACACAGCAAATTAAAGGAGTTATGACCGTTTTAATGACGTAAGGTCAAAATCACGAAAAAAGTTTAAAAGTTGAAATAACTCGAAAACAGAGGGTTTAAACAAAAATTGCTACGAGACATTTTTTGTTGCAAATTAGTTATGGAATTGACTGGTACCGTATGGCAGACCAGTTATACTTACACCCTGTATATTGGATTTGATGTTTTAAACATCAGCTTAGTACACAAAAGCTTTTAACAAAGGTGAATGGCTTGCACAATTTGCACTTTATATTTCCTTTGGACCCATGTTCAGCTGTTCAGGAGGTTCCATTGCTTCCGAGTTTTTACTAAGGTAGTTGAAGCAATATTTTCTCTTTTCATGAATAAACAAAATGTTTCTCGAAAATCAAAATTTCCACTCGCGTTTTACTTTTGCTATCGTTTAAATTTTGGTTTCGTGTATGTCTATCTTGAGTGTCCTCAAATCCTTGTAACGGGCAACACTTCAAGAAGTTACTGCCCGATTTTGATGGAATTTTCAGGGATTATGCGGGTTGGAGTGTAGAAGCGCCCCTCTCAAATCTTTCCCCCCTGGATTGATGGTTGCTTTTTCAAACGGTAAACTCTTGTAACAGCCATGATGTCCACATTTTCCATCCGATCCGATGAAATTCCCACGATACTCTAGATAGTTCCCTATGAAACCCATCAAAATCGGACCATTCGTAGCTACTGCGCATGCGCAACCTGAAATCCATACCTACACTTTCCATTCAATTTTTTTGGGGGTTTTCAAGGATTTTGTAGTTGAGTTTCAGGAAGGTTCCCTATAAATGTCGTCGTCATGTGACCATAAAACTTGTAGGTACCTACTTGGAGATTGAAGTTTTGAGATTATCTACTATGCATCGGCTTATTCTCTATTATCGTGTTATGAATAAGAGGAAGCTATGTGCCACACCCTCTTGGCAGACATTTTTCATATGATATTATTATTTTAAAAAAAATCTATTGTCATGAATCGGGAGGGATGTACAATTAATTCAATTCATTTAAATTTTATTGCCATCATGAATTGTGTATGTACTTAATGCTTCCAAGAACATTTTTTTTTAATTAGGTAAGGAAGTATGTGTCAAATCAGCAAAAAAAATTATAAAATCTTGTTTTTTCAATTTGAAGCAAAAAACACCGATTCCTATTGAATATTACGTGTAATAAGTTGACATTACAAATGTTTACCATTGGATCATCGAATCGGAATTTTAGCGGATCAGAGGTAGAAATATTGCAAAATTCCACTGGAGTATGATCTTTACTCCTAGGTATCTAACTCTTTCATTTGTATTTCTCTTCAGTGTTAACGCAGGTGATTTGGCTGCGATGCTGACCAAAATGTGCCTCTCAGCTAAAACTTCTGGAGGTTCTGATATTGTTGTCACCGTCCCTCCAACACGCCATGACATCCTCCATTTAGTCGACATCTACGAGGATGCTGCTATTGCTTTCGGCTACAATAACATACCTAAAACCATCCCCAGTACAAGCACTGTTGCAAGACAGGTAAACAACAGAATCGCTTGCTTCAGAAACCCCCTAAGTCCACTTTTTTGTATTTCGGAATACAGTGAACTGTGCGTACCTGTAAACCAGACTGCTGGTTGTTGGTGGGTTTCTATTTTGAACTAAAAAATGAAAAACAATTTCGCATTTTCTGGCATTTAGTGGGTTTCTGAAATAAGTTATTCAACTATGGTATCTTGATAAGATGTGTTAAGGGGATCTCAGTCAGTCGCCTGTCCTTCCTCGTTGCGGGTTAGTCTAATCTCTAAGGAACCGGCGCTCGGTACCTCCTTCCCCTCCGTCTGAAGGAGCAACATTACCTCCCCCAGTGCCTCCTTCATCCCCCAGCCTTCTCATAGCTGGTTTGTTTTCATCAACAGTTTTTCTCACTTTTCTCAGGAAATAATCACCCAGTTTTCATGTTTCTTGTGGAAATCTTATTTTTATAATATCTACACTAACGAACTTGTTTAGTTCCAAAAGTGAAAATTAAGCAAAAGTTGTACCTAAATTTGAAATTTTCAAGGATTTTTGAAACTCATTTGTGCATCTACCTAGGGAATTGAAAAACTAAAAGATTGCCGCTTGAATCATCAAAATCGACCATTAATTGCCAGAGAAAAGTGGAAACCCCTGTTATTCACTGACTAAGACCCCCTTAGAAACTGAAAATGCCATTTTGTTACCAATTTCTGTATATAATTAAGTATTTTATTTACTCATCTCTGCGATTTTTTTACAGCTTCCCGTTAACAAACTGACTGACCACTTGAGAGTTCAAGTTTCTCAGGCTGGTTTCTCTGAGATTCTATCTTTTTCATTGGTGAGTTTGAATTACACGCTGGGTTTACCCGGACCTTTCACAGTGACTTTACTGTGTTTTTACAACTTTTATTGCTCTAGATTGACCTACCTAATTTAAATTTGGCTTTTGATTCTAGTGCTCAAGGGATGATGTCTCCACTAAATTGAGGAAACCTTTTGAGAAAGCCAATGCAGTTGAAATAGGCAACCCTAAAACCTTGGAATTTCAAGTTGTCAGAACAACTCTTATTCCCGGTCTCTTGAAGTCCGTGGCATTCAATAAAAACGCTGCTCTTCCCATCAAAGTTTTCGAAATATCTGATATTTCTTCCTTGGATGTAAATGCTGGTAAGTCTGGTATCTACATAGAAGTAGGTAATTCTTGTTTTTTGGCATTGCAAAGCCATTGCATGAGAATGACATATTTCTTCCAAAAGAAAGATCAAAATATACGAGTACAGTATATTCAGCTGAAGCTCTCTAAAACCGTAACAGTATGTAACTACTGTATAATAATTCTCGAACAGTAGCTACCAACTAATTTTTACCCTATCCACTTCTTTCTTCGACAGAATGTGGTGCAAAGAACGAACGACGATTGGCTGCTGTGTACTACGATAAAAAGGCTGGTTTTGAAGTCATTCATGGACTCTTAGATCGCATAATGCAGGTTCTAAATGTTCCATGGTCTAAAGAAAACGGGTACTACATATATGGGACCGATGGTAGGTATTCTAGTCAAATAATATTTGACTATTATATTATAATAGTGTACAACATGTACTTACGGATTCGCAAGTACTGCAACGTTTTGCGTTTTTTCCGCATAAAATCAGTATGCCACTAGTATAAGGTTGTCCGTTACTTGTCTATACGAGTACGGTATCGATAGGTACTTTCCTTTCGATTCCATTAATTTTGGTATCGGTACTTTTTGTTTGATACGAGCACTGGTATCGAATGAAAGTTCAGATATCGGTATCGGAAAAGACACATTGTTTAGTAATGCATGCAATCCAGGGGACGTCCCATTCGATAAGCATTAGGTCAATTAATACCAGTTGGTAAGCGAAAAGATTTTTTCACTCGATGTTATTTATTAAGTATTTTAGGCAAAAAATAGTGCCCCCCCCACCATTTTCCACCTTAACGTTTCTAGCGGCATGGGAGCCTCGAATTTGAAGAGCATTTTGAAATCCATGATCTACGACACGCAACATGCGAATTCGAGTTTAACCCCCCCATAACCATCACTAATGGTGCCAGTCTGGCACCAAAGCGGTAATACTTCGTAAAGTTGAACTTTCATCTATTAGTTTTGATAGGCAGTCCGTCGAAGTTCATTTCCGTATTCAAGTTGAAACACAACATACTCTGGTACTCTGATACTCTGGTGGAATAGTGTGCAATTTGGATAATTTCTGAGTCGAACAAAAGAAAAAACACTCAAATCGGTTGGAAATTGAGGCCTGGGCTGATTTTACATGATTATGCCCGCAAACGCACGTTTTTGAGCATTAACCTCCCCTTCCCTCCCTTTGAAGACAAAATTCGAAATTCCGGCGACACATTGCACTACTAGACAGGTTTCCGCGACGAATAAAAAAATAACCACGAAAATCGGTTGAAAACTAAGGCCTGGACAGACGACACAAGATTAAGCCCCAAAACGCACGTTTTTTGAGCATTAAACCCCCCCCCCCCTTCCACCCTTAAAACGCAAAATTCGTAATTTCGGCGACGTTTTGCACAACTAGATAGTTTTCCGCGACGTACAAACAAAGAACTGCGAAAATCGGTTGAAAACTAAGGCCTGGCCAGACGTCACAAGATTAAGCCCCAAAACGCACATTTTTTGGGCATTAACCCCCCTTTTCCCCCCCTTAAAACGCAAAATTCGAAATTCCGGCGAGGTTGTGCACAACTAGGTAGATAGTTTTCCGCGACGTACAAAAAAGGAACCACGAAAATCGGTTGAGAACTAAGGCCTGGGCAGACGACACAAGATTTTGTCAACCACACACACACACCTATGGGTTTTTTCGCGGATTTGGATTCAGAATGGTCTAAAACGGATTAGTGTGTGGTTATTGCTTCCGAGTCTACCAAGGTAGCGGAAGCTTTGTTTTCACTTTTCAAGGACGAAAAAAAGTCTGCCAAGTGGGTGTGGCACATAGCTTCCTCGTATCCATAACCCGATTGTATAGATGATCCGATGCATAGTAGTTAATCTCAAAACATCAAAACAAGTTAATCTGTAACATCCCTGAAAATTTCATTGAAATCGGACGGAAAATGTAGAAGTTATGGCCGTTACAAGGAATTCACGTTTGCGCATGCGCAGTGGCTACTATCAGTCCGAAGGTGGTGATTTTCATAGGGGACCATCTAAATACTAATCTGTAACATCTCTGAAAATTTCATTGAAATCGGATAGAAAATGTAGAAATTATGGACGTTACCAGGAAATTCACGTTTGCGCATGCGCAGTGACTACTATCAGTCCGAAGGTGGTGATCTTCATTGGGGACCATCTACACACCAACCCGCACAATCCCTGAAAATTTCATTGAAATCGGACAATAACTTCGTATAGTTATGCGCGTTACAAGGAATTCATGACAGACACACAGACACAGAACCAAAATGGGGTATTTCGGTCAATTTTTTTTTATTTTTTTTTTTTTCAAAAGAGTACGGCTCAGGAATAACGGTAATCGGGTCTGTTCGTCGAGAAAATGTTTTTAAAAAATCAGAGAAGCTAAGGAAAGTTGAAGATTTGAATGGTGTGACGTAGCTAGCCAATCGTGACGTAGCTAGCCAACTGTCTTTGAAAAAAGTATCCATGCACGGAAACCCTTGAAAGACCTCTTGGATACTACAAAATAGTACTCACACACGCGCGCGGCGTAGTCCTTGCCTAGTGTGTGTGCATTTATAGCAGCCCGCCTTTTTCAAACGTGTGATCTCTTTAATTAATTTTTCTACCACATGTTATAGTATCATTGGGCTTAAAGTTGTAGTATATAGGTTTTCAAGGGTGCTGAATCCAAATTTGAGGTCAAAAACCTGAATTTCCGACCCACCGAAATACCCCATTGTTCAGAAAGGTCTAAAACGCAAAACGCGAGTGAAAATTTTGATTTTGGAGAACTTTTTTTTTTCGTCCTTGAAAAGTGAAAACAAAGCTTCCGCTACCTTGGTAGACTCGGAAGCAAAGAAGTTCTCCAAAATCAAAATTGTCACTCGTGTTTTGCGTTTTTAGACCTTTCTGAACAATTTTGGTTCAGTGTCTTTGTGTCTGTCTGTCTGTCTGTCATGAATTCCTTCTAACGCGCATAACTATACGAAGTTATTGTCCGATTTCGATGACATTTTCAGGGATTGTGCGGGTTGGTGTGTAGATGGTCCCCTATGAAAATCATCATCCCCGGATTGATAGAAGCGACTGCGCATGCGCAAACGTGAATTCCTTGTAACGGCCATAACTTCTACATTTTCCATCCGATTTCAATGAAAATTTCAGGGATGTTACAGATCAGTATTTAGATGGTCCCCTATGAAAATCATCATCCCCGGATTGATAGTAGCCACTGCGCATGCGCAAACGTGAATTTCCTTGTAACGGCCATAACTTCCACTTTTTCTACCCGATTTCGATGAAATTTTCAGGGATTATGCGGATTAGGTTGTAGATGGTCCCCAATGAAGATCACCACCTTCGGACTAATAGTAGCCACTGCGCATGCGCAAACGTGAATTCCTTGTAACGGCCATAACATCTACATTTTCCATCCGATTTCAATGAAATTTTCAGGGATGTTACAGATTAACTTGTTTTGATGTTTTGAGATTATCTACTATGCATCGGATCATCTATTCAATCGGGTTATGGATACGAGGAAGCTATGTGCCACACCCACTTTTTTTCTTTTCTGTTGAGTGTTGTCCAACTTTACCCCAGATCGATCGCATAAGGACGCCCAAGTCTTACTGTGGGACATCCTAAAAAGGAGGTACAGTACATATTTGGTGAATAATTGAAAAACTGTACGTTTTTGAATATTTAATAAACACTTCAAGTTAACTGGTGAAGATTGCAAACTCATATTATCTGACAATTGGCTAA
Source organism: Apolygus lucorum (assembly GCA_009739505.2). NCBI lineage: Eukaryota > Metazoa > Arthropoda > Insecta > Hemiptera > Miridae > Apolygus > Apolygus lucorum. Next base: position 25,295,450 of record CM019177.2, on the reverse strand, counting down.
TATGAGTACTTCAAAATGAGTACTCACAAGTAGCGAGACCCATCGTCTGGACTTCTATCTGACTAGTATTGGAAGTATCTACTGGTATCGATACTCTGTTGGTGTCCGACAATCCTGGTTACTTGATTGTTGAAAAAGGTACCTACCGTCCTGCAGTCTACGTTTGCTCGTCTTCGACTATCGCTACTTCGTCCATTTACCCACCTATTCCAGGGAAGACCGTGAATCTATGGTCCCATTTTGATGAATTTCATTCGGTCAACTTCGTCACTGACCATCCCCAGTCATTTTATTGAAACATCGATTTCCTACTATCTAGTGATCCGACATTGCTCCAATATAATGAATAGTTGAGGGTCCTCTCCAAGATGGCTGTTTATCAAATTCTTCGCCATTCGATCAGTAGGAGTCACGACACAATATGAAGGCTCAATAATATTCATGTTTGTCTAAAATTGAATTAAAGTGCATAATGATGAAACCGTTAAGATCAGCAGAATAAATAACAATAATTTGCACAACTAAAATAGAAATTATAATAATAAGGAGGTAGACGGGCCTTGGTAGCCCAAAGCTTATCATGTTCCTTTCATTGAGTTAGTTATTCCTTGGTTGCCTATCTACTATGTTACATAATATGTAACATGTAGCTTATATATTATATAAGCTAAATATTTGTATTTGTTGAATTCGAAAAAGTAAACATGCATTTCATTCATTCATATTCATGTTAATCACAATTTTAAACATATTGTTTAGTAATGCATGCATTCCAGGGGACGTCCCATTGGATAAGCATTAGATCAGTTTAACCAGTTGGTAAGTGATAAAACTGTTTCACTCGATGAAATTTATTTATTACTTTAGGCAAGAAATACTGACCCCCCCCCCCCCATCATTATCCACCTTAACATTTCTAGCGGCATGGGAGCCTCGAATCTGAAGAGCATTTTAAAATCCATGATCTACGACACCCAACATGCGAATTCGAGTTCACCCCCCACCGCCACCTCCCCAACGCCAACAATGGTGCCGGTCTGGCACCAAAGCGGAAATACGTCGTAACATTGAACTTTCATCTGTTAGTTTTGGTAGGCAGTCCGTCGAAGTTCACATCCGTATTCAAGGTGAAACACAAAAAAAAAAAAAAAAAAAAAACACGAAATAAGCGGTTTATGGCATCATGGCACCATGTCCTGGTACCATAGTGGCACCACTATTAGTTCCATGGTGGTACAGAGAATAATTCATGAAAATCCGGAGGTATAATGAGAATTTTTCCTCAATTTCAAAGCTTGGGAACAATTAGTAAGCAGTAAAGGAACCGAAATATTGAAAAATCGGATATTTTGTGAATGTTATCCCCCCACTCCCCCTTCCCCTTGCGAATTTTGGTACTCTGGTGAAATCATGTACAACTCGAAAGTTATTTGAGTCAAACAAAAAAAGAAACACGCAAATCGGATGGAAATTGAGGCCTGGGCAGAGTTTACAAGATTATGCACGCAAACGCACGTTTTTTAAGCATTAACCCCCCTTTCCCCCCCTTAAAAAGAAAAATCCGAAATTCCGGCGCCGTAGTGCACAACTAGATAGTATTCCGCGTCAAACGAAAAAAGAACCACGAAAATCGTTTGAGAACTAAGGCCTGGGCAGAGTACACAAGATTATGCCCAAAAACGCACGTTTTTCGAGCATTAACCCCCCCTTTCCCCCCCTTAAAAGGCAAAATTCGAAATTCCGGCGACGTAGTGCACAACTAGATAGTTTTCCGCGACGAACAAAAAAAGAACCAGGAAAATCGGTTGAGAACTAAGGCCTGTGCAGAGTACACAAGATTTTGTTACACACACACACAGACATACACCTATGGTTTTTTTTCGCGGATTTGGATTCAGAATGGTCTAAAACGGATTACTGTGTGGTTATTTTTTTTTTTTTCTGTTGAGTGTTGTCCAACTTTACCCCAAATCGATCGCATAAGGACGCTCAAGTCTTACTGTGGGACGTCCTAAAAACTCAATATGGAAATTCATTGGTAAAGGCTTCTTGCAAATTTCTATGATACTTGTCCTTCTGTTATGACATTTACAGGAAATTTATTTATCATGGTTTCATAGATTTCGTAATTCATTTTCTCTCGTTACAGACGATTCTTATTTCCCTAAAAGGTGCGCTGAAATAAGATTCAAGAACACTCGAATTGGCACCTTGGGCACTCTTCACCCGGAAGTGATCACAGCCTTCGACCTCTCACTCCCTTGCTCCGTGCTTGAACTGAACATTGAACCCTTTGTATAAGGTATTGTTTAGTATCAACTGTTTACCCTTCAACAATCCACTGTTCCAAGTACCGAACACGAATTTGGTAGGCAGGTACCCAGTACCATAACACCAATCAGTACTTGATTGTTTCATCTTCATCCAGAAATGTACCTCCAAAACTTCTCTGTCTAGTTTCTTTTTTGAAGCATTAAAAAAATGGCTCACTTGTTATAAAATAATTATATTATGTTTCCATGCTCCCTGTTCTTTTATCCCTCCTATGCTGAAGATGTTGCCTATAATCTTTTCGTGGTACTATTGGTTTAGTATTTTCAATAATGGATTCGATCAAGAAAGTAAAAAAAATTTTACCCTCCCTCAAAATTTGTTGGTTTACGTTTCAAGATGCGTAGAATCCGAAAATCGAATTAAAAAAATTTCCGTCAGTACGCCGTCCGCGGCACTTTCCTTAGGACCGATTTCGATGAAATTTGGTATATGGGCTCCATTTGGGGTCTAGTTGTGCCCCGAAGGTTTTGGTTGATGTAGGTCATTTCTAAGAGTTGAAAAATAAGGGTTGAAATTGTCGATTCCCTAGCTCACGAAAATGCCGATATAAAGGTATTGTTTTCCATCAATTTAAAATTGTATTGAATTTTTAGAGTCGAATGAGACCACCCGGAGCTCTGTAGGACCAACCGTTCGGTCCCTGTGAAAACTTAAGGGTTGGACTTACGATAAATCAGAAATACGATTGTGAATCGCAAAAGAGGCCTAATCTCCGTTCAAATTTTAGCTGACCAAAGATCGCTGTTCGTTTTTCCGAGTTGTCCTCAGCAATCTTTTTTTTTAAACTGAGTGTGAAGCGTTTATTTCATTAACCTAAACTTGAATGTGAAGCGAAATTGGGTTGGTACCTAGGTGGTGACAATGGTAGAGCTTCTTTGCAGGAGAGTGATCTAGTAGAAAAATAATAAACCTTTGTGTAATAATTTGCTGCGTTTTCTGTATTCACTTAAGGGGGTATCAGTCGGTCGCCGTCCGTTCTTAGTATTTCGCGAAATTGAAGGCGACAAAAACTTGAAAAAATTTACTCAAATTTGAAATTTTAAAGCATTTTAGGAATTCGTTAGTGCATGGCCCTAGGGAATTGAATAACTGAAATATTGCCGCTGGAATCATCAAAATCGAAAGAAAAATTGCCAAAGAAAAATGGAAAAACTACTGAGAAAACGGGTTTTTTCCATGTTTTTCCATATTTCTCTAGCAATTATTGTTCGATTTTGATGATTCCAGCGGCAATCACTCAGTTTTTAAATTCCCTAGGGCCGTGCACTCATGAATTTAAAATCCTTGAAAATGTCAAGTTTAGCTATATTTTATGGGAAAAACATAACTGAATTAACGGGTTTTCCCATTTTTCTTTTGGAAACATTGGAAAGAGCGTTAATTCCATATATCTTTAGTGCCAAATCAAAATGCACTAATTACTAAATCAGTTGCTTACATCAAACATTCAATAACCTCTGTAATCCAGCGTATGATTACGTGCGCGTAGCCTAAAAAATGCGTGAAAATGTCAGTTCTCGAATGTTACCTATATTTAAAAAAAAAATTAGAGATGATAATTGGTGGAAACAATTTTGATTGAATGCAAAAAAGTCTGTCATGTGGGTGTGGCACATCGCTTCCTCGTATCCATAACCCGATTGTATAGATGATCCGATGGATAGTAGTTAATCTCTAAACACCAATCTCTAAGTACCTTTCACTACCCTCATAGGGGACTATCAATCCGGGGGCCATGATTTTCATAGGGGGATTTTCTACACGCCAATCTGAACAATCCCTGATAATTTCATAAAATTCGGATGAAAAATGTGGAGAATACTGTGGTAAATTTAATCGAAATTGGACAATAACCTCGTATAGTTATGCCCATTACAAAGATTTTCATTACAGACAGGCACGGAACCGAAATTGGTCAGGAAGGCCTAAAACGTTAAACGCGAGTAGGAATTTTGATTTTGGAGAACATTTTTTTTCATCCTTGAAAATTGAAAACAATGCTTCCGCTACCTTGGTAGAGGGGATAGTTGTCTTACATGAAGGCTTCGCCGTTGCACACATCTATTAGATAGGTAATTATATATTTCCGGCACGCCCAATTTACAATCAACGTGATTCATCATTTTAACAAGAGAACTACTAATTAAAGAAAATTAAATTATAGTAGGTAGGTACTTATAGGGACCTAGGTAGGGAGAGGCAAGAAAATATGGTTACAGATTGAAAAGTGAATTTAACTGAACAATTACCTGAATAAGATGGGGAAGAAAAAATCAAGGGTTTTAGTAATGATAGGGCTTATGAAAGAAATCAAATTGTGGATTTGTGGTAAGAAGGAGATCAGCACTGTGGGGTAGCAGGTGAAGGGGACGATGTCGGTCATAATTTGTGGCGGAAAATGGGGTATGCAACAAAATCTATGAGCCAGTGGATGACCGGGTGGCGGCAAGATTTATCTTCGAAAGCAGCAGTCCTGACATGTTCAAGATGACTTTGTTCAAGATTTTATAGAGGAGCACAAGATCCGCGGAACTCCTACCTCTCTCGAGGGTATCCAGGTGAAATCTCCGCATTAGAATAAGGGTATAAAAACGTGCAATAATTATTAGGCTTTATAGGTAGGTATATTTTTAAAGTAACTAACACGAAACGCGGATGAGGGAAATTTTCGTTGGGTGTAGTGGGAGTGGGCGACCTTTCACGCAGGATGTGGAGAGTGGTGGTGTGGGTGGAGGGAAGCATGGATGCTGAAGGCTGCTGCAAGATCCATGGATGAAAGTTCAGATTTTTGACACCGTGCGCCCTCGCTCATAGTTCCACGCTTATCCGCTAGGAAGTGCGAACTGTCATCTAATGGGCTCATCTGGTTTCTCAAACCTTTCTCCGAATTCGCAACCCCCGTCTTGAGGATCCTGTGATTAGGATCTCCACGCTCCTTTTGTTACCCACCTACCGTGATCACACTCCACTGGCCAAGACTTCTGCTTGGCTAGATAGTGCTGTCTTTCCTCAAGAATCTGCTTCTGGTTACCTACTCCTACAAAATTTACTTGGGCAGGCGCATTATTTCTCGGAGATTTGGAGAAATCGGAACTGAATGACTATACCTATGATAGCACAATATTATGAAATATCTGCTCCTTTTTTGTTCATCCCACAAGTTCTTTTGTGGTGCCAACAATTGGTACCTCACCGGAAGGTGGTATCATTCGATTCTAAAAGTTGAAATCTATTTTCACTCTTGAAAGAGCGGTTAAAAAATGTCCGTCCAAGATTCTAATATTTCCAATAAACGAAAAACGATATCTACCCACTAAAAATAACAGTAGGTTTTTATTTGGAATATGCTTGGACTACATCTAGCCCATTTGCCGAAATTCGAACCTTGTATGGTAGAGAAAACGTTCCAATTTTTACTATAAACACGCGGAAGATGAAGATGCTCGCTCTCACAGTCGAAAATGTGCGTGGACCACTGCCAAATCCCTTCGAGAGGGCTCTCCCTTCCGTGTTTGCAGTGGTAACAGATTCCGCCCATAAACATTGTTGTGTTTAGGTTCCGCAAAAGTTCCCACTAGAATTTTCCTACAATTCTGCCACCCCTATTATAAAGTAAACATTTTATCAAAATATAGTCATGAAATTAATATAGTAAGGTACTTTTTTGACCTTTAGTTGACGGCTGAAATTCTTAAAAGTAAGGTACAAAAGGATCATGTCAAATGAGGTTTTAAATGGTTATAGGTTCCTAGCTAAATTATTCTAAATTTCGCAATTATTGTGGCTCAATTTTGGATTCGAAATTAACTTAGTTGACGCGAAAAATTTTACTTAACTATGATCTCAACTCTGGTTCAGAAAGACAACCCCAACTCTTCAATTTGTTTAACTCGAGAGACATGCTGTAGCAAAGTTTGGGTTGGACCGTTTAGAACTTCATTGACCCAATATGTCACCTTTTATTCAAAATGACCTCAACCGATCGACCAACGACGAGAGTTTATATTAGGTTAAGTTTTAATTTGGCACTGTCGAGAAGAAAGTTTGAGATTAGTTTCTATTTATTGTCGAATAGATAATTTAGTCGGTACTTATCAGTCTCACTGTATTTTTAAAATCGAATAAGGACTTGAGGGTTGGACGAAAATTGAACAAAAACGCTGCTAATTATCACACAAAGGATTATTATTTTTACATGTGGATGTAGACTAGCCTGCAATGAACACACCTCCGCCAGTGCCACTACCTACTAACCATATTTTCTCTTCACAATCAAAAGTTTATTTTGAAGAAATAAATGCTTCACACTCAATTCGAGGAAATAAAATCAGGAACACGAGTGTGAATCGCATAATCTGACTAAAATGCGATCGCTGTAGGTACGTGGTAGGTAGTATCTATGGTAGGTAGGTGGTGATAATGGCAAAGCCGTGTTCTTTGCAGACGAGGGATTTATATAGAAAAATAAACCTTTGTGTAATAATTTGCAGCGTTTTTTAAATCTATTACTCACTACTTTCTTATCCGTTACTTACAAAAATCTAATTTTTTTTTCTCCTCTACTTGAAGGACTTTCGCTTGCATGAGAATTTCGTCAATCACTCGTCCTGGCATGTCACCATACTTCTTCATCACCTGTGAAAATGAACATTAAATTGATATTTTCACAATGGGGTATTTCAGTCAATTTAAAAAAGTAGTATTTTGAATAAACTCAATTTTAAATGCTTGCATACGAGTCTGCAACACATTGGGACATTTTCATGTCAACCACTACACAACAAGGTAGTAAGGTTGTTAGTTCCGCTATGATAATGATCGTCCCTGGATTGACAGTAGCCTCTACGCATGCCCCAACGTTAAAATCCATGTAACAGCCATAATTTTTACTTTTTCCGTCCAAGTTCGATGAAATTTTCAGAAATTGTGTGAGTTGACGTGTAAATGAATCCCTAGTAAGGTAGAGCGAGATACTGATGTTTTGAAATTAGCCACAATGTTGGATCATCTAAGCAATCGGGTTATGTATACGAGGAAGCTATGTACCACACACACTTGCTTCCTTAGCAACCAAGAACGAAGGCACCCTCTAACAACTCTCGGATAGCCATACTATAGTTGGCAAGTTAACGATGGAAAAGCTTTTTCCTTGGCGATGTTTCTGATTCCTCAAAAAATAATAAACCATCGTGAAATAATTTTCAGACTGTTACCTCAAATTTGTGTTCTCACTCTGAACCGATACGATACCCGGAGTGTGTGGGGTCGGTAATTCACTCACGCCCAGCATGAACATCACTGATATTTGTCTTTCTTGGTACCTACTAGGGACGATTTTCATGAAATACTTACTAGATACCCTACCTTGTGGGATATCAATCCCATGGGCAGTTGACAAAGGGGTGAAGAAAATTGACCCCGGCAGCTCACTGCTTCTAATGATATTCTGATGCTACCACTACCGTCTTCACCTCCATAGATCATGCATACAATAAGCATTGCAATAGTACTTGCAAAGGGCCTACCCGTACCGGGTCCTCGTCCATCTACGTCGGGATTTGTGCATCATTTACATTTACAAAGGTAGCCACCTACTTGTTATTGTTTTGTAGGTATTGATTCCACGCGTCTACCGTCCCATATTCAACCCGACGTCACATTCCTTATCATTGGTAGCTGAAGTTGGAGTTTTGTTCTAAAAACAACTCCCAAGGTTCTGAGAGGGGAGGGTAACAACAACAACGCTTCCTCATTTCATTGGCAGGTTCCATGCCATAGACAGTCCGCAATTTTTTACATTTTAAAGATAGATTACGGTACAACACCAAAATTTGCCACAAAAATATGCTACAATACTAAAAGTATACATTTTGCCGAAAATGATCATGGCATTAAGTCTGACGTGGCTGTTTGGTGCAAATTCGAAAATACGTTCGATGTTGAGTTCAAGTTTCTTCCCGCATTATAAACATTTCTCAAAACTAAGTGATCCATGGCTGAATCTAATCTTTTTGAAATTTTACTGGCTACATAAGACTGGCTGATAGCCTTTATTTCGATTTTTCATGCCTTCATTTCTTTCTTCATACCTTAGTGAAGTACTGGGAAAGTGACATTTCCTCCCGGCAGACATTTCGCATTTTTACTCGTATATTAGGTAGGTACCTACATCCTACACGTTTCCTTGTAAAAGCGGCCCTTAATAAACCCACTCGCTTGACGACAAAAATGATTTAATGGGTCCATAAGCCCTACCCTGCTTTAAAAAGCCAAAACTGGTATGGCACTCATGTCATCAGTGGTCTCATGTTTGAACTCCTGCTCCATTCAAGTTTCTTTCTCTAGTGACCTCATCGCTCGACTACTACAACACGCCTTCACAGCCTTGGGGAGATACAGTGCGTCTCCGGTTAGGAAGGCCGAATAACCGCAGACGGTGGGACTAATTTCAGGGTCCCTGCAATCTTCATGGTCCACAGAAGCATTATTTACAGTCATGTAAACCGTATGGTTCCTTCATGCACTTTATTAGGTAGGTATAAGGAAATGAGGAAAGGATCTGTAGGAGAGGCTCCCTATTCGTCAGACTTCTTTCAAGCTTTAATAAATATCGACGTCATGTATTGGTATTGTAATACAACAGAATAAGATGGGAATGCACGTTTCGCATGAACGTACTTCCTGCTTGGGTGTCCCTGCATTCCATCCCCATTTGTGTAGCATAGAAATTGTTGGTAAGTTAGAACATATCCCTTTCATTGATTTTGGACAGATGCTGTTACTAAAATAAAACCAAGAGGCAGTTTTTAATGAAATAAAGCATCTGCTACCTCTGGTGTAAACTCATGAGCAGAACATCTAAATAATACGAAAAGAAACCCCCACCTCATCAAATAATTTGATGAGTTAAAGCTAAAATATTCTTTGAAAGATTGGGGTTTGAAAGATTCAACGACATCTGACTTGAGAGATCAACTAACACACCACGACGGAGGGTCAAACTGAGCGTTTTCTACTAGAATTTATCGACAGACCAATCAAAGAAGTCCCGCATCTGGATTGGTAATATACCTATTAATTAACTTAAATACGTAAAAATAATAATATGATTCATTATTAATTATATTACTAATAATTCCTGCACCTATTTTTGTCAAGGCACTCTCTGATCCCTTCGCTTCGGGATCCACTCTTACGGCATTTATGCTTAATAAATAACTAAAAACGTCAACCAAGTGGGTGTGGCACATAGCTTCCTCGTACCCATAACCCGATTATATAGATGATCCAATGCATAGTAGTTAATCTCAACACACCAATCTCTAAGTACCTTTCACTACCCTCATAGGGGACCATCTACACGCTAATCTGGACAATCCTTGAAAATTTCATCAAATTCGGATGAAAAATGTAAGTGTTAGCTATGGCTGTTACAAGGATTTTACGTTTGCGCATGCGTAGTGGCTACTATCATTCCGAAGGTGGTGATTTTCATAGGGGACCATCTAAATAATAATCTGTAACCCCTGAAAATTTCATCAAAATCGGATGGAAAATGTGGAAGTTATGGCTGTTACAAGGAATTCACGTTTGCGCACGCGCAGCGGCTACTATCAGTCCGGGGGTGATGATTTTCTTTGGGGACCGTCTACAACCTAATCCACATAATCCCTGAAAATTTCATCGGAATCGGGTAAAAAATGTGAAAGTTATGGCCGTTACAAGGAAATTCACGTTTGCGCATGCGCAGTGGCTACTATCAATCCAGGGGTGACGATTTTCATTGGGGACCATCTACAACCCAATCCACATAATCCCTGAAAATTTCATAGAAATCGGACAATAACTTCGTATAGTTATGCCCGTAACAAGGAATTCATGACAGACACACACACAGACAGATACGGAACCAAAAGTGTTCAGAAAGGTCTAAAATGTAAAACGGGAGTGAAAATTTTGATTTTGATTTTTTCATCCTTGAAAAGTGAAAACGAAGCTTTCGCTACCTTGGTAGACTCGGAAGCAATAAATAGCTTATTCATAATCTATCAACTTCTGTTTCTTGTATTCTATGCAATGATCAGGTTCTTTCCACTTAGAAATGTAAATAAGAAGCGGAGTAAATTGGAACGTTGCTTATTTCCACGAGACTAATGAGTTACGAAGTTGAATACATTTCGACTGCTAAGTTATCGTCAGTTGTAATAATCATGAATTTGTTCTTAATCGACGCTCGATGTATACTTCGTTTTTGGTTTATTATTTTCTATAATGAACCTTTTGGTTCATTATTTTCAATAATGAACCTTTGGAATCGACCAAGAAAATAAAAATTCTAACACCCCCTCAAAATTTGATGGTTTACGTTTCAAGGTACGTAGAATCCAAAAATCGAATAAAAATTTGGCCGTCCGTCCGCTGTACGCCGTACGCGGCACTTTTGCCACTTAGCATTGACCGATTTTGATGAAATTTGGTATGTAGGCTCCATTTGGGGTCTAGTTGTGCCCCGAAGCTTTTGGTTGATGTAGGTCACTCCTAAGGGTTCCAAAATCAATTTTGAAATTTTGAAAACGCCCTAACTCAAAAAATTTCGATATAAAGGTATTGTTTTTCCTTCAAATTAAGATTCTATAGAATTTTTTGAGACCACGCGGAGCTCTGTAGGACAAACCGTTCGCTCCCTACGAAAATTTAAGGGTTTATATTGAAATATATATATATATAAATCCAAACACGAGTGTGAATCGCAAAAGACGCCTAATCTCCGTTCAAATGATTGTGAATCAAGTGATTTTGATTTTTTTTTTGATTTTTTTTTTTTTTTTTAATTTTTCTCTTCATGTTGGATGGTTGGTGATTTTGTAGACGAGTGATCTATATAAAAATAATAAACCGTTGTGTAATAATTTGCAGCGTTTTTTGTTCTGACCTGACAGTCGAAATCGATTTATTAATTTTTTTAAGCTCGTTATAGCTACCTATGTTTATTACATAGGTACCTTATATTATATTCTCATTTAAAAACTCCAAAAGGATGGGGAAAAGCTGAGGGAGAGGTCTTCAATAGGTAAATCGATTTAATCTTGTAACTCACGGATTTCCATTAGGTAGGTACTGCATCGCAAATGGTTTAATTTGTTCTATGTAACTAATAAAGGATTCTACATGGAGCCAACTATTATAATGAGTGACGGAGCACTTTGAATTAGAATCTACTTGGGAGAAACACTCGATATCCAAGGTTCCCACGAAAATGTTTTACGGAGAAATGAGTTGATACGGAATGTTGCGCATTGTGCCGCCAATGTCAGGTGAATGACCGGAGCTCCAAGACAAGTCGGCAATCATGCCGTCAAGATTCGTGCTTCGTTTCAGTGGATCAGATCGTGATACTAAGCAATTTCCTCCCTTTTTCATCCTTCCGAAATCGATCGGTTTGTTTGGCGGGTAGATTGAGTTTAACTAGAAGGTCTATTAGTTAGAGTATCTAACTGATGGATCATGGATACAATCTAGAGGCAATAGAAGGTACATTTTTGAGATTCGATGAAAATTTTTGAGTAGGGCTCAATTCGAACAACTCCAGTACTGAAAGTTATGTTGTTAACTTATCTAATGAAGAATAACTTATTAACTTAACTTATTTAATGAAGAAGTTACCGACTCAGTAGTAATACGGGGGAGGAATGAAAGAGAACGAAGCCCTCCCAGATTCAGGAAAGGGATTCGTTCTATTTGGGTTAGCACCTGTCTCTCCTCTTTATAGACTGACGCTTATACAGAATGACAACCGTCTGCCAAGTGGATGTGACACATAGCTCCCTCGAGTAGATAATTAAAATGGCATAAATAGTGGGAAAATATAGTTTGTGCAAGTGCAGGAACTATCAACAATTGAGGAGATGAAATTCATTTGGGGCCATCTTAGTTCCTTAAAACTCCTTTAAAAACGGAAGAAACGTTTTAAGGGGAGTGGGTAGGATTTGAACAGACAAGCGGGCATGAAATGAAGGCCTACAACGAAATCCTAACATTATTAATAATTCAATAAATCAATTATTATAATACCTACCTAAATGAGAAGCACGATTTTTCACATTAAAAATTCAACCAGGAGATGTTACATTCATCCAGAGCTAGAAGGCTCATTCATCCCAAAATAAGAACGATTGACCAAGGTCTTCAAGAACGATGAGTAGGTATGTCTACCTTTCTACTCTGCAGTAAGCAGTACTCTTGGTACCTAGGTACTTTCTTCGTTGGCTGCTACTTCGATGATAATCCGTCATTGTAAACTATCATGAAATCAAATGAAAACCTTCTAAAATCGGACCAATTTCAAATGGTTATACTTACCCGATGCGAGAAAGCTCTAAAACGCAAAATGCAAGTGACAATTTTAATGTTAGAAGACACACATTTTTTTAAACTTTCTTGTTTGACATAGCGTGGTAACAAAATGAACTATATTGAAGTATCATGATAAATAAAAAATGTCTGATAAGTGAGTGTGGCTAATAGCTTCCTCGTAACCATAACACGGTTGTATACAATAGCTTTGTATAAAAATGCTTGTATAATAGCTATTTTGATAGCCAAATGCTTTGTAGATAATATCAAAAATGCAATCTCCAAGTACCTACAAATCAAATGACGATGGCATTATGGGCAACCTCCCAGAGTCTCAACCACATGACTCTTGAAGATTTCATCCAATTCGAGTAGAGTATAGAAGTTACTGTTGTTACAAGGATTTCATGTACATACACAGTGTCTGATAGTGATGGGCTTCATAGGGAACCATCTAGAGATTCATCCATACAATTCTTGCAAGTTTCATCGAATTCTGATGGAAAATGTAGAAGTTATGGCTGTTACAAGAGTTTTTACGATTGCGCATACACAGAGGCTACAATCCGAAGGCGGTGATTTCTGTAGGGGACCATCTACACGCCGACCCGTACCTACAATCCAAAAAATTTGCGGACATTCAGGCCGACTGACGGACAGACACGAAACCAAAATTGTTCTGGTTGGTTGAAAGCTTAAAACGCTAGTAGACATTTTGATTCAGGAGGTTTTTGTTCAGCCTTTAAAAGTGAAAACCAAGTTTCCGTTACCCTGGTAGACTTAGTAAGCAGTGTAACATAGTATGCCACTATTTTCATGATAAAAACTTATTTCATCTTATCATTTATTTATTTATTTATTTATTTAATACGGGCAAGCCCAATTACATTTTAAAGATAATACGTCATTCTACACAAGGGAACGTGAATCTAACTGATATAAATGCGGGAATAAATTATGAAAGATTTAAAGAGAAAAGAAAAACAAAAGGGGAAGGGGGAAATAAAAATGAAAACTACTGAAATGAAACTTGGGAGTCATATTAATAATTAATTAGTAAACTTCCACGATTGAAGTATAAATTCTATACATACATCGGCTATAACTTTCTGCTAAGAGTATTAGGTTGGTAAGTACTTCGTTGAGTACGAATAAGTTCAATCAGCTAGCATTGATGTACCGGTATTAAAAGATACTCCAAGGTTGATGAGAAACCAATTTAAAAACTTGCCCTCGCTTTATAAATTTCCCTCGTACGTTAAAATCCCTAGACAAGCAAAAGCTGCATAACTTATGGGCTAAATTACACAAAATGAATTCAATTCGCTAATTGAAATTCGAGTGGAAAATTTGCGGTCTATTTCAGAACGGCTCCCTCATTTTCTGGCACCACTCCATCCGCGGAGAGGCCTTGTGTACTGTGATACATGAAACTGAAGACCGTGTTATGCATTATAGAACCTAATTGTAAGTCTTAAATCGAAGGTAATACTCATATTTTCCCTAAATACTGTTCGTAGAAATGGCAATGTATGAAAATATTTTCACCCAAAAGGTCATCCTCACCTTCCTTAACCTTTGCTCACTTTCAGTCTTATATTAATTACTCATGAAATCTATTTCCTTAGTAGATATTATTTATAAAATTATTAACGTCACCAACATCGACAAGTGGAGAGAAAAGCACACCACCACTAAATACACTGAAAATGGAGAACGAGAATCTGCTAAGAAAGGCGGGTTGTGATCAGAGGCCCTAATTATAAACTGGCGGTCCGTAGGCCATTCTAATTCGAGATCCAATAATCAGTTTCCGTGGTATTTTAAGACACCGGAGTCTGATAGTCCAATGTTGAGCAAAGACAAGTTGCGCAGTTTATGAAATGGCAAAAGATATAGCAGCACATCAGAACGAACTGTTTCAAGTTTTACTTTCTTGTAGGTAGTAGTACCTAATCGTCCCAATTCCCATATTTCGCTTTTTAACACAGAATGTGATTTTATTGATGTTTTTTTGTTGGAAAATGTCCGCGTCCGTGTTCCATCATAGTGGTTCATCAGATACCTTGAAAACACGATTTGTTGATGACAACATCTCCATCCAGGACGCCGAAAAACACGTTCTATGTTTCACTGGTTTGATCATAACATTGTCAATCCAGGGGGAGGTGTCCCTCAGATTTCATTCTACAATAAATGTACGATCACGAACAGCGGCTATACTAAATGATCAACCTCTAACGGCTAGACACCCTCGACGGCAAGGTTTTTTTCAGTGTTGTGGAAACACCCAAAAATCTGAAAGAGGGATACAAGTTTCGTGAGTCATGGGACGATAATTACTTCTTCAAATGTTTAAACACCTTGCATTTTATTATTCTGGTACCAATCTGCCTAATTCTTGTTGAGATGTGTTCCACCAGTAATCATGGTGGTCCCGTTTCATCAATTCGTTTATTTGTATCAAACTTCTTACGCAGATTTCACTGGAGTCATCAGAAAGTTTTTTTCGATTCCAAAGTTGTGGAAAATGTTCGTTTACCGTTCGTGAATAATCATCATAATGAAATACATAATCATCTAAATATTAACAAAAGACAGGGGGTAAAAATAATTCTCTAATGTAAAAAAAGGCAAAGCCATCTTCTTTTCAGACGAGTGATCCCTGTAGAAAAAAATCTCCAGAAAAAACACAAACGGTGGATACAGCTTTCGTACAAGTACGCAACCACGAGAGACATTTTATGTCTTATGTTTAATAAATTGAGAGCTTTCCAATGAGTGGTGAACGATTTTTGTGGGATGGAAAATGAGGAAGTTAGTTTTCCCTAGGAACGATTGGTTGTACGTGAAAATCATCAGAAATTTCCGCGTAACGCTCCCCTCATAACGCTCCCCGCGTAACGATCCCCGCGTGACGATTTTTCATTTATGTGCCATAGTAAAGACATAAAATGTCAAAATATACCTTTGTGTAATAAAAGGGGGTTGGGTTTGCTTCCGCACTACCAAAGCTCTGAATTCGTGGAAGTCAAACAAAAGATGGGTCCTCCAAAATCAAAATTTTCATTTTGCGGTTCAGAGTTTTCTAAAAAATGTCGTGCCGTGACGGTTGGCTGGTCGGTCTGTCTGTCCGGAGCAAAACCCTTTTTCCAGCCGAAAATTATAGTACGAATCATCCGGCATTGGTATTTTTAGGAAGGGTGAGTTAGTCCCAAGACACAGTCCTCTATGAGTTTCATTGCTGTTGGACTAACGTTAGCGTGTGCCCATGCTTTTACTTAATTCCTTTTGATAATATGATTTCTTGATTCATAATAGTTCAAAATCGCGAATCCCAAATTCGGATGATTTTTGGGTTCTGTCTCCCAGAAAATTGTTTATAAATTCCATAGTAATTGGCTCAGTAATTGCAATACGTTCAATAAACACGAAAAACGTCCAATGGGGTGTGCGCCTGGGTCGGAAAAACCGTTTATTGTTATTTTTAATCTAAACTAGACTTCATTCTGAGAATTTTGACACCCACCCCGACCTTCTAGCGTAAGAAGACCTTTTTCTATGATTTTTCAAAGTTTCAAATGTTTATGACGTCACAGTGGGCGCCCAGGCGGGAGGAGCGCGTGAAGTCATAAACATTCGAAACTTTGAAAAATCATAAAAAAAGATCTACTCATCGAAAAAGAGAACGGCTGGTGTCAAAATTCTCAGGATGAGGTCTACTTTCGATGGAAAATTTTAAAAAAATCAGGCGCGCACCCCCCCCCCCCCCATTCCTACAGAAGATAATGGAAAATTTAAATGTTGACATTTTCTGGGATTACGTAAGAAAGAAAAAAAAGAAAGTTGGTCTATCGTAACCAAAGTATCGTTTGCACGTGTAAAGAGTCTTGCAGGCGATGTTGCTCCGATTTGGAAGGAAGGTAGTTCTACATTGGGACAGCTGGAGCTGAAAAATCCACAACAATCGCGAAAAACTCACAATTGTGCTGCTTATTCAAAACATGGGAAACCATAAACTTGATTGAGTTTCATATCAAATCGTTTAGGTGCCTATATTGGTGTTCCGTACAACTAGTAAATTTTCAAACCAATTCTATTTGTTTCTACTATGCGTAGTGAGGAAGCTATATTGACCACCCAACTCGTTTGATGTTTTACGAATTTTGGAATCCTTTTTGCGCTCGATTCCAAAGGATCTTCTAAAGCACATTCCTCCGCATCGAATGAGACCAATCGAGCGTTGGTCTCATTTCGTTGCCATTCAGTTTTCCTTCCGAGTCTACCAAAGTAGCGGAAGCTTTGTTTTCACTTTTCAAAGTTGAAAAAATGTTCTTCGAAATCAACATTTTCACTCGCGTTTTACGTTCCAGACCTTCCTGAACAAATTTGGTTCCGTGTCTGTCTGTCTGTGTGTGTGTCTGTCATGAAATCCTTGCCACAGCCATAACTTCTACATTTCTCGTCCGATTTCGATGACATTTTCAGGGATTGTGCTGGTTGGCGTGTAGATGGTTTTCTATGAAAATAATTTCCCCCGGACTTATAGCAGCCGCTGCGCATGCGCAAACGTGAAATCGTTGCCACAGCCATAGCTTCTACAATTCTCGTCCGATTTAGATGAAATTCTCAGGGATTGTGCGGGTTGGTGTTTAGATGGTCCCCTATGAATATCATTGCCCCCAGGCTGATAGTAGCCACTGCGCATGCGCAAACGTATATTTTCTTGTTGCAGCCATAATTTTTACATTTCTCAACTGATTTCGATAAAATTTTCAGGAATTATGCGAGTTGGGGTGGAGATGGTCCCCCATGAAAATCATGGCCCCCAAATTGAAAGTATTTTGTGGGCATGCGCAAACGGGAATTCCTTGAAACAGCCATAACTTCTACATTCTCCAACAATATTCAGAGATTGTGGGGTTTAACGCGTAGATGGTCCCCTATGAGGGTAGTGCTAGAAGGAGTGTACTTAGAGATTGATGTTTCGAGATTAACTAATATGCATCGGATATCGTATCATCTATACAATTGGGTTATGGATATGAGGAAGCTATGTGACACACTCACTTGGCATTTTTTTTTTAGAATGAGATTTTTTACAGAGGAATTTACTTATCTATTACCAACTTAATTTGAAAGAGGTGGTTTATAATTTAGAAAATGACATTCTAATCGATTGAGCTTAGAATCATGATATTTGGCTTAGGCAAATCTTGATTGAACCTACCCTCTCGCTTCATCGGCTTTTACCTTTCGTGACCACCCGAAACTCTTTCGTTCATTTGACGATCTTTGCAGCATCTCACTACATATAAACTTTCTTTGGATTGTTGAATGAGGTGTCGAGGGTGTAGAAGGGGACTCTCCCCAGCCACCCCACATCGGCCCCCGCCAAGCCATCATTTCCTCTTCGTCGTCCACCGTTCTCTACACAGCGAGGGTCCCACCTTTTGAAAGGATGCCGGGCACCCCGGATGGCTGGCGGCAGGAGGGGAATCCGCTCTGAGGAAACAGTCCGTCGAACTTCAGGTGGGGGTCACGAACCTCCGTGTCCAGTAATAGAGGATGTTGACGATCTTACCTTATCACTGGTAACTGTTCAAATCTGATGGGACTCCTAATACTGCTCGTTAGGCACTATAGATAGATATTGAAATGATCCATCAGACTTTAGCAGCAAATCTAAGAATATGAGACTGAAACACCACTTCAAGACCGGAACAAGAACTCCCTCATCAGCACTATTAGTTTCAGCAGCCAAGATATGAGGCATTTTTTTCCATAATTTTGTGAGTCAATGACCAAAACTAATCTGAAAAGTACTTGAAACTCACACATTTTAATTAAATAATCCAAAACTTATTCGGGAATGTACTCCTGGACAACCCAAAATATCTCCTCTCTCTGCATTACTACGCGGGAGAGTGGCTTCGTTGGCTTGGTTGGTGTGCCAGGCGGGGTTGGCCTTGTTAGTGCAGTGTTGGTCAGGTTTTCGGTACACAGCGGTCCCGCAGTTTCTTAGGGAAGTGACTTGATTCACGGCCTTGTCAACATCCTATTTTCAACTGCCCTTCAATACAATAATCGACGGTAGATTGGATCAATGGGGTGTGGTCATAAAATGTCCACATCAGAAAGAAGGGTGAAAACTTTTGATTCTTGGGACTACCAAGAGAGTCCAAGAACACAAACAGGAGGATGGTATACCTACCTATGCGTGCTCAACATTTGCAAGGGATGGGGAAGGTATGAAAGAATTCCACCAATACCTGTTACAAGTTTCACGATGCACATTAAATGATGCATAGCATGTGATTCATGTCTGAATACACGTAATTTTACCTGATAATTTATTACAATTCGATGATAGTGCTTCAACTTGCCTATAAGATTGTAGATCTGTCTTCAAGGCAGAATTGTTGCTGGGGTTGCCGCTTGTCCTCTCACCCATCTTATATACTGGCTAGAGTGTCGTTGGTCTCATTTATGAAGTCCCATTACCCGCCATTGTTTGCAAATGCATGCATTCTAGGTACATTATTTCTTTATCGAACACTTTTTCCCACCCCCACCCTGTTATAATGCGTACATGTGAGCGTGCTCTTTTTATTTTCGTGCTTCACTTGAGAGAAAAATTTGGTTTTTAACTTTTTGGTATTCATTTAATATCAAGGATTGCACCTTAAATTTGGTGTAGATTGAAGATCAGTGGCAGGGGCACTCAAAAAGAGGTGGTTTGTCGGATGTAAGGTTTAAAAATGACGCACTCTTAGGAAAAACAAACCACATGACGTAGGAAGGCAGTTCGCTTAATAACAGAAGGTTGCACTATTACATCACCGCGTCCAAGTAAGGAATAAATTATAAGTTTTTCTACTCCATAGTCGGAGTTGATGATGCAACGCTAAACATTGTCTTGATGCCATCTACTCGCTCCTTCTATTCATAGACGAACGTGTGTAAATAGCACACCTATTGATAGACCACCACTTGGGTAATTTTCTCTCTGTTTCCCTCGGGTTCCTCCTATTTGAAAGCCTACCTTCACGTTTGGAGTAGAAACTCACTTTAGTTCTTTCGTGAAAACCTGTGACGACCCTAGTAGCAACTCAAAAACCGAGCGAGAAGCAGCGGCGGATGAATTTGGGAGAGAGGGAGGGTCAGACAAATGTCTGTGCCTCTGAGTATGAATTGTCAAAACTTCATCACAACTTCATCACTTCACAATTCATACTCAGAGGCACAGACATTTGTCTGACCCTCCCTCTCTCCCAAATTCATCCGCCGCTGCTTCTCGCTCGGTTTTTGAGTTGCTACTAGGGTCGTCACAGGTTTTCACGAAAGAACTAAAGTGAGTTTCTACTCCAATGTATTTAATACATTTTATGAACAATTACCTATCTTCTGCTCTCGTGGATTTTATGAAAAATTGATTTTTTTGATTTTGATTTTTTGACCTATACTGTGGCTCAAGCCTCAAACTACCCTCCGAATTCGAAGAAAATAGGGTTATTAGATCGTGAGAAATTATTGTTTAGGTTAATTCATGTTTACGCAGCTCTTTGTGCGAAGTCGACGTTTACACATCGTACACATTTTAAACTTCAAGTTTTTAACTAAATTCAGCGACGAGGAATCTTTTGTAGATGTAAACATCCTTCACGTAGTTGTGCCATAAGTTTCAGTTCTCCAGTAATTTACTTCTTTACAAAAGCGGAACAATTTGTAATGAAGTGTAATATGATTTCTCACTCATTTTGATCGCATAAGGAGCTCGGATCTATCCGTCCTTCCTCTCACGGGCGCCAGTTGAGGTTTAGTAATTATTTTGAATTTTCATTGTCGTCCAGGTCGAGATTTTCACTTCTCGAGCTGTTTGTATACTGGGTTCTCTCTATATAAAAAGTTCTTGGATGTTTGTCGCTCCATATCCGAAATGGAACTTCCTCTAGTACTGTTTAATCGGAAAAATCCACCACCATCTTGTCTCCGTCCAAACACCCTTACAAAGGTCCAATCTTTGTGTAATGGTCGATCCGTTTAATATCTTTATTACAAAGCCTTCAAGTTTCCGAGATGATTCCGAAAGGTGATAAGTTAACAACTGGCATAAAACCTGAAAGTGTAAACCAAAATCGGACAATGATTTCATTAAGTTAAGCCCAGGTTGACCACATACAGACAGATAGGGTACAAAAGTTCCACAGAAAGCGTGAGAGTGTGAAGGAGCAATAAATAATAAAAGACTAATTCAAACATTTTACAAAGTTTTAAGATAAACCATGGAAAATGTGTGTAAATAGCCTACTTAATTTCTCCCTAATCGTTCGGAGAAATTGAGAGACAGGCTAAGTTCTCAATGTACATGGGTAGGTATAGACCATACACGTGGAGTTCAAGTCAGCCTACCTATTGTGGATCAAAAGGGTGGGAGGTGTTATTGTGTTGACAGAGGGTTGAGGGCATATCGATTCATACCTAATGTTTTTTTTTCGTATTCCCTTTCATTTAAACACCTTTATACATGCAGTTTGTATTGCTTCGATTTGAAATATTCTGAAAGTGAAACTCACATTTTTCGAATGGTGACGAAAGGCACGAAATGGAGATTCCACAGTACAGAGCACTCCGCATGTAAGTGCTTGTGCACTTTCATGACATGGAAATAGATTGAAGAAATAAATAGGTGGGTGGTCTATCAGGAACACAGAAGATTATGTAGGACATGTCTATTTATACCCATCAAAAACTCAAATTTCTTTCATCCCACCTTCGTAGTAGTATAATCTTTTATGATTAGATATGATTGATTTACCACCCAGGACGATAGATGGCATGTCTTTCTATCACGGCATCTGAGAAGAACTGAACATGGGGATCTGCGCCCACATTCCTTAACCCCGATATGTTTCATTAGTTTCTACAGTTGCATAAGTGCCAAGGAGGCACTTATGAGGAAGATGAGGGAGGACCTCATCTGCATTTTGGGTATAGGTTCACATAACCCAAATTATAAATTCATCATTTAGACAAAGCCAGAAAAATGGTATTTTTCATTTTGATGTGATTAATTTCTCTGAATATGTCTTAAAGCTTTATTATTGTAAGAATCTAGTTCTACTTGTTTGTCGTCTAGTATTTATGTATTTTACAAATAGCTCAAGTATGGGATACGCATTAAAAACGTGAGGAGCAGAAATTGATGCATAAGAACGAAGCTGTAACAGATTCTGATGTATCAGAATTTCAGATGCATAGTCTAGAAATTCAAATTTTTAAGGCTATAATGGGGTTGTGTAACAATTGCCTCCTATGACAACGAACACTTTAGGGTAATAGCACACGCATCGCCTAGCAGGTGTCTGGAGCTCCTGGGTATCTGGTTTCTTGACAGCAAGACAACAACGAAACCTCATGGCGCGAAATGGGGGTTCTTGTTCTCCCCTTCATGGGATATAAGAAACCCTTTACCACGACCCTGGTTATATTCGTCGAGGCTGAAGATGGTTTGGTTTTCAACCTGGAACATGCTAATCGATTTGGGAAAAGAAGCACAGAAATCTATCTAGCAGCTTAAAAACACTCTAAAATTAAAATTGAGTTTTCTGTTAGGTAACTTACTGAGTTACGAATATATGGTGTACCTGATAGATTAAATATAAATATAGATTGTACCTTACTAGCCAACAACCTGAGATGACCCACATGAATGATTTGAAGTACCTCCGAATCGAAAATTTCCGCAAAACGGAGAACATTTCTGCCATGTGCCACACCCACTTGGACATCGTGTTTACCTCTTATTTTTACATCAACCTATACTGATTGGAATGGTTACTTTCTACATATTAGCATGATGAAAGTAAGTCTCTCTTTTTCACTTAAGTAATTTGAAATTGAACAATTAAGAATCTCACAAGATTGCCAACGAATTATGTAAATTAAACGGTCTGGAAGGTGTTGAAAGATGAAATTGCCGCACTTCAAGTGCGTAGGACTTTTCAACACTTTGAATGGATCACAGACACAAACATGACAATGGGAGTGTGAGAATCAAACGGCTTTCGGAAGTCCATTTCCTTTGTTTCATCTTCCCGTATTGCTTTGCCAAGTTAGAACTCAAAAGCAGTCAAAATGATTCTCAGCAGGTGTTCGTTTCCATAAATCTTCTGTCGGATAAAACGAAGCCTTTCTTCCGCTTTTACCGAAGTTGAAAAACTCAGCCAAACCAAAATCGGCACCAATTGCCGTAGTTCCAACTACTGATGAGCAGCCCTGTAGACTGGATTCAATTCTGGTGGAGGAGGCGTACTAAAACTTCGAAATGCAAAATGAGAGTTAACATTTTGGACTGCAAGATCTTCAATTCACGACGTGCTGCACTAATTCAAGGCGAGGAAGAAAAACATTATACTTACATACATGGATACAGTAGGGCTTATTGGGAGATGAAGAATCGCATAAACTATTATTATATTATATCAGTGACTCAATAAATTAATTGGACTTGGTGATGCATAGCGGCGTGAAACCAGCATGACCGAGCAGTCTTGAAGGAGGGGAAGACTCTTGCGCCGTGAAACAAGCACATCTCTATGTAGGTCACATGTGCCGACAGTTCAACCATTACTAGGAATAAAATATCAATGTCATAATCGTTGAAGTAGACCGCTCATAAAAAGAACCAAAGGGCACGAGTTTACCACCTTGCGCTCTGTCGGTTGGTGTCGAGAAGTTCAAATCAATACTGGGCCATGTTGCGTTTCTAAAGCTGCACAGCTATGTAGTAAGATGCTCACCCGTACGATTTTCCATTGTGGATTCGCCGAGAATCAATGAAAACTCCATTCATAATTTTACGGGATGGTGAAGTGGGAGGGGTTAAGTGGAGGTACCTATCGACCCTGTAGAAAATGTTAAAGTGGAACGCGGCAGACGCCGGCGTAGGGAGGCGATGAGGAAGCTGATTGTTTCTAATAATGGCCTAGATTGATATAAACAAGTGGCAAACAAAAGTGGTACGCACACCCAACCTTCCCATTCATGAAGTTTCAGCGGGCGTGAAAGACTCGCTAGCGTCAGCTCCCGACGACAAAATGAAATCATGGAAAAGGCCACGTAGTTCACTGTGGGGCTAAATCGGAACAGCCTTGTCAAAATGAGAGAAACAAAATTGGTAACCACCATTCTGGAGAACTCTTTTCAAAAGTACGTTACCACAAGAGCTGAAAACAAAATCAGGTTGAACTGGACCACTGAGTTTCTGGAGAACTCTATGCAAAAACGGTTGTGTAAAACATAAAAATAATAATAATAATAATAAAATTTTTGCCAAGTTGTGCGTACTAATTTTTTGCTTGGTAAAACAAGGACATAAATATGGAATTAGACGAAATTTCCCAACATAAAACTGGATTTCCACGATCATGTTGATTGTTATATGAGTTGAAGAAACAGTAAAACAATTATGAAGTCGTTCCCGATTACGATGTTCTCCTTTTTAACCTTTATCAAATAAGTAAGAAAGGAACTAAGGTTTCAATAAAATCAAATTTGAGCCGTTGGCTAAATTCATAAGGGACAGTCTCGAAGTCTCATCCCTCTCCCTCTCACCCTGGAAATGTTACCGTAATCGGAGCGTGATTTCGGATTTATTTATGATTCATGTAATTAGGGACATTTTTAGAATTATTATTTTCTCCAAGGTAGATAGTCGTATACTAGGTCGTTCACTACCTCTGACTACGCCCAGTGATACAATTTTACAATTTCTATTTCGTTCAAAGGAATAGTTTTCCGAAGCCATTTTCTCCGTTATAAAGTACCTAAATCATTTCAAAGTAGAAATTTCAGTTAGTGAAGTATGAAGTATTTTAAATAAAAGTGGGATACCTACCTTATTAGGTATCCACATTAGGCACATTAAGTATCTTTAGATGCAATTTCACCCATGAAAAGTAAAGTTATCCTAATAATGCTTAATAGAGGGAACGAACGGATAAAATTTGATTCTGCTGCCGGAATCCCCCATTAAAGAGCACGAAACACCCATCCAACCAGCAGTTCAAAACTTTTATACAACTGCGCATTATGTTCTAAAATAGCCTACTCTCTTTTATCCCATATTTATCCCATATTATCCCATCCATCCCGTATGTAATTATGTACCAATTTCGGTGATGATCAATTGAGCCTTGTTGCTCTAATCGGTTACCAAATACAAAAACGCTGCAAATTATTACACAATGGTTTATTATTTTTTATTTTTCTATATAGATCACTCGTCTGCAAAGCCACCAACCATCCAACATGAAGAAAAACATCGATCGCATTTCGGTCAGCTTTAATTTGAACGGAGATTAGCCTCTTTTGCGATTCACACTCGTTTTTCTGATTTATCGCACGTCCAAACTTTAAATTCTCGTAGTGAGCGAACGGTTTGTCCTACAGAGCTCCGGGTGGTCTCAAAAAATTCTAAAAATTCTATAGAATCTTAAATTGAAGGAAAAACAATACCTTTATATCAAAATTGTTTAGTTAGGGCGTTTTCAAAATTTCAAAACTGATTTTGGAACCCTTAGAAGTGACCTAACTCAACCAAAATCTTTGGGGCACAACTAGACCCCAGAAGGAGCCTACATACCAAATTTCATCAAAATCGGTCAATGCTAAGTGGCAAAAGTGCCGCGTACGGCGGACGGACGGCCTAATTTTCATTCGATTTTTGGATTCTACGTACCTTGAAACGTAAACCATCAAATTTTGAGGTGTTAAAATTTTCTTTTCTTGGTCGATTCCAAAGGTTCATTATTGAAAATAATAAACCAATAGTAGATAGTTATTATGATTCCTAAACATTTGAATTAAGACTGCGTAAAGTTGTAATCAACAATATTTCTTCCCATTCTGCAGCAGCAGATACTGTAATACCACCTTCCAGTTACATAGGAGGTAGTGAGTGAAGAAAACTCACCCCACCGAGGAAGGTAATGAAGATGCACGTAACAGATGCTGCAATATATTATTTAAACTTCCGCACCTTTCCCCAGTTCCCCGTTACTTTGCCAGTGAACGCCTTAACCACATAAATTTTTAGCAGCTGGGAGGTAGTAGTAGAGGTATGCTGCATACACCTATGTCCTACTGTGGCAATTCATTTGGACCTCGATTTTTCTCTTTTTCATGATTGTTTTCAAATAAATGAACACTAAGAAAGTATTCAAATTCAATAATGGACCAACCAGAGTCTCACCCACGCAATCCCTGAAAATGTCATCAAATTCAAATGGAAACTAAAAGTTAATGCTTGAGATTTCGCTTTTGTGCAAGGGCTTGAGGTTGCTGCCAGGCAAAACAATGAAATTCGTATGGGACCACCTCCGATCTAACCCGTTCAAACTCTAACGATTTCGTCAAAATAAGACTAACTGACAGACTAACTATGTATCTTAGATAGTTATGCCCTTAGCAAGAAAGTTACCGCAGACAGACCGGAAGACAGACGCGTTCAATCGAAGCTGCGTTCAAAAAGCTTTGATCTACGTGAAAATTAGATAATTAATTTTAGAATTTGAAAGACCCAATTTTTTTCGGCCAGTTGCAAGAATACGAAGCTTTGATAGCGGAAAAGCTAAATATGATCAGCATGTTGAGATTCGGGCGCCTCATTCACATACTATTAGAGCGTGGTCGTGACAAAAGGTTCTACAATCCGAATTCGTTTTTTTTCTGGAGAGGCTATTAGATGCACGCTAAAGCCCATTAGGTTTGCGTAAAACGTCAGATGTCATTCTCAGAGTGTTCTAGGTTTGAAGAAAACCATAAGCTTCTGGCCTACAGGATAGCACACCTCTCGCGTCTCTGAGAGATTAAATACGATAATAAAGAATTATTCGTAGATACGGATGAAATGAACTAGTGCCTAAACAAAATAATATTTCATACAATATGTACTGCAATTCCTCCCTCCATGTCTGATATTGCAATCCCCATGAATAAGCATTCGTACCTAATCTCAAATGCATTTTCCGAAACGACAAGAATTCATGAGACAGTTTATGGTCCTCGGATCGACTGTCCAAATACCTTATTTCGGGTCACTTGTAAATATCTCTCAGTAACACTTGGGCATCCTAATGCGATTAAACTGGGGTAGAGGAGGACAGTACTCATCGGTTTAACGGTATTTAACGTAACAGTTGAAAATAACCTATTACCGGTTTTCGTTAACTCCGCTTGGAACCTATTACCAAAATAATCCTGTTACCAAATAACGTTCCAGGCAAGGCTCCAAAATGTGTGGAGCCAGAACAATTGCTTGGGTTTTGGTTTCTTATTTTCAATAATGAACCTTTGGAATCGACCAAGAAAAAAAAAATGTTAACACCCCCTCAAAATTTGATGGTTTACGTTTCAAGGTACGTAGAATCCAAAAATCGAATAAAAATTTGGCCGTCCGTCCGCCGTACGCCGATTTTGATGAAATTGGGTATGTAGGCTCCATTTGGGGTCTAGTTGTGCCCCGAAGATTTTGGTTGATGTAGGTAAGTTCTAAGGGTTCCAAAATGAATTTTGAAATTTTGAAAACGCCCTAACTCAAAAAATTTTAATATAAAGGTATTGTTTTTCTTTCAATTTAAGATTCTATAGAATTTTTAGAATTTTTGAGACCACGCGGAGCTCTGTAGGACAAACCGTTCGCTCGCTACGAGAATTTAAGGGTTTTACGTTCGATAAACCAGAAACACGAGTGTGAATCGCAAAAGAGGCCTAATCTCCGTTCAAATTGAAGCTGACCGAAATGCGGTCGATGTTTTTCTTCATGTTGGATGGTTGGTGGCTTTGTAGACGAGTGATCTATATAGAAAATTAATAAACCATTGTGTAATAATTTGCAGCGTTTTTTAATCGAAAAAGAGTGAAAGTACACTAACACGTAAATATGTCGGGAATAACTTGATAGAAACCCCAACTTAGGTAGGAAACGAAAACTAGAGATCAAAGGAATGATACTTCGGAATGGAATAACAATATAATATGATAAACAAATGAACGTAGGTCGGGAACGAAAAGTAGAAATCGCGAAAACGATACCTTGGAATGGTATGTCGGAATGAGCTTCTGAGAAGGTCCCTGAGATAACCTATTAATAAATATCAGGTTATTGAAACCTATTACCTACCTAGAGCGGTAACGGTGGAACCTAATACGCAAATGTAACCGTTTCGCCCATCTCTAATTTGAAGGAAAGTTGCTTGGCTATATACTGCAACTTGATTGAAAAAGAACTATATTGAAAAACAAGTGAAACCCAAAAATCATTATCTTATCTGATATCTCTCTCTATCACCCCGCCAATCCATATCCTTATTCTCAACAGGCTCCCATGGTGAGGGTAGGGGGGGGTCCAGTATTTTGACATTTTATGTCTTTACTATGGCACATAAATGAAAAATCGTCACGCGGGGAGCGTTACGCGGAAATTTCTGATGATTTTTGCTTACATAAAATGTCTCTCGTGGTTGCGTACTTGTACGAAAGCTGTAGCCATTTAACATTCTCAGTGCGGTTTGTTACTCGTTTCTTCAACATTAGCTTCATCTCATTTTTCTTGCCTAAATTCCTAATACATAAAACCCCAACCGTATGTACATATGTCGCGTTTATTTATTATTGTTATTAACAATTTATTAACTTTTTTAACAACAGTATTTATTAACAATTTTAAAAATTGTATTATGTGGTTTTGTTAGCTATTAGGTACTAATGCTAACGATTGTGATGCCACTTGGTGGATTCTGACTATAAAAAACCTGGACGGCAAAATTTGTATTCGATTTTCGGATTCTACGTACCTTGAAACGTAAGCCAAGAAATTTTGAAGAGGGATAAGATTTTTTTTCTTGGTCGATTCCAATGGTTCATTATTGAAAATAATCCAAAATTCCGATACTTGGAAGCAAAACGAAGAGCGCTTTCCCCATCTTCGTGCTCAGATGTGAACCCCCTGAAGAGAGAGACTCTTTCCGTCTGGGAGGAGGTCTGGCAGCATCAACCCGAGAGGAGGTGGGAGCGCGTGAGGCGGTGTGGGATGGGCCGGGAGCGGCTGTGAGGAGGTGGACGGGGCGGAGTGGGCGGAGGACGACCCACTTGTTCACCCCTGACCCACATCCTAGCTCGGTACTGAGAGCGTCTCAGCTCCGGTCTCCGACTTGCCGGTTTCCTGAGAGATCTTCTCTATTCCCCATACAACCGGGTTGCCGGAGTGGTCCACCATCAGCATAATAACTTCGGCAGATTGGTCGAAGCAAAGAGAACAAAGTCAAAAAGATTAGGAATTAAGTATTAATTATTGAATGAATATTGAATATTGAATATTGAGTGAATTAAGATTAATTGATTTAAGTAGGGTAATTTTGATTCTCAGGTTGGAACAGTGAATCTTGAGGTCTCTTCCGTTTTAATCTTCTTGCTGTGGAGGGAGGTATTGCTGATTCGGGTATCGATGCTATTAATGGATTTTCGTGCTGTATCATTTTACTATTTAAAGACTTGTATGTTTCTTTAATGACGGTGTTCACTTGAGGAATATCGAGGTCAGCGTGCAGCCTCGAGTTGCGCACATACCAAGGAGCACCTGTTATCATCCTTAGTACCCAATTTTGAGTGACTTGGATTTTGTTTATATGAGAAGCTGCAGCACATCCCCACAACCCACACGAGTAGCTCCAGATCGGCCGGATGAGTGATAGGTATACCAGCCTTTTCGTGTCCAAGGTTAGTGGCGAGTCCGGGTTCAAAAGTGGTCTGAGTTGCCGGATGCGTTCGCGAATCCTTCCAACTAGGTGCGTAATGTGGCGCTTCCATGTCAACTTGGCATCGAGGTACAGGCCCAGGTAACGGACCGACGAGTCAACCGGTATAACTGCCTCGCCAAGCGAGAGCAGATCTCTGTACGTGTGTCTGCATAATGTGAAAGGGATGATGACTGATTTTTGCGGGTTAATGCTGATCCGCCACTCCTTACACCAGTCACTTATCTCTTCGAGAGAGCCGTGTAGAGCATTGCTCGCTTCTGGGAAGGTGTCTGCTACCCGCAGCAGAGCCAAATCGTCCGCAAACTGGGCTGTAGTATTTCCGTCAAGATGAGGCAGATCGTACACGTATACTAGATATAGGAAAGGCCCCAACACACTTCCTTGCGGAACTCCTGATCGGATGGGTTTTGATGACGAAAAGGCTTGCTGATATTTTACTGAGAATGTTCTCCCTCTTAGGTAGGATAGTATCAGGCGATAGTATGTGTCAGGTAATTCATCTTTGACTTTGTACAGGAGCCCATCATGCAACACCTTGTCAAACGCTTTCTCTGTATCGATAAATACCCCAAGGCAGACCTTCTTGCGTTCGTACGTTTCCAGAATCTCGTCGATCACTCGGTGTAGCTGTTGAGAGCAAGAATGGTTTGGTCGGAATCCAAATTGGGAGGGTGGGACGAGTGGCGCTAGGTAAAGCATCATCTTCGGGAGGAGCAACCTCTCAAATATTTTTGATAGCACAGGTAATAAACTGATTGGTCGGTAGCTGGATGGATTTTCTTTTGGTTTATTAGGCTTGTGAATCATAACAACCGTGGCGTGTTTCCATTTGTTGGGAAAAAAGTGCCCTAGCTCAAAAACTCTCGAGATGAAGGTACTGTTTTCTCACCAATTTGAAATAGTATTGAATTTTTAGAATTTTTTGAGAACACGTGGAGCTCAGTAGGACAAACCTCAAAACTCAAAACTATGTAAGTAAGTAAGTAAACAACCTTTTCAGGTTGAATTTTCGTCCGACTGGCATTCCTGGCATAGCCAGCTGTCTTCCAAAGGGAAGATCAGAGGTCGTTCTGATGATTTCGCTCATGGCCTCCCATTGCCTCGCCGCGAACGGTCAAAAAAGCGCCCGGCACCCGAAAATTGAACTCAAATCTTCCCGCAAGTATCGGCTCGTGTCTCGGACGCAGAAACGCGTCGGCGAACGAGCTCGGCCAACCGCACTCCTCATCAAAACTATGTTTCCTCTAGGTAGTTTGAACTAGTTTTGAAATGTGGGCGTATCGGAGGATTCTGAAAGTACCTTGGACAAAGAGAGCAACCACTATTGAAATCCTCAGACGCATGGATAAGGAGATAAAGTGAGCACAGTAAAAAGGCGCAAGTTGCAATACTTTGGCCATATGATGCGAAATGTACTCTCTCTTCTGCATTATTGCAAGGAAGAATTGATGGGAGACGTGAACCTGGACGGCGACGAATATCTTGGTTGAATAACCTTCGTCAGTGGTTCGGGGAGTCCTCATCTTCATTATTTCGGAAGGCTGTAGATAAGGTAATGATTGCAGGGATGATAGCCAACGTTCGTCGCGGACAGGATTTTTGAAGAAGAAGTTTGGACTAAATTTATCGTTGATTTTTATCGCCTCAAAATATATAGGTAATTGTAATGTTTTTTATTGAAATTATCAATTTACCTTAAATAGGAAAACAAGTGATTTTAAAAGGTTTATCGTCGCAGGGTTCATAAAATAGCAAGATACTAGAAAATCGGGGATATTTTATGAATAGACGATGTTCGAATCTAAATTTCTGTAGCAGGGACTCTCTGTATCTACATACTATTCCCTATGAGTAAATCGTTGTTGTTTACAAAAAAATAGTCATTCAAAAAAATATAAACATGAATGACAGCATATTTCAACACAGAACTGTGTTTTTACGGAGTTTACTTTATGATTGGTTGGTCCCTGCTTATTTTCCGTGATATAATCCTATTGGACTACCATTCGGTTGGTACTTTGTTCGTTTTGGACGTCTTGATGAAAGCCGACTTGAAGCACCGAGTTGAATTCACGTGATTCATTCATTTGGAACGTGACTAATAGGATCCTCTCCGTTTAAAATCAACAAAAGATCCTTTTTCATACCGATCTTTCAAATCTCATGCATTCATATCACTCACGGACTTATTTAAGTATATACCTACACTTTTCAATTGCTGTGGTATTTTCTTCTCTTTACGTCTCGTCACGTAAAAAAATTGATTATAATAATCATTGATCATAGGAGGAGTCAAAGGTAATTTCTTGATTCTATTTCATACTTAAAAAAGTTAAATAGGTCTCGGAGAGCTAAAACATGAAAAAACGCTGTTAAGAAGAACGTTTTCTATTTCCAAGAAAATAATGAGTTACAAAGTTACATCGATTTCGACGGTTAGGTCATCATCACAAACAGTTACTTAAAAGTGGAAATATACAACGTTCTTCTCTCCGTTTTTTATTAAAATGGATTTCCACAATCTCGAAGCGGGTGATTTTAGTTTTTTATTCGTCTCTGAGAGCTTTTCAAATAGGTGACGAAAACCTAAAATGGGTTGGGATAGTTTGTGACATGAGAACTTTCTCTCCCTCACTTTAAGTGGGAGGACGTTTGTTGACTCATGACGTCTCGCATTTTTACTTCATCTCATTCCATCTACTCAGGCTCTCTCCTCCCTCTAAATTGGGATTAGTGTGCTTAATCTAAATTAATCTAGTGCTCAACGATTAGGCAAACAAGGATCGATAAATTGCTGTATCCCAACTGTATAAGGTATAAAATGAACCACTAACTACATCGTACTGTTTCTAGCTTCTTCTCTACCTAAATATTATTACCAAAATTTGATCCATCCATGTTTGAATAAATTCGTGAAACTTAAAATCAAAATTATGTTCGACTTTTATCAAGCTCAAATCGATCTCGCGCTCATCGGCACCAAAACGAAACTCAATCGACTTCCAAGTTTCAAGCTTGACGCTCGGACTGGCATGAATAACAAATGTTAAGGCTGGCTCGTCGGCTACCTGTTTTGTTATTCATAAAATCGTTCTATTTATAAAGAGCAAAGAACAAAGGAATGAGAGCCGAGTTCACGACTGGTTTGGTACCAACGATTTCCACTTTACACCTTGAAATGTTTCCGTCGTAGAAGGACAATTCATAGCAACAATATCAATGACGAAGGTCCATCATCATATGTAGGTGACTCGAGAAAATATAGTTAAAAACTCACATGATTAACTCTTATTTAAATATGAAAATTATTTATGCAACTTAATCGTACAGAAAACGCAATCAATTGAAGAATTGCTAAGTAATTTCTAAATTTGAAAGATTTTAGAAATTTTCCATGAAGGTGATTTACTCGGAGGGTGAAAATGACCGAATTTTGTTATCGAAGCTAACTGAAATCATTCACCACTCCTGCCAGCAAGGAAAGCTAAAACGCTGCAAATTATTACACAATGGTTTATTATTTTTCTATACATTTCTATAGATCACTCGTCTGCCAAGAACACGACTTTGCCATTGTTACCACCAACCAACATGAAGTAAAACATCGATCGCACTTCGGTCAGCTAAAATTTGAACGGAGATTAGGCATCTTGAGCGATTCACACTCGTGTTTCTGATTTATCATAAGTCCAACCCTTAATTCTCGTAGGGAGCGAACGGTTTGTCCTACAGGGCTCCGAGTGGTCTCAAAAAATTCGAAAAATTCTATACTATTGCTTCCTCACTACCGAAGGTAGGGAAGCTTTGGATCTTAACTAGCTGAACAGCCTACTAAAAGTAGGCAACAACGATTCCTCCAACTCTCTCCTCCAGCCATTCCCTCCGACTCCTCCATCCCCCAACTCCTCCCGTCTCCGATTCCCCCGACTCTCCCCACTCCCATGACCCCTCCAACCCCTCCGTTCATACGTACGTACGGTTGGCGTTTTAGGTATATAAACTAGCTGAAAAGCCTACTAAAAGTAGGCAAAAATGATTCCTCCGACTTTCTCCTCCACCCACTCCCTCCGACTCTCTCCTCCACCCACTCCCTCCGACTCTCTCCTCCACCGACTCTCTCCTCCACCCACTTCCTCCGACTCTCTCCTCCACCCACTCCCTTCGACTCCTCCCGCCCTCAACTCCGACTCCTTCCGCCCCCAACTCCTCCCGTCACCTATTCCCCCGACTCTCCCCACTCCCACGACCCTTCCAACCCCTCCGTGCATACGTACGTACGTACGGTTGGCGTTTTATATACATAGCAGTGGCGGCTCCTGCCCCGAAACTCAGGGGGTGCACAGAGATCAGGAGAGGCTATCGAGAAGGGACAGAATAGGTGATTTTCTCTGCCAAATAGAAATTTCAACGATATGCAAATGGGATAAATCTTTGTAACTTTTTCATCTTAAAATTGCAAACGGTACTAAATACGTAGGTGCAATAGACACGAAACATGTTCTCTAGTGGTTAACAGAAATTCTGAAATACTTGAAATCATCAAAGGTCGAAACCCAAGAAATTCATCCACCTTATTGCAATAACTGGAATGTATATTTGCCCGTGACCATTCAAAACATCGTCCAATTCGGAAGAAAAATTAACGAGCCCCTTGAAAACTCCGAGATTCGAAGAATCTTCCCTCTCATCATGCCCACGCACGGCTAGCTCGAAAACACCTCGGAACTTGATACAATCAATGATTCGGGATAAAAAATGTACCTATTTTTCTTAACCGTTTCGTTTTTGCTTCCGAGTCTACCAAGGTAGCAAAAGCTTTGTTTTCACTTTTCAAGGACGAAAAAAAAGTTCTCCAAAATCAAAATTTTCACTCGCGTTTTGCGTTTTAGACCTTTCTGAACAATTTTGGTTCCGTGTCTGTCTGTCTGTGTGTCTGTCATGAATTCCATGTAACGCGCATAACTATACGAAGTAATTATCCGATTTCTATGAAATTTTCAGGGATTGTGCGGGTTGGTGTGTAGACGGTCCCCTATGAAAATCATCATCCTCGGACTGATAGAAGCGACTGCGTATGCGCAAACGTGAATTCCTTGTAACGGCCATAACTTCTACATTTTCCATCCGATTTCAATGAAATTGTCAGGGATGTTACAGATTAGTATTTAGATGGTCCCCTATGAAAATCACTACCTTCCGCATGATGGTAGCCACTGCGCATGCGCAAACGTGAATTAGGGATTACATTTTTAGGGATTACGCGGAAAAAGTGCCACGGAGTTGCGCGAGTTGGGCATCTCAGTAGGCGTACTCCGTGGTGTCACCAGACGCGTACTGCTCGGCTCATATTTAAACTGGTGGTCATTTTATAGAGGCACTTCCCTTCATCCCTCTCTCCCTCCCCCACCTTCCTCATCATCCCTCATCCCTAGGGCCGGCGTCGGGTGAGCCCTGGGCGTCCTCCCCATTATATTTGATTTATTTATTTATTTAGTTTTATGGCGCACCCCCTCCGTCAAATAGACCTTCAGTCTTTGAGGGGAGATTTATCAAAAAAAATAAAAAAATAAAAAAATAAAAAATAACGGCCATAACTTCCACATGTCCTACCTGATTTCGATGAAATTTTTAGGGATTATGCAGATTGGGTTGTAGATGGTCCCCTATAAAATTCATCACCCCCGGACTCATAGTAGCCGCTGCGCATGCGCGAACGTGAATTCCTTGTTACAGCCATAACTTCCACATTTTCCGTCCGATTTCAATGAAATTTTTCAGGGATGTTACAGATTAGTATTTAGATGGCCCTCTATGAAAATCACCTTCGGAACGACAGTACCCACTGCGCATGCGCAAACGTGAATTCCTTGTAACAGCCATAACTTCCACATTTTCTTCCCAATTTCGATGACATTTTTAGGGATTACGCGGATTAGGTTGTAGATGGTCCCCAATGAAAATCAAGTCCTCAAAATTTACAGCAGCCTCTGCGCATGCGCATACGTAAAATCCTTGTAACAGCCATAAAATTTACATTTTTCAACCGAATATTATGACATTTTCTAGGATTGTCCAGATTAGCGTGTAGACGGTCCCCTATGAGGGAAGTGAAAGGTACTTTGAGATTGGTGTTTTGAGATTAACTACCATGCATCGGATCATCTATGTAATCGGGTTATGGATACGAGGAAGCTATGTGCTACACCCACTTGGCAGAAATTTTTTTGCATCAGATTAAGACGGTATGCACTGTCGATTTGTTGCATTATATTTTGACGACCCAATATACGCAAATCAAATCTACCAGAGCGTTCTTATAGGAGACAGCCTAAGCGATTCTTAATTTTTTGGCTAAATGGGAGATCACTTATGCCGTCTTTAACTCAAGCCTCATTTCGGTTGGTAGAACAAAGTAGGCAAGCAAAGCAAAATTATCAGTTAGTCACTTCACACCCACAAAGCCAATCTACATTTACATAAAAATACTTCATTTTTATTGAAAATTCACTAATAAATTTAAACTTCAGAGTTTCTATAAAGAGAGTTTCAAAAAATTTTCCATAACACAAATTTCTTTCAATATTTGCCAAAATTGGTGTAAACCAGATAGACACCCCTTTTGCTTCCGAGTCTACCAAGGTAGCGGAAGCTTTGTTTTCACTTTTCAAGGATGAAAAAAAAGTTCACGTTTTGCGTTTTAGACCTTTCTGAACAATTTTGGTTCCATGTCTGTCTGTCTGTGTGTCTGTCTGTCTGTCTGTCATGAATTCCTTGTAACGCGCATAACTATACGAAGTTATTGTCCGATTTCCATGAAATTTTCAGGGATTGTGCGGGTTGGTGTGTAGACGGTCCCCTATGAAAATCATCTTCCTCGGACTGATAAAAGCGACTGCGCATGCGCAAACATGAATTCCTTGTAACGGCCTTAACTTCTACATTTTCCATCCGATTTCAATGAAATTTTCAGAGATGTTACAATTAGTATTTAGATGGTCCCCTATGAAAATCATCACCCCCGGACTGATAGTAGTCACTGCGCATGCGCAAACGTGAATTTCCTTCTAACGGCCATAACTTCCACATTTTCAACCCGATTTCGATGAAATTTTCAGGGATTATGCAGATTAGGTTGTAGATGGTCTCCAATGAAGATCCTCACCACCGGACTGATAGTAGCCACTGCGCATGCGCAAACGTGAATTTCCTTGTAACAGCCATAATTTCTACATTTTCCATCCGATTTCAATGACATTTTCAGGGATGTTACAGATTAGTATTTAGATGGTCCCCTACGAAAATCACCACCTTCGGACATAGTACCCGATGCGCATGCACAAACGTGAATTTCTATGTAACGGCCATAATTTCCACATTTTCTACCCGATTTCGATGACATTTTTAGGGATTACGCGGATTTGGTTGTAGATGGTCCCCAATGAAAATCAAGGCCTTAAAATTTACAGAAGCCTCTGCGCATGCGCAATCGTAAAAACCTTGTAACAGCCATAACTGTTGTGGTTGAAAAGACGAGATGTTATGATTAAGGTTTCGATATTCATGTATTTTAGAAGAAGTGATATTTTGTAGCTCAACACAACGGAAACTAATATACACTTTTGCCCATCAATCTCATGTGAATAATAATATAATAACTGGATACAATAATCTTCCCCCCTTAATTTTGAATGAACAAATAAATTTGGAAAGGTTTGAAGGGGTTAAAGAAAAAACAGGCGTCCTCAGGTGACATAGTCATCCACGTAGCTGGGCTTCCTTCTCATTCTTGAAGATTTCCTCAAAGGCTGAGAAGAAATGCTTTCATCGTTAGCTGTCCTCAAGGGGGATGCAATTGCTGTCTCACTCGGCCCTTGACAATCTTCAACTTGTGGAGGAGTCGCTTGTGGAGGATTGGCTGCAGCGACAGGAACTTCAGGCAGTATCGCTCCTTCGTCTTCTTCTCCCGTTTGGTACTGGAGTGGAAGCTGAGGCGAGTCACTGAACCTGACAGTCTTCTTTCTGATGACTTCAGATTTCAACAACTGGTTGATGTGTCTTTTTATTTTTCTGCCTTCATCCAGTTCAATGATGTAGTGAAGTTTCCCTAACTTTTTTATAACTGTGCCAACATGGTTTATTGTTTTCAAAAAATCTGGATTGAACTCGATCGTTTTCTTTTATTTTAGTTGTCTGGTTGGTTTTTCAGAATAATTCTGAACCGTCGAATGAAATTAGATGCTCTTAAACCTTTAAAACGCCAGGACTCTGAAAAAATCAACAATTATTGTTGATTTTTTCAGAGTCCTGGCGTTTTAAAGGTTTAATAGCATCTAATTTCATTCGAATTTGACGGTTCAAGTATAGTTCCTCTTCAACTTTTTCACGGAGTGCGTATGGAACTTCACGTTCCTTTGTGAAGATCCGATCTGAAGGCTATGGAGGATTTTTCGAGTTTCTTTTAAGATTTAGTTTTTTGAATTCGTTTTTCAGTGAGAGAGTAAAACCTGCTCCTGAGTCGATTTCAAATTTTTGATTTTTTCCTTGAATTTTGACTGTTGTATAATACTTTTCAGCATCTTTCTGGAATAATTTGTTTTGATATATAGCATTTCCGAATTGAGTTAAACCTTTTCCATTTAGATTTAAACCTTTTCCATTTAGGTTTAAACCTTTTCCATTTGGATTTAAACCTTTTCCATTTAGATTTAAACCTTTTCCATTTAGATTTAAACCTTTTCCATTTGGATTTAAACCTTTTCCATTTGGATTTAAACCTTTTCCATTTAGATTTAAACCTTTTCCATTTGGAATCTAAATGGAAAAGGTTTAAATCTAAATGGAAAAGGTTTAAATCCAAATGGAAAAGGTTTAAATCCAAATGGAAAAGGTTTAAATCCAAATGGAAAAGGTTTAAATCCAAATGGAAAAGGTTTAAATCTAAATGGAAAAGGTTTAAATCCAAATGGAAAAGGTTTAAATCTAAATGGAAAAGGTTTAAATCTAAATGAAAAAGGTTTAACTCAATTCGGAAATGCTATACACCTACGATGGCATGTATTCCTTGAATTTGATATAGTTCTTCGTCTTCTGTCTCTATAGCATTTGTGTTGGAAGAGTTTGATTTATTCGAGCGTTCTTTTAGGAGGGTATAAATGCATACTTTCGAAACGTGACCTGTCTTTATTACAAGATTTGCATTTCAGTGAAGAAATTCTGCAACGACAGTCTTTAGACAAATGGTTATCGCGACCACATCGTAAGCATGTATTGCTGATACCGAGTCGATTGTAATCTAATTTTGATCTAGATTTTGAACGTGAACTAGTTTCATGGCTGCGATTTCTAGAACTGTTTCGTGATCTAAATTGATTAATTTTGTTGACAATTTCGGAAGTGTTGAAAGAACTGCTTGAAGTTTGCTTTGATAAAGCTTCACTGTCCATTCTAGCACAAAGACAATAGTCTTTTCCACTATCTTATCAAAATCGTCCACTTCTGATTGAAGGATTTGTTCTTTGATCCAGGTATCTTTCATTCCCCTGATGAATTGCGAGCGAAGAAAAATGTTTGCAACGGAAACTGTTTGTTCGCATGCACATTTGGTGTTGAAGTCACAATCTGCTATATCACGACGCAAAGATGCAACAAAGTCGGATATGTTTTGGGTATCAATTTGGTATTTTGAAAGGAAGTAGTGTTGAGTGACCAATTTGTTCTTTTTAGGTGATAGATGTTTTTCCAAAGCTGTAATGAGTTCTTCGTACGTTAGTTGACTTGTTATTTTTGGTGCTACCAATTCTGCAAGTGTTTTGTAGTTTGAGGATCCAATTGAATTCAAAAGCATTTGTGCTGATCGATCTATGTCATGTAATAAATTCTTGAGTTTAAAATAATTTTCAAAACGTTCCTTATAGGTTCCAAAACGTTCATAGTAAGAAAATTTTTCCTTTTTCTGGTCAAAAGGTTCGAATGGTGGAATATTGCACACGATATTACTAGGTCTAGCTGTTTGAATATCAACTTGTCCTCGTTCTCCTTGAGGTTGAGGAATCAACCGTTTCAACGCGGATATCAATTGTTGGAGCTGGTTTGGATCCATATTCTCTCTTTTTTTAATCAATCGTCGCCAAAACTGTTGTGGTTGGAAAGACGAGATGTTATGATTTAGGTTTCGATATTCATGTATTTTAGAAGAAGTGATATTTTCTAGCAAAACAAATATATACTTTTGCCCATCAATGTCATATGAATAATAATATAATAACTGGATACAATAATAACATTTACATTATTCATCCGAATTTGATGAAAATTTCTACGATTGTCCAGATTAGCGTGTAGATGGTCGCCTATGAGGATAGTGAAAGGTACTTAGAGATTGGTGTTTTGAGATTAACTACTATGCATCGGATCATCTATGTAATCGGGTAATGGATACGAGAAAGCTATGTGCCACACCCACTTGGCAGACGTTTTTGGGTCTGCTTAAATATCTTTGAGAATCTTCCTGGATTGAGTATGGACCAAAACACAAGAGGAGTGATAATTTTCCTTTTTGGTTAGGTTCCTTTTGAAGTTTAAAAATTTTATGGTCCAAAACCGAAATCAGGGAGCAACCAGCTCAATCCAATACAATTCCTGTAATTTCTCTATTAATAAGTGTGGCGCTGTAAGATGATCGCAAGGAACATCGCATTTTCTGTGACGTCAAATAGCATGTAAGCAGGTCGCCAGGGTTCCAAATTGCACACATATCGTTCATTCCGTCTAATTTCAAACATCATCTAGAGATTCAATCTGTTGTTGGCGTGAAGACGAGGTGATAATGAACTGATTTTTGTATTTGGGGGATGATCTGACTTGCAGAGAAGAGGGGAGGAGGTTGATCAGTTTAAATCACCCCTGAGTTGACCTTTGCATCACCCCTCCACCATCAGCACCCGACCAACTGCTGGCGCTCGCCCTCTCTCTCACCCACGCTCAGCACGCCTCAAGCGCTCTCTCTCCATCCCGTAGGCCACCAACACCGCCCGGACACGCCCTCCCATATTGATTGGTACCACCTCCTCTCTCTTCTGAACCATCCGCACAGCACAGTAGACTTGCCAACGACCATGGTGTACAATGGACGAAAATTTCGAAATGTACTTAGGCTCTTGATCAGAATCCAATGTACTATAGGTACCTTCTAGAAGTCACTTATTCTGTCCGTGGGGATTTCATTGTCAGTCTCAATGATTCAATAACCACTTTATGAGGTACAACTCACAAAGTAGGTAATAACTACTAGGAGAGACTAACATGATCAAAACAAATAAACAAGTCTGCCAAGTGGTTGTGGCACATAGCTTCCTCTTATCCATAACCCGAAGGTATAGAAGAACCGTTGCATAGTCGCTGATCTCAAAACATCAATCTCCAAGTACCTTCCCCTATCCTCATAGGAGACCATCTGCACGTCAACAATCCCTGAAAATGTCATCAAATTCGGATAAAAAATGTAGAAGTTATGGCTGTTACATTTTACGTTTGCACATGCACAGAAACTACTGGTATTGATCCAGGGAAGATGATTTTCAAAGGGAATCATCTATCTACGAGTACATGCCAACCCGCGTAACCACTGAAAATTCTATCG
This sequence comes from Apolygus lucorum, assembly GCA_009739505.2. Lineage (NCBI taxonomy): Eukaryota > Metazoa > Arthropoda > Insecta > Hemiptera > Miridae > Apolygus > Apolygus lucorum. The sequence continues at coordinate 25,254,305 of CM019177.2, read as the reverse complement.
AAATCGGACTATAACAAGAATTTCATGATAGACAGACAGACCAGACATGGAACCGAAATTGTTCAGGAAGGCCTAAAATGTAAAACGCAAGTGGAAATTTTGATTTTGGAGAACATTTATTTTCAACCTTGAAAAGAGAAAACAATGCTTCCTCTACCTTGGTTGACTCTGAAGCAAAATGATAAATGATAGCTGCAGGCATTGATTTTAATATAAGAGAAAAGCATTCTTCTCATTCATGTTGACAGTTTACTGAGTTGAAAAACATTGACACGCTGGAGAACCCACATAACCCCTGAAAATTTCAGCAATTCCGCACAAGGAATAGACCTCTGAGAGACCGGAATCCAATAATGAACCTTTGAAATCGAGCAAGAAAAAAATTGGAACACCCTTCCCCTCCCCCCATCAAAATTAGATGGTTTACGTTTTACGCTCCATTTGGGGTCTGGTAGTGCTCCGAAATTGTTGGTAAAAAGTGGAAAAAAACATTTTCAAAACGCCTTAGCTCGAGAACTTTTGAAATACAGGTTTATGTTTTTTCGTGAATTTAAAATTTTCTACATTCTTAAGAATTTTTTCTTGAGACCAACCTTTGCTCCCTATGGAGATAATTAATTATTTAATTTGCCAATATATAATTAATGACTTTTTCATCAATTTGGGAAAGTGTTCAAGTTTTAGAAACTCATTCGTTTCGAATGAATTCGTTCGAATGAGACCATCCAGAACAATGAATCATAATTAAACTAGAGTTAGTAGTGAAATTAATCAAGATTTCAAAAAGTGACTGTCTTCATCCCCCCCCCCCCCTTCAACCGTCTACATAGGTTCCTCTTTAGTTGTTCGTATCACATTGACTCGCCAAAATACCAATAACTATAGATCGAAAATGCAATCATGTTCATTTCTTTGATACAAAAATGTTTTGCTGAGAGGTACTTTCTTTCAAAATAAACTTGATTGTTAACCTCGTGCGAAAATAAGGTTAATAGGTACTAATAATGAAAAAGCTGCAAATTATTACTCAAAGGTTTATTTTTTCTATATAGATCACCTGTCTGCAAATAACACGGTTTTGCCATTCTCACCACCTACCAACCATAGGTACTGCCTACCTACCACATACCAACTTCATAATCAAGTTTATTTGGAAATAAATAAACGCTTCACACTCAGTTCGGAGAAACAGGAAGTTGTGATGCCTTCATGAGGAAATTTGATAACTGGTTGCTAAGGACGTAAAACTGAGTACAACTCGGAGAAACGAACATCGCATTTTGGTCAGCTGAAATTTGGACGGATATTAGGCCTCTTTTGCGATTCACACTCGTGTTTCTGATTTATCGTTGAGTGCCCCACAATAGCACAACTTATTACAGGCAAACAATAAACCTAGAACATATTGTTAAGTAATGCATGCATTCCAGGGGACGTCCCGTTGGATAAGCATCAAATCAATTAAACCAGTAGGAAGCGATAAAACTTTCATTTCTATTTACCTTCCTAAAGCAAAACACTCTAAAATTTAATTCAGTTAACCGTTTAAAGACCGTTGCCCGGTATGGAATCACGGTCCGGGAGCCGCCATGGTGGGTGGGTCCGGGCCCGGCTTGATACCTCCCGGCCGGGCTCCGATGCCTTAGTGGTCTGGAATTTTTCATTTATCCTTCTTTTTTTACCCGTGTGCCCTATCTAGTATCCCATTGTTTTGTTTTCCCCTATTATTCTGTTGTTTTAATTTATTTTATATTTATAATAATAATAATAATTATTATTATTATTATTATTTATTATTTATTAATTCAATTTTATTTTATATTTTATATTTATATTTATACGCTGTGTGCAAAGACAAATAAAACATTCATTCATAGTACATTGAGTGAGAAATTGTAGACCCCCCTCACCAATGGTGCCAGTCTGGCGGTTGGAAATTGAGGCCTGGGCAAAACTTACAAGATGATGCCCAAAAACTCACGTTTTTGAAGCATTAACCCCCCTTAAAACACAAAATTAAAAATTCCGGCGACGTAGTGCACAACTAGATAGATTTCCGCATCGAATAAAAAAGAACCACGGAAATCGGTTGAAAACTAAGGCCTGGTGACACACGATGACTCACGATGACACAGACGACACACGATTGTATCACTCACACACATGCACATACACACACACAGACATTCACCTATGGTTTTTTTTCGCGGATTCGGATTCAGAATGGTCCAAAACGGATTAGTGAGTGGATATTTTTTTTCTGTTGAGTGTTGTCCAACTTTACCCCAGATTAATCGCATAAGGACGCCCAAGTCTTACTGTGGGACGTCCTAAAAATGAGGATTTTTGAGAAAAAAAATGTATAATTTTTTAATTTGATTTTGAAATTTCAATACTTTGACTTTGATTTTCATAGAGAACGTCGCTGAAAATTTCATCAAAATTGGACAGTAGCTTCGTAACACTTTTGCCTTCTACAATGACTTGCAGGCACACATATCGACTGTCAGATGGACAGACTCGGAACCAAAATTGTTCAGGAAGGTCTAAAATGTAAAATAAGAGTGGATAATTTGATCTTGGAGGACTTTTTATTGCTATCCTAGAAAAGTGAATGCAACAACACTTGGCCGACCCTGTCGCAAAATGTGCCTAAAAATCACGTTTTTTCGCATAAAACTAAATTTTTTCATGAAACCTCCCTCCAAAACCCTAAAACTAACATACCGTTGGAAAGGTGAGATATTGGGGTACCTAGTTTTCCTGGCTGAGTACGCACCATAATGGCGCATTAATAATATTAGTAATCAAATTCCTAGAGCCATTATCATAGGTGAATTTTGCTGTACAGGATCATAAACTACGTATTTCTCCTTTTCGAGTTTATAGCTTTCCTCTGGCAAGCTTTTTTCATCGTATTCAACACTACGTGAAGAAATATTAGAACACTTTTCAAATGTACCTATCGTGCAATGAAGTTGATAGCTGAATTTAATTTCACAAAGCAATTTCATCATGCTTTCCCTTCAAAAGGAGGTTCATACCTCAAAAAGGAGAAAAACTACCTGTCTTGTGTTTAAAAACAAGATTTTCATATCTTGTTTTACATGTAGCCTAAAATTTAAATAAAACATTTCATGGTTTATTGAGAATTCGAAAATGTTTTATTTATGATATTTATTTTTGTGTCCAGCACACTCCTGAGAGCATGCAATTTTAAGACTTTTCGAAAAAATTTTGCTCCAGTATAATAGATTGATACAATAGATTTGATTAAAATTCGATTTCATTGGAAATATCATTCGATATTTGAACCAAAAGAACGTGAATAGTACAACAATGAGAAATTTGAGTTTTGGCGGTTGGTTGCTTAACGAGAACGCCGACAGACGGCAGTAATATCGTGGCTCCGAGAAGGAAAGCCCACCAGATCGCAGCACCTCGCGCTCGAGCGGAAGAATCCAGGCGAGATCGCGAAGGGGTGGGGGTTGAATGTGTAGTGGAGTGAACATGGCGAGTGGTGAATGACGAATATTCAGTGAAAATTGCTACATTTTAACTTGTGCGAAGTGTTTAAAACGCTATTTATTCTAGACTAAATCGTGAAAAGTGTTCTTTACTCTCCCTCGCGTTTACGAGGTGCGTCCAATATGCAGAATGTAGGGCAGGAATCCTCCACGCAAGTTCAGAAGCTCGACAAAATGAGTGGCCACGAAATGGGGAAATCGTCGACTCCCCAATCTTCTAATTCCAGCCCAACCAAATCGGATACGGACCCATATTCAGAAATCAACCCCCGATATTTGTCTGATTCGTCGGAAAGCGAAGATGAAGACGTTTCTTTGGTAAGTCCATCAACAAAAGCACTTCAAGTCCTGTAAAGTTGCATCGGGTACCAATGGACGGAGTAGATGAGGGCTCCCTTCCTTACCTAGGCCAGCGATGGCGATTCATTGAACCCGCACTCAGACATCTTGTAAAATAGGTACTTTTTTCTTCGATTTCCAATCATTTCTGCACCCACGGATCCTATGTTTTCTCTTTTGTTGATTTCCATTACTATTTTTCTACATTACCGACGTCGCCTCGTGCACTCCTCCCCCACTTTTTCATCCGACTTCCCGCAACCTCATTTTAATGAGCTAACAAAGGCATGAGCTGTCGTTAATCTTGGCCTTTTCTGTACGTATCCGACGTCAAATTTCCACGGGGTCCCTTTCAAAATCCTTCAACGTTCTCAAAATAGTCAGTTTTCGTCCGGATATACTTACACTTATAACCTTTTCACTGAACCCTCCTTTTTATTGCTCGAACTCGAGGCGAATCAATAATTTTAGACATTTTCTCTTCCACCACCCATCTAGAAATCGTACATTCATGAACTACGGAGTTTTCTTCAATCGATTCAGATTTCTTTTGATAAATGTCTAAATCACTGATTTGCAATCGTGTCGGTAAATTACGGTAGATGTCTTTCCGGGACAACACCCATTCCGAGCGGTGTTTGCAATCCTGAAAAATATTTCTTACTAATCCTACTTAAAACTTCACTGCTTCTTCTATTTGAAGTTTTTGATGTTGCACAATACATACATGTATGTATTGAGCATGTATGCTGATTTTTCATGCAAACCTCATTTTAAAATAGGTGATTTATCCTTATGATTTCATATTTTACCTAACCTCCCTGCTTTATTTCGAAATTGTTCTACTGAATCACAAATTTCTTCTTTCTTTGCCATAACTAGCATTGTTAGATGGCTACTGTTGAAAAATATGTCGATCCATCTGCATTGGTACCTAATGCAATCAGGTAGGACATTTTCTGTAAACTACCTTGTACACGTGACTAGTTTGGTTTTGCCATCGTGATTTCTTCGATTTCCTTGGTGCCCGTTGGCAAGAAAACAAAACTTTGCAACTTTACTTAAATATCTCGGAAAAAAACACAACAGATTTGTTGTTTGTTTATCCCATGTCCATGTAATTGATTTATCTGGTTAGTGTGTCTTCTTGGGCTGCCTGGTCGTTATCAAAAATAATTGTTATAAGCACCAAAAATCGGAGTACCGACCTAAGCGTGAAAAGTGTCTTGTGGTTTTCCTACTGTGGTTTTGATAGGATATTGATCAGAAGGAGGAAGTTTCAAATCCGAGGAACTATTGAAGATGGAAATCCATAAGAGGGTAATTACAATAGCACCTAGGAAAATTCTGACAGATTTTTTCTGATTTTCGTCGTCTTTATTTCGTTAAATTCCCAAACTTTCATCTATCTCGTGATAATTTGTGAGTGAAAAACCATCGTATTTTCTTTACTTATCGGTCAAATCTCTGTCCGTATCCTTCGAGTTTCTTGTCAATCGATAAACAGTATTATCCGATTTTAACAATTTCCAACCTTATCAGTTTTCATTTCTGTAGGTACGATAATTTTTCTTTCTCCCTTCCGTCGCTCAATAAAGCTGCTCTGCTAACCTGCAGTCGGCGAATTGAGGGCTGCAGTGGTGCCAACCCAACATAACAAAGTTTCCCTTGACCCGTTCTGAGGAATGCACCTTGATTGACTAATTCCTTTCAGTTCCTTCTCTTTACTTGCAATTTTTGAATGTCGGCGGATCATTACAAGATTTTTCGCGTATTGACTACCTTTATCTACCCTCTCATACTACCTGCTATCACTACCACCGCATACGTGAATAAGTACATAAGTTGGTGATCTACTTACCTCCAAATGGGGTGTTTTTCTTTCAATTTCCCAATAATGCCCTTATCCTCAAATGAGGTCCATTTTTCAAAATTACTCTAAATTATTTTGAAGTAAACGGACGAACGAACGTTTCTCTTTTAAATTTCCCTATCTATCGAAAAAATGAAACAGCAAAATTGGGTTCCTACAAAATATTTTTGATGACAGGGTTTAACCAATTTTGAAAAGGAAGAATTGAAACGACTAAAATACCGATAATTTTTCGAGTTTTCAGGTTGAAAAAGTAGTGTGCAGCAGTTGATGCATAATGTATGCTAAGGTAAAGACTAATGATATCTATTTTCAATCTGAGATTCGTTGAATCGTAGGTACCTTTTGTAATGGGGATCATGGTGCTTCGAATGAAAAGATCTGGAGATGAGATTTGGATTAAATGAATGTATTTTCTTGCCGTTGGGACAAGGAACCTCACACCTTCATACCTAGTCAATTCATTTCTGAGTCCTGATGTTATTGACTTCTCCTACACTGCTTTCATGGACCACTTATGAGTTGGAAGAGTTACTCTTCCGTTTGTGACCTCAAAGGTTAAAGAGAAATGTAGTTACGCACCATCGTTATTCGAATTGATTCAGCGAGTAGGTACATGCAGTGTTTCTCCATTATTTATCATCGAGTCATTCAAAGGAATTCTACAGGTGATAAGTACTTGCATGACTTGCTGCTTCCTCGTTTATTCCCGGAAAATATTCGATTTTACTTACTACCACAACAATTATTTTATAATAACAATAACTTAACGAAACAGAATATTGTTATTACCTATCCTTATCACTAGAGCTCGGAAAATATGCTCGAAAATTTCCCAAAAATATGCACCGGAAACTGGAAAATATGCAAAATGTGCATTTGCCTTTAAAACTGCATACGACTTCGGAATTTCAGTATTTTAAGAAAGGATGTTCCACATTATTACATTTTTTAAGCCCTTTTTTTCTCCTAGAAAACAGTTATGAAGCATCAGGTAAAGTAAACAAGCAATTCAAAAAATCAGTTACCATACATTTTTTATTTACTTTTATGCATTTATACGAACTAGGTATAAAATGTAAAGATGAACTACATATTATATTGGACAACAATTACACGCTCCAAATTATCAGGTGTAAAACAGTGTCTCCTGTCACTTAAAATTTCTTTCAAAGCAGAAAACGATCTCTCTACATCGCAAGATACAATATGCAAAAATTTAAAAGTGGAAATCTCTTTTGGAGAGTAGGGAGAGTAGGGGTGATGTGAGTGAGGGGACAAAACATTCCAAAATTCGATTTCGAATATTGTCAACTTCCAGCACCGACTTTTAAAAAAATCCAGAATACGCAAAAAACTGGTAAAATATGCTGCAAAATATGAAAAAATCCCCAAAATGACCAAAAAATGCAAAAATCCCTAAAAGGACCGAAATATGCAAAAATATGCAATTTCAATTTCAATTTAAACCACCGCATACCCTTCAGAAACCTTCAAAACGTTCAAATACAAAGATATACCGCATAATAAAAGATATGCAAATTCCGAGCTCTACTTATCACGTTTGGAGACTAAGTTTACTTACCAAACTTTCTGTTTAAGTCTCAACTAAGCTATGCAAGTTGATGAGTGGGTTGTATGTCAAGTTTTTCGAGATAAAAAGACGAACACCTACGCCCGATCCTTGTTTTAGGCTTTAATATCCGTGTGGGTGAACGGTTGTCCTCAGATTTCGTTTCATTCTTCCGAAGTTTCGTATTAATGACAAGGCTAGGTAGATATACCCTCAATATACTTCCTATGTACAATAATCGGATCATCTGTTGAGGACTTCATACTATATTTTACCAACCCACCTATTACACTAGATTACAAAATTTAGGGGTGGTCTGGCTGCCTTGTTCTTTCACCACTTTTCTTATGGTATTTGGTGCGCTGAATCCGAATCTGACGTCAGTTTTTTTTTCCACGTCGGATTTTCAAGATATAGCTAGCTTTACGATTTTTCTAGTTCTCAATTTTCTTCATTTTTTAGTGAAAACTCATCTTGCTCAAATCTCCTCAAAAAGTACTCAGACTTATAGGAAATTTTATGTAGAATCCGAATATGTACTTAGTTTTTAAGTAAAGTTGTGTTAAACCCCCTATTTTCCACAAAACGTATCAAAAAACACCGGTTCTTAACGTTTTTCTTCGGGTTTTCCCTTACACTTTGCCACTTGAAAAAAAAATTAAGGCTAAAAAAAATGTTCTCGGGCTTTTACTTTGTAGGGGGGACACCCCAGAGGAGAATGAGACCAATCGCAGCCTCCTAAACCCATTAATATCGAAGGAATGAGCTTTTTTTTCATGGCACTGAGATGAAAATTCACAAAAACCGTTAATTAATTTTTCGAGATAAGTATGTGCGTTCCTAAATCTGTTTTCCTCAAATGGATTTTTCTTTCTTCTACATTTTTTATACTTGTCACCTAATAAGAGTAAGATCGAAAATAGGTACTCATAGGGGGAGTAAATCATAATTGGGAAACTCTTGTGATTTTAATTCAGTTTTACAACACAATTAACTGCAGAAAAGTTAACGGTGTAAATCTGTTGCATGAAGGCTCAGATGAATCAATAGTTGGAACAATGTTTGGTTATTCCTCCACCTGAGAGGTTTCATCGCCGGCATCTATGTAGAGAAAACTTCGCCGCCTGAGGTAAATCTCTTTTTAAGGTCCAACAATAGTCCGCCATCATGTGAACGTCCCAATACCCTTTGTACCGTTCTTTCATGGTTTTCATATCTTGGTGAAACCTCTGAGGTGGAGGAATAACCAAACATTGTACCAACTATTGATTCATCTGAGCCTTCATGCAACAGATTTACACCGTTAACTTTTCTGCAGTTAATTGTGTTGTAAAACTGAATTAAAATCACAAGAGTTTCCCAATTATGATTTACTCCCCCTATGAGTACCTATTTTCGATCTTACTCTTATTAGGTGACAAGTATAAAAAATGTAGAAGAAAGAAAAATCCATTTGAGGAAAACAGATTTAGGAACGCACATACTTATCTCGAAAAATTAATTAACGGTTTTTGTGAATTTTCATCTCAGTGCCATGAAAAAGCTCATTCCTTCGATATTAATGGGTTTAGGAGGCTGCGATTGGTCTCATTCTCCTCTGGGGTGTCCCCCCTACAAAGTAAAAGCCCGAGAACATTTTTTTTAGCCTTAATTTTTTTTTCAAGTGGCAAAGTGTAAGGGAAAACCCGAAGAAAAACGTTAAGAACCGGTGTTTTTTGATACGTTTTGTGGAAAATAGGGGGTTTAACACAACTTTACTTAAAAACTAAGTACATATTCGGATTCTACATAAAATTTCCTATAAGTCTGAGTACTTTTTGAGGAGATTTGAGCAAGATGAGTTTTCACTAAAAAATGAAGAAAATTGAGAACTAGAAAAATCGTAAAGCTAGCTATATCTTGAAAATCCGACGTGGAAAAAAAAACTGACGTCAGATTCGGATTCAGCGCACCAAATACCATAAGAAAAGTGGTGAAAGAACAAGGCAGCCAGACCACCCCTAAATTTTGTAATCTAGTGTTATTTATTATTCAGGGTATCTCTGCTAATGTGGTCAGTAGGTACCTAGCTGGGTGTGGTTATGAGGTAGGATTACTACTAATTACTAAATCTAACTTTTTCCACTTTTGAGATTTTTTCTTGATTTCAACCGTATGTCGCTAAAACGGCTGTAACTACCATAATAAATTCAGTACGTTTAAACTTGATGATACCGTTGGCAAGAGAATTGCGGTCCTTTCTCCCTGATGACCAACCAAAAGTTTTTGATGGAATTTATCTGGTAAAAAACTGGGTGAACATAGAATTTCCACGAGTATGAGAAATTTCAAACTCGAACCGCTGTACGTGTCTTATTTCTTGATTGTTTTTCGTGTACCTCTTTTTTTAAAAATGGCTCAAAACCCCAGCTTTTCAACGATTTACTTAATCAAAAACCTTTTTGATGTGCAATTAGGGTGAGAAAGTGACGTTTGAAAATGAAAAAACGTCGTTATTAGGAGAAAACAAAGGTTTTTAGAGGGTAAACATAAACGTGGCTATGATGAATCAGTCAGAATTACCGATACCTTCTGAATGGAAACATAAAACAAATACATTAAAAATAGTATGTAAAATTAATGTTATTTATCGGTTTTCTCATTCCATTCGTTTTTATGCATAACTTTACTGATAGCGATGGGAAAAGGACAATTGGCCTGGGGGGTTAATTGGTTCTTGTGTGGGCACCAAGGGTTAAAAGGGTCAAAAAAATTTAGTCAGGGAGAAAAATGTTATCGTAAAAAGTAAACAACCATATCAGGTTGAATTTTTGTTCAATTTCCATTCCTGGCGTCGTGGCCGTCATCATCTGTCTTCCAAACAGAAGATCAGAATTGGATTTGATTATTTCGCTCATGGCTTAAGTGGAGCGGGGTTCACCAACGGCCCAACCCGAAGAATTATCAAGACCTGCGATACCGCCCTCGAGCGGTCACAAATCCAGACAATCTCCCGGGCCGACTGGCCTTCACTTCGGTGATCTCCAGTCAATCAGTGAGGAAGCAAATTTAACTCTCTTTCCAAGGGTATCCTCAAATTTAAACGCACTGAATTAATTATGATAATTACTGTCGTTTTACTGATACAAGGTTAAAATCACGAAAAAAATCTTGAATGTGCAAAAGCCTGATTTTAACTTGAGTAAAAAATACCTACATTTTATAGGTTTTTTAATTTTTTTTTTAAAGTTGTAAAATCACCCTCTGAAGTACTGGCCACAGCCATTATCTGATACACAAAGTATTCCCATATTATGCATCTCTCAACAAGGACTGAAATTTGCTTGCACAGTACCTATTGAATATCTCTCCCTGACAAAACTATATTGGACACCGAAGATTAGTTGTTCTCTGGGACGTTAATAGTTGGTAGTAGTTTTGACATTTTTTCTCTCCAAGAAGCGAAGACGTATCAGCTGGTTGTTTCTGCGTTTTAACTATAGGTGAAGGACAGAGTTCGGTGGCTGAACATTGTTTCGAATTCCAGTAGAGTTTATTTACCTACCGTAAACGATCCAGGCCACCTTATTCAAACCTCTTTCGGATTTGGATTCATTCTGGAACAGTCATTAACTTATAGCATTAGATCACGTTGGTACAAAAATATAGAGAGATATTCTCGTTTGTGTAAGTGGTTCAGTATGAGTTGACTGTTTGGGTGAAGTCTACGATATAATTTATTTTGCTCTTTCATTCTCGAAAAATGCCTCGCCGGGAGAAGTCAATCATGTGATAAGATTGAATACGTGTGATAAAGATTGACCTAATTTCTTGTAATGTTGATTATAGCTAGGAAACGACTGTGGGTAATAAGGAATGATGAGCGATGGGATGCTGGTGGGAAGATGGGTCGTGAATAAATTTTTTTTTCAAAGTAAGGAAACATGAATTGTGGAAATAAATTCAAACTTATCTAATTCATCTTGGTGTCGATTCCAGCCTGACTTGCAAACTGTCTTGAAAAACTCTTGTGATCGTGAAGTACGTAGGTATATTTAAATTCCATATATGTTTCAATGCGACGCATAACAATTTCTTCAGGTTCGATTTCAAAAAGGTTTTCATTTGGCGTATAGTGACGATTCCGATTTGGCTGTGTTAAATCCTCTCTAGCTTGATATATTCTATTCATTTGCAGTTAAATCTCAAAATACAAGGCTGTTTCCCTTAAAACAGTTGTTTTTGGTTTATTATTTCTAATAATAAGCCTATGTGATCGTATCGCAAAAAATTTTTATAACCCCCCCTCAAACTTTGTCACTTTACGTTTCAAGGTGCGTAGAATCCAAATTTGCAATGTCCGTCCGCCGTCCCCCGTCCGCCGTCCGCCGTCCGTGGCACTTTTCTTAGCAACACTGGACCGATTTGGTTCAAATTTGGTATATGGGCTCCATTTGGGGTCTAGTTGTGCCGCGAAGCTTTTGGTTGATGTCAGTCACTTCTAAGGGGTGAAAATTAAGGGTTGAAATTTTCAAGAGTGCCCTAGCTCGAAAACTCTCGAAATTAAGGTATCGTTTTTTCACCAATTTTAAATAGTATTGAATTTTTAAAAATTTTTGAGACCACCCGGAGCTCTGTAGGACAAAGCGTTCGGTCCCTACGAGTACTTGAAGGTTTTCCTTCGATAAAACAGAATCATGAGTGTGAATCGCAAAAGAGGTCTAATCTCCATTCAAATTTTATCGGACTAAAATGCGATCGCTGTTCATTTCTTCGATTTGTATACAGTTTTGCCTTCTGCGTAACCAGTAATCAAATTTCCATATGAAGCTTTCTATTTTTCCAATCGAGTGTGAAGCGTTTAGTTCTTTCTAATAAACTTGATTGTGAAGGTGTGAAGCCAGTATGGTGTGGTAGGTAGTACCTAGCTGGTAGGTAAAAAAAAGTTGGTAGGTAAAAAAAATGTTGGTGGGTAAAAAACACTGCAAATCATTGCTCAAAAGCTTCTTCATTCTTCAGATCACTGATCAGCTGAGTGAGCTCCGAAGCCATTTTCAATCCTATTGAATGAAAGTGCTCTTCCAGGCGTCTCCAGCATTCGAGGAATCTTCTTCACTCCTCAGATCACTGATCAGCTAAGTGAGCTCCGAAGCCATTTCCAATCCTATTGAATGGAAGTGCGCTTCCAGGCGTCTTCAGCATTCGAGGAGATCTTCTTCACTCTTCAGATCACTGATCAGCTGAGTGAGCTCCAAGGCCATTTTCTCTTCTGTTGAACGCAGGAAGCTGAAATTTGAGAGGGCGGGTCAATGGAGAATACAGATGGTGGTAGGTGCTATTGATGGAGAACCAGTGATCTATACAGAAGGGTGATCTATACAGAAAATAATAAACCTTTGAGCAATGATTTGCAGCGTTTTCGTTTATATTCATGGAGTTTCAGAACCAAGGAGAGAATACAAATTGGACTGTTAGCTTATCCAATCCGAGCACATCAACGTCATAAATGAGTTGTTACAAGAATATTATAGGTAGAATCTTTCCAGTGCTATTGGTCTAGTTTTCACGGCGTGTAATTCGCTTATAATATTCCATCAAGCAAACATGTAGTTGTACGTCAAACATGAATCCCTGTTGTGTCAAGGCATCTAGAGCGAATTTGTCCTATTTTGAAGAATTATCTTAATGTTGACAGCTTAGAGTGCATCTAATTTATTCATTTGCTAACCCTTTTCTCAACGGTACAATAGGAGAGGTTAATATGACGGATTGTTAACCAAAGTTCCCTCCACCCCCCCTGGTCAACGTTGGTTGATTCTAATAGGTTGAAAATCTTATTTTTAAAATTATAATTGCGATGAACAATATGTTTGCATGGGATTTAATACAAATAATAAGAACTATAACAATAATAAAAACATAATTCATTTTAGTTTTAGGTTAGGATTTTTATTTTTAAACTAATACAAAAACGCTGCAAATTATTGCCCAAAGGTTTATTATTTTCTGTATAGGTTACCCTTCTGTATAGACCACTGGTTATCCATCAGTAGCACCTACCAACATCTGTATTCTCCCTTGACCCTCCCTCTCAATTTCAGCTTCTGTATATAATAGGATTGAGAATGGCTTCGGAGCTCACTCAGCTGATCGGTGATCTCCCAGGCGTCTTCAGCGTTCGAGCTCCGGAGCCATTTTCAATCCTATTGAACGCAGGAAGTTGAAATTTGAGAGGGAGGATCAAGGGAGAATACAGATGTTGGTAGGTGCTACTGATGGAAAACCAGTGATCTATACAGAAGGGTGATCTATACAGAAAATAATAAACCTTTGGGCATTAATTTGCAGCGTTTTTTTTAATCTACCAACTTTTTTTTTAACCTACCAACCATTGGTAGGTACTACCACACCATACTGCCTTCACACCTTCACAATCAAGTTTATTAGAAAGAACTAAACGCTTCACACTCGATTCGAAAAATAGGGAGCTTCATATGGAAATTTGATTACTGGTTGCTAAGGAAGCAATTTTGAAGGGGGGGGGGGGGGTGGTTAAACTTTTTTTCCTTGCTCGATTCCAATAGGAGCATCTAGGATGAGAAGTTGGTGAGAAACCATTGGAATCAATGGCTTATTATTGAAAATAATAAACCAAAACCAAATGTCATCAAAATCGGTCCATGGTGAGTAACTAAGGAAAGTGACGCGTACAGCGGACGGACGGAAAATGTTTCATTCGATTTTTGGATTGTAGGTACGTGCCTTGAAACGTAAACCATCAAATTTTGAGGGGGTTAAAAAATTTGTTTTTCTTGGTGGATTCCAATTATTTTCAATAATAAACCCAAATTAAAAACGAGGTTTCTGTAATTTTTGAAAATCACATCGCAGACAAATCGAATAAAGCTTTTGCAGATTCACTCAGCTTATGTAAATCTCAGGGACTTGTAGATCACATTGAGGCTACTTTTTACTTTGCTTTCGGAAGCTCTGCCACTGCTCATTGGCGCAAGCTTAAAATACTTGCAATATCCATAACTCCTTGAATTCGATGGGTATTCAGAGTTTGCGTGGGTTTGTGAGTCAATAGACTGTCCTCTGTGAATTTAGTGTTTGTTGGAACAATATTATCGCGCGTAACTGAAACTCTACGAACGCTGGCCAATTATCATCATCTAATGATCCTATTTCGTTCGAATTTCAGGTTGGAAATTTTGAATAAATTTTAACTTTTTCTATTTTTCCTTAAATAGAAGTATTTCATTTTGTTTATTCATGCTATTGCTCCATGTGCAATATTAAAACCATATTTTGTTCGTAGTCCGTTATCGCTAAAATGTCACTGGTAGTTTATTGTTGGATCGGCGGCTTTATTCAAATTGTTGACTTATACATAAATAATGATTTAGAAAACGAGGAAAGTACGAATAATAATGTGGAAAACGTTTCAAATTATTATCGTTGGGGGCGGAAAATCATAGGTCGACGGACACCCCCCCCCCCCCCCCCATTCGCCTTTTGTAATTGTTGAATTGTGAGCGATATACTCGTATTTATCCTCACTTACCAAGTTTGCTGCGTTTGCTTTAAATGAAATTTTGAGACGGTATAATTATTATTCATAAGTTGATAATGCACGAGATAATGTAGTGTAAAATTTTCCTGTTCCAATTTTTGTCCTGTTTTACTCTATTTTTATTCTGCTGAAGATTCAAAGTCAAGTAATTGTACCGGTTTTCAGTGCCAACTATTACAATTTTTTGTACAAATTTCTTCTCGTTTCGTAAATTATCTGAAATTGGAAATGAAGAACAACTGCAGAGCAGCAGGGCAAGTATCAACATCCTCCGCAGGATATTTTACAATGAAAGATATTCGCCGCGTCTGATAATGATACGCTACCAGTATCTATGAACATAAGAACTTTGTAGTTTTCTAAAATGTTCAAATTTTTGTTTTTTTAAAACGTTCAAAGTAAAAAAATGTTCAAATTTCAGAAATGAATGAAGCCACCCAGAGGTCTCTGGGGCCAACATTTCGTTTTCTATAGGACTAAAGGGTCCTTAATAATATAAGACCAGGAATCTTAATTCCTGGAATTGGCACTGGGCTATTGTTTATTTAACAACTATATTGACCAATGGTAAAGCCGTTTTTTTGCAGATGGTTGATCCATGAGAAAAATAATGTAATAAAATAAGCCTGTGAAATAAATTGCAGTTCTTGTTGATGTTGAGGGATTCTAAAAATAATAGAATTGAAGAAAAAAAATCCCGAAGGAACTTTTTTCGAGTTCATTAAGATTGATTGGAATTTTGAGTAGATTAAAATTGGAAAAGAACTTTCTCTAAGGACTAGGTATTTTCTCTCGATTCCTTGTTTGCAAATACCCAGCACTCCGACCTATTGTTATGTTACAGGTAGTAGTTCTGAACTACATCAAAGCAATCAATTCCAATTGTCTTACTGATTTTTGGATTCTATTTTGTTCCGGATTGTGCGTATTCCTTGGCGGTTTAGTAGTTTCTTATCACATCGCTCTGATTCTTTCATTCGGGGAATTTCTCTCGGTCCTTGTTGACTGAGCAGATTCCACTGTGTTCAAAGACGTATTAACTGAAATTGGCGGATGTCATTCGAAGAATAAGACTCTTCGGCCCGCGCGAGGTGAAATCGGGAAGAGGTCATCAACTTTCTAAGGATACAAACAACGCATCTCCTAAGAAATGCTGGTGTTCATGTTGAGATTTCTGCCAACGATGAAAGTATGAAATGACTTGGTACTTGGATTATTATGACACTAGGTATTTAATCACTTATTACACAGTTACTAAACCATTATTATGATCATTTCTCTTCGTAGAAGTTGAAACTTGTTGGAAGCACTTTCCTATTGAGTGTAGAGATTACATTGCGTCTTTTATAAGTTGTTGACAAGAAGAGTCGTTGTTTCATAAATGTTATTCTCTCTTTACTTGGGATAAACACTGCCCTTTGATTTAAAAATCGAGGTTTGTCTGAATCATCATATCTTTGGGATGAAAAATCGTCATGATTGGACCAGTAACGTATCAAATTTTCTTGGGATTAATCTCAGTGATGGGAGGAAATTGGAGCTTACACTTTGTTTGAGCGTTCTCCATTCGTTAGGGCTTTATTGTCCTCAGAATTGTTGTCAACGATCGAATCGTTTTTGTTGAGTGTAATTTGGAAAGTTATCAGCAGGTAAATAGGGGTAGGCCTGATTTTTTAAAAACATTTTAATCTAAAGTAGACCTCATCCTGAGAATTTTGACACCAGCCGTTTTCGATGAGTAGATATTTTTCTATGATTTTTCAAAGTTTCGAATATTTATGGCGTCACGCGCCCCTCCTAGCCATTGTGACGTCGTAAACATTCGAAACTTTGGAAAATCATAGAAAAAGGTCTTCTCACGTTAGAAGGTCGCGGTTGGTGTCAAAATTCTCAGAATGAGGTCTAGTTTAGATTAAAAATAAAAAACAGTTTTTCCGACCCATGCGCACACCCCATTGATTATTTTTATCTGTACATCAACTGATTACCCGCTGATGTTAGGGAATCAAACCAAAGCGCGGTAAAAGGAATACTTTCCACGTGCTTAATTCGATTTTACACAATTTACTATGCAGAAACTATTTGTTTTATAATAAGCGAATCCGGAAAGAGCTGAAGAAGTGTTTGTACCTAATTCTTGGTAAAACAAAATAAACAACGACATTAACAAACTCAATCGTGTTTCTTTCAACATGTTATCCAAGATCTACGAATATAATATTATGAATTTGATTTATTATTAAGAATAATGAACCTTTGGAACTGAGCAAGAAAAAATTAGTGATCTAATGGATAATAATTTGCATTGTTTTGAACCTCTAGTCACGGGTTTATCTATATCAGTAGTTCCTACTTACCTGCAACTTCATAGCACAACAAACACTTTCTTGTACTTCTTGCTTCCCTAGTCCTTCACTCTTATGGAACGGTTGTATCCTAAACCACTGGAAACTGACACTTCTGCCATCTCCTATCTCAATAAATAAATTCATTGTCGTCTATTGATTCCTCAAATTAAACAACCGGTCACAATGAAGACTGTTGGCAGATCAACGTTTTACTTGGCCCATTCACATGTTACATAATATGTAACAATATGTTACATAATAATATAGTTACATAATATGTAACTATATTATAGTTTTTACCATAGATTTCAACGTTTACCGGGTATCTCAGCTGTTGAAAAACAATTTCGGGTTTCACCAACTTTCACTTGTGCAATAAGTTCTTGAAGAGCCTCGGATTAGGATGATAGTGGGGATTTAGTTAGATGAGTTTTTAATGGTAATCATCCAGATTGGAGTTGTAATAACTTAAATCAGCAAGATTGCCTGAAATCCTGCATTTCTGTAGAGCAATTTTTCTCAATTCTAGTAATATATGTGGCTAGTGTAAAGGGGCCTCAAGATTTTTCCAAAAACATCCATCCAATCTGATTCAAAGTATCTACTACGCGACCTCTCAAAATAGGCTGAAAATGAGAGAAAATTGAGGGGATTTAAGAGGAGTCTTCAAATTTGAAAAGTGTCTCCATATCTACCAAATTTCGAATAGATTGGACCATAAAGAAGTGCTCAAGAACCCAAAATGCACCATACTACCGTACTTCTCCTCCATAACTTGTTTTCAGACATTCATTTCACGATGCTTTGAGGACTCACAATAATCTAGATTGAATTGATTATTTGATATTTTATTGTCTTGAGTATTAGACTGTTAGTTTTTGCATTGTTACTGAATTCCTCCTCTGCAACCCGGAAAACAAGAATAGTTGAGAAACGTTCAGGGAAATTCCACTTTTTACGGGCGAAAAATTTTGATTTGTGTGATCACCTTCTCACTGTATATTGTCATTAAGATCCAAAGTCACTTAATAATTCACAAGTAGATAGTTTTGATTGAACTTTGGTATCGTCATCGTGACAATCCTCCGTCTTTGCCTCTTATCTGTATTTTACGTCTCTAGTCTTCCTTTCTTCGAAGCTGAAAGCACTGACAATGCCTTTCTGATCACTCAGAAACTCTTTCGATTCTACTTCTCTCGCTTCTCGAAACTTGGCGACGTTCCAATAATTTGGCATTGTCTTCTCAGTACTCCCTTTCTTCAGGGTTGTTATCGAACTTCTCTTGGAAGACGAATAAGAATCCCAAGTTTGAGGTTGCTCAGTACAGTAGAGTGGAGATTGACGTTATTCCAAGATTCCAGTTTTGCTTGAAGGTCACAATTCGAGGGTCCACAGCAGTACTATGTGTCGTCATTTTTGACCGATATGAGTTGCGTATATCGTTGGAAGTATATTCTTATGGCGGATCAGGTAAAACTGTTAGATCTATTTTTACCTAAGAATATGCTTCCAACAATATACGCAACTCATTTCGGTCGAAAATAACGTTACAGTGTTGCTGTTGAGACCCTCAATTTATTTCTCTCATTTCTGATTATATTTACGGTCTAAAAAAATATTGAGTAAATTTTTCTCCAAGAGTTTTCGGATGCTTATCTTAAATAAGTATATTCACCTACCTGTGTCGTAAAATATTATGAAATTAAACTCAAGATGGATTAAATACTGTATGAATCTAACGAAGTTAATTATTACGTATACAGACTTATGAAATTACACAGTATTAATTATACTTTCTCGTGCTGAGTATAAGAATAATGATAGTAGACAGCCTATAGTCCACCATTGAGTTGGAATAAACTTCAAGGATCGATTCGACTTCTAATTTTCAACAAAAATGTTTCAGAAATTTTTTTTACCCACTCAATGCTTTTTTTCATTAGAAGTTTATTCCCCGTGTTTTCGACCTTGTGGCTTCAAGTTGGTCATAACTCCATTATTGTTCAAATTCAAATCTGATAACTCCGTTGGATAGAGTGTTAAATTTCCTATCCGTTTAGTGTGAAACCCGTTATAAGTAATTTGTAATATTAAAAAAGTAGGTCAAAGTCAAAATTCATATTTTTTTTCTCGAAAATAGCCGTTTTTCAGGTTAATGATTTTTCTGTAATAAATAGCGCTATCGTGGTACACTCAGCGGGAAAACTACCCCAATGTCACATCTTTCCTACGGTTTGTTATTTTCATGGTTTTAGATGAAAGTTTCTTTTAAAAAATTGAGTTTCATGCGAAAAAAACGTGATTTTTCGACCTAGTATTATTGCTTTCACTTTTCACGGATTAAAATGAAGAAGTCCTCCAAGATCAAATTTCCACTCGCATTTCAAGTTTTAGACGTTCCTGAAAAATATTTTGGTTCCGCGTCCATCTATCTATCAGTCAAATCCTTGTAGGTAAAAGGCAAAAGTAATACGAAGCTACTGTATGATTTTGATGACATTTTCAGCGATTTCCTCTATGAAAATCAAAGCCGAAGTTTTAAGTGTTCAAAGTCAAATTCAAAAATTTTAAATTTTTTTTCTCGAAAACCACCATTTTTTAGGTTTATTGTTTGCCCGTAATGAGTAGCAGAAAAATGGAACTAAAATAAAATTAAAGAACAATTAGCAAAAAATTGTCATTGTTATGTACGTCATACCAGTAAGTGTAAGAAGTTACAATGAAGGAAAGTCAATTATTGGAGTTAAAAAGTCAATTGTTGTGGAAAAAGTGCGATGATTTTTAATGAAAAGCCTTATTTTTTCTTCTTCAAACGTCAATTTTATAAAGTTCAACGAAAAATTGATTATTACCATAGAAAAGCTGTGATATTGGGGTAGTTATTCCCGTTGAGTACACCACGATAGCGCTATTTATTACGGGAGAATCATTAGCCTGAAAAATGGCGATATTCGAAAAAAACATAAATTTTGACTTTAACCTTTACTTTTATAGATGGCTTTAAAAACTTGTTTTCCCCACTAAACGGATAGGAAATATACGTTCTTTCCAACGGGGCAATCAGATTAGAATGTGCATGAGAAATGAAGGAGTTATCATCATCTTAGTGCCGCAAGGTCGAAAACACGAAAAAACATATTGTTTAGTAATGCATGCATTCCAGGGGACGTCCCATTGGATAAGCACTAGGTCAATTTAAACCAGTTGGTAAGCGTTAAAACAGCTTTACTCGATGTAATTTATTAAGCACTTTAGGCAAGAAATAGTGATCCTCCCTCCCCCTTCCTCTTCACCATTACACCATAACATTTCTAGCGGCGTGGGAGCCTAGAATTTGAAGAGCATTTTAAAAACCATGATCTACCACACCCAACATGTGAATTCGAGTTCAACCACCCCCCTCCCCGCTAATGGTGCCAGTCTGGCACCTAAGCGGCACTACTTCGTAACATTGAACTTCCTTCTATTTGTTTTGGTAGGCAATCCATCGAAGTTCATTTTCGTATTCAAGGTGAAACACAAAAAAAAAAAAAAATTTAAACCCATGAAATATGAGGTTTATGGTGTTCTGGCACCACTATTAGTTCCATGGTGAGACAGAGAATAATTCATGAAAATCCGGAGGTATAATGAGAGTTTTTCCTCAATTTCAAAGCTTGGATACAATTAGTACTATGAAGGAACCGAAATTTTGAAAAATCAGATATTTAGTGAATATTATCCCCCAGTGATCTCTCTTGCGAATTTAGATACTCTGGTGAAATAGTGTGCAATTCGGAAGATTTATGAGTCGAACAAAAAAAAAAGAAATTTTCAATACGGTTGGAAATTGAGGCCTGGGCAGATTTTACAGGATTATGCCCGCAAACGCACGTTTTTTGAGCATTAACCCCCCCTTTTCCCCCCCTTACAATTCGAAATTCCGGCGACGTAGTGTGCTAGATAGTTTTCCGCGTCGAATAAAAAAAAAATACCTCGAAAATCGGTTGAAAACTAAGGCCTGGGCAGAATATACAAGTTAATGCCCGAAAACGCACGTTTTTTGAGCATTAATCCCCCCCCCCCTCTTCACCCCTTAAAAAGGAGCACATTTTTTGTAGACTCGATCCTTGAAATTTGGTACATCTCAATCGTAGATACCCTGTATAGTAAATTTGTAATTTTATACCTTGTACTACTCCTGAGTATGAGAATAATGATAGTATATGGTGGAGTTATAATAATTATAATACCTTGCATTATATCTATTCTAATAACAAATTTCATGTTACATGAGGTTTCCTTTATTTAAAAAGTACCTCACGTACCTATTTCATAAGCAGTTAACCAAATTTCCATCCAAGTTGAGCCATTTGATACGACATTAGGGAGTCAGAAAATGGTCTTCGTCAAGAGATTCTGTTCACATCCAAGATATCATTGAACGCATAAAATGTTTCAACGATGTAAAATTGAGTAATTATTATATCTGCTCCTATATCGTGTTACTTGACACCATCATGTATGCTTGATATTGAAGGTTGGAGGTGGTTCAATAGTTTTATTGTACTTGTGGCAGGGTCGGGGTTGCGGGTTGGTTAGTAATGAAGAGAGTATACTTTGGTCAGTTAATGAAATCCAGCTTCCTACCGTTGGTCAAAATCACGTTGGTCAGCGCTCCTTTAGTTGTACGGAGTTGGTAGTTGAGGAATTCTTATTTCTGCGTTTTTCTATGTGTGAATATGTTGACAGCACTGAATTTGACAATTGGTATTTTAAGAAACTGTTGATGAAGAATCGTTCATTTTCCGTTAGCTTTTTAAACGTTTTGATCATTGACAGTTTTCAAGGTCTACGGCCGATAAAAGGTATTCAATTCAGTCGATACCAGGAGGAGATGAGTTTAGTTACAATATTTCGGCTATTTACCTACCACTTATTGAATGAGGTGTCAATCATTAATACTTACCTACCACTAATAGTTGTGAGAGTTAGGACTAGTTAAGTAGTTTCACGGTAAAGAAGAAGAACTTCTTGATCATTGTTCGTGTAGTTAATTTCTCTATTTTAAACAACTGAAACATTTTGTAACCTGTAACTATTAGTTTATTCTTTATACATTCTCTAGTTCGGGGTTTTCTTACCCACTAGCCCACTTCTATTTTATCGATAAAGCGGCGTTCACAATATAACTTTGTCTTGGTTAAAATTCCTTCTGGCGAAAAATTGTGGTTTTACGAGTAGCTCGTAGCTGCTTACCGTTTTCGACCCTCATTTCCTCAGCGTTACCAGGATCTAATCTATCGTCCCTTGATCCAGGATATCGGGTCTAACCCCCTTACATAGCAGACTATATTGAAGAGAACCAACCACCACAACTTTTACCTTCCCCACTCACTTGCCGCCTCATTTTTCTCGGGAAACCCTCCTAGATTTTTCCGGCCCAATTTTTCCCTTTTCTCCATACGTGCCTAATTGCATCATATCTAGCTCTTCTTTCCCAAAAAACTAAAGTGCTTCACTGTGCTCCGGTTGTTTTTTGTTTTTTTTTTTCACAAAATTTATTTGCACTGTGATGTCTCGATATTGCATCCTATTGCTTCCGAACCAACCAAGGTAGTGAAGGGACGAAGTATCAAAAGTTCCACGGTCTGTGTCATGCACAAGATTGTTTTTCCTATTCGAATATAAGGTTTTCCCTTTCTAATCCGAGGTTTTCGAAAACTAATTCAAGGTTTAACACAATTTTGTTGAAAGCCATTAATTCGAAATAATTTCCTTGATTTTGAAATGGGAAACCTTGGATTTGACTTCCAAAAACTTTTCACCTCCGGTCAGTTCAAATTTTTTTCTAAAATAAGTTTCGGTTTTCTGTAAAAATGGCTTTTTAAAATGCTGATTCGACCAGAAAGATGTTGCAAGAGGTTGCTGAATTCGCTCCTCACCCTTCGCTGACTTGGCGGCCTTTAGTGCTTGGCATAATATTAGTTGTGATGCAGATTCGGTAAGACCGAATCTCCAAAAATCGAAAAATATTGGAAAGTGATCAATCCTTTGAAATTACGCTGACATGCCTGGGAACTGTACATTTGTAATGAAAAAAGTTGTGCACTCAATTTTCGTACAGCTATTCTTGATCTTATGAATATTTTAGAATGATGGATGATTAAACCACAATACTGAACTGTCCATTGTTCGCAAGTTTTAATGGTGATTCGTTTCATTGTTTCTGAATTTAGAAAATTACGGATTATCCCTTCCATGGAAAATGGAGTCTTTTACTACCAAAAACATTCGTTAGTTCGATTCACAGCATTCGTCAATTAGTTAAAGGTATTCGTACACGTTGTGCCAAACTTCTTACACGTGTATTTTGAGGAGATAGCACTCCTTTTGGTTATTATTTTCAATAATAAATCCGAAAATCGAATACAAAATTTCGAATATACTTTGCTCAGTTCCTATGGACCGATTTTGATGAAATGTATATTGGCCCCATTTGGCGTCTAGTTGTGCCTCGAAGGTTTCGGTTATTGAGTCATTTCTAGGTCAAACGGCCTGTTTCAAAAACTTTCGATTTATTGTTCGGTATCGTTTTTTAATTTATTGGAAATTTCCAATTTTAAAGAATTTTTCGACATCACTTTAATCTCTGTGGGATATCAACCGATCGCTTAATGGTGATAATTAATTAGCTGATTAATAAATTAATATTCCATAACTTCGGTTAATAACTTGAAAGTTATTGTTTGTTACTGATGATGGATGACCTAACAGTCAAAATCGATTTAACTTGTAACTCATTATTTTCGTGGATGACAACGTTCTTCTTAAATTCATTTTTAGGACGCCCCACGGTAAGACTTGGGCGTCCTTATGCGATTAATCTGGGGGTAAAGTTGGACAACACTCAACAGAAGAAAAAAAATAAACACACACTAATCCGATTTAGACCATTCTGAATCCGAATCTGCGAAAAACACCATTGGTGTACTGTACGTCTGTGTGTGTGTGACAAAATCTTTTTTACTCTGTCCAGGCCTTAGTTTTCAACCGATTTTCGTGGTTCTTTTTTGTTCCACGCGGAAATCTATCAAGTTGTGCACTACGTCGCCGGAATTTCGAATTTTGCTTTATGGGGGGGGGGGGGTTATTGCTCAAAAACCGTGCGTTTTGGGACATGTATGGGCACTATTTCTTGCCTAAAGTACGAAATAAATTACATCGAGTGAAACAGTTTTATCGCTTACCAACTGGTTTAAATTGACCTAATGCTTATCCAATGGGACGTCCTCTGGAATGCATGCAGTAATTAACAATATGTTTTATTGTATGTCCCATAACTTGTTTCATCGATTTAAGATATTGATCAATTTTAAAAAAATTAATGGAACCACCCAGCCGATCAACTATTGTTAACGAGTAGCTACTGTTACATTTATCAGACCCACGTGTTTGTATTACCTAGCCTCAGTGGCCGCATCCCTTTCTCTCACTTACTTTTAATCCTTAAAAGGGGCTTTTCAGACCATTGCAGGGAGATGAATCAGAAACACGAATGTGGATCGCATAAGAACGTTCATTGACGGAAGTGAGGCAAATTTCATCTGATCAAATGCGATCTTTTAGGAAAATAATAAACCGCTGAGTAATAATTTGCAGAGTTTATAAAAGATTTGCTAGGAGGGTATGTATCGAAGTTCGAATCCTCTTTGGATGTTCATCTTGCTGACGTGATCAACTTTCAAGTGATCTCGATAGCGCTGTATACCCATCTTCAGGGTAGGCATATCATAATATTTCCTTCTGTTGGGTATACAGAAGGAAAGTTTGTTGTATCACCCACAAAGCTGATCTTATTTCTCTGCCTTTCTTGCTATCGCTTTGGGATGAATGGAAAACAAGTTATTAGAAGAGTTATTAGAAGTTAGTCATTGTACACAATTCAATACACCATGTCTTCAAGAGTGTATGTACGGAATTTCAGTGCTCTAAGATGAACAGAAGAGACGTTATCGCTAAGACGAGCTGTCACCAGCTGATTGAGATTCCCCAAAAGGCATTTCTGATCTCAACTCAAGAACCGAGTTGTATGAAAATGGGTCGCGGGTGAAGGGTAGAAGTGACTCCATAGAATCCAGTGAGGGGAAAAAAATAAGTCCCAAAACATGAATTTGTTTGAACGGGTATTCGGACTAATCCCAAATTTTTGGTATCAGGCTATTCAGGAGACTTATCTCACCTTAGAATATCCGAAAATAATGTTGATGGACTAGCATGGAAGTGTAGGCGGATGAGAAGTTGAGAGAGTCGTCTTTTCAGAACTACGAACTCGTACAATTCACACTCAATGTTTTCGGTTTGATAAATCACGCATCTTATGAAGTAGTAAGAATCTTACTACTTCATAAGATGCGTGATTTATCAAAGTTATCTGATAACTTTTCCAACTCAAGTTGGATGGCAACTCGGTGTGTTGAAAAATAAATTTAGTAGTTACGCAGACTTGTTGAGCACTCCGTTGCTCGTATGTGTTTTTATGCTCTTTTACTGAACCGAAAGGAGCCTTTAGTGCTTCCAAAGGTTGCGCATTTAGGGACGTGGGATGTGACGAATTCGTAAAGGTCGTTCTCGCTCGTAAATGTCAAAATAAGTCCTTGTAAGATGGGATTCGGTACCTGCATGTTTTGATTTCTGTTTAATAAAGGATTTTAGCTCAGAAATCTCGAATTGAGAAACAGTTCGGATATCGACCTCTCCCAGACTAGGTTTTTTTTTGTTTAGTAGACAACTGAAATACAGAGCTTGTCATCTCTACTCACAATCAATTTAAAAGTCCTTTTAGTCGTCTTTCACCAACCGGTTGATTTTTTAATAATCCACTTACTATTTGAATGGACATTGCCAACTGTGCAGCTTCTCACTTCTTATTCATTCAAATTGATAATAAATAAATAATAAAATAATGATAAAATTGATAGTGTTTTCCTTTTCGAAGGATTCATCCCGATAGTTTTTCCGACGGAAACACAAAAATCTCTACGTTGACCTACCTGATTATTGTTATTATTAATTTTCCTGTCGAACCTCTCTTGGAGACATGAGAGGTTTTGGTGCATTGGATTTAGAGACGTGGTAGTTTTTATAAAACTTCTTTGTTTTATCTTAGCACAGGTTTTTCTCTTTTGTAAACTATTCTGTACTAGGTTGGTACATGGTTAGTTCTGCTCGACATCTGCATTGGACATATTGCTTTCGCCGAATATTCAAGCGCCTTCTTTTCGAGAATTGCATCTTGGATTATTTAAACGAAAAAAATGGCGTAGCTGGTCTATTTCATTTCCCAGGAGATCGATTCACCGTATAGAGCGGGTTGGGTGTATGCATTTGAACTCGCGAATACCGTAGGCAGGTAGAGGGGCGCTAGCCTTGGCTGTAGTTTGGCATCAATATCTACTATTACGTCATTCGTAAAACGTCTGCAACAGTAATTCTGATGTACATGTAGCCTCATAGGCAGTCATCCATAGGCTATTTATCAGAACATATGTAGATAACAACCGGACCTTCAACACGCCTTGACCGAGAGTTTCCAAGGCGCGAACATTTTGCATTCTCTCTTCCGTAGGTTTTGGTCTTCCAAGATCAAGATTTTCGCTTTGGTTTTGACTTCGAAATCAGTTTGTATAGTTCCTTATCTTAGTCTGTCTGGTAAATTTGTTGTCCCAGGCAAAACTCATAAGTTATGGTCCGATTGCGATAACATTTTCAGGGTTGGTTCCATGTTAATCAAAGTGGTACTCTTCCTAACGTAATTTCCGTGCAACATAAATTTTTCACCATCGATTTTCCTCAGTTTTGAGGAGAGTCTCTAGATGATTGCTTATTGATTTCATCAAGATCGGATCAGTAGGAACTATTGCACTTGTGAAAAAGCTTTGAAAACTTCACCATAATAACAATAAAGTCCGTCAATTCTGAAAACTATCAACTCTATCCCCACTGCAGTTTGTTGTTCCATCTCGAAACATTGAAATAACTTGGTATGCAACTTTAGGGGTAGCAAATACATATATTACTACCAAATTTAATTATCGCAACGCTCATGGGCCATATAATGACTTAGCTTAAACCGAACCATTATGTGAATTTAGTGTGCAAATTTCATTTAATTGACCTATTTAAATTATGTGTCACAGGTGGAGTCCTTCGTTATCGACCAGGTCGCCGACTTGGATGAGACGGAAGCTCGTATCCAGTCCTCCAAATTCCTCCTCGCCCAGGAAGACGCGGATAGTTCCGTGGATCCCGAGACCCAGGCGAGGCTAGAGGCACTTCTTGAAGCTGCGGGTAATTATCTCTTACATGACAACTTGGCCTCCTAGCTATCCATAATTATTCGCATCGTAGCCCTTCATAGATCACTCCATTTTGTCGACGAGTCGTGAGGGATTTAGTAAAAAAATAGGACCAAATTTTTTATGGAAATAAGTTCGAGTCGGACTTACCCCGCATTTGTTTTTCTTCTACGTAAAAACGACTTAAACTACATGAAGTAAAGAAGAAATATGTAGGTACCTACCAAGATGATATCGCTGGTCGGGAAAAAGACTATGATAACTCGAAAAATGTCATTTATCAGGACAGCTGTTTAAAGTTTTCATACTGAATTTCAATGTGTTAATGTCATAATCTCGCTTTGAATGGCCATCTTTTCTCCTTGAAAATTACCAAAGGACTAGTTAGTGTGGTCCTACCACACTTTCACCTTGATAAACCCCATTTTTAGCCTCATTTGAACCCTTTTGTACCTCTAATTTTGAGATGTGATAGTATTCAACAAAAAGGTAGTTAGTTAGTTCGTGGAAGAGTACGATAACTCAAAATGAAATTGTATTGAAGCTAAGATTCTATAAAAACTTGAAAAATCTTTGTGAAAGAGTGTCATATATCAAAATGTAATAGTATTGAAGAGAACATAATAAAAAAATATCTAATTTACCATCTCATGAAGACTCTGCTATTTTGAGTTGATATGGTTTTGCAACAAAAAAAAAAATGAAAAATCACACAGTTGTGTGGTTGATTTCAGACTTGTAATAGTCTTGAACTAGAAGAACAACAGTTTCGGATGACCGTTCAAGTACAACCTGACTTGTCATAGTCTTCACGGCAATACGGTTGGCAGTTGCGCAGTTGCAATAGTTGGCATCAGCGCGTTCTAGCGGCTGGAACGCTAAGATGAGTTCGAACAGTATTGCGGATGAATCTCCACACCATTTTGAGTTAGTTCGTCATTAAAACTAAAAAAATGACATTTTTCGAGTTATCATAGTCTTTTTCCCGACCAACGATATAAATTTACTTATCCAGGGAGAATGTAGAAGTGTTTCCGATTCAGTAATTTAAAAACAGTTGAATTATGTTCCTACGATCAATTTAGGATATTACAAGTAGTATTTCCGTGCAAATACAAAACTTCTCACGTACGCAGAGAAAAAATTCAAAAAACGCGCGAAGCACGTCTTTATAAATGTAAATAATTCACGTCTTTATAAATGTCTTTATAAAGCATTATAAATGTAAATTATTAATTGACAAGGACAAATCCGTTTTATCCGTTATAGTATCATAATTAGAATTATTATCACCATTATTGTGTAATTATGTTTAGCAGAGTTGACAATTAGTTGTGGGCGCTACTTCCGGAAACAGAGCCAATAATTTAAATTTAGAATAGATATGACCCATTGGTTTCGGTTGGTTCAATCTAACTCTTTGTCGTAATTTGAGGGAAGTCAGTAGCTAATTTAGGTATTTTGAATGATGTTCTAAAAGAGTCCTCATTTAATTTTCGTTACTATCTGCTTAATATTCTGAAATTTCCGCTCGGTTTTGTTTTTCTTCTTTTACCCCGTGTGTAGCAATCTTGGGAAGTACCTCCTGGATGAGGCTTTTCCTAGTGGGTTTATCTTTCCCGAATGACTGAGTAGGTGGTGGTGGATCTTTGGATTTCCCCAGAAAAGAACTTTTAGCATGGAACAGCTTTAGACCTGAACTAATTGTTCGAAAAAGAGTGTGGAACGCAAGTGGGTTCGAATGACACACTATACTCCTCCCTACTCAGCTAGGTGAGCTAAATTCAGTTTGGGAGGGTTGGTGGCTCAAGTATGTTCCATGTTTTTCACTTTGCCGTCAAGCTTTAACATAAAGCTGGGTTCACCGAACCGGGGGGTGCCGATTTTACCAATCTTCATCGCTTAATTATGAATCTCTAGAGGCTTGCATTGAAAATATCACGACTTTGCTTGGAAATGTCAGAACATTGTGTCACTTGAAGCGTGAATAGAATATAGAATCATCTAAATCCGTTCATTGTCTGCATCCACATTCGAGAGAAACACTAATGTGTTGATACGAGTGAGCACACGCTAAACACCCAGACGGGAGCTCTTTATGGTCCTGGCCCAGATCTACTTAGGTATAAAATACCTATTTCACCTTGTGTAGAAAATGTTTCTAGGACCAAATTGATAGACCACGGTATCACCTTGGTGTGCTACCTTCTCAATTTTGGAGAGGAACCAAAAAAGAAGGCTAATAGTTCTGATTCGCTTGTCGTGAGAATTCTACAGGGAAGTTGCCTGTCTTTGTTGTTTAAACTTATGTTTTATAATGTTGTTCTCACTCCATTGTGGAACTAATTGCTTCTTGATGACTATTTTGTATTTATTTCCCCCCTTTGTATCTACGATCGACATCATGCATACTGTTCCGTAAACCAGCGAATTCCTGCCGTGCTTAAAATCCATTGTTCTCTGGAAATCGTCATCTTCAGCAAATTGAATTATAGTCGTAAAACCCGTATGAATGGTTGCGCAACGATGTTTTATCCGAGAAATGTTATTTCATCTGAGGACCCAACCTTCTATCCGCTCCCCGACTCCCCTTCTCTATATAGCTCGTTGGGTTGGCACCAGTTCCCGTTGTGGTTTAGAATAGGTAGGGGGAGATTCTGCTTTGGGGCTGACGCGATCGCAGTCGGCCCCGGTCATTGATCGCGGACAGAGTTGGTTGGTTCCACGTGGTTTCCCGTTGCTCTTCTACTTCAGCCTCAACCAAATGTACGAACATCGGACAGCCGTTGAGGACAATCTGGAGGATGGTTTCAGCGCAGCGCATTGATTGAGAACTCTGCTCTTAATTGCTCCGTGTTTGCCATTTATCGACCTTCAATCAAACTTCAGGGCTTCCCAGATCTTGTGTAGAGGGATGGACAAATCTTTCCTAAGGCCACGTTAATCATCAGGGGAGAGTGGGGTGTTCTGCAAATACGTCCGACTACAACTGGTTGAGTCATCATTTCATGGTCGGTACATACCTCGTCATCTGACCAACTATTCTAGTAATGTTCGAATTGCTCATTCTTACCTTTCTATCAACGTGTAGGTTGATTTATTCATGATGGAGTGTGATTTATGTCATTTTGGTGGTGGTGACTGATTTCGTACAGAATTGTACACAAACGTCAGATGTTTCAATGCGCTCATTGCGACTACTGTAATAAATCAAAATGTAACCTATCAAGACATATTAGAAAACATCTGTACCCTAACAAGTATGAGTGCACGGAGTGTGATTACAGGACTCATAATGCCAGTCATTTCAAACGACACGAAATCACGCACAGTGAAATCAGATCCCACCCTTGCTCAAAATGTGATTTTGTAGCTCGATGTCCCGCCAGCTTGAGAAATCACCTGACCGTGCACACGAACGAAAGGCGCTACTCTTGCAAGAAATGCAACTACAAAGCTAAACAATTCTCGCACCTAAGAAGCCACCTGTTGACTCACAATTTCGCCAAACCACACGCGTGCCCGCACTGTGATTACCGAGGGAAGCGCATAGACGCTCTGAGAAACCATCTTCTGAGTCACTCCAACAATTCTGCATTGGAAACCTACTCTTGTGAAGACTGCGATTATAAGACGTTCAAAATGTCTCATTTGAAAAGCCACAAGTTGACCCATTCCAGAATCAAATCATTCTCATGCTCCATTTGTGACTATAAATCTGCTTATAGTGGCGACATTTCGAGACATACGAACAACGTTCACAACAAACCTGATAAACGATTTTCTTGTACGGAGTGCGACTACAGAACTTCCAGAGCGGATCACTTGAAAGCTCATGCCGTAACTCATTCTCGTCGCACCAAAAAGCGGTGTCCTCATTGTAAATATGAAGCAGTCAAAAGTATTTCTGTTAGAACTCATATAAAGAAAATCCACCCGGATAAATCTTGAGGTTATTCATAGTGAATCGCGTTGATTGTTTCCAAGACCAAGTATTACATTCCATGAGTATGTTGTATTGATAAATTGTGGTTTCCAAAAAGCTGTTGACAGAGTGTCTCGCGTTTGGAGTAATTTTTTAAAAATTTATATTTTTGTGTGAAATGCTGTAATAAAATAAAAAAACATTTTTCTGGAATGGCTTCATTATTTACCGTTTGTCTTATGGGTATAAGGTACCTATACTTAAGAACAGAATTATTGATTCTCAGCCCGTTTTACTAAATAACGGCTTTGAACGAATTTGTCAAGATTGGGATTTAATTTGGGATTAATTTATTGATTGAATTTGTCAAGATTGGGATTTAAAAAAATAATTTACGTAGGATAAAACTGTATTAAATTCGTGTGAAATTGAGCCTGCTCTTCTACTAAAGATAATTTCTACAAATCGTGAATGAATAATATTTTATAAATTTAGCCCAGATTGAACAAAGATGGTTAACATTTTTCGATTTTATGATACGATTTTTCGCAGACTGCTTTTTTTTCGGGGGACCTTACTATTTTGAAAAACAGTGTTTCAGTGCGTCAGCAGTCAAGCAGTGGATAATCCTATGTCACGGTCAGCTATTGATCACATAAAAGAAGCCTTTTATATAGGTAAGGTTCCCCTAGGAACGAAAACTGATGTAAAAAACCGTTTGCCTACTTAAATGTTCCATCCCTAATGATTGAGTTCACTAACTTTTTATATAATATATCTTCATAGGAAATCCGCGTAACCAGAGTTTGAATGTTGCCCCCTTGTATTTGGGTATCTAGCTTACTAACTTTAAAAATCCCAACCAAGCCTGGTTTTATGTTTGTTATTCAAATGAGCTATTGGCTGCTTAATTTGTTATAAATACCACCTAAATCCTAATATTATTCTTTTTACTTGGGGGTTCATGGACCTTGGGATACTTGGACCTGTTCTTGTATTGTGGTCTTGTGTCGTTGCCTCTTCTGTGATGTTCAAAATTTTTGCTTTTCTCTGCTGGGTTTTGCTCTTCAGTGAGGTTTTAATACACTTTCTTCGTGCTACGAACAGAATATGATTATGAAAAAAATCACGTCTTCATTATAGTTAATGAAACCAGATTTGGCATGTATGAGAACGAACTGGCTGGAAAACACTCAACATTAGGTAACCTTAAGGACAGGTAAGAAAACTTGGTTTTATTTCATTTCCGAACTTTTCCCAAAAATCTCAATGGATAGATCCTTGAATGGTGGCAAAAGTTTTGGATTTTGGTGAAATTCTCAATATAAGCTTAAATTGCTTATTTTTTATGGGTACAAAGATCTTTCTTACATAGCTCGTCATTTTCAAGAGAACACTTCTATGGCAATAATATGCTTTAAATTCCTGCCGAAATTGCATTTTAATTTTAACTTTCACGGATGGGGAAAGTAGCGTGAAGTTAGACAGATGTTTCTATTTTATGAGTACTTGAAGATTGCAGTCATAAAGTTACGAACGTGGCTCACGCAACAAACGTGAAAATCATTAAGGAAGTTACTTTTTGTAGAATCTCAAGCAAGTTCGATGAATTGACTACAAGAGTTCATCCCTGTAAGCTCGCCATTCAAGGAGAAGGTCTTAGTTTAGTGCTTCGTGGATTGACTTTTTGTCGGATGTTCGTTCTTATTTTTGGAACTGTTCGCCTCATTATGTTCTCCTGGTTCTCGGACAAACTGGTTTTTGGCTTTGTTTAATAAATTATTCCTCTGCGGACAATATTGCGCCGATGAGAGAGTGTAATAAAAACCCCACCCATTTCACCCTGCGGAAATACTACGTTGACCAGTTTATGAGTCTCCTCCCTATGTTCCTTATTTTCATAGGCTAGTAATATTACCTACGTAAACTATCTTTAATGGTACAGGACTTCTCATGGAACATTTAGTTACATTTTACCTTGGTTATGAATGAAGAGGGGTGTTTAAGTTCCGTCCTGAAAGATCATTAGGTAATTAGTTGTCCGTAGTAGCTAAGGTCGCTGGGGCGAGCGTTGTTGGGCGGTGGAATTCGGTCCGACTTTTGCGGGGATCGTGGGTTCAAGTCTCATCGCCGGCAGCGTGAGTTTTTATGCGTCCGGTAGGTCGATTCTTTAACTCGTTTTGGGGCTCTCATCGTCCCCCTCTTCCCAACACAGGGCGGTGAGGCAATGGGACGCCATTCAGAAGACAGAAGTCTTCTTCAGGAATGGCAGTCGGACGAAAATCCAACCTGAAATGGTTGTTTACTTTAGTTTTTACTCATTAGGTAATTGGATTACATAAGAAATAATTGGTGACAACTATTCAGAAATGCGGTGTTTTTGTAAAACGATCTCAGCTCAACTATCGATCAACTGCTCAAATGGCTTAAAGCAGATTTACTAATGGTCAACTGCTCAAATTACTTATGCAGAAT
Organism: Apolygus lucorum; assembly: GCA_009739505.2. Taxonomy (NCBI): domain Eukaryota; kingdom Metazoa; phylum Arthropoda; class Insecta; order Hemiptera; family Miridae; genus Apolygus; species Apolygus lucorum. The sequence goes on along the minus strand of CM019177.2, from coordinate 25,220,353 downwards.
TTTTAAAGAATAAAACCGGAAGCCGGCACCTAACTACCCTCAAAATTTGGAAGTAACGGAACTATTCGGTACTGGGTGAAATATAGATGTTTGGATCATTGATAGAGAAGCCGTCGATCATCAAGGCACTTCCTGAAATATTTGAATTTGGTAGACGAGTGGTTTTGTCCAGAGTCACCATGTGATAAGGTGAGGGTAATTATATTGCTCTGAAACGCCAAGTAGGGTGGGAATCTTGGTTTGGCCTGTTGAACTTATTCTAAACTTTCTCAACTTCAGTAATGAGGAATCAATAGCCATTCAAGTATTTTTAACTGCACAAAGGAGAATCTTATACTCTCAATTATTAGGGAAATGAAATACATATTTTGCTGAGAGCGAGGAAGTAATCCTACGTATTTTATACAAATTCGTAGTGCATCGTCTACGCCAACCTTGGAGTTGCTGTTGTGATATCTAGTCCGTGTCACTACATTAATATTTATCCTTACGTCTACTTTCGATTTACGGGGGTTTTAGAGCAAACAACTACAACAGCATTACTTACAACTATTTTGATCATTATGCTTCTTACGCTTCTGTTGTGGCAAATGAAGGGCTACTTGCGTTTGGTGAATACCTATAATAGATTTGATTAATCTTCTGAATGAAATTTTGAATTTTGAACAAATTAGAATATACGAAAGGAGACCTTTCTATTGACCTTTCAACTTTCCAGTTTACCTTTGTCCATTAAATATATTGTTATGAGAATCATCTGTTATAATTGTTGTTTATGTTGTCAAAGTGGGAAAATCTGGTAGTTATGATGGAATCTTCCTGAAAAAGTGGTGCTCTCCGAAATCTAGTTATTGTTGTGAATTTTGTGATACTTTTGGGTTAAATAAAGCAGTTTGGACACGTTGACGTCAGTTTACAACAATATGTTTGAAAAAAAAGACGTGGTTTAAACAACGTCACAAGTGAAGAAAAGTTGGTTCATTCCTCACGGCGTCTTTAACCATTTCAAGGTGTCTGTAGTTAAATACTAAAACAGTTCAACTCAAAGACGTAGCAACTAAAAGCTATAAAAATACTAAAATAGTTGAACTCGAAGATGAAGCAACTAAAAACTAAAACCACTAAAAAATACTAAAATATTTAAACTTAGAGGTAGCAACATTTTATAAGTCTTTGATACAAAAAGACTTTGGAGACATTTATCATAATTTTGAGGTCGTTGCCATACTTCAATTTTCTTAGGAAATGTACCAAAAAACTGAAAAAAAGAATTCTATCTGAAAAAGACGAACTACATATTTTATGGTTGTTTTCGAGTTCATGATTTATATTGACATTTGAGTCATTTATAACTTTTTGACGTTTCGTCATTTGAAATGTTGTCCAATGTCCAAAATGATTCAGGTCCGAACTTTTAGTTAGATAGCAGTTTGTGATTTTTTGTTCGCATCCATTTTTCAAAATGATTTTAAACCACTAGTCGAAGGTTCAATTCAATTTTTCAAAAGTTTTGTGAAGGCAAATATTTCTATAGTATAGAAATATTATAATTATATAATAAATTTAAATTAAATTAATTAATTATTAGATTATAATTTCTGATGCCTGCCTAACTCCGAAGAGTTGGTCACTTTTCAATTGCCTAGTTTTTCATTGTTAATGTGAAGCTCATTACTTGATCGTCACATTATGTTATACAGTTGGAAAACCATGGATGCTCCAGAGTGCGACAGATTCAGCTGGAATCTTTGAAAATTAGAGTGAATAAAATCACCCTAAATTGTTTTAATGATTCATTTTGATACTGCCGCATTCATGAGTCTCATAGTGTATTAGTACAAGTCTAACAGCGTATTGTAATGTTGAATATTTTATAAATAAAATTAGAAATATGGCGTCTGCTTTATTAGTTGAGTGGTATCATAACAAAACATTTATTTTACCTTCGATAAACTTGATTTCAAATTTACTGTGTATACGAAAAATACTCAGTAAAATAATAATTCTAATAACATGCTTCTGCATTGCTTCATCTGCTTACTCCAAATGTGAGCGAGTACATATTTCTACGGGCAGCACAGCTCAGATTAGTGTAGAGGTTCGTTGAGAAACTAAGAGGCAGTAATATCTGCCTCCTAAGTGTTGCCGTCTGACAACATATAGGAGGAACAAAAAGTGCTATGCTGAACTTGATGTGTGGAGCAGCTCAATGTGCGTTTGACAGCTAATTATAACTTAGTTCAAGTAAGTGCATTTGTTTCATATCCGTTACAGGTATTGGCAAGTTGGCCACCGGTGATGGAAAACAACTCGCAGACCCCGAAGTTCTTCGGAGGCTCACGTCCAGCGTGTCCTGCGCTTTGGACGAAGCAGCCGCTGCCCTCACCAGAATGCGCAGCGAAAACCCGCGACCTCAACCAGAAAGGTTCGTGAAATCTTAGAGAATCTTTTAATCAGGATTTGAAACGTAACTTGTCAGTGTGAAACGTAATCTCTTGAGTAACTTATCAGCTGAGCCCGTTCAACCACATAGTTTCGCCATAAACCTCAGCAATCCGAACTGTAGCTCCGTATGGTAATAGTCATACAGTTATCGTAGAGGCAGCACCATAATATTGTATCATATTATGATTCTCAACAGAAATTTATATCGGCAGTCTCCTGCCGCATATATGACATGGAGAAAGATGTTCTAGGTGTGTCATAACTGGTGCAATGGGGTGTGCGCATGGGTCGGAAAACTGTTTATTGTTATTTTTTATCTAAACTGGACCTCATTCTGAGAATTTTGACACCAACCGCGACCTTCTAGCGTGAGAAGACCTTTTTCTATGATTTTTCAAAGTTTCGAATCTTTATGACGTCACAGTGGGCTGGGGGGTCCCGCTCAGGCGGGAAGACCGCATGACGTCATAAACATTTGAAACTTTGAAAAATCATAGAAAAAGATCTACCCATCCAAAAAGAGAACGGCTGGTGTCAAAATTCTCAGAATGAAATCTACTTTCGTTTAAAAATTAAAAAAAAAAAACCAGGCGCACCCCCCATTACCCATCTTCATGAATACTTGTAAACAAAAATGTTATTGCTTCCTGATATCTCCATGTGTCCCATTAGTTGCCTGAAAATTCCTACTTTTGTTGGTGCACATACAATGTGAATAGGTCTTCGAAAAAAACTTCAAACAGACCTACCTCGTTCCAAATACCCCTCCATTAAAAATATATATCATAAACGCTTCTTTTCTTCAGGTCTCTGGTCGAGGCTTGCACGGATGGTGACGTAGGAACCGTTCGAAAACTCCTCACCGAAGGCCGAAGCGTCCACGAGACGACGGACGAGGGTGAAAGCCTTCTATCGTTAGCCTGTTCCGCTGGCTACTATGAGCTTGCTCAGGTATTTTCCATCGTTTATATTTGTTTCGCAGATTTATGGGCTCGTTAGGAACTTAATATCAAGTTCAGTCAATAACTTATACTTATGTTATTATATTTATTACATAATATTTTGAATAACTTCATCTCTACGTCTACATGCTATGAAAACACTGAACACGAGAAAACACAATCGATTCTAGCTATCGCTCTTACATATGTTAATCTCTGCAGTTAGTAGAGATATACAAGGAACGCCCTTATGGATGATGACATGATTTGTGATGTAACACTTGTATCTCATTGTCTCTTTTTCTTTGCAGTCTGGGGATACTTTTAAGATGGGACCTACCTAAAGGAGTTCATCGTGTGCTTGTTTCTGTTCCAATTATTAAGTTTCTTGCCTACACTCTTTAAAATATCAATCGAGTCGTTCGTGGCTAATTTGTTTCCTTTTGTGTTGTTCTTTTTTAAACGTCAGGTATTGCTGGCAATGCACGCCAACGTGGAGGACAGGGGTATCAAAGGGGATTGCACACCGCTCATGGAGGCTGCGTCATCTGGATACACCGACATCGTTCGTCTCCTGATACATCACGGTGCTGATGTGAACGCCCAATCTTCTTCCGGTAAGTGTTTTCCATTATCTACTCGTTATCGTTTACTGTTCAGCTTTCACCAGGATTATTGGGTGCGGTGATCTCTCGCTATTTGTTTCTGCCTCAATCTTGTTTACTGCTCAGAACATTTCATCCACGATCAGTTTAGAAGAAACTACCAATAGTAGAAGAAACTTTTCTCATCCTAGTTTCTCTCTTCGTTTGAAGTATGATTTGAAAAAAGCTAAGCTTTTTGGCTTGTTTCAATTATTCGTCTGAAATCTGAAATTTACTTATGTCGAAGTTTATCGTTATTCAGATGATTTTTTGCTATTTTGTGACTAATCAGCTATATTTCCAGGTAATACTCCCTTGATGTACTCCTGCGCGAGTGGACATGAAGAAGGAGTTAGAGTATTGTTGGACAATGGAGCCAATGTTGAAGACCACAATGAAAATGGTCACACACCCCTCATGGAAGCCGCCAGTGCAGGCCATGTTGCTGTAGCCAGTGTAAGTTTTCAAAAAAATTGTTCCTACTTAAATATTCATATTTTTCTTCACGAAAAGTATGATCTTTTCTCATTTTTGACCTTTTTATCACAAATGTACATTTTTAGTTATAATGGCACTTGAACCTCGAGATAAACATTTCCGTGATGATATCGCAGGGGTCCAGAACTGGCTATATGTGACCAGGCACTTGAGTGGGGGCTGAGATACTGCTCTCTGTTCACTCATTCTGGTGGAACATGCGCTACTGAGAGATGTGTACCTACTCATTACATTAAATTTATTTGGTATTCTAACGTATCTGATGGTAGTGAACTTCTTTACTGTGAAGCATTTTTTTAGGTAGCCTTGGTATTCGTACGAAAAATACCTTCAAATATAAACTTATGACCCCTGCATTAGGCGCACGTATTCTATTCGTTCTATTCGCAGGGTTTCATTGCTTATTCCCTATTGTTTCTCCATACACTTTTCCGTGATGATATCGCAGGGGTCCAGAACTGGCTATATGTGACCAGGCACTTGAGTGGGGGCTGAGATACTGCTCTCTGTTCACTCATTCAGGTGGAACATGCGCTACTGAGAGATGTGTACTTACTCATTGCGTTAAATTTATTTGTATTCTAACGTATCTGATGGTAGTGAACTTCTTTACAGTGAAGCATTTTTCTTAGGTAGCCTTGGCGTTCGTACGAAAAATACCTTCAAATAAAAACTTGTGACCCCTGCATTAGGCGCACGTATTCTATTCGTTCTATTACCAGGGTTTCATTGATTATTCCCTATCGTTTCTCCATACACTTTTCCGTGATGATATCGCAGGGGTCCAGAACTGGCTATATGTGACCAGGCACTTGAGTGGGGGCTGAGATACTTCTCTCTGTTTACTCTTACAGACGGAATATGAGCTACTTAGTGTTATGAAAAAAGTGTTATAATATTCCTTCGCTTATTCATCTCACCTCCTAATAAATTCCACAATATTGATTGCCCATGTAATTTTCTTTCCTAGATCCTTTTGGCAAGAGGCGCTGGTATCAACACCCACTCGAACGAGTTCAAAGAATCAGCTTTGACTCTCGCATGTTACAAAGGCCATCTCGATATGGTCAGGTTCCTATTGGATGCTGGAGCAGATCAGGTACATAATAATTACTTTTTTTATAGTTCATTGCTGTCATCCCATGAGTTATAGTCATGTGCTATTGTATGTGATTCGGCTCTAAATCATTTTACAGAAGGGAAAACCACTTTCCGTTTAGTCGTACATATTCTCGTTAAAAATTTATTAGGCGGTCTTATAATTTCGTGCTTTTATTTGTGAATTATAGGAACATAAAACTGATGAGATGCACACTGCTCTGATGGAAGCCTCTATGGATGGACACGTTGAAGTAGCCAGGCTTTTGCTTGATTCGGGAGCTCAGGTTTGTTTATTTGAATCGATTTTCTTCGTAGCTATCCGCATTGATTTCATTTTTGAAAACGAACTGAAACTTTGAAATGAGGAAATGATTTTTACCAGTAATTAATTCATTCTTGAAGGGAAAAAACTTGTTTGGTAACTTATTATCAAGTACCTATCTTCACATTGTTGGCCAAGTTCTTGAAACTAACATCATCAGATCCTTGGTGAAATAATTTAAACAATAAATGTGTTGTATCCGCTTTGCTCTTGAATGACTGAGATCACGGCCTGCATTGCTGACAATAAAATTACAAAAGTAAGAATTATCAAGTAGAACATGAATTTGGTTTGATTTCTGCTCTTATCAATAATGGCATTGTTTCTTCAGGTGAACATGCCTACTGACAGCTTCGAGTCTCCACTAACTCTCGCTGCGTGTGGGGGCCATGTGGACTTGGCTTTGCTTCTTATCGAGAGAGGTGCCAACATCGAGGAAGTCAATGATGAAGGGTACACGCCTCTCATGGAGGCTGCAAGGGAGGGCCACGAGGACATGGTAGCCGTTCTCTTGGTTAAAGGTAAGCTAGATTTGGTACATCCATAGATTTCTCAGTTTGATATTTTGGCGACTACTCCGAACCAAAGGGGAGTCACGTTCACATTGTTTATGCACTGTTAGAGCATGCTCCTAGTTCCTGTTGGGACTATTGTCTAATCCTACTGGATGCGTTTTTATTTCCTCAAAACATATTCTGTGCGGTATTTATTTCATTCGTAACAACTTGCTTTTGGTTGTTTTTCTTCTTAATCTAAAGTATGATTATTCTTGATTTACAACGTTTCCATGATGATATCGCAGGGGTCCAGAACTGGCTATATGTGACCAACAATTCGGTGGGGGCAGAGATACTGCTCTTTGTTTACTCACTGAGTTGGAATATGCGCAACTGAAAGAAACGTTATTTAATCACCTATATACAGTCCTGGTACAAACCAAAGGCCGTTAGCTGGCTTAATGAACCGGTTCCCGAGAGATCACCGAAGTTGAGGCTAGTCGGCCGGGAGATTATCTGAACTGGTGACCGCTCAAGGGCGGCATCGCAGGTCTTGATAATTATTCGGGTTAGGCCGTTGGTGAACCCCGCTCTACTCACAGCGGGTGAAGCAATAAGTAGCCCTGAGCGAACTCATCTGAACCAATTCTGATCTTCCCTTTGGAAGACAGCAAATGACGTGCGCGACGCCAGAAATGACAGTTTGACAAAAATTCAACCTGAGATGGTTGTTTACTTTACATTACAGTCCTAGTACTTTATTGAGATTTCCTGCTCTTATCACTTTGCTTTTTTCCATTCCAAAGGTGCAAACATCAATGCTCAAACCGAAGAAACCCAGGAGACTGCTCTGACGCTTGCGTGTTGTGGTGGTTTTCTTGAGGTTGCCAACTTCCTAATAAAAAATGGCGCTGAGATCGAGCTCGGTGCTTCCACCCCTCTCATGGAGGCTGCCCAAGAGGGCCACCTGGACCTCGTAAGGTATGTATCAATTTCCAATATTACTTCCTCCTGTACTTTTTGGACATTGTCTACTGTTCCTTTTTTCATTCATTCAGTGTTATAAGCGAAGTAAGTTTTTCTAACCAAAAATTGAATTCTCTAAATAAGGTCATGGGGACGACGAGTATGCAAGTGAGAGGGAATATGCCAATAGTTTTCTAAAATTATCACAGATGTCGGTTGACCGATTTTTAAATTTTAAAATAATTTTAGTTTATCTCAACCAAACAAACGTATCAGTAAATGTCGATTTTGCGAAAAAAAAGTAATTGATTAAATGATGATTGAATTTTTATTTCAGTTTCTTTTTCTTCCAGGAATTAATCAAAGTTTTGACAAAAACGTGCCCTGGCCGTTTGCATACTTATTTATCCAAGCTTTTGCAAAGTATTCAGGAAAGTATTGATTAGCCAAAGCGGCAGTTGGGTTTTAATTGAAATAATTAATTACTGAATTTGTTTGATTTTATTTGGGATGGTTTGAATGCTTATGGTAATGGTATAGAATTATGGGATGAACCTGATTTTATGAGAATCACTCTTAGTGGCCCTCCATCATGAAGGTTTTGCTAACTAATATTTTATTAAAGGTACCTTTTGGAGGCCAATGCTGATGTCAATGCTCAAACACAAACGGGTGATACTGCTTTGACCTACGCCTGTGAAAATGGCCATACTGAAGTAGCAAAACTACTGTTGCAATACGGAGCTGATCTGGTAGGTCTAACAAACGCATACAAGCTTGTCACTACTACGTTTTTATTTTGAGTTGTCCAGTGATAGGAAATCCGCTTGTGGTATTTATATGTATTTGCAATAACGACGTTGTCTCAATCCATAGGAACACGAAAGTGAAGGGGGTCGGACACCCCTGATGAAAGCGTGTAGAGCTGGACACCTCTGTACCGTCAAGTTCCTTCTCTCCCAGAATGCTAATGTCAACAAGCAAACCACCAATAACGACCATACCCCATTATCGTTGGCAGCAGCAGGAGGTCACATCGCTGTGGTCGAACTTCTCCTTGCCCATTCCGCGAATCCGTTCCATAAACTGAAGGTAAGTTTATTCAGCATTCATAGATTGACGATTTATTCTTCAGGTATTTCCTCGATTTTCATGAAGTCCCTTGAACTTACTCCAGCCGAAGATAGTTATTTCTTCATCCAGTTTTTTGTATCGTACCTATCACCTTAGTTTCGAAAGCTCGACAACTTCACTAAAACATTGTTTATTTTGTTTTTAGGACAATTCCACGATGTTGATCGAAGCCGCGAAAGGCGGGCACACCAACGTGGTCCAACTCCTTCTGGATTATCCCCACTCGATCATGATGAGGAGTGGTGAGCACAGTGGGGCACCCACGCAGCAGCAAGTCACCTCCGCCACGACTGCCACCTCCACCACCACTGGTTTACACGACGTTCCTGAGGCCGTGAGAGCGCATCACCACGATGACACCAAATCTCAATCTGCCCTTGGTAATGATTCAACTATTTCCACGCCGACTTCTACGGTTTTCCTGAATTCCATTCAAATTTGATTGGAGGTTCTCATATTTATTATGCATTTCTAGGCCGTGTCACCGACCAGGCTCAAGCTACAGCTACTGCGGTAGCTGCCGCCACCACCACCACCACCACCTCTGCCCCTGGAGTCGTTACTCCCGGAACTGCAGGCACTGTCAAACATCCTGCAACTCCCTGTGGAGCCGTCACGGCTCAAACCCAACAGCACCAAGGGCAAACTTCTGCCTCAACCAACACCATCGGCACTAACAACAAGTCTCTCCTAAGGAAGACAAGACTCACCGCCGTCGACATTAATACCTTAACTTCGCCCGAAGCTCAACAAGTCCGGAACCAACCTCCATTACCGCCGCCTGTGGTAGAGATCCCTACTGATGATCCAAACAAGGGGATTGCGCTCATCGCTAAGCCCCCCTCTTCCCTCAGCCTCGAGACGCAATTTTTCCAGAGGCAGCAGATAGTTGAAGAACTACAGGTATATAACAAGAGCAATTTTGTTTAATCCTTACTTTACGTTCAAGCACAGCACACATTATCACATATTTCTATTTATGTGACCATCTCCATCCGTGTTTCATACGATTCAATCGCATTTCAGAGGGTAGAGCAAGAGTTGAAAGAGAGAGGAGCTAGAGCAGGAGTGCTCTTGGACAGCGGACCTTTGTCACCTACAGGTTCTTCCCTGACAAGCTTGATGACTCCTACCACTCCTCCTGGACCCCCGCCCGATCCTTCTACCCAAGGTGAATCACATAGTGAATTCCGTATAATATTTATTTTCATGTCATTTGCCGTTGCTAGTGTTTGATCAGAACAATTTCTGTTGCTTTATTACCGTATTTATATGAAATCTCTCCTACGATTTGTTGTCCGACCCTAAACGCCGTTTTCTTCAGCTTTCGCCGTAGAATTCTATAAAATCTGTATTTTGTCTTTATTTACTTTATACCCTTCTCAACCGTTGAATCCTTTGCTTGCCCCAAAAATACTGGTAATTAAATCGCGTTGAATACCATTCCTTTCAAGAAACTATGTAGCGAGAATGTTCTACCCAAAGTTCTTCTTTGAAATAATGAAACTTCACTTTGCTTATACCCATCTTTCTGTAAAGTGACCGCATTTGTATGCGATAAGTCTTTAGAGGTGAAAAATTATCGATGTTTTTGGACAAGTGACCAGTCAAATCGATTAAAATCGTTAGCCTTCTCATTATTATACGTTACACAAGTACAGTTTAGCAACTACTAGTTTCAGATTTCAATATTATCCCAAGTTTAAAACTACCTAACTCGGGGTCTCGAACGGTTGACAGTTTCTGGCGAAAACTGCCTTTTGAAGTGACAACGAAAATGATCGGTAATTCAACCTTGAGAGCAGAGAAATTGTTTGTTTTGAATTTTATCCTAGCCTTGTTACCCTAGTGGCGCTTGCAGGTGCTTTATCCTCTGTCCGTTCCAATTTGACGGTAGGTTTCGTTCTTTTGGGATCGATGTCACAATGTCATAGTAAAGTTGTAGATCATGTTGTCACATTTTGGATTCACGTCGCGATCGTGCAGCTCACTGTAATTCTTGTTATGAAAAACTGATCGTAGCACGATAATATTTTGTACTAATACTTACATGATTAATGAGATGAACTAAAATTTTCTCCAAATTCTAAATTCTTTCTAAAAATATTAATTGTCCATCAATGCGGACTCCGAGACCTTTTTTCGCAAATTTATTTTCCAGTACCACCTTTTTTACGTAGTGTGGAATAACCTTATCCATTTATTATAAGTACTTATTTAGTTTATGATTTGGTTTTTCCGTTTTTATTGTTATATGTTTTAGTGGATGATTTTTTTCTTGTGTATATATTTTATTGGTGTGCTTCCCTAACCAGCCAGTAACCCTGCACTGAGTTTTTAATTTAACTTGAAGATTTCAACCCTTTGTTTGCTCTCGGCTTGCTCAAGTATCTCGTTTTATCTAATATTTTGATTTCATTTGATTTTCGAGTTTGGTTTTAATGTAAACTTTATTTCTTCGGATGATGCAATGGTAACTAACTGTTACTTGGTTGTACGACGAGGGGGCAGTTTCCATTTTTCATTCCTTCTGAGTTTAGATTTTTTCTTCCAAATGATGTTTGATAGAAGTGGGATTCGTAATTGTGAGAACTCTATATTTTCCTGATTTGTATATAATTAACAGTTTTCTGAAGATCAGACCTGAATAAACAACTGTGGGATAGGAAAGGGATAGGTGGGAATACCAATAGTTTCATTTTTTAATCACCTGCTGTAAGAAAACGAAAAGTGATTTTAGAAACCCTAAATTTGGATTGAATCAGTATAAACGGTGTTTGGATTAGACTCCCCAATCTTCGGTTCATTCCGAAAAGCTACCTTTTTGAAATATTAATCATAGGTTAGTTCCATAAAGCTACCTGTTTGAAATGTTAATCGTGGTTTTAATATTGATACGTGAACTTGATCGTACTAGTATTCCAGTGCTCTATGTTAGATGTTGCATCATCCGGTATAACTTGATCCACTACTTGATTTCAAAACTTTTCATACAAATTTGGGTGGATAGTGGGGGTCTGTTTCGAAGGCCCCCCATTGGCTGGTTTAGGGGATGCTGCCGTGGCGGGTGAGCTCATCCAACTGTTCTGCGAAGGTATGGTCTGTGGGTCTACAGGGGTGTTCCATCCAGGAGCCCAACCGCCAACCGGAGCTCTTCTCGTCCAGAGCACTATTCCTCAACCTCCAGTGTCTGCTGCCGTGCATCAACCCATTGCGCCCAGTGATGTCGTTGCGGTAAGTCTAAATAGCTACTCATTTTACTTCTATTCTAGTCAGAGAGTAGAAAAAAGGTATGTACATAATGTTGTCTACATGATATGGCCAGTTCCTGTTTTCAGTCTATCGCGATAATTCACAACTCAGGTATGTTTCTCCTACTGGTAGTAAAAGATTAATTTCAGTCGAATTGGGTAGATTCGCTATTGTTTGTTAATTTTTGGTATGGTTTGGCTCGACCATCGTAATCTTCTTTTCTTTGAGAGACAGTGGTCTTCTTTGAACTCTTTCATTAAAAATAATCCAAGCCAAATTCCACTTCCTGAATACGTTGACATGTCATTGCCATCGAAGAAAATTCAAGAGTTGTCGTATTAGGGGGAAAAAAAAGTTTTCCGGTTTATTTTGAGAGCAAACTTAATCTTCTTTTGATAAGTCTGGGTAAATACCTATGTATGTCTGGGTAAGTATGTATGTACGTGACCATCGATATGAAATATTTGGTTCTATATTCTGAGACGAATTTCCAAAACTAATTATGATGATCTATTACACCGGGATAACTTTATTTTATGAATAATTTAATGCAATTTCGTATCGTGTTGAAGTATCCTCCATGTTTCCTCACCGCTTATGAACTTACTGGAATTGCCGTTAACATAAAACTTGTTTGTGACTTCGATCTCAAAAACGATTGTTTGATACATTCAGGCTACAGCCATCAGTGACCGCCCGAAAGCCAAACCAACGTGGAAGAAAGAAGGCAAGAATAACAGGAAGCAAAACCCAACTTTGCCTCAAGTCACTCAACCGCCGTACCTCGACCAATCGGCTATCCAACACCTCAAAAACCTCGTCCATAAGTCCGAAGATGGACTGGCTGCTGCAAACAGGCAAGCTGCTGTTTGCGCCGTTGACCTGAACGGCGCTGCGCCTGCAAATGGAACAGCAACTGCGAATGGAGCTGCCGGCAACAAGTCTTTTGTGAAACTGCCTATGTTCCGGCATACTGAGATGGTGACGCAGCTGCGTGCTCAGCAGGAAGTGAGTTCAGTCTCCATTTACGTTCTCCATGAAGTAGTGTGCGTCTGTAAGGGTGGCTCTCTGATGGTATTTTTGAGCTAGGAGTGCATATAACTTATCTTCAACTTGCATCTTCAGTCATTCTCCTGACACAATTTTGGTTTCTATTGATACCTAATTTTATTCGGTTGCATTCCTTGCTCATTAATTTTCCGAGTGTTTTTGAATGGGTTATTTGGTTATCTTCATGGGACGGCCACCCATAGATGTAGTTTTGACTGTAATAGCTATGCGCTATAACGCAGGACCTACTTGTACTTCAACAACTAAATCAAATAATAAATGGCCAGTGCAACGAGATGATGCAGAGGAGGTGCCCGCTCCTAGCTCCTGCTGACGAAGATGCTCTCATCGACTTGGCTAAAGCTGGAAAGTTGGATCAGGAAACCCTCGAGTCGTTTACACCCGAAGAAGTGAGAGTACTCCAATCCGTTGAAGAGATCGCGAACAGTGAGTAGAAATACCTTCAATTCTTTTAAATTTTTACTGGAAAATCAAATGAATTGAAATGCATAATTATTACGAATCTATAACTATACTCTATTTACTTATGCTCTTGTTCATTTTCCTCAACAGTGTCTCCTGCAGACAGAGATCGAATGAGAGCCAGCTTCATGGCAGGAATGGAGGTTGCTACCAAACTGATAGCTCCGGGAACAACGCCATTCCAAGTTGTGGCGGGCGATCAACCTCCCTTACAGGTTGGTATTTTAATGATTAGTGTTTCTCATATCCTGCCCCAAAGGTATCGCTCAGTATAAATTCTAATCCTGTCGTGGTTAGAATGGTGATCAGACTCGCTACCTGGTTTTCTTACCGCATTTGGGGTTACCACCTCTTTACATATTACTTAGTATTCCAATTTAATCTAGTCGGGAACTGGTTAAACCCTTTTGCTTCCTCACTGTTGAATGTAGGAAAGCTTTGTATCTCTGTAGCAAGTCAAAAAAATGTGTGTCTCCAACATCAAAATGTTCACTCGCATTTTGCGTTTCAGAGCTTTGAGTAACTTTGGTTTTGAGTCTGTTTGTTGTCAATTCTACTTGTACGGAGATTACCTCGTTAATTGTATAGGTTCGTATCTCGAAATGTTGCACACCGTCTCCTGTGATGATTCTATGAAATTACATCAACACAATGTTAGCCATTTCTTTTATTTCTGAGTTGCTTGGTGAAACAATAGCGCCAAGAAGTTTTATAAACTTCGTAGAATAATGTTTCTTTTTGTCTATACGGTTAAGTAATATTGTGATTTCTAAATAATTCTAGATGTGTTTGTGGGTTCACTCTTTTGTTTTCATCAACGTTATCGTAGTTCATATGCTTTTGTACCAACTTTGGTCAATTATCTCTAACTTATTGGTAAGTGCTCATGGTTTTATAATTCCGCTTTCAGGTTTCTAGCTTTGTTTTGTGAGTTGTCCAGTCTAAAGATCATTGGCTTATGCAACTATGTACCATTAGGTTAAAAGATTTCGGCTGGCTAACTCAATGTAGATCTGAGTTAAGCTCTAGAGGATCCATAATGGTTATTAACTGTTGCGATAATATCCACTAGAACCCCCTAAACGATATACCACCACATTTATCTTGAATGTCATTCACTTTGCAGGCCGGAACTGGGACGCCTAACTGGCACCATGTGGCGACGGACCCTCAAGAGAAAGCCCAAGCGAACGCCGCGTTGCAAGCTGCGAGAGCACGCGAAGTAGCTGCAGCAGCTCAGCAGCTTTGTCCGATGCCGATATCTCAAGTTTTTCCTCTTCCTGCGCTTCCTGCAGTGGTTATCCCTTCTCAGCAACAGTTCCACCAATCTGGATCTGCCTCACCTTTCCTCAAGGCCCCTCCGCCTTGTAAGTTGAACCATTCATCGTGTGCCAGTGAGTAATGTGCTTTTTCACCCTCATCTGTCTGGCTCTCATGATTTTGACTCAACTTTTTTTACTACTGTTTGAAAATGTTCTGTTCTTTTACCTTAGAGAATTTAAGCTACTTACCCCCACGCTTTTTTATTTTACTCATTTACCTAAGTGATATACCACGTTCAGTCTCATGGCACTTCAAGAATACCCATTCTTAGTGCTCTGTCCTAACTTCAGTAGGTAGTTCAGTATGATTTTCGCTCGAGTTTTGGTTTTAAGATTTGATTCTGCATGAAACTCCTATAGTTTTCACAAGAAGGGACGTGATCCAACAGTTACCTGGTTTATTTCAAATGGTAAATGTTTTAAATATATTCTGAGTTTTCGGTCATCGTCACTTTTGATTGGAGGGTGTTAGTAGCGTTGAGTGGCTTTAACTTGCGAATCTGAGTACTGCTTTCCGATGACATAGACTTCGGTTCTTTGCTCCCCAAATACATCCTGTCAGTAACATGTTGGAACTTGTGCGGAGTAATATACACGGACTCGAATGTTAACTTCGTTCACTTCCAGGTAATTTTGGTCCAACTTACCTAAGTACTTCTAAGATCTACGCTCATTGAAACATTTGTTGATTAGCTTTAATTTCATTTCGGAAATTGTAATCAAACTTCATTCTCGGATGGATAAATTCCAAACGCGGGTAATGTTGCCGCATCTTGATGTCTCTCCCTTTCCTGAAACTAAACCTCCTGAACTTGACCTGCAAGATTTATTTCCTAAACTCGATCATATCTACTACCAATTCAGACTGTTTCCTTAATAATGGATATGTATTTTTATCTCCGCTATTTGAATGCTTAACCCATTCAACCCCGAGCCTGATACGCGCTCCCACCCCATGGCCCATGCTGCTCCTTCCACAACATTCGATATAGGGGGTGTATTTTCTTCTCAAAAGAGTGCTTCATTGCTATAGTAAACGAAAAAAGCAGTTTTTATGTATTTTTTCGAAATGTCATCATATGATGTCATCGGGCCACAGGGATTGTGTATCATGTGTATCACCGTAGGATGTGCTGGGTTGGGGTTGATATGACGAGACGGAAGTTCCCGATTTGTTGCTGGAATCTTTTGTTTTTCCGTTTACCTTCCTCGACTTTCATGAACTCACAATCGAAAAAACAATAAAATTTTTCTCGGGATGAATGATGACTCGAAATAAACGTCCGAAATGCGAGGAATGGGAGAACTGGAGGGGCCATGCAACAGGAGGCTGGTAAAGGCGCAAAACAGCTGATTTCCACAATCCATCGTGTTATCTAGGTCGAGCAAAGGGTGCTAACGGGAAAACTGCCAGGCCAAGGTTATACAACCTTCCCAGGCCTCAGCCAACATTTTTGAAGAGATAGAGGTAACCTGTGAGCCATGGCATCATATGCTGTCACCGGGCCGACCGAAATTCCGCCCTGACATCATATGATGTCATCAGGGTTGAATGGGTTAATAAAAAATAAAAAAACTGAGAGATGACCCCCCCCCCCCCTTTTTTTTCTTACAAGATGTTAAATGAACTCTATTTTGCTCTTCGAGCATGTGCGAAAATGCTTGAACCGTGCGCAAACTTTTTTTTTCAAATGCGAACCCCCATTTTTTTTAAATTATAGATTGGGATTCTACGTTGAATTTCATGGAGATTATGTACACTCCTGGAATGATTTTCTTCATAGCGCGTCTCTAGGTGCGCGCTAAATCGCGTAGACATGAAAATGCGCGTATTTCAGATATTGGTAAACCCAAGTGTGGCACATGTAAGTGTGCAAATTGATTTTGATTTGCGATGAATGCGTTAAATTGGAATTTAACCGAAGAACAAATCGTAACTTAGCATCGAAAAATAATGCTCAACATATACGCCACACTTGGGTTTACCAACATCGCTCCCAGAGGCTTTATACGGGGTGTATTTTTCATTTAATCGTAGAATTCGAATGATTATTTTTTAAAACGGTCCGCGAAAGTGTGCTTGTTGAATTCCTTGTAAAAAAAACAAGGGTCACAATTACAGAGATAAAATTAATTACATATCCATTATTTAAGAACACACTTTATAATATAATTATGAAGTCATTCTGTTACGATTACTCAACATTTACTCCTTCCGTAGTATGGAGCGGTTACCAAGCTCAAGAGTAAAAAGAACTGAGACAAGTTTGTATCCGAATGAATTCCAGTACCAATCCGCAGAAAGTAGCTTCGAGCCCTGACTAAGTTTTCTAATTTGGGTTCTTCTCAGACTTGGCCTAGAAATTAATCAACTATATTGCTGATAACGGCTTCTCTTGTTCCGCGTAAAAACTACTGACAGTAAGAGTATTTCTCTCAAAGAAATTCACATTTAAAATAAAATTCAATTCCTCTGCGGTTGACGGATTAATTTATTGCTGGAAATTACAAGTATTTGAATACATCATTGACAGGGTAGTTATTCACATTTTTATTGTACTCATGAGTCAGTAAAATGAACTGCTTCACATTTGAGTGCATGTTAGAAAAACTTTTCATCAACCTGAGACTCACTTCTCGTTATCCATTCTGCTTGCACCTTCTAACTGTTTTGATGAATTGGATCATTACTTGTACTATTTTACATTGATAAATACACATCTTCTTGATTTTACGCTCTTCGTATTCTTGATAATTACCATGGTTGGGTATCGGTTGTTAGGTAACCTTTGTGAGAATTTTATCTGCTGATTTAACTTCGATGTTTTCTTCGTGAATTTCAAGACCTCAGATTGATCGTTTCAATCTTGCATTAGAAGCATCGAGTCCGGTTTTCAACTCTTGTTGACAATGTTGTTGATTAACTTTCTTTGATTCTGAACGTAGGAAATTCACATTTCATCCATTTAATAAGTAACCGCTGATCATACTTCACCCTCACCTCATTACCTAACTCTTGAAAACTCCAAATTACTTACTTTGCGACCCTCAACCGTTCTAAAGGGGCTAAGGATCTGGTTGCATCGACCCCTCCTCCATCAGCAACTGGAGTGCAAGCTGGAGTGCAGCAGGTGCAAGCAGGTACGCAGACTTCCCCAGCACCAGAGGCAGCCACTCAGGCGGTTCAGCAGCCTGTTCCCAAGAAAGCTACAACAGCCTCGAGCACCACCGCTGCGGGAGCTCCTGCTGGTAAAGGCCGCAGTAGACCCAGGTTCCATCTGTCGCAGAAAAGCACTCAGGCCCCACCAATCCATTCTGACCCCAATCACAGTACGTACCGTCAGTTCTTTCCATGACAACTCAATATCAAATGGCCCTTTTCTCTTCATCGACGACTAAAGTATGATAGACTCTTGTTTCGCTTTCAATATCTTGTTTGAACAGTTATTTATATCGACAGAATTTCTACTCTAGTTTTTAAAATAGCTATTCAATAATTTATTGTACCATTGATATTTATATTCTTCAGTCGCTCCTTACTTTCCCAATATCTAATAAACTTTGTGGAAAAGTAATTTTAATTTTAACAATTTAATATCGTTACCAAAAAACACCAAACAGATATCCCTCAATTATGCAATTTGATTGCTATAAAATAAGCGTGACTCGTGGTAATACAGTTTATTGTGTGAGGGAAATTATAGTCTCAGTACTAAAGATTGATCGATGAGGTTAGAGCAATGGTCTGTTTGATGAGTTGCAAATTGTATTCATTTTTACATCATTTTATTTCAAGTTTTGTGCAAGTATGATCCGTTCTTTGTTTGTTCACGATTTTTTTAGGTGTACTGACCACAAATCTTGTTTATTCGTGTTCACCTTTTCATCATAGTATTGCTTTGGCTACTCTTTTACTACTCATACTAATACGTTTTCCTGCTAAAAATTAATTGTACGTGTTATATAACAATCTACTGCTATTACTGTTTTAAAAAAATGTTCATCCTTACTGAGTAAGTAAATTTCAATTTTTAAATCCCACCTTCATTTTCTCATATTTTGGAATAATCCCATTAAATTTCCAAAAATAATTCCACTTAATTATTTGTTTTAAATTAGAGAAATAAGAAGGAGAATTCTTTTTTTTAATTATTTTCCCCCCCTTGAAATTTGAGTTGAATTCCGTTTATATTGGAAACGTAAAATTATAGATTATGTTACGTTTAGTTACATTATTTGGATATTGCTTTTTCGGGTCACGTTTGTTATAAAGAGGGTATTCAAGATAAATTTTAAGTTATCATTTGTTTATCACTGGGACGCAATATTCATTTGAATCTCTCATTACTAAGAAATATATTCAGAAATGTGTACTCAGAATAGTCTATTTATTTCCTGTTGTAAATGTTATTAATTGGAATGTTGTGTATGTATTAAACATGAATTTAATGAGTGAAATAAACTCAGTAGGCTATCCATGCGAGGGGCAAACCGGGACGCCAGGGTTGGCGACTCCCTTTGGGATCGACGTCGACTCTGCAACCGACAGCAACAACGATACTGCCCTCACCCTTGCCTGCGCCGGTGGCCATGAAGAACTGTGCGAACTTCTCCTATCTAGGGGTGCCAACATAGGTGAGAAATATTCCCCTTACAATAAATGCAGTATTTCATCCTTGATATCGCATTTAGTGGTACATGTCAGAAGTGGTTTTCTTTAATTACCTAGTTCATTTTCAGTTTCATCTGTGTTGATTGTAACATTAATCTACTGTTTTATTATCATTACCTTGAAAATGTTTAACTTCAACTTTTCTATTCACATTTTCCAGAACATCGTGACAAGAAAGGGTTCACACCTCTCATATTGGCAGCTACAGCAGGGCACGAGAAGGTTGTGGAGATCCTCATGAACCACCAGGCAGACATGGAAGCACAGTCAGAGCGAACCAAAGATACCCCACTCTCACTTGCTTGTTCGGGGGGCCGGTATGAAGTTGTGGAACTTCTGTTGTCCAAAGGAGCGAATAAAGAGCACAGAAATGTCTCTGACTACACCCCTCTTAGCCTGGCAGCATCTGGAGGCTATGTTAACATCATCAAGCTTTTGCTTACCCACGGAGCTGAAATCAACTCTCGAACTGGAAGCAAGCTTGGTATCTCTCCCCTGATGTTAGCGGCTATGAACGGACACACAGGTAATTAATTTGACTTGTTTCCTTTTTTTCAAAACAACGTATCTACTATGTTAGGTAAAACGGAAAAGAATACTTAAAGATGTTTCGTCAAACCGTGATGTTCCACCCACTTTGGTTCCACAAGGTTGGAGCGTCGTATCTCTTGATTATTGAATACCAAGTGATTTGATACTCAACAATGTTCTCAATTCACAAGTTTTTAATTTCCTACTTTCAGCTGCCGTGAAACTTCTTCTCGACATGGGCTCTGACATCAATGCTCAAATCGAGACCAACAGAAATACCGCCCTGACGCTTGCCTGTTTCCAGGGACGCCATGAAGTTGTTAGCCTGCTCCTCGACAGAAGGGCTAATGTGGAGCATCGAGCCAAAGTAAGAATATTATTATGTAAATGATTAGTTATCCCTGAGTGCGTTTAAACGTGTAAATTTTGTCCCCTTCAAAGTACTCCCCTTGGCTACGTATACACTTCTCCCAGCGTTTTTTCTATTGGTCCATGCAGTCGGAATAAGCCTCAGCCGGGATGCTCATCAGCTGCTCCAGTGATTTTTGCTTCAGGACGTTTGTGGTGTCAAAACGCTGTCCTTTCATCGGGTATTTGAGCTTGGGGAACAGGAAGGTCAGGTGAATAGGGTGGCTGGGGAATGACGGTCATCGCGTTTTTGGCGCAAAACTGGCGAATCAGTAGGGCGGTTTGACAGGGCGCGTTGTCATGGTGAAGCACCCACTCGCCGCTCGCCCACAGTTCTGGACTTTTCCTCCTCACAGCTTCGCGTAATTTTCTCAAGGTTTCCAAATATCGAAATCGGTTAATTGTCTCGCCTTCTGGCATGAATTCGTGGTAGACAACACCCTTGGAATCGAAGAAAACCTTCACGTTCACGTTCGACCTGACCTGACGAGCTTTTTTGGATCTTGGAGAATTTGGTGACTTCCACTGTGATGATTGCTCCTTGGTTTCAACGTCCATGAACCATAAACCCACGTTTCGTCACCGGTTATGATAGTTTTCATCGGAATTGGCCATTTCCAGAAGCTCCTGGCAAACTGCAACACGGTGTTGTTTTTGTTCGGCCAACGTGAGTCTCGGAACGAACTTCGCTGCGACCCTTTTCATGTCCGATTTCTGGGTCAAAATTTCTTGGCACGAGCCATAGGATATCCTACACTCTTCAGCCATTTCACGGATGGTCAGACAGCGGTTTGAACGAACCAGGGCGTTCACTTGGTCCGCATGAGCGTTCTCAGTTGACGTTGAGGGTCTCCCAGAACGAGCGTCATCTTCGACGGACATCCTACCTTCTTTAAATCGCCGATACCAATCATAACACCTCGAACGACCCATAGTTTCATCCCCGTAAGCCTCAGTCACCAGCTTGAAAGTTTCCGTAAAAGTTTTCCCCAGTTTAACACACACTCGCTGTTCCTGTTTCGCGTTCATCGTGAAAATCGCCGCACACCGAAATCGCGCTTCACGAGAAATGCGATAACTTCGAAACTAAGAAGGACTAACAAAAAAACTAACAAAAAAAAAAAACGACGTTACCCATGAAGAGTAACGTTAACAGCTGAGACCATCGGGAAGTTTCTGGAAGCCCCCGTTCGCGCGCAATTTGAAAAGTTGCGTAACTTTTTGATCAGACCTCGTAACCATTTTACGCAAGGAAACACAGAAATCCCAAGATGAACCTACGTGTTCAACTATTCTCACTAAGTACACGCATAAAATTCTCAAGTATCATGAGAATTTTTTATTAATGTTGTACGAGTATTGCTGTTCATCGATGAAGTTAGAGCTATATAGATCCCTGGTGCAGCCTGTGGTTTGTTATGGATCTGAGGCTTGAACCATGCGGGCTGAGGATGAGGCTGGACTGCGGGTATTTGAGAGAAGGATCTATGGAGCGGTCAGGGAGGGCCAGGGGTGGAGAGCAAGACAGAATGCAGAAATTGATGAATTATTAAAACACTAGCTGAAAAGCCTACTAAAAGTAGGCAAAAACGATTCCTCCGACTCTCTCCTCCACCCACTCCCTCCGACTCCTCCCGTCTCCAATTCCGCCGACTCTCCCCACTCCCACGACCACTCCAACCCCTCTGTGCATACGTACGTACGGTTGGAGTTTTATATTATTAGATGAAGACATAATCCGATTTATCAAAGCTGGGCGCATCCAATGGCTGGGACATGTCGACCGCATGCCTATTGAGGCCTGCCCGAGAATGATGCTGCGAGCTAGGATGGAAACTAGAAGACGAAGAGGCCCTCCTCGGAGTCGCTGGCTTGATGATGTCTTGAGGCACCTCTGGATGTTGGGATTGGGGAGGTCTCAGGCGGGTGACTGTGCCCGGTGGCAGAAGGGAGTTCGGGAAGCCAAGGGCCACATCGGCCTGTAGTGCCGATGTAGTGTAATGTTAGTTAGTGTTGCTCTTTCTCATTCTCGTCCCATGCATTGACACATTTTAGTTCTCCTTAAGGTTGACAGTAGTTGAGATTATTTTATCTTCATTTTTTATTTTGCACCGCTTAGTGGAGAGTAATATCACTGAGCTAGTACCACCTATGGTTCAGGCACCCTCGTTGTCCTCTCTTCAATCAAATAGGTACCTCCTGTATGTGGCTTAGTGACTCGAAGCTTATAACATATTTGCATTATTTACCTATTTCAAAAACCGCATAAGCTCAGCACGAAGGTCGTATTTGCCGTCGAAAATGGTACTGGTACTATATGAATTCAATCCCCTGTACTATAGTTGACTGTTTGTTACCCAAACTTTTCTTTTCTTTTACGAGTTATTCTATCTCAACAGACTGGCCTCACACCCCTGATGGAAGCAGCCAGTGGAGGTTATGTTGAAGTTGGGCGAGTCCTCTTGGACAAAGGTGCCGATGTGAACGCGCCACCCGTCCCTTCGTCGCGTGACACTGCTCTTACCATTGCCGCAGACAAGGGCCACTGCCGTTTCGTTGAGCTCCTTCTTAACAGGTACTGCTTTAATAAGTGTTATTATTATCTGAACGAACTGTCCAAAGATTTCATAATATATTATTGTGCAATGGATGAACAACTTGAATTTGTTTCGCAGAAACGCCCAAGTGGAGGTGAAAAATAAGAAGGGAAACTCTCCATTGTGGCTTGCCGCAAATGGCGGCCACCTTGCTGTAGTGGAACTTTTGTACAGTGCTAACGCTGATATCGATTCCCAAGACAACAGAAAAGTTTCCTGCCTCATGGCTGCTTTCCGTAAAGGACATGTTAAAGTGGTCAAGTGGATGGTTAACCATGTCACACAATTCCCCAGCGACCAGGAAATGACGAGGTAATGAAAAATGCATTCATTATTCATAAAATACTTAATTTGGAACCAGGTATTTTAAGTGCAGATAATGCAACACCTTGCTCTTACTCGACGTACTATAGGAATATTTATCAATTGAGTTGCAATCACTAAACATTAAAAATTGTATTGCAGATATATATCTACGGTGAACGATAAAGAACTGTTGGAAAAATGCCAAGAGTGCACAATGATTATACGAGCTGCCAAAGATCAACAAGCTGCGAAAGCCAATAAGAACGCGACTATTCTCTTGGAGGAGCTGTACATGGAGAAGACCCGAGAGGAGAGCAAGAGAGCTGCTGCTGCTCGGAGGAGGGAACGCAAGAAGAAGAAAAAGATGGAAAAGAAAGAAGAAAAACGGAAACTTCAAGAGGAAAACCAGAAGAACGAAAGATACGCTGCTGCCGAAGACGACGATGATGAAGACGTCGAAGAAGAAGAGGAGAAACCTGGTAATACCCCGGAATTCTCTCTTTATTTTAACTTGTCTTTGTCTTCTCCCTCTCATGTTAGTGTATTACTATATTGAGTTGTGGTTCAGAAGTATCCCATGTATTTCTATTCGTATGTTCATCAGATTCACTCATCGATGTTTTACTGCTAACTTGGTCTTATTTCTTAATGATTGCACATGATGCATTCGAAATTTTCTTGATGTTTCTTACTCTTGGTGCAACATGCTGCAGGAATTTGCTGAGATTCCACTGATTATGAGTTTGATGTATTTACGAGTTCTTCTGTGTATGTGTATGTATCTCTTAGTTCTGTGGAATGTGTACTCGCCTGAAGGTACTCAACAGATGTGTATCTTTGTGTACTTTATCAATGCGTATTTCGCTAAAGTGGGTATATGGTTCAATCATGCTTGAGGGCTGCACTTGATTGCGAAGTTTGCGACCTGGTTACTGGCTGAAGAAGTTTTTATAAACTAATATCCTCTATAATAAAATTGGCCGTTACTTCAATTAAACACGTGAAGTTCGTATAATTTGACTTTTGTTTCCGGTCAATTTGAATATGATAGTATCTACCAAATTGAACTTTATGTGGAGATTCCAACGATACCAGGTCTTTAAATTGAGCTTTTTAGGTTCTATGATTACTTGATTGACTAGCGAATTTCAATGATGGTTACGAACCAAAACCCAATGAATATCTGGTATTCATTAACCCTAATTGGACCATGGTATTACTAGTGTCACCAAAAACATCTCAGTAACTCCACAGCTGTCTCAAGGTGGACAGCAGAATTTTTTGTGGGCTATTAAAAGTCTCAAAATTGAGTTATAAAAAATTTCCAAAGAAAGCAATGAAAAAAAAAATTTCATTTCATTTTTTGTCACATAATTTTTTGACTTTAATCATTTTTTAAAATTAATAATGTCAAAAAATGGGTTTAAAAAATTCGGCTCTGTCTATTAATTTTAAATTGCAATTTAATCTAGTTAATCTGGTGACACCTTTGGACAGCTGTGGGATTCCTAAGCTGTTTTTGGTTTTCTTTACACTAGTGACACCATGGTTCAATTAGGGATAATGCTTTATTGATATTACTGGTTTTGATGGATTTTCTCTTTACAAAACTATTACTAAGTTCGTGTGCAGGCTGTAGCTCTCTTTTGACTCGTACTCTTCTTTAACTTTGAATCGACTGTCCATCGCACATTTTCTGATTTACGTTTGCATAACAGGGTTTGTTAATAAACGTGACTGTTACATCTATGTTACGAGTAGATTGGATATTAATTTAACTTTTTGTGTTTCTCTTATAGAAATTAGCAAAAACCTGCCAACCACCAGCGAATCTCCTGCTCGAGGTGTTCCTGGAAATGGAGAAGTGGAAGAAGGTGACAGTGGAATCGACGCCAACAGCCAAGGAAGTTGTTCTAGCAACGATGTGAAAGGAGCAGGACGTCGTAAGGAGAAGAAGAAGAAGAAACAAACGGGTAGCCAAAGCGTGTCAAGTTCAACCATCCAAGTTATCAACAACAGTGTGGTTCTTTTACCGTCTACGAGTAAGCCTGAAGAAAAAAGGCAGTCAAGTAGTGGGCAATCGGCGCTAAGTTCAAGCAAGAAGGAGTCTGTTAAAAATGACAAGAACGATAAGAGTAGGAACCAAAACGTGATCAAAACTCCTACCATCACTAGCACGACAACTTCAACCAGTATCAGCAAAACACAACAAGCTCTTATATTCGAACCCACTAGGCATCCAGCTGATCGAGAAGACTTCGAAGCTACAGGCAATGATAATTTCATCCCTGCAAAAGGAAAGAAGTCCTCTTCTTATCTGTAAGTTTATATTCCGAGTCTTCTATCTTTTGTAAAGCCTCGGTCGTCTGGGATTTGGCCGAATCAGCTGTTATTGTTTCTGATTTTATTTCATGAACTTTTCTGTAAGAATAGCTCAACACAAATGAAGAGCCATGCAGTATGAGATGATTTGCTAATGCAAAGAACCGTTTCAAACGACTCTCTCGAAAGTACTTGTACCTGTTTTCAACAATGAATTGTACAAATCTGTACTAGGTCGTCTATGGAGAGGCCATCCTAAGTGGCCATTTTAAAATACTGGAAAAATTCGTTATAATCTTCTTTGTCGTTGAGCTGAAATCAGTCAAAACCAGGCCGAGTTTCTAGAAGAACGTAAATGTTTATGTACTTTTTGCAGCTACATATTCTTTCTCTTAACTTTCAGAAACTATTCGAATGAAGACCTCCTGCCCAACACCAAAAGTGGAAATTCGACAAGTCCCAAACAAGCCGGTAAAAGGGACGAAGGCTGGAAAGAAGTCGTCAGAAAGTGAGTGAAATGTTGATTTGATGATGTGTTGCATGAAAATTTAACGATACTCGCATCTCATACCATTCATTCTTTCAAGAACCTATTTAGTTTCTGTTACTTCCTACATAAGTTGGTTTTGTAAAATCATTAGTTTCCTCTTTAGTTTTTCAAGTAGGTAACTATTGTACTTTTGCTTGGTAGAACAAATCG
Source organism: Apolygus lucorum (assembly GCA_009739505.2). Lineage (NCBI taxonomy): Eukaryota > Metazoa > Arthropoda > Insecta > Hemiptera > Miridae > Apolygus > Apolygus lucorum. The sequence continues at coordinate 25,194,162 of CM019177.2, read as the reverse complement.
ATTCCTAATCACTGCTTTGGTCAAACAAAATTGGGTGTAATACAGATAAAATCCTTCATTTAATTTTTTTTTAAGTATGCGAAAAATCTTGTGGGAACATATCGAAGCTGGGCAGGGAAAAGGGCCTATGCCATGATGGTCAAAATTGAGCCATGTATTGTTTTTCGTTTTTCGATTCTCTACTCGATGAAGTAGGAATCAGGTTGAACGGCATGGAAATATACCGAGTATACGAGAAATCATGAGACGACTCTAGGGATATTTCCCTATAAATACAAGATTCTGGCAACACTGGAGATGAAATCATTGCAAATTACTACACAACGGTTGATTATTTTTATGTAGTCTCCATTTGTCTGCAAAGATCGCTTTTGATCAGCTGTGGATTTTTTTCCTCCATCCCGTCAATCATATGCGATTCATCATTCGTCCAATTTACGACTACAGCGGCTCAAAAATCCCCCAGTATTATGAGTAGGTGGAGGGTGGGGAACGCGGGTCCTTCTGAGCACGTAGGTCTGATAGATTTCGCAATATTGCTAATTTAACTCTAGTTGATCGGCTGGGTGGTTTCAGTCGTTTTTAAAAATTACACTCGTGTAACATTCATTAGTTACGTAATATTATTTAACCTCATTAAGCTAGGTAGTGTCAGAAATTCTTTAAAATTTTGGAAATATTAAATTTATGAAAAAACAATACCTGTATATCGGAAGTTTTCGAGGTAGGGCGTTTTGAAAACGTTTTTCTTCACTATTTACCCCTTACACGTGAATGACAATATTAAAAGCTTCGGAGTTCAACTAGCGGATGGATGGAACAATTTGTATTCAATTTTGGATTCTACATTTGAATCAAATTTGGATTCCAACCTTGAAACATACGTACCATCTAACTTTTAGGGGAGTTATCTCGCTCGATTTCAAAGGTTCATTAATGAAACGATGAATCGAAATGAAGAAGTAGAACACGGTTGAATAGAACAACAAATATATTGCTTCTTCTCCAAATAAGTTTCATCTCAGGTCCCTTGATTAGTCTACTTTTCCCTTTTCTCCTCCTTCCTCCTCCTTCCAGTCCTGATTATTTTTTATGGCTCAAAGGTCATATGCATCGCGTTCATGAATTCAACACTGGGAAAAGGGCGTCCGGCACCATGTTGTGCAGTTCGGCGCTCCAAGAGTGAACGGGAAAATATCCTATTGTTCTTATTATAGGGAATAATTTTAAACACTTGCAGCCAGCGAGAAGCTTTTGACATCACTACCCAGTTGGCAAAAGAGGACCATTCGAGAACTAGGGAGGCATCACAATGGCTCAGCGTCCTCCCACTTGCAGCAGACAACTTCGACTTGTCGTCTTCCCAATTCCGTGACGCACTAGCCATTCGGTACGGTTGGGAACCAAGAGGGTTCCACGCCCTTAATTGTATGAAGGGCGGCCTGATCAATCAGGGACACGACCTGGTTCGGGACGAATGCGCCAAAATAGCAAGCCTCGCATGGAACGGTGTTGTCACAGAACCATTTCTTCGTGAAAGTGCTGATGGCAGCCCCGGCCTGGTGGCAGACATGAAGGTTCATGGTGTGTGGGACCGTGAGAGACCTGCGTTTTTTGATACCCGCGTTATAAACGCTGACGCAGTCTCTTACACTTCCATGGACTGGCCAACCATCTCTCGCCGTGCTGCCCAAGCCAGGCATGAAAAACACGACAGAATAGCCGAAGATCTGAGAGGGTCTTTCACGCCACTCGTAATTTCATGCGATGGAGCATTGCATAAAGAGTAAGTCGCTTTTCTCAAGAATGCTTCCCTACACCTTGCCAACAAATGGTCCAAATCCTACGCTCAAGTGATGATGTGGACGTTGAGTGAAAACTCAATTCTCCGTCCATCGACTGGTTTCCATGAGGCTAAGAGGCCCAAGGAAACAAGTCCGATGACTCGGACTGGAGGACGGAGCAGCAATTTGGCTCCCACAAGACTAACTCCTCACACCTCTGGCATAAATCAATTTTAATTGTTGGCAAACTTTTGTCATACCAATTTGAACTTTTAGCTACTCATTTTGAACTTTCGGCAAATCCATTACGTTTCGACAACTACTGGAGTCCTTGTCCACCTTCATTCCTTCTACAAAGTGTTTTCTCTCTCTCTCTCTCTCTCTCTCTCATTCATTTTAAACACTTGGGGTCAAATTAAAATCCAAGAGTACCGCCGTAACACGAAAACTCTAGGTTTGATTGGATGAGCTCACCTGGAAACTTCGCTATAGAAAATCTCGATTTCCCAAAATTTGTGTTTTGGCATAAGGGCCCTTTTCCCTGCCCAGCGTCGATATGTGAAATAGAGTTATTAATCATTCTGCACGAACTTTGATTTGAACGTATTAGTTGGTGGTATGTATTAAGGTAACGTGTGAGGCCCCTACACATGATGCCAACTCACATGAATTTTTTTCACTACTCTCTGTGGCTCTGGGATTTTGATGAACCGAATATTGAAGGTGTTTTGAACCTATCTCAAATGTAGATGTTTAATGCGTTTCAAAGTATAAGTTAGCTAAATATAATTCAAGTAGTCCATTTGTATAAAGAGAAGAACTTCAAAACTCAAATTTTATTTGCCATTTTTCGATTAGATGTCTCTAAGCTCTTCAAACTATCCTGAGACTCGATTCGATAGCTATAGTTTGCTGTCTAATATCATTGTGTAGGTTTCTATCCCCTAATAGGTGAGCTATGGGTGGATTACGGATGGGTGGGAATTTTGACTGATTTGAGTTTGATTTTACTCAATGACTGGCTCATTTGTCACGATATTTTCCTTAAAGAAAACACTTGTCGGAGTGTTTTGTCTGATCAAAACAATTGTAGTATTTCCTTTTTCCGTATTTTTTCATTTCATTTTTTTTTTTTTTTTCAATATTTATTTTTTGCCTGAAGTTATGTTTGTTGTGTTGGTTATGGTTTTTGTTTTATTTATCAGCTACGTAATTCCTTCTGTCAATGGACTGGCAAAACAGTAGTAAAACATATTTCAGCATGCTATTACTCTTTCCTTTCTAAATTGATTCGAAGAAACCTCTTTTGGTTTATAAAACGTATTGGTTCTTGAAAAACCTTTATTTCTATTTGGAAAATTTTGCGTTCCGCTGAGTCCCATGACAAGGTTACCTAACTGATGAGGGTGTGTGTTGTGTGGCCCATCACCAGGTACCTCAACTCTCCGTTCAGGTCCAAAAAGGTGTCTGTGCCGCTGAATGCTATAAGCAGAGTCATAGGCCGGGGTGGCAGCAACATCAACGCCATAAGGACGGCGACGGGAGCGCACATCGAGGTGGAGAAGCAGTCTAAAGGCCAAGGAGAGCGCATCATCACTCTCAAAGGTTCTCCAGAGGCAACGAAACAAGCTCACTCACTCATCGCGGCTTTGGTTAAGGATCCTGAGGTTGACATCCTTCAAATTCTCCCTAAATCCGCCAACAAATCAGCTGTGGCCGTGTGGGAGAAATCTGTGGTAAGACCTATGCACATACATCTAAATAATACTTTTACCAAATCCATACATTCTCCTTATCACATTAGAAGAAAGCCCAATAGTGCTATTAACGTATTACATCTAATAATAATTATTAGATGTAATACAATTATTGTATGAGCTACGACACTAAGGGCGGAATTCATAGTCATTACTTAAGTCTGAGTGCACCCTCAAATGCATCGATAAGGGTTGGCGGGCACTCAATCGTATTCATAGACAAGATTTGAGGGCGCCCTGAGGGAGCACTCAGTGCGAAATCTGAGGGCGCACTCAACGGTATTCATAAACCAAACTCAGCGTTGAGTTGAGGCCCACCCTCGACTCAATGGTGCAAAATCCTGAGTGCTGGCCGGAGGTACCTTAAGTGCCCCTCAGCCACAGTTATTATCAGATTTTCCTACTGAAAATAGTGTAAAGCAAGTCAACTACCTATCTATTTTGTTCATTTAAAAAAAATATGGCGATTAGACAATATTTTCCGTCAAAAATATCCAATGAAGATCATCTCAAACTTGAATTTCTTTATAACAGTCTTTTCAATATTATCTCCCCGAACTCGGTGAATTCTTCCGAGATTTCTTGAAGTTCAAACATTCTCGCCTCCGTTCTCAATCCTCATTCTTGTTTTAAGATCTAGTAAAATGACATAGTAGAAAATACTTGTAGAAAATGATATGGGTTGGTAATGAAGTACAAGTTGAATAAAAAAAACATCCATATAGGTACGAGTTTATTTCGGGCTTTATATTGTATCACACAGATAAATAAATAAGTAGGTAGGTAAAGGTTTTGAAGGGTTCCAAACTTCATAAATATTCGTTTATTTGCTTGACCTTCTTCACTCGGCCGGGAGAAGTTTATTTTGTCTGAAACAATCAATGGGTTGATTTTGTTAAATGATGCCTAAGAACACTCATCAAAAGGATACCAAAATGCCTTTTTGTGTTTATTACTTTAAATAATGGTTCTTTCTTTCGTATCGTACCTATATATAGATACATACTTTTACTTCTAATTTAAGGAAATCATAATTTTTTACCTTCTTCAGAGTCCGATGGCAGCAAATTCATTCCAACTGATGAAATTGCGGAGATAGAAATCAAGTTACAAATCTCCAAAAATATGTCCGGACCCTCATATAATTGAACAGACTTCAATTTGATTGATTCGCCACTGCTAATAACTCAAAACTAATGGTTACTTGTAGGGAACCCGACAAAATAGAGAAATTAGCTTGCACATCCACAGTAACGAAAATGCAATATAAGAAACTTTTCATTACTGTTATAACCACAGAGAACCGGCGACAAGGTTATAACTTACGATCAGTGCAGAATACGAGAGGGAAATTTCCCCGTGCTTTTTACCCAAAATATCCATGAAACATGGAAATATCCCCACCAAGGCTGCCAACTTAAGGTGAAAATGAGTTGAGTAGCCCCTGAGCGTCCCCTCAGGCTCAGTGTGCACTCAGGCGACCACAACACTTAAGTGGGCCTCAATCAACTATGAATACGGACTGTTGAGTCGAGGCTGACCCTCAACTCAAATAATTGAGTGCTCGCTCACATTCAAGCCTTGTCTATGAATTCCGGCCTAGATCTCTGGTTATTGTATATAGGGTATTCCAAAAGTAGCGTCAATATAAAGTTGGCACTACGGTTTACAAACGTCTAAATCACACCTGCAGCATTAGTTCATATTTCCTCCGCTAGGGATAGTGAAGCATTTTCCCTTGAATCAGCTGCATCGCATTATCCTAAGCTTTACCAAAATAGGTAACTGAGCTTATCTCATCTGGTTCAAAGGAAAACGCTTTATTATCTCTAGCGGAGGATACATGAACTAATGCTACTGTTGTGGTTTAGACGCTCGTCAACAGTGAACCTGTGAAGGTTGAAAGCCATGGTTTTATCTTTTTTTTATCTGTTATCATTCTGATTTGTGTTACCAACCCGTTCGTTGCTTATTTTGTGTTGTTCATGAGTTTGTAACCATACACCGAATTTTGGTGTTGAAAACATGAGTAATGAGTGTAATGAGAATAATTTTCTCTGCTGAAGCTCACTTCTCACTTCCTTTATCAGGGTACGTTAACTACCAAAACTGTCCGATTCGGAGGTACTCACCAGAATCCGAGGGTGATCCAGCAACGAAAAATGCACCCTCAGCAATGCCCAGTTTGGTGCGGGTTCTGGGATGGTGGAGTTATCGGACCCTACTTTTTGGGGATCAAAACGGAAATGGCATAACCGTGAATGGGAAATGATTTCTGAATGTTTTTGGCCCCAGCTGGACAAAATTGGTGAATTCGAAGGAGTTTGGTTCCGGTAGGATGGGGCACACTTCGCGCTAGACAATGGCCCTTTTCCGAGAAACAATTCCCGACCACATCATATCGCTTGGAGGTACTCAAGAAGGCCAGCATGGTCCTGCGACTTCACCCCTCTCGATGTTTTCTTGTGCATAAAGTCAAAGGTTTACACCTAGAAACCTCAAACGATTAGAGCCAATCGATCCAGGAACCTGCCGGCGAGTGTTCGAAAATGTTTATGACCGGTTGATTCACTTAGGGCGAGTCTAGGTGAACTCATGCTTCAAATTAAAAGCTGTCGAAATGCGATCGATGTTTTTCTTCATGTTTGATGGTTGATGGCTTTGCAGACGAGTGATCTAAGTAGGAACACAAACGGTGGATACAGCTTTCGTACAAGTACGCAACCACGAGAGACATTTTATGTCTTTGCGCCCCCTTTCCCCTTCATATAAAACCTCGTATTGTACTTTTGTTTGTGGAAATTTGATTGTGCTCGTTGATGGTTGCGATGTAATGTACGTAAACATTCATTTAAACAATCACGCTCATACCGCAGCTTGTTGGCCACGCACAACGGAGTGTTTTACGTAATACGATTGGGCAATTTAAATGAATCGAATGTAGCTTCCTGCGTTCAACAGGAGAGAAAAAGGCTTTGGAGCTCACTCAGGTGATCAGTGCACAATCAGGCGCCTTCAGCATTCTCCATTGACCCTGCCTCTCAAATGTCAGTTTCCTAATTTCAACAGGAGAGGAAATGGCCGTGGAGCTCACTCAGCTGATCAGTGACCACTCAGGCGCCTTCAGCATTCTCTATTGACCCTGCCTCTCAAATGTCAGCTCCCTGCGTTCAACAGGAGAGGAAATGGCCTTGGAACTCACTCAGCTGATCAGTGACCACTCAGGCGCCTTCAGCATTCTCCATTGACCCTGCCTCTCAAATGTCAGCTTCCTGCGTTCAACAGGAGAGGAAATGGCCTTGGAGCTCACTCAGCTGATCAGTGACCACTCAGGCGCCTTCAGCATTCTCCATTGACCGTGCCTCCGTAACGCTTTAAAGGGATCTGTTGGATGAAGATTCCTATTTTCCTCTCACGATCATGTTGACATCTCATTTGTTGCTCACATCATACTCGTATGTTAGTAAACATGCGCATAATTCAGCTTTCCGTACAGGTGCATTCATATTAGGGACCGTGTACCATGATTAATAAATTTAGAGCTTTCCAATGAGTGGTGAACGATTTTTGTGGGGTGGAAAATGAGGAAGTTAGTTTTCCCTAGGAGCGATTGGTTGTACGTGAAAATCATCAGAAAATTTCCGCGTGACGCTCCCCTCGTGACGCTCCCCTCGTTACAATGCCCGCGTGACGATTTTTCATTTATGTGCCATAGTGATGACATAAAATGTCAAAAAATTTCAAATTGAGCGGAAATTGATTTTTATTTAAATTTAAGCCTAAAAGTCGGCGTTATTTTTCGGACATCCTTTACTTCTGGGAATGTTAGGACACAATAATTATTATTTGCGTCAAACTCGAGCCGCTTCCATGAAGAGAATTATGAAAATTAAACCTGCTTTCACGAAGATTTAGAGGAACATGATAATAACATTAATAATTTACATTTGGGAAATTAATGAACTCAGTGAGTTTTCAATGGATTTACTCGTAGTTGTGTAACTATGTCTAACCTTAATTCCGTTCCTCAGAACACTGCCAAGTCAAAACCTGGAAAAGGATCGCAGGCGAACCAGAGCTCCACTGCCACCAGCAAAACAACATCTACCACAGGTTAGTTTGGCGTTTCGAGTTGAATTTATGTCTTGCATTATTTTTCTCCACAATTATTGGTTGAGCTCTAAATTTATCTCTTGTCTTTCGCCTTTCCCTCATGATTCCAATTTACTCTTTAGGTTTCACGATTTTGAAATGAATTTAATGAGGTGCATGCAGTTAGTATTCAGTATTTCCTCCTTCATAATTCTGGCGTGGTCAACTCCTATCTTTCGTGGAAGGTTATGTAGACGATATTAGAACGGGTTCATTTTATGGATGTAAGAATATCTCACTGCACATGTCCAAACTTTTGGATGCAGGAAGTGTTATTTCCTCTAGGTGGAGAGAAGAATCTCAATCAATGCTTGAAGCGACGAAAACAGATACGCAATCACCTACATTTCCTCTTAATTCGCTAGAAGGTAGTCTCAATGAGGAATTTCACCGAATTCTGTTTGCATTTTTCCTAAATAGTTAATGGTGTGGTTTTTGATGGAAATCGGGTTGATTTTGGAAAATAAGTCTCCGGTTATTTTTGGGAGACATTCAAAACTTATGATTTTAAAAAATAACCGGGAAAACTGGCCTCTTCAACGTAAAGCGGAAACGCTTGCAGATTGACTGTTAGGATCACTGTCTCCTCCCATTGTTGCCCAATGGAACTACGAAATCGTGTTATCTAAGAGAAAAGTTATCAAACAAAAACAGGGGAAATCCAATTTTTCTATTTTTTTCTTCAGTTTTGTGAAATGTTGCCTCTGAGGGCTATTCGAAGTGAGATTTCACGATCTCAGCGCTTCAAGCGGCCATAAATGAACTATTCCAGGTTGACGTCATCCTCCCGGTTTTTTTAAACGTTAATATTTCCTATACTGTTTTGTTTATTCGTAAATTAGGAAGTACGGGCTGAAAGTTTGTCGTAGTGGGTTTTTCGAGGTGCTGAATCTGATTTTGGGGTCAAAATAAGGAAATTCCGAAATGATGAAATTCCTCATTGAAAATAGCCACCCCGTGTCCTTGGACACCTTTGAAATGAGCGATTTAATTTGTGAATTGAGGACCTGCTTAGTATTATTTACGAAAAATCTCTTCCTTATTTAAAATGAAATTTAATCCGAGTGGTTTATTAAACAAAATTATCCATTCCATCTAATTTTACGAAGTTTTTGATCGTTTAGTGTAAATAGCTTCTGATTCTGCCACGAGCCAATTACTTCTTCCGGTTCTGCTCATAGTGCCCTAGAGCCAGTTTGATTTGAATGATTATAGTATCACGTGGTCCAAATGCAAAAAAGAATATTCATATTATTTTTGAAACTTTTTTCGATATTTTCATCACTGCTGGGTGTACTGTGTTCATAAATTTTGCATGATCTTATATTTCAACTTTTTCCTTTGTAACATCCACCTTCTTTTTCTCTATTCAGAGCTAATTTAAACGAATTTACGATTTAATAAATTGTATCACAGTGTTCAATGGAGTTTTACTTCAAGATGCCGGCCTTAGAATGCCTCTCAGTCACTTAGGAGCGACACTTATTATGAAATCCGTTAAAAACTGGAGCAAGCGCCTCGAGACGGCTAGAAAAAAACGTATTGTTATGCTTATGGGAACTAATGGCATTCAAACATTCAAAAGATCTGACCGATTTGATTTGGTGAACAGGTTTGCCTATCGTCACTTCCCTGTTACAACTGAGAACCACAACTGCCTCAGTACCCTCCCGAGTCGCTGCTCCTCGTCTGGTGGCAGGTCAGTTAGCACGCCTAGCCATACAACATTCACTTCCATTCCTGCTGCGATATATTGATGTCATTAATGTGCAGTCATCTAAATATATTCGCTTTTCTTGGCAGAATCGGCAGGCATTAAAGATGTATAGATAGTTCCACCTTATCGCGATAGAAATAAAATCAGCCTCTTGATCCCCCCTCATGGCATGTTGTAGTTGTTCTGTAGCATGTGAGTTGGTCAATAAATGAATTTTAACTCCATTGAACTCGTTATTGACTTACATTATTGAATCGTTGAGGTTATTGAGGTCTGAAAAGACATCCACTCATAATTAGTTGAGTTATTACTATATACGGTACAACTCGTTATATTCATACACTCAGGAACTGGCTGAGGCCTGAGCAAGCTCTATTAATTTGATGGTAGAAAAACGGGTCTAATTTATTCCTACTTATAACATTAGGTAGGTTCCACATAGAACAAATTTATTCATGTTCAAAAAACTGAGGTCTTGGGAGTTGAGAGTTATTTAAGAAATACTCGTAATGGAAAACTAAAGACGTAAAATACCATGTCCTCTACTGACATCTCTTCAACTACATATATTTCCATATTAAAATACCCATTAGATATTTTTTCATAAACACATATACTAGGCAATTAATTTGTGCAAATCTTAATAAGACTAATAGGTTATTTTATTTTCTTTGCAGCGAAAAGATTGGCAGCAGTTACTGCTACAAAAACTACGATGTCGTACACAAACGCCATAATGACAGCAAATCGGGCGATCAACAACACGTCTACTAGCGTAACGAACGGTAAAACTCTCACCAGCTCCAGTGCCACCCCTGGACAGACCTTTGCGGCCAAACTTAGCTCTGCAGACGTACAGGCAACTCTGGCTTCTATCATGTTGCCAGTAACGCCTGCTGTTACTAGCGCTGCAGCAGTTACGTTAGCACAGCCCCTTGGCTCTATTGTCACGAATGCCACCCCTATCGTTACTTCAACCACCACTACTGTCTCCACACTTGCGACTGTAGTTCCTCCAAATATCATGTCAACAACAAATTCTCCGCCTCAACCCCGACAAGTGAGTTTTAATGTTATTTGTGAACTTTTATTTTTGAACTTATTTTTAATGTATAATGAAATTATTATTATTACGAGTATCGACTGCTCTGGAAGGTTGTAATCGTTTATCTTTTACTCTTTGCAGCCTACACCACCCGTTCAAGCAGTAAGTCCTCCCCTGGTGTCTAAACCTCTGCGACCACCTGGGTCGCCATCTCCTGCGGCGCCTCCTGTTACCCCAACTCCTCCCACCACTGTACTAACAGTCAATAACGTACCTCCTCGTTTAGATCCTTCACCACCCCCTCCTCCACCAGCTTCCACTCCAGGTTCGTCGTCCTCCGACCATCGAGGTACTGCTCCAACCACTTCGCCTGCCACTGCAGCCACTTTGGAGTATTCGCTATTCAACGACAATTTCACCAAGGTGACTCAACAGTCCATGTGGGGCCGGGAAGGTGACAACCAGCGACGGGAAAGCATGAATTTCGCGGGAGCAGCTGCTGCGGGTGCTCCTAACTCATCGGTGGTCATAATGCCTCCTACATCCAACAAATATCTGGATCCTTCGCCTCCCAAAGTAGATGCTTCAAAAGCTCCAGGCTACCGAGGAAACACCGTTTGTTCTCCAGTTTCGAAAGGAAGTTCGTCTGCACCTGCGTCCACCTCGACAGCGTCGTCTGTGGTGAGTTCCGCGCAGTACTACCCTCCTCAAACGGACACTTCACCTCTAGCGAACACGTACCGGCCACCACCGCCCCCACCGGTGTACCAGCCGGCACCTCCACCAACAGCGGCCGACCTCGATCACACTGCCTATCACCCGGCCTCTGTAACCATGTCCCGCCTCAACCCTCGTGCCCCCGATTTCTCCACGACTCAGTTCAAGCCTCAAATGTACCAGCAAGGCGGAGGTGGCGGTGGAGCACCTTACCTCCAACAGACGATGCTGCCCAACAACAACGTCATTCCCTTCCCTCTCAGTGAGTTTTTCTCTGTTTAATAATTATTATAAAGCCATTTACTTTGTATTAGACCAAAATGCAACATACATGAATTACAATAGGTACAATTATTTACAATTAGTAATACAATTATTTACAATAAGGCACGAGGGGAAAGTAAGAAGATTTTAGACAACAAAAGGTGGTTCAGGTAGTGAGAGCACGAATTTGAAAAATTGTCCGTCTGCGGAAAGCCCATTTACTGGCACCACTAACTTTCCAATGAGCGGATCGAATTGGGTACCCATCAATTGAAAATGATTTAATTATAAATTATAGTTTTGTGGCGAAGAATCATCAAGGCGTCAGATCTTTTGGAGGTCGCGTATAATATCAGGGAATCCTGGTGGGAAGGAATAAGACAGTGTTAAATTTTGAAAATGAGTTTTAGATGCCTGAAGATGTAATATCTGTCTAAAAGTAAACTTAATAATTACCTACGGCTTGTGTGCTGATAGAATAGAGAGAAGCTTTTTCGTGAAAGAGGAGGTAATCTCATCGGGTTCATCTAATCTTAAGAAGATGAGGCATGACTCTTGACAGAAAAGAGAGAATCGTATACCCGGTACCAAGATTAGAAGACGTGGTTGGTGGTCCCTAGACAAAGTTTTGTCGATGACATACGGAGTGGAAAATTATTGTGGGATGGAATTTGTTGTTTCTGATCTCAGAATTGGATTCACCAACCTTCGAAAAACCCTCCCTCATCCATTTTCTGTTCCAAAATCCAAATAGTGTAGAAAAAACGAGAGAGAGTGGAATACCGTAAAAACAAATTTGGAGTATTTAACGAAGCGTCCCAATTTCTCGATCTTAAGTGATTATTAAGATTATGGCGAAGAAGGGAAGGTTGTCTGGCGAGTGTTCAAGCTCTGCCTAGTTTTTTTGAGTTTAGTGTATTGTAAATAGACGTTTACTGAGAGTTACTAAAACGCTGCAAATTATTACACAATCGTTTATTATTTTTATATAGATCACTCGTCTGCAAAGCCACAAACCATCCAACTTGAAGAAAAACATCGATCGTATTTCGGTCAGCTAAAATTTGAACGGAGATTAGGCCTCTTTTGCGATTCACACTCGTGTTTCTGATTTATCGTACGTAAAACCCTTAAATTCGCGTAGCGAGCGAACGGTTTGTCCTACAGAGCTCCGCGTGGTCTCAAAAAATTCTATAGAATCCTAAATTGAAGGAAAAACAATACCTTTATATCGAAATTTTTTGAGTTAGGGCGTTTTCAAAATTCCAAAATTCATTTTGGAACCCTTAGAACTGACCTACATTAACCAAAATTTTCGGGGCACAACTAGACCCCAAATGGAGCCTACATACCAAATTTCATCAAAATCGGTCAATGCTAAGTGGCAAAAGTGCCGCGTACGGCGGACGGACGGCCAAATTTTTATTCGATTTTTGGATTCTACCTTGAAACGTAAACCATCAAATTTTGAGGGGGTGTTAAAAAATTTTTTCTTGGTCGATTCCAAAGGTTCATTATTGAAAATAATAAACCAAAATTAGATGTAGCAATCGGCGAAAATGTCTAAGAATCCTATTTATAGATGTAACTCTTGGTGGGTACCTTGTGGTGCTTCTCTCTAATCAGTTAAATACTTTTGATCCTTTTAAACCTGCATCAACGAAAAACATAATTTATTTGGATTCTGTTCATGCAGATAAGTTCCAACCTGGCGCCCGAGCGAACGGCGGACCAACGAGATGGCCAATGATGAACCATTACACGCAGTCAGACGTGACTCAGCACCTCGCCACCCTGGCCATGAGTCAGGCAGACCTCCTGGGGCCCCTCGAAAACGGGACTTCGCCTAATGTCTCTCCCTCGTCACCGCAACAACAACCACCTCCCGACGATCGAAAGGTGAGTACTCTTATATTGTCTTGCTTTTTATCGGTAATTTTCAGTAGCAAGAGCCATAAGTAATTTAAATTTCTTTCGAAGGTATTCACAATTCCAACAATACTCGTTCAAACCTGTCTTGACGAACCATCCAACCAAAATTACCTCCCAAAACGGGTTATTAAGGAGCGGTAATCTTGTTACCTTTCAAAGAGGCTTTGTAGTCGCGCAGCAGGTTGAAAAAACCGAGTGTCCTCCAAAATTGAAATTTCCACTCGTATTTTGCTTTTCAGAGCAATTCGATTCAGCTTGTGGTCAATCCCTTGTTTGTGGGAAAACTGTAAGAATGGGGGGTGCGCCTGATTTAAAAAATAAAATTTTAATCGAAAGTAAACCTCATCTCTAGAATTTTGACACCAGCCGTTCACTTTTTGAATGGATAGATCTTTTTCTATAATTTTTCAAAGTTTCGAATGTTTATGACGTCACGCGTCATAGAAAAAGGTATTCTCACGCGAGAAGGTCGCGGTTGGTGTCAAAATTCTCAGAATGAGGTCTAGTTTAGATTAAAAATAACAATAAACAGTTTTTCCGACCCATGAGCATACCCCATTGAAGTAATTAGTTTAAGGCTGACTCTCAGATTATTGATTTCAAATTTCATCGTAATCCGGTTGATGGATGATCTTGGGTGAAGGCAAAAATCATCAACATATTCGGTAACAACTAGATCATAAATATCAATTATATTCTACCTATCGAATGGAAACAACAACAACCATTTGATGTCTGTCTTTATGACTGGCCATTCTCTAGTTCTACACAGTTATCTATCTTTGTACCTTCTATGGTCTGGAAAACCGGGAAATGTGAGACTTTGGTTTGGGATTTGGATTCGGTAGCTATTCTGTTTTCATTTAAAATGGGCTTCGAGTGTTTTATTAGTTGTAGCCCTTCGTGTTTTCCACTTTTATGGCGGTCGGTCCAGGGATCAAAATGAACTTCACATGAAAATACCGTCTATTGGACACAATCCGGAGTGTTAAACTTTGTTCTTTACCTCCATCTCTACAGCAAATAAGATGTGCGACCCAACTAACAATTCTCTCTCATATTGATTGGGAACGAGGTCCTCAGGAATAAAACTCCTCCTTTGCCGACCTTTCGGTAAATTTATTACTTTCCTCAGGACTGGAATTCACAGTAGTTCATTAACACGGTTCTCTCCAAGCTGGGGATCCTCAGATTTTTTACTTCATATTTGTAGCTGAAATTATGTTTTGAATCCCTCCCCCCCACCTAACTCTTTTTTCATTTTACCTGCCATAGCTCCAATTTTCCACCCGTTATGGTGGCATCTTTAACTACCTGGTTGTTAATGTGATGTTCACTGATGCTAATGTGAGTTCACTCGGTAACACATCCTTCGAGTCCTGAGGAAGGTGATAAATTTACCCAAAACTCGGCAGAGGAGAAGTTTCATTCCTGACGACTTCATCTCTACCATAATAAATAACCTACAAGTTACCTTTATTTTCTCTTGTACATATTTGTCGAATTTCCTCAAAAACCGCTCGGTGTTTTACAATATTGCTTATTTCTGCTTGTTCCATTAGGTGCCTCCTCGACCTATTGGCACGGAGAGAGCGTGGAAAAACTACACCTCGATGGCGAACGCCAACCCGGAGATCGACATGACCCCCGCATCCTGGATGATGGAGCCCAAGATGAACTGGCAAGCGACGTCAGGCCTTGGAGGACCCTCTGGAGCGGCTGCTGCCCAACTGGACAACAGGCATCACATGTTCAGGCCGGGGCCAAGCCCTGGGGTGCCGCCTCCAGTTGGACCTCCTTTCTCCAGGATCACCCTCCCGCCCCCAGAAGATATCCCTCATATAATGGATACTTCCTACCAGGTGCGTTTTACTTCATACCAGAGTAGGTAAATAATTTTATTAAACAAAATATAATACTAAGATAATAAATAATGATGATAAATATATGTAAATAAAATAATACAAAACTTAACTTTCATCACCTAGTTGAGTTTCAATTGACAAAATACTGTTAGCAGATTGAAAGAATGCGGCTGGCCAATTTCCCAAAGGGAAATACAAATACAGCATACCTGCTAACATAGACGACAACCTGTTCCAAAATCTTAGGTAGCCTGGTGAGTCGGGCTGAGGAAAGGACCGAGCCTCTATATCTCACCCCTTTCGTAATGCGGGCATAGAGCATACTCGAGTCACAATTCGGTAGATAATTAATAGTGATAGTGGATAATTGATTGGTTTTGACGCCCGTTCCCACAATGCCCTTATTTTTACATTTTTACGGTAAATTAAGGTAGTTTGGTAATGTTAGTGACAGGATCAACAACACGAATTGAGATTGAAAAAAACTTGGAATGGTTGACAAAATTGCTAAGAGACATTTTCATACTCAAATTAGTTGTATAGTCGATTTTTGAAGTTTGGCCCATCTCAATAGTAGATACCCTGTATAGAATTAGGAACCACTGCTTTTAGGTCAAACACCAAAGACCTGTAATAAACCAACCCTTTCACTTCATCATTGGTCGGTAGTCAACAACCCTCGGTCTCATTTTTACTGGCTTGAGTGGCAGGTAGGAGAAGGACTATGTTTTTGGGACTGTAATACTCATGGACACCTTACCAAGCCATCCGCATTCTTTCAATCTGCAAACAGTCCCTACCTGGCGACCTGGGGCTTCTTTTTTGCGTTTTAACGAGTTCCTAACGATTCGCTTAAAATTCTGATACCGAGAAAGTGAATCGTATCACCGATAGCTCCACACTGTTAGGAGGCAAGAATTTTGTTTAGTCGGCGATTCATTGTTGGAATGTCAGATACAAAAATTCAGATATCCAGGACTTCGATTGATTTCTGAACCAATGGGGGAGAAAGTCCAGAGGAGTAGGTATACAGGGATATGGAAGTGATCATAAAGTAATACCTTTCTACTCAACAAAAACTTCAATCAGCTAGAAATTCGGTGTTTTTATTGAGTAGAAAGGCGTTACTTTATGCTCACTACCATATCTACGAATAATGCGTATTTCATGTACGAAAAATGAAGGTTTTCTTCGAAAAATCCACTTTCTAGTAGTCGGAATCATTCGGAAGTAACACTATTGGATTCAGCGTGAATAATTACATAGAAAATGATACCAAACTCGTCAAGCCGTCTTGAGATCGAGGGAGACCATAAACCGCTTGAAACACTGGATTTTCATGTAAAACACACGTTTTTGACATTCAAACTTCATTTACTCTTCCAATTTGAATGTTAAAAAGAAAAACTGATAGACCGTTGAAAAGCTGACAATCTGAGCATGTTTTCTCCGAAGAGCGCCCATCGAAATGAGCAGGGATTTAGAGTGAAAACTTTGGTCGAAGAAAGTCAAGTTTCAAAACAATATTTTAAAGTCTGCTTTTTTACTTGATTTTTTGAAACTATTTTATTGCTGAAAGATTTTGATTTTGCACTAGGTAGCTTGGAAATTTAACGTTCTTTCTAACGGTGTAGTCAGATTTGAATTTTCAGGAGAAATAAGGGCGTTATGGCCATATCAGTGCCGTGAGGTCGAAAACGCGAAAAAAAAAACTTTAAAGTGAAAAAAAAGGAATTTTGAGTGGGTTAAGAGAAAATTGCTACGAGACATTTTTTGTTGAAAATACCTTGTAGAATCGAACCCTGAAGTTATGCCAATCCTAAGTGTAGACACCCTGTGTATTCCAAATTCATCTTTCACCATCATGATGGACAGTTTTTATTATGTCTACTTCCAAGTGGCAATAAGGGAACTAAATTATTTGCTACCTCTTCTCTTATCTTCTTTATCCTCTGTAGCGGTTACTACAGTTTATTTTTGTGTTTTACACCTGTTGGATTTTTGGTTACTGTTTTTGAATTCAAGAAATTTCGATGTCAGTCAGTCAAAATTCAATATTCAAAAAGTAGTCAGTTCTAATTTTCAAATTGCGTTACAAAAATATATTTTCTCAAATATTTCCGGCCATTTTGCATATATTATTGGAGTCAGATTGATAAATTACTAAATTAAAACCGTTGTAGGTCACCACTAAACCTTCACCTCCATAACTCTTCTCTCAATCGTATATCATATTATGATATATGATTCATATCTGAGGAGACGCTGCCTTCTACTTGTCTTTTAAATTGATGATAAGGATTTTGTGTTTTGGATCGCTCAGGGCGGAATGGACAACAGTCAGTACTCCGGTGGGGGAGGCGGTATCTCCATGATGCACACACCTCTCGTCATGCCACAGCATTATGCCGCGGCGGCCGCTGTTGCCGCCGCAGCTGCTGCCGACCTCTCGGGCTCAGGACCTGGTGCCGAGTGGGACCAGCCTTCCAGGGCCCTTCCCGACCTACACCAGGATAAAACTCATGTAAGAAGACCACTATTCATATTTTTCATTTAATGACAATAAAACCTTCTGAAATCTAAAATGCGCAGTTTTGTGTAATTGTAGCGTGGTGCGTACTTCTGAAGTAGGTAATACAACTAGTGACAGTTTAACACACACAATGAGAGTTTGGTTCGCTTTTCCCTTAGAATTTCCTTGGAGTATTCAGTTTCATAACCAATACCACTAATTGTTGCTGTTGGTTATTAAAAACCTTAGAAAAAATTGAGGACCAATTCCAAGTACACAGCTTTATTATTAAAATGATTGTTGAGGTGGACCGAACTCAACCAAGATTATTCTTGCAAATACATGTATATCAGTAATTTCCAGTAATGAAGAAGCTCTTACTGTAGCCTAATCTCTATTAAGAACCATTAAGGTATATGAAAAACTATACTTCCAGCCCCCTCTAATAAAATTATGTTATACACAGTGAATTCAGAACTTAATATACTTTTGGGAAACTTTTCAAAACATGTAAGAATTTGGTCATCTTACATGTCAACTATGATTGCAGAACTATATTGCAGGAGCATCAAATTGTTCATCCAATACTTCCCTACAAAAACTATCGATACTTCTTCCTTCATCTTCTGTCCCATCACGTTGCTATGACCAACTCCAACCTCGCTGGTAAACAGTTCATGTTTGTTGGTGGCTAGTGGTTTCGTAAACATGCTTGCTGGCATGTCGGCTGTCAGGAGGTACTTGAAATAATTGAATATTTTTTCTTCAACACAATGAGGGATTTCACCATTTCGGAATTTCCTATTTTTTTACCCCAAAATCGGATTCAGCACCTCGAAAAACCTCCTACGGCAAACTTTCAACCCGTACTTCCTAATTTACGAATAAACAAATCAGTGTAGACAATAAGAACGTTTAAAAAAAACTGGGAGGATGACGTCAACCAGCAATAGTTAATGTACGGCCGCTTGAAGCAGCGTGACTGTCAGCCCTGACTGATTCAAGTTTTTCTCTTCTTTTTCCTCAACTTTGTCCGACTGTGAGGATGAACTTTGCTCTTGAAAACGCTTCGATTAGCAAACTGTGCACTCTGTCTGCTAACTGGGAATTCACTGGGATTTCATCACTGACGGGCCCCATTCAACGATTTTACGCGTTAGAACAGCAATACGAAGGTGGCTCACTCCGAAGGATGGTCGCGTCATGAATGTCATGAAGCCAGTCAGCTTCGAATCCCAGTGTGTCATGTATGTCATGATGGCAGCCTCGAGAGTGCTATAGAAGATTTCATGATCTCAGCGCTTCAAGCGCGTACATGAACTATTGCTGGTTGACGTCATCCTCCCGGTATTTTTAAACGTTCATATTTTCTACACTGTTTTGTTTATTCGTGAAGTAGGAAGTTCGGGCTGAAAGTTAGTCGTAGGTGGTTTTTCGTGGTGCTGAATCGGATTTTGGGGTCGAAATAGGAAATTCCGACATGGTGAAATTCCTCATTCTTTCTTGCGCTTCCACAAATAGTATACCTACACAACACCCGAGACCAGGTAGCGGACGTGCGAAACAACGCTTGTGTGACATTAGCCTTACATTTCAACTTCCGTTTCGTACAAATCCAGCGCTTCTCATCCCTACCTGATAAGTCTTTCTGGTGCACTAACTTGAAATTACCACGAGATGACACGTCATTTTGTCAGCTTCCACTATCCACGAACACCGTATCACTCATGATAACAGCATAAGGAGATTCTGATCTTAAAATTGATGAAACTTGAATTTTGAAAATTAAAACTTGAAAATTGGGTTAAAACAAAATTGCTGGTTTTTTGTTGGTAATGAGGAATTTTACCATGTCGGAATTCCCTATTTTTGACCCCAAAATCGGATTCAGCACCTCGAAAAAACCCCTATGACAAAATTTCAGCCCGTACTTCCTAATTTACGAATAAACAAAACAGTGTAGAAAATATGAACGTTAAAAAAAAAATGGGAGGATATGAAGTCAACCAGCAGTAGTTCAAGTATGGCCGCTTGAAGCGCTGCGACTGTGGAATCTCACTGCCTATAGTCCTCGGAGGCAACACTGTTGGGTTTCGTCGTTCCATCAGGCAACAAGGGGAGGAGACAGCGATCCGAACAGCCAATCAGCGAGCGTTTCCGCTTAACGTTGAAGAAATCTGTTTTCCCGTTTATCTTTGAAAGTCATAAATTTTGAATGTCTCCCAAGAATAACAGGAGACATATTTTCCGAAATCAACCCGATTTTCATCTATCCCACACCATTAACTATTCAGGAAAAATGCAAACAGAAATCGGTGAAATTCGTCATTCCTTGTAGAGTCAAACCCCGAAGCGTTGACCAACCTAAGTGTAGACTTATAAGTAATTACGTCAAGTATGTAAAAATGTAATTTATGTAATGAATTTCATCTTTGTTTCAATCCATTATCTACATTTTATTTGTATTTTTTGTTTTTAGTATTACTGTTCGTCTCAGGGATGGACTACCAAGTGGAGCCACTAAAATTACAAAAAAAATATAAACTTATATTCGAGCCTCATCTCGACAAGACACAACTCAACCACCCAGCGTCTATAAAAAGAAATCTTGTCCTATTTTCAATTCTTATCTCCTATTGTATTCGATTTTTATTTATAAATATTATACATAATTATTATAAATATTATATATATATACATGGCTTTGTTATACTGGTTGAAAAAAAACACGTGTACACTAAAATTTATGATGGTGTATACTTTTGTGTCTTGCTTCTCAATTCCAAGACGACAAAAAAAAATTATAAAGAATACTACCTACTGTATATATTCTCGGATTGGACTTTTTTTAATTTTGGCGTACACATTTTTGTATGTCTTCACAAAAGAGCTGCTCTCCTTTATGCGACTACGGTTGATTATCTTATACATATACTTATATATATATATAGTGAAGTCTGTTGAAGGTTTATTAAAAGCGTAATAATTAAAATAAAATAAAACATTAGTTTTCTCGAAACATTTCCTCTGTAGTCAATCATGGTCTGTGAAATTTTCCTTTATTCGGTCCATGTTAATATTTTTCTTTCTTTCTCTTTTGTCCTAATAACATTTTTTAGTCTGCGGAAAAGGGGCCATTTTTTTGGAGGTTTTTTTCTATTATTATATCCTCGTTACTACTTATTAATCAATGAATATCATGAAGAGTCCTAGAGATTATGTTGTTTCTCTGCTTAACGTTTACATTTTGCCTGGGGTTTCTCTGATTTTGCGTATTTATCCCTCGTTTGGCGGTCTCGAGAATAAAGAGAATATTTAAAGAAAAGAAAAGGAACGCTCGCAGACGCAATGACACAAAAAGAAAAAAAAACATTTAAAAAAAATTGATCAAATTCAACTATTATACGACAGCTGTAGTGAAACGGTCGCCAAGTTCTTTGGGGGCATATCTAGGGGGAGGGGCTTTCTCTGCGGCGCCCTCTTGTCTTTAGTCGGTAGGAAATTTTGAATTAATCCCCCGGTGGAATGCCAGGTAAAAAAAATATATATATATATGATAAACGTCATGTGGGTTATTATTCAGGTACGAAAAACTGTTATAAATTACAATAAAAAAAAAACACAAAAAAAACTGGCATTTCACCAAAGGACGAAATTGTATGTATCTATATCGCTTGTACATGAAGACTTAAAATATATCTTTATGCACTGTCAATTTTCACTTTTCTTTTGACCTGTGACATTCCCGTAGATGAGTACCTATGAACACTACAAATTTTTGTCGAGTTTTTTTTCGGTGTAGAGGCGATTTTCTTTCACTAGTCCTGCCTACTCTCAAGAGTCGTTCAGGAGTCTCGCTCTGCAACTCACTTGCCATCAGTAGAACTAGAAGCTTGAGTCCGACTTTTTGGGAGCCTGGAAAATGCCGAAGCTGCTTGATGGAGAAACATTTCCTGTCAAAACTGGTTTTATTTTAAACATTGCCCCTTATGTTGCTTTTAAGGCTAAATGTCCCGACTTTAGTTGTGAAATCTGCCACCACGTGGCAGCACCAAAATGAAGAAAATTTCGTTTACTCCTCAGTTGAGAACGGATCGAGATATTTTAGTTCTGCAAACGGATTTCTTGTCAAGATCACCGTAGAATTCCGGGTAATTGGTTTAGAAAGTGTGCAAAAATTTTTTGCACACAGTTCCAGCAAAAATTTGTTCAAATTTTGAACATTTTCAAAAAGTGGCCTTATAGCCACTTGCAGAACCTTCATCAGAATACGAATCCGTTTGCGGAATTTTTCTAACTTGATCATAGCCGTCGGATTCACGTTTTTACGATTTGGAGAGGTGGCGAGGGGGGCGATCATGGGCTGGGGGGGAGGGCGGCGATCAAACGCCCCGCCGCCCGCCCGACCTTCACATTCATGTTTTGCTAGTATGCACCCTTTGGTCTCTATTCCTTTTCCTGGCCTCCTAATAGGTAGCTACCATCAACCTTCCCATTTCCAACTCCTCTGTCTTGAGGTTGATCGAATTGGGCGAAATTTCCATAAAAAGCAAGACACATAGACAAATAACTTATGAGAAAGATTCTGATAATGGTTTGGTAGCATGTTATACATGTTATTGATTGATACTGGGGCGATGATTTTCATAGGGGATCGTCTACACGTCAACTCGCATAATACCCCTAAACAATTTTCATCGAAATTGGACATCAACTTCGTATAGTTTCAGGTGTTACAAGGATTTCATGACAGACAGGCAGACACGGAACCAAAATTGTTCAGGAAGGTCTAAAACATAAAACTCGAGTAGGAATCCAAACGAAAGGAGGTAGGTACTTTTTTAAACGTTGAAAAGTGAAAACAATAGTAGCGGAAGTATTGTTCTAACTTTTCAAGGATGAAGAAAAAAAAAAATCTCCAAAATCAAAATTTCCACTCGCGTTCTACAACTACAACTTCCTGAACAATTTTGGTTCCGTGTCTGTCTGTCTTTGAATCTGTCGTGAAATCCTTGTATCGGGCCGAACTATAAGAAGTTATTGTCCGATTTCGACGAAATTTTCAGGAATTGTGCAGGTTGGCGAGCAGATGGTCCCCTATGAAAATAATCACTCCCGCACTAATAGTAGTGACTGCGCAAGCGAAAACGTGAATTGTAACAGTCTTAACTTCTTCATTCCCCATCGATTTCGATGACATTTTCAGGGATTATGGAGATTGGGGTGTAGATGGTCTACTAAAATCACGGCCTCCAAATTGACAAAAGCATCTGCGCATGCGCAAACATTAAATCCTTGAAACAGCCATATATACATATATCATACTATATCCATACTACATATATCATACGAATTAGACTAAAGTACTGCTGCCTATAGTATTCGAACGTCAACAGTGCCCGATGTACTCGGGATCGCTAGCGAATGAGAAAGGTGTGCGACCTTGAACTCTTCTCGAACTTTTTGAGTAATCCGAAAAGGTAAACACGTAGGGTTGCCATCTATATGGTAATTACCTTGTAAGACCACAGCACTATCCCTCGTTCTAGGGTATTTATTACAGTGCACTAACGGTAATTTTGGGACGGTCATGTTTGTAATTTGAGTTATAATTACATGAAATCAAAAATGACATTAAAAAACAGAGAAAATTGATAATTTAACTCTTAGAAGAGAGAATTCGAGAATAAAAATTCAGACACGGGGGATTTTAGTTTCAATTATTTAGATTTATTTTGATATTATTTCAAAGATATTTGAATTTTTGGTAAATAATGAACAGGTGTTTTTACCTTTTTCAACACTATTGCAGAGTGAATTACCTACTAATTATTTTTTCATCGTCATTAGCTGTTCACAAAATTTGGAAATCAACGTCAAACGTCAAGAATTAGCTCCTCAAACCATCTATTGCTAGTGCAACTAGAACAGTGTGAGATGACTTTTGCAACTAGATTTTGTACAACGAAACTTGAACAACTAAGTAGGTACCTACCTAGTCCATGTACAGTGAACTGAAATTACCACAATTTCTGAACCAACTATTTAGTAGTGCAAACCATTATCTAAATCAAATTAACACAGAATGTGTCTCATAAGTTATTTGTTCATGTGTCTTGCTTTTTATGGAAATTTCGCCCAATTCGATCAACCTCAAGACAGAGGAGTTGGAAATGGGAAGGTTGATGGTAGCTACCTATTAGGAGGCCAGGAAAAGGAATAGAGACCAAAGGGTGCGTACTAGCAAAACATGAATGTGAAGGTCGGGCGGGCGGCGGGGCGTTTGATCGCCGCCCTCCCCCCCAGCCCATGATCGCCCCCCTCGCCACCTCTCCAAATCGTAAAAACGTGAATCCGACGGCTATGATCAAGTTAGAAAAATTCCGCAAACGGATTCGTATTCTGATGAAGGTTCTGCAAGTGGCTATAAGGCCACTTTTTGAAGATGTTCAAAATTTGAACAAATTTTTGCTGGAACTGTGTGCAAAAAATTTTTGCACACTTTCTAAACCAATTACCCGGAATTCTACGGTGATCTTGAAAAGAAATCCGTTTGCAGAACTAAAATATCTCGATCCGTTCTCAACTGAGGAGTAAACGAAATTCGGCCCCGATGGTGCTGCCATCCCTCATTTCAGAATCACACTAAAACATCGTGACATTTAGCCTTAACCCTGGAGTCAGAAAAAGCTGTCATTTACGTACTGTGTAAATGACAACCAACTAATTTTTGTTCCTAAAGCTGGATTCACATGGGATGGAAGAGGGTGGAAAGTGAAAAGACGGAAAGAATAATCACAATCTGATTGGCTGATTTTCCCCAGTTGAGAATGGTGGCCGCAATCTTGACAGAACCCATAGGCGGAAGGAATTTCTATACTGTCGTCCATCTTCCACCCTTTCCATGCGCCTGTGCAGTGGTCAGGAATGATAACCACGAGTGGAGGTTGCACTAGGGCTGGCCAACTGTCAATAGGAGCCAACAATCGATAGTTTTGATATGATCAACGCGATTGATGAGTTGAGATTGAATTGAATTTTTAGAAGGGGTTCAATTTTTTTCAGTTTCAAAGGTAATTACTGGGCATAACAAGGGGTTAAGCGACAAAATCAACATATCCAGATAATCAACAAAAACTTTTTTCAGAGTAGGGTTAAGCCACCCTTTCACAGTCGTAAATGTTGGGTATGGGGAAAGCCAAAACTTGGTCCCACTACCTTTCAGGACCGAAAGAGCAGAAAGCACATACATCCGGTTCTTAGTTTTAACCAATGTGTAACATCCGTGCTTACCTTACTCTATCTTGCTTTCAATTGTTTGTTTTTGTTGGTCAGCCCGTGTGTGCGCAGCTTTTTACAGGCTGCACCCCTTCCAAGTTCCACCCTTCCCTGTGTTGCCTGTACGATATTTAAAGGGAAAATAATATTCCCACATTGTCAGATTTGTTGTCTGGTACGATAATCCGTGATTACCTCTATTTCTTAAAAAATTTTGCTTAATCCCTTGTGCTGCCCGGTCATTCAATAACCACTTTATCATGTAGGTATGTACGACGAGTACGCAGGTGAACGCTAAACAAAAAATTACCAGTTAATTTTAAAAAATTTTATTTCCAAGATGATAATCTCGAAACACAGAACATGAAAATTAGGACTCACTTTCAAGGCTTTTTAAGCTAAAAACAGCGAAGCTTTTCTAAACCTCGGCAAATTTGAAACAGTTACTTCAAAAGTCTGCGTTTCTATAAAATATTAATCGATGAATTCGTCTAATAAATAGCTTGATAAAACTTGGAAAAGTATCTTTGGCTTTAGGTACTATGTAACAGGAGCAGGACCCGTATTAGGAATGTAGTTTAATATTGGCCTTCTTTGTGGATAAAAATTGGTAAATCACACATTCGAAAGAGACTTATATTGAACTGAACATGTAGATGATCTACTATGTCACTACTATAGAATCAGTAAAAAATGCTATGAAAATAGTGAAACCTTCCAAACGTCAGGCGCAAATATGACCTCTCTTGGGGTCCGGTGTAGCAGTGGTCGCTGCGGCGCGCGTTCTTTGGTGGTGAGATAAGAACCGAATTCTACAGGGAGTAGTAGGGTTCCAATCTCACCACCGGCGTCGCCTTCTCGTACCAACCCAGGGCGGAGAGGCAATGGGAAGCAATGTGCGAAATCATCAGAACGAATTCTGATCTTTCCTTTGGAAGACAGCTGATGACGTCTGCAACTCAGTCAGACTAAAATCCCAACCTGAAATGACTGTTTACTATTACTACTATAGTATATTGTTCTTCTTGAGTAGATCATCTATCTAATTATTCGATATTGTTGTTTTTGTTTGTTAAAAATTGTTTTTCTCGACTGGTCCACGTTTTGCCTTGCCTTCATTTTGCTGGGTGCATTGCTTCCCTATGCCTGTTGAGCACTGTCGGCATGAAACTCGCACGTATTGTTACCTGACTCCATAGGCATTAGAGAGTTACAGCGGGCCAAGATACGTACAAAAATGCGAGACTCACGTCGAAAACGCGAGCCTTGCGCATGACGTGAGGCTCACAGAAGACGGTCGACTCAGCCCTCGAAATATAATACGAAAAGATTGATTAGTCCGAGGTCGATCATAAACTACCAATCTCGTTGAATTCGGTTGTCTGTCATCTACTCCTCAGACAAGGGGATGGACTGAAATGCAGGATAAGGTGCTCACATTCATTTTGCATTAATTAATTTATACTGTTACGATTATTTTGGGCAATAAACGAGCATACTTCATTGATTTCCTTATATTTTCCTTCCCGTTTTCCTTTATTGGTTCAACGAAAACAAAAACCGTGGATTGAGTTGACGTTACCGATGGAGTGTTGAGAAATCTAAAGCAACGTCAATCACGTGAGCCTCACAGGATGGACGTGAGACTCACGTTGGAAAGTTAGCATCAACTCGATGCTCTCCCTAGCAGCTTCTCACGTCTAAATGTTGCTGTAACTCTCTATTATGGCACCTACAAACCACAGCAGCCAGTAAATAATGGGCTGTTCAAGGTCACCAAGAGGCAAGCCAAAACATTTTAGAAGGCAGAGCATCTCTATTGACAGGATCAAACCTACCTACGTCCTCAATAATTTTACTGAGCCCATCGCAAGTTCCTGCCCAGCCAATGCAAACCACTCGTTCTGAACGAGCTGTCTAATTTCCAGCCTGGTTTTTGGAGCGACCTAGCCACGTGGTGAGTGTTTGGCGGACCAATCCATGTTCTGCCCTGGCGTCATCAGCGGACGCAGCCCTGTGCAGGGTAACGGGTTCAATGTATTAAGCTGGCCATTCACTAGCGCTCCAAATCGCTCGATCGCCGAGCCAAATGGCGCGGTAAAAACTCATCGGAGATTTGCTAAGCCATCACGCCACCAGTGCTGATTTGACCACCTGTGTGTGTAGTTACCTGTTGCGCGTACGTACTATCTTGTCATGAACAACGATACTCTCCTGTACTACACAGCGGTTTGCCTCCACATCAAGAAGAGAAAACCCAAAAGCAAATGAGTGAAACAATGGCCTCTCAAGAGAAACCAGTTCATTCATGTGAACTAATTGAATGACCTGGAAACTGGAGAAATTATTTGAGAATGGATGATTAGTCGTACCACCTCCTATTTCATTTGATATACCCACTGGTTCAAAAGAGAGATACATCCATGAGGAAATTTATCATCCCTCAAGATAGGCTCGTGGCTACCCTGCGATGTTTAGCCACAGGGATGCACTATGATGAGCTGAAGTTTTGCTTTTTGATTCATTATTTTCAATAATGAACCTTTGGATTCGACCAAGAAATATTTTTTCACCCCCCCTTCCACCAAATTTGTTAGTTTACGTTCCAAGGCAATTAGAAATCAAAAATCGAATAAAAAGGTTGCCTTCCGTCCGCCATACTATGGCACTTTCCTTTGTTACCGATTTTTATAAAATTTGATGTAGGGGCTCCATTTGGTGTCTTATTGTTACAAGAAGCTTTTGGTTGGTGTCAATCACTTCTAAGGGATGACAAATAAGGGCTGAAATGTTCAAAACGCCCTAGTTGAAAAACTTTCGATATAAAGGTATTGTTTTTTTTTCAAAAATTTAAAATAGTATTGATACTTTAGAATTGAATGAGACCACCCAGATCTCTGTAGGATCAACCGTCAAATTTGGATTCAGCACCCTTGAAAACCTATATACTACAACTTCAAGCCCAATGATACTATAACGTGTGGTAGAAAAATTAATTAAAGAGATCACACGTTTGAAAAAGGCGGGCCGCTATAAATGCACACACACACTAGGCAAGGACTACGCCGCGCGCGTAGTCCTATTTTGTAGTATCCAAGAGTTCTTTCAAGGGTTTCCGTGCATGGATACTTTTTTCAAAGACAGTTGGCTAGCTACGTCACACCACTCAAATCTTCAACTTTCCTTAGCTTCTCTGATTTTTTAAAAACATTTTCTCGATGAACAGACCCGATTACCGTTATTTCTGAGCCATACTCTTTCGAAAAAAAAAAAAAAAAAAAATTGACCGAAATACCCCATTGTATTCAGTTTTGCATCCTTAGCAACCAGTAATCAAATTTTCTGATGAAGGCACCCACAAATCCTTATTTCTTCGAATTGAGAGTGAAGCCTTCATTTCTTCAAAGTAAACTTTATTGTGAAGCGAAAATATGGTTGATAGGTACTGACAATTTGCAGCGTTTTTAGGTTCACAGTTTTGCACGAAGTTCCACAGTTTGGATCGTTGGCGTGATAGTGAATGGTGAATCCTGGCGTGGCGCGGCGCGATGGATTTTGGACGGCCCGGATATCCGACCGAGCCGACCGCTCCATCGAAATCGCGATGGTGTTCCCCATTCATACAACCACTTTGGCGCGCCAGCACGCCATTTGGCTGGATGGAGCGCTAGTGAATGGCCACCTTTATACCGTTCTTGTCTTTACATAAGGATTTTCCATTCCGCTTATGTATCTCGACTTCCCTAGTTTCTTAATTGTTCACATAAGTATTCATTACGAGAAACTAATTTCACTGATTGTATCAATAAATTATAAACACCGAGGTCGTGGTTAATATTGACGTTACAAACCAAAAAATGTGTGATTTACTAACTTTTTTGCCACTAAGAACAATATACTATGAAAAAGGTCCTGCTCCAGGAAAGAAAAGTAGCAGAATAAATAGGCACTACAAAACGACTAGCAGTAATTTTACAACCTCCACATCTACAAGGTATTAAATAAATATAAATAGTTGAAAAGAGGTGGAATATTTTGCATCAGTACTTAAAAAAGTTTGGCAGAATGCTGTTTGATCGGTTGCATCTTGCACAGTAATGACAACGTGTTCTTATACCTACGAAAAATATGGGTGCGACCTAAGTAAAGAACCTACTAAATCTTCCGGTTAGCACCTACCAAATTGCGAAGTTTATGAATCCAGAAACTGGTAATTACTTCGCATAGGTGGTTGCAATAGTTGTTACTTATTTCTTAATTGCAACCCCAGACATCGTTGATTGATTAGGTAGTTCTCAAGATGTCTACTTTGAATTGGACGGAATAATACCAAGGTGACAATACCAACTTGGAAGAAAACACCCAGAAAAATTGCACAAGCTTTACGATCAGTCAGGAGACAAATTGTTCAAAATATGGGAACCACTTCATGCTCCTTTAATAGATACTTTCCCAGTCAAGAGAAAATATTACGAAAGCGCTGTGATGAGAATTTTAATTCTTGTATTCGATTCCTACGAGTACCTAATTCGAAATAAATATCCCTCTTCGTCTAGGAAAGGGCGGAAGTCAATGTTGAGCGTTGTAGAGCGGAGCTCTGGCAGAGCAAGACAGCTCCTCGGACATTCGAACAGCACAGAAACGGTTGTCAGTTCTTGATTCGTGGGGATAAGTCTGTTGCTGAGGGTTTCGATTAGAACCGAAGTCCAGAGGTTTGGCATCAGAAGGTTGTTTCGCCTGTTTTGGAAGAGGCGTCAATCTCACCAAGGAGAGTCCCATTTGGTGTGCAAAGTTTGACAAGGTTTTCAAAACGTTACTCCTGGTCCAGCCGGGGTCTTTCGGAAACGCTTCCGAGGATATGTGTGGGTAGAAAACGCGTTCAATGGTTGCATTCAAGCCATACCTGAAAATACGAGATTAATATTGAGAAGTCAAATACACTCACTATTAGAAGGTCACAACTATTGGATAACGGTTTATTATTTTCAATACGAAACTTTAGAATCGACCTAGAAAAAGAGGTAGTAATTTTCAAACCGCCCTAAAAGGTATTTTTAAATCGCCCTCGAAATAAAGCTATTGTTTTAGCATGGAAAATGCTTTAGCCATCACCTAACTGGGCAAAAGTGTGCGTTTTACGGTACTGACACTGGCAAAGGTGTGTTCTTTGCAGGCGAGTGATCTATACAGAAAAATAACAAACCTTTCTGTAATAATTTGCCGCGTTTTTGCTTCCTATTCACATTCAGTTATCTGATCATACAACTGGGAGCGTAGTGGAAGGTACTTGAAGATAGGATTATCCACTTTGTATCAGATCATCGTGTACAGAATTTTGTTTTGGATACAAAGAGGCTATGTGCCACACTTGGCAGAAGTTTTTAATCGCACGTACCAACCGAAATAGTACGGACGCATCCGGTGAAAGTTATTCTTACTTGAAAGCAGACGCTTGTAGATCTCGCATAAGGCTGGATGGGCCGGCATAATAGACTTTGTACTTCATTCGCTTCTCAGACCAAGTTTCTTCAGCCCGTTCTACAATCACCGACAATTTCAACGCCACCGTGTCCATTTTGATGGAGGAACCCATTTCGTAATTGAAGAAATCTCTAGCTCTCTGATACCTGCAATCATCGTTACTAATGTAAGAGAATCAAAAATTGATGAGATGCAAGATGCAACTCACACACACACCATTGTTTAATGGGGGGTGTGCCTGATTTTAACCTTGAAAAGGTTTTAGCGATGGGACCCCCCGCCGAAAAACGACAGGAAAAATCGACAGTAAAAAGCGACAGGAAAAAGCGAAAGGAAAGTAGCGCTATGATTTATCATATGCTTGACGACAAATATGCTTGACAACCTGATGTTATTATGAATAAGGAGGTATCTTAAATATTACAGTGGAAGAAAGATAAAGAGGGAGAGGGAGCAAAAACCTTTTCAAGGTATGTAACATTTTAGCCATTAGGCTCTAAGAGGAAATCATCCGGGGGTGCAGGGGGCGAAGCCCCCGTCGAGGCGCGCGGCGCCGAGTTTTTTTTTTTAATCCAAAGTAGACCTTATCCTGAGATTTTTCACACCAGCTGTTCTCTTTTTGGATGGGTAGATCTCTCTATGATTTTTCAAAGTTTAGAATGTTTATGACGTCACGCGTCCCTCCTGCCTGGGTGGGACCCCCCAGCCCACTGTGACGTTATAAACATTCGAAACATTGAAAAATCACGGAAAAAGGTATTCTCACGCTAGAAGGTCGCGGTTGGTGTCAAAATTCTCAGAATGAGGTCTAGTTTAGATAAAAAATAACAATAAACAGTTTTTCTGACCCATGCGCACACCCCATTAGTGTCGAACAGTGGAGTTCACTTTTCGAAGCACTTTGTTTAAATACTAGGATCAGATCAAATCATATTCACACTTGAACACTAACAGATGAAAAAAATGGGAGCAATTCATTAAAATGTTCTTATAACTTGGTAGACAGTGATCAGGATCAAATAGTCAACTGCTTGAATAGTTCATTGCTGACAATTGCTTGAGTTTTTCCTGTAGATCGATCGTAAATGAGTACCGCACATACTTATTAGTGAAGAAAGTAAAATAAGAACATGAGATGGGTTGTGATTGCTTCTATCCTCATATTACAGGGTATAAACACAAACGTGGACCAGTTGAAAATGGAATACCTTTATCCATCATTATTAATCCTAATAAATAGGTACCAATTATTAATCCTGAAGGGCTCCAAAACAAACTAGAATTCGAGTATTACTAACTTTACTATCAGGTTGTCTTTCAAACAGGGTTGGGACCAAGTAATAATCGATTATCACTCATAGAGAAGTGATAAGTGCTGATGCTTGAGCATTGGACATCATTGAGAAGACTCTTATCTCATGTCAATTTCTGCAGCCTAGGAACATTCGTTTGGTTCTTGATTAGGTTCCTTAACCTTCCAAGATGTGATGAAGTACAAGTTGATTTCATTTCAGAATACACTAAAATGATACTAACTAGGCACAGAACTGCTGAGAGAAGTGGTCAATGATAGTGGACAGTCGAGAGAGGCTGGTAGTTCTGATTGTACGAAGTACCTACATCGATAGTCTGTGATGTCACGCAAAAACCACCTATAGGATTGGTTGGATCACCTGGGTTGGCAGGTTTCCTAGAGACGTTCTCAATAAAGGTTTCTCCCAAGGAAGAAGTTGAAGATTGGGAGGGGTCTGTCTATGATGGACGATGACCGTCGCAAATTACCTCAGAAAATAGATGAATCAACATACAATGGCTATAAGATAGGTCTGCTCTTGACTACAGAGTAAATACTTCTGGTGGCTCCACTTCCTTTCTACTCTGCCTTTCGACCGTACCAGGAGATTCGAATAAAGTCACTCGCGATGAGATTGTGGAAAACCATTTTAATAAAAACGGAGTTGAGTAGAACGTTGTCTATTTCCACGAAAATAATGAGTTACAAGTTAAATCGATTTCGACGGTTAGGTCATCATCAGTTATTGTTTGTTACTGATGATGACCTAACCGTCGAAATCGATTTAACTTGTAACTCATTATTTTCGTGGAAATAGACAACGTTCCTCCCAGGAGATACTGGCTCTCAATTGATCCTCAGATTGGGGCGCTGCTGGGACTTATGGGCACTTAGAGTACTTAACCTAAATTCATCATTCTTGGGGTGTTACTAGTGGAAATATTTAGTTCACCTCTTAATCCATAACTTATAAGCTGAAATATCGAACTCCCCAACAAATCCCAAAGAAGCTGGGTTAGAGATTCAAGGAAGAAATGGTACCGTCAAACGGGGTCATTTTGCTCCCTTTGAGGTAACTTTGCTCCAAAATCCGAAAATCTTTGAGAGTGACGTCACTCTTTTGTCTTCATCCGATCGTAGCGCTCCAGTGATATTTTTGTTGGGCATAAATACAAATAACTTCCATGTGAAGAATAATCTTCCACAACCGTTTCATACTCGTGGCGTTGCCGTTTTTGTAGTGCAGTTGAAATCTTGTTCTAAGTCGGTCCCGCAAATTTCTCAGCTGCACGCCAACGTATTTATCACAGCAGGTTAGTAACACTATCCTCTTATTATAATTTTTGTGCTGATTCAGAATTTCAGTGAGTTTTTCCTTTTCAACTGGTTTCTGTGGTTGCAATCAACAAAAAAGCCGGACGGGGTAACTTTGCTCCGAATAGTGGGGTGACTTGGCACCAATGTTTTAGAGCGAAGAAGCCCCATTATTTCAGTTGGAATTTACAAGAAAGTTTGTATTTTTTTGTAACCCTGTACTGAATTTAATCCCGTTTTTGTTTGTTCGTTGTTGACAAGATGCCTTAGGTCGAGGACACCAGGTGCTAGACCCTACAAGGATTACATGGACGAGATTTTACAATGTGAAGTTTTTTAAATGGTTTACCAAAGTGCCTGAGTTATTGAGTTACCACTTGCCTGCCACATTCCAAGTGTTTTTGGTGTGTTCTTAATTTTAAGTAGTTCTTTCTACCAAGGAACATAAATAAGTTTTCTTTTTTCACGGAAGCATCATTTAAATGATACAATGTAGATAAGTACCATTTTACTGGTTGAAATGTTCCTTCCTTTGATCTTATTTACAATTTAATAAGTATTTTGTTCGCTTGAGCTTCACATTAAACTATGAAAGTTATACTTTTTGTAATAGAGAAAAGATTTTGTATACAAAAATTGAAATTCAATTGGAAAATTGTTTTAAACTTAAAATTTTTAAGAAAGACATTTTTGTTCGTGTTTTCCTGTGTATACATGGCCCAATTATTCCAATGGACGGGGTTAAAATGCTCCAAGATTCATTCCAGGTTGGTTTTCAGTTACATTCTAAAATTGGAGCAAAGTCATCATACCCCCGGGTAACTTTGCTCCAATTTTCAACAAAAAAATATTCAACTTTTAAAAGATGTATCAACATTTGTGACGTCAGGTTCTGTTAATAGGAAGTACCTACATGACTTTCATCCAAAAATGGAATTTTTTCAAGAGAATCAAGTAAAGAAAAAATTATAATTTCTGAAAAAATTCAAAAAACTGGAGCAAAGCGACCCCGTGTGACGGTAGGTTTACTCATGATTTAAAACACTTAATCCCTAAGTCATTGTCTCAGAGGAATCGAAACATGAGAAGTATTATGGCACTTTACATACGACTCTCAGATCTTACCTGGACCCCGACTTGTCCAGAAACTGGTGAGACTTCCCAAACCTGAGATACATTAATGAGATGGGGAGAGGATACAGATGAGAAGTGACTAGATGAACCATGGTTAGTCTCGGTTTGGTCGCCATTTCTTCGTTCATATGGCTAACGAGTGGAATGACACCCGCTTGGTGAATGAACCCGAAGAATAGAGCGAACGCTATGTTGACAGCGTACCTGGAATAAGAGAAATATAATAAATATTATTTAAAGCAAGTGGGAGCGAAACCTCGAACAAAACTGTAGGGAATCCCAACCCTAGTGTTAGGGAATTCCTCTAGGCTAACCAGATAAGTTGGTAGCACTGTATCCTTAGTTAGAGCTTAGTTAGAGAACTTAGAGCATGCGAATAAACAAGTGATCTCTGCGAAGTTGTCGTAATTAATTATACATTCCCGAATACCACAAAAACGAAATGGAATTCAGTGGATTAGAATAAAGTGATTAAAAGTTAATTTTCTTCTCGCTTTCAAGGCTGAAACCTTTCAATTGGCCCTGTGGTGACTACGATTCCCCGAGAAATGTTGCATAAAAATATCTATCAAAGTAGATTTTTTCCAAGATTTAGCTTGTACTCTTTTGCAAAAACGAGAATCAATCACACATTGATTAAATAACTACTAGTCAAAATAGCAAAATGTTGTTCAACTACCCACCATATTACAAGAAGACCATCTTTAGTATCAAGTTTCTTTCCGTCTTTCTTAGTATAGAAGTTGAGTCCATTTTGAGTGCGAGACTGAAGGCTGGTGTCCTCGATCTTTCTTATTTTTTGAGTGTACAGGAAAATAAGGGGAAGAGTGACTGGTATGAGGAATCTCGCTTCTTGATGAGGAAACAGTGACAAGAATGCTACGGGAAGGATGAAGGAAGCTGTCATGAGCCCTATGATACTTTGAATTCTGGGAAGGCTGCTATACTGCTTCATGGCTCCTCTGAAAAACAAGAAGAACGTGACATCGAGTATAATCTTATTCAAAGTACGTGAATATTTTTACGTCTTATTTACGTGACTGTAAAAACACCGCACATTGGTTCATTTATACCAGCGAAAGAGTACATGTGTGACATTTGTTTCTACATACTGATATAATCACAATGGTAATAGAGCAAAGGAATCCTGTCTAACCTGTACAAAAATCCAACAAATGTGAGGATACCAACAATGCCAAGTACGTTGAACAACACTGGGATGTTGACAAGAAAATGAGTAAATCTTGGGTGGATCCCGTGCTGCGCCAAGTTCTTCGAGTCTATGTTGTACCTGAAGGTAAAATGGACAGTTGTCAAATTATATCAATCTATGGGTCTGTTCGGAGAGGCAGTCCGGAACCAGTTCGGAACCAAACCGGAGCTGAAAAGGGGAGGGGATTGAGGTGAATGGATCCCTCCGAACTCCTCCGGGCTCCTCCAAGCCCCTCTGAACCGTTCAGGACTGCCTCTCCGAACAGACCCTGAATCTCAAACGGGTATGAATTTTCCCACTTCATTTGTTAGAAGAAAAAATTACCTTATGAAATTATATGGAGTGAAAACCAAATCTCTTAGCGATACGTTCTTGTTGATTATCTCCTCCGAGGTGAGGGCGCCGTAATAAGCAGAGTCAATTATAGTTAACCCAAACAGTGCAGGGAGGGCACTGACAACCAAAGCCGCAGAACGCATGTTGAAGTCCGACAAACCTGACAACAGTGGTTGGTTAAGATAACATCAGCAGGTAAAGGTTATGACATTTTCAGTACAATTTATTTACCAACAACCCAACCAAAAAAAAAGAGTGACTACTCACTGAAAGTCTTTTTGGGAGTTGTCGAGCAAGTGAGGGAGTTTTTGATGGAGGGAGTAGAAGTTGGTTGAGATTGAGAGCTTGAGTTATTAAAGGGATGACAAGTTGGAATTCTAGTGAGAGGAAAAAGTGTGATGAACAATTATTGAGAAGTTTGATTCCAAAAGGTACTAAAGACCGTTTCTATCGAAATTGAGTTAACACTTTCCCAGGGTTTTAGGTTCTTCACAAAAATGCGATCGTTTTGGAGCAAAAGATAATCTATTCCCTTGAAAAACGAGGGTGAATATTCCTTTTAATTTCAAAAGGTACACTATATCCAACACAATGGCGGTCTCCGTTTTGTTTCAAAAAGTGCTTTATCCACTTCGTTTGATTCCAAAAAGCACTAAACAATATACCTATCTGATATTTCAAATCCCATTCAAAATTATTTTAAACGTTGAACTATTTACCTTTTATCCAAAAATACTTATTATAATTTAGAAATATTTAAAAAATAACATCATTGGTTTATAGCACGTTTTTCAGGTCGCAATGGTTTTTCGCGTTTTTCTCACGTTTGACCAAAATGGATTTAGTACCTTTTGGAATCAAGCTCCTCAATTTGTTTGATAAATTGAATCTTGAGCGGACCTGGAGGGAGAAAAAGGCAGGCGTTATCTGAGCGTAAAACGCCCCATACACTATACGATTTGCCTGCAGGCCGTCGGCCTGCAGGCCGTCGCCTCAACAGGCAAACATCCAGTAAAAATCGCAGAGCAACATAAACTGCCTGTAGGCGGACGTATGATGAAGTCCTCGCTTGCACAAGCACTATACGTCCAGGGCCTGCAGGAGGACTGCTGGCCACAAGTAGTGGACTGCAGGCGGCCCAAGGCCAATAGTAGCGGTTGGACGCCAGGTCAACAACTGATAATGTGTGGCCGGGAGCCCACTAGAGATCGTGGACTGGTAGTCCCATGCCAGTCGCCGATCTCACATCCGATCCTCGCCTGCCCTTCGGCCACCCACCTTCAGTTCTCACGGACTGCAGTCCATGGCCTTCAGATTTAAATGATAATGTGTGGGTAACCACGATCTAGGCCTCACGCCGGCCTGCTCATCCTCACTTACCTTTATGTGGCATGCTGGTACCCAACTCTTCTTATTTGTAAGGTTCATTGGTTTATTTGCAGCATCAATACGACCTTCACTTATTACAATAACATTAATAATGTATTACAAAAGCCATTGCTCAGCCTACGTGGAACCTGCGACGGGTGCGGTACAAAAATGAGCACAATTCAAGCTTTGAATTGCAAAAGGGGTGGACTCGTCAAGCAGGGACACGACCAGATCAGGGATGTGGTGGCAAGCATGGCCAAAAAGGCATATAGAGGAGTCATAACAGAGCCAATCATGAGAGAGCGACTGCGGGAGAACCTGGACTAATAGCCGACATCAAAATTGACGAGTATGGGAAACATAGAGAGCATCTTTTTTTGATCTCCGCGTTGTTAACGCCGACGACTCTTCATATACTGCCCGTGAATGGTCAGTAGCCGAGAAAGCCGCAAGGGCAAAACATCACAAGTACGATTCAGCGGCAGAGGATCTTCATGGTTCATTCTCACCACTCATTACGTCATGTGAGGGAGTTCTCCATAAAGAGTTTCCATCAGGCAGATGGTTGACCCATTGGCACTAAAATGGGACAAACCTCGTTCGATAGTTGCTGGTTTTGTCAGGTCGAAACTTCAGATGGCCACTATAAAAGCAAAGACTTTGGGGCTCGCGCAGAGTACTGCGATCAGCATGGAGGCGGAATTGGGACTGGAAGAAGGGGCTCCTCTTCCCCTTCCAAGAAGGGAATGAAGAGAACCGCCTAGGAGAAACGGGGAGGACACCATAACCAAAATCAGTAGTCTTCAACCGGAGAACGGCTGAAGCGCGATGGAAACTGAATATCTACCAAGTGATGATGAATCCTACTGAATCGATTCTGTCGTGGGATACAAATAATAAAATGCTGCATGAACGTTAGAGTAATATCATACTATATAGAACTAAATGAACATACAGTACCCTGTAAAAACAAAAATGAAGAGGAAATATGTAATACAAATAAAACCCTGATGATGTTTTGAATGAAAAAGAAAGAGCTCGGATTTGAAGAACAAGTTGGTTGTCATCATTTTCTCACCCTAAACCCAAAATAGCTATTGAGGGATAATATAATGTGTTGTAAGATTAGTCTGCAACAAATGTGTACGTTGTTTTTTCTTCCTGCGTTGAGTGTGGTCCTGCTTCACCCTAGATCAATAGCATAGGGACGACCAAGTCTAACTGAGGGCCGTCCTAAAACTGTTCAGATAGGCACTTGATACTTGGGAACAATTATTTATGTTAAAATTAACGTGAACGAATCTGAACTTTTACGCACCTACAACTTGAGAACCCATTCCTCTCAGCAACCAGAAAAATATGGGAGGGAAGGCGAACGCCAGAAATGTTGGACGGTTGAAAA
This sequence comes from Apolygus lucorum, assembly GCA_009739505.2. Classification (NCBI taxonomy): domain Eukaryota; kingdom Metazoa; phylum Arthropoda; class Insecta; order Hemiptera; family Miridae; genus Apolygus; species Apolygus lucorum. Next base: position 25,155,594 of record CM019177.2, on the reverse strand, counting down.
CTCCCAATACCGTTACAGTAGCTATGAAGAAGACGCCAGAGAACGAGTGCCAGGGCAGAGCTAGCCGCATTCTATGGAACCTAGAAAAGAAACACGACGAGTGAAAATTCGAAAATTATTCAATTGTAACAATATTAATGCAAAACGTCGAGTCAGTTGAGTTATTATTGGAATTCATTTAATCTTGGCAGTCATGTAGTGTTAAATAAGTAGTTAACCTACATCTACAATATATCTGAACTTAAAAACGGAATTTCATGTTTTTACGTGTGGACTTCGAGTTCAAAATCTAATGAGAAATTCCCATTTCAAATCAGGGGGTAGATCCCCGTCGTACAGATATAACTTTTACAATGATGTTCAGCTGTGTAATTTTATCAAATGAGTGATTATGAGAATCAAATAGAGACTAATTCAAAACATTAAGGTTTGCTTTGAGAGCAAACTTCGTTGTTGCTCAGAAGACCGGAATATGAAAAATATTTGCAGAAAAAGAAGCAGAATTGTATGGAGTGTACAAAAAACCCACCTTATCCTGTCCTTGATGTTATTTGAACTATTGTAGCGCTCTCTCAGGTATTCGTCTTGATAAATTATCTGCAAGAGTAGAAATAATAGACTAATGTTATTATTATAAAGCAATTGTCCTAGATTGTAGGAGAAATAGAGTAGCTACGTATTAGAATAAAAGGTTTGTATTGAAACATCCGACCGTTCATTCTTCCTTATCTTGTCTTCATTTACCAATGACGAAATATATGGAAAAACAGATAAGCACTTACTTGATCCGATCGAGCCATAGACTCTGCAACAAAGTATATGAGCAGGGAGGCGAGAGTCATTTCGATTGTGTTGGAAAACGTTCTACTTCCGTATATCAACATAACAAAAGAACTGGCGAGTGTTATTAGGCGACATCTGTAGTTTTGACCATATAAAAAACATATCCTGCAAATGAAACGAAAAGATTAGAACTGTATATTCGTTACCAATATATAAGGAGGCTGTTCCAAACGTACGTTTCAGGTGCGGCTACTGATGGGAGCATGCACCCCCAGCCAATTGAAGAAAAAAAAATCAAAGTTCGTTCCTCTTTGTTTGAAGATTAAGTTGGCTAGTGACAGAAGACAGGATCATAGGTACAGTGCTAATTGAATCTAAGCGCGAAAACATAGGCGGGAGTTCCCTCTTTCCTGACCAATCAGCCGCAGTTAGGAGCACCAGTGGTTTTCTGCTCCGTGTGTTTTGAGGGTGACGTGTTTCGAGGAAGGCGGGCACGTGAGATTCACCAACGAGAAAGCAGGAAATTTTCTCGTGTTGAGCAGAATTGATTAATTGCGCTCTGCAATCCACGTATCCTTATTGAGACAACAAAACTGATAATGATAAGGGATTTTCGTTTTTGGTCCACTGTTTTGTTAACTGCCTCACCAGTCCATGTCCCTAGCTTTTCAAAGTATTTTGATTGTTTATGAGTGTAGGTACGATGAATAATTCGGTGCATTATATTGAAGTAAACTATTCACTTTTGTCGGTGATGGAAAAGTGCAACATCAGAGAAACTGGCCGCCCCTTGCCGTCTCTACCTGGACTCCAGCAGACGTTGAAATTAAAAAATCGTGCAGATTCGTACCGTAAGTTTAACGTCGAATATTATAAGCAGGCGTGAAGTGTCTAACAAATTATTTTGCTACATTTCAGCTATTGCATCATGGATGCGTTTCTTGGGTTTAGACCTTTGATGATTAAGTATTTCAGAATTTCTGTTTACCACTAGAGAACATTTTTCCTGTCTATTGTACGTATTTAGTATCTTCCCAATCTGACCTGCACTCGATGTAAGAAGGTTGGCATGTTTAGTGCTGAAAAATTGGATCTTAGCGACCTGAAATTTGTTCAATGCTACCACTACTTCCAAACGAAAATTTAAAGACCTGTAGTTCCCTACCTCTTTTGGTTGTAGTACAAGAAAATATAAACATTTTTTTGGAACTATCCTCATATGATACAGTTAAGGGGGTCTCAGTCGGTCGCTATTCGTTCCTCGTTCCGGGTCAAAATTTCCCCAAATTGAAGGGGCTCAAACTTTAAAAGTTATACCTAAATTTGAAATGTTCAAGGTTTTACGAAAATCATTAGTGCGTGAGCGTAGGGAATTGAAAACTAAAAGATTGCCGCTGAAATCATCAAAATCGAACAATAATTGCCGGAGTAATATGGAAAAACCAGTTTATTCAGTTTGGTTTTTCCCATATTTTTCTTGCAGTTATTGTTCGATTTTGATGATTCCAGCGACAATCTTTTAGTTGTTCAATTCCCTACGCCCATGCACTAATGAATTTTTAAAATCCTGAACATTTCGAATTTAGGTACAACTTTTAAAGATTGAGCACCTGTAATTAAGGGAAATACTGACCCGGAACGAGGACCGACTGAGACCCCTTTAATAGTGAGACATCGAAGGAATATACAGGGTGTCCTTCAGTAAGGACTGCAAAACTTCAGAAGTCGCATCCTAAAACTGTTTTTGCTCCACGAAAATCTGAGTTATTTCATTTTTAAGATTTTTTCGTGTTTTCAAACTGTAGTATTTCGAGGAATACGAAGGAAGCCGAAATACACTTCAAAAAATGTTTTTTATTGGGAGAGAGCACATTCGCGGTCGGAACAATACAATCAACTGATCTAATCAAATCAACGCAGGTTGACCAGACCTGTTTGACATTATTCCCCGTGACAGGGAATTTCCCTCTTAAATATCCCACACAAACTTAGGCCATGAAAATGACCACAACTTCCTTAATTTACACACAAATTCAAATCTGATAACTCTGTTGGAAAGGACTTGAAATTTTCAATTCAAGTACTTACATAGGAAAAAATATTTCAAGGGGTCCTGGTGGACGAAAAATCAACTTTTACAGTAATTTTTGTCAAATCGGCAAAATCTCATGTTTTTGTTTTCGTTATTAGGTTTTATTTCCGCAAGGTTTCTCACGTGCATCAACACTAAAAACTGCGCTACGATCTCAGCTTTCCAACATCAGTTTTAATTTTACTCAGCCAATTAGGGGATTAAAAGAAAAAGGTTGAAAGCGAAAAACCGGAGTTCAAATTGTGAAAATCTAGGTGTTTTGTGCCTTTGAACTCAGGTTCAAGAATCAGGGGTGGAATTCTACACCATTTTCAACGTTGATTCGAATGGTCCCATTACTGATAAAACGTGATAGCCTAAAATCGGGATTCTAGTCGAATCTAGTCTTAGTCCTTGACGTGAGAGACGTTTCAAGACATGCTAATTCTTGAGCACGGATAGGTACGTACAAGAATAATAGTAATAAAAACAATTTATCATTGAAAATAATCAAGGAAGTTTGGATTTGATGAGGACTCACTTGTAAAGCGATATATCCGTAATGAACGAAAGAAGACAACAGACGATGCGAGGAACAACGATGAGTGTGTAGGGAGTGATGCAATTTATATCGAACCATAAATTTAAAAAAGGTGAAATATTCTTCATCACTAGTAGAGGCGTGCCCATAATCAAATAGGGCAACGTGATACTTCTGATCGGTAGAGTGGCATTGAATTCCCAAGGTCGGTTGGATACAACGTGGAAAATATCTCCTAGAAAATTCAAAATAACGTGTTACTATATTGAAAAAAGTTCTCATTTAGAACTAGGTCCTTCCTTGAAGATGGAACAATTGTGGTTATGTACTAAAGTTACTGATGCATCAATACTCACATCGTGACTGATGACTCAATACTGTCATTAAACATGATGGTTTTAAGTTTCGAGGTGATAAAGTGCGGCCTTGGGAAGACTTGAACATCTTTTTGCTTAACCCTAATTGGACCATGGTGTCACTAGTGTCACCGACAACATCTTGAGAATTCCACAGCTTTCCCAAGGTGTCACCGATTAACTAGATTTAAATTGCAACTTGAAAATTAATGGACTGAGCTGAATTTTTTGAAACATTTTTTGAAAGTTATTAAAGTCAAAAAATGATGGAACACATTTTAGCCAAATTTAGTGCAGAACCTTTAATCGTGGGTAGGTATAATACAAAAGTTATATTATCCCTAGCAAAATATTATCTAAAATGCATTAAAACCGTGTGAAACTCCCGCGTAACATTTTTGGGTAGTTGGGTCAAGGCTAAAACATGTTCCAAGTTAATGTTGAAAATTTTCTCGTCGATTTCCCTGGAAATCCTTTTCCAAGACAAAAAAAAGTCTTCTGATCATTAAATTAAAAATTGCAATTAGTTTTGGTTACTCTAGTGACACTTTAAGAAATCTGTGGAGTTCCTGAGATGTTTTTGGTGACACCATGGTGCAATTAGAGTTAATGGGGGGGGGGGGGGGGGGGGTGCGCCTGATTTTTAAACAAATTTTTATTCGAAAGTAGATCTCATCTTGAGAATTTTGAAACCAGCCGTTCTCATTTTGGATGAGTAGATCTTTTTCTATGATTTTCCAAAGTTTCGAATGTTTATGACGTCATGCGCTCCTCCCGCCTGGGCGGGACCCCCCAGCCCACTGTGACGTCATAAACATTCGAAACTTTGAGAAATCATACAAAAAGGTCTTCTCACGCTGGAAGGTCGCGGTTGGTGTCAAAATTCTCAAGATGAGGTCTAGTTAGATTAAAAATATCAATAAACAGTTTTTCCGACCCATGCGCACACCCCATTGGTTAAGATGCACATTTGGGAAAAGAGAAGTTGTGAGTACAAGTCCTGAAAGACCAAATTTTTCACCTTCAAAATTTCAATATTCTATGATTATAATATATAATAGATCTTGCACTATTATTACCATTGATGACTTCAATTGATTGGAAGAATTCGTCAGGATGAATATAACCTGTCTGTGGAACAAACGTCAGGAAGATCCGAAGGAAGGCGAGCAGCCAGTAAGGAGCGAGACTGACGTGAGGTCGAAAATTGGGATTCACATCAAATTGTTCTTCTGGATTCTTGGTTTCATGAATATCTCGCCTCATGGTTGGAAACTATGTTTCGATCTATCACGGAATCGACTCTGAAATACATCAGTATCATGCGAATTAATGAACAAAGTCAAGCACATCTTGATTCATCCATTCCACTTCTAATGCATTTTATCTTGCTTTGTGCCTGCCTACTCTTTATTATACAGGGTGTCCCATGTTAAGCACCGAAAAACTTCGGGAGTCGATTCTACAACTAATTTTAGTAAAGGCTCGATTGCACAGGGCGAGTTTACTAGCTACTAGCCAGCGAATTCACTAGCCGCTAGTGAACTCTCCCCGTGTCATCGGCTCACTAGCTGACTAGCAGACTAGCTGGCGAGCTGCTGGAAAAGTTGACGACCCGGCTACTTTACAAGCTACTCGCTAGCTAGTGAGATTGTGGGCCAGTAAACTCGCCCTGTGTAATCGAGCCTTAAGAAAGTGTCTCTCAGCAATTTTTCGTTAGACGCTCAATTTTCGAGTTATTTCAATTTTAAGATTTTTTTCGTGTTTTCGACCTTAAGCCATGAAAATGACCATAACTCGCTTAATTTACAAGAAATTCAAAATCTAATTACACCGTTGGATAGGGCGTTAAATTTACCATCTTTCTAGTGGTTATACGAATATTTTTGTAAGGTCGTGATGGGTGAAAAATCAACTCGTAAAGTCATTTTTGTAAAATTGTCAAAATTCCGTCTTTTTCTTTTGACTGTTAAGCTTTACTTCCACATGATTTTTCACGTACCTCTACGTCAAAAACTACGCAAAGATCTCAGCTTTCTAATGGTATAATTTGTTTTAATTTTACTCCGCTAATTAGGGGTGAAAAATACGTTTGAATGCTAAAAAACGTGGTTGCGCTCATGGAAATCAAGGTTTCTGGTTCGTTGGGCCTCGGGCAGGTTCGACGAATTAGGGGTGGAATTCTACGTTATTTTCAACGCTATTAGACTGATTCCATCACCGTTGGTATGTGAAAGCTCAGTATTGAATTTTGGTAGGTCCGAATCTTTTTTTTTTTTAATTTACTTGGTATTTATGCACGAATTGAATGTTCAATTCTCGCAACTTTCTCGATTGTATGAAAAAACAGATATCTCATGAAGAATAGCGTGTAGATGTGGAATAAAAATTAAAGATAAATAATGATATTTTAGAGAAAGTAAAAATGATATTTATGAACAAAAATAATCTTTATCTTCATCGAAGTACGTTATTGACTAAACATAAATGAGATAATAAATTATCCTCTACTCCGTCTTGACTTCGCTTGTCATTCGTCCGGATGCCTGTAAACACAAAGCAAAGTTTTTTACAGCCAAGTGGAAAATAATTGAAGAATGAGCTGTCAGGAGACGATGCACATTATGTACTGAAGAAGGAGGAGGTCACATTGAGCACTTACTCTAAATCGGTAATATGATGACCACTTCTAATTTTGACATTCCTCAATTATTTCCTACATGGCTGTTAAAAACTTTGCTTTGTGTTCACAGGTATCCGGACGAATGACAAACGAAGTCAAAGATGGAGTAGAGGATAATTTATTATATCATTTACGTTTAGTCAATAACGTTCTCCGATGAACATAAAGATTATTTTTGTTCATAAATATCATTTTTACTTTCTCTAGAATATCATTATTTATCTTTAATTTTTATTCCACATCTACACGCTATTCTTTATGGGATATCTGTTTTTTCATACAATCGAGAAAGTTGCGAGAATTGAACATTCAATTCGTGCATAAATACCAAGTAAATTAAAAAAAAAAAAAAGATTCGGACCTACCAAAATTCAATACTGAGCTTTCACATACCAACGGTGATGGAATCAGTCTAATAGCGTTGAAAATAACGTAGAATTCCACCCCTAATTCGTCGAACCTGCCCGAGGCCCAACGAACCAGAAACCCTTGATTTCCATGAGCGCAAACACGTTTTTTAGCATTCAAACGTATTTTTCACCCCTAATTAGCGGAGTAAAATTAAAACAAATTATACCATTAGAAAGCTGAGATCTTTGCGCAGTTTTTGACATAGAGGTACGTGAAAAATCATGTGGAAGTAAAACCTTAACAATCAAAAGAAAAAGTAGGAAATTTTGACAATTTTACAAAAATGACTTTACGAGTTGATTTTTCACCCATCACGACCTTACAAAAAAATTTTTATAACCACTAGAAAGAGGGTAAATTTATGTCCCAAGGCTTACGCAATCATGACTTAGTATAACTACAGTATAGTAACTCCAACATTTTAAATTGAAGAGTGTAACAGACTTTAGAACAATTTTCAGGTTTTAGCTCTAAAATGATAATTTTTAAATGTGTATCCGTATTCATTGTATCCGCTCATTTTATTATCCATTGCCAAGCTCAGTGAAGATAACTACACTGCATAATACCTTTGTGTGTGTTTGTAGATTGCTATAATGAGGAATTTCACCAAATTCTGTTTGCATTTTTCCTGAATAGTTCATGGTGTGGGATAGATGAAAAAAGGCTTATTTTGGAAATTGAATCTCCTGTTATTTTTGGGAGACATTAAAAATTTATGATTTCAAAAAATAACCGGGAAAACGGACCTCTTCAACGCTCGCTGATTGGCTGTTCAGATCGCCATCCCCTCCCCTTGTTGTCAGGACCAACGAAATTGTGTTATCCAAGAGGAAAGTTATCAAACAAAAACTGGGGAAACCTCATTTTCTCCATCTTCTTCTTCTTCTGGTAGCACTACAGACTCAATTGGTCTTTGGCTTGAATAACCGCCCGTTTCCAAACTGTTCTGTCATCACTCCATCTTATACTTGCGCGCCTCATATCACTCTCTACCTCGTCTCTCCACCTTGCCCTGGGACGTCCTCTTGGTCGTGTACCCTCATTTTTGAGGTCAAACACTCTTTTTACGTGCCTATCACTTTGCATCCATTCTCCATCCATGCTCCATTCTCGCAAACTGGGCCGAATATCCTTCTCAAGATTTTCCTCTCAAAGCAGTCCATCTTCCTGGAATTAGACTTAGTTAAAATCCAAGTCTCACACCCATAAGTTGCCACAGGTCTCATAAGAGTCTTGTAAATTCCAAGTTTGGTCGCTCTTGACAAATTTCTGTCTCCAAGAAGCTTGGCGAATGCGAAGTAGCTTCAGTTAGCAGCAGCAATTCATCTTTTCACTTCAGCATCTTCTTCGCACTTATTCGTCACCAGTGAACCCAGGTACAAGAAATGGGGTATTTCAGTCAATTTTGTTTATTTATTTTTTCAAAAGAGTAAGGCTCAGGAATAACGGTAATCGGGTCTGTTCGTCGAGAAAATGTTTTTAAAAAATCAGAGAAGCTAAGGAAAGTTGAAGATTTGAACGGTGTGACGTAGCTAGCCAATCGTGACGTGGCTAGCCAACTGTCTTTGAAAAAAGTATCCATGCACAGAAACCCTTGGAAGACGTCTTGGATACTACAAAATATCACTCACACACACGCGCGGCGTAGTCCTTGCCTAGTGTGTGTGCATTTATAGCGGCCCGCCTTTTTCATACGTGTGATCTCTTTAATTAATTTTTCTACCACATGTTATAGTATCATTGGGCTAAAAGTTGGAGTATATAGGTTTTCAAGGGTGCTGAATCCAAATTTGAGGTCAAAAACCTGAATTTCCGACCCACCGAAATACCCCATTATCGACCATCTGGAATTCGCGGCTCTGAATATCGCAAACTTCAGGGTGATTCCCTGTTCTAGACACTACCATCACCTTAGTTTTGTCCCCGTTAACTTTTTCTCCATCTTGCTTTTTCCATTTTTTCTCTTCAGTTATTCGATTTCGATCTTTACTTTTTTTGTGAAATGTTACCTCCTAGGACTATTCGAAGTGAGATTTCACGATCTCAGCGCTTCAAGCGGCCGTATATGAACTATTCCCTGTTGACGCCATCCTCCCTGTTTTTTTTAAACGTTCATATTTTCTACACTGTATTTTTTTATTCGTAAATTAGGAAGTTAGGGCTGAAAGTTTGCCGTAGGTGGTTTTTCGAGGTGCTGAATCCGATTTTGGGGTAAAAAATAGGAAATTCCGACATGGTGAAATTCCTCATTCAATTTGCTGTTTATTTTTTTCCAGTTAGGATTTACAAGGCTAACTTCTCAGGTGCTAACTTATATCAATAGTGGCGATTGCCATGACAACGGGACTGTCGCAACAGTAAACTGTGACAGTTGTCAACAATGGTACAAGAATTTGCTATGCGTCGGTGTAAGGCCTCAGGCACTTCTATCTGTGCACTTCTATCTGGTGTTGTTTCAGTTCCTTCACGAGAAGTGACCTGATCTAATTCTGTCTATTTATTTGTATTTTTTGGCCAAACGAGCTGTGGTCTTTCAACAATTTGCTTATTATCTACTTGTGCGTAACCATCAATCTAGACTCACTTGGAGAAAACTAACAATTAACGAAATTTAATATTCAAATGTGCCGCACACGTACGAATGAGATACCTAACTTTCACGTTGTTGCTCTTGACTTGAGTGATTACCCACTGAATTAGAAGTACGATTAGGTACATAAGATAACTTACCTACGTTTGCTTCTTACGCAGTGCAGGTATCCTACAGGGTAGTAGTTCGAGAAAACACCGTGAATCATCAGCGGTTTTATTGAGCAGGTTGCTCGATGAACTAATGGAATATAGGTAGGTACATTTTCTTGATATTAGAGATGAGTACTCATTACTCAACCATCCAAGATAAGTACGAAGGAAACCATCCAAACCAAACACTTGAGGACTTGAGGCTAGAAAACAAGCAAAAAGCAAAGTGGTCCGGGCGATAACGATAACGATCTTTTACTTCTTCGATCTCCTTGTTGTGATGACTAGACCCCAGCCGTGACGGTCACAATGGTTGATGTAGTAAGATGATGCGTCAAGGATGATCGTTGAATATGAAAGGTCAGTTGCTACGGATTGTTGATAATTATGACACAATGTTGGAAATAATTTAAATAAAGGGTATAATTCCTAATGTTTTTTTTCCTCACGTTATGATACATTAGGCAGCCGTAAAACAATGCCTAATAATATAGCAGGTACCTACTACTACTTTTGTACTGTGATCATTTATGATCTGTGATGTTATTCTGTCGTCAGTATCAATACCTCTACGAGTTTTAGTACTTTTCTTAATCATTGAGATCCTTCAATGCTAGGATATGAAGCATTCTATGCTATAGTGGTATGAACAGAACGGTATTGAATAATAATAAAATAATACTAAAACGTCTGCCAAGTGGGTGTGGCACATAGCTTCCTCGTATCCATAACCCGATTATATAGATGATCCGATGCATAGTGGTTAATCTCAAAACACCAATCTTTAAGTATCTTTCACTATCCTCATAGAGGACCATCTACACGCTAATCTGGTCAATCCTAGAAAATTTCATCAAATTTGGATGAAAAATGTAAATGTTATGGCTGTTACAAGGATTTTACGTATGCGCATGCGCAGAGGCTTTTGTAAAATTTAAGGCCTTGATTTTCATTGGGGACCATCTACAACCTAATTCGCGTAATCCCTAAAAATGTCATCGAAATCGGGAAGAAAATGTGGAAGTTATGGCTGTTACGAGGAATTCACGTTTGCGCATGCGCAGCGGCTACTATCAGTTCGGGGGTGATGATTTTTATAGGGGACCATCTACAACCCAATCTGCATAATCCCTCAAAATTTCATCGAAATCAGGTAGGAAATGTGGAAGTTATGGCTGTTACAAGGAATTCACGTTTGCGCATGCGCTATCGCTTCTATCAGTCCGAGGATGATGATTTTCATAGGGGACCGTCTACACACCAATCCGCACAATCCCTGAAAATTTCATAGAAATCAGACAATAACTTCGTATAGTTATGCGCGTTACAAGGAATTCATTACAGACAGACAGACACACAGACACGGAACCAAAATTGTTCAGAAAGTTCTAATACGCAAAACGCAAGTGAAAATTTTGATTTTGGAGAACTTTTTTTTTCGTCCTTGAAAAGTGAAAACAAAGCTTCCGCTACCTTGGTAGACTCGGAAGCAAAAATTCAAGTGGAGGAGTGGGGAATACAGTTAAATAGGTAGCTACATATTGTTGGTTATGATGTTGAGAATTTTCTTAATTGTAGAGCTGTTGAGATTTAGCTTATGAGATCTCAATTAATTTGGGGTTTTTAGGATTATGCGAGTCAATTGATTGTTGCGGAAATATGGCAAAGTTGATAAACAAATTGTCAACATTTCCTGGCTTGTTGTCAAGGAACTAGACACGCAAAACCGACACTCGGTCTTTATAATAAAATGATTTGATGTCCATTTATCGATCACTCCACTTACTGAGGTCAGGAAAAGTTCGGCAATCTTCAACAGCAAAACTCATTCTTTTTTGGAGATCATTCGGAAAATCATGAAAACGGCTTAGGTTTTATCACAATGCTATTCCGTGAAGGTCGTAAATCTTTCATGTGCATGGTAGGAAAGAAAGTCTTAATTCCTAATCTCATTTCCTAATCACTTCCAAATTTCACCACTAACAAGGTGACAAACTAATATAATAAACGTCTGCCAAGTGGGTGTGGCACATAGCTTCCTCGTATCCATAACCCGATTATACAGATGATCCGATGCATAGTAGTTAATCTCAAAGCATCAATCTCTAAGTACTTTTCCCCACCCTCATAGGGGACCATCTACACGCTAATCTGGACAATCCTAGAAAATCTCATTAAATTCGGATGAAAAATGTAAATGTTATGGCTGATACAAGGATTTTACGTATGCGCATGCGCAGTGGCTACTATCAGTCTGAAGGTGGTGATTTTCATAGGGGACCATCTGAATACCAATCTGTAACATCCCTGAAAATTTCATTGAAATCGGATGGAAAATGTAGAAGTAATGGCCGTTACAAGGAATTCACGTTTGCGCATGCGCAGTCGCTTCTATCAGTCTGGGGATGATGATTTTCATAGGGGACCGTCTACACACCAACCCGCACAATCCCTGAAAATTTCATCGAAATTGGACAATAACTTCGTATAGTTATGCGCTATACAATAAATTCATGACAGACGGACAGACACACAGACAGACAAACAGACAGACACACAGACACGGAACCAAAATTGTTCAGAAAGGTCTAAAACGCAAAACGCGAGTGAAAATTTTGATTTTGGAGAACTTTTTTTTTCGTCCTTGAAAAGTGAAAACAAAGCTTCCGCTACCTTGGTAGACTCGAAAGCAATATCATCTCATATTATGAGATCTACAAAATTCACAATCGTGTTGCCGTCATTATTACTCGAGTCGGCAGTATCATGAACAGGAATACTTACAAGATTCGTCTGAGAAAATGCATTAGGCAGGTAGGTACTTTTGGTTTATTATTTTCAATAATGAACCTTTGGCATCAACCAAAGAAAAAAGTTAGCCCCCCTTCAAATTTTGTTGGTTTACGTTTCAAGATACATACCTACGTAAAATCCGAAAATGGAATAGAAATTCTGCCGTCCCCCGTAAGCGACATTTTCGTTAGTTCCCATACACCGATTTTGATGGAATTTGGTATATGGGCTCCATTTGGAAATTTCCTAATGAAGGCACCCACCCCATTTCTCCGAATTGACTGTGAAGCGAAAATATGGTTGGTAGGTAGTGACGATGGCAAAGTTGTGTTCTTTGCTGGCGAGTGATCTATATAGGAAAATAATACAACTTTGTTTAATAATTTTTCAGCGTTTTTACCTATTAAAGTAGGTACCTAAGTACTTTCTTGACCGGCAAGTATCGCCAATGAATTCATGATTTCCCCTCTACGCAACGAACTTGAACTATTTTAAGCGTTGAGTAAAAGTACCTATGTACTCAAATTATCCAGGTTAAGTTTTATTTTTGTCTGCAATGATGAATTCAGTCCGAACAAATTAGTTCTGGTTATATAATATTGGGGAGCTGAAATTCCAAAAGCTTCGTGAAACTTGACTACAAAACCCAAAACTTTGAGTGCTGAAGCAGCTAACAGTAAGTTCTAAAGATTATCAGATTGGTTTCGCAATAAATTAGGAAGACAACGCGATTAGCTGAATGGGCCCAGAGATTCTTTATTTATTTATTGTGAAATCGTAAAATGTGTAATACGATGAATAGAAGAAATTAATCATCTTATTCCTCGTAAGAATAAGATGATCGACACTGGGAACCGGGAAGGTATAATGATTAAACTCCACTTGGAAATAAGATATTATAATTATTAAGTATAGGTGTACATTATTTTACATTTCCTAAATACCTACATGAGTCCCTAAGTAGTTTTTAAACAATTTTTTAAAATCAATCATTGCGACTTTAATCAATTTACACAATTTTCTAGGGCCGGGTGCAGAATTACACTTTTGAATTCAGAAAAACAGGTTCGTTGAATAAAAAACGTATTTTTATACCTTTATTCATGATCTTTAACATAAACATTATGAAACTTACGAGGACCTATATTCCTTGAGTTGAAGGAGTGTAGGTAGGTATACGCATCGCAGGAAGTAGGGAAATTCCTACTTTAAAATTGGTCTTGATTTAGGTACCTCTCATTATTAGAATGAGTTTCATCGGTCTCCCAACAGTTATTTTTTCAATCCTTATCGGAAGTTTAACAATTAATGCACGACAGTATTAGCTACTTACAGATTTGTAAGATCCGAGAAGAATGAAATAGGACAAGTTGGGTTTGGTTTAATTACATTAAAAAACAAAGCTTCCGTTACCTTGGTAGACTCGGAAGCAATATACATGTATTATTGTATCGATTCACATGACTTACCTATTTGCAAGTTTGTTTTGTATGAGTAGGTACTGAGATAGTCATAATTAATGTTAGTGTTCTCTTGATGCAAGAAAACACGTAATTTCCAAAGCTATAAATTATGGATAACTTCACAACATCATTTTTCAATTTTATTTATACAGTAACTAGGTATTCTATTTCTGTTGGTGTTTTTCAATGCTTTTATTTATACCTTTATGCACACCAAGTGAAGGGCGAGAAGGTTCCATAAACTAATCAAGTTGGTACTTAGCGCTATACAACTATTTAGAAAGTCCATAATAGGGCGTCAGGATGCAATTTATTACCTACCTACTGAAAAATCTGATATTACTTGAAATATCGTCACGTAGCTTGATCCAGGCCGATTTTCCCAGGAGATTGCAATATAACCGGAACATAATGAGTGTTGGGTGGCAGCTTATTCTCGACTTGGTTCATCAAGGGAAAGTGCAGTCTATACGAGCGAGGTAGCCTTCGTTACTGGAGATGTATATCTGTCCCGGTTCTCCTCCGCATATGTCGTTGATGCAAATACCGGTGTCTAAACGTCCGATGTTTTTGGCCGTGGTGAGGTCCCAGGCCTTGAGGTACCTGTCGAAGCCGCCGGTTAGCATGATGTGTTCTTTACCGGGACAGGCTGCCATCGCCGAAATAGTCATATCGTGGGCCTAAAAAAAAGTCCATTCATGCAGGATGTGTTAATAAGAGAATTTTCAAAGAAATCTTCAAAGCTATGGTTAGAAAAAATCTAATGTTAGTTGTATGACAGAGTAGTCAGCCTAGAGGGTGCGGCGCATAGCACGAATCATTAAAATTATACAATCAACCACTTGGTTAAATAATTTTTAAAGGACCTGAAAAAACCTATTCAGTGTAGGTGCTATTCGAACATTCGGATAAGTTATCATCCGGAGTGACATAAATATGATTTTTGGAAAAACTTCAGGGATAATTTTAGAATGTTCCAAAACGGGATTCAGTGAAACAATTTTTCAAAAAAGTCCATTCTAAAAATTTTGAGGCCATTCCAATAGCATCAATTTCCTTGAAAATTCGCTAATATGTCTCGGTTTATTATTTTAAAAGGTACTTATTTGCAATCGAGCGACAAATGTTTTTTCATTCCCCCCCCCCCCCACTATAAAAATTTGCTATTTTACCTTTCAAAGACACCAAAATTCAAAAATCGAATAACAAACCGAACGTGGGGGACCCAGGTTCGATTCCAGGCCGTGACAAAAATTTTTTCGTTTAATAAATTACCTGTTTATCTACGATTGGTTTTTGCCTGCTTTTAGCAGGCTTTTCAGGTAGTTGTAGAATAATCTCCTAATCTTGTGATACCCATTTACAATCTCTTATGACCCACCAATCATGGCTAAATTGCACCATTACACCCGATTACCTAAGTTCTAAATAATAATAGTAGTACCTGAAACTTAAGACCCACGTTAATATTCAATTTTCTGAATTGACAAACAAACACGATCGAGAGGTTGATTCCGATTAATTTGATGTGTTTCTCTAGATTTTTCTCGCGTTTTTATCATTGTAAGGTACAAACTTGAAGCAAGTCTCCAAATAGCTCAGGAAAATCACATTTACGCGTGCGCACAAGCTGGCTATGTCGGTCTGATAGTGATAAAATCCATAAAGGAGACCGCCTAGAAGACAGCCTGGGTACTCAAACCTTGACCATAATGTTCCAAGCGAACCAAGTGACCATGTCGCTTTGGCTAAGGAATTGACCACAGATTTATGGATAAATTTACCTATTTATGCGCTTATTTATGAACTTCTATCCAATAATAAATTTATTTCTAGAGCTAGAGGCTTCTGAGTACTTCGTTCCAACCCCTTCGAAGATGACGGACAGAACTGACTTACTCTAGATTTAAGCTCACCTTAATATTGTAAACCCTCTTGAATTTCTCTTCTTTAGTCGAATTATGAACGAACACATTCCTTGCACTGCGGTCCAGGAAACATACGTAGTCTCCCACTCTTCTAATGGGAAATCTGCCGATCATCGCACCCCTCGACATGTAATTGAACCTAGGACCTGAAATTTAACCAACGTTATGAATACTCTGGTAGGTACTACCTAATCATGATTACAAGTAAGCACTTAATAATTCTATGTTTCACCAAGAATGTTTTCTATGTTGCACATTTATCATGTTTTAGTTAGGTTGTTGGGACCCTCTGTACAAATTTCGATTTATTGCACTGCACAACATACGAAAAGCGCGTATCATGACCGCGTAGTAAACCCTTTACTACGGTCATTAAATTAATACAATTTTTAAAAATTATGTTACATAATATCCCTATACATTATAAAAATTCAATTTCAATAGATGATAAGAAAATGATGATCAATCTATACAATTTATTACCTATCTAATGTTTAAAATTAGATGTTCTCCTCATTCATCTGATGTAAGGTAACGACAATCTTGTGTACACCTCAATTTCATGGAAAACAGGGTTCAGTTTAGGTGGGGTAGGTACCGACTACATGGCCTTCGGTCGATTTAGAATAAGTTAGATCCTTGTAAATCTTGTATTCACTAGTCGACATGGTATAGTGGTAACTAGCCAAGCTTTTGTTGATATTCATCATTCATTTTTTCTTCATAACAACTATGAACAATTAAGAAAAGTCTTAATTTTTGTAATAATTACAGTGATTACTTTCATAATTCTTTTCTCATGACAGAATTGAAATAGGTATCTGCAGAAGGCGCCATACAGTAAGTGTTGGACCTATTAACTAGTGTTGTACCTAGCTAAGTATTTTGGGAGGAAATTAGTAATTAGTGACTTTTCATTACCGTTATCAGATGTGTAGAAATTTATTTATTTAATTATACCGGGTTCAAATAATATTTTTGTTTGAACTTCATTAATAACTAAAAACAAAAGTAAACAAGTTCGTAAATAAGAAAATTGTAGTGCCAGGTAAACACTACAAATGAATCATAATAGCTGAAACACAATCGCATAATAAATGGATAACACTATCTGGTTCAACAAGGACAACGAAGCAGAAAACTTCCACTCCAAAGGTAAACACAGTGTATGTACAACATGTATCGATAAGTTAAATTATAAGAAAATTAAGGAAGGTCCGTAGGATAACAAACTACCTATCTATGTATACGTACGTGTGAAAAGATATTATTTTTGCACCATTATTAACTTTCCATCAATGAATGATGAAATGAACGCTATTTCCAAAATTTACGAGTTTTCCTCCTTTCCCAGAATGCCAACGAAAAACAAATTGAAGTTGCAATGGATTGAGTATAGACTCTGTATAACTATAAACTCTAGTTTCATTTTGTGATGTATAGATGGTTTTCTTCATCATATCATCAATAATACCATCCTTTAGTTGTTTAGAAACATGTTAAGCATTTTTCATTTTCTGTGATTCTGTGATAGCATTTGGATGATCCAAATTGTATCCGTGCTCGGAGAGCTTACATTTGTGAATGTCGCGGTTGTTGGGTGCGCTTATGTGCGAGTAGATTCATGTACTTATTATTATTAGTTAGACATCCAAGTGATCTAGATGGCACAACAAACTCGCCATAGGCGCTTCGCTGTAGCATTTCCAAATTGAGTAATCCACGTCTAGTTCCCGTTTTCGGTGATCATCAATCTCACATATAAAATAATTATGATATTCGAACGATTGTAGGTTTTTTATTTTCCTTGACAAGGGAACCCCTTCCAACCAACGCCGTCCTGAACTACGACAAATGTTATTTGAAAATTATTTCAGACATTTGTAAACTGATAGGTATCTAATGATTGTGTAAAGAAGCGTAAATTTAGTGGTACCAAACTTACTACAATGCTACGTTCAAGAACTACTAACAATGGTTAAGAATTACAAACCACTAGTGACTAGTAGCACACTATTATTAATGTTTAATACAATATCGATCAATTGGAAGAAGGCAACAAATAGCAAGTTGAAATTAGATATGAATCTAAGTTTTTCCAGAGTTTTTCGAACCACATCGGTTGACGCTAAATTCTTCAGGTTGATCTGATAATAAACGATCATATACCAAACTAATTTTTAAATTATTGGTTAAAATATTTTTAACGATTATTTTGTGTTATTGGTTTGAAAAACTCGTTTTCCACTTTTCGGAAACTTAAGTCAAGATTAGATAATTATGAACGTTGCATGATGCGAGAATTCTAATAGGCAAAACAGAAAAAAATCTAGTAAACTAATAATAAAACGGGAAAACTGGAAATTCCATGTCAGAAAAACTGATAAATTAAAACATTTTATTTTTAGAGGTTTTGAATTGGATAGGATAAGAATGAAATTGATTAATCCGGAAATGGTTGAACTCAATTCAGAAATGCTTTACATTGGTAGGTATGTAAGTAGATATGTAGGTACCGTAAAAGTTCCTAACTTCGGCCGGGAAATCCTGGTAAGTTTGATTAGCTGGAAGAAAAAATTGTAAAGATTAAAACTACTAGGGTATACTTGGTTCTTCGACAAATTTAAAACCACGAGGAAAGTAGGGTACCTATGCGGTAGGTGGGATGGGGAAACATTTTGAAAACAACTAAGAGATTAGGTACCTCTAGTATTTTATTTTAAGAATGGGTTACCTTCTTAACGAGTGAGTAGTTCGGTTAGAGGGCGAATGTACCTATAAGAGACCTACCGAAATATGAATGAGGTACCTTACTTGGCATTATACAACCGTAATAACATTACGGTTGTATAATGCCAAGTAAGGTACCAGGTACCTCTACGAGACATTTTTTGTTGCAAATTAGTTGTAGAACCAGTTAGGCCAAAAGTTAGACCAAAATGGCAGACCAGTTAGGCTTACACCCTGTATATTATACAGGGTGTAAGCCTAACTGGTCTGCCATTTTGGTCTAACTTTTGGCCTAACTGGTTCTACAACTAATTTGCAACAAAAAATGTCTCGTATATATATTATACAGGGTGTAAGCCTAACTGGTCTGCCATTTTGGTCTAACTTTTGGCCTAACTGGTTCTACAACTAATTTGCAACAAAAAATGTCTCGTAGAAATCTTTTTTTAAACCCTTCGTTTTCGAGTTATTTTAACTTTAAACTTTTTTTTGTGATTTTGACCTCATGTCATAACTCCTATAATTTGCTGTGTAAATTACAATTTAAGGATGCGGTTGGAAAGAGCATTAAATTTCATACGTGCATTTTGGTTTATTATTTTCAATAATGAACCTTTGGAATCGACCAAGAAAAAAATTTTTTTGAACACACCCTCAAAATTTGATGATTTACGTTTCAAGGTACGTAGGACGCACAAAATAGTACAACACGAAACTTATTCAAAGAAACGAACAACGGTCGCATTTGATAGCGAACCTCATTGAGAGCGAACAGTTTGTCCTACAGGGCTCTGGGAGGTCTCATTCGATCATAAAAATCAATTCTATTTTAAATTGATGAGAAAACAGTACATTTTTTTCAGTCCTTAAAAGTGGATTACAATAACCAAAACCTTCGCTTTACAACTAGAGCCCATGTACCTACTGAATTTCACCAAATTTGGTCCATGGTAACTAAGGAAAGTGCCGCGAACGGAGTACGGATGGATTTTTGGTTTATTTTCAATAATGAACCTTTGGAATCGACCAAGAAAAAATTTTTTTTTTAACACCCCCTCAAAATTTGATGGTTTACGTTTCAAGGTACGTAGAATCCAAAAATCGAATAAAAATTTGGCATTCCGTCCGCCATACGCGGCACTTTTGCCACTTAGCATTGACCGATTTTGATGAAATTTGGTATGTAGGCTCCATTTGGGGTCTAGTTGTGCCCCGAAGATTTTGGTTGATGTAGGTCACTTATAAGGGTTCAAAAATGAATTTTGAAATTTTGAAAACGCCCTAACTTAACAAATTTTGATATAAAGGTATGGTTTTTCCTTCAGTTTAAGATTCTATAGAACTTTTAGCATTTTTTGAGTCCACGCGGAGCTTTGTAGGACCAACCGTTCGCTCCCTACGAGAATTTAAGGGTTTGACGTACGATAAATCAGAAACACGAGTGTGAATCGCAAAAGAGGCTTTTACCTGACCGAAATGCGATCGATGTTTTTCTTCATGTTGGATGGTTGGTGGCTTTGCAGACGAGTGATCAATATAGAAAAATAATAAACCATTGTGTAATAATTTGCAGCGTTTTTAAATTCGATTTTCGGATAGTAGTTACCTACTTTGAAATGTAAACCATTAAATTTTTTCTTGCTCGATTCCAAGGTTCATTATTGAAAAGTAATAAAGCAAAAAGACACCATAAACAATAATTTTCATACTACTATGAGAAGAACACTTATTAGACAGGATGTCCAATGGACTGCAAAATTTTGGGAGTCGATAATACAAAATTAATAATACTAATTTAAGTGAGAGAATGTCTCTTAGAAATTTAAATTTAACCCTTTGTTTTCCCAAGTTTTTTTTCAATTTCAACATTGTTTTTGTATTTTCGACCTTATGTCACTAAAATTACCATAACTATCTTAATTAACCATTAAAATGTAAAAATAAGGACACCGTTGAGAAGGGCGTCAAATTTGTAGAGTCCTGATGAATGAATAATGTGATTTAAAAAAAAAACCAAATCGGGGTGTGTAGACTCCGGACTACATCGCCGCTGCTCCTCAACGGATCCCAAAATTATAAAAATAAAATGCAGAAATAATGTAGGTAATTAAAGTTTTTTTTTTTGAAAAGTAAGGGGTTAAAACAAAATTGCTAGGAGACATTTTCTTACTTTAATTAGTTGTAGAATCGACTCCCGAAGTTTCGTGGTTACGGGACACTCTTTAAACTAGGTGCCTATTAGTGAAATGGAGTTGTGAAAATTCAATGAGTGCATCATTCAATCATACCCGCCATAGAAGGGTGTTTATAGAGTTAATTGGGTGTCTCGTATGTATCACATCTCGTGTTAATGAAAATATCTATTTAATATTGGTGGGATAACTTTCTAGTTCGAAAATTGAGATCTCCTGGAGTTGATTTCAACACTGTGCTTCAGGATTCAACTTGATGATACTGTGGTGGTTTGGAGAGTGTATAATGTACGTATATTATACGTATGTGAAGAATAATTTAGACATCTACCTATAGCAGATATCATTATATACCTTCTAGAATATTTGTTACATATTATCATATTCAAATCTGAGTAAGTAGCCATTATTTTTGGGCTGGGTTTCCTATCAGTCCTTTGAACAAGTTTTCTTCAGGTGGGGTCCCGGACAGTCACTTCAAGTAGGTACCTTAGTACCTTTTTTTGGACCACAATTCACGAAATCGACGGCGATTTGAGGGCTTTCCCAAATCCGACTTCAGCGTGTTCCCTCCCGTCGTTTGACAACAAAACACAAATGTTGGGTAGGTAGGTACCTAGAAAGTCTAGCCAATCTCTGACTTACTAGAAATCCATTGTGGTCATCCATGTTCACAAGAAACCTTTAAATTGAAACAGGAAAAATAGTAAGCAAACCCCTCGGATTTGCTGTGCGAAAATCGAATAAATCATAATTAGCTATTTATTCGTATGTTATTTATTAAAGTTATTCATTGTAAGTTGTGTATCCAGAGATACCATTGGTTGGTTCTTGAAACTTGGTGCTTTAGCACCTCGAAACTGAAAGGGCAATATATCACGACGATACGAAACCACAAATAACACCACCAAATTAGTTATCGAGTTATGAGTTATTTAGCTTACCATTAATGAATTGTATGATGAGAGATGCATGTAAACCTGAACGGACTTCATTCTATTTTGCAACTTTTAATTTCATTCCAATTCTATTGTGATTCGCGAGTTTTCAACATCTAAATTCATTGGCACTAACTGATAAAAACCAGTGGAAAACCAAATTTCTTCATGTACGTACTGTAAGTAATTGACATTGAATACATAGATACATAATTATTAGCCGGTCTACAACTGAAGTACTTAGTTGATGTCCAAAATGAATAGGTACATTAGGTAACTATTCATAAGTACCTACCTACCTACTCGTACCAACATACGTAATCTTTATACATTACTGCCTATCTACCCAACCAAACTCACATAGAAAAAATTCCTCGATAATATAGTTTAAAATAAATTAATAGGTACTAAAACTACAAGAAGATTTTATTTCCCAAGAGCCAACCAAGAATATCAAGGTAAATTTACCTCCCATCATCTCCGTCACAGATACATCAACATTTCTAGCGTTGAACACCAAGGATCCGATGATAACGAGGTCTGCGATGTCCTCGTGAAGGTAATACGATGCTGTCAGTTCTTCATTTTCGAAGCAGAAAAGCTGTAACAGATAGAAAATACCTTTGGTTGTGGGGGCTCAAAAACAATTGTAGATTTCTATTTTGACAGGTTGAAGGTATCATATACACCCTGAAGTAATACTGTACAAGTGGTCCCGGGGTGAGTCCTAAGCAGAGGGAGTGGGGTTTTAGTTGGTAGCCCCAATTCATGGGGAGTCCAACACTGTTGGGGTGAACTTCCCCTTCGCTCTTAAAGAGTTTCCCCACTTCCGTAAAAAAAAAAAAAAAAGGTATCATAGTAAAAGTATTTATCATTCGTATTTTTCAGCCAAGTTTTGTCCTATTTTGATGAGATTAACCCTAGGATGGCACACCTATTTTTCGCATACATAAACGGCACACTGGGGTCAATTCTGACCCCAAAATTTAAATTCCTCTAATTTAAATTTATTTTAAGGTTGTAAAAATCTATTGTTTGTTGAAATATATACAAAAAAAAAAAAACAGTTTAAACCAGGAACAAATTTCGGTTTTGAATATAGTTTCGTAAAAAGTCAATAAAAATATGGAAATAAATGAAATTTCTAACATTTGAAATTATATTTTGTTGAAGGTTTTTGTTAATAGATTCCACTATCAGCATTCCAAGTTGACAATATTTGGAATCAAATATAAAAAAAAATCATTTAATTCTATGGAATAGTTTCGATAATAGATCAGCTCAAAGATGGCCCTTTTTTGAGTTTGACTGACGACTTTCACCAGCACTTTTATTTCTCTGCTTTTCAAAAAATTGTATCATCACTCCTGTATTATTGTGAATTTTTATAGTATACTTGCTTTGGCTCAAAGTAGGGGCTTCTCACGGTAAATGGAAAAACAAGAAATTTAGAAATCAATATACGTATGTATAAATCTTGGCACACCTATTTTTCGCATACATAAACGGCACACTGGGGTCAATTCTGACCCCAAAATTTAAAAGGCAAATAATGAATAGAAAGTCACACTGGGGTCAAACAGTCCCCCACACAAAAAAAGTCAACCGATTATAGCACACTGGGATCAGATGTTTTTTTTTATAGATACACGGCCAAATGTAAATCGTGGGGTCACGAATGACCCCGGTGGGTCATCCTAGGGTTAAGTAGGTAGTGGAATTTTTCTTTTTTCCTATTCTTTAAAAGGATTAGCAGTATTTGAACATGTAAAATGTCTAAAACTACACATTTTGTTATCACTTTAATAATTTAAAAGTTTGAGAGATGCCCCTGAGGATAGCATCATTTTTAGGAGTTTTCAATTTAATACCTATACTTCAAAACAATTTGAATTCGGCACTAGGAACTCAAAAGGTTTTCAGATTCATAACATAACGGAGTTGTGAACAGTTACAAAAATGACCGTAAATTACGGTCCGTAATAATCCTTTCTTTCATTGCGTAGGTCTCCACAGTGAAAGGAACACCTACAAAAAGTGCTCCATGGCTGGGATGCCTAGCAGACACAGTCGAATCCAAAGCGAACCACCACCACACGAAACATCGATGGTTGTCATCATGGACCTAGTGTCCATGGTTTTTGTTTTAAAAATACAACACTTGAGGCAGATTAAAATTTATTTTGGAATGTAGAAAATGCTTCGTAAGGTAAAAAGGCACATGAGACTTGTAAGAACGAAATATCACGGAAGGCCTGTCGGTATGTTGGTTGGTTCGCAGTCAGAAATGGGTGCTGTGGTTGCAGTGTGCCACTCATCCATCCTTCTTCCTTGTTAGTTTCCAACCGTGTCGGTTTACGGTTCCTTTCTTTCCGTGTCTTTCGGGTTCGTAGGATGTGTTTTCACCTGTTGCATTTCCATTTATTTGTAGAATTTTAGTGGAATTAAATATCCACGACCTACTTTGGCTTGAAACTGCTTATGATAAACTCACTAGTCCGAAATTTAAATGAAGCTCGACACCTAACCTAGGTACATCTCGCGCGCGGCTTTATCTTTTCGCGCTTGATTCCTCTTATCAATTTTCTCGAAAGTGTCGTAAGTAGCTCGGTAGATTCATGGTTGTAATAAGTGACTTATTGTTGTTTCTCACTACAACAAGAAGTGTCGCTCAGTGACTTGTCATAGGTACTTGGTTTTGGAAGAATGTGTGCAGGTATGCTAGAGTTTGAATAAAAAGGGCCGTACAATCACTTCGAGATTTGGGTGTTGGAATAGGTATGACCGACTTGGATTACCTGAAACGATTGAATATCAAACCGTGTTACGTGAGATTGGACAAATCAAGTTTTATTGACAGCTTAGCTTCGGCTGCTAGGACTGTGAAGTTCTCAACTCCTGATAACCAGAAAGAACTTTACTTGAAAAAGGTAAGGATTCCAGTTGCTTGTTTGCTTGCTTGACAGTTGAAAATTGTCAAGGAATCTTGGATTAACCAGCATTGTTTTTCATTCCTGTGATACTAGGCTTGTCAAACGCTATAGACTCATTGCTGGATGTCGCCTTCAAAATGACACATTGCAGATATACCTAGAATAACAAGGATCCATCATCTTCAGGGTTGGGCCTATTGAAGTCACTAACCTCTTATCATAACCCTTACAATGTACAGTATCTTTTGGTATCGTGAATATATTTCGGGACTGAAATGGTCATTAGAAAGTTGAGAAACCTGCCTGTAAGAAGCTTTGGTTTCGTGTCTGTCTGTGGTCAATCCTTGTTCCGGTATATTTGCTCAAAATCATGGAACGATTTTGATGAAATTCTCAGGGTTAGCCTTGAGATTGATCCCTATGTACTTATTTAAAAATATTTGACAAACGGCTGCAATTGACGTTTTTGTTTCAATATAAATTTCTCTACATGATGGATACATGTTGCTCTAATTTGGCGGGTAGTTTGGGACTGGACCGTAAAAGAAAGGACATGATCGCGAATCGGTGAAAAAGTGAAAATCATCGCGAACCTCTTCACCGTACTGTACCTATCGTGTAGATGATCGTGAAGTACAAGTTGAGTTTGGGGAATTATCCGTACAACTGCTCAATAATTCTAGCATCTACAGGGTGTCTACCATTTGGATGGACCAAACTTCAAGGATCGATTCTACAACTAATTTGCAACAAAAAGTGTCTCCTAGCAATTTTTTCTTAACCCACTCAAAATTCTTTTTTTGTCCACTTTAAAGTTTTTATTCGTATTTTCGACCTTGCAGCACTAAAATAGTCATAACTCCCTTATTTCTCATGCTACTTCAAATCTGAGTACACCGTTGGACAGAGCGTTAAATTTCCTATCTGTTTAGGGGGAAACCCAGTTTCTTAAAGCCATTTGTTAAAGTAAAAAAATAAATCAAAGTCATCATTTATAATTTTTTTCGAAAATCGCCATTTTTTAGGCTGACGATTCCCCCGTAAAAAATACCGCTATCGTGGTGCACTCGACGGGAAAAACTACCCCAAGATCTCACCTTTCCTATGTCAGTTTCAAGGTTTAAGAGGAAAGTTTCTTAAAAAAATTGAGTTTTATGCGAAAAAACGTGCTTTTTTACGCATATTCCGCTAGAGAGTCGACCATGTATATTGCCTTCACTTTTCAAGGATGGCAATAAAAAGTCCACTAAATTAAATTTTACGTTTTGGACATTCCTGAACAATGAGGAATTTCACCGAATTCTGTTTGCATTTTTCCTGAATAGTTAATGGTGTGGGATAGATGAAAATCGGGCTGATTTCGGAAAATAAGTCTCCCGTTATTTTTGGGAGACAATAAAAATTTTTGATTTCAAAACTAACCGGGAAAACGGACGTGGAGTGGGAACGCTCGCTGATTGGGCTGTTCAGATCGCCGTCTCCACCCAGTGTTGCCCATTGGAACGACGAAATCGTGTTTTCTAAGAGAAAAGTTATCAAACAAAAACAGGGAAAACCTAATTTTCCCCATCTTGCTTTTTCTATTTTTCGCAATTTCGCGAAAACATTCGCATTTTCTACACTGTTTTGTTTATTCGTAAATCAGGAAGTTCGGGCTGAAAGTTTGCCTTAGGGGGTTTTTCGAGGTGCTGAATCCGACTTTGGGGTCAAAAATAGGAAATTCCGACATGGTGAAATTCCTCATTTTGGTACTGTGTCTGCCCATCTGACAGTCGGTCTGTCTGTCTGAAAGTCCTTGTAGATGGCAAAAGCAATAAGAAGCTACTGTCCGATTTAATGTAATTTTCGGCGATGTACTCCATGAAAATCAAAGTCAAAGCATTACATTTTAAAAATCAAATTCAAAAATTTTAATTTTTTTATAGAAATTACCGTTTTTAGGTTTATTGTTTTTTTATTTTATTTTTTAACTCAAAAAGAACGGTTTTTCCGTTGAGTGGCCCGCGGTAGCACAACTTATTCCAGGTACAATAAACCTAAAAACGGTAATTTCTATAAAAAAATTAGAATTTTTGAATTTGATTTTTAAAATGTAATGCTTTGACTTTGATTTTCATGGAGAACATCGCCGAAAACTACATTAAAATCGGACAGTAGCTTCTTATTGCTTTTGCCATCTACAAGGACTTTCAGACAGACAGACCGACTGTCAGATGGACAGACACGGTACCAAAATTGTTCAGGAAGGTCCAAAACGTAAAATACGAGTGGATATTTAATTTAGTGGACTTTTTATTGCAATCCTTGAAAAGTGAAGGCAATAATACATGGTCGACTCTCTAGCGGAATATGCCTAAAAAAGCACGTTTTTTTTTGCATAAAACTCAATTTTTTCAAGAAACTTTCCTCTTAAATCTTGAAACTGACATAGGAAAGGTGAGATCTTGGGGTAGTTTTTCCCGTCGAGTGCACCACGATAGCGGTATTTTTTACGGGGGAATCGTCAGCCTAAAAAATTTCGAAAAAAATTATAAATGTTGACTTTGATTTATTTTTTTACTTTAACAAATGGCTTTAAGAAACTGGGTTTCCCCCTAAACAGATAGGAAATTTAACGCTCTGTCCAACGGTGTACTCAGATTTGAAGTAGCATGAGAAATAAGGGAGTTATGACTATTTTAGTGCTGCAAGGTCGAAAATACGAATAAAAACTTTAAAGTGGAAAAAAAAGAATTTTGAGTGGGTTAAGAAAAAATTGCTAGGAGACATTTTTTGTTGCAAATTAGTTGTAGAATCGATCCTTGAAGTTTGGTCCATCCAAATGGTAGACACCCTGTATACAAACTTGTTCTATATTAGCTACACCGCCCACCTAACTTGGCTGACGTTTTTGATTATTTCAATGCCATTGAATTTATTTTTGGTGAGTGTCAGTCGCTCTCTCGGTCTATAACTCTCCTCGAAAATATTTGTATCTTGAATTCCTCAGTTTTGAGGCAGGAAGTATGTGATTGATGGTTCCACACCACCAACGAGGGTCGAGGACTGAAAGGGGAGGTGGATTAGCTAGAGATGACCAGGCTCACCGTGTGTCAGAACTTGAAAGAAACCTAGCAAGACGTGCGATAGATGGCCTACCTGTCCTATCAAATCAGTTCAGAAACATCGTGCTGGGCGATTTTAGTTATTTTTAACTGTTTGCATGGCTTAAAGCCCAGTCAAACGAAGCAAATTAAGTAAAATAATTGCAGGAGTTTTGAAAATCCTTGATTTTTTTCAATTTCATATTATTTTCAATAATAAACCTATAAAATGGAGAAAAAAAAATTGCCCCTTCCAAATTTGCCGATTTTAAGATACCTACGTTGAATCCGAAAAATTAGATAAATCCATCCGTCCGTCCGCTTTAAGCCACTATTTGGCATATATGGGGTCGATTTAATGTGTGAATTTGAAATCATTATCAGTCACTTCTGATGAGTTAAAATTGTCAAAATGCCCTGGCTCGAACAATTTGGCTATGAAGGTTTTTCATCAATTTGAAATAGTATTGAATTTAAGAATGGAATAAGAACACCCAATACTCCGTTGGACCAACCGTTCGCTCCCTGTAAGAACTTATACGAATATAAGACTATTAGACGAATAATAAATCGGAAACACAAGTGTGAATCGCAAATGAATGTTCAGTGACAAAAGTAGGCCAAATTTCTGCTAATCTTTTTTCGTTTGTTCGATTAGTGTTTCATGTCACACGGTTTTGCTTCCTTAGAGATCAAGAATCAAATTTCGTTATTCGAGTACCAATAACGTTCGGATAACGATGTTATCCTGTTTATGTTATTGCTTCACTGTAAACCTTGGGCAATAATTCGGTTGGTAGGTACCTAGTATAAATGAAGCCGTGTTCTATCCAGACGAGTGATCTATACTGCAAAATAATAAATCGTGTAAACATTAGCGGCGTTTTTACCTACTAAGTTTTATGCGCTTTTAGAAGAATATTTCGGTTCCGAAATTCCATTCCCAAGTTATTTGGAAGTTCAGTGTAATGATTGTAACTCTCCTTAATCATAATACCTCAAAAGTTCGATAAAATTACGTTTCACAGTTTCCGGAAATCGAATCTTGGTTCTCATCCGTCATGTAGCAATGCGGTGAAAGTAACAAGGGAGTGAATCTTTATTTGTTCTTCTGATTATTCTGAAGATGCAAACATTTGAAAGAGTGAAGTTATATGTTAATGAAAAATTTTGAATTTTCCAAGTTTGTACATGAATTTTGATAGTGAATGATCACTTAACTATCATCCTCCAACTTTCAGCAAAATCGGGTCATTAAATCTGGAGGAAATCATGATTGTGGTTAATCAAGTTACATTTCGTAGTTCAAATGGCCATGCGGTTCATAGAGGATCTCTTCTTACTTTCATTATTTTTCCTGGTACCTAAGATTTTGTGAAATTTTAAGACAATTGTTGCAGATCCTGAACCCAGCTGCGAATTTGAAAAAATTTAAGCAATTAGGAACTGAGGAAAGGTTGTTCCTAAAAATCACGTTTGCGAAAGTGGTAAATTATTTGGGGGAAAACAAAGCCAAAAATATGAAGAAATTTTTCGTTTGGTTCTGTAAATTTCCTGCGTTTTTAAACCATCTTACAAATTTGATGGAATTCACTAGATTACCTACTTCTTTCATCAATAATTTCCAATGCATTGTCTTTATAAATTATTCTTAGGGTCTTATTCAGGATTTAAACAGTAGAAAATATCAATTTTGTCGGGTTTCTGTGGGTGATGAAAGTAGTGCGATTCCATGGACCAGATGATTCCAACATTTTCTCATTAGACCGACGGGGGTCCAGGAATTTGAGTGGTTCTTCCTCAAGTTACCAGCCGAATTAGAAGCCCATGGAAAAGAGCCATCTCGCGACCTTGTTCCTTATTTAGAGAATCCCTTAAAAACATTGTCGACTCTCCATCATTTCGAGCCGCCACCCTACTCGCCTGCCCCTTAGAAGTCACACATTATTGCTAAATATCTCGGGACTAGCGCCAAAACCTGGTCACGTTGCTCCTCAAGTGGCGGATGAGTGTCGTGACATTTCTCTGTCTACGCCTGTACTGAAATCCTCTTACCTATGAGAGTATGCCTACGTCCGGCGTGCGAGGTACGGTAGTCGTGAACCGAGAAGTGACATCAAAACCATACCAACAATCACCAACTAAATCAATTAAACGCTTGCATACGAGTCTGCAACACATTGGAACATTTTATGTCTTTTTCTTCACCCGTCTACCTACCTATAATATGGTTTCTCAACAATTGTTTGTTGACGAGTAACAAACTCTTACCGCGAGTGTTTTTGACATTTTCCTGTCTTTGCTTAGGCACATAAACTGAAAAATCGTCACGAAAACTAAGCAAGTCTTGTTCACGCGACCAATAAATAAGTAAAACAGACTCAAAGTGTTGCGTAGAGAACAATCAACTGTTTTCTTATTTTGATGCTTGGGTACATGAACTAACAACCTTACTTCACTACCTTATTGTGTGGTGGTTGACATGAAAATGTCCCAATGTGTTGCAGACTCGTATGCAAGCATTTAAAATTTAGAGGGAAAGTAAGCTGCGTCATTCTTTTGATAGCTACATATCGGTAGCTATGAAGCAAGGTTCTCTAGAATACTGCAATATATACGAGCGATCGGAGAGTTTTATAGTTATTTTAACTCAGGGGTATAATTATCTCAGTTTCTTCCTTAATTACAGAGGTTTGGGCAGTATATAATTTATGCATAAATTTAGGGCTTTCCAACGAATGGTGAACGATTTTTCTACGAACACGAATGACGAAGATAAAGTTCCAAAGCAACGACTTGGTTGTAAGTAGATATCATTAAACATTTTCGTAACGTTTTTCGTTTATGTGCCAAAGTAAAGACATAAAATGTCAAAATTTCTCGAATTATACGTTCACAGGTATTGTAGAATATATCTAAATTTTGGAGGGGTTTTTGGCATTTTCATGTCTTTGCTTTGGCACATAAACTGAAGAATCGTCACGAAAACTAAGCAAGTCTTGCTCACGCGACCAATAAATAAAATAGACTCACTGTGTTGCGTAGAGAACAATCAACTGTTTTCTTATTTTGATGCTTGGGTACATGAACTAACAACCTTACTTCACTACCTTGTTGTGTAGTGGTTGACATGAAAATGTCCCAATGTGTTGCAGACTCGTATGCAAACATTTCCTAATAAACTTGATTGTGAAGTTTTTTCTTATTTTGGTAAGAAGGTAAATAAATATTTGTGAGTGCGGTACGGTATTCAAGAGGTATTTGTGGGACAACAGATACTCTTTGTCGCGCCTCTCGGAGTGGAATGAACATCTGTATCATGTAGTGAGGCTGTGTCCACAGACCCTTGGGGTACATATCCTAAGCCATAATGAGGTCGCCAGGCAGGTAGCAGGTGACTTGTCATTTAGCGGCTGGGGTGTTGAGAGGAAGAGAGACTGCATCTCATCCCGGGTGACCAGGGTAAGAAGGGGCATTGTTGCCATCAAGCCCAACTATCCTGGATGCACAAGTTGTCAATCGCAGCTTGGACATGGAAAATAGATATATACTATGAGTATATATCCATGAACAGACCTGGCGGGCTAAGCGGTGTCGACCTGGCTAATAGGAGTGGCACCCAACAACATCAGAGTTGTGCCTGCAACCTTGTGGCATAGGGTGTGGTGTGGGAAAAGTGCCACGGAGTTACTTGAGTTGGACATCTCGGCAGGTGTACTCCGTGGTATCACCATCCGCATCCTGCTCGGCTCATACTTGAAATAGTGGTCTTTTTATAGATACATTTCCCTCCATCCCTCCATCTCAGCCCCACCTTCCTCATCTTCCCTCATCCCCGAGACCGGCATTGGAACTATTCCGTTCTTAAAAATATTGATAACGAGTGAAGAGAGCAACTGCATCTCCTTCATCGAACGAATGAAAACTGCGAGTACAATAACTGGAGTCGCTACAAAAATATATAAACGTAATATTTCCATTATTGAAGAATTAGTTTGATTTAATAAAACGTACAATGGGATGATAACCTGAAACCAGTTTCCAGTAACGAATTATTAAAGAGTTGAAAAGTTCTAGTTGGCTCAAATCAAGTTTGAAAACATATTGTTAGGTAATGCATGCATTCCAAGGGACGTCCCATTGGATAAACATTAGGTCAATTTATACCAGTTGGTAAGCTATTAAACTGGTTCGCTCGATGCAGGTAATTTATTTAGTATGTTAGGCAAGAAATAGTGGTCTCCCCTCCCTGCCCCTCACCATTATCCACCATAACATTTCTAGCGGGACGGCAGCCTCGAATTTGAAGAGCATTTTAAAATCCATGATCTACGATACCCAACATGCGAATTCGAGTTCACCCCCCCCCCCCCATGGTTCCAGTCTGGAACCAAAGCGGTTATACTTCGTAACGCTGAACTTTCATCTATTAGTTTTGGTAGGCAGTCCGTCGAAATTCACATCCGTATTCAAGGTGAAACACAAAAAAACCCACGAAATATGCGGTTTATGGTGCCCTGGCACCATGGTGGCACCAATATTAGTTCCATGGTGATACAGAGAATGATTCATGAAAATCCGGAGTTATAATGAGAATTTTCCCTCAATTTCAAAGTTTGGGTACAATAAGTAAGCTATAAAGGAACCGAAAGAGTGAAAAATCGGATATTTTGTGAATATTATCCCCCTATTCGGCCTCTCCCCATGCTAATTTTGATACTCTGGTGAAATAGTGTGCGATACAATTTATTTAAGATTTCTGGGTCGAATAAAAAACGCTGCAAATCATTGCTCAAAGGTTTATTATTTTCTGTATAGATCGCCCCTCTGTATAGATCACTGGTTCTCCGTCAATAGCACCTACCACCATCTGTATTTTCCCTTGACCTTCCCTCTCAAATTTCAGCTTCCTGCGTTCAATAGGATTAAAAATGGCTTCGGAGCTCACTCAGCTGATCAGTGATCTGAAGAGTGAAGAAAATCTCCTCGAATGCTGGAGACGCCTAGAAGAGCACTTCCATTCAATAGGATTGAAAATGGCTTCGGAACTCACTCAGCTGATCAGTGATCTGAAGAGTGAAGAAGATCTCCTCGAATGCTGGAGACGCCTGGAAGAGCACTTCCATTCAATAGGATTGAAAATGGCTCTGGAGCTCACTCAGCTGATCAGTGATCTGAGGAGTGAAGATCTCCTCGAATGCTGAAGTCGCCTGGAAGAGCACTTCCATTCAATAGGATTGAAAATGGCTTCGGAGCTCACTCAGCTGATCAGTGATCTCAGGAGTGAAGAAGATTTCCTCGAATGCTGGAGACGCCTGGAAGAGCACTTCCATTCAACAGGATTGAAAATGGCTTCGGAGTTCACTCAGCTGATCAGTGATCTGAAGAGTGAAGAAGCCTTTGAGCAATGATTTGCAGCGTTTTTTACCCACCAACATTTTCTTACCTACCAACTTTTTTTTACCTACCAGCTAGGTACTACCTACCACACCATACTGGCTTCACACCTTCACAATCAAGTTTATTAGAAAGAACTAAACGCTTCACACTCGATTGGAAAAATAGAAAGCTTCACATGGAAATTTGATTACTGGTTACGCAGAAGGCAAAACTGTATACAAATCGAAGAAATGAACAGCGATCGCATTTTAGTCCGATAAAATTTGAATGGAGATTAGACCTCTTTTGCGATTCACACTCATGATTCTGTTTTATCGAAGGAAAACCTTCAAGTACTCGTAGGGACCGAACGGTTTGTCCTACAGAGCTCCGGGTGGTCTCAAAAATTTTTAAAAATTCAATACTATTTAAAATTGGTGAAAAAACGATATCTTTATTTCGAGAGTTTTCGAGCTAGGGCACTCTTGAAAATTTCAACCCTTAATTTTCACCCCTTAGAAGTGACCTACATCAACCAAAAGCTTCGCGGCACAACTAGACCCCAAATGGAGCCCATATACCAAATTTGAACCAAATCGGTCCAGTGTTGCTAAGAAAAGTGCCGCGTACGGCGGACGGACGGAAATTTTTTTATTCGATTTTCGTATTCTACGTACCTTGAAACGTAAAACATCAAATTTTGGGGGGGGGGTTAAAATTTTTTTTTTCTTGCTCGATTCCAAAGGCTTATTATTGAAAATAATAAACCAAAAGAAACACGAAAACCGGTGCCGCAAAACGCACGTTTTTAAGCATTAGCCCCCCCCCCCTTTCCCACCCTTAAAACAAAAAATTCGAAATTCCGGCGACGTAGTGCACAACTAGATAGCTTTCCGCGTCGAATAAAAAAAGCTTCGCGGCACAACTAGACCCCAAATGGAGCCTACATACCAAATTTGAACCAAATCGGTCCAGTGTTGCTAAGAAAAGTGCCGCGTACGGCGTACGGCGTACGGCGGACGGACGGAAATTTTTTTATTCGATTTTCGTATTCTACGTACCTTGAAACGTAAAACATCAAATTTTGAGGGGGGGTTAAAATTTTTTTTTTCTTGCTCGATTCCAAAGGCTTATTATTGAAAATAATAAACCAAAAGAACCACGATAATCGTATGGTTTTTTTCCCGGATTTGGATTCAGAATGGCCTAAAACGGATTAGTGTGTGGTTATTTGTTTCTGTTGAGTGTTGGCCAACTTAACTCAGATTAATCGCTTAAGGACGCCCAAGTCTTACTGTGGGACTTCCTGAAAACTACAAAAGTGCGGGTAAGACCTGTACTGAGTATTTCCGGATTCATGAAGAGCGGTAGTTGAATCGCGATCATTATCGATGGAGTTCGTAATTATTTGTAAACTGTCGTTTTTTGCTTAGTTTCAAAATAGAGGTGGCGGGGGGGGGGGGGTGGAAGAATATCTCAATCCAAAGTGGCCGAAGGGGATTCCGTGAGTGACATTGGATAAACAGCTCTCCTCAGCGGAACTATCCCACCTGTTACATGTGTCGAGTGAGTCAATCCGGTGAAGCTCCGGGCAACAGATGAACAGATATCTTTTACCCCTTGGACGTTAAATCAATATTTCAATCGTTAGGTTCGTTATTTTCCTAAGAAACATCTTCAGTTTCTTCTTCTCTTATTTAGTGCCAGCTTTAGGTTGGTCTGTCAACAGTGCAGGATGTTAAATTTTGCTCTCTTATTAAATAGGGAGCTTTGTATTCGCAAGAAAGGTCGAAAAAGTTGTGGGTCCCTCATAATCACCATTTCCGTTTTGGAGCTTTCTGAACAACTTTGGTTCCGTCCGCCGGTTTGTACGAAGCAAACCCATTTGTCGGGCAAAGCTATTTGAAAATATTGTACTATTTTGAACGGCTTTGGTACTATTGTTGTACGAACTGTTTTGATGAATTTTCTGAAAATTTGGCTATCTAAGTAGGTAAGTTTTTAGGTAGGTAGTTACTAAGTGTCTTCTTGTGATGTTTGCCTATGGAACCTAAGAACTGTTATTTAGAAACCCTCTTATTGATTTGAGATAGCCGTTGGTTTCCTTCTGAATGATGCTGGGTATGCCCCCGTGCGTTCACTCACTGTCAAGTGACGCATCCCAAGACGTCATTACCCTCTCCCTACTTTCTCATCTCTCATTTTCTCATATTCTCATTCCAAGGTAGGTATGAAGCTTATTAATAATTTGTTCTTCTGCCAAAACATTCGAGGGGTTGCCTCCTTCCTCCTTGGCTTTCTGACTCATCTAAATCTACTCTTTGTCGGAAGTAGTAAACAGAGGATGTTGAGTATTCTTTTTGTGTATTGCCTTTCCAATGCAAAGTTTCCAACTCATTTCCTTGTAGGAATTACAAAAAGTCTCCCAAAAGTAAATCATTTCCACTCGTAATTATGAAACCGCGGAAAGTCCATATCTGGAGCTAATCTTCCGTTTTTTAAATCTCTAAGGATATTAAAGTGTATTGAAACATATTATTGTTTAGTAATGCATGCATTCCAGGGGCCCCATTCGATGCGGAGAAGATTGTTCAATTTAACCAGTAAACGATAAAACATACATTTTTATGTAGGTACAATTCTACTGAAAAATACAGTATCACCCGATGTAATTTAGTTCGTATGTCAGGGAAGAACCATGGTCATTTTTGGCATCTTGAGAGCCAGAAACATGATATTTTGTAATCGGTAATAATAGTGGACCATGATGACATTACTAATGACATGCTTGCCTTGAATTTGAACAGCATTTTAAAATCCATACGACACCCAACATGCGAATACGGTTCAATATTTTTTTCGTGTTTTCGACCTTATCTCAGTAAAACGGCTATAACTCTTCTAATTTTCATGAAAAATTAAATCTAATTACACCGTTGGAAAGGGCATGAAATTTCGTATCTCCTCGATGGAAAACGCTGCAAATTATTACACAACGGTGTAGTATTTTTAGATTATCTATAGATCACTCGTCTGCAAAGCCATCAACCATCCAACATGAAGAAAAACATCGATCGCATTTCGGTCAGCTATAATTTGAACGGAGATTAGGCCTCTTTTGCTATTCAAACTTGTGTTTCTGATTTATCGTACGTCCAACCCTTAAATTCTCGTTGGGAGCGAACGGTTTGTCCTACAGGGCTCCGCGTGGTCTCAAAAAATTGTATACTTACTATCTTAAATTGATGGAAAAACAATACCTTTACATCAAAATTTTTTGAGTTAGGGCGTTTTCAAAATTTCAAAATTCATTTTTGAACCCTTAGAAGTGACCTACATCAACCGAAATCTTCGGGGCACAACTAGACCCCAAATGGAGCCTACATACCAAATTTCATCAAAATCGGTCAATGCTAATTAGGGAAAGTGCCGTCTTATTCATGATTTTTATCATACTCTTTTGAGTGAATAAACATTTAATCACATTTTTAGCCATAGAAAAACATATTTTGGTTTATTATTTTCAATAATGAACCTTTGGAATCGACCAAGAAAAAAAAATTTTAACACCCCCTCAAAATTTGATGGTTTACGATTCAAGGTACGTAGAATCCAAAAATCGAATAAGAATTTGGCCGTCCGTCGTCACTTTTGCCACTTAGCATTGACCGATTTTGATGAAATTTGGTATGTAGGCTCCATTTGGGGTCTAGTTGTGCCCCGAAGATTTTGGTTGATGTAGGTCACTTCTAAGGGTTCCAAAATGAATTTTGAAAACGCCCTAACTCAAAAGATTTCGATACAAAGGCATTTTTTTTCCTTCAATTTAAGATTCTATAGAATTTTTAAAATTTTTTGAGACCACCCGGAGCTCTGTAGGACAAACCGTTCGCTCACTACGAGAATTTAAAGTTTGGACGTACGATAAATCAGAAACACGAGTGTGAATCGCAAAAGAGGCCTAATCTCCGTTCAAATTAAAGCTGACCGAAATGCGATCGATGTTTTTCTTCAAGTTGGATGGTTGGTGGCTTTGCAGACGAGCGATCTATATAGAAAAATAAAAAATAATAAACCATTGTGTAATAATTTGCAGCGTTTTTGCCAATACAAATCTTAATCATACCTACTCATGAGTAGGTTTTGCCCAACTTTACCACCACTTCCCACCGTCCAGTCCCTTAAATCGTATTAAACGGAGCTCTGATTTCGTTGAAAAATTGAGCGACTCGTTGGCCCCAAACCGTTTTTTATCAAGAACCGTTTTCCTCAAGAACTCCTTCCTACTAGAAAATTTATTTTTTTAACAACACTATGCAAAAACACAAACGGTGGATACAGCTTTCGTACAAGTACGCAACCACGAGAGACATTTTATGTCTTATGTTTAATAAATTGAGAGCTTTCCAATGAGTGGTGAACGATTTTCGTGGGATGGAAAATGAGGAAGTTAGTTTTCCCTAGTGTTGTATCTTAATGGCACTTGTTTGATCAGGGAATCATTGGATTCTCCCACTCTCTGTCTCAGTCATCGATGTCCTTGAATCAATGAAATTTATTCTCTTTCTATGTGAGTTTTCCAGTGTTCAAAAACTTAATGAAATATAATTATACAGAAGTGTAAGTGCTGTAAAGTCAGCTTGTTCTTTTGTGAAACCACCCAACAAGTTTGGCGACGAGGAAAACGGAAGAATAATTGGCCGCGTAAGTACAAGGAAGAAAGGGCTCTGTTCGTGGAGAAGACGCCATTAGCCACGCTGCGAGAATTTCGTGAAGAACGGCGACCAAAATGTCGACAGCGAATTCTTTATACATGGGGCTATGCTTCGATTACGCAACGTCAGATTTCAATGCCTGGAAATCTCGTCTAGAGAATTCGTTCATCAAAGATGATGTGACGACTGCTGCGAAGAAGAAAGCTACTTTGCTAACCTATATTTCGGAAGGGACGTACAAACTACTCCAAAGTCTTTGTATGCCGAAAACGATCGATGAATCATCGTTTGATACCCTAATGGAAACGTTAAGGAACCATTTTTCGCCCCCGGAATCGTACTTCAACGCAAGGAGTAAACTTTTCGCAGCGAGGAAACGAACAGATGAAACGGCAAGAGAATGGGCAGCCCGAGTCAAATTACTCGCCGCCGATTGCAAATATGGTGCAGAAATCTCTACTATATTGAGGGATATTTTCGTTTGCAACTACGAAAAAGGACCTATACAGGACAGGATGTTCGAAGAGGACGCCTCCGTCGCAACTATAACCCTGAACGACTTGGTTCAACTAGCTACGGGGAAGGAAGCTGCCCTCAGCGAACGGTCAAAAAGGGTTTCTGTCAAAATTGAGCCAGTTGAAGACCTTCACTACACCTACAGGAAGAAAGGAAAAAAGAATGGGAAGGCTAAGGAAGGTGACTTTCAGAAGACTTCTCAGGTATCGAATACAAAACGTTTAATTAAATGTCACCATTGCGGTAGAAAGAATCACGAGGCAAAACAATGTAAATTCCGTAATTATTCATGTCACATTTGTAAAGAAACTGGTCATTTAGCTACTGTTTGTAACAATAAGTATAAGTCTAAATGTACGTACTTGGATAATGTTCACGATAGGAACGATAACGATTCGGATATTACGTTGAGTGATACATTTTTTAAACTAGATGTTTTGCAACCGCGATCGAGTTACGACAGTAAGATCAATTATTGCAATAATCGTATTGTTCATAATAACAATCGCAGAATCGATCAGAATGAATCGGATAAACCTTTCACTGTTAAATTGAAAATTCATGGCAAAAATGTTGATTTTGAGATTGATACAGGGAGTATCAATAATGTTTTGTCGAAGGAATTTTACGACCGTAATTTACAGAACGAAAGAATGGTTCCGAGCAAAGTTAGATTGGCCGATTACGTTGGGAATCTTATTGATCCCCTTGGATCGATTACAATCGATGTAACGTATCAGGACAGGTCTTATCAGCTCCAGTTCCTAATAGTTGATCAAGGTGGACCCCCGTTAATTGGTCGCTCCGGGATTAGAATTATGAGTTTACTGTCGGGTAATAAGCTTTATAAGTTCCTAGAAGATGAGTTCGAAGCTGTGAACAGTGTGAAATGTGATCCGGATGTGAAAGTTATTCTGAGAAAGTATCCGCAAGTTTTCAAGCCTGGATTAGGTACATTCAATGGTCGTAAGGTGAGTCTTCAAATTCATGATGATGCTAAACCTAAGTTTATCAAAGCAAGACCACTTCCATTGGCAATAAAAAGTAAAGTTGAAGCGGAAATCGATAGATTAGTTTCACTAGATGTTTTAAAACCCGTGGACTACAGTGTTTGGGCAACACCAATAGTCCCCGTTCTCAAAGCAAATGGATCAGTACGAATATGCTGTGATTTTCGTTCAACTATCAATCCAATTTTAAAGGGAACAGAATACCCATTACCTAGAATCGATCACATAAATGCAAAGTTCGGTAAAGCAAACTTCTTTACCAAACTAGACTTGCAAGAAGCATATCAGCAACTTCAAGTCACTGATGAGTCTAGTCAGTATTTAGTTATTAGCACTACAAAAGGTTTGTTTTGTTATACACGTATGTGTTACGGGATCGCCTCAGGACCATCTGAATTCCAGAGGGTAATGGAATCATTATTAGGAAAAATAGAAGGGGTCCAAGTTTTACTTGATGATATCGTTATCTCAGGTTACACAAAAACAAAACACAATGAACGACTACAGATAGTGTTGGAAACCTTACAAAACAGTGGGTTGAGATTAAATCTAGCTAAGTGCACATTTTGTGCATCAAAAATCGAGTACCTCGGACATCTTATCGATCGTGAGGGTTTACATCCGACCAAGAAACATGTAAATGCCATAGTTGAGGCTAGTCCACCCTCCAATGTGCATTTATTAAAATCATTTTTAGGAATGGTTACATTTTACATAAGATTCATTCCTAAAGCTGGTGATTTGTTGAAACCCCTGTACGATTTGTTGAAAAAGGATGTTAAGTGGGTCTGGTCAAAACAGTGTATGACAGCATTTTCCAAAATCAAGCAAATATTGTCAAGTAAATTAGTACTAGCACATTATGACCCCGATTTACCCATCAAATTATGGGTAGATGCCTCTCCAATAGCTGTTTCGGGAATACTGTGCCATGTATATGCTGATCGATCCGAAAAACCTATTGCATACTTTTCTAGAGTATTGTCTACCGCGGAGAGAGGTTATGCTCAAATCGATCGTGAGGCATTGGCTATTATCGCTAGTGTTAATCATTTTAAAGATTATCTTTTTGCTAAAAAGTTCACATTAGTGACGGATTCCAAACCCCTGATGTTTATTTTTGGTACCAAGAAAGGTATACCCATATATGCTGCTAACCGGCTACAAAGGTGGGCTTACCAGTTATCAACGTACAATTTTGATATTCAGCATACGAAATCAGAGACAAATATTGCTGATTTTCTTTCAAGGACTAAGATAGCAGGAAAGGGTACTAATGATTCTTTTGCCACTATAAGTTACCTAAATTATATTCATGAAAATTGCCCTTCACGCTTAGATTGGAGGAAAATTCGAAAAGAAATAAATAAGGACATTTTGTTATCAAAAGTAATCAAATCGGTATACACGGGTAACTGGCCACACACGGTTGCACGTGAAGATCCTTTTTATCCATTTTTCAAACGTAAAAATGAGTTGAATTTGGAATCTAATTGTCTGATGTGGGGATACCGGGTTGTGATTCCGAAATCTTGCCGAGAATCAGTACTTAAAATCCTCCACAGTACCCATTTGGGTATGACGAAAATGAAGAGCTTGGCTCGCTCATACTTTTGGTGGCCAAATTTAGACGAGCAAATTGAAACTATATGTAACAATTGTGAAACATGTTTACAATTCAGGAGTGAACCTCCTAGGGCGTCATTGAATCCATGGCCCTGGCCTAATCAGCCTTGGGTTCGCCTGCATTTGGATTTTTTAGGGCCTATTAACAAACAATTTTTTCTTATAATCACCGATGCACATTCAAAGTGGATCGAGTGTTATTCGGCAACAACAACATCATCTGAGGTTGTTATTGAAAGATTGGGTGATTGTTTTGCTAGATTTGGCTTGCCACGTACTATTACCACAGATGGTGGTACTTGTTTCACTAGCTCTACATTTACTCAATTCCTGAATAATCTTGGGATCAATCATAAAATTGGAGCACCTTTCCATGCTCAAACAAATGGCATGGCTGAGTCAGGCGTAAAAATTATTAAAAATTGTATAAAAAAATATGATAGGAAGTGTGAAATTTCACTTTCAAGGTATATTAACAACTATTTGTTTTTGTACAGAGCTACTGTACACTCTACAACACAAGAAACACCCGCCAAATTGTTACTTGGCAGAAATGTCAGAACTATTTTCTCGCAAATGGTACCTGACATCGAACAAATTGTGTTGAACAAACAAGAAAATCAAATTAAAAATTATAAAGGTCAGAGAAACGTTTCATTTAGTGTGGGTGATAAAGTGTTAGCCCGGGATTACAGGTCAAAAGACAAATGGGCTAATGCTAAGATATTAGAGATATTGGGTTCCAATCTGCATTTAGTTGAAACCGATAATGATCAACTGATTTGGAAGAGGCATACTAATCAGTTATTAGTTCGTTCAGATGACAATTCAGACGTCAATACGTCACCGAGTATTGTGAATGTTTCGGAAGAAGATGACCCGAATCAACATAATAACGGTGACAATCGAAATTCTCCATCTGCATCTGCTTCTCCCAAACCTACTCCTGTAAAATCTCAAGGGAAAGGGAATTCTCCTAAGAGCAATTCTCCTTTAAAAACACCACGTCCTCAGAGAAAAAGAGGCCCCCCGAAAAGATTAACTTATGATTAGGTTAAATCTCCTAATTATTTATATTATAGTAGAAGAAGTTATATAATTAATTTAGAACTAAGACAAATTAATGAAGGAATGAATTGTCGTAATAATTATTTAATTTTGAATTTATAATCGAGATAATTAAACTAAAACTTAATGTGAAATTTCTGATCAAATAGAAAGCAGTTTTTTTTTTACACGTATTTACGTACCATCAATGTATTCGTAGTACTCTTTAGTAATACTAGACTACTATAATGAGAAGGGCACGCTTTAATTTATAGTGGAGGAGGATGTTGTATCTTAATGGCACTTGTTTGATCAGGGAATCATTGGATTCTCCCACTCTCTGTCTCAGTCATCGATGTCCTTGAATCAATGAAATTTATTCTCTTTCTATGTGAGTTTTCCAGTGTTCAAAAACTTAATGAAATATAATTATACAGAAGTGTAAGTGCTGTAAAGTCAGCTTGTTCTTTTGTGAAACCACCCAACACCTAGGAACGATTGGTTGTACGTGAAAATCATCAGAAGTTTCCGCGTAACTCCCCTCATAACGCTCCCCGCGTGACGATCCCCGCGTGACGATTTTTCATTTATGTGCCATAGTAATGACATAAAATGTCAAAAATTCACG
Source organism: Apolygus lucorum (assembly GCA_009739505.2). Taxonomy (NCBI): domain Eukaryota; kingdom Metazoa; phylum Arthropoda; class Insecta; order Hemiptera; family Miridae; genus Apolygus; species Apolygus lucorum. The sequence goes on along the minus strand of CM019177.2, from coordinate 25,113,023 downwards.
TTTTTCTACTTTCAAAAACAATATTCTGTGATAAACCAGCCCTACTTTCAAAATAGAAGTGACTATGCCGTTAGAACATGAGGTTTTTGCGCATATTTTAGGCCTACAGGTAAAAATTCACGTGCCCGATTACAGAACCTACGAGACTTTGAAAAAACTTGAAATTTTCAAGAAATTACCAATTTTTTGTTTCAAGCCCGATTTTCACCCGTTTTCTCAATTTAAAAAATGTTTTTTTTTCCATCAAGGAGATAGGAAATTTTAAGCTCTTCCCAACGGTGTGATTAGATTTAAATTTTCATGAAAATTCGGTAAGTTATAGCCGTTTTACTGAGATAAGGTCGAAAACACGAAAAATCACAAAAGTGAAATAACTCGAAAACGATGCCTTTAAAAAATTGCTAAGTGACATTTTTTGTTGCAAATTAGTAGTAGAATCGAACCCTACCCGGCGGTGCGCCCCGAAAAATAATAAACCGTTCTGTAATAATTTGGAGCAGTTTTTTTCTTCGTTGAGAAGAAACGGATAAGAGTCTAACTATGGGGAGTCCTAAAAATCACGAAAAAAGAACTTCTCCGCAAACAAAGATTTCTTACAAGCTTTTAGTCAACGATAACCTTTTAAAGGAACCTATGGATGATTCTCTATGCATTTCATTGAAATAAGGCTATTGTAGAATACTTTAGCCAATCCCTCGCTTTGTCAAATAATATATTTAAAATTTTCCATTTAGCTCATCTTATAATCTCCATATTCCAGAAGAATACTGTGTCCAACAACTCCGAAGAACTACTGCAAGAAAACTGCCTGTTTGCAAATTGGGATCTGCGCTCTCTTCGCCAATCCTTGGAAACTGTGATAGCTACAAAAGAAGGTAATCAACAGGTATGTTCGTGAGTAACGCTTAAGTATTTCATATTTAATTTAGATGAGGATTATCATAAATATATCTTTATGTAAAACAGTAAAAGTCAAACGTTCCTCCTCAGCCCTTCTTTTCCCAAAACTTGGATCTTGTTTGGTTCTAGAATATCGAATCACGGGTTACCCGTGTGAACGGTGTGTCACTACCCATAAGAAGTGCAGTGTCGGACAATTCATCAAAATCTTGGGATTTGAGGCCAATGCGTGAAATTCAGGAGATGAGTATCATGGCTGCCAATAAGAAAACGAGAGACAGCCACGATTTCGAAAATGGAGATAGCCAGGTAACTTTCTTTTTGTTTTTCATAATAACTTGACTCACAATGTTGGACCAGGTGTCTAGAAAAAGCCTGTTACGATTCTAGTTTGTGCCTGATGAGAACAAATAGATAACACGATTGAATAAATAAATAGATATCCCTGAGATGGGATAATGCGAGTTGAAGGAGAAGTGATTGTCACAAGAGTTTTTCCACTTGTATTACCTATACCTACCAAATTTGATGAAATTCATCCGAAAATGGCTGGTGTCATCGCACGAACCCCGCACCGAATAATGAGTACTTAACTTGCGTGAGCTGGTTATAAATTTATAGTAGTTAGTAGGTATCTCCGTTTTCGACACCTATTTTCGAAACAAATTAAGGCAAGTAGTGTGATGCTAGGAGTTGATTTTCGAAGGAAAAATAAAAGTGCCGTTGGAACGGTGAAATAACTTTTCTATTTATGTCACTTTGAAAGTGAAGCACATCTCCGTAATTCCCCCCCCCCCCCCCCCCTTGCAACTTCTCGAACACTTCTATCTATTCAGGCTTTGCCATCAACGGAAAACGGTTTCTGGTTGGAAGACAGCTGCTGGAGCTCATCTTGACGGACAGCTCTGGCCATCGCACGAATTCATGCCTCTCTGGTACATCCCCCGGTGATTAATAAACCCCACGTTGGGAACCTACTCATAAAATTCCTTGTGAGATGTGTTGGGGCTCAGTAGTTTCCGATTGTGAAATGTTTATTAAAGGAACGATCTTAAAATGTGTTTTCGTGACGTCTCCCACTTGACAAATCTCCTGTAGGCATTTATAACTTGGGGAAAGGGGAGGTTGGTGAAATAGCTGGAGGGATGACTAACTGTGTTTCATCCTTTTTTTTCTATTTACCGCCCTTTCCTATATTTATCTTCGGCCCGTAAGTGATTCCTCTATCCCGACACTTCCCTTTGGCCGCAAACCCCGGAAAAATTTCCTATCAAAAAAGAAAAAACTTGCATGCGGAAAAAATTAACAAGCCGGAATTGAGCGAGATGTACGAGTAATTTCCATTTCGATGCTAGTGTGGATTATTTTTATAACATTGCATAAGTTGATTTATTGAATGGACTCATAGTTAATTCTACAAGACATATTTTTCATCTCTTCTCAGTTGTAATCACTCTCAGTTCAATTTAGTTTGTTTAGCTCACGCGCTTTGGTACAATGCTCTCAATGACAGGTACATCCCAAGCCTCTGAACGTTGGTGACAGCGCGCTTATTTATTGTACTGTGGATATACAACCTCTTGGGGGTCAGTGTCAATCTGAATTGCCTCCTCTTTATCCCAATTTCAATATGGTTTGCTCGGTAACTCTTGGGGATTTCTAGAATTGATTGAGAGATTGTCATCAGGTCAGCTGATAGAGCGACTGATGATTGAGAGATTGTCATCAGGTCAGCTGATAGAGCGACAGAGTTCTTCTCCTATGGCGATGGAATGAGGAATTTTACCATGTCGGAATTTCCTATTTTTGACCCCAAAATCGGATTCAGCACCTCGAAAACCCCCTAAAGCAAACTTTCAGCCCGATCTTCCTAATTTACGAATAAACAAAACAGTGTAGAAAATACGAATGTTTAAAAAAAGCGGGAAAATGACGTCATGCTGGAATAGTTCATTTATGGCCGCTTGAAGCGCTGATATCGAGAAATCTATAGTCCCCAGATGCAAAATTTCACTAAACAGTAAAGTTCGAAATCGAAAAACTGAAGAAAAAAATAGAAAAAGCAAGATGAGGAAAATTAGTGTTTTTGTTTGATAACTTTTCTCTTTAAAAACACGATTTTGTCGTCCCAATGGGCAACACTGGGTGGAGCCGGCGATCCTAACAGCCCAATCAGCGAGCGTTCCCGCTTCACGTCCGTTTTCCCGGTTAGTTTTGAAATCAAAAATTTTGATTGTCTCCCAAAAATAACAGGAGACTTATTTTCCGAAATCAGCCCAATTTTCATCTATCCCACACCATTTACTATTCAGGAAAAATGCAAACAGAATTCGGTGAAATTCCTCATTGTGTAATACCTACACCGCACCTTGAGGACTTCTGGAAGTGTTTGGAAAACTTTTTTCTTGTTCATCCATGAAATTTGGTACGGTTATAATTATTTGGTATGAGGTTAGTTCTTCATAAGGAGAGTCGTTCTTTGGTGAGAAGGTATTAAAAAAAATTACAGTCTGCTCAGAATTTTAGTAATCGTACCAATGAAGGCAAAATCCCTTCTCGTTTTGTCATTATTCGGAAATTGAAAACAGTTAAAGGTGCCAGAAGGCAATTTAGAGTGATAGTGGTTTTTCACGATTAATGTCGAAACTAGATGGAATTTTATGCTCAAAATTGGGTTGATTAGGTAGGTACTTGAATTTGAACTCCGATATTTAATTTTTTTTAAAAATTTCCGAAGGACAATTTTTCGTTATTCTGATTGGCTAGTCAGATATGCAAAGCTATTAAAAAGTGTTACTTTTCGTTCCTATGTTTCGAGGAACTAGTTTCTTTTTTTGGTCTTGTTGTCCTACGAGATAATTCGTATTCTAAATTGTAGGTCCTCGTATAGTTACGCCACCTTCTCAAACATTCTCTCTTTTATTCTCTCACGATAGAAGTTCTAAGTAAAGAGATTATATTTCGTTGTCAAATGTGACCAATGATTGAAACTTTGTAGGAACGATGCGATGTTTATTGTACCAACTGCCGTTAGCTGACCGGTTCCCGTGAGATCACTGAAGTTAAGGCCAGTAGGCCCGGGAGATTGTCTGGATTGGTATTCAGACTCTAGGAGGTATCACAGGTCTAGATAATTTTTCAGGTAGTGCCGTTGGTGAACCTCACTACGGGAGAGGCAGTAAGTAGCCACGAGCAAAATCATCAGAACCATTTTATCCTGATCTTCCCCTTGGAAGAAAACTGATGACGTCGACGACGCCAGGCCAACCTGAGATGGTTGTTTAATTCATTTTTTTTATTGTCTCAATTTATTTAGGTGAAATTACTAGCAATTTTATGATTTAAAATTTAACGTATGGTAACGGTGACTCACCTCCCCTTGGTCATTACTGGCGTAAAGGATGTTATTGTCAACGTATACTTTGATGATGTCGTTTTGTTGTTTCTCGAGAATCGTTTTCTTGGCGTCCCACGTTCCCCAGTTCCACGCCTTGAAGGTTCCGTCGTTGGAACAGGAGTAGAGGGTGTCATCTAAGACGGCTAGGGAGTATACGTTTACCGGGTGAGCATCTATCGTCGCCACAAGCTCGAGGTCCTGCGTCCAGATCTGAAATGAAATAATAATTATAGTTGAAATCCTCTCTTAATAATTACGATATAGGTGCGCATCAGTGGAGGTTGTGATTTCGAGAAATGTTTCATGTTACCCGGGCATTATGAACAATTTCAAATTTGTGGAGATTCAAGTAAAATGAACCAAAATACCTTGGTAGACTCGGAAGCAAGAAGGTGTCTTTATAGTACCTATACAAGGCAGGGTATCTCATAAATGGACAATTTCGGGAAAATGGTCCTTTTCCACGGTAAAAAATTCAACCGACTTTTCTTTTTTTAAAATAGAATTGGAATGTGACAATATTGCGCATGAGCCCGCAACGCACATCAATTTTTTTCGATTGGAAACCCCACTTTTATCGTAAATTCGGATTCTATATCAAATTGTATGGACATTTTACTTCGACGAATTTTTTTTTTTTCGCTTGCATCACTTTGTGGTGGTCGCTCTCCCGCATTGCCTGTGTTTTTGTAAGAATAATTGGTGAAAAAAATTATTCATGCAGTACTATGAATTAATGAGCGTATTTCCAAAGACATCTTCAAAGCTATGATTAAAAATGTAATTGGTAACGAAGTGCGCGTCATTGACTTAAATTATAATTCCTTACAAAAAAGTCGATAAAAAAATTACCAAAGAAAATGATGATTTCCTAGAGGATTTCCATTCATTATGAAACATCTGCATACAAATTTGGTAAGCTGGGACCTACTGAAAATTTTCTGGTGTTTCGAGTAGAATTCGTTATGGAATGTAGTCTCGTGTGCCGTCCGATTTCGAATACTTTTCAAAGATAATGATGGCGAAGTAACCCATGTTTAGTAGATGGCCAGGCTATACACCATAATTGAGGTGATATGCTCCACTTTTTTGCTCTCCAACTGTCGAAGACAGGGAAGTTATGTATACGTGCAGCATATTAACAAAATGTGGGACCTCCAAAATCATTCATTTTAATTTCGTTGCAGAGCTCTCCGAACAATTTTGGTTCCTTGTCCGTTTGTCGTTTTCTCCGTCCAAGGCAAACAATGTGCGTGCTACTTCGTAGAAAGTTGAGTTTGAGTTTCTTAATCTCACACTATTTGGATAGTTTTCTGGTCTAGGCTTCAAGATTGGCTATGAATTTCACTGCATTTGGATTAGTAGGAGCTACACTCAAAAGCAAAAACGGTCGAAATCCTTCCCCCGGGGCAGAATTACTCCGAAACATTATTCAGTTTTCAAGACATTATCAAATATCAGTCTCTAGACTGTTCCATGGAGAGTTGGTCTAGACAACGTTGAATTCGAACTCACGAACAAAAATAGCAGATTAGACCCAGAATAATTGAGAATAAATAGCGAGAGATAGGGCCAAATGAGTTGTTGTACGCAATGAAAGAATTACGGCATAGAGCATTTCAGTAATAGGTGTGCAGAAACCGCGGATTGTGCGCTGCGAATCCTGAATCATTCCTTCGGGACCGACAGAGATAAACCATTATGTGAGCTCAGGTGAAGGATGAGAGACGGATGCAGTTGGAGTTCTTAGCTTGCTCCAATTATTCTTCTTTAGCAGTTAGTGTTTATAACCATCCCGACAACGTGGAATGCAATGGAATAGTTGCCAAGATCTTCAGTCACTCTTCTGGTGGTCGAAATGAATGGAACATTATACAAGCTCCTTAACTCTGTTACCTGACAAAATAATCCTCAGTCGCCGTTCAAGCAACCGCCTGGGTTCCTGTTACAATATTTCATCCTGTTTCTTTTGAATGGTCTCATTTGATTCTCGACTTTCCTGGTGAATAACATGAAAGCCCAATTCGGCTGAATGATTCATGAAGGGTCTATCAAGCTGGTATTGTATGGCTTTTGATCCCTAACTTACAGACTAAAAATTTATTTATATAAGTTTGGATTCCTAAAATGTGTCGATCTTAATAATTAAGATCTTAACAATTATTGTTGAAATGGTGATTATGACTTCTTGTCATGATTTAAAATGTGTGAAAATGAAGTTATAACGAATAATTCACACAAGTCTGCTTAGTACGGTGGGCAAAGTTTACTCCCAGGCATAAAATATACAAATAGAATTGCTTGAAGTAACATGATTGAGTGTAGGTGTTAGCACCACCATTGAAAAATTCTCACAAAGATGTTTTCTTGATCATGTTGATGGTTTTTTGAATTATTAGTTTACAACATGAATGAGAAGTTTCTTCAGATTTTTGATGATTACACAATGTGTAATCCTACATGTCATGTAGGTAATTTGGCTGTTACTGAAATCAATGGGCAATCATGCTGAGACCAACTTCAATCTACCCTCCAAATTTGAGCGAAATCGAGCCAATAAATCGTGAGAAATCGATGTGCATACGCTAATGTTGGTCCGATAGAAGATAATTCATAAGGCAACAAATCTGGGCTCGGTGGCGAGTTGTCCAATTTCTAGTGGCTAACTCGCATAAGAACTGAAAATTATCACAATCCGTTTCTTATAATAATGGGCGGGACAAGTAATTGACCACAGCCAGACATACACTGATTAAAAGTACCTAATTCAAAATGCGAGTACCTATTATTTTAATTTTTATTTTTTGGAAGACGCTCATTTTTTGACCTGTTGCACTCATACATTCGTCAATGAGGGACCAAAAAATAAATATGTTAGTTGAGTGTGCTGATTCAAAATTTGTCCGTTCTTGAGTAGTACCTATGTTAGTACCAAAATTGCTTACCCTGGAAGTCTGTATTAGGTAAACCTATCTTTTGATCCTATACTGTTGGTAGTATATTGGGCTCTTAAGATTATGATTGGGTTGTCAAGAGCATTATGGATGTATCCTCCTGCATATAGTAGAGGTAATGATATTTGTGAACACGTGAAAAGAAGCAATTAGTGACCTACAACATGACGTTCTTGTGTAGGCTTGCGGTAAATTTCATTCGAAGAATCGGTCATTTTCGAAGTTTAAACTCCCATATTACTGCATATAACTTAGGCACCAATGTTGCTTATATGTGACTAATTAGACGTTCTAGTTGAAAATGGTATTGGAATTCGAGTCAATGCCTCCGATCACCATCAGATCTTTTTGAAGTGGATTTTTTTCGTCATTTCGTCGCCTTTTATACAGCTTTGAAAATAATGCCTTCTAAAAAATTATGTCCCAACCAGCCTGGTGGGAACTATTTTTCACTCTCATACATGAAAATTCGAAGAATTTTAAAATTATAAGGAATCTGCTATGGATTTGTTCTAAGATGTTTATGAGCGAATATTTGAGAATGCTGATCTCCTTTCATTGATTGAGCTCTCTTGTATTTTTGCGTTTAATTAAGCATTACGGATGTTTGCCGCTGTTGGATGGAATGTGAGTCGGTCCCCTTGAGGTAGAAGTTGTCTTCATATTCATTTCAATCTTCACTTCTTTAGCTAAGTTTATTGTGACCTCCCTCTTCTCCTAAAAAAACGAAAAACCTACCGTACTTAATTTTTGTTAAGGTTATATTAGTCTCGCCGTGTCACAAGCTGGTCGTATTTAGCATTACTGGGTATTTTCTGCCTACACTTGAATACATTCCCACCTGGCCGTTCTGAAAAATCGCCAGAAACGATATGACACTTTTGAGGCCTCGAAACGAAAACTGAATGAAAAGCAACAAAAGGCAGTTAGTCAACTCGGTTATTTATAGGTGGCGGCCAACCTTTCCCGTCTATTTTCTCTTCCCAGTCGTTATTTTTTACCCATTCACAATCTCTTGACGTTTCGGTGAGTGGTATGGTATACCTACTACCACTCGTACAGCGTGTCAACCCTATCGCTCTGGCTTTTACGAGGATTGCGGCCTCCGAACTCATCTTGGCACGAACTCATTCCCAGCTTCTAGCTATCATTGTGAGATTTTCTTTTTGGTTTCGACTCATTTCGTTGAATCCCCTCTCCTCCGAGTAATTTATTATGTTCTCCACGGCTCTCTAAAATCTCTCCTTCCTCAAAATAATAGAGCAGTTTCGGTATCACAGGGTGAGTCACGAGTTGCTGACGCGTTTTGGCATTCCAACGTAAATTGAACACGAGGCCTCCCACAAGTCTCCTTGTATGAGATGTTTCCTGTTATTTATCTAGGAGAATTATATAAAAACTTTTTCTTATCCATTTAGCTTCTCGACACTTGGTATTTGGCGATGTCGTGGTCAAAATCGTTAGGAATGACAGTTTTTCATAATCTATACCGCCTAATTGTTCTCTTGTTTACGATGGTTTCTTTTCTCTTCGCCAGAGAGCGTTAATCGGGGTGAAAAAAGAATGTTGCTTCGTTTTAGAAAGAAAACAGATTACTATTCGAACGTCACGAAACGAAATGAAATCAATAAACTTTTTATTACGCATTCCTACGATCTAACTTAATTTATAGAATCTTGGAATCTGAGCAGATCAACTCAAAGAAATGTATCATCACATGCAAGTGTCTTACGGATGTATCATACGAAGGAAGGTACCAAAAGTAAGTTTAGTAGGGTTTTAAAAAATCTAATTCATTAAGAACAATTAAATTGAAAATTTATTTAAATTTTCTTACCACATGACGGGGTAACAAAAAATTAACCAAGGTAAAGTATCTTCATTATCTCAACTTTTTAGTGAGAAATAATTTGTTCCGGATGTCCTTATCTGTTATAAGTATTTTTAATTGCCTAAATTTCATTGTGAAATACAGATCTCATTGGCATTTTCAATTTTTTGCTCCTACTACTCAGTAACCAAGTGAAATGTTCAAGTTTTACCATTGCCTGATGAAATTGTGAGAACGAAGTTACACAATTAAGTGTGTTTGCGAATATTTATACAATTTTAATTTTTGTTTGATCAAGAGTAAGATTTTTGTGCACTCTGAACGCAGAATTACATGCTCCACAACTTCCACTAAATGGCTTTTTTTTACGTGGGAATCACCATTTTCTAGCTGCAGACATTCAAATTGGAAGTTACCTTGATTTTTCGGAAAATTGGTCAAAATCGACATTCTTTGACGGCTCGTCGTGCCCTTACGGCTGAATTCAGCCCATTAGCCCATTCGACGCAGAATTTTGTACTCTTTAATTTACTGTATAGAATATGTTTTACTTTATACCCTTTCAAAGTTAGTTGTTAAAAACTTTTAAAAAGTGCTGAAATTTCGAGGTTTTGCCGGTGTTCAGACCATACATTTTTGAGAAACCGCAAGAAAAATTCTACACCAAACGTTCCCAAAACGCCTGGTAACTGGATTATGATGATACGTATCACTATGGAGTACTCTTCTCACTCAACCTAGGGAGAGAACAAATATTGTCATCGGCAGAAACTTCAGGGTGGGTTTGATCAACTTCCTCGACGTTTTATACAAACATCGTGTGGATGTCATCGTAGCACCATTGGCCATTGGCCCTAAATATATAATTTTGGAGAATAATTCCTACATATCGGTGAGTTTTTGGGAGGGGGGGGGGCTCAAAACGTGCTAAAAACGACTATTCCCACCTATTGATTCATTATTTTCAATAATAAACTTTGAGACTCGAGCAATAAAAATTTATCGAGAGAAATTGATTAGGCACAAATTACTTATCCGATACTACCGTCTTCAGGAACTAACAAATGCGCAGGCTTTGATTTTAGTTAATCCGAATTCAAGAAGATATCAACCCGCAATCGATGAAACCTTTTTATTTACCTGTCTACCGCACAAAATAGTTCCATCCAGTGTATTTCAGTTGCTGAGGAAATAACATAATTATGTCAAATTGATATTATTATGACATGTACATTATGATCATGGATATTATGTCTAAGTGGGGGACTATCGTCCGCGAAAATGTAACACGAAAATAATGCAACGTTTCTATTCAGTCGATTTTCACGTACAACGATTCACGTGACACTAGCGATCTTATCACATTAATTAGATTCTTATAATTTCTTACTCAATTTCATTTATGCAGCTTACTGAATTTACTGAATACTATGAACGTCTACTTGAATTCAACATTTATGATGTCTGTTTCTTCCGGAGTTTCACGAGCGTGAATCAACGAATAATCAATCTTTTTATCACAAATAAATCATTTAAATCTAAATTGTGATGGATGGCATTAAGAACGGTGATATGTACAGAAGTTTGAGGACCAATTAGGATAGACAAGGATAGAATCCAGCGAATATTTAATTTAAATGGAGGACACATCCAGGATCTCATGTTTCTCCCAAGAAGGAAGAAATTTGTGACTACCTGAATAACAATAAAGTTGTTTGTCAGCATCTGCTTAGCCCTGATTAAGTGAGCTGTTTGTGACCTACAGAAGAACAAAACATTCATCACTATTTTCTGTAACGCCTTTCTTTATGGGGTTTTGGAAAAATGAGTGGAGAACGTGCAAGCAGACTCCTAGGGCGCTTCATTACTGCCAATATTAATAAAATTGGCGTAAACCCAGGTTCCGGACCCCAATATTTGTGAGTTGGTGACGTAAGGTTAAATAACTCAATTTAGCATTGTGAGAGCCCAAAACTGGATATTTTGAAATTGAAAATCGTCGATAAAAAGTTATCTACCCTTCAACACTTTAGACCCCCGAACTTTATTCACCCTAACACTTCTATTGACATTAGAGCCCCAATTTGAACTGCATTTAAAAATCCTTGATCTACTATTCCCAACATGCTAATTCGAGTCCACCCCTTCTTCTCTCCCGGTGCCAAAACGGTAATCGTTTAAAACATTGAACTTTCATCTGTTGGTTTTGGTAAGATCACTTCAGTATTCAAGGTGAAACACCTAAAAACCCTTGGAATACGCGGTTTCTGGTGTCCTGGCACCTTGATGACATCGCTTATTTAGTCCTTAGTAGCACAAAGAATATTTCATTGAAATCCAGAGGAAAATTTTATTTTGATACTCTAGTGAAGTAATGTGCAACTGGAAAGCAGCCTGTGTCGAACATCCATATCTGATGAGAATTAGGACTAAGTAGCTCGCTAGAATTGTTGTCAGAAGCGCCTTGTTTACTGTAAATAACCCCCCCCCCTCATGTTCCTCCCCCTTAAAGATAAATTTGGAAATTCCAGTGACGTAGTACACAACTAGATAGATTTCTGCGCCGAGCATGAAAAGAACCAAGCAAATCGGTCGGAAACCATGGCGAGGGTAGAGTAGGTACACAAGATTTGTCACACACACTGTCAGACATACACTTAAGGGTTTTTTCGCGGATTCGGATTCAGAATGGTCTTAAACGGGTTTGTATGTGGTTTTTCTCCTTTAAGTTTTATCCTCCTTCACACCCGATTAACTTATTAATCCCAAAAGGACAACCAAGAGGCCAGAGGCCGGATGAGTGGACAAACTGACAGTGAGGAAAGATACAAATTATGGTGTGTGCTCATGAAGTAGGTGCACAATTTCATGATTCTGATTCATGTATAAACTTCGGTTCAGGAATAGAGAGATCAGCATGAGCATTGAAGATCTTAATTCGCATTAAAATTCTGTACCTCAGAGGTCAACTATCGTATGTTCAAAATTCTCGTTTTCGAGATTTTTGTTTTGCATGTGCATTCTTTCTATTGTATTTTGTATTCTATTGTATTGGTAGGCATAAACAGATTCTACAGAATTAATTTGAGCATGATAAAGTCATCAGAATGGGCCATAGGGATCAAAATAGGTGTACCCACAACTTCTTTTGGCTCTGCTGTAAAATCGCCAAAATGTCACTTACGATAATCGACCTCTGAGGTACAGAATTGTAGTTTTGAAGTAGAAAAAAAGTTATTTCTGTAGGCAAACTATTTCTCATCTCGTCTTGAACATTCTCCAAATCCAGATCTTAATCGTGAATAATTGCTTTAAATCTCTTCATTAGTGAATTTTTGTGAGTAGGGTGTAGGTAGGTTTGTTGGTAACTATTAGTTAAAGTGGGAAGATTTCATCGTTAGTTTTACGATGAACGTTCACACCTTTCGTTTTGGATTTTCTTCGCTATAATGACTGTGATTTATACTTTCAGATTTACACGTTTGGCCTACTGCCACTGATCAACATCTGCATATTGCTCCAATGTTTGTGTCTATGACCAAATGTCCCACTTTTTGTGGGAGTTAGTTCCGGGGTTTTCCTTCACTTGAAAGTCGGTGTCGACCCTCAATCCTCAGCTATAAGCAGACGGCACCATACCCCGGAGGAAGAGTTTATTCCAGCATTGCAGATTTGATTATTCCAAAATTATTACTAGACCCGCCGTTTTCAGAACATTGTGCGGGATGCGTAAAAATGAAATGTAATCCTGAGGCTCAAGAATTTAAAAATTTAAGGTAATCGAGAGCTTTTAAAGTAGGGATTGTAGTAGCAATAAATTTCTAATCAAAATGTCTAATTTCAATCTAAGCATTAAATTTATGTTTTTAGAAAATTCTACAGTAATACTTCGGCATCCTTGTGCGATTAATCTGATGTGTAGAAATACAACACTCAACGGAGAGAAAAATAACCTCATAAATATTCGTCTTGAACCATTCTGAATCCAAATCCGCGAAAAAAACCACAGTTGTACGTCTGTGGGTATATGAGTATGCCTTGTGTACTCTGTGCAGGCCTTAATTTCAGACTGATTTGCTTGGTTATTTTTTTGTTCGACGCGGAAATGTATCTAGTTTTGCACTACGTCGAATTTAGAAATTTGTGTTTAAAGGGGAACTGAAAATAAGGCTCATTCTGAGAGTACCTAGAGCGCACCATCTACTCCTCAATCCTTAACCGGTTTGCGTGTTTCTTTTTTCGTTCGACTCAGACAACTTCCCAGTTGCACATTACTTCACCAGAGTATCGAAATTCCCTTGAGGAGGGTGCGGGTGAGGGGACGGTATTCACAGAATTATTTTTCAATATTTTGGCTACTATAAGGGTTTGGTACTATTGGAACCCAAGCATTGAAGTTGAGGGAACTATCCATATACCTCTGAATTTTCATGAATTATTCTTTGTGCTACCATGGAACAAATTACCATGGTGCCAGGACACCAGAAACCAAGTATTTCGTGGGTTTTTGTGTTGTTCACGTTGAACACGGACTGCCTACCTAAACTAACAGATGAAACGTTACTCGAATTCGAAAGTTGGGTATCATAATATGTATGTATCATATGTTTGAAGTTGAAGTGTCCATGTCAACAAGTGGCAATTTTAAGCACACCACATAGTTCATAATACAGTACTCAATACAATACTTCAGAGTCTAAACAAAAAGGTTGCGCTAGCTATCTTTGAATTTTGGTAACCAACATGAAAAGTTGTGTATTTGTATGCATGCTCCTGGATACGAGAGCATCAATGAGGAATTTCACCGAATTCCTCTCTTCAGCTTTTTCTAATTTTTTCTTCAGTTTTTCGATTTCGAACTTTACTGTTTCGTGAAATTTTGCATCTGGGGACTATGGATTTCTCGATCTCAGCGCTTCAAGCGGCCATAAATGAACTATTCCAGGATGACGTCATTTTCCCGGTTTTTTTTAAACATTCGTATTTTCTACACTGTTTTGTTTATTCGTAAATGAGGAAGTTCTGGCTGAAAGTTTGCCTTAGGAGGTTTTTCGAGGTGCTGAATCCGATTTTGGGGTCAAAAATAGGAAATTCCGACATGGTGAAATTCCTCATTGTATCATTTGTTTTCCCAAAGAAATCTTCCTAAAAATCAATGAAATTTGTAAGAATCACATCGATACCAGCACAAAGTAGCTTTGTCCAGAAACGGAGTTTTGAGAAAAACGCAAAAGAAATTATCACCAATGCACAATTCCTAACATAATGGCTTATCACACTAAACTCCCTAATTTCTTCAATAAATTTTCAATCTATAATCGTCAAGAAGATCAATAGTAGTTTCGTTGAATTGAGTTTGGTACTTTCACATTATACGGGCGCCACTTATATACAGCGCGCTGCGGCGGTTAGGTTATCGTAATTATGTTCCTAGGACTTTCCTTGTTTCGTAACGAATCAAACTATACCCGATGAGTCATACTTTCGCCCGCCAAACTCCTTCCGAGCAGCATCACCTAGACACGTATTTGGTGGAGTACATGTGGCGGTCGGGTGTGGCGGCTAGCGGCGGTGACGCTTTCAACACCATCCTCGCAGACATCGGTGCCTTCCGGGAGGCAGAACGCCAAAACCGTTCCACTTGATTTTGGGTGATTTCGTACGTAAGTTTATTAAAGTATGTTTTATATAAATATGTGTTTTTTTAATTGATTTCCGGTACCAAAAATCCTAAAAATGTAGTGGCGCCCGTATAATGCGAAAGTACCTTGAGTTTTTCTGAAAAAAAAAAAAAAAAAGAAACAGAAAAATTTATGCTTTAAGGTATCGATATATAAATAATTTTTATTATGTCCTAATGAAAACCTATGTATATTTGTTGTACCCAAAATGCAGTAGCCGAGTGGGTAGTACTCTATGAGTTCGTGGAGACAAGTAGAACATGAATAGGGACTCTAAACATATTAAAACATTGTGGAAAGACAATTAATGGACCCCCAAAGAAAAATTCCGTTTCTCTTTGATAGTTACAATACTTATTGTTACGTGTAAAATAAATAAAAAATATAAAAAAAAAATATATATTAAAACATCCCAGTGCGTACGTTGTTATGGTATACTGAAAATCGAAAATACAGTTATATACTCCATGCGTTCGGGGTGAGGAAGAGAGTATTTATTGGGGTTTTTGCAGTCGAAAAATGGAAACTTTGAAAATTCGCTCATTCAATCATGATGCTCCAATGGTTTTTTTTGTCTACTATACTGGTCCATATCTAAAGAAGAAAGTCCAAGTGATATCGGTCAGAGGAAAGCTGAGGTTGACGTCCAAACAAACATCTCGATGTAGTCTGGGACCTAGCAGTCACTGCCAACAGATTCAGTTGCCACTTTCCAGTTGTGTTCGGTTGGTATATTTTGTTTTCTTTAGGGAGTGCAATTATTACTTACGAGCATAATGACGAATGACGGTATTCGATTGAATTTTTCGGTATCTGAGTTTGAGAGTACGGATAAAAAACGTCATGTGATGGTGAATAATTATAAATTTTGTTTCCACAAAATGCTGAAAGGCGATGTCCGTAGGTTTTGTTGTTCGAAACGTAAATGCACGGCCTTTGTTAAATTGAGTCCCTCCAACTTAATACTGGAAAATCACATCCGTCATAATCACAAATTAACTAAGGTATGGTATGTGTGATATCCAATATCATACGTATTTTCCTGCATTTATCTCGTTCTGAGACTTCTACGTGGTACTTCATTATTAGTTAAGTATGTTGGTATCTAAAATTGGGTAAAATTAAATCTGTGAATAATTCAATTATTAAAAAGAATGAGCAATTGCTTATTTGTGTCAACTTTTCTATTGCACTTTACTGTCAATTTTTGCATGCTTTGTTGACCATAATATGATAATTATTGTTTCCATCTCTTCCGGAGATAGCATTGTTTTCTATTTCGAGTGATTGTCATCATTTCTACTCGCATTTTCATGTGTTAGACCTCTCTGAACAATTTTGCGTCTGTGTTACAACAAATCCATAGTAGGTACCAAAAGTTCAAAATCACTCGATTACTATCCGATTTCATTGAATTTTCAGTGATTGTGTGGCCCGAGGACTTGATGGATGTATATCTGATCCGGATTGATGATTGCACTTGTGCATGTACAAACGTGAGATCCACTTAGCCTCATTTTGGTTTATTATTTTCAATAATGAACCTTTGGAATCGAAAAAAAAAAATGTTAACACCCCCTCAAAATTTGATGGTTTACGTTTCAAGGTACGTAGAATCCAAAAATCGAATAAAAATTTGGCCGTCCGTCCGCCGTACGCCGTACGCGGCACTTTTGCCACTTAGCATTGACCGATTTTGATGAAATTTGGTATGTAGGCTCCAATTGGGGTCTAGTTGTGCCCCGAAGATTTTGGTTGATGTAGGTCACTTCTAAGGGTTCCAAAATCAATTTTGAAATTTTGAAAACGCCCTAACTCAAAAAATTTTGATATAAAGGTATTGTTTTTCCTTCAATTTAAGATTCTATAGAATTTTTAGAATTTTTTAAGACCACGCGGAGCTCTGTAGGACAAACCGTTCGCTCCCTACGAAAATTTAAGGGTTTATATTGAAATATATATATATATAAATCAAAAAATCAAAACACGAGTGTGAATCGCAAAAGAGGCCTAATCTCCGTTCAAATTAGAGCTGACCGAAATGCGATCGATGGTTGGTGATTTTGATTTTTTTTCTTTTTTTTCTTTTTTTCTTCATATTGGATGGTTGGTGATTTTGTAGACGAGTGATCTATATAGAAAAATAATAAACCATTGTGTAATAATTTGCAGCGTTTTTCACTAGGTACCTGGTAGTCAGATTTCGGTAATACTTGGATGAAGGATTGGGGACTGACATTCTATCAGATTTCTGTATGATTTTGATGCAATTTTCTGTTATTGTGCACGGTGGGTCCAAGATGCCGTTGATGGTAGCATACGAAAAATTTGAATCTGCCTAACATAATTTTCACCCTTGATACATAGGAACCCCTGATTTTTAGATTTCGCTCTTATTTATTGAGGACTGACGTTAGATCATTTCATATGATCAGATCATTGATAGCTCAGCATTGATATGAAAAATGAAATCCTTGCAGCAAGCAAAACTTTTTCTTAACTATAGTTTTCTTGTCAGACACTTTCTACTGTGAGCTAACATTCAGCTAGGTACCAAAATTGTTCCTTTAATGGATAATTTGAGAGCAATAATCTTATATTTCCTACTTATCGAATTTTCCATCCCGCTCTCATGTTCAGTATCTTTCAGTACTATCTATTTATAATCGTACGTTGCAGCTTGTAGATGGATAAGAATCATCTGATGGTGTGCCAAGTTTCAAAGATTCATGATTATGTTCCCTCAATTTATCCAATAATTAATTTGAACGGGCAACGAAGGTACCTATAAACTACAACACGAACTACGAGTGGCACTAGTGATGCCTGATACAAGTTGATGTTTTCTTTGACTTACGATTTCCTACGGTGACTTCTTACACGTCAAAAGGTATAGCGTTTAATTTTCTAACCTCACACTCGCCCACTATTCATTCAATTTTGTCCTTCGATCCTAATCTTGGAGTCTTCCCTCGTTTCCTAAATTGCTTGGAATGAGCCATGACTTCCATATATAATGAATTATATCGTGTGTATTATTTTTTTCTCTGGACGGTTCGTTTTAAAATAACTTGATAAGTGACCGCGATGTTCAGCGTTTCTTTATAGGGATTCGTGGCTTGACTTGCCGTTGCTTCTAAAAGTTAGTCGGGAAGCACGAATGACATCCTGCCTGGCATATAAATTACCTTCTAGGTACCAATATTCTCGAGAGAGGAGACAATACCCAGTTTACGGTTTTTATCATTGTTATAGTCTGATTTTTAAGTCACATGAAGTGTTTAGGGTTGCTAATTAGGGGCGAGCTGTTTCTAACGCGAGATTATTCTTCATTTATTCTCATGTACATTGGTTTCTACTGATGGTCATGGTAATGTCAATCTACGTTTTTCTTAAGCCTCTAATTTCCCTTCAAAAGTGGGAAAATCGAGCTACCAGATCTTGATTAATTGATGTTTGAATAAAATTACGTCTGAGCGTTCAAACACACTGCTGTTTGTCTGATGTCGACGAAATTCATTGAGGGCTTCTTCATCATTATCTTGTCGTGATTTCGAGTATTTATGCCAGAGACAAGGATGGACCAGAGACAAATACGGAACCAAAGTTGTTCAACAATTTCCAAATGGAAATGGTTAAGACTAAAAATTTTGTCCTGAAAAATCTATCATACTCGTGGATTCACTCTAAGAATCGCGCAGCCTGTTGGGTTATGCAAATATGTTCTCTAATTAGCCACTGTTCTCGTTAGGCTCGTTTTCATCTCTCTGACACTGTTCCATTTAGAAATACCATTGGTACTTTCTGAAGGTCCATACAGCTCTATCAGAGTGTGTAGATCGATTTTTTATGCTCAAAAACGTCTGTGTAGGCCTTCGTCTTCCAATAAAGCAGATTTACATTTTGTTTAGCTTAGTAGCCTCAGAGTGTCTCCTCCTCACTTTCATAATACTGTACTGGAAGTAAAGAAATATCTCGAGCAAATGCTCAGTCTGATTCCGTACTCATAGTCCCCACTAAGTCAAGTCAAGACCCTCGTAAAGATTTTTCTTAACTTACTCAAGTTAAGAAAAAACCCTCACTTATCAGGATTTTTCTCGTCACCGCCTCGGAAGTCAAGTTGGCACCCTGGCGGGAAGCATATTCGAAATATTGAACAGATTTATTTCCATAGTTTGTATTTTTCACCAAAAAACATCCAGGTAATATTTCGTTTAGTTGCATTGTCATCATCACTGTTTTTCACGTTTTCATGACTTCTCTGATTTGTCATTCTTTTCATTTGTGCCGATTTATCCTCGTTATCTGCTATTTGTGCGTTTTCTCACTCGACGGATCTTCCTCACGACAAGAAAAGCGTGCATAAGTAAGGAGGAGAAAATGTTGAGGGGTCAAGTTTTGAAATATCGGGGTACTGTAGAAAACGAGAAAAGTGATTCTGTCAGTGTGCTGGAACTAAAGGCATGGGAGAATATTACGGACGATTGAACTCATCAGCAGGATTTCACAATCACGTAAGTTACTGACACTTTTTTCATGTTTTTATTATTAAGTGATTAATCTCAACTATACATCTACTTCAAGTTAGATTCCTAGTTCAGTACTATCATATCATTCATACATTCCTTGTTCAGTCGGAAGAATCTACCTATGTGATGTGAAATGGTAGCAAGAGATTCTAGAATAAGGCTTGAGAGGTTTACATTTTTACTATGTGAAACCTGTTTGTTGCTACACATTTAGCAAGGGGCTAAATTCGATTTTTTAAAAAGGAAAACGACTATTTTAAAAATGCATAGTCCAGTTGTATCATTATGTATAATGGTGTATTCGGACCTTATGCATTTGATCAAAACATTGATGCTGATTCCGAATATACCATATTCCTTAGATAGCTATACCTGCCTTTCAAAGTGAAATTCTTTAAAAAATGGTTTATTGGCGATTTTTGACTCTTTTTTTGAACATTTGTCTTTGTCGGAAACATTTTGTTTTTGAACACTACTATTCATTTGGTCTTTATTTATTTTGACCTACTACGCCATTCCTATTACTACTCAACTGTTTCAGGAAGAAAACCCGACCTGGAACTAGAAATTAGAGTGGAGAGGAATAGGCAGCAAGAGAGAGAAATCAGCCTGGAGGCGGTTGAGCCACGAGGATGAACTCTTCAAGTTGAAGAAGAGGAAAAAACTGGAGATGGATTAATAATTTTGTTTCCATTTTTATTGTTTTGGAAATTTTTTTTTTTACTTTTATTAACAGTTTTGTTATTTGATTACTTTCAAATTACAGACAAAGTTTTCACTGTTTATCATCTACATTTTCCTTCCCTAGTGTGTAAATCCATCAGCAATAATATAATAAGACCATGGATTAAAAAAATTATTTCATTTTATTTTTATTAAGGTAAACGCTTTTTAGTATAGCTTAGCTCCTTACCTAATTAAATAGAAAAACGCTGCAAATTATTACACAAAGTTTCATTATTTTTCTATATAGATCACTCGTCTGCAAAGAACTCGGCTTTGCCACTGTCACCACCTGCCGACCACGTACGTACCTACTACAGCGATCCCATTTTGGTCAGCTAAAATTTGAACGGAGATTAGACCTCTTTTGCGATTCACTCTCGTGTTTCTGATTTATTGTAAGCCCAACCCTTAGGTTCTTGTAGGGGGCGAACGGTTTGTCCTACAAAGCTCTGCGTGGTCTCTAAAAATTCAATACTTAAATTGATGGAAAAACAATATTTTTATATCGAAATTTACAACCCTTAGAAGTGACCCACATCAACCAAAAGCTTCGGGGCACAACTAGACCCAAAATGGAGCCCGTATACCAAATTTCATCAAAATCGGTCCATGGGAACTAAGGGAAGTGCCGCGTATGGCGGACGGACGGGAAAATCTTTATTCGATTTTCGGAATCTAAGTAAGGTAAGGTGGGGCAAGTGCGTGGTATGTTTTGCAAAGTTCACCTTCAACAAGACCTCAATAATCTGCCGTTGATGTTAAGTTAATATTTCTTTTTGCTCTTGGTACCTATGAATCCCCTGTTTTCAAATATATAATTGTTTTTTCCATAACCTTGAAAATTATTAGCATTATCATCAAAAAGGTTTTTCAAGTCCGACTTACGCACTTGCCCCGTCAACACGGGGTAAGTGCGTAACTGGCCTGTGAAAAGCTTGGAACTTGCCTGCTACTTTCGCTGGGGCAAGTGCCGAAAGGAGCATCTTCCAACAAGGATTTTGCAAATTGAAATTTCAAAATCGGACAAAAATTCACTGAGTTATTAACTTTCCTCTTCGACCTATTTCAGGGGGAGGGAGAATGCAAACAATGTCATTTTTCTCAACTGAACTGATGTCCTCTCGTGGTGGGTATTTGAATATGGTACGTCCTCCAGAGGTTGAATGTTTTCTCATGAATTTGATCATTGGGTCCCCCTGATTGCGCCCTACCACGCACTTACCCCTTTTTGAAAAACTAGTGGGGTAAGTGCGTGGTAGGGCGTAACTCACTGATTAAAAAATATTACGTTTTTATTCAGTTATAAGAGTGAAATACAACTACAGAACTTGTAGATTAACCTCAGAAACAGTTCAAAATACTCACCAATTTGGCCGATGGAAATGGATGAAGATGGGACCACCAACTTTGCAGCAGACTGAAAAGGCACAACGTGACTTCATAACTCTCTGGTGAAATTGCCATCGGCGTTAGCGCTCTCTGGCGGATAAGTGTTAGAAGGCATATAGTTGCCAACGCAGTCTGTAGATGGCGTCTAGTTTTGAATTCAATAGCAACAGTTATGACCCACTTACGCACTTACCCCGTTTCTGCACTTGCCCCACCTTACCTTACCTTGAAACGTAAACCAAACAAATTTTGAGGAGGGGTGGGAGGGGGTAAACAATTTTTTTTCTTGGTTAACATATTTTTTCTTGGTCGATTCCAAAGGTTCATTATTGAAAATAATGAAGCTATATAGAAAATCATAGTGCAAAATAAACTGGCGACAGTTTTTTAAAATAAACAACGCGTTTAGGTGAATATTCGATGTTGGATCCAACACCGCTAGTGTAAACTCGGCTTTAGATTTCTCAGAATGTTAAATCTGCGCCTGTAGATAAAATACACATTGATAATTGTTCTCCTTATGGACGCCTCCATCTCTAGAACACTCCTAAAGTTTGCTTGCTTGCTCGAATATGACAAATCGAGATACTGAACGTAATAACTGTATACAATTCGTACAGTGTTTTCTTTGACTAAGAGGGCGAAACCATCTAAGAGGTAACCTCTAACGTGAGTACACTCTATGTACCTACCATTATTTGCCCCATTCATGTAACGGGTTACTGTTTGAAAAGAGGGTTTGGTCATGAGACGCTTTGCGGTACAAACGTTCCTACATTAAAACTATCGTTCGAGGAATACATCAAATTCCTTCAATCGGATGTTCTTTTGGTCGAGTGGTGAACGGAAAAGATTAATCAAGTTGAGAGATTGTAAATCTCGTGTGAAGTTCAATCTTACCGGTTATGTACTTCTTCGACTCGTGTCATCCATACCCATCTTTATTTGTCCTATTTTTGTCATCCTTCAAAATCATTTACTAACCAGATTCTAATAAATTGAACCATCTAAAATGGCTTGTCTTCACTCACCTTGATTTTCCCGTCATCACCTCCGCTCACGAGGTGGCCGTCGTGGTAGAGAAGAGTGATCACGTCGTTTTCATGTTTCCCTTCTTGAGCGCTGCAGATCATTTTAAAACACGAGGAGTCCACTTGCGCGGCCCTCTGTTTAGCTCTCCACGCCATTTCTTGTTCTTTCCTGTTCTCCGCGTTTACTGATTTTCAAAAGTTATCTTACCCGACAGATTTTATTTTCTACCCGACTCTACTTCTTGAAGAGATTTCAAAGGGCGTCAGTATTGTGCGGATCACTTCGTGAGAGGACGGGTCAAGACCTAGGAACGTTCTAGCTGTCGCCGCGAAAGACGCACTGCCCCGAGGTCCAGTTTCTTTCCCCCAAGTGGAACCCGGAGGATGTGCTATTTTTACTTAGAATCTACCGGATTCAGTCAATTTTTTAGGCGTTCCCTCGTTATTAATATGGTAGGCCTTGCTTCCGGTTATATATACAAGGAAAAAATTCTCGGGAATTCCTTGCTCTCGTGTGAAAAACGAATTCCTCGTCAACAAATTGCCTCCCTTTTTGGGACTACTCTGCGCATACCTTTGTCCTTTTTTCGTATCACCTAACTACTTCATGCGAAATTTCCGTGTCCCCCAGCCAGTTTGAGCTATTTTATTAATATAACTGAAGACAACCTTCAGCCTCGTTTGGGAGGTTTCCACCATTTTCATGAGTTATTAGTACTGTAGTGATGAGATTTTTTTCCTCTACACGGGTCGTTAAGCTAGTTGCTGGAGCGATGAGTGTTGCAATTCAGAACACGGATAAATTTTAGTTGTTTCTCATACCCCGCTGAGGTGCAGATTTCTTTGGCTTTGCCATTGTGATCAATTATGAAGGAAAAAGTTCCATTCTCAAATAAAATGATTTAAAGATAGAGACTTAAGTCTAGCTTCTTCAAATACATTGCACGAATGTATGGATTATCAGAAATTGACGAGTCTGACTAATGCGATTGATTAGTCCCAACCCTATCCATATCCACAAAAAAAATCTCGGAATCGGATAAAAAATGTGGAAATTATGGTTGTACCTGAAAGGATTTCACGTTTGAGCAGTGGCTACTTATACGGTCACTATAAAATTCAAGTGGAAATGAGGCAGTATTCTCGTGGCTGCATTCAGTCACCAGATGAGAAAGAATTTAAGATTGTGCTTGAAAAGCATCATTTCATCCTGGGCACGCTTCGAAAGGCACGGAGGTTCAAGAGGTACACTGTTCAAGAGAGGTTCAATAGATACCCTTTGCTGAGCCTGTCAAAGTGAAAATGAACATCTCTACCATATATTGAGCATTAGTGTCCAAGGACTCAAGGTGGCCTCACCCTACGTCACGATGCGGTTGCCAAAGAGATATCCGGTACTTCCTCATCTAGCGACTGTAATTTTTGTTGAGAGGGAGGGGTTGTATCACATGCCGAGTGACCAGAACAAGAAGCCTGGCATCGTTACCGTCATCCTCGACAGGTCTTGCATTATCTTGGATGTCCAAGTTTTCAGAGGCAGCTTGGATATAGAGCATATCTAGCGGCAGATAAAGTATGATAAAGAAGATATGCGACAAGCGATGTCGTAGCTAAGAGCAAATTCAACCACTTAAGAGTCATGGCCGCGACCGTGTCATGGCGCGAGGCATGATGTGGAAAAAGTGCCACGGAGTTACTCGCGTTGGGCATCTCTGTTGGTATACTCCATGGTATCAACACCCGCTTCCTCCTTGGCTCATATCTGGTGGTCGTTGCTTTTGCTTCCATCCTTCTCTCCCACCCCGCCTTCCTCATCTTCCCTTTTTCCTAAGGCCGGCATAAACCTTCTCCACTTCATTAACCTTTTTTATTTATTTTTCTGGGGTGTCCCCTCCTCCTTTGAGAGGAGTGAAAAATTAAAAAATAAAATATAAATCAACACATTATTGTTCGGATAGGCGTACAGCTAAAATTAAAACCTAACTTTAATTGTGAAACACTATATACTTTATAGTTGCACCATTCTATTATTCAGAGTTTATAATAAATTTATTTATGCAGCCTCTATCTTCTAAAAGTATATTGAAACGAGAAAACAGTCAGTTCCTCGATTTCTAGGATCGTAAGAATGTCTGTCAGTACTAAGTACGTTGTTGAAAATCCTTTTCATACTTATTGGAGATGATCGTCATTGTTCAATCGCTTTACCAAATGCGGAAAACTTGGGATTCATCCCCTTTGAATGAAATCTCCTTGGGGGTCCTCAGTTTGTGTGACCCTGGCAGGTGTGTTAATACGCCACTTAACGTCTTTTCTTGGTCTCCATGGCTGGGTGACCTCCGCGAACATAAAATACCCTGAGAGGAAGCACTGTTGGCATTGTAGCTGTGAGGTCGGGAAGGGTTTTTTGATCTTAAAAATAGGAATATCAACGAGCCAAAAAACTTTCAAACATCTGGGACCATTTTTCTTCGACGCCCACCGTGAGCTAGGTTGGGACAATACGAGCGGTAAATGGAACAGCATAATTTCTCGATGTACCTAGGTTCGAATCGTAATCAACTTCACGAAAACCATTTAAGGGGTGGATGAACCTCGGAGCTAGGATTAAATTAAATCTGCCGATCAGAATTTCACAAAAAGATTTTCATCCGTAGATTAACCGAAGGTAACGTGTTATCAATAAGGCGACAGCTTTCGATTCGAAGATAATCCATGAATCTGAGAGTTTATGATTTGTCTGGAGAAGCAGTTAAGTCAATCCAGGCTTAAGTCAAGTCAGTTATTCAAGAAATACTAACATGGAAGATATTGTGGAATTGATTGGAAATTAATTTAAAAATTTGGTACAAATGAAAAAGATTGAGTGAGGAACCAAACTTAATGACATTTTTCGTATAGAATCCGAATCTGCAAAAAAAACTTACCTTGAGAAAAACCAAACTGATGCGCGAGTCCCGCATATGCGAGCAACCTCGAAAGTGTGATATTCTAATTCAAAAGTTATGGGGGTTTACCGTTTGAATTTTTTCTAGGGGAAAATATAACAAAATTGAATAGCCGATCCTATAAATTTTAAACACCCTAAACGGGGTAAATTGGTAAACATTAAAGTGTTTTTCTGACATTGTCAACGTTTTCATTAGGTACCTACCTATTTTTGATCGCTTTGATCCTATAAATTCTGAAACCTAAGTAGATATATTCATAGCTTTAGAAGGATTTTTGCTTCCGAGTCTACCAAGGTAGTGGAAGCTTTGTTTTCACTTTTCAAGGTTGAAAAAAAAAATTTCCCAAAATCAAAATTTCCACTTGCGTTTTACGTTTCAGACCTTCCTGAACAATTTTTGGTTCCGTGTCTGTCTGTCTGTCATGAAATCCTTGTCACAGCCATAACTTCTACATTTCCCATCCGATTACGATGAAATTTTCAGGGATTGTGAGGGTTGGCGTGTAGATGGTCTCCTATGAAAATCAATACCGCCGGACTGATAGTAGCTAACTTCTACAATTCTCACCCGATTTCGATGAAATTCTCAAGGATTGTTTGGGTTGACGTGCCAATGGTCTCATTTGAAAATCATCACCGACGGACTGATAGTAGCCGCTGCGCAAGCGCAAACGTTAAATCCTTGCCCCCGCCACAACTTACACATTTTCTACCTGATTTCGATGAAATTTTCAGGGATTGTGTGGATTGGCGTGTAGATCCCCTTTGAAAATCATCGTTCTCGGGTAGATAGTAGCCTATGCACATGCAAACGCGCAAATGTGTAACCTTGTAAAAGTGTGTATTCTTTTCCAGTTATCTTGAATTCACTTTTCAATCTGTAACCGTATTTTCTTATTTCCCCCTACCAGCTCCTTATGAGTATTTTAATTTAATTTAATGTTCTGTAATAGTTAGCTCTCTTATTCAAATGATGTACTAATTTGATTTACATTGAGTAGTACATAGAGATTGATGTTTTGAGATTAACTACATTGCATCGGATCGGAAGCTATGTTCCTTTCCCACTTGGCGTTTTCAAGTTTAAAATGAAGGAATAATAATTATTTTTCTTGTTCTATTCTCATTCCATGATTTGGAGTGACTACCCACCCTTTTGGGTAGTACACACACTTTCCGCTTCTGAACGCATCCATAAACGATCTGTACCATAGACACCGCCCACAATTGATTCTCCAGCTTAAAAAAATAAAATTCCTGCTACAAATTTTTCCAAACACCCATGTTTTCGTTCTCCACTGTTTCACTCACTCATTGTTGTGGTCCTCTTCTTATTCATCCTATAAGCCATGATCGAGATTTTGCATGGAGAAGAGATTTGGGCCAAGGATTTCCCAAATCGTTCCAGCGGATTTCCACTTCGCTAAATAAACTTGAATTTCAAAAATCATGGTTGTACCGTATTCATCCCTCTCCATGTCACATAATTTGTTTTTCGCATTTATTTTTCCATTATGAACATCAAAGTTAGTAGCATCATAATAGTTCTCGAGTCTTTACTCTAAAAGCACTTAGGTACCTACAAATTAATGATAACACTGAGATCCATAGAGTACTGGAGAAAAGTTGAGCTGAGATCTGAAAGCCGTGAAGCATCTCGAATGTCTTGTGGAGAGAGGTTTTTGAATAACCGCGCTGAACTGCTCGATTCAAAAGGCATTGGCACGAAGAAGCTAGAACCCAGAACTTTCCTCGTGACGTCAGAGACCCGTCCCCTCCGCTCCATCTGTTTACGTTTTTATCGCTTTGTCTTGCCGTTCTCGCGTCCCGCCTTTTACGTCCTGTGTTTCGTTAATTTCATGTAATCCTTTCGAAATTATTCATAAAATGATTAAATCAGTCGCCAGCTCTGAAATTTCTAATACCGAAGACTCGGCGGATGATGTGGTATGTAGATTTTACTCGTTTATAGCCGTCTCGAGTCGCCGACTCACTCCGCGAGAGTGGTTTCAAAGCTTTGCTTCATTCATAAATACCTGATGCATGTAAATATTTTTGATCTGCATTAACTTGTAATCAAAAGATGCTATATCTGTTCAACCTATGATATTTCCATGTTGGGCTAATTCAAATTAATTTCTCGGTTTGTATTTGCTCGTCACCTACGATTCCGTTAGATGCCATGTTTTTCTGAAACGGAACTGGCAGTTGTTCTTGGCTCCTACCTACCTATCCTATACAATTGAACATGCCTTGATACCTACAAACTCACTTGACTTGATTGCTCTTACAGTTCAATCAAATGTTTCTACTCCGCTTAATTCGTTTCTTGTTTGGTAATGCCAAACCTACCCATGATACGGACCCGGAGGACCAAATTATCTACTTTGTAGGTGCGATTGAAATTGAGTGAAATATGGTCAGTGGTCAGGTTAAGTAGATGGGTACGTACGTAGTTTATATAATTTTGAGGTGGTAGATATCAATTTACATGTACCTACGAAAGAAGCAGGTACTGAGTACTAGCATGGGTCTGGTGTGCCTCAATACCTACATATTTGGAGTAGAGACTTGACAGGTAGCTGAAGAGTTCGATATTTCGATTCATAACAATTAAATTAAACAAAGGATTAATGGGTAAATTGAATGCAACGAAATCAATATCTAATTTGTAAAATGTATAAAACACCAATAATGTTATGTGTTCAATTAACATGAACCTCATCTTATGCCGTGAAATTTTCTTCTACTACCAAGAATTAGTTGAAGTGAAGTTCAGAATAATAGAAGCAGGACCTATCAAAGTCGTGATTCTCAATCCAGGTGCCTACTAATCACAATCACCATTGCACCCTAGAAACGTTGATACAAATCCACTAGTCAGAATCGTGTTTCTTATCGTCAAGTAATGACTACCTATATGATTGTGAAATACTTCCCATTTACTTATATTACCAAAATACTGTTGTGTAGCGATGGAACGTTTTAACGGCGATGGATTTACCTACTTGTTACTGACCACTTTTAGATAAGTGATCAGAACTTGGTCGTGGATTATTTTCGAAATTATTTCAATTTCGAAGATTGATTTACCTATCTTGTTACTGACCACTTTTAGATAAGTGATCAGAACTTGGTCGTGAGTTATTCTCGAAATTATTTCAATTTCGAAGATTATCTTCTGGGAAAAAATTACCTAGTGATGTTCAGCGGTGAAAATGGTCTGATTATTTTCATTATTCTGACCAGTGTCCTAAATGGACCAAGACTGGGTTATGGGTTAATGGACCAAGGAGGGGGTTATTATTTATTCTATGGACCTTCTCAAACAAATCTGCCTATATCCTCCTTCATTTCTTCAGTGTGATTCAACCAGATGGTGTCCCATGAATTTCATCCAGAGCTACTGCAAACACGAAATTCATTCGACAAGCCTATTTTTCACAATTTACGATCAATGAAAAACTCAAGGATTTAAAAATGTGTCGGTAATCTAGGAGAGAAGCATGCGGGAAACCTCGTCATAAATTTGTTATACCTGTGTTGTGTCTTCAAATCACTTGACCTACCATGCCTACTCTTGTCAGTGCAAAGCATAAAGCATTGAATAAGAAAATCATGCCTTCCCCAATTCTCAAGGGACATTTACATCAGGTGTTGGAAAGGGTGTTTCGATCAGCTCCCAGAAACCGTTTATTTAACTAGAAAATCTGTCTAACTTTCTGATCATAACCGATTAATAATAAACTAGAGAAAAATATGGTTCAAGTGTTGGCCTCCACACCTTATCTTACTTAGCTTACGATGTACACGGACCTTACAGTTGCTGAAAAGAACCATAAAATTTGCCTACCTTGATTTTACCGTCGTTAGCTCCTGTTGCCAATTTTCCTTTGTAATACACCGCCGCAGTGATGTCTTCGGTGTGCCTCGCGTTTTTTTCTGCTACTTTGGCTATTTTCCCAGGCAGAGGTTTGATGTCTGTTTCTTCTACATTGGGCAGAGGGACTTCGTTGCCCATAATTCTCACATCCATCGCCATGTCCATCATAGTGGGTTTTTCGAATTTGTCTGTAGGTAATCGACCTATCGCAACATGAAGAGCTAATTTCATTGCAGATCACAATAAGCGTGCTACAGTCACGATTCCATGAAACAGCGTTTAAGGTTTAAACGTTAAAACCGAGTAAAAACATGATATTAGTGCACTTTTTTACCTCAGAAGTGAAAAATTGCTTCCCTCTATTTTGTTAGATTCAGAAGCAAAATACCTACGCTATTGAAGATTTTTTAGAATTATGCTTGACAAGTTGAAATTACTGCTTGATGAAGTGCCTAGTACCTTAACTATGGGTTTCGGTCAATTGAGACCTACAGATTAGCGTTCTCCGCTGTTGCATTAAATTCCCGATCTTCTAAAGTCGATAGATGTAAAGCGCTTATTTTAGTAATATTCGGTTGTAATAATAATAGTAAATATTTTATCTTGCATAAGGTTATGCAACTCACGTGAGAAATGAGACAAAAAAAAACTGGTAAGGCCAAGAAAATAATTGTGAAGACATTTTATTTACTTTTTTGTATATTTGTTGTTTTTAATCTGTATTAAGCATTGTATTTAAGGGATGTTTGTGCTTATTTGTTCATAATCCAGTCAGAAAACATGAGTACACACCATTTGCTATGGATATACGTAGGGACGGCACGATACTCCAAAGTATCGATACTCCTTTCGATACGATATTTCTCAGGAAGTATCGATACCCAATATCTTTTCGATACCGATATTATAAAATATCGATAAATATCGGGTCAAAGTATCGATACCACCGATATCTCAAATTAACCCACCGATGATTTCTCAATACAAATAAAAATTAATTAATTTTATTTTATTAATTGAGAAAAGGCAATATAATTTTTTTAATACAATAATTTAAAACGTAATAAAAGTCAACGGCAATTAAAAATGTAATATAAGCCAATAATAATTTAAAATTTAATAAAAATGAATAATCATTCCATTTCATTTCTATTCCAATTCTTATTTGTAAGCAATCTCTGTTCAATGAGATGATGTTTTCCTTCCACTAGAAATCGAAAGGATCAAGTAATAAATCAGTCACAATACAAATAATACAATTTATTATTCGAACAATTTTGCATGCCTCCCTCTTCTTGTAAGTTCGGGAAAACGGGTTTACAATCCTTCCAAACTCACATTGGATATTGATACTATTTTGAGGCTATCGTGGCGATATATCGTTTCAATTGATACTATTCTGAGCCTACTTTGAGTGTTATTCTGTGGCAGACTAATACAGATATAATATAATATAATATATAAATAATACCATATTATGGTATTATTTTCTAGTTACTTATTTGGTATTTTTTCACCAATTTACTTGGCAAAATTTTCGATATCGTCAAGAAAGTATCGATACCTCCGATATTTTGGGCGAAAGTATCGATACCAATATATCGGTTTGAGTTTTGCATCAAAAGTATCGATATAAATAACGGTATCGATACCAAAAAAGTATCGATACTCCGATATATCGGTGGTATCATGCCGTCCCTAGATATACGTTATTTCTCAAAAGATGAACGTGATGGTCACCAAGGGTTTTTCTAATTATTATTAGCGGTGAAGTCTTCTTATTGGAGTTACTACGGTGTTATATTGTACGTGATCTTGTTAAAGTTTGCTAAGTGTTGAAATTGCAGGTACTTTCCTTATCTCAGAGGAAGTACATCTCTTCGAAATGGGTTTAGCCGTTCGGGGGACAGAGAAAAACAGACTGTAAAGTAATCTAGATATAGGATGGCTGTTTCTGAAGTGTTTTCTTGTATACTGATTTGAGGCTGTCTTGAGATCATTGAGTTGAAACGACGCAGACTGGTTGTGAATCCAATAGGTATTGAAAATGAATTCTGTGGGTCCTAATCACATGATAATTTTACACAGATGCTGGATTATTACAAACAAACTGTCCATTACGATTAGTGCTGTTCCGTTTAGTCCACTATAATGACTTCATGAACATGGATTCTAGTGTCTACAGTTTGTGCATAACTTTACGTGTCGTACAATCATTAACATTCGAACTCATCTCCAGGCACTCCCATGAACTGTGACGTAACATACCTGACTTTTACTATCAATGGAATCAGCTGTGATATGAAAATCAACGCTCGAACTGGGATAACTTCAAAACTCGGATAATAAGGCGATGCAAGGGTCGTCCCTACTGCCTTCACAATAACAGCTACTCTCGCCTTTGCTCTATTAATGGCAAGAGTCTGGAACAGTCTGTAACTATCGGCTAAATTTATAAACCATCGGCGTTGCGCCCGCGCTCTTTCAAAATTTCAAGATTCATCTTGTCTAAATATAAATCTCCCAGATGTCTTATATCACTATGGGCCGCCAGAGAATATATTTGTTCTCAATACTGTGGATATCTTAGATAAGTAAAATTCAATGGTATTTTTGTTGGTTCTGTTATAGGACGAAACCTCGAGTATCGGAAGCACAACTACAGACAATACTTCATCAAGGAGCGCTACTCCCACCGTAGACAGCCGAGGTCCCCGTGGTCGCAAAGGCAAAAGGCGACGAACCAAAGTCTTACCCAAACCCAAATTTCAATACAAATATGTGTAAGTTACTTGCCTCCGACAAAGATTTCAAATTCGGTCGAAATATTTTGAAATATTATTCCATAATTAAGAATATGTATTCCGTAGAAACACCATAGAAAGAATAGAACAGCCAATATTCTTCAGGAATACGGAATCGTATTTTTATAGACACTACATACAATTAGTATTCATTATCAAATACGTGTTATTAATAGTTACTTGGGGAAACAGAAAGTTCACTTTGATTGTTGATCCCGTACCAAGTGGTTTAACTTCCACTAATTAATCTCAAGATTGTACTAATATTTAAAAGTATTACTCTGCCCTAACATGCCTTGGACAAATCGATTTTCTTTGAATTATTTTTTGACTCTATAACAAGATCGTACTATACTACGAATAAGGCAATTAATATACGAATAAGGCGAATAAGACAATTACATAATAATAATAATAAAAACATTCTTGTAACCCTAAACAGTATTATCCAAGAATATCTCAAGTATTCATATTGCTTCAAGAGTTTCTTCAATAAAACATGAAGAAGTCCAAGATTCAATGAGTAAGTAGAGTCTTCAAAGCAAGCTGGTGGTGATTGCTTTGATCGCGGTTTCCTAAGATTCCGTATCTTAAGACGAATGGGTGAAATTGATACATATTGCGTCGCTTGAGATTAAGAAGCAACATCCCCTATCGACCATTTCCCAACTTTGCTTCAGGAGAAGCAAACAACTTGTTGATTAACTGTTACCATTAACGATGTTGATAGGGGTTGTCATTTTCGAGTTTCCTTGACTCCTTCATAATATGAAGGCAATTTTTTTTTTTCAATATTCTTTATTGCACCAAGTACCTATTACTTATTAACTATGTTATTTTGAAAATATGGACATATTCAAAACTAAGATACATCACTGAGTTTTGTTGATTATGGTGGATGTTTCACTTCACTGCTTCAAAGTAAGCTAGGTTAAGTGGTTTGGTACGCTTCAATCTTCTGATGATATCACTTGTATCAAGGAGTTGGACAGCTTCCTCGTTGATGTGACATCTTAGCCGCTGTAGGTGTCTCACAGCTTGTCGCTTTATAGCATCGTTTATTGTTTCGATCCGAAGCTCATGATGGAGACGTTCGTTTCGAAAGTACCATGGTGCATTGACCACCGTTCTTAGCACATTGTTCTGGAATTTTTGGATGATGTCTCGATTTGACTGAGCCGTACAGCCCCAAAGCTGAGCTCCATATGTTCAGACTGGTTTAAGGACTCGGTTATGCAATGTTCTGGATTGACAACTTCAATCGTCTCCCCATTTTTCTGAATTTTAGAAGGAGTTCTTCCTTCTTTTTTTGACATGGGCTTTCCTTCTAAGTTTGGCGTCTAGTGTCATGCCTAGGTATTTGGCTTCATTAGCATTCGGAATAACTTTTCCCATGAAATGTACCGGAATATACTGGATTCTCTTGTTAGTGAAATCGACATGTACCGACTTAGTTTCATTTATTTTGATTCTCCATTTTGCTGTCCACTTTTGTATGCTGGATATTGATTGATTTAACTTGTTGGTGGATTGAAGGCAATTTGAGAGGCAATTTTTACGAAAATGAGACTATAATATATATTATAGTAGGAATAACTATATTATAGTAGGAATAATTTGAAGCCAAAAACTCAATGCAACGGGAGAAGAGGAATTCAACTAACCTAAGATCTCATTTTCGTAAAAATTGCCTCTTAAGCGACGATTGGTTTATTAGTCACACTTGAACATCATGATAAATCAAAGTGTTACCGTTATATTCACATAATACTTACTATTTGTGCAGGTGCCACGTGCAAGAAGATCATAATCAACCTCTGTTCGGCGTTCAGCTGAACCCCATGCTTTATAAACACAATAAACTCATTTTCGCCACTTGCGGAAGCAACAGAGTCTCCATCTATGAGGCCCCTGAGAGTGGCGAGGGAATCAAACTTCTTCAGACCTTCGCCGATCCTGACGTATCCTTTCTTTAAACCTGGTGTTATTATCAACCTTACTCAACCTCTTTGGTTTTATGAAGAATGCTTGTAAAGAAAAGGTAAAAAATGGGAATCCCAAGACCTTATAATACTATGGTCTATAGAAACTGAGAGATACAGCGAACCCATGATAGATCCATGCGAACAAGAAGAGGACACAGCTGAACACTTCTTGTGCAGATGCGACCGATTCTGGAAATCCAGAACGGAAGCATTTGGTCACCAGCGCATAGTGGAGCGCGCATCTTTGCGTCTAATTTCGTGGAAACGCATAAAGAAATTTGCTGATCTCAGCAAAAGATTTACAAACTCTGAAGTGGGTAGCCGGCGGAATCCTCTTTTAACATAAAGGGGCCTCGAAAGAGGGAGAGTATAAGCCATTGGAGCCTGAAACTCATTTCCAATGGCAACCCCAAGCAGTGAGTGAGTGAGTTTGGGGGGGGGGGGGCTGGATTAAAGTAGTGTTAGGGTTAACAGTTAGAATAAAATCGGAGTCATGAAGAACGTTGTCGATTCAAACGAAATCGATTTAACCTTGTTACTCATTACTTTCATGGAAATGGACCTCGTTCTTCTTAACTCCGTTTTTATTGAATTGGGTTTCCACAACCTTGTCACGAGCGATTTAATTCGTTAACAACAGGATTCATCTTGTGCTCTGATGAGTGGTTGGGTTTCATCAGCGGTTTTTAAAATATAATTAATATATTCAATCTTAATATAATACATACTTTATCGAAGAGTCGGTTTTAATTTCAAATAATCTTGACAATGGAGAGCGCTTACGATGTAAAGAATCATCAACATCTTACACATCCTCACCATTAGAAAAGTCACAATTAGGGGCGTCGGTGGTCTAGTGGACAGTGTACCGGACTGCGGTGATAAGATGAGAACCGTCTAGCGGGGACGCGCGTTCGAGTCTGGTCGTCGCAGAAAGTTTTCTGTCTATTAGACGATCGGCAATCTCTCGTTCCAACCCAGGGCGGTGATGTTTGGGAAGCCATGAGCGAAATCATCAGAACAAATTCTGATCTCCCCTTAGGGAGACAGCTGATGACGTCCGCGACGCCAAGAATGGCAGTCGGACGAAAATTCAACCTGAAATGGTTGCTTACTTTACTTTACTACTTTACTTACCATTAGAAAAGAATCTCATCTGTAGAAACTTCCATGAGCGAAATCATCAGAACAAATTCTGATCTTCCCGACAGCTGATGACGTCCTCGACGCCGGGAATGGCATTCTGACGAAAATTTAACCTGAAATGGTTGTTTACTTTACTTTATTATTGAATTAATCGATTTAATTCGTTAACAACAGGATTCACCTTTTGCTCTGATGAGTGGTTGGGTTTCATCACTGGTCTTTTTAAAGTATAATTAATATATTCAATTTTAATATAATGTATACTTTATCGAAGAGTCGGTTTTAATTTCAAATAATCTAGTACAATGGAGAGCGCTTACGATGTAAAGAATCATCAACATCGAAAAGAAACCACCACTAGAAAAGAATCTCACCAGTAGAAACTTGGACTTCAGACTTCTTCTTCTTTCCAGTAAAGAACGTTGATATTTTATTATTAAATGTAACTAGCGGAACTAATTGTCTTTCACGTAGTTTCCTTAATATACCATTTAGACGGATGAAATATTTTACACTTGTGCCTGGAGTTTTGAAGACGACACTGGTAGACCTCTTCTTGCTGCTGCGGGTCACCGAGGAGTTATTCGAGTAATATGCCCCTCTCAACCTACATTCCACAGAAATTTCAAAGGTACTTAACTAGTCATGATCATTTTGGTTAAAATGAATAAATATCTAGTTTAGTTACAATCAAAACTTGATTTTTTGCAAAAATATTATAAATCGATTTTCATGAACTATTGTGCGATTTTGGTTTATTATTTTCAATAATAAGCCTTTGGAATCGAGCAAGAAAAAAA
The DNA here is from genome assembly GCA_009739505.2 of Apolygus lucorum. Classification (NCBI taxonomy): domain Eukaryota; kingdom Metazoa; phylum Arthropoda; class Insecta; order Hemiptera; family Miridae; genus Apolygus; species Apolygus lucorum. The sequence continues at coordinate 25,077,017 of CM019177.2, read as the reverse complement.
AAATTTTAACCCCCCCTCAAAATTTGATGTTTTACGTTTCAAGGTACGTAGAATACGAAAATCGAATAAAAAAATTTCCGTCCGTCCGCCGTACGCCGTACGCGGCACTTTTCTTAGCAACACTGGACCGATTTGGTTCAAATTTGGTATATGGGCTCCATTTGGGGTCTAGTTGTGCCGCGAAGCTTTTGGTTGATGTAGGTCACTTCTAAGGGGTGAAAATTAAGGGTTGAAATTTTCAAGAGTGCCCTAGCTCGAAAACTCTCGAAATAAAGGTATCGTTTTTTCACCAATTTTAAATAGTATTGAATTTTTAAAAATTTTTGAGACCACCCGGAGCTCTGTAGGACAAACCGTTCGGTCCCTACGAGTACTTGAAGGTTTTCCTTCGATAAAACAGAATCATGAGTGTGAATCGCAAAAGAGGTCTAATCTCCATTCAAATTTTATCGGACTAAAATGCGATCGCTGTTCATTTCTTCGATTTGTATACAGTTTTGCCTTCTGCGTAACCAGTAATCAAATTTCCATAACATGGAAGCTTCATATTATGAACCTTTCTATTTTTTTAATCGAGTGTGAAGCGTTTAGTTCTTTCTAATAAACTTGATTGTGAAGGTGTGAAGCCAGTATGTTATGGTAGGTAGTACCTAGCTGGTAGGTAAGAAAAAGTTGGTGGGTAAAAAAAAATGTTGGTGGGTAAAAAATGCTGCAAATCATTGCTCAAAGGCTTCTTCACTCTTCAGATCACTGATCAGCTGAGTGAGCTCCGAAGCCATTTCCAATCCTATTGAATGGAAGTGCTCTTCCAGGCGTCTCCAGCATTCGAGAAGATCTTCTTCACTCTTTAGATCACTGATCAGCTGAGTGAGCTCCGAAGCCATTTTCAATCCTATTGAATGGAAGTGCTCTTCCAGGCGTCTCCAGCATTCGAGGAGATCTTCTTCACTCCTCAGATCACTGATCAGCTGAGTGAGCTCCGAAGCCATTTTCAATCCTATTGAATGGAAGTGCTCTTCCAGGCGTCTCCAGCATTCGAGGAGATCTTCTTCACTCTTCAGATCACTGATCAGCTGAGTGAGCTCCGAAGCCATTTTCAATCCTATTGAATGGAAGTGCTCTTCCAGGCGTCTCCAGCATTCGAGGAGATCTTCTTCACTCTTCAGATCACTGATCAGCTGAGTGAGTTCCAAAGCCATTTTTACTCCTATTGAACGCAGGATGCTGAAATTTGAGAGGGAAGGTCAAGGGAGAATACAGATGGTGGTAGGTGCTATTGATGGAGAACCAGTGATCTATACAGAAGGGTGACCTATACAGAAAATAATAAACCTTTGAGCAATGATTTGCAGCGTTTTTACTTCTTTGAAACCTATATTTTAATCTGATTTTGAGTTATCTTCAGGGCTCCAAAAGTCATTGAATCGTCGACTTTTTAGTCAAAATGGCATTACAACCATTATTTTTGTTAATCAACCGAACCAGTCGAGAACAATTTTATCTATTTCAATTACAATTATTCACAAATAAAGTCTCAAAAGTTTTATTCTTATTCCTGCTCTTTTGCTCATGAACTTCATTTTATAACGGATATTTTTCCTTATTATCATTTCTTCCCCTTTATTTTAACTGTCATGTTATTGTTCTCGGTCAATAACTTGGATTATTGCTGTTTAATAAAGTCAAGTAATCTATCTACCTTAAATTCAAGACCTAGGGATGAATGTACCTGAGCAGTACTGAGCTAGCTTAAACCAATATAATATGGAAGAATGTGTGTCGTGAAAAACCTTGTTATAGTGTTTATAGGTACCTATTAAATAATTTTGTTTAAACAAATGAAATTTTATTTTTAATTCAAACTATTTTTCTTCTCAATTTTAATTTCAAGCAATGAATAATAGGTTTTGTTTCAGGTCACGGCCACGCTATAAATGAATTGAAGTTTCATCCTAGAGAACCAAACATGCTGCTCTCAGTTTCCAAAGATCACACGCTGCGTTTATGGAACATAAAAAATGACATTTGCATAGCAATATTCGGTGGAGTGGATGGGCATCGAGATGAAGTCCTCAGTGCTGTGAGTTGAATACTTAGCCGTATTTCGATACTAAATTGTCTCTAAGAGGAATTGCGTTCAAAAACAATAATATTTAGGCAAGATACGCTCTTTTTTGATAAGAATAGAAATCAACCAACTTGAATAGACGTTCATTAGTTCGACAAAACTGTTTAAAATGGTTGAGAAAAATTTACAAAAATCCTCGAAAAAATAGGGAAGCATTGTTTCTTGCCTACTTATTATTGGTTTTTACCACATAGTAAATGACATTAATTTTATATTATTTGTTACATTATTATTTTATTAAAAATAATTTTCAGGATTTTGATCTGGATGGTACGAAAATCATGTCATGCGGTATGGATCATTCCCTGAAATTGTGGAGATTAGACAAAGATTACATCCAAGAGGCCATGAAAGCCTCCTATACTTTCAACCATTCTAAAAGCAAACGACCGTTTGACTCGCTGAAAGAACATTTTCCCGATTGGTCAACGAGGGATATTCACCGAAACTACGTTGACTGTGTGCATTGGATGGGCAAACAAGTACTTTCAAAGGTAATGAGTTTCTTGTCAAACTATGATAAACGGATATGATATGATGGAATAGTAACACTCTCGGGACTGACGTTAAAAATTTGATTGTATCGGATTTGACAATCGGATAGTGTACAGTTGCCGTTTTCATTACTTATTTCTTTTTCTTTTATATCAAAGTTCTGAACAGGAGTGCGTGTGTAGTGACGATTCGATACTTACGATATTTATTGATATCGATGTTTTGTTCCGATATTTGTATCGATATTTTTCTTGCGATAATATCGAATATCGATAGGAAAATATTGATATCGAAAGAAATGAAATATCGGTTGGGGTGGTTATAGTTCTTCCCACTGTAATTTCTCATTTTCCCCTAAAATATGAAAAATAATAAAAACCCACTAGTAAATAGAAACGGAAGATGAACGCAACACATAAACAACAATGTTGAAATAACATGACAATCAGCTATGTCCGACAATCAGCATAATCGATGGGAAGAGAAGAGAAGAATACTCCATCATCGATATGGGAAGAGGAACACGTTTCCATTCCGCGTTCGCCATTTCTGTTTTGTATTAATTTATTATAATATATTATGTATTAATACAACTTGTTACGAGTAAAACTCAAACTGGCATTATGTTTGGATATCGATTTTTTTTAAACTATGCAAAACATATTCGATATCAGTATTTTTCTTTCGACATCACTGATATTGATCAAAAAGTATGCTAAAATTTATTCGATGTCAGTGAAATCAGTATTCTTTTCGATTTTTCTTTCGATATTCTACCGATATCACTGAAATTGATGCAATAATATGCAAAAACATATTCGATATCTGTGAAATCGAAATTCTTCTTTAGATAGCGATATCACTGATATTGATTAAAAACATATGCAACAGCATATTCGATTTCGGTGAAATCATTATTTTTCTTTCGATATCGATATCACTGATATTGATTTACAAAATATGCAAAAACATATTCGATATCAGTAAAATCGGAATTTTTCTTTCGATATTCTATCGATATCAGCGATATCGATGTTTTTTTTCGATATTTTATCGATATAGATACTGCCTTCCGATATTATTTCGATGTTAGATATTGCATCGAAAGGTATATCGAATCGTCACTATGTGTGTGTAAATGTAAATGTGTGCAAACGGGTCCAAATCTGTGAAAATGAGCGCTTTAACCTTTATGGATCTGGAACTGTTTGCTTAAACGGTGATGAAGTTTCGTTGAGTTTTCATTAGTTCAGAGCCGCATGCTGACATGAGAGTCTAGCCCCAACAATCCTTGTCGGGTTTCAGCGCTACCTCCCGCCACTTCAACGAACTACCATTCCTATTAGTATAACTACCATTCAAAAGAGTTTTGTTTTTTCTCTGAACAGTTATGGACGTGAAAATGATGCCAACTGTCGTTTTATGTTGCGAAACGGGCCCAAACTCATTCAATTTCAAAGCTGGTCGCCAAAATCGTCACTGGTTCCTATTTTTCAGTTTGGAACAGTGACGCGTTCCTACTGCTTGTTAGAAGGAGCGACTGATGCAAGGATGCGCTCGCAAGCGTGATCAGCTTCGTTGAAGTGGCGGGAGGTAGCGCTGAAACCCTTCAACAACAAGGGTTGCTGGGGGCTAGACTCTCATCATGCTGACGTCCTCCCATGGTCTAAAACTGAAACCAACATAGTTCTAATGACGTTTTAGACGTTTTGAAACAATATCTCCTTCATGTTGTTGAAGGATTCATTGGGAAGCACTAGTCATGTGTTAAGATTAGACTGTGAATACCTCTTATTATTACAGTACAGAATGAACTACGATTATAGGTCATGTAACGAATATTATTCAAATCATCCTATAATACTTACCAGGATGGTTTGTAACCCTGTGACTCAAGAGGCAAAATTGAAATTTTCAAATTAATAAAATGATTCCAATTGGAGAACTTATTTTATGATCTATTTTATTCACCAAAAACATACTTTGGCACCACATAATAGCTTGTCACTTGTCTTCTCGGGCTCTAACTGTCACAAGCAGAAAATATTCTGCACTTTTCTTGCCAATTTCACTGTTTGTCAGGGGTGGTATGCTGCACTCCCCCTCCCATCTAAAATCCTCGCAGGAGGGCGTGTGGTCGTTATAATACCTATTTCAAATCTTTGCTTCCTATGATACTCACTCAATCCCTAAAACTCCTGTTCTGACAAATGTTTTCAAGACAATTAATTTCCCGTAACTAATCATAAATAAAAGATCCCATAATTCACTCTCACACTTACCTGTACCCCTACACCTCTTCGATGACACCTAGCAATAATTAATAATTGCTACTATTAATAATTGCATGACTGACCCTTTGAAAAACATAAAACCTTGTCATAATTATTATGATGAAGGTTTATGTTTTTCAAAGGGTCAGTTGTTCCGGGTTCTCGAGCAGATAAATTTATGTGACACCAACTGTACCTACCTAAGCCCAAAAGAGCACCGAGTACATACTCTTGAAGATAAATCAGTTAAAATTGTCTGGTCTTATTTATTTATACCTGAAAACAGTGACTAATCAGTAATAGTTCGTCCCCCTCGCAGTTAGGATAGAACACATCATTCGCGCTATGTTTCTTTTTATTTCTGTGTTCATTAAAACTATTTAGTTCGGCCCTTCTCAATTTTGTTCAAAATTGTAATAACTCTGTGACTGATGTTTTGTGTCCTCAGTCGTGTGAAAACTGCGTTGTCCTGTGGGAGCCTGGCAGGATTGGCGAAAAGGAGCTCAGAAACAACGACAGCTCTGTTACTGTGGTTCAGAGGTTTGAACTCAAAGACTGCGAAATCTGGTTCGTTCGGTTTTCCTACGACCATTTTCGAAAAGTGAGTACCTGTATTCTTTATGAAATCAAGTTTTTAATTAAGTTATATTTTTGTACAATAATGTAACTGAACTTCATGAAATCTGATACGGTTGCTGAGTAACGTTTTGGAACCCTCGTAGAGCCAATTTCGTTGAATTAATAGCCTCAAATTATGAAGTTCAAATATCCAAAAAATAATTAATTTTTTATTAATTATTAATTTAATATTCATACATGTACCATTTCTAACTTTTCCTATTCTAGTAGAATAGGATATCCTGGATTAATTGTATAATTAACTGTCGCTTAATTGCTTGATTCTTCCAGATTCTTGCTGTTGGAAACACTTCCGGAAAGACATTCGTTTGGGACCTCGATGGAAACGATCCGCCGAAAGTAGCAAATATCATACTTTCGCACCCGAAATGCACGACCGCCATTCGCCAAACAGCGCTGTCTCCTAACGGCAACGTACTACTGTGTATTTGTGACGATAGCTCTATCTGGAGATGGGATAAGGTACCAGCTTGAACTCACCCATTCGAGTGATTAAGAACTGTGGGATGGGCTAGATATTCATGCTATATGTGCACTTCCAATTGTACTGTAAAGCATGAAGGTAAACCGTAAAGGCACAAACGTGCACTATTTCTTACTTTACAACAAATTACCAGTGTCACGTTAAAGAATAGTTTTTTTATTGTCAGCTTTTGTGTTACCAAACAAACATCTGAAATAATAATAATAATGGTGTGTACCCACACTGCTCCCTCTCCAATGCCTTCGGTAAGTCAACAATTCTGTTTAACAACGAAAAATAAAGCTAGGGTTAAAACATTCCTAATAACTTGAGGAAATTTAAAGGTTCTTCCGCTTAGTGGTCTTCTGTTTTCGACCTTCTTGTTTCTCCTGCCGTGCTTCAAGTTGTGAAGCTGACTGTTGTAATTGAGTGAGTTGTTGAGATGTTTTGTTCCTGATTCTTCTTCTACAAGTTTGCTGTTCAACCTATCAATTGAAATTGTTATTCCGTTTTTCATACCCTGCATGGACTATTTGTCTGTCTTCTCAATAATACAGGGTGTGGTGCTGGTTTTAGCATCATAAGATGGTTCTAGTGGCTCTGTGAACGAAGATGACTTTCTTGGACTTGTTTTCAATTTTTCTTAGTTTTAGTACCTTGAATTAATGCATCGTGGTAGACTGTTGACGACTGTATCCATGGTTTGTTCTTCAAAAAATTCTCCTGGTGGTTTTATTGTTTCTCCGTATGTCGTTCGTGATATTGTATAGTTTCTATCAGTTTGTAGGGCACCGGTAACCCTTTCGAAACTGTGGATAAAACATCAGTCCATTTGAATGTGTTGTGTGCTTTTTATTGCTGTTTTTAATGTTCTATGTCTCTCCAATTTGCTATTACTTTGAGGGTGGTATGGTGTAGTGTGTTTGAATTTTGCTCCACATAAAGGCCGGGTCACACTTGTCATACAAGCTTCAGATCCGACTCCGATCAGAGAATCGGATAGACGTCGGAGGGGGCGTCGGATCGGAAAGGGGTGGGCACACCTGTCCGACACGCGTCCGATCCGATTTGTTCCCCTCACCACTCGTCAGTCGCCTCCCGGCAGTTGTCAAATGTATAGTATATGTACATAAATACATATTTAAGTGTGTGTCATTGCAGACGATAACTCTCCTAAGATTTAATATTAATTAATTCATATTAATTCAAACGCCAACAAATTAAGAATTGCAAACGAAAAGCGAAGTTCATTGGACAGCGCTCTACGTGTGCAAGGAAGTGCTCAAATGCGAAAAAAAGGGAACGTCTGAATTTTTTTTTTTTTTTTGTCGTTTTAGATAACTAAGGAAGTAATAGTCTGGGGAAAAATATTTATTTGTCTTGTTTTAGAGCGTTTCATTGAAAAATCGTGACAAATATTAAATGGTTATGAAATTGATTTTCAAAGGTACTAGTGGTATTGATTTTCAAAGGAACAACATTCGAGAGGCATAAAATAAGGCATAAATAACCATAACCATGTTGCATGAATGGATACTGCCTCACTACTTCAATAAGTTCTTCCGGGTTGACGGAAGACATTGTAGGAGTACTAAAAAAAATATAATAAAAGATTATAAAGACCATTTACAAAACAAACACACGAGAAACACAACGACGGCGGACAAAAAAGAACTAAAAAAATACCTACCTTCCTTCCGATGCTCTTCCCGCAAATCGGACAGGGAATGGTTGATGAAGTCTGAGTCGGATCGGAACAAAAATCGGAGAACAGTCGGAGTGGGATCGGACACGGGCGGGAGAGGTGTGAACTACGCCGTCTAGAGTCCAAAGACATTCCCTCTTCCGACTCCCCTCCGATTCTCTGATCGGAGTCGGATCTGAAGCGTGTATGACAAGTGTGAACCGGCCTTAATTCAGTAGCTATCTATCTGAACTACCTCCATCTGAAACCAGCTGGACAGGCACTCCGAATCTGGGAATCCAAGAATTATAGAATGTTTTTCCTACTGTGTCAGCCGCGATTTCTTGAACAAAGATTGCTTCCAACAAATTTGTGAATCTGTCAATCCTTGTCAAAATGTATGTGTATCCGTCAGATGGTGGTGATCAATATCTATGTGTATGAATGCAAATTTTGGGATTTTTTTGGTGTTATGAAATGTTGTTCTTTTGACATCCAACACATCCTCGAGTCCATTTTCTACTATCTTTTTGAATTCTTGGCCAAACTGCTTTTTATGTAACTTGTTTAACTGTTCATGAATTTGATGGAAGAGTTTTTTCGGAAAATCTTGGAATAAATGGCCGTATCCTCTGGTCAGAAACGTCACACCACAGTTTTTTCTTGGTGGTAATTCGTAATGCCGAAATATCCAAGTGTTTCCATTTTTTAACTCATTCAGCTATTCGTCTTCCACTTGGGCTTCAGCTGTTTTGTCAAAATCAATAACTGCAATAACCGTGATTTGTTGATATGTTGTTTGTGCCAGAAATATGACAATTGTCTGTTGTGAATTCCGTTATGTACTAAAATATTCGCTGCTGTCTTGGGGATGCTCTTTGCCTGGGGAGGCCCAACGTTTTGTTGTATACAGGGTGTCTACAAAACAGCTGTAAGGAATTCAAGGGGTCTATTCTACAACTAATTTCCAACAAAAAGTGTCTCTTAGATTTTTTTTTTAAACGCCTCTTTAACCGTTAAAGAGGCGTTTAAAAAAAAATCTAAGAGACACTTTTTGTTGGAAATTAGTTGTAGAATAGACCCCTTGAATTCCTTACGGCTGTTTTGTAGACACCCTGTAGAAACCTGCATGGTATTTTGTTGTACTTGGACCGAATCCCATTCGGTATGAGTGTGTAAGAAAGTCACCTAATTAGTGCCTAACGGCGAATCGGTGTTGGTGGGGGGTTGCTAATTGTTAGTAAACTCTGTCTGCTGGTTATAGTTTGCCAATTCTTCCGTCTTCTCCCAGGAATTTGGGAACAGATATTTTTCTAATATTTTCAAACCTACGCTTTTTTCACTAATATTTTTCAAACTTTCAAGAAAAACCAAGTTGACTAACCATGGCCATTGGAGATTAAAAATACACTTAAGAATTGTCATAATACGTTCCTCCTCTAGGACAACACGTGGAACGCCATGATAATGGAAATTCCCTCTGTCATCTCGAAGGAAGAAGGGCCTACATTGTGATCAAATTCAACCTACCTTGAGATTGCATTTTGTAGTTTTACATTTTATATTTCTACCTAATAGGAATATAAATGCCTCCCTTTGTATCGCACTCTTCAACAGAGTGGGTGTCATTCGTCCGTGCACGGATGTCTTCTTATCTCAACCCAGACTCCACAGAAAAGTAATCTTAGATATCATCCTAATGATCTCTATTACATTTTGTTTCACGAATTTATTCCCTCGACTTCGTTGTAACGTAACGTACGAGCAACGGTTGCGATGATCTTGATACACGATCTTACCCTCACTAATAGTATTCCTGACTCATCAATGCTGCTCCATCATCTCGGTCAAGGTATCTTATTTTAATGCGAGGGAGATTGTGTCCGAGCTTTCAAATAACTGGTCTCTGAGAGGTAAATTTTGTCGTAAATACGTGATAGCACATCGTTCAGATTCCAAGATTAGGACTAGGTAATGCATTTTTTAATGAGTAAGTACTTGATTCCGCTTATCAAGAATCATAGTTTGTCCCCTACGGGCTGCAAATCTTATGTGCCTTATGCCGTATCTGGCGTATTGTTGAACTACGGTTATCTGTCATCACCACTTTTTCTTCGAGAAACGAGCTTACAAAATGATTAGACTTCACTTGGCCATTGTCCATTTGGCACTCGATACCATCTACGGATACGTATCTACAAAACATTACTTACCGTTCATCATTTTCTCACTTACCCTTCCAGTTCAAAACTTTTTGTACTGAAAAAGTGTAAGTACTAAAAAAAACACCGTTTGGTTTCAAATTATGTACATAACTTTGCATCTTTCGTAGACGAATCTTGGACATTTCCTTTGTCTATGTATATAAAACAAATTGCTGATAACGAAATTGTGGTTTCCTACAATTATCTTGTTTGATGTGAAAATACGTGGTGTACATAATACATGAGTTGGGTAAAATTATTTTATATGGGTACACGTGAAGTACCTGATGTAAAGTTTTTGTAGAAGCGTCGAATTGTATATATTGATTTACGTGGCGATAGGAAGCTGTAAAATTGAAAATTATGTTAGTGTAATAAATTATACCCGTTCGTAGGATAGATATCTATTCTGTCTATGTTTCATAAAACCTCTCCGACAGTTACCGATTTCCTCTATCCTGGCCACCAATAAAAACAAACAGCCTTTCACTTTCCTATACACTATCATATACCCACGAGTACCTACTAATGGTCTTCATACAACGAAATGTCGGATTCATGAAAAAGATTCGATTAAATTAAACGATACGGACGTCGATATAGCTTCAGTCGCCTACTTCGAAAAACTGATGAAATTCTAAGTATATAGGGTAGATTCATGTGATTCGTCCACAGAATAACCAGTAAACATGGTTCATTGGAAATAGTTCATTCTCAGTTTTTTTTTTTTTTTTTTTTTTTTTTTTTTTTTATAGAGGAGGAAACCGTTTATTGGTTGACAGCGGGAGAGGGATGTTTGTCTCACCGCCCTTTATGTGGGGGTCCGGCCGCTATAAGCAACTGGTTACCCACTAAAACCTCCTCTGTTCGTCTGGACTGCCCCGGGACTACAGTTGATGCATTACTTCGGGACAGCCCCTTTTTCAGCCCGGCTGTTGCTGGGCTTCCTCTTCGTGAGGCCTAATGTCTTTAGGCTCCTCCTTGGCTTCGATAGGGGATGGGGCGTTTATGATGTTAGGCCTTCCCAATCCCTATTTCTTTCCTTCTCTTTGAGAACTGCGATGACGTAGGTATTGATGGCATCCCAGTTCTCCTTTGTCTCCATCATCTTATTAACGATGGTCTCTGGCTGAAGTTCACCGACTTCGTCAATCAGGCTACTCCGCATTCTCTCCCATCTAGGACACTGGAAGAATGTGTGGTACACATCGTCTTCCTCGATCTCCAGGCCTTCTGCGACTCCATCTTGATCCTGTTGCTCGTCGTCTGTGATGCGGTCACGCTGCTGCTGGCAGTACAGACACCGCGAATCCGTGGTCCGCCCAATCTTTTTCAGGAAGGACCGAAAATAACCGTGCCCGGTAAGGAATAGTGTAAGATAATAATTCACTTCCCCGTGCACTCTCTCTGTCCATTCCTTGACACCATGAATCAGCCTTGCAGTCCATCGTCCTCGACTCTCAGACCTCCACCTATTTTGCCACCTCCTCATGGTCTCTTCTCGTTCTTCCTTCTTAACCACCATTGGCGCATTCTCCGCTTTCCTCAGGTGGATCCTCCTGCGCTCGTCTGCCAGTAGGTCAATTGGTGTGACCCCGGCAACAACCTGCACTGCAGGGGCTGAAACCGTCCTGTAGCCGCTGCATATCCTTAGTGCACCACGTCGCTGCACCGATTCAATACGCGTCCTGTATTTTTGAAACTTCAGAGCGTCTGCCCATACTTCAGCACCGTACAACAAGATGGCATCGGTTGTTCTCATGAGCAGCCTGCGTTTGGAGGAGGATGGGCCACCTATGTTAGCCATAAGACGACCCAGCCTCCCCACCACTGCAGCCGCCCTATCAGCTGCCTTACATATGTGCGCCCAGAAGCTCAGTTTCACATCCAGCATGACACCCAGATACCTTATTACGTCAGACGTGATAATGCTCTGGCCGTCGACAAGCATCTGGATATTTCTGTCTATTCTCTTCCGGGTTAGAAGGACAATCTCCGTTTTTTGAATAGCCAGTGACAGGGATCGGGATCCCATCCATTCCAGTATTCTTCTCATGGTCTGATTCAGCTTGAGCTGCAAGGCTTCGGTGGTTCGAGCCTTCATAACCGCCACTATATCATCAGCGTACCCCACAAGGAAGACGTCTTCTGGCATTTCTATGTGAAGGATCCCATCTTAGCTGACATTCCAGAGGTCTGGCCCTAGGACTGAGCCTTGGGCAGCTCCCGAGGTGACTCGTTTCCTCCTCGTTCCTTCCACAGTGTCGTACTCCAACCACCGATCTGTCAGGTAGTCCTGAAGGACCCGGTAAAGATACCCTGGGATGCTAAAGTCCCTGAGAGCCGCCAGGATGTCACTCCATTTTGCCGAATTGAAGGCGTTCTTTACATCTAGAGTAACTGCCATGCAGATGTCTCTGCTCCGGTGGTTACCCGTCTGCGTAGCCTGGGCTGCAGAGACCACCTCACAGACTGCATCGACAGTTGATCTTCCCGCTGTGAAACCATACTGCTTCGGGGACAAGCCCCCAGCCTCTGCGATCGCAGCCAGCGTTCTGAGCCTCACCATCTTCTCATACAACTTCCCTGCAGTGTCCAGCATACACAGAGGTCTGTGTGCTGACGCAGTGTTGGGATCACCTTTCCCTTTTCCAATGAGGACTAGTCTTGCAATTTTCCACTGACTCGGGAAGATGCCCTCCTTCAAACATGCGTTATACATGTCCAACAATATTTCTGGCTGTTCATCGACAACAATCTTCAGTATCTCTACAGGGATCCTATCTGGACCTGGAGCCTTTTTGTTGCGCATAGATTTTGCTGCACACAGCACCTCGTTTTTAGTGAAGAGAGGGATCTCACCGGTGACCTCGACCGGTGGACGGTCTTCAACCTCGTGTTCAGGGAACAATTCCCCCACAATTCTGTCCTTCACTTCCGGTGCCATTGTCGAGGTTAAGTCCATCCCCCTGAGTTTCTTCAGCACAATCTTATACCCAAGTCCCCAGGGGTCGTTCTCGACCTCATCACACAGATCCTTCCATTTCTGGGCTTTACTTTTGGCAATAACCACTTTTAGTGCGTGTCTTGCTGCCCTGTACTGCTCGGTCTTTTGCTGGAAATCATAATAGTCCCTCGGCCTGGCTCTTTGAGCTAGTCTCCGGAGTCGATGCCCAGTCGTGTTCGCAAGCTAGTTGGTCAGTGTAGTTAACAGGAGTGCCGTTAGGGAGTGGATTTAGTGGTCCCAGATACCTATAGGAAGGCCAAGTAAATCCTCCTTTCCCAACGTCTAGAATGGAGTCGGGAACACTCTTTGAGTTACCACTCATCAATGGCTATCAATCAAAGTAGATGCAACACCCACAGAACAAGCAATGTCCTAGGTACTTATAGCCAGGCCAGGTGAGACCCCTTCTGTTTATGTCAAAAACTGAGAAGAATGTGTCCCCAACACCACTATTCATCAACAACTGGTCCGATTATCGATAAGAACTGTCAACTTTCGGTCGGTAGAGGGTATAACCAAACGTTCCCTGTAGGAATCAAGATCCCAAGTACAGTGGTTCACTAGATGCTTAATCAAGCACAAACCCCAAACAGAGCAAGAACCAGATCACCCAACAAGCACCCGACAAGTGATCCCCACCAAGAAAGATTAGACAGGCCGAAAATCACAAGAAATCAATCAGGAGGGTGAAATTACTTATCAAGCACAATCAAGCCCCTATGTAGATGACCAATCAAACAACTACCCAACTCAACAGATCTGTTCGAATTTGTACACAGTGACTGTTAAAGGTCGATAGTGTGAATCCAACAAGGGCTTGTATGCTTAATTAAGCACACCAAGTCCTAAAAAGGCTAAAGTATGTAACAGGTACCAGCAGAATAGGTACCTATGAGGATAATTAACTGAAAAAGTGAATAAGCGGTTTTTTAATTATTAAGAGGGACCCAGAGGTAGTAATGAGGAAAATCTCGAGGTTTTGTTTACAATAACAAGTAAACAAATTCGAGATCCAGGCCTCAACAAGGAAAAATAAAAAGAATTCAATCTTCCCCGTTCTCCCACTCTAGGACTTGTAGGCTTAATAAGTCTTAAACAAGTCAAGACTCATAAGCCAAAGTGTACTAATGAGATGGTATGCAACAAGAGCTTTCAGTCAACACCAAGAACCAATACAATAACAACAATAGGAAGACTTTTAGAGAGATAAGCCCCTTGAACCTCAGACAGCCAATAAACTTGGCAACAAAGTAGCTGACAGTGTGAAAGAACAAAAGAAGTATCCCTCTGACAAGTTTCAATCAAAAATTCAAACAAGAACCCAGTCAAAACAGCAAATCAAGCAAGAGCTTACCAGGAGTAGGTGTTGCCTCTCTGAGAGTTCAGTCCGGTCTCCTGTTATGTATTCCAATTGTATTGAGTATCCTCATTCTCAGTAGGTCTTTGTATTATCGACAAAGTAGGACTTGTTAGACTGGAGGTTATGCAATTCTTACTGTCTTTGGGCCTAACTGTTCGAATCTCAATCATAACTGGTCCTTACTTTTGTAAAGTTTTGGTCTGGACAACCAATCGACCATGGACAACCGCGGAACCGAAACGGTTCAAAAAAGGTTTGAAGTTCAAAGTGTAAAAAAAAATTATATGTATGATTTCGTAGGGTTACAATTTTTTAGTAGTAAGCAAATTTCAGTTGTTTTAAATTGGTGTGAAATGATGTGCATTCAAGGATGTAACGAGTAAAAAGAACAATTTCAATATTGGATTATTCACGCAATTAATTGTTTCCTGTTACAATCAAACTAGGACCACTCATCAAACAAATTACCTGGTCGTTAGCACCTACAATAAGAGAGAATTTCATCAAAATTCTTGGGGATTTGGAAGACGCCCGAAAGTTGCCGAAATTGACTATTTGCTACCTACTTAGGAAGGTGTTTGTGTAGCTGGGTAGTGAAAACTTCTCTGTTCCGTCCGCTGCAGTAGGTAGGTACTTACTTTCCTTTTTTAGACTTCCCACAGTAAGACTTGAGTGACCTTATGCGATCATTCTGGAGTGAAGCGTACAAATCCGTTTCGAACCATTCTGAATCCAAATTTGCGATATGGGTACCCATTGGTGTATGTCTGTGTGGATGTGACAAAATCCCAGGTCTTTTCTCCAACCGATTTGGGTGGTTCTTTTTTTGTTTGACGCGGAAATCAATCTGGTTGTCCCCTGCAAAGTCACGTTTGAGGGGGGGGGGGGGGGAGATTAGCTGAAAAAAGAGGTGAATTCTGACAACTTGAGCTTGACATCTTTCCAGTTGTACATTACTTCGACGGAGTGTCGAAATTTTTATGGGAAGGGGCAAGTGATGGTCGGGGGATTATATTCTCAAAATATCCGATTTTCACCCTCCACGGACTACCTAACGAGAAATGAAGAATGAAGCCAGTCAGGCATCATTGGTGGAGAGGGGTATACTCGAATTCAAGTGTTGTGTTTCGTGGATCATGCATTTTAAAATAAGTTAAATTAGGGGCTACCCCTTGAAAAATGTTGTGGCCAATGTTGATGAAGAGGGTCGAATATACGTATTGGTTACATACCTATCATTTCGACGAATTCTAATCTCAAACTACTTTCCAGTTATCGGCTCTGGTGATGCTAAAAATGATAAGGTACTTCCGTAAAAAACTAAGTAAATTACATCGGGTGAAACAGTTTGTTTGCAAAAACAGGTTTTGTCTTCCAAATCCATGTGGAGCTCAACTAAACCTTGTGCGTTTCGAGGTTTACGTGATGTATTGATCAGCAACATCCTCTATCCTAACTTTTGAGTTTGATGTTGAATCCTCTCGGCTGAACGATCTAGCAGGACAAAATTTTATATGTATCCTCCAGGTATTGGCTTCGTTATTGCAGTAAACCCAAAGGAATTACCGGAATTGTCAAGTAACTTATCGAGGTAGAGAAAAACATTTATTGAACATTTTAGAAGTAAAAAAGTTGGACAAGGACTCCAGTAGTTGTTGACACGCAAGGAATTTGCCAAGTTCAAAATGGGTTGCTAATAGTTCAAATTAAAAATTCAAATTTATTTATGCCAAAGGGGGTTTCGCTATTATCTTCATTTAAGGGGGTCTCAGTCGGTCGCCGTTCGTTCCTCGTTCCGGGTTAGTATTTCGCAAAATTGAAGGAGCAAAACTTGAAAAGTTGTACCTAAATTTTAAAGGATTTTAAAAATTTATTAGTGCACGGCCCTAGTGAATTGAAAAACTGAAATATTTTAGGTTAATTTAGTCATGTTTTCCCCATAAAATGCAGCTAAACTTGAAATTTCCAAGGATTTTAAAAATCCATCAGTGCATGGGCCTTGGGAATTGAAAAACTGAAATATTGCCCCTGGAATCATCAAAATCGAACAATAATGACCAGAAAGACATGGGGAAAACCCGTTTATTTAGTAGTTTTTCTCATTTTTCTCTGGCAATTATTGTTCGATTTTGATGATTCCGGCGGCAATATTTCAGTTTCCTAGGGCCGTAAACTAATTAATTTCTAAAATCCTTGGAAATTTCAAATTTAGGTACAACTTTTCAAGTTTTTGCCCCTTCAATGTCGCTAAACACTGACCCGGAACGAGGAAAGAACGGCGACCGACTGAGACCCCCTTAAACTTGATAATACTACACTTTCATCCGACCTATCTAGTGGAGACCTCTATCATTATGAGTTACGGATTTGCTGTCTTAAGTTATTTACTATTTCATGATTTGCCAACTGGTTTATGCAGTATAAACTGAATTAGTTCAATAAACAAAATCCAGATCAGCCTTTTATTGCTACGATTAATTCCCTAAAGTGCAATATTATGTGAAACATTTTAGAGGCTGAATTCCTGCAAACCCCCATTGTCAAAAAAATGCGTCACATTTTTCACGTCAAAACTTTGTTCAGTGAAAATTTAATGATTAATTCGTGAAAAACTGTACCTTATGCAGATGTAATGCAAGAAGAAAATACATTATAAGTAGGTACCTCTTTTTCCTTCTGAAGAAAAGTGCTAGAATCGAGGAACCGTTTTGCTGTGGCTCCTGGGTTTTGTTGAATAGGTGTTGGAGTCAAGGTGAAAATAATAGTCGTTCGGATTAATTGTCGTTTTATTGAAAAACTCTTGATAAGCAATTTTCATTGCCACGATTTTCATGAACAATATTGTTTTTTTACGTCATCTTTGTCATTACATAAATAGAGAGCAGCAACTGCACTAGTATTTTTATGTACATTTTTGAATATAACTAATTGAATGGAATTTATAAGTATTTTACGCATAGAATTCTCTTTTCAAAAATTACTTTTGACGCATTTTATCATGCTTTTTCATATAATACTGGAGAGTCGGGAGATAATTGCGATTAAAACGTTATGAATATATACTATTTACATCTTAGCTGTTGATCACAATTTTTTTTCTTTAACATAAATATTCGACAAGCATCACTCAGTTTATTTTCATAGTCTATCGAAAGCCAATATGGTACGACTTCGTCACTAGTCGATTCACTACATTCTCGCGGACAGAGCGATGGAGGGACGCCTATGGGAAGACCATGGTCCAGGCACAGCGAGGGTCTCTGGCCCCACGTTCTACGGCTCCGTGGGGCTTCAGCCATCCTTTCTAGGGTATCGGTGACCGATGATCCGTCAGACTGTTTGTTTTCCGTTGGAAACAGCCTTCCTACGACCTTCAGTTGTACGGGACGCCTGGGATGGGACCTCGACGAGCTGCAACGTGTGCCTCGGGGAGGAGGCACCGCTAGAGTGCCGCGGCGTCCCTCGCCCAATGTCAATGCCACTTGGCTTTTTGAGCGAAGATATCCGCCCTCAAGTTTTGGGCGAAACATATTCCTAGAATCTGGAAAATCACAATTTTAAAGTTAGTGCAGCAAAGATTTCATCATGTATAATTCAGGGAAATTTATATCTACTGAACTATATCACGTGTCATCTTCATCTACTCACTCGTAGAGACGGATAACTTTTTGGTATAGTGTAACAGTTTGAACGAATTAGTCTGTTCCTAATCCTTTCCCAATTATTATATAGCATTTTCCAGTTGAATTAAACCTTTTTCCAAATTAATTAAACCTTTTTCCGAAACAATTAAACCTTTAGCGGGAAAATAAGGAATTGCAAGTATATATATGAATCGCGAAACAGTTTGATCATGAATAAGGTTGAATTGAACTTGAGGAAGAATCGCTAGCACTCATGATCATTCGTTCGAACAGAACCGTAAGTAGGTACAGCAGAAAGTGGTATGCAGCTAGGAGGAACTGTGGTCTAACGACGTTGGGAGGAATAGACGACGCATACCTTCGAAGGAATTCCTTCCAAGTGACATCATTCGGAAGGGTTTCATCTTCATGCTCACTGACATTTCACTGGTCCATTTCCTGGTTGTTTATTTTCTATTACATCCCCTTATTTTGAAAGGTTTAATTGTTTCGGAAAAAGGTTTAATTATTTTGGAAAAAAGTTTAATTGTATTGGGGAAAGGTTTAATTCATTTGGGAAAGGTTTAATTGTTTCGTAAAAAGGTTTAATTCATTTGGAAAAAGGTTTAATTCTTTTGGAAAAAGGATTAAGTCAACTGGAAAATGCTATATTAGATTTCTATTCAGACAATAATATATTAATTTCTACCCTACGATAGATTTCTTGTTCTAAAAATTCTTTCTAAAATTTCCAAAGTTTTGTTTTGTAGTCCTTCCCTGACGCCGATTTCATGGAAGTAATTAAATATGAAGTTGAATAAACGCTTGTTCATTCAGGGATATATTCATCTACTGAACTATTCCAAGTGTTCCGTGTTATCTTCATCTACTAACGCGTAGAAAGGGAAGACTTCTGGATGTAGTGCTATTGCACTATTCGTCATCTTTTCCCTACTTTTCATTAGTTCTCTATTCAGAATATGCATTGACCGCTGTTTCTCTTCGTTTATCCAATTAGGCATAACAATTTTTTCTATTTCCTCAAATACAGTAATATATAATGATGGCACATAGAATTTCATTTTTCTATTACACTGTAGTAATACGACCCAAACACATTTCTTCTGAAAGCAGATCAAGGTGCTTCAGTTTCTGATGTATATCTGACAAGTGTCTTAAGTATATTGTTTTAACAAAATATCAGTGAAGTTCTTATCAGCCCCATCAAAACTAACTAAAGATTCATGACTCGGACAATCTCATAAGTAGTAATTGGAGGAACGTTACCAAACAATTTATAAGACATACAGTAGTAAAAGGATTCAACTTGACTAAACCACCTTGGTACTCGAAGTATACCTACACGGTGTTCATTCATGGAGGAATCTTACTTAGATGTGGTCTTGAAGTAGATTTATTACATGCCTGTAAAAATGAGATGACGATGGCAGAAATGACTATGAGGAGAAGGTTCCGCTCGACCCATTCTTCTCCTGCTTGAACGCAGCCCTTCTCGTTGATGTCTTTCAGACCGTATTTCTTTAAACATTAATCGCCATAAATCAATAATTAGCTAACACGTTGATCTTTTTTTTGTCCATGCCCAAACGTTTGTGTTTTCCCTCCACCGGTGATCCTACTGACTAAAGGTAACCACTGAGATATTTCGTACGTGCACCGCATTCAAAGTTGTTTGATTCTCTACGATCAATCACATTCTGAAGCAGGCTTAGTAATGGTATTCATTTAGTGAATGAATACCTCCTATGTACAATTACTTCATAGCTGCAGATGTCATGTTAGTATTGATAAGCTACCAAAACTGTTCCAAACCAAAACTGTTTAAAACCAACAGGGTGTCCAGCGACCTGGAAAATCGGGAATACTCAAGGAATTTTACTCCACTAAAAAATCAGGAAATTTCATTTTTTTTCGAAAAACCCTGGAAAAAGTCCTAGAGCCAAACCTTTTAGTGAAAAGTTCCGGCTGTCTGAGGGGGAAAAGTTTTAGTACGGAAAAATACTCAAACATGAAAGCTTGACTTAGTAGGTAGTAATTTTATTCCATGGAACTAGCCATAATAGATTGGATGTGTCCTCCTTAGCAAAATGTAGGCTGGTTCCACAACGCAGGGAAGCGCTCAATATGAGAGCTTTATGCAAACCCTGGCTGTTAATTGATGAATTTTAAAAAATATACCTACGAACTTTATTTCGTTGTTTCCAATCCTATTTTAATGTTTCACGGTTATACAGGATTGCCAATCACAAAACAATTGGTATAACCTAAATTTAAAAAAAATATAGATGTCCCAATTGTAGAAAAATATGAATTTCTATGGAAACAAGACTTTTAAAAATATTTTTGTTAAATATGTTTGATTTTAACGCTCATTCTCGACTTTTCCAAACAATCGAAGGTGAAAACAAGCCTTTTAAGTGGTCGTTTCTCTCGAGTAAACCAACAAGTTTCGATGATTTTAACGTTAATTCGAAGTCTCTGTTGTATCTGTCATGAAATCTTCGTGACGGGCAAAACTATTTCGGTTAAATATTCGAGAATCGAGCGAATTGGGTTGCAATTGGTTCCCTATGAAAATACCCCACCAGTTAGCCACTTTTTCAGTTTCGATAAAATTTTTAGGGATAATGCGGATTGGAGTGTAGATGAAAATCATCTTCCTGGACTGATTGGTACTTACAGATTGATGTTTTAAGACATGATGTTCTAATGCTTTTGACATTTTATGTCTTTACTATGGCACATAAATGAAAAATCGTCACGCGGAAATTTTCTGATAATTTTCACGTACAACCAATCGTTCCTAGGGAAAACTAACTTCCTCATTTTCCACCCCACAAAAATCGTTCACCACTCATTGGAAAGTTTTATCTCAAAATGTCTTAAAAACCTGAATTGTGATAAATTATTGTCACATTCATTCATATTTCAATTCATTTAGAACCCTGGAAAAAGTCGAAAATTCAACCTGGAAAACTCAGGGATTTTTTTTTTGGGGGGGGGGGGGGGGGGTCGCTGGACACCCCGACAATTGTTAGTGGTTGTTAGATAGATACAATAACTTATCGAGTAGGGTGGAACGTATCCCTACTTCACCTACCACAGTTTGGTGTTTTTGACTCATAATGGATAAGTCATGAATATAAATGGGCCCCCAGATCCCTGAAGGGCTAGGCCGGAGTACATAGATCTGATTCCCAGCTACCAAGCAGTCACCTAATTTGCTCCGTGCAGATCCGCGATAACTCCAAAACCGATCTACGATTTTTACAAAAATGTTCATATGTCTTTGATTGGTCCATAGTGTCAGCTTTTCAATGATTTCCAATTCATTCCTGTTGTCTTTGTTGCCAGCTCCATCGATATTCACCGAATTTGGTAATTTTTACAGGATGTTTGCGTAAAGGAAATAGGCTATATTAGAACATTGTGCGTAACTTTTAAACGATTAGACCGATTTCGATGGGAATTTGTGCTCCGTGCTCAACACTCTCTCAATTCAAAATCCTGATGTCAAAATCGGGGTTTACCGTGCGATGCCAAAGAAGTCGTTTGTTTGTGACAAACTGCTCGATTGATCAAAACAAAAATTGTAGATGTGACAGTACGCCCGCTGCAATGGAACAGAACATTGTGCGCTGTTGTATTCAACTTTTATTATGGGAGTTTTCAAATCGTGCTCATTACTTTCTTCAATTGAACATTTGGGCATAAGGATCAATTTTACCCTTGCGTTGTAAGGGGAACAAAATAATGGAAACTACCTAGAACCAATTACTTCTCAGCTCATTCGAAATCCACAAAATTCGGCAACTTTACGCTATACTTTACAGAGACGAAAAACCCACAAGATTAATCTCGTCATATTACAATCCAGCGATACCATAATACCGCAGATCACAACCAATTGCATAATAAAGTCCAGTGGTATGAAAAGTCCAGTATGAGCGAGCGGACATAGTGGAAGGTATCTTCATATTTTTGACAGAGATGGATTTCTATCTTTTTTCCTTCCAAGTCTACCAAGGTAGCGGCAGCGTTGTTTTCACATCAACTGTGATTTGAGAGGCCGAAATTCAGGGAAAAAATCTCCGTCAGAGAAAATGTTGACTTGTAAGGAAATTATGACGGCGAGGTCCAGTTTATGGCGTTCGAATAGATTGTTATCATTGGCATATCTAACCGAGTCTACCAGGTATGGCCATTAGACGTGCCATCACCATCCCATTGTCTGAGATAATCAGCTATTTGCACATGTAGTGACCAAAGAAATTACCGTCCACGCAAGGGGTACCACATCTTGTTTTCCGAGTTTTGCCACCTACCTGGGTGATGCAGAGAGCGACTGCAACTCCAGCCACAGGTATGAGATTGGCCTCCACCCACTCCTCTCCCGCTCGCATGCAACCTCGCTCGAATATGTTGCGCTCCTCGCTCTGTGTGGGCGAGAGGTTGGCCCAACTGTCTGCAAACTGCTCCACCACCAGGAAAGAAAACAAAAGCCTCGATTTTTGTTAGTTGGTTTAGCCATGCACTACATCTGTGTTAGGTATCAGTTCATGCAGTGCTTAATTATGTTCGCAATAACAAACATTCCAGTTATTCCAACAACGCACACTGTGAAAATATAATAACAGTGGGGCCAAGACGTGGGTGCTGTCGACAGGGCAAAATTTTGGTCTCTACCTCCTCCCTGCTCAGAAGCATTGAAGGACTACAGTTATAGGAACGTTATACAGGGTGGCTGGTGATGTCAAAACGCTAAGAGGTGTTTCTTCACCTAAAATTCATGAAAACAGTTCCTTTTGACCCATGCCTGATTCTCAAATGTTGAAAAAATAAAAGCAGAATTTTATTTTTAACGTGATCTTTTGCTTAAAACTAATCTCATCTCCTCAATTATTGGTTCTACGGCAAATTTTTAAAAAAACTTTGAAAAGCTCATTAAATATCCTCTAGTATTTCCTTTCCAAGATTCCCATTCAATTCTTGAAAGCACAAAAATAATTCTAATTTTAGGATATTTGTCTTGGATCAAACAAATTTATTTTTCCACTCTTAACTGGGCGGATTCCACGAAAACTTCATTTTTTTATTAAGCTTTCCAACGGTATAATCAACATGTTTACAATCAAATTTAAGTAAAAAATTTGTGTTTAACGCGAAAAAACGTGAATTTTTTTCATCGAAATAATAGGTGAGGCTCTGTGGTTGAATGGGATCTTGAGAAGTCATGATTTCATAAGGAAATTTAATGAGCTTTTCATTGGTTTTTTGTTTGTTATTGTTTTATTTTTAGTTTCAAACGAAAAAGCACGTTTTTTGATAATGGAAGGAATGTTTTGTTTAAATTGAGGTTTCTTAGCGTTTTGAAATCTGATCAGTTAATCACCAATATTGGTAAGCCAGAATTTGAACTTTTTAGGTGGAAGTTGACTCGATCGTAACAGATCCGTAGGCTGTCAAGCACGCACGTCTGTTGGACAGCTTTGCGAAAAATAATACTACTTTCACATTACTCAAGTGTAGGTACATCAATAATTCATCATGAATAGAATAGAGGGGAATTACATTTTAACATCTTATTTGGGTTGGTTCTTCAGTAGTATTTTGATACCTTATTGAGGAGGTACTGCTACTATCAGAAATTTGTATCATGACAAAAATACCTACTTGGTGACAAGACAACACCCAACTACATTTAAAATAAACTAATTCTCAAAAATATAGGAATATTGGTGATAGTAAAGATACTATTAAAGGCATTAATTAGTTACTGTGTGGTTAATCATACTCACGTAAGCTTCGTTGTGGGCTTTTCGAACGTCGTACCCGCATTGCTTATTTTTAATTATTTCCTAGAACAACAGAATAGATTCGTTGAGGTCGGGATTAATACTAGTAAAAGCATGCACCAATTTGGGGACAATATCAAGAAGTCGGGAAGTAAAGAAATGGAATCTTGTGAGCATCAACATTATCCAATAAACCATATTTGGTCTACGAATTGAGTAAATCTACTTACTCGTGAATAGGGTCAATTATTTTAGGTGGGAGGTCGTCTAATGATAGGTCACCAATTTTAATCTCTTGCTAACACCATAAGATACTTCGTTTGTTGATAAATTATCGAAGATGACTGTGATATCTACAGCTGAAAAAGCACCTGACATGGGGGGAAGTTTGGTTGTGGATTCCTCCGCTTCCCTTTGCTGGTAACACTGGAATTAATGCTCCAGATGAATGATTGTCCCGATCAAAATCACGATTTTACCCATTCAGAAGTTTTTTACTAACATCGTTTAATTCTTACCGCTTCATTTCTGGGTAACAGAACATGGACCATGAAAGTGGGAGTTTGAAGACATTCCTTCACTGATGTCTAACGTTGACTCATGACCAAAAAAAAAAAAAATTTTTTTTTGATTAATGATGATGTGATTGATAGGATAGAATGATCCTCTGACTAATTTTCGTTAGCTAACAAATTGGCGGTTTAGGCGCGGAGTTGGTAAGAAGATTAGTGGTTTTGGAGGAGGAGCGACGATACAAAGCTTTTTTGGATTGAATTAACGGTCATGCGAATTCATTACCGTCGCCTTGAAAAACGGATGAACAATCCTTATCATGACTCTTTTGTATCTCCAATCATTGGTAGTAACAAGATTGTGAATCGCTTCATCGTGGTCATTTTGAACTATTTGGTCAATACTTCAGCAAATCTTCGCATGTCAATCTACCGGGGTTTTCTTCCCATTCTGATTATCCGGATCAGGCCATGAATGTTCTACAACATCTAATAACTCGCTGTCCAAATCTCAACTTCCTTTTTGTAGTACACTCCTTAATAGACGTGAACAATATTATGGGTTCGTATGAATGTCCTGGTCTTCTTGCTACACGCATAACTTTTCGGGAAGCGCATTAGCTTTCGGGAAGCTGATCTTTTAATACCCACCCGCATCATTCATTGTGGTCAGGCCATCGGTAAATTATCTTCAGATTCCGTCCCCTCAAATTCCATTGATTCAAATTCCAAATAGCCACTTATTGCAAAAGTAAATTCTTTCCGTCCACACTTTATAAAGTTTTCCTAGAATCTGAATGAGGAAGCAACGTGCCACACTCACAAAAAAGGAATTAAGTAAAAAATGTTTGCTCTACTACATGATTCTATAGTTTGAAATGAAAGCTTGAATTAGGCACCTACTAGCTTCTTCTTAAATCTCAGATTGGTTTAAGAATATAATGACATCCAATTGTAGGTACCTACTACTTACGTTTGGTTTCCGCTTGCAGCACGAAAAGGGTACACCGCAAGCTTCTCGACTTCCAACCGTCTGTGACGAACAGTTGAAGTAATTGTTCTTGTCCCAGTCTTTCGGGCCTTCGATCCCGCAGCACTGTAACTGTAAGGAAAACAATTCTTGTACAAGTATTATTAGAAGGCTTACGACATGGTACGGCCCTCTGAAATGAGAGCGACCTCATTTCCAAATGGGCACCCAGCCCTGATGTTCACAAAAATGTGTGATTTACCAACTTACTGATAACGGCATTTTAATTAGCAGGAAGAGACAACTAGAGAAAAACATTTTGCTGGAAAAACACTAGCCCAGGATCTTAACTATTACTTAAGCAGTGACCATAGAGTAGATTGGTGGGTCATTAAAACTTTTCAACGGCTGTAAAACCAGGAGTCCTCACTCCCTAGAGATGATATAGTTTCAAGACGTCACGGTGAGTAAACCGAAACTAAGCCCCCTCCCCATCTTCACTTCTATTTATTTTGTTGTCATTATTATTTATTCAATTTTTGAAGTGTTACTTGAAAACAATCCATATCGGGAAAAAACGCAAGAGAAAAATTCCCATCTAATTTATTCAAATAGGTAGTAAATTTCGCTTGCTCATTATCGAAGATAGGAAAGCGTACCTAGTATTCGTACAGCAGGTCATTACAAATGAATTTGAATCCTTGTCTGTATGTCGGCCTGTCTGTCTTGGTCAATCTTTGTCTGATTTTGATGGAATTTTTAGGGATTGTGCTAGGTGGCCACCGAAAAGGACCAGATAAACAGCAGGTTGGTAGTGCGTACTATGAATATTGTGATTGTACTCATGGTCTAATAAACCAATAATTGTTCTCAAATTTGTTGGGTAGTTGGTGCTGGACCTAAATGTGAATTTATGTAAAGATGATCCGATGGGTTCAAGTTCATCAAAAGGCGTGTTGCAGTTATGAAACCCCCTCAATATGATCGTGAAATCATGTTTCAGTTAGGTCAATACTTCTTGTATAACGGGCTGTCTCAGTTTTGGCGATCTTTGAATATTCTACTTCACTGAGGAATCCCTTAGACGGTAGCAATACACTCTCGTTACTTGAATAAAAATATAAAATTGTGAATGCCTTCAATATGAATAAAAACACTTAGGTAAGGTATATAAATTACCCAATCCTCTTGTATCCAATCGATGAGATTTTGTTGATCTGGATCTTCCCTGTAATGAATTATGAACGCTTGGAAGCCGCCTGTTGCTTGAACTTTAATCTAAAACAGCAGAGAACACGTTATTTATTCTGTAAGAGCTAATACACCATTTCTGTGGTAGATAATAACGTTGTTGCTACCGATCTGTCTACCATAATGAACTGTACCGTGTGGTAATCAGTTCCTATGTGCTTACCCAGTCTTTGAAAATGAACCCCATGATTCCAGCTGTCAGTTCCAGCAGCAGAATGATGGCGAGAAACAGCGCATACTGTAAAAGAAGAAAATACATTCCTTTACATCATCAAAAACAATATGTCAGTGTTTGAAATTAACTAGAATACGAGTATGAATATTTTGGTTCGGAACGAAATTTCTATATCGATTAAAAGTATCATCAATCCGTGCGAGTTTGGTCAAAACCAAGGTCTTCAAATGGCCTTATTCGGCCTCAAAAAAACGTGACATTGAAACGTGAAGAAAAATAATACTTTTCCATTTAATATTTTCGAGCTAAAACGTTAAGAAAATTTGAATTTCTCAATTTTTAGTTAGTGAAGTGACTGAAAGTGATGCAAAGTTTTGGGGCACACTCAAACTGGGACGTCGGTCAATTTTGAATATGGTGCAATTTTTTTTTTTTTTTTTTTTTAATGGTGCATTATGTTTATTTTTACATGGAGTTGTTTTTAGTTTTTACATGGATTCTACAGTAAAAAACCTAGGTAATAAATCACAAATCTTCTTACCATGGTCATGCAAACTGCTACTGACAAGATTTACGGAATAAGAACGAATTATTGAAAATTGATTCATAATCTCAGTTTCTATGATAATTGAGGAATTATCACATTAATGAATGTTACGTTTTGATAAAATTGTATTTACAAGTACCTGACTAAGCACTAGGCGTTGACTCAAGTCAGAATATGTGTATTTGGTAATATTTCTAACAAAATACTCATTATTCCGTTGAAAACCTCAAACTTCATAACACTTTATTATTTTTTCTCATCTGACATCCCCGAGAACATTTGTATCTACGTAACTAGGTATTCCGTAATCTCATTTGAGTATCTTTTGATAACATTAGAGAAGTCACTCATCACTAGGTATTTTGCAATGCGCAATAAAAATTAGTTAAGAGAACAGTTAGTTACAACCTTCAACTAGATGTTAGAATTTTAGTCAGTCAAGTACGAACTCGTAGAACAATACCTAACAAATGTTTGATGTTTTGACAAAAAATACTCTGGCAATTAAGCGAGAAAAAACTCTTAACATTCGCTTTTTCAGCAAATTGAGAAAAAACATTTTCAAATAGCTTTGATTCATATAGGTAACTTTTTTTTACAATAAATCATCAATTTTGGGATGTTTTTATTTTCGTACCGGTACTATAATCTCGATTTTAGATTATAGGTGAAAAACTAAACCCCAAATGGAGCCCATGTACCAAATTTGAACCAAAAAGGTCCTATGAAATGTGCCGCGTACGGCGGGCTGAAGGAACATTTTTTATTCGATTTTCGGATTCTACTTACCTTGAAACGTAAAACATCAAATTTTGAAAAAATTAAAATCATTATAAACCAAAACAGGGAGATGTGGGTGCCTCCACGAGGAAACTTGATTACTGGTTGCTGAGGACTTAAAACTGAGTACAACTCAAAGAAACGAACTGCGATCACATTTTGGTCACCTAGCATTTGAACGGAGTTTACCTATGCCTCTTTTGCGATTCACTCGTGTTTCTGATTTATCGTAAGTCCAACCGTCAAGTTCTCATAGGGAGCGAACGGTTGGTCATACAGAACTCCGGGTGGTCTCTAAAAATTCAATACTATCTTAAATTGGTGAAAAAACAAAACCTTTATTTCGAGAGATTTAGCTAGGGCACTTTTGAAAATTTCAACCCTTAATTTTCACCCCTTAGAAGTGACTGACATCAACCAAAAGCTTCGGGACAAAATTAATTAACAAAACTAATTTTGTTGGATCATAATTGGATTCAGGTAGTTGAAATTCAATATTGATTATTCGAGCTCTACTGCAGTTTTCACTCTTTCATAGTCTTTTTTTTTGCTTTCTATGCCTGCATTTCGTTACATGTGAAATTGTTTTGTAAAATGTTACTCGATGTCATAGGGTTACGAATTATCTCCAGGATTGTACCTATGCAAGTAGACGAAATCTTAATAGAAAACTAACTTCGTTGCAGACTGCTCAGTTGCGTTGCGCCCGTATTGGTACATAACAGGAAGTACCTAACGAATGACAATGAGATAAGTTGGCTGTACACTCACCGCTGCAAGAAGACAGGTGTTCTCCCTGAGTGCACCAACACATCCGGTGAAACCAATGATGAACGTCACCGTACCTGTAACATTCGTAATAACCAGCTGATTTGGTAGGTGGATTTACAAGTCTATTATGATTATCTTGAACTCACCTGTCCACTAGAATCATAATAGAAATACTTATGTGACAATACCGAGATATCGGAAAATATCTTTTGCATCAAATGAATGTCGATATCTACCAACCAATTAATGTAGTAACGCGTTTTGCTCAATGCTGTACTACATAATCAGAGATACTCAAATATTCCCAACTTTGAATAATCGTAGTCACATCTTTCAGTTAAGTATGCAAGTTTTCCGTGTCATTAGATCAATTAAAATAGTGCGATAAAATTATGTCACTTCAGTCCCACCAGTTTGTTGATTAAAATCACAGTTATGTAAAATCAGCAAGATTTCTGAGCCTTGAAAGAGGGGTGAACTTGTATCATAAAAAAAGTTCCCACAGGAGACTTTCTCTTACATGCATAAAGTGATGAAGCATGAGTAGGACCCTATCGTTATTATTTTATTAAGGAGTTTGAAATTAAATAGTAAATAACTGAAATAGACTATTAGGTAAATGGAGGATTTGGGTTTGCCTCAAGTAACGTGCACCTCCAGTGATGTGCGAGAGTTACTCCTTTTCGTACCATCATTATCGTTTAAATGGGATTCCTTGTCTTACCCGTCTTGACATCTTATCCCATTTACCTCAATGAAAAACACAGTCTAGTAGATCGTAGTCCATTTCCACGAAAGTAATGAGATACAAAGTTAAATCGATTTCGACGGTGAGGCGTACATGAGGAGGTACATCATAGAAAGCACAGCTTATGTGTTTTTTGTCACAGGAAAAAGGGAGCTTGAATAGCATAGGTAGAGAAAGTGAAAGGCATCGCCCCTAACTTTTCAAAATCAATCCCAACTGATGGTTTAGGCAAGAAATAATTGTGATTTAATGTTTATTTGAAAACCATCGTTTCCGGAATCATAATAATAATAATAATAATAATCTCAATATTAGAAATTCCAGCGGGTCGGGTAGTGGATTTGAGAAGCTTTCGATGTAAAAACATCATCTTCGAAAGACTACTTCTATCTTTCGTAGATTGTGTTGGTTTTTGTGTCCTAGGATTGTGAATTGTTAGAAGTGGGGTCCTCAAGGTAGGACGAAACATTTTCATCACCTGATTGATTATGATCCAAGCAGAATAATGTTACCACCAAGGCAACGATGAATGTTCCTAACTAACGCCTGACTCAGGCACGCCGAGGCCCGCGAGACGGGTGTAAAGGAGGAGTTTAGCAAAGCCATTAATCTCAATCCGAGGGATCGTATGAGAAGGGAAGGATCCAATATAATCTCGGATTATGCGAACCAATTGGAAGGATTTATCGGCCTTGGCGAATCGTAGAATCGGATCCTTCAAGATGTGATACGATAATGAGAGAGGTGTCACATTTCTGTCTGATTTACGTTTTGATACATGAAATCTCTCTCTTCTTCATGGAACGATTGATTAGGTTCCGTAATGTAACGTGATTTTCTATAGATGAAAAGTGGTAGGTACGAATTAAATCGCTCTCGATGAAGTTGTGGAAACCCATTTCAATAAAAACGGAGTCAAGTAGAAAGTATTTCGACAGTAACAAACAAGAACTGAAGGTACATCGCAGAAAGCTTGTATAGTCACTGGTGAAAGGGAGCTTGAATCCTGTTGGTAGAGAAATTGATAGGCATACCCAATTTGATTGAAGCAGATAACAGAGAAAGAAGAACTTCAATCGAAGGGTCAACAAAATTTGTCAATCAACAAAATCTTGAAGTACCTATAGATAATCATGGCATAACTGGAGGAAATATTAAGTTATCATAGCACAACTAAGCTATTTTCTTTAGCAAACCTCAGTCGGGAAAACTGCAGTACTGCATCTATTAAGGTAGCAAAATCGGTGCGGAAACAAAAAAGAAAGCCAACATAAGCGTTATTCTAAGGAAATTATAATGTTTTTTCGCTCTCCTGGAAACTGAGAAGAATTTAGTTATGCCATGGTGGTTCTTAACCCTTAATTTCCCACTTGTTTAAAAAAATTGTATTTTCGGATTTTTTAAATCAAATTTAGATATATTTTGACAAATGAGTAGAATATTTGAGCAGATGTTTCCTAAAAGGCTCTATTACAGTGTGTCAGCTCAAGAATGATCTTTCCTAGGGCCACACTAGCGCTATCTGCGGCAGCAGAATCTGTCTGTGAACCCATTTTTTTGGAGAAGAAAAAGAAGACTTGGAAAAATCCTTGGTGGAATGTTGGGTCTGTTATTTCTTAAAGCACAGAACCAAGGAATGATGTGGAGAAGATTCAGATCACGAATGATGGGATTTGGGCTGCCTCAGACAGTGGCGCCATCTCTGATCAGGAAACCGAACCAATAGCCTACGAGGTGAGAAATGAGGCCCTATTACAGTCTGTTAACTCGATAATTATTTAGTTTTTTCTTTGAGTTATTTTGGTTTTACTATTACGTTTTCTTACACAATCAATAAGATGGAGTATCAAGACAGCCAACGGATATCAGTTTTGGTTTAGAAGTGGATAAACTATTGCAGGTAAAAATTGGACTTCCTAAAAGATACCTCAGGATATTAAGGGTTAAGCGACGAAATGTCAATCTAGGCAGTGGAAGTGAAGTCAAACAGTGGTGAGGGTAACAGTGTGGGGGGGGGGATGACCAAGCTATTTCAGTAATGAAGCATAATGTTAATATTAGTGAACACATTTGATTAGGCTCATGCAGGTTCTGCGCGATTATCCCACTATAATTTCCTTCTTTCTCCCCCTACCTTCCCACAGCATTTTCCGGTTTTCAGATATCATTTGGCATCTTATTTAAAGTTCTTTAATTTGAATATTTTTTGAATATTTATATTCAAATGATCTGTCAACGATTCAGACGAAAGTTGCAGGGGAAGTTGGTACCTACCAGAATAAGAAAATGCAGTGTTCGTACATTTTTTAAAAAATCGTCCCATGACAGTCCGGCGGTTTTGATGAATCCCCATCTCCATTTTATTATGTCTTGAAACTGAAGGAATTGTGCAATATTATGTGAATACTCGTAATTTGAGGACGAAGGTCGGGTAGGTACGTAAATTATTCATGGAAAACTGACGGTCGACAGAGAAAGACAGTTACGGGATTGTAGTCTCGTTCCCCTTTTCCGAACGGGACCTCCCTACAGCCGATAACGAGCTCTGTCCTTTTCTCGAGAACAATCTAATTGGCGAAAGAGAACAGGCCTGGGTCAACTCCACTATTGTTTGTGGTTACACCCACAGCTAACAACTGAATTCAAAATCAAGTTCCTCTGGGAAAATGACTGGTATCTCATATCAGTTGAGTAGGTACCTATCTATTTTTGGCATGGTCCATTCAGTTTCGGCACAGTATCGCTATGTACAACTTTTATGTACCTGCTTGCAACAGGGAACAACAGCTTTTCTACCTAGGTGAATAAGTCTATATTCAGTCAAGAGGGCAAAAATCATAATTGTAATTCCTGAGTCTCCCAAGAAAATCGAGATTTGAAACAATCCAAAAATGTACTCCTACTTGCTACTGCTATACAATCGGAAACCTTTTTTCATTACTAGCTTTTATTTAGTTTCACCTGTCCCGTTGTCTGTCATTAATCAAATCTTGCAAGTTACATTTTTGATCCACTTCCCGGTATCCGATTGAGCTGAAATGTTGCAAGCTTATACAAATCATGACAATGCAATATTAATCACTTTCTGAGATCATCTTCCAATTCATAAAGGACATTCTTCAATTCATAGGGTACCATCTTCCAATTCATAAACTTTTTAGTCGTAGATTAAAAATTAAAGAAAAAACCTTTTTTGAAAACAAGCTTTTATTTTTTGTTGATAAAAAGAACTAAAAAGTTAAAAATAAATTACCTCTAATAAGAAATATTACACAATATAAAGATAAAACTTTGTCACATTCCCAATTTTATAAATAAAAGCGTGTTACATTCAGCATCTCCTGTTAGTATATTTATTTTTTCAATAATGAACCTTTGGAATCGATCAAGAAAAAAATTTTCTAACCCGCCTCAAAATTTAATGTTTTACGTGTCAAGGTACTTAGAATCCGAAAATCGAATAAAAAATTTTCCGTCCGTCAGCCGTCCCCCGTTCGCGGCACTTTTTTTTTAAATCGCATTGACCGATTTTGATGTAATTTGGTATGTAGGCTCCATTTTGGGAATGACCTTTTTTTTAGACCAAGCGGAGCCCTGTAGGACAAACCGTTTGCTCCCTACGAGAATTTAAGGGTTGGACGTAGGAAATCAGAAGCAGGAGTGTGAATTGCAAAAGTGGCCTAATCTCCGTTCAAATTTTAGCTGACCGAAATGCGATCGATGTTTTTTTTTTCAAGTTGGTTGGTGGTAACAATGGCAAAACCGTGTTCTTTGCAGACGAGTGATCTATATAGAAAAATAATAAACCTTTGTGTAATAATTTGCAGCGTTTATAAATGAAAGCGTGTTACATTCAGCATCTCCTTTTTCCTCCTGCTATCACAATGTAACGCGCTTTCATTTATAAAATTGGGAATGTGATAAAGTTTTATCTTTATACAGTGTTTTGTTTATCTTTATGTATAGTGTTATATTTCTTATTAGAGGTAATTTATTTTTAACATTTTAGTTCATTTTATCAACAAAAAATAATAGCTTGTTTTTAAAAAAAGGTTTTTTTGTATTTTTCAACTGTTATTATTATTGCTCTCACAGGAAACCACGAACATTTTGGTCATGATAATTTGTTTTATTCATATCTCTTACCGACACAGATGAGAACGAACGCGGGGTCAAGAGCGACATTGGCGAGCCGGCCGAGGTTGCTAAAGGTGTCTTTTTCTGACCAAGCCCAAATCCCGACTGCAAGGATGCAGAGGCCCAGCATCTGTGAACATGAAACGAAAAGTTGGAGAATAAAGAAAACAAAATGCAAAAATTTCAACCTTTAAATAACTGACATGAGATAAATTGGTGGAAAGGCTTGATTGGCGCTTTTAAACTTGAATAAAGGTGAATCGGTACGGTAGGTATTTCAATTTCGTTGACATTTGACATAACAAAAGGCTTTTAAGCAAGAAGAAGCAGAATAAATTGTGAAAATCATATTTGCGACATTGTACCTCAACAGAGCTAAGGTGACTCCTTCAGTGTTCACATCACCAAAGGTACCACTGAGAAAGGCACTGTACTCATGGAGCAGGTACATTGTGCTTCCTCCAGAATTAAAAGTTGACTCGCATTTTGCTTTCCACTGTTTTGAAAATTCTTGAATGCGTCTGTCTATCCGAAGTGAATGACTTGTCCCTAGTGAAAATGTACCCGGTCCGATTTTGTTGGTCCAGGTTTGCTTCGATACGTCCTACTCTCTTACCTCCTAGCTTTAATGGACTCATTCAATTCTAAAAATTCAATACTATTTTAAATTGACAAAAAACAATAGGGCTTTACTCTACCTTTATATTCAAAGTTTTTGAGCTAGGGCGTTTTCAAAATTTCACCCCTTAGAAGTGACTGACATCGACCAAAAGCTTCGGGGCACAACAAGACCCCAAAAGGAGCCCATATACCAAATTTCATCAAACTCGGCCCATGGTAACCAAGGAAAGTGCCGCGTACGGCGGACGGACGGAAAATTTTTTATTCGATTTTCGGATTCTACGTACTACCTTGAAAAATAAACCAACAAATTCTGAGGAGGGGGGGGGGGGGTTTCGGTCGATTTCAAAGGAATCTAATCGTATTGGCTTCTTTTGATTCGAAAAACCATCACTCTGATCTTGAAAATCACGTTGGACATTAGGGTTTTCAGTCAAATATGTTAAGTCTGAATAGCTCTATGACTGTGAGGAAGCTACTGAGCTCACCCAACTTTGCAGGTAGTAGGCATTAATAGGCAACTACTACCTAGATGAGATTGTTGTAACTGTTATAAATGTTCAAAATGTGAGAGGTTAGTAAATTTTTGTTAGAACTGCGCCGCAGAGACTGGGTGCCCACCTAGAGGCCACGAACCGTTTTCCTATACATCCTATTTCTATCCTCTGGCTGACAGGATGTTGTCACCGATTCAATTTAGATAAAGTTGTGGTTGTAGGGAAGCGAGTCTTAACAAAATCCCGAGGAAATGACGGTTGTGACGAGACGCGAAGGAAATGTATCGGTAGCCGCCGAAGGGCGAAAAGCGAAGCAACCTGGCGAACTTCATATCCCGCCTTCATATACCGCTCTCGACTCAATTTCCACTAATCAGCCCCTGTTTCCATCCGCCCTCCTGTCGTGCCCGTGATTAGATTGGCCACTCCATCAACGCAACACAAGTTTCCAAGGAACCTTCCCCGTTGGCTTCCACCTCACACAAAGTGAGTGCCAGCTGGCGATGGTATCCATGAATTCCTCCAGAAACATGTAGTGGGGTAATGCATTACTAAATATTGTACATAAGTAGATTTTTATCTAAAATTTAAAGTTATTAATACTCTTTGAGTTAATAGTTATTATTGAGTCTTTGAAGAAATCAATGTCATTATGCTATAGTAATAACTAGTAGAAACAATAATATTGATTACTATATTATAGTAATCAAAAACATTACTAATAGGTACTAAGTTTCTAATTACTTTCTCCGTATCGATGGATTCATCCTTCAGTAGCATCAGGAGCACGTACTCATATCATTAGGGTTGGTCATAACGAATAGAGAATTAGTGAAATTACACACGCAAGGCCCACCGAACCAGGAATGACTGCCGAAAACCTTTTTTTGTTTTTCTTGGACGGTCACGGTAACCACAAGTGAAACTTCTTTACGAGTTAATTTTGAGATCCTATAAGCTGATACTTTTTACCCGAAATAATTATGAACTTTTAAAGAATAATTCATATCATTCAATCTAAACAGTGAGAAGATGAACATAATCGTGATTATCAATCTTTACTGGAAGAAATTAATTATTAATATCCTCGTTACATGGTGTTCGAGAGCAGTAGGTACCTAAATAAAACACTCTTCCTTCCCTTCCGTTCATCTTCATCCTAAAAGGGGAGAACTTTTTCTCATTTCTTACTTCATTTTTAAAAACTAGTATCAGTACTTATCGATCTTAGGGGGGCATTTTGGTTTATTATTTTCAATAATGAACCTTTGGAATCGACCAACAAAAAAATGTGTTACTTAACCCCCCCCCCCCCTCAAAATTTGTACGTAGAATCCAAAAATTTGGCCGTCCGCCCACCGTACGCGGCACTTTCCTCAGTTAGCATTGACCGATTTTGATGAAATTTGGTATGTGGGCTCCATTTAGGTTCTAGTTGTGCCCCGAAGCTTTTGGCAGATGCAGGTTACTTCTAAGGGTTGAAAAATGAGGATAGAAATTTTGAAAACGCCCTAACTCAAAAAATTGTGATGTAAGGGTATTGTTTTTCCATCAATTTAAAATGGTATAAGAATAATATAAATTTGTAGGACAAACCGTTCGCTCCCTACGATAGCTTAAGGGTTGGACCTTTGATAAATCAGAAACACGAGTATGAATCGCAAAAGAGGCCTAATCTCCGTTGAAATTTTAGCTGACCGGAATGCGATCGATGTTTTTCTTCATGTTGGTTGATGGTAACCAAGGCAAAGCCGTGTTCTTTGCAGACGAGTGATCTATATAGAAAAATAATAAACCTTTGTGTAATAATTTGCAATGCTTTCTTTCTCGTACGGGTTCGAAAGTGACTATTTTGCTTAGTCAGCTGATCACGTACCACACTCCATCAGCCTGGAATGGTATTGAATATTTTTCGAATGTACAAAAGAGTAAATTTTTTTACCTATACCATTTCTATTCGTAAAATCGTGCGTAGAATCCGAAAATCGAATAAAAATTTCGCCTTCCACATTTTTCATGAGCCGATTTTGATGAAATTTGGTAGGTATTATATTGTCCCCTTTTATGGTTTAGTTTGGCCCCGAAGCTTTTGGTTGATCAAAATCTCAAAAACTTTCGATTTAAAGGTATGGTTTTTTCACCTATTTAAAATGAATTGAATTTTTAGAATCGAATTAGACCACTCAGAGCTCTGTAGGACAAACCGTTCGCTCCCTATGAGAACTTGGGTTGGACTTGCGATAAATCAGAAACACGAGTGTGAATCTTCGTTGAAAATTTAGCTGACCAAAATGCGATCGTTGTTCGTTTTGTTTCGTTGTTTACAATAGTGGTAGTTTTGCGTGCTTAGCAACCAGTAATCAAAATACTATTGTAGGCTATGAGTTATTAGTGAAGACTTATTATTTCTTCTAAATAAACTTGATTGTGAAGCAAAAATATGGTTGGTAGGTAGTGGCAATGGCAAAGCTGCGTTTCCGCTGGCGAGTGATCTATACAGAAAAATAATAAACCTTTGTGTAATAACTTGCAGCATTTTTTCGCATTCTCACCAGAACTCTCAACGATACTACCAGTTACGGGAACCACGGAACAAGTGTGGAAAACGTAAAATGTTCAGTATCGGGAAAAAGTTCTTGATTGTTCGTATCATAAACTTATGAACGTGATGAAAAAATAAATAATAAATTATGCCCTAGTATTCTAGGTATCTCACTATAAGTACTTTATAGTACAATCAGTATCTACTCAGCACAAAGAGTGGGCTGAGTGAGTATTATAATCTACGTCTAATAAACCTACTCAAAGACAAGAGCCACGACTGAATACACAGAACCCCTTCACCCTTTCATCATTCGCTAAAACTGGTCGAGAAGTGATGCAACTTTTCATCGACTTTCTAGTGTCTGAAATAGGAACATTAGAAAAACGAAGGGTGTCCGTACAACAATCTCAAGGACCACAATCTCCTTGAATATCCAACGATCTGACCACTAAGTTTTGATCACATTTGGAAGGGAATTTGAGGGTGGTCCTTGGAAGAGCACATTTTGATTCCATCATGCTCCGATCGATAAATGCGTGAAAGTGAAAAAGCATGAACATAATCGAGAACGTCTTAACAATCGTGTTGCTGTATGTTGACATTGAAAATGCTCAGTATTATGGTGAACAGCGAATGTCATATTGAAGAGCTTATCAAAGGTACTGCTCATTCATAAGTATTTTTACACCAACTAGTTCTTTATGTCTTCATTATTCAATCTGAGGAACCTACACTGCTTACCCAACTTCGCGGACTTATTTCAATGTAGAAGAACAACCGATCGTCTATTATATTAAATTCCGATCTGGCTCGAAAACAAATTGAGGCCACCTCTAGCTATAGAGGGACGTCCCCAGGCGTTCTCAACATCAAGTCTGGCAACTCATCGGAGTTTGTAATGGCACTTCGATAGGTCCTGAGAGGAAGTGATTGATGAGCTCCCAACGTTGAAAATCCCGACCACCTCAAATCCTCGAATCTCTCTTTTTTCACCTTCAAAGCCGAGGTAATTGATGAGTTTTCACAAGAAAGTCATACCTACACGATCTGACTTCGGATTTTTCCTTCAGCAATCTCACTCCTGCCAGTAATTCTGTACTTCAAAGAAGAAGTACGCAAAAACATTTCGGTCCTCCACAACCAACATTTTTACTCACATTTTGAGTTTCAGAGATCCGTAAACAATAATTGTTTTTATAATTTTTACAATTATCGTTCTAAAATTATTTTAGTTACGAGCACGTAGTAAATTTCTTGTGCCGAACATGACAAAACCAAAGTAAAATTATGATGAAATGTTCAGGATTTTATGCGAATTTACCCATGGACGTCATTACATGATTTTTTAAAACACCAATTTCTTACGACCCCTAGACTGATTGTGATGGTGCGTAGTTAAAGGCAAATTTTGCATGTTTCACTGAGGGAATGGAGATGGATTCATGTTACTATGCCATTGAAATGTTTTCCCTAGTTATAAGCTAACCTACGTATTAACAATCCCGCATTTTAGGAAAAAGAAAAATTTGGCAAAAATGACTTCATTACACCTCGAACGATCAGTTAATGCTGTAAAAACGTTACACATGGAGTAAAATGTTATAACTAGACTTTTGAAAAAAATCAGAGTCGCTCGATATCTCTAGGCCAAACAATCTAGGTTATTCAAGTGTCAACCCCAGTAAACTCCTGATCTACTTTGAGAGGCTTTCCTATATGTACTCTATGAGGGCTCGTCCTAACTATTTCCGTCTCGTGACTTCACTTTGAAGGTTTCACGGCCGAACAGACCGTTCTCATCTATTATGTGTGTTCATTATACCAACACACTTGTATCGGATACCTACCTTTTTAAATAAATGAAGCAGCGTTTGAGGGCAAGGATAGCGAGACACGTTATGACCCATATTTTGATTTGAGATCTGTAAAGTAAGTAAACAACCTCTTCAGGTTGAATTTTCTTCCGACAGCCATTCCAACCATTGATCTGTATTACTTACTATTTATCCACTTCGTTTGATTCCAAAAAGTACTATATCTACCTCGTTTGATTCCAAAAAGTACTAAGCGCCACGTTTTGTTTCAAAAAGTACTTTATCCATAAATCCGAAATTTCAAACCTCGTTCAATACCTATTATTTTAAACTTTGAACTAATTTACCTTTTTTTCCAAAAACATTTATTATAATTTAGAAATATATTTAAAAAAATAACATGATTGGTTTATAACACGTTTTTCAGGTCACAATGGTTTTTCTCAATTTTGACCAAAATGGATATAGTACCTTTCGGAATCAAGCTCCTCAATTGCTCTCTAGTTTTTAGAAGACCAAACTATCCATGTTCACGTCTATAATAATACACTGCTTCAAAGTACCTAGTTTGTTGATAGAAGGAAGGAGTGATGAAGCCAAAAATTTATATGAGTTGAACCCGCTCAAAATTGTTGTTTTAAAATAAAGGGGTTATGGACTATCAAATTTAGCTTCGAATGTAGCCATAGACAAGCAAATTCTTCATCGCGTTTAGTTCCGAGGATGTGAAGTCCTTACAACAGGGAAGTTGCCGGCGAATGACGTCTTCTTCTCTTTATAAAGGTACAAGACACCAACAACTTCCCCATTCATTTATTGTGAGTCACGAACATTCTAGGAATCAAAGTTCTTTTGCCTTGTGTTTATGTTTGAGAATTGA
The DNA here is from genome assembly GCA_009739505.2 of Apolygus lucorum. Classification (NCBI taxonomy): domain Eukaryota; kingdom Metazoa; phylum Arthropoda; class Insecta; order Hemiptera; family Miridae; genus Apolygus; species Apolygus lucorum. The sequence goes on along the minus strand of CM019177.2, from coordinate 25,037,077 downwards.
AAAACAAATATTTGTCCATCTTACAACATAAATTCAATCATAAATAACATAAATTAGGCCTTGAATAGTGTCACGACTGAGAAACAAATGACGAATCAGATGAGTAATAATTTGCTTCGTTCGAGGAAGACGTGGAACGATTGGATTCTCAGAGCACGAAGAGGTACAAATAAATGTCTTTTCCCTCGCGTTACGTGACTTGCCTTATTGTTCGTTTTCGGCAATGCGATATCTTTGAAGTATCGGGGCCCATACCCATTAAGGGGTACCTCCCTTAGACCAACCACAACCGATTGTATTGTAGAATCCATTTCCTGGCTCTAGTGTCAAGGATTTGGTGGTTTGGGAGGTGGATATCCAGGAACTCCCAGGCTGTATCTAACATTATCGAACAAGGAAGTTCATGGTTAGAATGTTACAATTACTCATTTGGTGGGATTTTATCATTGGATTGACGTAATTAATTACTGGCAATGCACTACGAGAAAAATTGTTGAATCAGTGAGCGAATATTGTCGAACGTAAGTGAGGCTACTTGGACTCGAGCTGCATTTTCGTTTGTTGGTAAAAGTGGCCAGAAGTACTACAACCAAGAGCTGTAGCTTTATAAGGACTCATACAGCAGTGTAAGGGCAATATCTTTCCTTATTCAATCCCATTTCGGCCGATAGCGTAGGGGAAAGTAGGGCTGCAGAGTACTGGCTTAAATATATCATAAAATGGGTACAAATAATTGGGTCTAATTATAAAATTTACACCTGCTGCCCTTCTATACCAGCTTGACGCCTAAATTGCCAAGGCAAAATGGTTAATTTTTGGGGAATATTTAGATTTTTAAAAAAAGTGTTGTACTTTTCAAAATCCCTCCAAGTTTTTCAATTGAGCATTTCAATCGGGCCAAGAGTGTACAATTTTGGTTTATTATTTTCAATAATGAACCTTTGGAATCGACCAAGAAAAAAAAATTTTTAACACCCCCTCAAAATTTGATGGTTTACATTTCAAGGTACGTAGAATCCAAAAATCGAATAAAAATTTGGCCGTCCGTCCGCCGTACGCGGCACTTTTGCCACTTAGCTTTGACCGACTTTGATGAAATTTGGTATGTGGGCTCCATTTGGGGTCTAGTTGTGCCCCGAAGATTTTGGTTGATGTCACTTCTAAGGGTTCCAAAAACACATTTTGAAATTTTGAAAGTGCCCTAACTCAAAAAATGTTGATATAAAGGTATTTTTTCCTTCAATTTAAGATTCTATAGAATTTTTAGAATTTTTTGAGACCACCCGGAACTTTGTAGGACAAACCGTTCGCTCACTACGAGAATTTAAAGTTTGAACGTACGATAAATCAGAAACACGAGTGTGAATCGCAAAAGAGGCCTAATCCCCGTTCAAATTTTAGCTGACCGAAATGCGATCGATGTTTTTCTTCATGTTGGATGATTGGTGGCTTTGCAGACGAGTGATCTATATAAAAATAATAAACCATTGTGTAATAATTTGCACCGTTTTCTAATAATTTCTGGAATTCAGTCATAAGATAATCTGTAGTGAAATTGCTTATTTTATTATTAGTGATGTGGAACAGGGTGAAGCCCTCGTCCTTTATCGTCACTCTTTTGCTTTGCTGTTTTGTAACTTTCTCTCATGTTTGTTTTGCTAAACATTAGAATGAAAGAGAGAATAATAATATTATTCTCTCTTTCATTCTAATGTTTAGCAAAACAAACATGAGAGAAATAGAGAAATAGTTACATATTATGTAACTATGATACTGATTCTGCAAACTTCAGGCAATTCTAATGTGTAACTTACAATTTGAAGTTCACAATTCAGGAACAACTAGTGGCAATTCCAAATTATACGGACTCTCTACCTCTTTCGCTCACAAGAGCACTCCCGATGTTTTAAAAATTTGTCCTCCTACCAATGTTTTCAGGATTCAGATATGAGGTGTATGAATATCTCATATTTCCGAAAAGAGGGCGAAAAATGTTTCACGAAGATGTTTTGCCTTCCTGACACCACGCAGCACCAATAATGGGCCTAATGCCTGAGGTGGCTGGGCGAAGAAGAAGATTTTAATCGTAGAGAAGAATCCGCCTCATGCAATCACCACTCTTCTAGAAGATGGGCAGGAAGGACGAGGCCGATGACGTCACAAGGTCACTGACTTCATCTTCCCCGAGTGCACATCCTGAGTCCTGGCGCCCGCGGATCCTCCGCGCTCTCGTCCTGTCTTGACCCGCGGGTCCTCAGGTGGATCGATTTTTCACTCTTGCCTATCGATTTCATTAATAAATCTTCCATACAAAATTCACCTTTTCTGCTTATTTAGTCTGGTTCCGTCGAAAACCATCCAACAACTATCCCTATGACTACCAATGAAAGGTTTTATTGAAATAAAAATGTGCCTTATGTCGGTGGAATTACGAAAATTGAATTTAAAGAAGGAACATGAGCGGCCTATTTTAAGTACCAAAATCTTGCGTTCGCTGTGTTCTCAAAGTTTATGATGCTGAAAATGTAGCACTCACAAAAATAATTTTTTCCAAGTTGCTGGAGGAAGGTAATAACTCACATGTTTTTATCGCTTTCTGGTTAGAAGTAAGAGTTCTAATGCACACATCACTGAAAACCTGCCCGATTGGGTGTAAATTATAGTATTATTAATTATGCGAAGGTTCAGCAAACGAACTAAAAAGTGCGAGACATTATGATAGCTAGTAAGGTAACCATTAGGACAATTTCTTCTGCGGTAGGCGTCGAAGTAACAGGATGACCCAAGAAGCTCCTTAGTAGTTTGAATTACAAGGATGACCCTGAGTTCATTGCCCCCAGCAGGACCTCCAATCGATACGAGCACTACGACATGAGTGCATCAAGTATTAAGTTTCAGCAGTGTCATGACAATCGAGAAAATTGTCAAAGTTCTATTTGTAGAATAAAGAATACAGTAGAAACATTATTCACTGCGGTTGACACGGGGAACTCTTCACTGTAATCGGAAAACCCTGTTAAACGGAAACACTGAACCTAATTTTCCACTTAAATACAGCATGCAATTATAGTGGATTAATTATCAAAATAAATGTAAACATTAGTATTATTCGGGGAAATGTGATTGATTTATTTGCTGAGTGGAGAAGGGTAACCGAAGAGGAGCGGGTAACAGGACCTGCCATTCAACTGTTCTAACGCTTTTCCCAGAATCAGATTCCCGTAATCCGGGAACTGGAGTCCCTCGAATACTGAGAACAATGATAAAAACGGAGTTGAGTAGAACGTTGTCTATTTCCACAAAAACAATGAGTTACAAGTTAAATCGATTTCGACGGTTAGGTCATCATCAGTAACAAACAATAACTCAAAGTACTTCACAGAGAGCATAGCTTATAATATAAGCTGACTATATTATAGTCACAAGTGAAAGGGAGCTTGAATCCCATTGGTCTAGAAAGTGAAAGTCATACCCAATCAGATAAGTGAAAGGAGAATCCTATTGGCACAGAGATGTGAAGGGACCTGGGAGGATCATCAAATGCCAATCAAGGCAGACAAAGTGAAAGGGAGCTCAAACATTGGTGATGGTAACATTGTGAAGGGGTTATTTTTTATTCTGAGAACACTGGGCTGTTCCTTTGGGCAAAATAATTAGTCATCCTAAATCTTTGTTGTCACCTTCAATCCAATTTGACACACCGTCACATGACAATAACAAATTTGATTTTGCTGAAATATCGATTCCATGATATTGCTCCAGTTTGGAAGGTGGTGCGAGGTTGGTCCCGAGAAAATTGCAGATAAACTTACTGCCGATCCGATTAGCAGGATATTCGGCACATATTCTGAGAAATCGCGATACATTTAGAAAAATTCTTGAGCTTGAACAAGCAACTTGGTTGTTAAGAATCATAATCACGATATTTAGAAACAAATCAATAATCATGATGGATAATTTCTTAAACGGACAGATTCTTTATATCCCAATTATTTTCTTAGAGGAAGCTAAAATCTCACCTTACTTGGCAAACGTTCTTGGAGTACTTAAGTTTCACGCGAATTGCCTTTCGTTGGTGTCTGATACTACAACAAACCTTCGACTTTCAAAACGTTGAATAAGATGGTAGAGAAAGCCACGGTCGGTCCCAGTTTCCAAATCTCTTCATCTTTCGTTTATTGAATAGGTTGGATTAGTTACCAAAGAATTTATTTCATTTATTGTAACTCTTGGCACTAATATGAAATGAAAATTTGAACAAAATCCAATCTACCTAATGAAGTACAAGACGACTACAAGACGATTGGACATTGGGGCATTTTCCTTATAGACCGGAGATGTTGAATGAGGAAGGTATTTCTTCCCCTTCATGTCACAAGTTGAAGGCCGCCCCTTGTTGGCCCGACTGTTGCCCTTCGCCTCGCCTCCAGCCCATGAAATCTCCTGCGAAAAACGAGGACATGCCGTCAACTCTTGATGAGCCGTGTCCAACCCCCCAATGTCTGATTTATCTCACCAACCTCGACGACCACAAGCAGACCTCTGACTCATTTTGCTCAAAATGAGCCTTGTCGGATTGCGCCATCTCCGCAGACGGAAGGGTCCCAAACATTACCACGATTTCGAGTAGCTTTGAACACACAAACGATTGAAGAATGCAACTTTAAATAATGAAGATTCCAAGGTTAAGGGATGATGTTGCTCGTATTGTTATTGCTGATTACATTGCTATAAAATCCATCAGCAGCTGCTGATGGTACTTTTGGTGTGACGGAGATGAAATTTAGTTGACCTAACTAGGGACAGAATCAAGTAATACCAGAAAATGTCATCTAAATTGGAGCATTTTTGGTTTATTATTTTCAATAATTACCTAATGAACCATTGGAATCGAATACAATTTTTTTTCAATCCCCCTCAAAATTTGATGGTTTACGTTTCAAGGTTACGTAGAATCCGAAAATCGAATACAAAATTTCCGTCCGTCCGCCGTTCGCTGCACTTTTATTAGTAACTAATAAAAGTGCCGCGAACGGCGGACGGATAACTGTTATCGTAGACCGATTTTGATGAAATTTCGTGTATGAGCTCCATTTGGGGTCTAGTTGTGCCCCAAACTTTTGGTTGATGTCAATCACTTCTTGGGGGTGAAAATTAGGGGTTGAAATTTCCAATAGTGTCCTAGCTCGAAAACTCCCGAAATAAAGGTATTTTTTTCACAAATTTTAAATAGTATTGAATTTTTAGAGACCACGCAGAGGACTGTAGGACAATCCGTTCGCTCCCTAAGAAGACTTGAGGGACGTGTCAAAAACACGAGTGTGAATCGCAAGGGAGGCCTAATCTCAGTTAAAATTTTAGCTGACCAAAATGTGATCGTTGTTCGTTTCTTCGAGTTGTGCTCAGTTTTGCGTCTTTTTTTCAGTTTTGCAACCAGTAATCGAATTTCCTAATAATTAGGGCAACCTCAACTCCCTGCTTCTTCGAACTGAGTGTCAAAGTCGTGTTCTATGCAGACGAGTTATCTACATGGACAAAAATAAACCTTTGTGTAATAATTTGCAGTGTTTTACTTATAGTTTTTTCGGAGCAAGGAATTCGAACTTGTTCTGCTTTTTCCCGAACGCTGCGTTCGGTCCGCAAGAACGGATCGATAGACACAAACACACACGTCTGTCAAGTGTGTCTGGCACATAGCTTCCTCGTGTCCGTCACCCCAGTGTATAGATGATCCGATGCATAGTAGATAATTTCAAAATATCAATCTCCAAGTACCTACCTTGAACTACCCTCATCAGGGGACTATCAACACGTCAACCCGCACAATCCCCAAACATTTCATCAAAACCGGACAGTAACTTCGTTTAACGAATTTTCAACTATCGGGGGTGGGGTCCATCCAAAAAAATACGCCGTTATTGCCTAGCTTTCTGAAAATATATTTCCACCATCAGGGCTCAATGGCAGTCAAACATGAGAGGGCACACACTCTCCATCCGGTTCTCACTCAATTAGCGATGATCCAAAAAAATGGAAAACTTTCAAATATAGCAACAGGCTATCAACAAAAACAATAGATTTAAAATTTAGACGTTTAAAAATAGTTACAAGCAAAAACTATGGTGGTAAACATTCAAAACTATAGAAAAACACTCATGGAAAACTAAACTTTGGAAACAAAACTAAAATACTCAGTATTTATCCTAGTTTTGTTTCAAAACGCGGCAAGTTATTACACAAAGGTTAATTTTTTTCTATATAGATCACTCATCTGCAAAGAACGCGGCTTTGCCATTGTTTCCACCAACCAACATGAAGAAAAACATCGATCGCATTTCGGCAAGCTAAAATTTGAACTGAGATTAGGCCTCTTTTGCGATTCACACTCGTGTTTCTGATTCATGTTTGTCCTACAGGGCTCCAACTGAACTTTCCATAGTTCCCAAGGACCGATTTTGGTTTTTTCTTCTTCAATTTACAATTGTATTGAATTTTTAGAATCGAATGAGACCACCCAGAGCTCTGTATGACCAACAGCTCGCTCCCTATGAAAAGTTGAGGGTTGGTATTACGATAACTCAGAAACACCAATGCGAATCGCAAAAGAGGTATAATCTCCGTTGAAATTTTAGCTGACCAAAATGCGATCGTTGTTCGTTTCTTGAGATTTAGGTACTTAGTTTTACGTCCTTAGCAACCAGTATTCAAATTTCCTAATGAAGGCACCTGCAACTCCCTATTTCTTCCCATTGACTGTGAAGCGTTCAATTCTTCTAAATAAACTTGATTGTGAAGCTAAAATATGGTTGGTAGGTAGTGACAATGGCAAAGCGATGTTCTTTGCAGGCGAGTGATCAATACAGAAAAATAATAAACATTTGTTTAATAATTTGCAGCGTTTTTATGATCCTGGTCGGCATGCTTTATCACCACGATGCACCAAGTAATTAGTGAGTGGGTATTACTAGTAAAACGATCCAGAGAGTGGCAGTGGTTGCCCACTGGGAGAGCATAACGCCGCTGCATTTGAGCGCATTTAAAACGGCTTCGGTTTGACCGGCTGTTGCTAATAGCGTTTGTACGGTGGTTTCGCAGCATATCCTGAAAAATGTTGTCTAGGCTGAGAACGAGCCTTACTAAAATAGCGTTGTGTCGACAGAGACAAAGATCGCACATCTCACGCCTGACAATCCTGGAAAAGGTGAAGGTTGCCAGTGCGAGACGTAATGTCAAAACGAGCGTTCCTTGTGGTTATCTGAGTTGCAATTACGACTTGTTAGGCATGAGAACATTGTACTCACTCATGTACGACCTCACTACACTGATGTATTAACCCCTAATTTCGTGTGTCAGAAAAGTGTCTCAACCTTGTTTAAAGGTCGTCCGCTTCATCCGAAAATCAATTCTGATCGAATTCGTTCATCTTTCATCATTAATTCTGGGTGAAATGAAATCACAATGTTGTTTACACTACTAATGTTTGATTATTCCTCAGCCGTGCAAAAGTGTGAAATGAACCAATTGCATGCAGCCAAATTATTATGGAAATGTATGTCGACGCTATGGGCTGTTTCGGCTCATATGAGAGCAAACTTACCACATTACTCAGATTGACACCATAACGACGGAAATAGAGATGTAAATAAATACTATCGCGTTAGATGGTATAATATCTGAACATTGGAGTGCTTTCCTCTGTACCGTGGGAATAAAGAGACCGAAAAATTCGGGTTTTCTTCATATAATGCTCCTCCTTAAGGTAGAATTTTAGAAAGCTCAAATTAATAGCCATTCTAATTAGAATAAACTAGGCTGATCTGAAGTTTTAGGGCTCTAGGTGGTCCTCTTGGAATTTATCCCTCTGGGCTACCTCTCGGATGGTTACCTCCTCCACACATAATTTTCCCTGATCTATTTCGCTCAAAGTGGTGACTAACAATTTAAGGAATCCCACTACATTATCTCAGTTTTTGGTTTATTGTTTTCAATAATGAACCATTGGAACGACCAAGAAATTTTCCCCCCCCCCCCCATCAAAATTTGTTGGTTTACGTAGAATCAAAAATCGAATAAAAAATTTTCCGTGCGTCTGCCGTACTTTCCTTGATTCCCATGGACCGATTTTGATGAAATTTGGTATATGGGCTCCATTTGGGGTCTAGTTGTGCCACGAAGCTTTTGGTTGATGTCAGTCACTTCTAAGGGGTGAAAATTAAGGGTTGACATTTTCAAAAGTGCCCCAGCTAAATCTCTCGGAATAAAGGTATTGTTTTTTCACCAGGTATTGCATTTTTAGAGACCACACGGAGCTCTATAGGACAAAACGTTTGCTCCCTACGCGAACTTAAGGGTTGGACTTACGATAAATCACAAACACGAGTGTGAATCGCAAGAGAGGCCTAATCTCCGTTCAAATTTTAGCTGACCAAAATACGATCGTTTCTTTGAGTTGAACTCAGTTTTGCATCCTCAGCAACCAGTGATCAAATTTCCTAACAATTATGGCAACCTCAACTCTCTGTTTCTTCGAACGGAGTGTGAAGCGTTTATTTCTTCCAAATAAGAAGTAGGTATGTGGTTGGTAGGTATTGTACACAAGTATCACTCATAGCCATAACTTGTCTACTGTACTCTGTGCTCATAGCTGAGAGAAATTGAGTTGATTTAACATAAAATGAAACATTGTAATTTTTGAAGATATAATCAAGTGCAGCAAGAGTAAAAGCTAGAAAAAACGCGAGCTGGCGCGAAACCGGTGGGAATCGCTATGCCCGTTGGACAATAGCATAGGAACCTAATTAATTAAATTAATCTCATTGCATAAGACTTTAAAAAAACAAAGGCTATGAGAAAACTGATAACCGTTCTGTTATAAAGTCTTGATGCATTTTAAAGATAATGTCATATTATTACGATTTTTGCCTTTCAAAATTCCATTTCAATTTTCGATAATTAAAAATCATCATTGCATGAATACTTTATGAAGTTCCCTACACCTGACGATTGTGTCCCAATGTAGATACAGAGCTTACGAAGAATACAAAGCCTCACTCCCGAAGATTGGTTGCAGCAAAAGTATGGCCCTCCAAAATCACAATTTTGCTCGTATTTTCCGTTTCAGAGCTTTTGTGAGCAACTTCCATGTCTGTCTGTATGTACGTGGAAACTTGTTGTCTCGGGCATAACTACTCGAATCCATAGACCGATTTCTGGAGCAAAATGATTTTACTATGATAAGAACAGTAGGAACCACGAAACACCTGCAAAACCACTCAACATAATTACGAATCACTTCACAATCTTGTTGCTGTTTTATTACTAAAAAAAACCACAACATGGTCGTGAAAATGAATTTTTGAATTGGTGTATTATTTGTCACTGTTGCTAGTTAAAAAACGCTGCAAATCATTGCTCAAAGGTTTATTATTTTCTGTATAGATCACCCTTATGTATAGATCACTGGTCCTCCATCAATAGCACCTACCACCATCTGTATTCTCCCTTGACCTTCCCTCTCAAATTTCAGCTTCCTGCGTTCAATAGGATTGAAAATGACTTCGGAGCTCACTCAGCTGATCAGTGATCTGAAGATTGAAGAAGATCTCCTCGAATGCTGAAGACGCCTGGAAAAGCACTTCCATTCAATAGGATTGAAAATGGCTTCGGAGCTCACTCAGCTGATCAGTGATCTGAGGAGTGAAGAAGATCTCCTCGAATGCTGGAGACGCCTGGAAGAGCACTTCCATTCAATAGGATTAAAAATGGCTTTGGAGCTCACTCAGCTGATCAGTGATCTGAGGAGTGAAGAAGATTTCCTCGAATGCTGGAGACGCCTGGAAGAGCACTTCCATTCAATAGGAGTGAAAATGGCTTTGGAGCTCACTCAGCTGATCAGTGATCTGAGGAGTGAAGAAGATTTCCTCGAATGCTGGAGACGCCTGGAAGAGCACTTCCATTCAATAGGAGTGAAAATGGCTTCGGAGCTCACTCAGCTGATCAGTGATCTGAAGAGTGAAGAAGCCTTTGAGCAATGATTTGCAGCGTTTTTTACCCACCAACATTTTTTTTACCAACCAACTTTTTTTTACCTACCACACCATACTGGCTTCACACCTTCACAATCAAGTTTATTAGAAAGAACTAAACGCTTCACACTCGATTGGAAAAATAGAAAGCTTCATATGGAAATTTGATTACTGGTTACGCAGAAGGCAAAACTGTATACAAATCGAAGAAATGAACAGCGATCGCATTTTAGTCCGATAAAATTTGAATGGACATTAGACCTCTTTTGCGATTCACACTCATGATTCTGTTTTATCGAAGGAAAACCTTCAAGTACTCGTAGGGACCGAACGGTTTGTCCTACAGAGCTCCGGGTGGTCTCAAAAATTTTTTAAAATTCAATACTATTTAAAATTGGTGAAAAAACGATACCTTTATTTCGAGAGTTTTCGAGCTAGGGCACTCTTGAAAATTTCAACCCTTAATTTTCACCCCTTAGAAGTGACCTACATCAACCAAAAGCTTCGCGGCTCAACTAGACCCCAAATGGAGCCCATATACCAAATTTGAACCAAATCGGTCCAGTGTTGCTAAGAAAAGTGCCGCGTACGGCGGACGGACGGAAATTTTTTTATTCGATTTTCGTATTCTACGTACCTTGAAACGTAAAACATCCAATTTTGAGGGGGGTTAAAATTTTTTTTTCTTGCTCGATTCCAAAGGCTTTTTATTGAAAATAATAAACCAATATATTAATCGAGAGTTTTTACACAAAATAATTCTATACGTCCTCGTGATTCCACAGTAAAAAGTAAAGTAAACAACCATTTCAGGTTGAATTTTCGCCAACCGCCATTACTGCCGTCGCGGACTTCATCAGGTGTCTTTCAAAGAGAAATTCAGAATTGGTTCTGATGATTTCGCTCATGGGTACTTATTACTTCATCACCGTTATTCTATATCTGACACATGCGTTTTACTGCCCTCTCAATTCTACTGACGTACAGATTTTGTTTACGATTTCGTGGATGAAACAACCAAGAAGGAGGGACTAAGAACCGCCAGCCGGAGGTCCAGAGTAGGTACTCCATTCCCTTAAAATGGATTTTTTCATGTTCTACCTACTTCTGCATTGATCAGTGCGTTACACAAACGCTGCAAATTATTACACAATGGTTTATTATTTTTCTATATAGATCACTCGTCTGCAAAGAACACGGCTTTGCCATTGTTACCACCAATCATCCAACATGAAGAAAAAAATCGATCGTATTTCGGTCAACTTTAATTTGAATGGAGATTGGGCCTCTTTTGCGATTCACACTCTTGTTTCTGATTTATCCTAAGTAAAACCCTTAAATTCTCGTAGGGAGCGAACGGTTTGTCCTAAAGGGCTCCGCGTGGTCTCAAAAAATTCTAAAAATTCTATAGAATCTTTACATCGAAATTTTTTGAGTTAGGGCGTTTTCCAAATTCATTTTTGAACCCTTAGAAGTGACCTACATCAACCAAAATCTTCGGGGCACAAATAGATCCCAAATGGGGCCTACATACCAAATTTCATCAAAATCGGTCAATGCTAAGTGGCAAAAGTACCGCGTACGGTGGACGGACGGCCAAATTTTTATTCGATTTATGGATTCTACGTACCTTGAAACGTAAACCATCAAGTTTTGAGGGGGTGTTAAAATTTTTTTTTTCTTGGTCGATTCCAAACGTTTATTATTGACAATAATCAACCAAAATGTATTTTCACCACCGTCATTTGTCTGAGTATGCAGGTAATACCAGCTAAGAAGATTGATCACAATTAATTATCTCTCTTATATCTTAAACCATCGTACTTTCAACATCTGGGTGATATTCATTTGTGTATTTACAACTTTATGTGGAGAGAGAAACGTGTGAGGGATGTAAATCTAGAAAATGAATAATATCAATCCAATTGTTCAATTTTTCAATATTGAGGTATTAATTTTGTCTACTTTCCAAGATCAATAATAAATTGTGCGAGCAATGATGACGAATTCCAGCGATGAACTCTTGGTTGATGATGAACTTGACTGTTCAGAGCTCAGAGGACAATGAAATTGTGCACGGAAGGAGACCTTCGGGGTCACTTTGAACAAAAGATTCCAACCTCAGATGCCAACAGACAAACCCACAGCCTGGAAGACCGACCTTACTGACCTTGAATTAGAAACCACAAGGGGCACAGGACTTGGGCTATTAAGGACACAGAAGATTTCACTATAGACCAGGACAATCATGTTATAACAGTAGCCACGTATGCCTACTTAGTGCTTCTTTATTACTGAAAATAAGGAAGCTTTTCATTCATGTAGCAGGTCAAAAACGCTGCAAATTATTACAAAACTGTTTAGTATTTTTCTGTAAAAATCACCCATATGCAAAATAATGGCTTTTCCATAATAGTAGGTAAAACCCTGCAAATTATTACACAAAGGTTTATTATTTTTCTATTGTTACCATCAACCAACATGAAGAAAAACATCGATCGCATTTCGGTCTGCTAAAATTTGAACGGAGTTAGGCCTCTTTTGCGATTCACACTCGTATTTCTGATTTATCGTAAGTTCAACTCTGAAGTTCTCGTAGGGAGCGAACGGTTTGTCCTAAAAGGCTCCCCAAATGGAGCCTGTGTACCAAATTTCATCAAAATCGGTGAATGCTAACTAAGGAAAGTGCCGCGTACGGCGGACGGACGGCCAAATTTTTATTCGATTTTTGGATTCTACGTACCTTGAAACGTAAAACCAACAAATTTTGAGGTGGGAGGGGGGGGGGGGTAAGAAAAAATGTTCTTGGTCGATTCCAAAGGTTCATTAACGAAAATAATAAACCAAAAGCTGTAAATGATTACACACTGGTTTATTGTTTTACTGTATAGGTTTCCCCTCTCCATGGAACTCGGCTTTTCCGTTATACCTCGGACTAACCTCTCTCATGGGGTGTGCGCACGGGTCGGAAAAACTGTTTATTGTTATTTTAAATCTAAACTAGACCTCATTCTGAGAATTTTCACACCAACTGCGACCTTCTAGAGTAAGAAGACCTTTTTCTATGATTTTTCAAAGTTTCGAATGTTTATGACGTCACAGTGGGCGCCCAGGCGGGAGGGGCGGGTGACGTCATAAACATTCGAAACTTTGAAAAATCATAGAAAAAGATGTACTCATCCAAAAATAGAAAGACTGGTGTTAAAATTCTCAGGATGAGGTCTACTTTCGATTAAAATTTAAAAAAAATCAGGCTGACTGGGTTCTTGGTTGATAAGGAGGCCCAAGCGAGTGACAAAAACGCTGCAAATTATTACACAAAGGTTTATTATTTTTATGTATAGATCACTCGCCTACGAAGATCACATTCCATTGTCCATTGCCACTTCCTACCGACCATAGATAGTTACGTCCTAACTACTTCACAATCAAGTTTATTTTGAAGAAATAAACACTTCACATTGAGTTCGAAAAAATAAAGGCTTGTGAGTGCCTTTGTCAATTTTATTACTGGCTGCTAAGAACGCAAAACTAAGTACGACTCGAAGAAATGAACAACGATCGCATTTTGGGCACCTAAAATTTCAACGAAGATTAGGCCTCTTTTGTGATTCACACTCGTGTTTCTTACTCATCGTAAGTCCAACCCTTAGGGACCCACCGTTTGTCCTATAAAGCTTTAATGGCCTCATTCGATTCTAAAATTCAATACCATTTTAAATTGACAAAAAACAATACCTTTTTAATCAAAGTTTTTGAGCTAGGGCGTTTTCGAAAACGAATAAATTCACTCGCGATGAGATTGTGGAAAATCATTTTAATAAAAACGGAGTTGAGTTGAACGTTGTCTATTTCCACAAAAATAATGAGGTACATCATCAGTAACAAACAATAACTGAAGGTACATCACACAGAGCATAGCTTATATAGTCATAAGTGAAGGGCTTGAATCCCATTGGTCGAGAAGTGAAAGTCATACCCAATCAGATAAGTGAAAGGAGAATCCTATTGGCTCAGAGAAGTGAAGGGACCTGGGAGGATCATCAAATGCCAATCAAGGCAGACAAAGTGAAAGGGAGCTCAAACATTGGTGATGGTAACATTGTGAAGGGGAGACCAAGCTATTGTAGGAAGGAACCTATCAACGGTGAAACATGTTGAGGGACCACCTCATTCAGACATTTACTAGACCTATCACTCTAAAGAATCTCGAACTTTTGAAGCCCATCCAACATACCTACCTCCCTTCGGGCAAAAATGAGGAAATTCTATATACTGTCCGTTTGTTAGATCAAAACTCAAGTCATGATTGGATTCTCTCAGGTGATTCGCAAAAGCAGAATCACCTTTGCTATGCCTGAAATCCTTCTCATGCTCTTTTATTCTTTCCCTAAATTTCCTACCAGTTTGACCACAATACTCAAGACCAAAAGAACATTTCAGCTTATAAACCCCACTTTTATCTTGAACACTAATTTCATCTTTAACAGAACCCAACGAAGCTTTAAGATTATTTTTATTTTTAAACCCTACTTTGAAACCTCTAGATGATAACATTTTGCCAATTTTGTCAGAAATCTTTCCATAATAAGGTATACTTAGCCACTTTTTCCTTCTAATACAACTTCTCTAACCAAATTAGAAACCCCGTCTCTACACTTTTTCCTAAGAAATGTATTCCATATAGAATCAATGAGACATCCCCGATATCCATTGCTTGCGGCTATACTCTTGATAATTGTATTTTCTTTAGATACATTTTGATCACTCATTGGTATTGACAAAGCTCTGTTGATCATACTATGGAAAGCAGCATGTTTATGAACTAAGGGATGATTTGATGTACTATGAATAGTAATATCACTGTAGGTATCTTTTCTATAAATGGAGAAATCAGCGTTTTCAAGATTTTTCAAAATGTCACCCCTTAGGAGTGACTGACAACGACCAAAAGCTTCGGGGCTCAACTAGACCTCAAATGGAGACCATATACCAAATTTCTTCAAAATTGGTCCAGTGTTGCTAAGAAAAGTACCGCGTATGGCAGTCAGTTTTATTCGGATTCTACGTTACTTGAAACGTGAACCAACTCATTTTGAGGGGATTACAAAAAAATTTTCTTGGTAGATTCCAAAGATTTATTATTGAAAATAATACACCAAAAGCAAGATGAGGATCACAAACTGCGAGTTATCAAGGTCGTGAACAGCCCACCAAAAGAAATCGATAGAAAGCGAGGTTTATGTAATCGTTTTATCGCCCATTTTTGATTCGAGCGAACATTTTTCAACCGATTATTTCAGAGTTGAAACATCATCATTTCAAGTCGATTAAAGTTTTGAAAGCGAAAGTGTCAAATCTCCAAATCTCTGAGAGCAGACGATTTGGGATGAAAGGCGTTTTAGGATGAATCAGAAGCGTCAGCGAAAGTTAATGGTGATGAGATGCGCGCACTGTGGACTAAATAAAAGGGCGATGTTGAAGGAGGGGAACCGGGTTTTTACGAAAATGAGGACGAACTGTGGGTGTGAATGGGAGTTGATGGGAAGGTGGGGAGAGATGTAGGACGAAAGCAGAAGAACAAGGAGAGGAGGAGACAATAAAAGTGGAAGTCAAGGAAGAAAGAAAGGCCAGTCCGGTGACACGGCGAAAAGAGGAACTGGGAAGGACCAGGAGAGGTAATGGCAGGGGGGGGGGTGACGCCTACGCGACCTTCCTCGCCTCCCTCAACATAAGTAGGTCTGCGTGGCACTCCAGATGGCCCGACTCGAGTGGTGATTGATGACCGTCGTTTGGTTGAACAAGATTGCACATCACTAGTGTCTGCTAGTACCTATCATAGATTGGCTCGGGTAGGAGGAGTAATACGGACAGTTTATACCTGGCACTTGCCTCCAAACAGTGTCATTTATCAGCACACAACAACAATACCTAGTAATATCGTTGAGTGATGTAGCTTTTCCAAACATATGGAACTGAATTATTACCCATATTTACCTGATAGGTAATAACATACAGGGTGCCCGAGAAAGATCCAAACTTCAGGGGTCGATTCTACAAGGTATTTCCAACAAAAAATGTCAGCAATTCTCTTTTAACCCCTTGTTTTTTCAAGTTTTTTCAATTTACAAATTTTTTCTTATGTTGAACCTTGTCTCACTAAAATGACTATACTGCCGTGCTAAGCCAGAAAGTCGTAACGTGAAAATTTGACCAAATTGAGTTATTGGTACCCGAGGGTTTTGGGGGTCGATCTCTATCGATTTTCTGAGTTTTAGAGTCGTATCTCTATTAGAAATGCCTCAAAAAAGCCTCCCGGCTTTCTCGTTAAGGCGTGTTTAGTTGATCTTGCTAAGAAGCTAGTCGTATTAGAGTGATTCAGAAGAAGAAAACTCGTATCTTGACACTAATACGGGAATCTGCCTATTTCGACGATACGACTTCTTGCATTAAATCATCATGATACGACTTTTTGCCTCTGAAAACTCAACATTTAGTGGTGACTTTACGCTTATACTCTAAGTGAATAAACGTTTGTTTTGGTTTATTATTTTCAATAATAAGCCTTAGGAATCGAGCAAGAAAAAAAATTTTAACCCCCCCTCAAAATTTGATGTTTTACGTTTCAAGGTACGTAGAATACGAAAATCGAATAAAAACTCGGCGCTTTGCGCCTCGGCGGGGGGCTCCGCCCCCCTGCACCCCCGGTTTATTTCTTTTTCCATACTCTGTATGAAATCATAGGAACACAGAATGTGTTTTTGCGATACTAGTCATCCGTTAAATAAAAAACAACAATAATAAATGTGGAGTCTTTGGCAATAATAAAATAAATAATTGTTAAACATTTAATTTGGTCTAAAACCCTATAAATGTTATATAAATAAATATGTAACTACAAGAAAAATACTATATAAATTGAGAGCTTTCCAACGAATGGTGAACAATTTCTGTGCAATGAACACTGCGGGAGTTCTATTTCCTTACCAACGGCTTGGTTGCACGTGAAAATCATTATAAAAGGCGCGTAACGGTTTTTTCTGTCGCTTTTTCGTGACGATTTTTTTTCGGTAGGTCATCGCAAAAACACATTCTGTGTTAAAATTTCCGTCCGTCCGCCGTACGCGGCACTTTTCTTAGCAACACTGGACCGATTTGGTTCAAATTTGGTATATGGGCTCCATTTGGGGTCTAGTTGTGCCGCAAAGCTTTTGGTTGATGTAGGTCACTTCTAAGGGGTGAAAATTAAGGGTTGAAATTTTCAAGAGTGCCCTAGCTCGAAAACTCTCGAAATAAAGGTATCGTTTTTTCACCAATTTTAAATAGTATTGAATTTTTAAAAATTTTTGAGACCACCCGGAGCTCTGTAGGACAAACCGTTCGGTCCCTACGAGTAGTACTTGAAGGTTTTCCTTCGATAAAACAGAATCATGAGTGTGAATCGCAAAAGAGGTCTAATCTCCATTCAAATTTTATCGGAATAAAATGCGATCGCTGTTCATTTCTTCGATTTGTATACAGTTTTGCCTTCTGCGTAACCAGTAATCAAATTTCCATATGAAGCTTTCTATTTTTCCAATCGAGTGTGAAGCGTTTAGTTCTTTCTAATAAACTTGATTGTGAAGCTGTGAAGCCAGTATTGGGTGGTAGGCAGTACCTAGCTGGTAGGTAAAAAAAAGTTGGTAGGTAAAAAAAAATGTTGGGGGGTAAAAAACGCTGCAAATCATTGCTCAAAGGCTTCTTCACTCTTCAGATCACTGATCAGCTGAGTGAGCTCCGAAGCCATTTTCAATCCTATTGAATGGAAGTGCTCTTCCAGGCGTCTCCAGCATTCGAGGAGATCTTCTTCACTCTTCAGATCACTGATCAGCTGAGTGAGCTCCGAAGCCATTTTCAATCCTATTGAATGCAGGAAGCTGAAATTTGAGAGGGAAGGTCAAGGGAGAATACAGATGGTGGTAGGTGCTATTGATGGAGAACCAGTGATCTATACAGAAAATAATAAACCTTTGAGCAATGATTTGCAGCGTTTTACTTCCGAGTCTACCAAGGTAGCAGAAGCTTTGTTTTCTCTTTTCAAGGACGAAAAAAAAAGTTCTCCAAAATCAAAATTTTCACTCGCGTTTTGCGTTTTAGACCTTCCTGAACAATTTTGGTTCCGTGTCTGTGTGTCTGTCATGAATTCCTTGTAACGCGCATAACTGCACGAAGTTAAGGCCGATTTCTATGAAATTTTCAGGGATTGTGTGGGTTGGTGTGTCGACGGTCCCCTATGAAAATCATCATCCCCGGACTGATAGTAGCCACTGCGCATGCGCAAACGTGAATTCCTTGTATCGGCCATAACTTCCATATTTTCCATCCGATTTCAATGAAATTTTCAGGGATGTTACAGATCAGTATTTAGACGGTCCCCTATGAAAATCATCATCCCCGGACTGATAGTAGCCGCTGCGCATGCGCAAACGTGAATTCCTTGTAACAGCCATAACTTCCACATTTTCTACCCGATTTCGATGGCATTCTTAGGGATTACGCGGATGAGGTTGTAGATGGTCCCCAATGAAAATCAAGGCCTTAAAATTTACAAAAGCCTCTGCGCATAGGCATACGTAAAATCCTTGTAACAGCCATAACATTTACATTTTTCATCCGAATTTGATGAAATTTTCTAGGATTGTCCAGATTAGCGTGTAGATGGTCCCCTATGAGAGTAGTGAAAGGTACTTAGAGATTGGTGTTTTGAGATTAACTACTATGCATCGGATCATCTATATAATCGGTTTATGGGTACGAGAAAGCCTATGTGCCACACCCACTTGGCAGACGTTTTTCGTATGTTAAACCTTGTCTCACTAAAATGACTATAGTTCCCTTATTTTTCGAGGAAATTCAAATCAAAGAGCATTAAATTTACCATCAGATGAGCTACAACACATATTTTTAACCTCGCATCTAGTTGGATTTTTTTCCAGTCCAAACTTACAACTTTGCAATTTTCTAGTTTTTTGACAAAATTCTCAAGAGATTTTCACCCATTTTCTGTATTGGAAATCAGATTCCCAAAATCTCAGGTTCCCAACGGCATAATCAAAAAATATTTTACAATCGAATTTGGGGGAGAAATCTGTGTTTGAACCCGAAAAAACGTGGATTTTTTTCAACGAAATCGACGTTTTGACGGAAAGATTCGGGGTGGATGGAGGGTGGGAGGAGCGGTGGTGGAGGAGATTTTAAAAAAAACTCAAAAATTGCAAAGTTTCAAGTTTGGACTGGAAAACAATCTAACTAGATGCGAGGGTAAAAATATGTGTTGTAGCTCATCTGATGGTAAATTTAATGCTCTTTTTAACGGTATAGTCAAATTTGATTTTCCAAGAAAAATAAGGGAGCTATAGTCATTTTAGTGAGACAAGGTTCAACATACGAAAAAAATCTGTAAATTGAAAAAACTTGAAAAAACAAGGGGTTAAAAGAAAATTGCTAGGAGACATTCTTTGTTGGAAATACTCGTACCTTGTAGAATCGACCCCTGAAGTTTGGACGTATCTTTCTCGTTCACCCTGTATATTCGGAGAGAATAATGAAATGATTGCGGTCGACGATTAACCGTCGATCAATAAATTGAAGACTGCCATTCCTGGCGTCGCGGATGTCATCAGTTGTCTTCCAAAGGGAAGACCAGAATTGGTTCAGATGATTTCGCTCATGGGTACTTTTTGCCTCACACGCTGAAGTGGAGCGGAGTTCATCAACGGCCCAACTCGAAAAATTTTCATGGCCTGCAATACTGCCCACGAGCGGTCAAGATACTTCCGAGATGACCGGACTTAACCTCAGCGATCTCACGGGAACTCACGGCCGTTGGTGCAATGGAAACAGTAATCAAGACCATTCGAAATCACAAGTTGTGTTCGACTAGCTAATCAGAATTCTTATGAAGGGTAATGAATACCAATGAAGAGCAAAACAATAGTAAAATATATGAAATTGAGTCTACCTGCTCTGCTAATTCGTGAAGAAAACGAGACGCGGAAAAGATTCCACGGAAAATCGATGATTTTCTCCTCAAAAAGTGACTTTCTCGCTTGTAAATGGAGTAAAAAAAAAATCAAACCAAGAAAGGGATATCACCACGCGATTCAGCACAGTTTTTCTCCGCTGAATTCCTTTCTTGATTTGATTTTTATTTTACTTCATTTAAAGCCAAAAAAAAAAATCATAAATTTTCAGTGGAATCTTTTCCGAATGTCGGTTAACGAATAATTTTTTCTCCTTTGTGCAGCTAGGCACAATTTTATAAATTTTACAATTTTTTCACATACTTTATTGGGATTGATTTATTTCCCTTCATTAGAAATGATTTCCTCCTCAAAAAGGGGCTTTTTCGGCCGTAAAGGCGGTAAAATGACATCAAATCCAGATAGTAACATCACCACGCGATGCAGCGTAGAAAAACAGTCCTAAGTACCACACTTGAGGTCTACCATCATCTCAATTTTGGCATAATCCCTGGGTTGCGCATCTTTGAGTGCTTGCTGAGCGGGTTGCGCGCGTCAAAAAAAGTAGTCGACGTAAAATGTTCATAAAATTTGACGCAGAATCCGAAGCTGCAATAAGAAATTGAAGTTCTTATTTGAAAAAAAAAAAAAAAAAGTTGATGGAGGTTAGGTACCTATGGTTGCGCGCAGCGCAATTTGGCATTTTTGAATTCTACGCAAAACAATATGAAGAATTGCGTAGGTCTGATTTTTTTTTCGTCCTAATTAGAGAAACTAAGAGGGAGGAGCGTAGTTACTGGGACAACCTTTATACAGACGATAAGTACCTACGCACTACCAAGTCGGCATTATTGTGAAGACTCCACTCTTCTTCAAATCCTCATTTCATCTCCTCCTTAACTACTCCACTTCTCAAGACTCATTTTATCGATACAAATCTGACTAAACTACTCATACCTTCTATATGGAGAAGTAAAACCTCTTTAGGCCCCAGAGATCGCGAAGTGCCTCGATTAGTATCTAATGCCCGTAAAACAAAGAAGATGCAACCGTTTCGCCATGGCTTCACTTGAGCCCTTACGCAACTCGCTGACATGAACGGCCATCTGCGTGATTGCTGAGTTGTTAGTCAATCCGACCGTCACCGCGTCTTATTGAATCCGAGCGCCTATTACCGACGGCTATTACCATCGAACCGCATTCGAATAAGGCCGATTGCTGCCGAAATGTAAATTACGAAATGACTCATAACGCAAATCTTGAAAGATTTTGAAGTCTACAGGAAAAAACGTCTGCCAAGTGGGTGTGGCACATAGCTTCCTCGTATCCATAACCCGATTGTATAGATGATCCGATGCATAGTAGTTCAATCTCAAAACATCATCTCAAAACATCGCAAAACATCAATCTCTAAATCCCTTGCACTACCCTCATAGGGGACTCTATACGTCAACCGGCACAATCTCTGAATATTATTATTATACATTTATTATGGCTGTAACAAGGAAATATACTTTTGCAAATGCGCAGTGGCTCCTATCAGTCCAGGGGGGGGGGGGATGATTTTCGTAGGGGACCATCTACACGCCACCCCGCACAGTCCCCGAAAATTTCATCGAAATCGGATGAGAATTGTAGAAGTTATGGCTGTGGCCAGAATTTCATGACAGACAGACAGACACGGAACCAAAATTTTTCAGAAAGGTCTGAAACGAGAAACGCGAGTGGAAATTTTAATTTTGGAGAACTTTTTTTTCAACCTTGAAAAGTGAAAACAAAGATTCCGCTATCTTGGTAGACTCGGAAGCAAAAGTTTGCATGAAGAACAATGCTATGTGTAGGAAGGATCTAGGTTTTTATTATCATCAATTCATATTTGAATGGTTACATTTAACTTTTATTCATATTGATGAATTGCTTAATTGGTAGACAAATTGTCAACAAAGAACAAATTAACCCTGTACAATCTTATAATTTACGCTTATATCATATATATTTACGCTTATATCATATTAGGCCAGTCGGGACATGTATGGTGCACATGCACAAGTATGGGGCTGCATATCTCAAAGCAATCGTGACATTATACAGCGATACCAAAACAAAATCCTGCGGTCATGCGCGTCATACTCAACCAATTATGTCGTCCATAAGGACTTTACAATTTCCACAATAAATGAAGTCATCAGAACTCAAGCAATAGCCCAACATCTCTGTCGGTGACGATATAGAGGCTGCATCTAGTAAACTACAGACGTCAATTTTTTGGTTTCTAAGTGAACCAAGATGTGGAGAATTAAGTTAAACGAATCAAAATCAGTTCACAACAACTTTATAAACAGAAAAGTTCCACTCATGGATGTTGAGATCAATTGCACACTTGGTTTTCTAACTCATGGGGAATTTGCACAAGACTTTCTTCCACTCTCTAGACTGTTCTCCCTATTGCATGAATTTACGGTTCGCTATGTAGCTTCAGATTGGTATAGGCAGAGCAGTGGACGTCTACATTCCGATTTGAAGCTGATAGAATTCTGTTGGATCCTCAATTATTATTATAATGGTTGCCAACCACATGACATTTGTGTATACCTTTGGAAAGTTCCCATAAAATATATTCATTCGTATTCTGACAATCTACTAGTTTCTTGTACTAATATTGAGACCTAGAGGTTGTTACAAATTCGATTACCGGTCGTTGGTAGGATCAGTGCATAGGTCCGCCTAGCTTTTCTTGCGTTAATTATTACTATAACAATTTCTTAATTAATATGATTCGCCATACTTGGGTATGACCCTCAACTCCAAAGTAAACTGGAAAAACACATAGAGAAGAAGAAAAAGGAAATTAAAATCAAATTCAGAAAGGTGTATTAGTTGATGGGAAGGATTTCTCGTCTCTCTCTCCAGAATAAACTGCTAACATATAAGCAGATCCTTCGCCCTATCTGGACCTTTGGGATTCAGTTAAGTATTCAGTTATGGGGCTGTGCCAAGAAAACAAACATGAACAAAATCCAAACCTCCTGAAATGAAATACCGAGAAGTATAGTGTGGTGCACCTTGGTACATGAGAAACGATGATATTCATCGAGACTTGAGGATCGAAAAAGACCACGAAATTATCACTAAGTACTCAAGAAGGCAGGAACAACGCCTCTACGATCATGAGAAATAGGAAATGCTCTACGTTTTGGACAACGAAGGTGAACTCCGGCGACTTTAGCGAAGGAAACCATGGAACTTATTTAGTGCTCAGTAGCTCAGTGTTGAACGTACTTTTATGAGAAGGGACTGGGTTTTGCTGTAAACGGGCTCTCAAGGAGTGTATAAATGATTATGTAATATTACTAGATGGATTCTATTTCAAAATATTCAGTTGGAATGATAAATCTCATTAAAAAAAAGCCCCATCATCAGAGGTTAGTAGGTCATAAACGAGGAGGCTATGAAATTGCCGGATGTTGATGATCTGCTAAAGCGGCTGAAAAGACGAAAACCTTGCAATCTGTGGCAGGAGGGACTGGTGTTTTCATGAAGTTCTTTCAGTAAGTGTTGTGCTGTGCACTCCTGTGAATCTTGTTTGTAAAAAGATACTAAATACCCGAAAATGAAGTAAGGAGGTGTGCTATGTACCACAATTTCGAACTTAAATTCATTGTCAGGAATGCTGCTAATGAGTAGAAATACCTAATCTATTTATTAAGTTGATTACATAATGTTATAAATATTAATTGAGAAAAGAAAAATTCATAAGACTAAACCTATACTTTCTTCGTCATCGACAACTCTCAGGTGTGAATTTCCTGAATACACAGTCCTGGGAGATGACCAATAATCCGAAGCTGAATGAGTGTTCTCCGAGAAACGACATCGTGTGACGCAACGGAATGAAACAATGCAACGCCTTCGCAATTCCACTAGCCGACGCTTTCAAACTCAGCCCCTTTTGTTGTCGCCCAATTTAAGCATATCCGGAGCCCGTTGGGTTGTTGACCAGCGGTGTACGGTTTTGACCAGTAGAGCGAATACTTGGCCCATTAAAAGTTTGAACGAAACAGAAAAAGTAGAGGAGGCACAAACTTGTCTGTTATCCATAACATGATTGTATACTTAGATTATCCGATCAAGATGCATAGAGGTACATCATAAAAACCATTCTACGAATTTGAGCGAAGACGATAATGAAAAATTCTGCATTTTTTATACTTGTCCAGGGGCAATTGATTAATCTAGTTTGGCTGACTTGACTATCTGATCATTGTTATAAAAATTGGACACTGATAGTAATTCACTATCGCCTAATCAGTCGAAGATGACTCCTAACGGAGACTTTCTCCTTCTTCCACTTTTCAGGCTAAGATACATCAAAACTCATTTCCTTTAACTACCTTCGTCAGAAGATACGTTTTAAGAGTTACAGTCTAGGCACTCTACAGAATAACAATCCCTCGCTGTGAATAACAATGACAGTTGAGGCCTCATAGGTATGAGAGTTTTGGGAGAGTCTTGAATGAGTCTTCATGGATTATTAGGAATAGTCCTTTCACAAGGCAGATTCATCAGGTGTGGTATATAGTATGCAAATTCCGCATCAGCGATTTCATTATAACCAAAAACCTTCCTCGGGAGGCATGAGTTTTTGGACCGAAAAACCTCCAAAACCAACAAAAAAATTTTGAAGTTTTTCAAATACAGGAACTAAAATTCTTTTGCATGCAGAGAAAATAAGTCAGTATTGTCCTTGAAAACCAAAATTTCGACTTAATCCGAAAACATGCCAAGAAAAAACAAATAATGATAATTGTTCACCTTCATTCAATACCGGTGAAGGGTGGAACAAATCGAATAGCTAAAGCTAAATATCGTAGGCCACAGCTAGGGCTGTATTCTGGGTCCATTTCTTGTAGAATCGAATTTTGGGAGAGAAATAATTGTTGATTTAAGTTACCATTGAAGGTATCAGATCACATAAATCATTCATCATGAAGTGTAGAGTCAGCAACATGATCGAGAGTTGGCAAAGAATGCGACCAAGCCAAAGCTGGCAGTGGTAATATTTTTCAGACTATGAGTGCTTCTAGCGTGCTTATAAGTTCTGCTAGGAAGCGTTTGAACCTAGAAGTTCTTCACTTGGCGAAGAAAATACTCCTGACATCCTACTACTAACAATTGAAGTTTAGTTTTGAACTTTGTGTACTTCTTTTCTTCTATTTAAGCACTTCTAAAACTAACGTTATTCGGTTGAACATTTTTATTCTCAAACGCAGAACTTTTTTTGGTTTACTGGTGAAAACAATAAAGTTATATCATCAATGAAAACTAATTTAGGGCCAAAATTAACCCACAATGAAGTTATCCTGTAAAATTCAAATATTAAGTTTTAATGCCAAAAATTATATTTTAATGAACAAATTAAAGTGTCGCTTTCGCGATAACAAGTTCAGCCGATCCCCTTGACGTAACAACGAGAATTAATTACACCTTCTTACGCGGAACTGGAGAATTTTTAAAGAAGCTTTGAACTTCTTTTGTTCTACTAAGCCGCCTGGGACTGACTTGTCAAGCGTTAACACCCTTTCTGCTCGCAGCTTTGTAGGTAGTTAGGTATCTGATTAAGACACTCTGATTAACGATCCCGATTCACCTTTCTGTTGTTCATTCTAGAGGTATCCCAAGGTGTTTGAACATCACCGTAAATAATTTAGAGCTGTTAAGCACTTACCTGCCCACCCAACTGCTAATCCTAAAGCTGATTCCAACTGTCCTGACTAAATTTTCCTCTTGCAGAAGTAAAATAATCTGAGACATTTCCCACAATATTTTTATTACCTGAATGTGTTTCTAGTTAGGTCAAAGAAATATGTAATTTAACTCAATAATTCTACTCATGGAAAGCATTAACTTGAAAAACTCAAGCATTAACTTGTGAAAAGTTTAATTAACTGACCAGTAGATAAATATAGGGATGTGGAATACACTGTGAATCTTTGAAAATTACATAGTGACGTACCAGAACACAAACTCAATAGACTTTTAATACTATTAGCCCACCTAAATAATACAAAGAAAATAAGAATAAACAAACATACCATTGTAGCACACCTACAGATCTGGGATAGAAACCCAAAAATCGTGAGTTTGAGTCTTGCCAAAGGCACTTTTCACCACTATCTATACTTTTTGACCAATTTCATTCAATGAAGCATTGACATTGGTATTCTGAACACGAGATTAATCTCATTTATCTATTTTAGCTGATTTCATTCTTTCTCCATTCAACGTGGTACTTACTGTCTTATTTTTGGTATAGTGACATGCCAGGAGGCAGATAAACTGGCTGTCCACTGAATCAGTTTTTGTTATTTGACGTGAATTATAATATATTATTTCCATTACAAGGCCGGGTGCACAAGCACACTGAGACTCAGCCAATGCAGAACAGTACAGGGCAGGACATCGCATAGAAATTGTGTCATTCAGTTCAAACTGTGTTCGTGTCGATTGTTTCGCACCTGTTGCCATCGTCGACCTGCTGCACGAAACTGCACCTTATTGTCAATTGAGCTTGGTATTGTTTCCCTCTCCTCCTGCACAGCATTGCTCTTTCTTAAACTAAAACTAAAATTCATCTAATTTCTCCCTTGATGGGATAAATAGATCATGGTTAGATCTAGATAGTATTAAGGAGAAATTACTTATTAATAAGGGGTCTCAGTCGATCGCCGTTCGTTTTTAGTATTTAACGAAATTGAAGGCGCAAAAACGTAAAACGTTGTACCTAAATTTGAAATTTCAAAGGATTTTAGAAATTCATTAGAAATTTATTAGCCTTAGGGAACTAAAAATTGAAATATTGCCGCCGGAATCATCAAAATCGAAAAATACTTGCCAAAAAAACAATACTTGCTTGGGAAAAATCACTGAATGAACGGGGTTTTCCATGTTTTTCCCATATTTCTCCGACAATTATTGTTCGATCTTGATGATTCCAGTGGCAATCTTTCAGTTTTTCAATTCCCATTTCAAGGCCCATGCACTAATGAATTTCTAAAATCCTTGAAAATGTCAAGTTTAGCTACATTTTATGGGAAAAACAACTGAATCGACGGTTTTTCCCATTTCGGTTTATTATTTTCAATAATGAACCTTTGGAATCGACCAAGAAAAAAAAATTTTAACACCCCCTCAAAATTTGATGGTTTACGTTTCAAGGTACGTAGAATCCAAAAATCGAATAAAAATTTGGCCGTCCGTCCGCCGTACGCCGTCCGCCGTACGCGGCACTTTTGCCACTTAGTATTGACCGATTTTGATGAAATTTGGTATGTAGGCTCCATTTGGGGTCTAGTTGTGCCCCGAAGCTTTTGGTTGATGTAGGTCACTTCTAAGGGTTCCAAAATCAATTTTGAAATTTTGAAAACGCCCTAACTCAAAAAATTTCGATATAAAGGTATTGTTTTTCCTTCAATTTAAGATTCTATAGAATTTTTAGAATTTTTTGAGACCACGCGGAGCTCTGTAGGACAAACCGTTCGCTCCCTACGAAAATTTAATGGTTTATATTGAAATATATATATAAATCAAAACACGAGTGTGAATCGCAAAAGAGGCCTAATCTCCGTTCAAATTAGAGCTGGCCGAAATGCGATCGATGGTTGGTGATTTTGATTTTTTTTCCCTTCATATTGGATGGTTGGTGATTTTGTAGACGAGTGATCTGTGAAAGAAAAATAATAAACCGTTGTGTAATAATTTGCAGCGTTTTTCTCTGGCAATTATTGTTCGATTTTGATGATTCCAGCGGCAATGTTTCAGTTTTTCTATTCCCTGGGGCCGTGCACTAATGAATTTCTAAAATCCTTTAAAATTTCAAATTTAGGTACAACCCCCTTAAGGGGGTCTCAGTCAGTGAATAAACGATTTTCCCCACTTTTCGCTGGCAATTATTGGTCGATTTGAACGATTCCAGCGGCAATCTTTTTGTTTTTCAATTCCCTAGATTGAAGCCTAATTAATTTCAAATTTAGGTACAAACGTTTACTTACTTTTCACTTTTGGAATTGAACAAGTGCATTAGTGTAGAGATTATAAAAAATAAGAAGAATTCCAAAAGAAACATGAAAATTGGATGATTAGGTATTTCCTGAGAAAATCCTCTCCTCCTCAGACAAGATGGGTGGGAAGGGGCTACCGAGCGCCGGTTGGGAAGAGATTAGGCTAACCCGTAATCGAACCAGGGTTTTCCAGACTAGGTAATGATTATTGCAGTCTAGTTACCTAATTTGTTTATCAGTACGCGTTACACTTTTTCACATACCCTAAGCTGAAAGACACAATATCCGTGCCAAAACATATTGGTCTAACGACCCGGAATCGAACTCGGGTCTCTGAGACTAATGATTCATGCAGTCTAGTTACCGGATTTGTTTATCCGTCTCGCGTTACACTTTTTCAGACCCCAAGCAGACAACAGACCCCAAGCTAAAAGACATATCTATGTCAAAAAAAACTATTCTATCTATGTGTAGTGGCTCAACGTGCACTCAATTCGAGTTCTCGTCTAGTAATGAATTTATGTATTGCTTATGGCACTGTAAGCCGCTAGGCCAGGGCGGGTTTCATCTTGAAAATTCTGCAAGATTCACTTCGCTTGAGAGGTCCTCAGAGATTCTAGTCAGACTAATTGAGTCCCTTTCACGTTTGCAGAACAGCTAGAGACGAGCTCTTCTATAACAATGAACCTCCCCTCGATTCAACATGACATCAAGGACGCCTCCAGCTTTGTTCCCCTTCGAATAATCCACCAAGAAACTCGCGATGAGTATCTGCCTGCAGACCCGAATAATCTGTTAAAGATGTGAGCCAAGGCCCAGTGTCATCAGGCAAACTAGCGACGATAATTACCCGCACCCGTCCGGAATTCAAACGATCGGACGCCTGCACGCATAACTTCTGCGGACCGATTGAGCTAAAGGTCAACACGCCTTCGCGTTTGCGGAAGGTCGCTGGCTGAGATTTTCCGCATTTGACAAAAACTCGTTCGCGAGGGAGAGAAAACATTATAAATAGTTCTGAAGGGGAAAAAAGATTTAGCGAAGGATTCTGCCATGGGTGAGATAACAAGTATCTGTATTCATCAAGTGAGGAGAAGTTGTAGTACTATGCAATCATGTCAATATGAATGAATGAATGAATATTTTATTTGCCATTCCACACAAAGTGTATCAACAATCGTCTATATAATATAAATATAAAACAAAACATAACAGAGTAATAGGGGTAAACAAAACAATGGGATACTTGACAGGGCACACGGGTAAAAAAAGAACGAGAAATGAGAAACTCCAGAAGACCAAGGCAGCGGAGCCCAGCCGGGCCCGGACCCACCCACCATGGCGGCTCCCGAACCGTGTACCCATACCGGGCAACGGTCTTGTCTGCAGTGCAAACGTCACATGGGGAAAAACCACCAAGGGGGCCGCCCCCAGGCCGGCCAAGACTCCCAGACTCCACAGCCAACGCCAACAAACCGGAAGAATCAACAATTTAACAAGAAATCAACAATCAATAATCCAAAGTATTATGTATTGTGAACTGCAAAGGCAATTTGCTTGTAAAAAGACTGTACAGGCTGAGTTTGGTGACTCTATCAGTTTTCAGCCAGTAGAGTTATTGTGTAGTAAGTACTCTTCTACGCTCAGGACTGACTTTCTTGAAAATCCACCACTACTCTTTCTGTTTTCAAGTGTAAATCGATTTTGTAGGTCAATTTACTACAATTGAATCAATTGTAGTCTCAATTGAAGTCAATTCACATAATTGAAAATAATAAACCAAAAGTACGAAATTTCGTCAGGACGAAAGAATTAGGAGCTTTGGCTAAAGATTAGATTAGATAGATTCCTTTCCCGATAACTTTGTTATTAACTCTTCCTGATTCAACAATCATGAACCCAGCTGCTTTCGACTGAATAAATGACCATGACCAAATTATAGCAAACATTCAACTGGATGGTGTCGTGGAGCGAATTTTCAACAACGAGAGAATTTCAATATTGCTGTTAATATACTTTTCTCAATCTACCTTGAGAGGGAAATCTACCTATTGCAATCGTCAGAAAACCCATTGTCTGAAATGCTATCCATCATGTGATAAATTTATTTTACCTTTTAAACGAATACTATACGTGCATAATATGCACGCATAGTATTATGACCCTGTAAGTAAATTCAACGTCTAAACAATGTGTGTATATTTCAACTGCATTTAAATCAGCATGATAAGCATATACACATCGTAAGTATTTCATAGAACCGATCCAATACCTACTAAAGAAACACTTTTTATTCGAGAGAAAAACCAAGTGCCCACTTGTTTGCATGTGTTCTTTTAAACTCGATTTTGTCAAGATCGAAGGCAATCAGCAACGTAGTTCCGTTTGCGTTAACAATTTATACTTGGAAAAAAATATTACACCACTACAATCGATGGTATTGAACTTAAATATGTACGACAAGATATTATATCAGCACTTTTTGCACTCAGAAGTCGTACCCATCTGGCTATAAATTTGGACTCCATCGGTAGGTTGGACTCCATCCTACTGCCATCTCAGAATCTCACCAATTTTTTTTTTCTTGAATAGGCTCCGATTCGTTCCTCAGCCACTTCCAAAACTTGGAAAACAACTCCTTTCTTCCCTTATTTACACCACTCTCTCATTCGTCCATCAACTTCCACTGAGGAAATAGAAGTTTCATCTGTGAGTTGAATTGCTCCACTCACCAGATCAAATGTCGTCTTTATCAGTAATGAGACTAGAAAATCCCTGGTCTCCTTGTAGTTAGATTTTCTAGCCTCTTCAGTTACTAGGACCACGCGAAGTCAAATGAGCACTAAATCAAGTTACTTAAGGGTGCCTATTTCACTAAGATACGTCAAAATCTGGGTTCAGCAAATTCAGTTGGTTTTCCTTAGTCATCTGCGCCGCGGCGGTTGGTACCATCGGCAGAGGTTCGTACTCCCTTCGATCGATGCCAACACTTGTAACAACACCCAGCACCCCATTGCTGCACACTCTCCGACTCCAGCTATATTACCTACCTCTCATTCCACTCCGACCTCTCCAGTGAACTTATGCCACCTTGCATTCAACACGCTTGAACCCATGAAGTTTGTTCAGTTAATGTTATGTTTTTTATGTAAATATAAAACTGCTCATCAATCTAATGAACGTTCAATTAGGAGTTTGCAATACTCAACTTCAAAATTATTTATTTCTCAAAATGCCTCTAAAGCAAGCTCAAGCTGCACTTCTCACACATTATTATACTCTAGCACCATAAAATATAATGGTGAACACTTTGGATGTTTATTAATATTATTATATACCTGTGTATTTTATGTACCTATTTATTAGTAAGTACAGGCATTGTTGTGAAATTCAGGATTTATTGTGGATATGTCACACTTGGTTCACGATAAATTATTCTTCATCATTGGTTGTTGAATAAAGTGCTCAGTTCTGTGTTTGACTTCGAATCGTGTCGTTTTCTAAAATCTTATGGGTACTATCAGAGCTCTCAACAATAATTAACTAGCTTCTTATTATAAATGTTCCCAAAACAATAGTAGTGGTAAAGTAACTTACAGAAAACTGGATTCCTTGAGAAGAGGAGTTAAATATGCTCACCTGCAACAAAACACATGAGTAATTCAGTAAAAGACGTCGAAAGGTGCCTATTTACTATGCTACGAAAACTATATAATTTACATTTGAAATCTAGACATTTTAATTTGGTATTCTAATAGATAGGAACTTATCCCAATTTTGTTTTAGAATAAAAAGGTTGGTATTCAAAGAAGTTAATAATAATGATTATTATTATTATTTCCGATCAGACACATGATTTCACAGTTGATTACAAGCAAATCGGTTGCTGTTCATACTGTTACATTCTCAAAACAAACCGATTTTGTTTGAACCAACAGGTTTGTTTTTAATTCAAGAGTTTTACATAAGTTGCCACAGACCAACCAAAAAATATAAAAATAATTATATAACGTTTGACAGATTTGCCTATTTATAGCTTAGTTATAGACGACGTATAGTACTATACTGATCCTATAAACATGCACGATGCATCCCATGAGGCCTGGATGGATCAAGTTGCTGAAAGAGTTCCGATCTCGGTTAAGTATGTACGTTACAAAACATTCTGCATCATAATGTAAAACGATTTGATCGTACTCAACTCTGGAACCAATCGAAGATTCAGGAAGGTGGTGAATAGCGGGATGTGTGTTACAACATACACTTTCTGAGTTTTAACGGTTCAGCTCTGCGAAGTATTGCGGGCTTCGACGATTATTCCAGGATTTCGACGTGGGTGCAGAGCCAAGTGAAGGTGAGGTCCAACTATGTCTAGCTACGACCAGTACATGCACGATTACCACCTTTCCTTCTTGTCCTCTTTCCACACCCATCGTCCGTTTTAGCTCGACAAGCCCTTCCTTACTGCCAGTAAATATCCAGACTTGTCTTGTACAGCGACTGGAGACCCGTTAAAGTCACCGGGGTCGGGCCAGGCCTCCTTGAGCGAGGCCGAGGACGCGTGACTCACCCGTACCAGATAGCCCTGGACAAAGAAACTCGACGCCACAATCGCATCCCTTATTACCATCAAATCAGCATATTATCAGGGTGTCCGGATCCGGATAACTGGATGAAACACATTAGGAAGCCTGTGTTTTGATTTGTTCTTTTCTACCAATCTCCTCTGCTCATCTAATGTAATACGTACACCTAGTATTTATCGTAGGACACGAACATCTCCTCTGCTCATCTAATGTAATACGTACACCTAGTATTTATCGTAGGACACGAAGATGCATTCATCAAAACAGCAGCGTTTTGTAAACTGTAAACAGGTACTTCTAGTACTTTTAACAGAATAATTCATGAGTTATCGATCACTTATAATGTTTTAACGAAGTTTAGTGATTGAATGCCTGATTAACCCTGAAATACTAACGAGGCGCCTCGCGAGCGTAGGCACCACAATACCTATACGTATTGTTATGAGAATCTTGTGTTATTATTGTTTTTTATGAAGTGAAAGTGGGAAAATCTTGTAGTTATGATGGGATCGTTCTAGAAAAGGTGCTCTCTAAAAAGTAGTTGATGTTGCGAATTTTATGTTTTTTGTGTTAAATAAAGCCGTTTGACATCCTGGACGTCAGTTTACAACAATATAAATGAATAGAAAATCACGTGACATTGTCCTCCTCTCACAAAAACCGCAGGTATTCCTCAGAAATGGACCCTAATCCTTCTAGTATATATTCTTCTAGTATCGCCCTGGTCTCGGCCTCTAACGTTTTTTGTGAAAGTTACTACCAACGCCTAAGAAGCTCCTAGTTAATATCAGAAAATGCAAAATGTTTTATTGAGCGAATGGAAAATTCAAATAAATTTGAGTTTTGGAAAGCGTCATCATTGGTCATCAATGATGAAACTGACTTTCGTTCTTCTCAATACCACGTCCTACGTCAATATAATAGATGAAAGACACTGTGATTCTGGGGTAAACTAATATTTTTGAGCGGCTTTTGGAAAATGTTACACCTCATAGTCATTGGTATTGTTGGATTGGTTTGGTCCATGTTAGTATTTCAGGTTTATGTCGGGTGTATATGGATATGTGTCGAGCTTGGAACAAAGAATGTTTTGGCCAGTCATCTTTCCTGTTTTGTAGAATAATTGCTTTGCGAGGTCAATTTCTGCTATGTGAACTGGGCCGCAGACTATCAAAAAAGTACCAAGAAAACTGAGTGGTTGCACCCGATCTTCGTAACAACATTTCAATCCACGAGACGTGAGACGGCTTTGCTCTGGATTTATCATTGGACCGCAGGACGGATAGGACTGTTTGAACGATGACGCTAGATGAAAACAGAAACATCGGAAACCTACCAGTCTGGTTGGCACTTTTGCTGGAAATTCCGGCCCAGTTGGCAAATTCTTATGAAACGTAATTATGAGAAGCTCTTACTCATCAGCTCGTCAGATCCTGTATTGAACTGAAAGGAACGATATGTCATCCCATCAGTCGACAATACACGAACAACATGAGTCTTCTCATTTAATCTGGGATCAATTACGAGTAGATAGATAATAATGCAGTCAACAATTGAATTTGAACCTGAGGATGGAAATCCTAAATTTAGCAGTAAACTTGGAATAAATGCAAACGTGTCCACTTACACGCTTTTCTTAGTTTTGTTTGGTGTTCAAGAAAAGAACCATTAGAAATGGCTGAGAACCAAAGAGCAGCACGACGGATTTAACAACCGTTCTCTCCAACCTCCGGCCGATAGGGGAAGTTAGCAACTTTGACTTTTTTTCAAATCTCTTTTTCGTGGCAAGATCGAGATGATTCCGCTCGGAACGCCTCTCCTTCGTAAGTCACGCTCTGACGGTCGGGCCAACGTCCTTCTTCGGGCACATCGCCGTTGCTGCCCGTCAGCCGATCCTTCGATCCTTGCTTTCCCGAGCAAAGTTAATACAAGTGATCAAGAAAAATGGAAAATATCTTAGTGTAAATTTCGTATTTACAGATCTTCAAATAAGGTCTGCCAGTGTCCTAGTAAGCGTTCATGTCGATGAACAACCTTCTTGTAAAAAATCTTGTACCGTGATAAATCCGGCCACTTCAGTTACTCTTCTAGTATTAATGTTTTGCGCAGTTTTGGGTGTGAATAAACGATAGACAAGAAGGATTTGTGTAACCATAAAAACTCTGCTGGTAACTGATTCGTGAGCTTAGCAAGAACACGGCGCAATGTCGTAAGTTTCTTGACTTATTCAAGTTATTAGAACCGAAATTTCTCAACCTGCGATTTTTTTCGTGTTTCTACGTTCTTGTCTTGTGAAGACAAGACTAGACAGTTGTGTCATATGGAGACTTGGGAGCTGTATTTCAGTGAAGTGCCCAGCTGGGCATACTGTACGATTGCTGGAAATTATTTTTTAAACCATTCTGAATCCAAATCCTCGAAAAAACTATAGGTGTACAAAATCTTGTGTATTCTGCCCAGGCCTTAGTTTTCAACTGATTCACGGAGTTCCAAAATGTTGGCCATTGTTTCAAAATGCAAAATTCCTTTTGACCATGAAGAGAGCAATAGGGGACGTAATATTATCTTGTGAACGTGATTTTATAAGGCTGTATACACCAAATGTTTTTCTAACCTCAAAAATGTTAAAATTTTTGTATATTTAAGAATTTGTACGCTTAAAAGTTTGTTCATTAGATACTTCGAGTTGTTTAATTCCGTGGACAAAATGGAATCATTTTCACTAACGAAAAATAGATAACGTCCTATACTTGGTACAAGCTTCCCACACCTGAACGGACGACGTGTCCGACAATGGGCCCCTGCAATGGGGTTATTGCAAAATAACTTATTTATTTTCCGTTGACT
This sequence comes from Apolygus lucorum, assembly GCA_009739505.2. NCBI lineage: Eukaryota > Metazoa > Arthropoda > Insecta > Hemiptera > Miridae > Apolygus > Apolygus lucorum. Next base: position 25,001,561 of record CM019177.2, on the reverse strand, counting down.
CTGCAATGAGACCCCAGTAACGAAAATGCAGCAGAGATTTTTTAAATAAATAAAATATATTAAAATAATAGAAATTATTCCACTGACTTTTCTATTTCTATCCGTTAACCCTAATTGGACCATGGTGTCACTAGTGTCACCAAAACATCTTGGGAATTCCAGAGCTGTCCCGAGGTGTCACCAGATTAACTAGATTTAATTTGCAATTTAAACATTTATGAACAGAGTTATTTTGAATTTCAATATTTTGAACCATATTTTTGAAAGTTATTAAAAGTCAAAAAATGATGTTATGACCAAAAATGTGTACATTTTTTCATTGATTTCTTTGGAAATTTTTGTCATAATTCTATTTTGAAGCTTCCAATAGCCCACAAAAAATTCCGCTGTCCATTTAATTTAAAATCCCAATTTAAATTTGGTTACTCCACCAAAAGTGACACTTGGGACTGCTGTGGAGCTCCTGGGATGTTTCCGGTGACACTTGTGACACCATGGTCCAATTAGGTTTAAAGTGTTGAAGATCTCCATTGACACAGCTGATACTGATTGACTTCCTGAATTCAAATTGGAAGAACCAGAAAACTCTAAATCCGTTATAGGAACCATTGAGTATTAGTTTGAGTTCATTCAATGAGACCAACAAAATGTAAAACAACCCCATTTATTGGTAAATGGAGTTTAGGTACAACTAAAGACTTAGCTTCCCATTTAGATTCAGGTAATAATCAGGTAATAATAATCAAGATAAGGAGGTTTGTCAAAAGACGGTCAAAGACTTTGTCAAAAGACTTTTTCTCAAATTAGAGATTTTGTCAAAAGACTTGAAACTCAACTTTGTCCTAAGCTAGCGCTCAGCCTGAAAAGGCTAGTTGCACACGCTTAGCTGAAGAGATCCGAAAGATCGAAACGAAGTACCAAACTTAACTATCCATTGAAAATGGGAATTTGAAACTTTGCGACTCAACCCAAAAGCATCTTGATGCAGAAGGGGCAGTCAAACATTTGTTTCAGTGTTGATGGGATTTTGGTAAACCGTTTTCGTCATCTCGTGACTCATCAGCAACGCGAAGAAGCGTTGGAACGATTTGGATTCAAAGCGAATTTGCTTTATAAGACATTTGTCAAAAGACGGACAAAGACTTTGTCAAAAGACTTTTTCTCAAATTAGAGATTTTGTCAAAAGACGGTCAGACTTTGTCAAAAGACTTTGTCAATTTAGCTAAGAAGCTATTTCCGAAGAGTTTAAAACTTTGTCAAAAGACGGTCGAAGACTTTGTCAAAAGACTTTTTCTCAAATTAGAGATTTTGTCAAAAGACGGTCAGACTTTGTCAAAAGACTTGAAACTCAACTTTGTCCTAAGCTAGCGCTCAGAGATAAGGGTGATTCCCAGAAAAAGCTCAATAATAGTGTTATGGTAGGGTTTCTCCAAATGTGCGTCCTAGTTTTTTTTTTCTAATTTTTTCATTGGGTTTATTCCCGCCTCTGCCTACTAGAATCTCTTGAAAAATTTACTTTTATCCGAAATTAATACCTTTTCTTTTATCTTGAAAGGCTCAATTCTCATTACCACCACCTGTAATGATTTAATTTTTGCCTACAAAAGTCTTCTCCTAGGCCTTGGAAAATATTGATTGCGTGAAAAAACGAATGAAACTGAAAGTCTACATGTAGATCTCATCAAAAACAGAGTGGTGTGATTTTTAAATCTATTTGATGATGCCAATAACTTATTTCAAAAAGTGTAATGGTGAAAAGTCTCATTACCGCACAAGAATCAAGATTTTCCCTCCCACAGCGACCAACAGGACATTTTGGCCAACTTTCGACGAGAATCGTAGTGGCAATACTGCAGAGCGCAAATTTGAGACTAAAAACTGTGAATTTAGATCTATTTTGCGTTGCACATTCTTCTTTAAGTTCCCAGGAAACTTGATGGATTTTTTTCACACAGAATTGTGAAACTAATACGTTATTCTCAATACCAACGATTTAAAAAAAAATCAAGTTCTCATTACCGCCGCACTATAAATTTTCAAAATTGAAATTTGAGACTAAAAACTGTGAATTGAGCTCTGTCTTTCATTACAAATTCTTCTTAACGTTCCCAGGAAACTTCATGAAGTTTTTTGAATTTTTTGGAGACGGTTCACTTTCTCAAAGTTTGAGCCTTGAAAATTGAGCTTTTTCTGAGAATCACCCATAAGGAGGTTTGTTCAAGGAATGTCACACGCACTTGGTTTCAGTAGTTAGGTTCAGGTAGGAATATAGTTTTGAAAAGAAAAGTATTATACTTTCCAACTACGTCTATAATCTATCACCTTGGTTTCATAACCGGTAAACCAGTTTCCAATATATCCTGCTCCGTAGGACGAAACTCTCGCCCACAGACTCCCAACCGAGAAAGTTGCCGACCTTTCGGTTGTCCCCACGCGCTGAAACCATGAGGGTCGCCAGGAGCAAGGAAACAGCCACACTATTATTTGCATTAGGACCTGCACAATAAGAGCTTTATAGACCAACTACCATCACTCTCATATCACCATCTTATAATGTCTCTGCTTTATCCTGCCATGGGTTTATCATGTAAGGGTTTGGGTTCGCGTAAACAACGCAACCCTAATCTGAAACACCTATTTGGACACCACGTCACCCGAAAACTGCCTTCCGTTCGTATTCAATAACAAACTCATTAGTCTTCTTCGTGGTAGGTATTTTGGTTGGGTGTTTGTTATGCAACGATCCTCTGACACATTCGATTCGGTTTGCGAGTGCCCTCAGCCAACGTGCGTGCATTTTCAACGGATCGGATACCATTGTGCAAACTAGACAACAGACGAGTGTGGAAATTTACTGAAGATGCTGAAGCACGTAGGCTCTAACCGTACGTTCCTATTGTAGTCGTTTTTTAATAATACGTAGATACCTAATTCTAATATTGTGTAATATTTGGTAGAAAAAAGGCTGCAAATTATTACTCAATGGTTTATTATGTTTCTATATAGATCACTCGTCTGCACAGAACAAGGCTTTGCCATTGTTACCACTAACCAACATGAAGAAGAACATCGATCGCAAGTAGATATAAAAATAATGAACCAACAGTCGATGTGATGGGATCAAAAATACTACGCCAGCGAGTCCCATATGGATTGTGGGATAGTTTAAGGTTCTCCCATCGAACCTGACCCAAGGGAAAGAATTGAAGGGATAGATTCTCCCTTACATCCTCGTAGGGAGCGAACGGTTTGTCCTACAGGGCTGTGCGTGGTCTCAAAAAATTCTAAAAATTCTATACTATCTTAAATTGATGGAAAAACAACCTTTACATCAAAATTTTTTGAGTTAGGGCATTTTCAAAATTTCAAACCTTATTTTTCAACCCTTAGAAGTGACCTACATCAACCAAAAATTTCGGGGCACAACTAGACCCCAAATGGAGCATACATACCAAATTTCATCAAAATCGGTCAGTCGATGTGATGGGATCAAAAATACTACGCCAGCGAGTCCCATATGGATTGTAGGATAGTTTAAGGTTCTCCCATCGAACCTGACCCAAGGGAAAGAATTGAAGGGATAGATTCTCCCTTACATCCTCGTAGGGAGCGAACGGTTTGTCCTACAGGGCTGTGCGTGGTCTCAAAAAATTCTAAAAATTCTATACTATCTTAAATTGATGGAAAAACAACCTTTACATCAAAACTTTTTGAGTTAGGGCATTTTCAAAATTTCAAACCTTATTTTTCAACCCTTAGAAGTGACCTACATCAACCAAAAATTTCGGGGCACAACTAGACCCCAAATGGAGCCTACATACCAAATTTCATCAAAATCGGTCAGTCGATGTGATGGGATCAAAAATACTACGCCAGCGAGTCCCATATGGATTGTGGGATAGTTTAAGGTTCTCCCATCGAACCTGACCCAAGGGAAAGAATTGAAGGGATAGATTCTCCCTTACATCCTCGTAGGGAGCGAACGGTTTGTCCTACAGGGCTGTGCGTGGTCTCAAAAAATTCTAAAAATTCTATACTATCTTAAATTGATGGAAAAACAACCTTTACATCAAAATTTTTTGAGTTAGGGCATTTTCAAAATTTCAAACCTTATTTTTCAACCCTTAGAAGTGACCTACATCAACCAAAAATTTCGGGGCACAACTAGACCCCAAATGGAGCCTACATACCAAATTTCATCAAAATCGGTCAATGCTAAGTGGGGAAAGTGTCGCGTACGGCGGACGGACGGCCAAATTTTTTATTCGATTTTTGGATTCTACGTACCTTGAAACGTAAACCAACAAATTTTGAGGGGGGTTAACAATTTTTTTTTTCTTGGTCGATTCCAAAAGTCCATTTGGAATTCAATACTATTTAAAATTGGTAAAAAAACGATACTTTTATTTCGAAAGTTTTCGAGCTAGGGCACTCTTGAAAATTTCAACCCTTAATTTTCACCCCTTAGAAGTGACTGACATCAACCAAAAGCTTCGCGGCACAACTAGACCCCAAATGGAGCCCATATACCAAATTTGAACCAAATCGGTCCAGTGTTGCAAAGAAAAGTGCCGCGTACGGCGGACGGACGGAAAATTTTTTTATTCGATTTTCGGAATCTACGTACCTTGAAACGTAAAACATCAAATTTTGAGGGGGGGGGGGTTAAAATTTGTTTTTGCTCGATTCCAAAGGCTTATTGTTGAAAATAATAAACCAAAACCTATGTTACACCTAATTCAATTTTGACTAGGCATCATTTTTCAATTACACCTATGAAAAGTATCAGGTTTGTGGATATCGATGGGTTCCGTCCTTGACCATGTAAGTACACGTATGTATACAACTCACTTTCTAACTAATAAGTGAATTTCTATTTTTTAGAAAATATCACATGAAACCTACGAAAATAGTGTGAAGGAGTGAAACATGGATAACGAATGTTTAATCTGCACTTGGAAGCAGAGCTTTATTCTACCTGGGTCAGTCGATGACTAACTCCATTGTGAAAGTAATGACCCAATATCCTAATAACCTATAGCGACCATGGCATTTCATCAGCTTTGAATGAAAATACATTTTTCGTTTATTGTTCAAGTTCCTTAAATTGAAAAAGAAGAAAGAAATTAAATGAGATATCATGTTCTGATAGTATTGATAAGGATACCTACACTTCAACCATTAATCTAGTTTTGTACTTCGTTTTCAGCAAACAATTACGAGCAATGAGTACTTACTTCTGTCTTTTTATTAGCATCAAATATCTTAAGAAATGAAAGGGAAATCAATAATAAATCAATAAAATAAATAATCTATAAATAATCGATTCTCCAAAAGTCACTTGGGTCTTCAAATCAATTTTATCCACAATTTAGACAAAAGTTTGAGTCCGTTTCCGTTTGAGGCTATGTTTCTATTCCTATGAGAATAATCTAGTAAAAGTTACAAGGTGTACTTTATCTCGAAGTTCTTGTTTACGTATGTTAAGGAAATCCTCTCCTGCGAACAGTATTTTAAAAATTTCGATTTCAGATCATTTTTTCTTAAGGATTTTTCATTTTTATGGACACGATTTTCAATGCCTTTCTTCGATTTCCCTGCCTTCGGAAAAATATCAGTGGTAAAAAGCCCGAAAGCAGTCATTTTCAGGAGACCTATACGAGCGAGGAAAGTTTTATGAAGCCCCATACTAAATGTTTTATTCCATTTTTATAAGAACAAGTAACTCCCATCACAAGCGCAATAGCCCATTCTCATTTGTTTTGGTTTAACATTTTCAATAACGAACCTTTCGAATCGAGCAAGAAAAAATTATAATCCCCTCAAAGTTTGGTGGATCATGTTTCAAGGTACGTTGAGAATCCAAAAATCTAATAAATTTTCCGTCCGTCCGCCACATTCTTTATTCACTAAGCATAACTTATTAACAATATTATTTTGAAAATATGGACAAGTATTTAAAACCAAGACCATTCAATTGACCAAATTCTCGAGTACGGGGATCAGAATCTACTCTCTGAAACGGAGATATTGCTACTGAAAACGTATTATTTCGTTCCTAGGGAGGTCTAGGTATGTCATCATTCGATAAACTTATTACCATAAGTATATAATATATACTTATATTATTAGTATATAATATATACTTATATTATTAGTATATAATATATACTTAGAAGTACATAATATATACTTATACATAAGTTAAATTATAAGTTATAAAACTGGCAATTTTCAAGATTTGACAAAATTGACTTTTTGGACTCAATTTTCACCCTCAAGTTTCTTTCAAAAGGTTTATTGAAAAGACTGTCTATTGTTAAAGACTCATGAAAACGGGAACTTTAACGCTCTTCCCAACGTTGTACTACGATTTTACTTTAAAGTTAACTCTTAAATTGTTTACTCTTCCAAGTAAATAATGGGCTTTTCAGTTACCAAAAAAAATCCTAACAGTGAAAGACTTATGTTTTTGATGGTTTAAAAAAGACTTTACATAGGACACATTTTGTTGGAAATTAGTTGTAGAACACGTGGTCTAAGTTTATCGCACATAATTTGAGAAAAGATTGTGCAAATAGACAAGTCAGTCCAATTTCTTACGCGTTGAACAAACTCACTTTACTATTCAAGTTAGGAACTTTTTTCACCTTAGAGCAGGTACAATTTAATAACAGTGGATGATCAATTGGAAAAATCATTTGTTAGATCAACTCCTGTAGCTCCCAATAATATACGTACGTAAGTAATAAGTAATATAAACGATACGTTCAGAATTAATAGTGTTTTAAACGTAAGAGAGAACTACTTGAGCATTTTCGTCACGAAAATATTTGGGAAAATGAGTTTTCTTTCTTCTGAGCGTTTTGTGATAAATGCAAGTCATTAAAATTCCCCCATCGAAATCACGTTATAGGTGGTGGTTTAATTAGGAGCCTGATGGAAGGGAAATATCATCGCTCAATATCGTGTAATCAACACGCCCGACTTTTAAAAAAATAATTTTCACAATGTAGACATCAGGAAGTTTAATTAACGTGAACACTTATTAACTGTGAGATTTCTGTCAGTTAATTGCTCGGCACATTGACCGTGGGATTTTTCTGCTTTTTGGGAACCAGACTGTGTTTTATGGACTATTATCTGGATACCTACATGAATATGACTTTTAAGGTCATTTTGCACTCATCGTGGTATACTGTAACATATCAATTTTTGGTCATTTTGAGTTTGGTATTGATTTCAAGCATTGACGAGGGCACCATGCCTGGATTGGCAATCAGAGAGATGATATACTTCATGATACTTCATCAAGGGTGACAACCAAACGTCCTTCGAGAACTGAGTTTTTTGGTTGTAATACTGGTTCTTAAACTCCAAAAATGTGAGAAATACCGTATTAATTATGGCTTTCGCCTGTCAGTGGTGACTGTTTTCTGAATTACTTGCTACTCTTGGATAATTTCTTGTGAAATGAAAAATTCATCCTAGAAACCTAATAACAAGTACAAAAGATAGTCAACGTAACCCAGAGGTTTTAATCTTGTAGAGCAAATTTATGGATATTGAAACCCTACGATGAAAAAAGTCTGCCAAGTGGGTGTGGCACATAGCTTCCTCGTATCTAATCTGGCTAATTTCAAACCATTAATCTCTTATCATTCATCACATTTCTTCGAAATCGAATGGAAAATATGAAATTATGGCTGTGATTAGGGATTTACATTTGCGCGTGCCCAGCAGCTAGTATCAGTCTGAAAATAGCGGAAACTTGCATCGAAATCGGATGAGAAATGTAGTAGTTATGGATGTGACAAGGATTTCATGACAGATACACAGACAGACAGACACGGAACCAAAATTGTTCAGGAAACCTAAAACTTGAGTGGAAATTTTGATTTTTGTGTATATTTTTTTTCAACCTTGAAGACAAAGAAAGGTTGCTTACCTTGGCAAACTCGGAAGCAAAATCTCGGGTTAGGTATCGTTGTTTGAACAGAAGAAAGGTATGGTGTTTACAGGACAAATAGTAGTGAAGTGGGACATAGGTAGGCTTTTAGAGACGTTACAGAATTGTTTGAGTCCTTTCTTGGTCTAAAGAAGTCTTTCCGCTTCTTACACTACAATCCGAAGCGACCATTGACCACCCAGGGAGGTTAATTTTCGTGAATTTCGCTCGTCCGTGGCCATCAAACTGGGTCAGTTCAGCGGTTCGGAAGGTGGCGAAACCAGAAAAAGATATGACGGAGGGGTTGATTACGAGTCAGTCCAGAGAGCTGAGTTGGCTAGTCTCAAACTCCAGTGTAACCTTTAGGAAGAGTCGGGTGCTCCTGCTCAACCCTCGGTCATTCATTCCCCATTCACCGAAAATGTCAATAATCCCAGGACACGAAGGAGCCTAAGTATCAGGGCCGTAGCCAGAGGGGGGGATTGAGAGGAACATAAAAAAGAGGAGAAAGCGACGAATAAAATTATAAAATCCAGTTGAAAAAAACTATATTGATGTTAATACTGAATTATTATTTGTAATTTATTTGGAGGAAATCGTATTTCGTAAAAATGAATTTGAGAAATCGATGAGTGAGAAAAACGCTGCAAATTATTACACAAAGGTTTATTATTTTTCCATAATTGTAGATCACTCGTCTGCAAAGAACACGGGTTTGCCATTGTCACCATAGGTAGGTACTACCTACCTACAACATAACTACTTCACAACCAAGTTTATCTGAAAGAATTGAACGCTTCACACTCAATTCGAAGAAACAGAGAGTTTTCATTCCTTCATGAGGAAATTTGATTAGGTACTGGTTGCTGAGGACACAAAACTGAATACAACTCGAAGAAACGAACAACGATCCCAACAGAGATTAGGCCTCTTCTGCGATTCACACTCGTGTTTCTGATTTATCGTAAGTCCAACCCTATTCATTCAAAGTCATAGGGACCGATCGTTTGGTCCTACAGAGCTCTGGGTGGTTTCATTCGATTGTAAATTTTCAATACCATCTTGAATTGATGGAAAAACAAAACCTTAACATCGAAATTATTTGAGCTAGGGCGTTTTCAAATTTCAACCCTTATTGTTCAACTCTTAGAAGTGTGACATCAACCAAAAGCTTGGGGACACAACCAGACCCCAAATGGAGCACGTATATACCATTTCATCAAAATCGGTGCATAGGAACTAAGGAAAGTGCCGCGAACGGCGAAAGAACGGAAAAATTGTTATTAGATTTTCTGATTCTACGTACCTTGAAACGTAAACCAACAAATTATGGGGGGGGGGGGGTGAACTTTTTTTCTTAGTCGATTCCAAAGGTTCATTATTGTAAATAACAAACAAAAAGAAGGAAGTGGCGCAATTTAGGGATTTTCCAGTGAAGAAGATAGTGAGAACCCTCATTACACATATTGTTTCTTCTCAAGTTGGCATGTTGTCTCCAACAAGCAAACACATGTCAAAATGTCCAACTTATTCAAATTTCCAACGAACCAAAGTATCCAAAGTATCAAAATGAACGAGTTCAACGATTTAGTATCAAAATGTCCGTCCTATTATTGTCTAACGTTTTAAACGATTCAAAATTCCCAACGTATCAAAATGTCTAACGCAGCAATGTTTTTCTATTCATCAAAATGTGTTAAGTATCAAGAAATGCCCAACGTATCAAAGATTTCTATGTATCAAAATGTCCAACGTACCTATCAGAATATCTAACGTAACAAAATCACGCATCAGAATTACCTGTTTATCAAAGTGTCCAACGTATCCACATTTTCAATGTAACAAAATATCCATTCTCGTCTATAATACGCCGCAAATTATTTTTATTACACATCGGTTTATTCTTTTTCTGTAAAGGTATTATTTTTCTGTAAAGGTCACCTTTCTGAGAAGAACACGGCTTCCTCCAACCAGGATCAGGGTTAAATGGTGGGAGGGGGGTGTGGATCCTCTTTGGCTAACCCACTGGGACGCTGACATATTAGTGCGTCAATATCCTAATAAACGTTTATATCATAATAGGAGTTTATTTCACAATAAACGCCTAGGTATTTAACGATAGTTGATCGTCTGATTGTTATCTTTCGGTTTTAAAAATTCAACATTATCTTAAATTGATGAAAAGATGCCATGGAATATCTATCATTCGGTAATTAATAAATTAGAATCGTTCGCGAGCGGTTAGGCCTACTTACAATGGTCTAAGCGGTGTAATTAAAATCTTGAAATTCATGGAAATTTCGAACTAATGAAAAAGCAAAAACCTGTATATTGAAACAAACAAGGGTTAAAGGGGGGGGGGGGTAATTTTTTTCCAAAGCTCGATTCCAAAAGTTTATTATTGAAAATTATAAACCAAAAGCGGTTGTGACCCCTTGTTCTTTGTTTACCGTTCTTATTAAAAAAACATTGCTCAAAGGTTTATTATTTTATGTATAGATCATCCTTCTGTATAGATCACTGGTTCTCCATCAATAGCACCTACCACCATCTGTATTCTCCCTTGACCTTCCCTCTCAAATTTCAGCTCCTGCGTTCAATAGGATTGAAAATGGCTTCGGAGCTCACTCAGCTGATCAGTGATCAGAAGAGTGAAGAAGATCTCCTCGAATGCTGGAGACGCCTGGAAGAGCACTTCCATTCAATAGGATTGAAAATGGCTTTCGAGCTCACTCAGCTGATCAGTGATGTGAGGAGTGAAGAAGATCTCCTCGAATGCTGGAGACGCCTGGAAGAGCACCTCCATTCAATAGGATTGAAAATGGCTTCGGAGCTCACTCAGCTGATCACTGAAGTGAGGAGTGAAGAAGATCTCCTCGAATGCTGGAGACGCCTGGAAGAGCACTTCCATTCAATAGCATTGAAAATGGCTTCGGAGCTCACTCAGCTGATCAGTGATCTGATCAGTGAGCAATGATTTGCAGCGTTTTTTACCTACAAACATTGTTTTACCTACCAATTTTTTTTTACCTACCAACTATTGGTAGGTACTACCTACCACACTATAATGGCTTCACACCTTCACAATCAAGTTTATTAGAAAGAACTAAACGCTTCACACTCGATTCGAAAAATAGAAAGCTTGATATGGAAATTTGATTACTGGTTACGCAGAAGGCAAAACTGAATACAACTCGAAGAAATGAACAGCGATCGCATTTTAGTCAGATAAAATTTGAACGGCGATTAGACCTCTTTTGCGATTCACACTCATGATTCTGTTTTATCGAAGGAAAACCTTCAAATACTCGTAGGGACCGAACGGTTTGTCCTACAGAACTCCGGGTGGTCTCAAAAATTTTTAAAAATTCTGTACTATTTAAAATTGGTGAAAAAACGATATCTTTATTTCGAGAGTTTTCGAGCTAGGGCACTCTTGAAAATTTCAACCCTTAATTTTCACCCCTTAGAAGTGACCTACATCAACCAAAAGCTTCGCGGCACAACTAGACCCCAAATGGAGCCCATATACCAAATTTGAACCAAATCGGTCCAGTGTTGCTAAGAAAAGTGCCGCGTACGGCGTACGGCGTACGGCGGACGGCGTACGGCGGACGGCGTACGGCGGACGGACGGAAATTTTTTTATTCGATTTTCGGATTCTACGTACCTTGAAACGTAAAACATCAAATTTTGAGGGGGGGTTAAAATTTTTTTTCTTGCTCGATTCCAAAGGCTTATTATTGAAAATAATAAACCAAAAATTTGATTAAAAAAAGGTTTTAATGTTGTTTAAAAAATTTCTTTTTAACATTGTAGTTTATTATTTATACTTTTGAACTAACGTATCAGAATATCTTTAAAAAAATCAAAATGTAAAAAATAACCATGTTTTCATATGTATCCAAATATATTGTGTAGGTATCGAAATTTTCAATGTTCCAAAATGTCCACCACTCATGTAGGTATCAAAATGTCTAACGTATTCACATTTCCAATGTATCATAATGTCCATTCTCATATTTAAAACGCCGTAATGACCCATAATTATTTTAAATACCTTATTACTTATTATACCTAATAATACTTATTACCTATAAGTTATTTTGAACGAGAATGTAGAGTGCCTTGGTAGCCGGCAAATTAGATCCACTCTAGTCAAAAGCGGGAGCGGCAATAGCCGTGCACAAGTGAAAGGAAACGAGTAGTTTTAAACCTCAACCTCGATATAATATAGCGAGGCGTAATATAGCGATCTGGTTTAGCTGACAATAATCATTGAGATGAACTACATCGGAAAATGTGTTAGGAAAAGCGGAGTTTTGTCTCACTGATCTGATTCTTTGATTTTCCTCGAATTGGAGGGCGGGCGAACGGGGGGACGCGGCTGTGAGGTCAAGGTGATTGCGGAGGAAAGTTTAGCGGGACTTCACAGTCGTTTTTGCCGAGGTAGAACGCTGGGAGATGACTGGATGAAGTGATTTCGATTTGGTCTCGATACTATTATCACTATGAGTCATCCGGAAGTGATTGAGGCTTCGTAATGTGGGATCTTGTATCGAATTGGTCGAGATATATAATACGAGTTGGTAATAATTAGTTCTTATCAACAACCGTCATCATAGCAATCTCTGAAGAGATAGGTGTTGATATCTAAAGTACCTACCTGTTTATTATTTCATATCACTTTCAGTACTATTTAATCTCTTCTCGTTAGATCGTATCTCCTGGTCTCATTTTCTGTCCTTGACATTACTGCTGTAGGTATACACCAGTCTAAAACCAAATTACTTTGCAAAACATTAAAACAAAATCGTTCAGTAATGAGTAGAACATTTAGTTGCAATCAATAAGCGGGGAACATAATTTTATTAACTACGTGAACTTAGTTTGCAGATGTCGACCATTCATATTACCAACACGTAAATGCAATGTGTTGCTTGGTTTATCGAGTTTCGTTCAAGTGAAATAAAAAGCTTTAATTCAGACGTATCGACGGTTTATTCCGTCCTTTTCAAGGGATCCGCGATGCAGATCTCATCTACAATGCAGGTCCCACCACTCTCACCCACCAAACAAACCTCTGTTGCTCAGCAGAAAGTCAATGAATCGCATCCTGTGTTAACCGGTTAAAGTTTTTATACCAGAAAATTGTCTCTGTATTGTGAGAAAAAAGATGTTTTCTGAGACAAATCACTGTAGGTAAAATGTTACATATTCTACTTGTTTTTTGTTGTAAGTATATTGTTCACGTAGATAAACAGGATAGGTATTAGATAAAGACTTTGACAATGTATATAATTTCTTTACATTATAGATCCCTTAAAAAGGATCGAATAAACGGTCGTAACGCCGGAAAGTAAAGCTTCTTATATCACATTGCATTTACATTTTTATTAATTACTGTGCTGTAAAAATGTATGATATTAAAATAGGTGAGCAGAGAAAGTATTGAAATGAAGCATTATAACAAAGAGAGAATAGTAAAGAATGATTAACCTGGTTAAGTGGATCAACGCACTAAGGGGGTTGTCTGAGATGATCCAGTTGGAGGAGTAAAAAAAGTACCTGTACTTTTGGACAACTAAAATCAACGATTTTCAGTTGTTTAACTGAAGGTGGAAGAAGGATGAAGCGACCGCCTCAACTACAAGAGGATGAGTAGAAGATAACTTACCAAACATGTCTGAAATCCACCATGTTACCAAATAACTACCTTCATAGGAACTGCATAAAACCTGATATTATTTTGCTGTGCTCATTTCTCTAAGGGAGCTCCATAACACTCATAGCATCTTGAGAGCAGGTGCCATTATTTCAAAATCCATGATCAACGATATCCATCAATTTGACTTCGAGAAAACAGGGACTATGAATATTTATTTATTTATTTATTATTAGTGGTACAATAGTTACATATTAATATAACATTTAAATGAATATAATATTCTTCTACAAAAACAACTATTTTGCAGGGAAAGAGACTAAAAATTCTATATTACCCTGTAAGAGTAGTGCCAAACTAAACAATTTCAGGTTGAAAGATGAAAAAACACAAAAATTAAAATGAAAGAAATACGAAACCTATTCCAACTTGTAAACCAAATCATTGTAACTAAATACCTTCGTTGCCTTCTTATTCATATTTACAACTACACAACTTCAGTTCAATATTTTCCAATTATCATAAATAACATTATCTGTACGCGCTCAGAATTATGTTTTCTGCAGCTTCTCTTCGTAATCTAAGTATCCATTCAACGATTTTTCTCTTGAAAGATGTTCGATTGTGTAACAGTGGTGTTTTAAGGGAGGAATCCAGTGCTCGATGAACAATAAAAATAATATAACTGGGACTTCTGGTAGTGAGAGAGAGTGCGGGTCTTGGGGCAGCCACATTTCCCAATGATGTAAATCGGGTATCATAGTGTAATTGGAATCAGCGCAAAGAATTTAGAGTTTATTTTAAATAAGAATAAGTTTCCTATAGGTGAAGAAACTGACTCGATCAAAAATAGCTCATACATCAACTTTAGTTTGTTGTAACACGAATTTTTCTCTATTTTTTCATTTTTGCCCAGTAAGAGTCCATTTCAGACTCCTTTATACATACTTTATTCGTGATCAGTGTGAAATTTCGTATAAGAATGCTCAGAAAACGGATTTTGTTCCACACAGAACACCATACGTGAGCGACTCAGGAAAATATTCTTTGCACCTTTCATAAGAAACGTTTTTCAAGTCGAAAAAAGTTTGGTCATATATTAGTTTCAGTATTAATAATTTATGGTAAATTGCTTGCTGATACGTTTAAAAAAATAATACTCGCGAGCCAGGTGATTAGTATGCGGGGAAAATTGGGACAGCCCCGTTCTCTACGCGCCCTGATGATTTCCTGTGACTAGAAAATCGATTGAGGTCGCAAAGCGGAAAGTGATAGCACTGAATGGGATCCGCCAAAGTAAAGGGGTAATCAGTGGAAACTATGATTATGGACCCCATTCCCCTTTTTAAGAAATTATTTATACGATTGTTTCCGCAAAGACTTCAAGAATTAACAATTCAAAAATAAAAACGTCTGCCAAGTGGGTGTGGCACATAGCTTCCTCGTATCCATAACCCGATTGTATAGATGATTCGATGCATAGTAGTTAATCTCAAAACATCAAAACAAGTTAATCTGTATCATCCCTGAGAATTTCATTGAAATCGGATGGAAAATGTAGAAGTTATGGCCGTTACAAGGAATTCACATTTGCGCATGCGCAGTCGCCTCTATCAGTCCGAGGGTGATGATTTACATAGGGGACCGTCTACACACCAACCCGCACAATTCCTGAAAATTTCATAGAAATCGGACAATAACTTCGTATAGTTATGCGCGTTACAAGGAATTCATGACAGACACATAGACAGACAGCACGGAACCAAAATTGTTCAGGAAGGTCTGAAACGTAAAACGCGAGTGGAAATTTTGATTTTAGAGAACTCTTTTTTTCATCCTTGAAAAGTGAAAACAAAGCCTCCGCTACCTTGGTAGACTCGGAAGCAAAAACTCGCTTGTTAACATACGGGTCTAGCCTGCTCGACATGTAGTGCATATTTACTGCGGCTGACCTAACATTTTCACACATTTTCCACATTTTGCATATGGCTTTCTTGGACAATTATTAAGTAAACAAGCCGGTTAACCGTGCATTAGACAGGCTCACAGTTACTCGTTAACAATCACCTGCTGATCTGACTTCATCCTTGTCACTTTTATTGCCCCAGGTGTACCAACATGCAATGCTGTGGGATGATTGAAGGACGCTGCATCGCTCATAAAGCAGATCTGACTTCCTTACTTTCTCTTCTATCGAGGTCTTAAAGAACCTGCACCGAATTGTATAACAAATGAAGAGGAGCTTTATTGTTCTAGTTACTGAACTGTCTTCCTCCCGATCTCTTTCTGATGACTCAAGAATGTTCTTTTTGGGTGGAGGGGGGGGGATCACTTCTTTCGTCATGATTTATCAGGGGGACATGAGTTCAGCGCTTTGGTCCTTTTGTCCTAGAGACAATAATTTAGAGCTCAAAGATGAATAATTGTGGAAAAGCCAGCTCAATTTCTCACACGGCTGATCTGACATTCCTAACATCCTTCTAAAGTCCTGAAGGCCGTGCACCAAATTGCATACAAAATTTCTGGGCACTGTGCCGTGTCGGCTTTATTGCTCTCGTTGCTGAACTATCTTCCTCCCAATCGCTTTCGTATGTCTCTTAAAAAATTAAAATTAAATATTGAATACTATACTTTTCTTTTTATCACGATTTTCCAGAAGGTCATAGGAGTTCGGCGCTTAGGTCGCCCACCCAGTTGACTTTACTTCCTCGAAATCAAATTCCAGTGATTTCCGAGAGCGAGAGGTAGTGTGCAATATTTTAAAGCTCAAGGATGAAATCTAGAAAAGCCAGCTCAATTTCTCACTCAGCTGATCTGACTTCCCTTATGTGCTTACAATCTTTTACAGTGATTTTCAGAGGTTGTGCACTGAATTTCAGTTCTCAAGGTCAAACAGGAGTAAAGTTTTTTCTAAGTTTCCTCCATCGATCACCCAGCTGGTTGACATCCTATAAAACTCTTCATCATCAACTCAAGAAAATCGTTAACATATTGTAAGAATGGCTGGTCAAAGAGTTCGACGAGTTATTTGGTACATTGTTTACACAGCCGATATGTCTTTCCTGAGTTATTTCCAATCACTTTCAGTGGTCATCATGAGCGTGTATACAACATTTAACGCTTCAAGATGAACAGGAGAGAAATTATCGCTATTAAGGGCTCTAAGGCTCACCCAGCTGATCTGAATTCCTAAGATCCTTTTAAAGTCCTGAAGGCCGTGTACCAAAAATGTCACCTCTGAGAACACACCTTTATCACCCCATGACTGATCTGACTTCCTTACGAGCACTTCTATTGAGAAACCTGCACCAAATTGTATAACCAAATTTCGGGGCACTGTGGAGTAGGTACGTGAGACGTGTTGGCTTTATTGCTCTCGTTGCTGAACTGTCTTCCTCCTAATCGCTTTCTGATGTCTCCAAAAAAGTTTTAAACTATTACTTATGCACTCCTTTTTGCCTGGAGATCATCGGAGTTCAGAGCTTCGGTTGCCCACCCAGTTGACTTTTCTTCCTCGAAATCCAATTCCAGTGGTTTCCGAGAGCGAGAGGTAGTGTGCTCAATTTACCACTCAGCTGATCTGACTTCCCTTACGTACTTACACTCGTTTTCAGTGATTTTCAGAGGTTGTGTAATGAATTTCAATTCTCAAGGTCAAACAGGAGAACAGTTTTTTCTAAGTTTCCTCCATCGATCACCCAGCTGGTTGACATCCTATTTATAGGATATAAATATAGATAGCTTTATAAAGCTCTTCATCATCGACTCAAGAAAATCGTTTGAAAAGTTTGCCACATTTTTTATACAGCCGATCTATCTTTTCTGAGTTCCTTCCAATCACTTTCAGTGGTCATCGGGAGGTCTTCAAGATGAGCAGGCTCTTCGGCTCGTCAAACCTGCGTACCATTTCGAGAAAATCGTTCAAGAAAGAAAGGTAAAAGAGGCTGTACAGAAGCAAAGCACTTTGAAGATAAAGAGTATGTTCAATAATAAATGCTTCAACAAGTCTTATAATATATTCTACAGGTCGAGTTATTTGTTATTCTATTGTACCTTTTAACCTCGGGTTAGCAACCAATTGGTTTGCAAATATTTGGGGAGGAAGCTAATTTTAGCTATATCTACCTAGTGGAAGCGAAATACGTTTGGGCGAGGGGGAGGATCAGATGATGTTGTGGGGCTGGCGTGATCAATAGTTCTGTGACAAAGAGGCAGTGAGGGGAAGGAGGAGGCAGGGGAGGGGTTAATGGTAAACAAACCATTTTCATGTCATACACAAGACATGATTTAAGGTTCTCCAAAGAACTTGGTTGTTTCTGGTGGTGCATAATTCCATTAAATACCGACATTTTCTCTCCATGATATTCTCATCTGATCTGAATGGTGCTTATTGATAGAAAATATTTGGTTTATAGTAATTTATTATTTTCACACGCATTCTTCTCACTTGAATCACGAAGAATCGTACGTAGATGCTCCTAAGTTGAGCGAATGTTAATCTATCAGAAATTGACTAATATTGCGAAACGTAGGTTTCCAGTCAAGTCTTGTGAAGTACATTATTAAGATAGTACCGAATCGAATGGTCTCAATATGTATGGGCAGATACAAAATATGACATATTATTTATTACCTATATATTATTATACACTGTATTAATCATAGTATATCAATCATATAAACATCGAGTACAAAACCACACAATACTTGCCCCACTTATTTATATTGTTGTGAAGCGCTAAGCATTTGGTTTTGTTAATGTTTTCGAATAAAATTGTCACTTCTCGTTCTGAGACTCGTAAAACCAGAGAGTACTTTTTGTAAAACTATTTTTCGATCCAACTTTTGACTGCCGAGCCATAAAACTGGTGTCAGAAGAGGGATCGATTATCTAGTGACACTGCGTGTCATAAAAATATAAATAAATACCATTTTCGTCAGGTTTTAACGTTTATTAAAGCTCTTAGGACATCTTTTTTGAAGAAAAGTGATATCGACAATATTATTCATAATTGAATAAATTCCACAAGTTCAAAAAGAAAACAGAACAAGCAAATAAGCATTTTTATCAATATACAAGAGGATATTTTGCCCAAGTAAAATGAAGTGTGGTTTGATCATCAAAAAACGGAAAAATTTAGGCAAGATAATTATGGCTTTTAAAAAATGTTTTTCACTCATTTTATTTATTTTTTGTTTTTATCCTAGATATTTGATCCTGAAACTCTGGCTGGTTGATTTTTCCTATATAAAAACAAAGTCTCAAAATAATCTGTCAAATGGCAAATCAGATAGAAACACTTATCAGTAATTATGGAAATTTGCATTGAAATTCCATCTCACAGGTACTTATATGCAAAATACTGCTTTCCAGAAGGTTCACCTCAGGTGTGTCTTAATCGTCAGCGTTTTACGAACCGGAAAATACCTTTAAATATTTATTTAGAAGTAATTTAAGATTTAGAAGAATTTCGAAAAACTCACCCAAAATAGGACGTTGAACCCAAAAATGACGTATTTGAGGCAACAGCTGACTTCAGATGTGTCCTTCCTGTACGTCTTTCGCACCGCCTGCACGGGCATGTTGTAACCATTTGTTTGAAGCAAGTGAATTTGACCGCTCATCCGGAACACCGAATCGCGCTTAACTTGTTAGTCGGAATGAATTTCGATCGAATCGAAGAAGGGGGGGAGGGAAATTTGAAGGGATTTCAATCAGAGACGTTCATTTCGGAAGGCGACGGGGAGACAACAACGACGAGGGTTGTTGTCGTGACGGGCTCTTCAGGTCTTCAGGGGGGCGACGCTCCCGAGGTACGTGCGGTCGTGGCGACGAGAGGATCGCGCTGGCGTCGGACGCGGTCGTGCACTGACGGGAAACTTCGGGTCCGCCGCGGCGGTGGACTCGGGCGAGCGCAGATCAACTAGCTTCGGAGGATCGTTAAAAGGGTCCGGGGCCTGTAGGTGGGGGAAGGAGAGCTCTCTGTCTCCATCGGCTCCTCTGTCAACCAACTCCCTTCTGAATAGTCAATTCCGAAAAGTTGCAATACGGAACAACATACAGCAGGTTTACAGCATATCGATAGTAAAAGTGTAAATCCTTGAAGGTCCAAAAGTAAAAGATTTTCAATGGACGAAAAAAAAAATTAAAGAAGACAAAAATTATTTTAAAACAAGCTTTTATTATTTGTTGATAAAATGAACAAAAAAGTTGAAAATAAATTACCTCTAATAAGAAATAAAACACTTTATAAAGATAACACTTCATCTCAGTCCCAATTTTATAAATAAAAGCGTGTTACATTGTGATAGCAGGAGGAAAAAGAAGATGCTAAATGTATTTTCTTACTAGAGGTAATTTATTTTCAACTTTTCAGTTCATTTTATTAACAAAAAAATCCCAAAATCGTGGTCATTAATGGTTCAAATCGTGATGATTACCTTCTACACAGTATTTTATTACTTTTTACCAACAGTCGGATGCAGAAGAGTAGCCAGGAGTGATTGGGGGGGGGGGGAAGAAAAACATCGATCGCATTTCGGTCAGCTAAAATTTGAACGGAAGTTAGGCCTCTTTTGCGATTCACACTCGTGTTTCTGATTTATCGTACGTCCAAACCTTGAATTCTCGTAGGAACCAAACGGTTGGTCCCATAGAGCTCCGCGTGGTCTCAAAAAATTCTATAGAATCTTAAATTGAAGGAAAAATAATACCTTTATATCAAAATTTTTTGAGTTAGGGCGTTTTCAAAATTTCAAAATTGATTTTGGAACCCTTAGAAGTGACCTACATCAACCAAAAGCTTCGGGGCACAACTAGACCCCAAATGGAGCCTACATACCAAAATTTCATCAAAATCGGTCAATGCTAGGTGGGGAAAGTGCCGCGTACGGCGGACGGACGGCCAAATTTTTTATTCGATTTTTGGATTCTACGTACCTTGAAACGTAAACCATCAAATTTTGAGGGGGTGTTAAAGAAAATTTTTACTTGTTCGATTCCAAAGGCTCATTATTGAACATAATAAACCAAAATTCATGAAATTGAAAAACTATTTTTGAACACGTCAGAATGGACGCAATCTACATAAGTAGGTAAATGATTTTATCAATTTTCACAACGGTTTTAGACAAACGTCTGCTCTGCTTGTTCCTAATCGATAGATCTGTGTCAAACGGGTTTGTGTGTAGATGGTCCCCTATGAAAATCACGGCCCCCAAACAGTAGATTCTGTGCATGCTCAGTAAAACCTTTGAACAGGTATAACATCTAGGTAGATTTTGGTTTATTATTTTCAATAATGAACCTTTGGAATCGACCAAGAAAAAAAAATTTTAACACGCCCTCAAAATTTGATGGTTTACGTTTCAAGGTACGTAGAATCCAAAAATCGAATAAAAATTTGGCCGTCCGTCCGCCGTACGCGGCACTTTTGCCACTTAGCATTGACCGATTTTGATGAAATTTGGTATGTAGGCTCCATTTGGGGTCTAGTTGTGCCCCGAAGCTTTTGGTTGATGTAGGTCACTTCTAAGGGTTCCAAAATCAATTTTGAAATTTTGAAAACGCCCTAACTCAAAAAATTTTGATATAAAGGTATTGTTTTTCCTTCGATTTAAGATTCTATAGAATTTTTTGAGACCACGCCGAGCTTTGTAGGACAAACCGTTCGCTCCCTACGAAAATTTAAGGGTTTATATTGAAATATATATATATATGTATATAAATCAAAACACGAGTGTGAATCGCAAAAGATGCCTAATCTCCGTTCAAATTAGAGCTGACCGAAATGCGATCAATGGTTGGTGATTTTGATTTTTTTTTTTTTTCATATTGGATGGTTGGTGATTTTGTAGACGAGTGATCTATATAGAAAAATAATAAACCATTGTGTAATAATTTGCAGCGTTATTCATCCGAATTTGATGAAATTTTGTAGGATTGTTCTAATCGGCGTGTAGATGGTTTCCTACGAAAATTATTGCCCCAGGCTGACAGTACCCACTGCGCATGCGCGGTGTAGATGGTCCCCTATGGAAATCACGATCCCCAAATTGACAGTAGCTTCTGCGCATGCGCAAAATTCTCGTAACAGCCATAACTTTTACATTTCTCATCCGATTTCGACTATTGGGGTGTAGAGGGTCCCCTATGAGGTAGTTAGAGATTAACTACTATGCATCGGATCATCTACACAACCGGATTTTGGATACGAGGAAGCTATGTGCCACACTAACTTGGCGAACGTTTTTATTTTGAACCATTTTTATTTTCAACCAAGGACAAAACAGCTGTTTTGTCCTTGACAAGTGTTAACAAGATTAGAACTCGGTAATAAACTGTAGGCGGTTACCAGCTCTACCTTTTCCAGGCCTAACGGCATTGTGGTTAAATCACAAAACAACGTTCAAATTCAAAAAATTATTTTATTTAAAAAAAATTGGCAATAAATATTGAGTAAAAAAATCAGTCTTAGCAAAATTATTCAATAAATTCAAGAAATAAAATTACGTGGTACATAATTTTACAGAATAAAAAAAGTACAGCACAAATTAAAACTTCATTAGGCTTATACCTAGTAAAAAA
Organism: Apolygus lucorum; assembly: GCA_009739505.2. Taxonomy (NCBI): domain Eukaryota; kingdom Metazoa; phylum Arthropoda; class Insecta; order Hemiptera; family Miridae; genus Apolygus; species Apolygus lucorum. The sequence goes on along the minus strand of CM019177.2, from coordinate 24,979,361 downwards.
TAATTCTACATTTACTAATTTAAAAAATACCGGATTTCAAAGTAGTTATTGAAGAGCAGAAAAGTTGTGAGATAAATGAATTTGGAATATTAGGTAATTGCTATTAAATAATAGCGGTGTTAGGTACGTTGGATCAAACAAAATAATCTTGGTTATTAGTTTTCGAACAACGTGGAACATAACTATAATGTTTGACCTACCTAGTAACCTACTGTTTCTACAAAACAATATGTACCAACACCTTATCACATTTTTACAGACCTAACGAAGAAAAGTGAAAAGATAAATCGAAACATTATAAGAGCACAATGTGCTATGTCGTCTAGAAGATAGCTTATACGCATCTATCGATGGAATAATTTTGGTAACATCATGAAGTTCGGTAAAAGAAAAGCCTCATGTGATAACACAAAAGGTAGGTAGGTAGAAAAGAAAAAATCCTGTTGACTAATAGTATACTTAGTTACAAAATTAAAAACGAAAGAGTAAAGCTCGATGTTCAAATAATTTGATTGGAATACAATTCAATAATTTGGTAAGGCGATAACAAGCCGTGGTAAGTACAAGCGCTCACAACCTATAGAAACTTGAGTTTCGCTTAATAATAATGACACTAAAGTAGGTCGATACCTATTCTGTTAGAAGCATAGGTAGTGTAACTAGAATCACTTGGCAGGCCTAAGAATCCTTACAATCTAGAAAGATACGGTAGGTAGGTAATTATCTTACACTCATTAATGTGATTTTCTATCATTTCTAAACATATTAATACAAGGTAGCTTATTTGAAAAAGTTACTAACATTACGAACGTACAACCTACTCTACTGATTCGGTAATCCACAAATTACAAAAGATGGTTACTTAAATACAATATAAATTACGAATCAAGTAGGTAACAGACTAAAAACTACAACACAGAACAAATTAGAAGCGATTTTGTTCAATACAATCCTCTACACAAATTTGTTGAGTCAGGTGGGATCCATGGATCTCTAATTTCATTTTCATACCTACTTCGTGAGACTCTGGTGGTATATCTAGGTTATTGAACTTTTCAACTGACTTATGTTGTTTGCACTTCCTTGTGAAACCCCTCATGTCAACTACAAAGAATTGTTCAGTCCTCCCTAAGGTTATTCCATCGTGTTGATCGATACGGTAATCGATTATTGTGCACAGCGAAAGGAGAAGTAATAGTGATAAGCGCGTGATAAGCGCTGATACCAGAGCGTCAGCCATCATGGAACACTCCCTATCTCATGCCTAGTGTTCATGCACTCATTCTTGTTTTGAGGGTTTCGTCCAATATTTTACGATGGATTGCTGAGGTACTTACTGTCTACCGATGAAAATAATGAACGCGAGGACCCTTACGAATCCTGAACTGAAAACATCCGTTCAAGCTCCTCCGAGCTTGTCACTCATCCAGGGGAATCCCATTTTCGGTCACTTCCGCTCAAATCCTTTACCTGACTTTTCGCTAGGTAGGCTTGGGTGAAAATGAAGAATAATATTCGTAAAGGGAAGGAATACAGGTGGTGATGTATCACTTGAACGCCTTCAGGAATTTACAATGGAAGCTGTGGAATATGACTGGAAATCCTAAGTGGGCCACATCAAGAAGATTGAGAATGATTATTGGTGGAGTGCCAGGCCCGACATCGTAAGGCGGTTGTCAAATTCGCTGTCAAGATGAGTTATTTTATTACGTAATTACGACGGGTCACTAATCTTTCCCGATCGCGAATTTGTAATGTTTTTTTCTTGCCCAGGTATCATTGGACAGAAGTGACTGTAGTTATTCGAGAAATGACCTAAACGACAATGTGAGAAGGGGGTAACGAGGGGAAAGGAAGAAAGTATGACTCACGGCAGGTTCAAGGGTGTTGGATAAGGTCAGTTACTACCTGTGAACGTATATTTGTGGAAAAGGGAGTAGTTCTACGTTGAGGATACCCAACTCCCTGTCAGGCCTCTCATTCTTTTCATCGGTGGACAGTACCTACCTCAAAAGGTTTTTTTTTTCAACAACTTTTTTTTCGAATAACAACTAATAGAATAATATAGAATTGTAGCACCATTACGTGTTTAATCGGTAAGATTGTCCTAATTTATGATTTGGGGATCTAGGCCATGAATTTGGGAAAACGAAGTTCCAACTAGGGACCTTTTATTTATTTCTATCAACCGATTTTATAAAATTTTCTTAAACCGTTTACTATACCTTTATACCTCATATGGGCAGGCACCTCAATACATTAAGGTTTGTATTTTGTCTTAAAAAAGGCGAAGCCTATAGCCAAAATAGAGATTAGTAGAGAAATGTAGCACCGATGTAATTGGACTTATATTCGGCCGTATTTAGAGTAATCACAGTTATCATCCACAAACTTGTTATAACTCATTCAGAGATTCATAACTTAACTCATAACTTATGAGATTCTGGTGGTCTCCAAAATCATAATAAATGGTAAGTACTTTCCTCTAGAAGCACATTCGGTCAAGTAAATTCTGTGAGTACAAAATACCAACCCAAACTAGTAATTAAATGGTGATTAGTGAGTAGTCAATATTGGTATCACAATTCGAATCTTGGTAAGAATGCAAGAATATCAGCGACCCACAATAGAAGTGCCTCATAAAAACTCATTCTTCGCTAACATTTACACGAGCCAAGAGAGTGCAGTAGTGAGGAGTTATTATTCATTTTATGATCAGGAACAATCATGGGCGCATAAAAGAGAAATCAGCCAGAAGTGTGATGTGTGTGAAGTACGAATGGCTCTGAGCTAAATAGCAAAACGTGCGGTTTGGTTAAAGATGGGTATAAAGAGTGTTCAAAAATGGCCGACCTTTCTCCGAGGTAAGTCAGTTTACAATGAGGTATTTCAGTGTGTCGGAAATTCAGGTTTTTTGACCTCAAATTTGGATTCAGCACCCTTGAAAACCTATATACTCCAACTTTAAGCCCAATGATACTATAACATGTGGTAGGAAAATTAATTAAAGAGATCACACATCTGAAAAAAAGGCGGGCCGCCATAAATGCACACACACTATGCCTTGTGCGTGTGTGAGTAGTATTTAGTAGTATCCAAGAGTTTCATCTCTTCTCTGTGCATGGATACTTTTTTCAAAGACAGTTGGCTAGCTACGTCACACCATTCAAATCTTCAACTTTCCTTAGCTTCTCTGATTTTTTAAAAACATTTTCTCGACGAACAGACCCGATTATCGTTATTCCTGAGCCATACTCTTTTGAAAAAAAAATTGACTGAAATACCCCATTACTTATGACAGAAGGTAACACGAAGTACACGGAGTGTGGAACCAATAGAGAATGGAGTACTTTGAAACCTACTCAGAGAGCCAATTCGAAGTTACAATGCAGACTTGAGAGGCCTACATCTGTGAGGTAAAAAAATATTACGTACTCCTTGAGGTTCATGATAAAATCCTCCACATGAAATGAGATTAGTTTCAAAAAAGGCGGGAAGAGGTGCTGTTTGAGAAGTGGCAAAGCCTCTCCCTCATCTAACTGATGGGTATGGATGAAACCCAGATAGCCATAGCTCGAGCCGTGTCCAAAATACTTTGAACATGCCAGAATCCTAAAGCCTGTATAACCTCCTGGGATCTGAATAGCCGATAGGGAAGATCCGAACAGCAGACCTTCTTGGCATAGAAAGGTCCTGGATTCGGATCCATCAGCTAACCAAAGATGTTTTCTGAACATAAACAAGCCCTGCTCCTCGTCTGAATCCCCTGAATTGCCTATTGTCTGTCCATTTTCCCTTTGGGTAACGAGATTCAAAATTACATTGTTACGTTGTTGTTGAATAAATTGCAATGGCGACTCATTTCTACAATACAATCTTGTACCAAGAGTAGGTACAAGAGTAGGGACTTTTCACGGCACGTAATTGATGACCTAAAAGATCCCCTCAAATGTAATTTACAGATAATTGTACAAGAAAAAACTCTTTGGTTTAGTTTAATAGTAAATCCAACATCCACCTGACTCAGCTTAAAAATTATTATAGAAACTAAGTAGGTTAAACCAGTTACTGGATTAATGGAATTACTGGTAGGTAGGTGCGTTGGTAGATACCAACTCCACTCTCTAAAACCTTATCCCGATCAAGAAATCTTCAAACATGAACACAAAGGAAGGATAGCAGATGAGGAGGAGGACGGTCATGAGGACGTCTCTTCCAAGGATCCGGCTGTGAGGAAGTTTTTCTTAGATATTGAAAGACAAGCATGGAATGCCAGAGTATTCTTCTTCTTTAGCTAAACTAAGAATAAAATCTATATAAACCAAGTTCTTAATACGACATCTTAATATGTGTGTACGATATTGGAAGCATATCGTGTTGATCTACAAGTAAATAAGTACCTACCGAGTTGAGATAACATATTAACCTACAAAACATCGTTATATTCTACATTACATCAAATATTAGGGTCGTAACTACTCTTACATTTTCAATAGTTCGTGGTAATCAGGAATGTTGTAAGGAAAATACTTTCGCAAAATGACTATTAACAACTCTAAGTGGGAATTTCAAGGGACTAACTTTAGTATGCTTAACTTTATAATAGACATCGAGAACATAATCGGTAACGTAATTGAATTAACTTACAAACCTCTTTAAGAAGGCCTTCACCGGGTTCCCACAATAGGATATCTCCCTCAAGTTTATAGAGTGACAAAAATTGGTGGTATGTACCGACTTACGTAAAGCATTAAAGTTACAATGTAGCATTTTCATTTCAAATTCGAAGTTTTAATCTCAATTTCAAGGGTTTTCGTTTCAAATTGAAGATCTTTCGTTTATTAATATTTTTTTAAAAATCGATTAATGAGGAATTTTAGCAAATTGGAATTTTTAATTTTCGACTTTTTAAAAACTCTGATTCAGCACCTCGAAAAACCTCCTACAGCAAACTTTCTGCCCAAACTTCCTAGTTTACAAAGAAACAAAAATATTAAAAAATAAAATGGGTATTAAAAAAATGGTTGCGATTTGATGATGACGTTTACTTGGAATAGTTCGTGTAGTGGCCACTTGAAGCTCTGGTTTTTTGAAATCTCACCTCGGATAGCTATCCGAGGTGAGATATCAAAAAACCATACTATGACTATAGTCATTGGAGGCAACAAAAAAAAAATGCTTCAAATTATTACACAACGGTTTATTATTTTTCTGTGCGGATCACTCGCTTCCAAAGAATAAGCAATTTCCATTATTAGTACCACCAGCCATATTTTTGCGCAAGGTTCACTGTCAATGTTTGACCGGCTTCAAAACTGCCGTAGGCGCGAAGGAGAAGGTTTTCTATTCGGTGTGTCATGGGACGATTTAATTATTTATTTTTGAATGTATATCTGAACACATTGCGTTTCTATTTTGGCAGAAAGCACCTACCAGCTGAACGTCGTTACATGAAAGTTCTGCCCATATATAACGAAATACAAGAAGAAAGATTGAATTTTTTGATCAACTGAATTTGATCGGAGATTTGGCTGTCAGTGAACATTCAATTGATCTGCTCAATCAATGTACAGAGCTCTGAGTCGTCTCGTTCAATTCTAAAACTTCAACACGATTATAAATTATGAATACACAATAACTAATTTCAACGGAGATTAGGCCTCTTTTGAGATTCACACTCGTGTTTCTGATTTATCGTATACCAACCATTAACTTTTCATAGGGAGCGAACGGTTGGTCCTACAAAGCTCTGGGTGGTCTCATTCGATTATAAAAATTCAATACTATTTAAATTGAACAAAAAACACGCCTTAATATCAAATTTTTCGAGCAACGGCGTTCTCAAATTTTCAACCTCAATTTTTGGCCCCTTAGAAGTGATTGACAATAACCAAAAGCTTCTGGGCACAACTAGACCTCACATGGAGTCCATTTACTACATTGCATCGGGAGTCAAATGCGGTCGCTGCGGCGCGCGTCCTTTAGCGACGATTCTCGGACCACTACTGCGGGGAAGTCGTGTGTTCGAGTCTCACTGCAGGGGCGTGTTTTCGAGCGTCCCGTCTTACATTAATTTATCCCAAAAACAATAGGAGACTAACTTTCCTCAATCAACCCAATTGGCATAAATCCCTCACAATAAACTATTCAGGAAAAATACAAACAGAACTCACTGAAATTCCTCATTTGGAAAGGAAACCTCTAATTCTAAGTGAAAGATCACGAATATGCAACGTAAAACCTTGAATTCGACGTGAATTGTACCTTGAGGATGGAACAGTAGGTTGGGTTTGAATTTTGCTTTTTGAACCTCAAAACATTCGATTCAGCGCTTTGGCCATGAGTGCTTATTTTCTACTTAAAATGATGCCTGATTTGATCAAAACAAACGTCTTCAGTCAAATCGCAACACCGGATTTCGATAATTCCCACTTGCCGGATACCCCTCATGCAGCACCTTTTTGGAAAGCTTTCACTAACACCTTCAAAAGATAAGGTGATAATAATATTCATTCGTTAAAATAACGACTACCACCATTAAAAATGGTGAAACGCTGAGGTACATAATTTCGTGATGTCAACCAAAATCTATGAACTAATAAAAACACTCTTTGTTAGGAATATGAGCTAAAAAGGTCTTTAATCTACTTACTTATAAACTAGTTGGTTCGTTGTGAGATATTGAAAATAAAAATAGGCACTTATAATTAATACTCGTATAATATTAAAAAATTCTTATATATGAAGGTAAACACCGGGGGCTACATACAGGAATAATTTTGTCAATGTTAAGAACCAGTAACACTTTCGAATCGTTATCAATAAATCTCATGTCCAGGGAATGATGATGTAGTCAATAAAAACTAACAATAAACTTTGGAAAATGAATTCAAAGAGTTTACTTCCTGTGGAAGCACTTTGAATTATTACAGATCAAGAGGAAAGATCGAGTAATAAAGTTTACACTTTGGCCCTCACATCAGCAGTTTCTATTTAAGGAGCACCAAGATAGGGAAGGTGCAGGTGTTTTCGAAAATAGTCAGAATTTGGCTCAGGGAAGGGCCCATGTTTTCAGCAAACATACTTTTAAAAATAAAGTAATCTAGTTTCTATTTCAGTTTTGCCTAAAAATACTGAATCTTAAATGAACGAATTTTGAAGAGAAGTGATTACAGATTTCATTCCTCGATGAACTTCCGCAGTAGGAAGAATGTATAAAAATAACATCAAACCAGTATAATGGATCAACCACCAGTACTGGGGGATCAACGAACTTAGATATCGTTGGAAATAAATAATTAGCTGGTCTTAATACTTGGAAGTAATAGGAGCTTTCCTTCGACATTGTGCTCACTAGACATGCACAGGACAGTTCTTTGACTTGTAGAAGAAGAGACACAAAGAAAAATAGTAAGTACTCTTGAGTGGCAGTGAAACAGAAATTAAAAACTAAAAAAATAATAAGGAAAGCATACTCACACAACTTTGACATTATCATGAAAAGAAGCTCGACCGATCTTTGCCGATATTGTTGTTGTTGTTAGGAACTCTGACGATGAGGTGGTTGGAGTGGACGTGCGCCAAAAGAGTGGATTTGACGGTGGATTCAAAAGGGCACTGAGCGCAGGCGTATCTCGTTGGGCCTTTCGACTGCCCATCGTAGAGGCTCGTTCGATCGTTCAACGTCTTTTTATCCTACGATCAAATAGAGGAATTATATTAGCGGTGGCGAGAGAGTCTAGGGGCAGGAGTGACTCACTCTTCAAATCCACTTACTGAAGGGCTCTTTGAGAGTTTATGAGCAACTGAGTGAAATCGTTTAAAAGATTAACAAATTGAGTCTTTGAAGAACGTAAAAGTAAAGTTTAGACCAGATTTTTTTTTTCGAGTTTGTAGCATTTCTTTATTCAGGTACCAATCTGTCTGATTCTTTTTGACCCCCATTTCCAACAGATTTCATTTTGCTTTGTTAAAAGTATCAAAATTTTGTGAAAGAAGTTGAAAACGCTGCAAATTATTACACAATGGTTTATTATTTTTCTATATTGACCATCTGCAAAGCCACCAACCATCCAACATGAAGGAAAACATCGATCGCATTTCGGTCAACTAAAATTTGAACGGAGATTAGGCCTCTTTTGAGATTCACACTCGTGTTTCAGATTTATCGTACGTCCAACCCTTAAATTCTCGTAGGGAGTGAACGGTTTGTCCTACAGAGCTCCGCATGGTCTCAAAAAATTCTAAAAATTCTATAGAATCTTAAATTGAAGGAAAAACAATACTTTTATATCAAAATTTTTTGAGTTAGGGCGTTTTCAAAATTTCAAAATTCATTTTTGAACCCTTAGAAGTAACCTTCATCAACCAAAATCTTCGGGGCACAACTAGACCCCAGAAGGAGCCTACATACCAAATTTCATCAAAATCGGTCAATGCTACGTGGCATAAGTGCCGCGTACGGCGGACGGACGGCCAAATTTTTATTCGATTTTTGGATTCTACGTACCTTGAAACGTAAACCATCGAATTTTGAGGGGGTATTAAAAAATTTTTTTCTTGGTCGATTCCAAAGGTTCATTATTGAAAATAATAAACCAAAACGTGGTTCCCGTTTTCGGGAATAATGGTCCGCATTCACTCTTCTTGCCCTGTGACTTCCGACTCGATGGAGCCACCATTTGTGCACAGTCAAATTGAAGGTCTGATTTTAAGCTTTAAAATGATATGCTATATGAGGGGGTTCTGATAACTAAAAGGTGCTGCGGGGGATGAGAAACGGGGAAATTATAGTGGGTTATTAGCTCAGAACCTGCATGAGCCATATCAAACGTGTCTACGAATGCTCAAGTATGTGAGTTTTCCTACCAAATATGAAGAGTAATATCGACAGCCCCACTGCAAAACCCTGTATGTTCAATACCAAAAAGTTTCCAGGAGACGAAAAAAACTGTGACATTTCTAACCTATGAACCTGGCTTACAGGTTATTAAATTTCACCACAGAAAAGAAATGAGAAGCCATAGCCCGATTTTGGCGACACTGTAATATGCGCAAGAGCACAATCTATTGGAAAGGCTCAAATCCTTATTTTTGGAAAAATTGGAACTTACAGGGTTTAGCAGTGGGGCTGTCGATATAGTACTGTTAGTTAGGTCATGGAAGAATATACTTCTTCCATGGTTAGGTATTCTACCAAGTGGGTGTAGCACATAGCTCCCTCGTCATTCATAATATAGTTGGGTCTCTAATGGTATAGGAGATCGTCATAACTGCATTGTGACATACCAAATATGTAGTACAATTTGGTGATGAGAGGGTATTCTACCAAGTGGGTGTAGCACATAGTTCCCTCGTCATTCATAATATAGTTGGGTCTCTAATGGTATAGGAGATCGTCATAACTGCATTGTGACATACCAAATATGTAGTACAATTTGGTGATGAGAGGGTATTCTACCAAGTGGGTGTAGCACATAGCTCCCTCGTCATTCATAATATAGTTGGGTCTCTAATGGTATAGGAGATCGTCATAACTGCATTGTGACATACCAAATATGTAGTACAATTTGGTGATGAGAGGGTATTCTACCAAGTGGGTGTAGCACATAGCTCCCTCATCATTCATAATATAGTTGGGTCTCTAATGGTATAGGAGATCGTCATAACTGCATTGTGACATACCAAATATGTAGTACAATTTGGTGATGAGAGGGTATTCTACCAAGTGGGTGTAGCACATAGCTCCCTCATCATTCATAATATAGTTTTGGGTATCTTAAGGTATAGGAGATCGTCATAACTGCATAGGGCCGTACCAAATATGAGGTGTAAGTCCTCCACCCTCAGACTTCAAAGTTGTCCTCGTTTCAAAGGTAGCCTCATCTCCAAGAGTTTTTTGATGAGTTACTGAAGAGTTGTTCAGCCATTGTTCATTATACAAGTAGTGCAGAAATTGGCACTGCAATTTATTCGTTTCTAACATCAAAGTAGTATCCCGTCACAACATCATGTAGAATGAAGTTCATTCTCAATATGTTATAGGTCAAGGGCCCAACATGCTTCTGCTACATAATTTTGTACAAGAGTGTGTAGCTAGGAGTTGACAGTGTGGCTAGTGTAGGTGAGTATGTTGTTAGAAATCGGCTCTTTCCATCACCAGCACGATATAGATCTGTCACATAAGCTTGAAATTCCCTTCGGAGTGCTTGATTTCGTTTGCAGTGCAGCCATCAACATAACATGAATACGAACATAAAACGTCCGCACCAGTCCAATTTCTCTGTGAAAGTGTCACCATGAAAGGTAGAATCGACCATTATTTCGCAGATCCGCCACTTAGAGTGCGCCCACACAGAAGCAGAATTTATGTGGTAGACCTATAAACAAGGATTTCTTATTTTTGACTTGATGTTACACCTACTGTTTTCCAACCTTAAACAAACTACCAACTTAATTAATGGAATCGATGATTTTTGAAACTACCTATTATACAGAGGACGATTCATATCTGAAAAGGTGAGTTTTGACATGCACAATCAAAATCTGTGAAAAGCCTACATTTCCCAAAAAATGGCGTTCTGGTTTTTCTGTAAATCATCGATTCAATGATCCTATTGAGGGAATCCAGGAGGGTTTTCATCGGTTCCCCTGGGATGGATTAAAACTCAGATCCACTGCAAGGCAGGATTTCAAGTATAAGTTGCATGAGCTGAAGAGATGTTCCAAGAGATTTGTCCTTTTGTTTAACAACTCATCACTATCCTTCCAATGCAACTCTGCCATTGCGTACCATGCTTTTATAATTATTATGCAGGTTGGTACTGTAACTACCACGTAAAAATTTTCTGAACCATCCTTCATTTTACCTATACATAACGAGTAGCCTTTATGATGAGCACAGCCCTCGTGTGTACTTAAAATTGGTGAACAAACGATACTGTTGCCGCTCCACAAGCCGTTTGTTTACTTTTCTGAACCCCTCAACACTCCCTGATCCCAACTCTTCTCTATTGTGTCCACCCGTACCTACTCCCCTCTACGTCGTTCAATCCTTCAGTCTTCACCAAGCTCTCGTTGTGTTCTGCGACTATTCAGACCTCCGATCTTAATCTATTTGCTATATTTCCCTACATTTCTCTAAAAGTACCACATCCGGCTGGAGTCTTCCTCGAAGAATTTTCTACCTACACTACCCGTATCCAGAGGATGAAGTAAGTGTCCAGCGACTTCTGGCATCTGCGTCATTTCCAACCGGAGATCAAAATTTTAATTATTTTATCCCTATGTTTGCAGCTGCTGATCTGCACGAATTGGTTGCCCCTCTACTCTATTCTACTCTACTTCCATTGATGTCTACTGTACTCTATTCCACTCTACTCAACTCTATTCGCTCGACTCTCGGCTACTCTCCTCTCCTCTCTTCTCGTCGATTTTCCCTGGACTTCCCATCCCTTCACGATCTGGTCAGATCTTTTTAATTTGTTTATAATTTAATTTTTCAACGGCAAATTTAAGAAACGGCACCCTAGGAATTTTACTTACTTGTGAAGGAGCTCCTTAGACATTCCAATCATTAATTTATTGTTTCTTTAATACAGTCCATTTTATTTAAATACATTATTCGAACTATTTTTTTTTACGATGGAAATCGGTTTTTTTCAATTACTTATTAATACCTTTTCTACGTAACAGATACCTTTACTTCAAGAGTTTTCAAGCTAGGGCACTGTTCAAAATTTCAACCCTTAGAAGTGACTGACAGCGACCAAAAGCTTCGGGGCATAAGCAGACCCCAAAAGGAGCCCATATAACGAATTTCATCAAATCGGTCCATAGGAACTAAGGAAAGTGCCGCGGACGGCGTACCTACGGCGGACAGACGGAAAATTTTTTATTCGATTTTCGAATTCTACGTACCTAGAAACGCAAATCATCAAATTTTGAGGGGGGAGGGGGGTTAAAAAATTGTTTTTTTCTTGGACGATTCCAATGGGGAATTTGCCTCACATTTTTTTTTCGAATGAGGGTTTATTTTTATGGAATAAAACCATAGTGAGCTGCTCGAAAACGCATCCAAAAAATGTAGAGAATTTGAGGAAGATGGAAATTTTAAATGTGGTGGCAATGTGTAAGAGGCAGCCATGTTTGAAACGTAACGGATATTCTACCAATCTGACTTCAAAGGAGGTTCTGTGGCGCTTACCACAGAAGCGGAACATACACGAACTTTTACCTTACAAGTAGTGTGCACAAGAGTGCGCCGCGAACTGGCAGGTAGAACCCAGACACAAAAGTGACCAAAAGTAACAATATTACTCACTTTTTTACAATACGATTCTACCTACTAGTTTATCAAGCATTATTAGTCTTCATCTTCTCTTATTTAGTTTCAAGATTTGAATCACATTATTCGAATAGCCATTTAACTGGATCGTTTTGTGTGGCGGTGCTAGAACTCTGTCTGTTGTCGGAGTTGTTTTTGCGTCGTTTTTTTTCGTATGACGTCAACAATATTCCTCGATTTTCGCGGTGTTTTGTAACAGAGGCTTCACTTGTTTAGGCATTTTCTCCTACGGTAATTTTTTCCCCTTGGTTATTCCTAGTGTTAAACGTTATTCTAGGGCCCTATTATAGGATTTGACTTGAAATTCCAGAATCTAAAAATGAGGCAAATTCCCCATTGGTCGTTATTGAAAATAATAAAGCAAAATCACGTAAGCACGTAAAGTATTTTTCACAAGTAAATATAAAGGTTATATTTTATGTAGGCAACATACCTTATGCGCAAATCGGTCATGCGCTTCCACATTGAGAAATGACACCGATCTGAAAGAGCACAGGGAGCAAGAATACTCCCCCGAGTTTGATCCTTCCCGTTTCTTCATTATTTTCATGTGGTTTTTTTCAGTGGGTTCGCTGCAAATAAAAATATTTTATTCAATTAACGGTATCAACGATATGTGCGCCTAAGACAATCTTACCCTACTAAAGTCAGTATGTTTGGCATCTGGATTTCTTTTAGACACAACGCTCTTAAATTCTTCCACACTTACATTGAATATTTTATTTTACAACATTTTAAACATTTACTAAAGAAAGCTATACTCAAGTTGATACTTTCGAAACCTCGAAAAATTTAATTAGTTTGCAATGACTGATCGAACCACAGTTAGCAACGGTATGGACATAAAGTAAATAATCCATAACCAGAAATATGAAGGTGAGAGTATATTTACCTATATATGAATCTAAAGCCACAGGCAACCACAGAAAATAATACGATGAACATTTATTAATTTATATTAGGTCACAGGGATTGAACATTAGGTACTTATTGAATTTTCAACAACCACTTGGGTACTTACTCGGAAATTAAATCACTAGACAATTCGTAAACATCATAGGAGAGAAATTATAGGTCTGCCTATACAACGAAAGTGAAATGGGTTTCGATTTCATCGAAGAAGGGCATCCCAGGAGCCAGTTCCTGTTATTATGTAAGCGACAGACGGAATGAAAGTGCCAAATTAATGTAAGATTTCGCAAACTACAGAGAATATGGTGTAAGTTATCGTCAATACCGTTTTAGGTGATCAATATTATGAATGTGCTCTCATACCGTTAGGAAACTGCCAATAAACGTTTATTAAGCTCACGTTTCACAAAAAAACTATGGTGAAACACCTTTCACTTCACTTTCACTTGTATCTTCCGGATCTGCTAGTAGGGCATCCTCGGGCCCCAGTGTTCACCCCGGAAGCGCGAGGAAAATCGACGACGGTTACGTCCCAATTTCAACGAAAAAATTAACAATCATCATAGTTCCAAGAAATTAATTGATTAAAATGGGTACTTACCAAAAATTAGAACTCAGTTCGTGCCAGTATTTGTTTACATTTAACGACCATTTGGTAACCTAGGACGCGAGTAAGCAGTGCTGTAACCTACTAATTTTTCCACAGAGAAGCAATGAGAGCGTATGGGTCGGCATAATTGAATAGCATCCATAAACTTCCAAAACAATGTTTAACCTTCCCAAAATAATGAATCACGCTAATTTGACGTTACTTATTTGAAAAACGTGTGATGTTGATGTGATTTGAATTGCTTTTTGCTTGATACTTACCATGGACCTGGGATACTAGGTCCATGATACTTACGAAAAGGAATTTTATTGCTATATCAATGGTGTTCTAATTCTAACTTCAAATTTGATTGGCTAATGAGCTGATTGTGGGTCAAACAACAATGAAAAAGTGATGTTTTGGTATTGAATTGTTTGTGAAACGTGGTAAACTGATGACATTTTCCATAACCATGGCGAAAATTAAATCAAGAGAAAGCAAAAAGAAACGTAATGTGTCAGTACAAAAGTCTATTCCGTCTGAATGTGAAGGATACAAAGGTAAGAGATTCATTGTGTATAAATTTACCCAAGTAGATGGTACTTTCTGAAATTTCGTCTTTCACCTATTCCTTGTCTCTAGTTATCAGGCTCAAGTGTTACGAAGATTCGAGTGCAACTCATTGTGTATTAGCAAAAGAACATTCCGTGAGAGAGAAATGTAAAGAGAAGCCAGAAGATAGAACAGTTTTTCTCCGAAGTGTTCCGCCGTTCGTTACCAAGGTAGGTCCTTACCTGACTTTATTAGCTTAGCAGTTAATTCATAACAAAGTCAATGAGTGAATGATGCCCGTGTCAGAAATGGTTGGGCCTGTGATTCTGACCTTGTCCTGATCTCATTGGATCAGCTTTCATTTTGAAAAATGTTTCGGGAAGTCGCATTGACAGTTGCCAAGATCCTTTGCTCGTTGAACTGCTTGGAGATTTACGATCGTGTTAGTCACTTTTTTCGAACTAGGTGTGTCAACATGATTCTTCACTATTTGAAAATTGAGAAACCATGTACCTACTCTCTGAATCTGTCGATTCCGACTGGGTGTTCCCCAAAGTAAGGCTGGAATCGACTGCCGGCTATGGACGACCTAACGTCGATCTGGTCGTTTCTCTTTTAGTTGTGAGCCACTGACTAACATATACAACATCATTTTTGATCGATTTCAAAACACCCAAAAAAATAAGATTTTGATCTGATGGTTTTTCAGGTCCTACTCGCTATATTCGAGCTGTTTTCTTTTCCTTACTGAATCTTTTTCTCATTTAATCCTCATTACCACTGAAACGACTCAAGAACTCCTAGATCTAGCAATAAGGAGTACTCATTCACAGCAAAATTCAGAATTGATAGTTATTCAGTCACAGATTAGCTACCTTCTGAATGCCACTGAAGGATGTAACTGTAACTACTACTGAGGAGTTTCTTGTGTCCTGGGACGAATTTTTACTTCCTCTCTATCGAAGATGAAGATGCTTTGTCGTTTGTAGAACCTTCAAAATAACAAATTTCACTCGCATTTTACGATTCAGAGCTTTTGAACTAATTTTTCCGAGTCTAACGTTTGTCCGTCCGAAGCAAAACCAGTTGTAGGGTCAGCGACTATCAACTCTACACGAGATCAATATCGACACTCCTAACGGTTTATAGGTCTACTTCTCGAGCTAACTTAGCAGAAAAAAGTACTCTCCTTTATCGCAAGAAACTTTCGAAGGGATTATATTTGCATAATTCAAACAAATATTAGATGAGGAAAAATCATATTGAAAATGGATTTAGTAATCATAAGAGCGAGATATAAAATTTGATTACAATTTACTTAACAACTGTTCGTGAAGCGAACACCAGTTTTCTAGGGCAAAACCATACGGAAATATTTTTGGCACGATTTTGATGGAATTTTCAGGAAATGCTCAAGTTAGACCTTACAAAGTCATAGTATCAGAGTTTCATTGCTATTTGACTAATTGTAGCTTGGAAGATTTCTCGCTTCTTAATAAGAACCTCAATTTTGATTGAGCTATTAATTCACGGTAGAAAATGCCTATAAATTTCATGGCAGAAAAACATCGAAGTCCTAAACAAACAGTCTTCCGTGTCGGGCTAAACTTTACGGAACAATGAACCGCTTTTTATGAAAATTTCAAGCACTAGAGTATCATTCCTTAGATGGTCTCATATGAATTTCATCTCCATTTAGAGAATTTAAAGGATTAATTTTTCTACGCTGTTAATCAGTATAAGTTTGATTGACCTAAACGGTTCTAGCAATCACAATATTAAGATTGTGGAACAAACTTAACACCTCCCATAATTAGTGGGATTTAATTTCTAGAATATTACTGAGTTTCCAGATAAAGTAGCTTCTGGAACGGCCCAAAATGATCGATTGTTCACCAAAGACTCCCTTTCTTGAATCAGTCCTTTTGTCTCAATTTTAATTCGCAAAACTCACCAAAACTGAAATGACTATTTTGGTGATATGAGGATACTTACCGTACTTAATCAGGTGAAGTGTGGGCATAGGTAGATGCCACCACTTTGCGAATAAAACTTATTTACTACAAAGAATCTAGTTTTCATGGTCATTAGTCCGAGCTTTGCTATTTTACCTAGCTAGGTGAACGCAAGTAATTGTGAACCAAATTATCTATGGAATCTTTATTTCGTGGAGGGAAAGGAACTTCTAAGGAAAAAAAAATTATTATTTAATCGAACGTAAATTGTGAGATCTGAACTTCTATTTACAACCGTTGTCTGTTATTTAGTTATATCCGTGAATGAATGCAAGAGACATATTTCAGGGGATTTACTTTACAAGGACTTATGTTGCTATTCTGATTCTTCTTTTCGTTCTCTTAATTATTACTGGGGGTGTTACATAGGGGGGAGGATGACCAGATTTGAGTAATTAAACCGCCTTTTCAAAATTTACAAAAGAAATGAGGGCTCACCTCTGGCCAAGCTTGGGATAGTTCCTCCGTGGCTCTTCTGATGTAGTTCGTTGAAGGTTTGAAGGGGGATTTTGCAGGGTCATTGGTGTAATACTTCGGTCAGACAGTTTTGAAGCAGGTCGAAATGATGTTTTGGAACAGCGTACAGAGCATATGGGTGGTCAAAAGATGTCCTCTGTGACATCTTTGATTTCTGACATCTGTGACATCTTTGATGTGACATCATTTGATTTCTGATTTCTTCGCACATTCACTGAAACTTAACACATACCATGCCTACTGGCAGGCAAAAGTAATCCTCTCGCCAGCGCAGATTGCCTACTGGTAGGCAAACAAAATCCCACCCCCTGAGCGGCTGACGTTTCGAGCGCTTTCTATCCGTTGTATGAACTACTAATTTTGGGCTAAATTGCAACCCATTTTGTACCCGGAACGCAACCTAGTGGAGAACGGGTATTACTAAACGAAATCACATGGAGAAATCCTGTTGAAAAAAATTACCAACTGGTTCAACTAAGGAGAAACAGATGGCAGTAGAGCGGCGAAAAAGTGCCTACCGGTAGGCACCCAGCGCTGTCGGGAAGACCACCCTGTTTGGGATCCGCGTTGGTGATGAAATCGCCATTTTGGGACCCACGTGGAAAGTGTTAACTGGAACAGGAATGGCGTTCAATGTGGGGGTGGGGGCAACAGGCTTAAATATCTGGTGGGCATCTTGCAGGTTGCCAGAAGCAATGGTGATGGTGGGGCTGGCACGTGGTGGCATTGGATGGAACATGGATGTCAGTATGGAAGTATAAAATGAAATATATGGAAGTGCTGGTGAATCTTTGGGGCTAGAGGCGAGTCCTATTGTGGTTGATCTCATAACCCCCCCCCCCTTCAGCAAGTTGCATGAAAGTCGCATGTTGGATCTATGTGCTTGTATTGATATATCGGGTATTATAAATGTATAGGATTCCACTCTGAGAACGCTGATAACATTCCTACAATCGGGAATGTTGGGCGTGATCCGACCAAAAGTGGTAGGTTCCAGTGTGAGACCAGCCTTATGTTCAATTGAAACCATAACAGTGACAGTTCTTTGGTCAGTTCAAAAATCAGCTCCAACATGAGTGATTGTTTGGAAGACAAGTCGGAATAAAATAAATTATGTTTAGGAGTTATTCTCAAGATAAATGGCACAAATATTATATTTAGTCACCAACTATATTGCTGACATCTACAGGGTGTCCCATGTTAAGCACCGAAAAACTTCGGAAGTCGATTCTACAACTAATTTTAGTAATAAAGTGTCTCTTAGCATTTTTTCGTTAGACGCTTAATTTCCGAGTTATTTCAATTTTAAGATTTTTTTCGTGTTTTCGACCTTAAGCCATAAAAATGACCATAACTCGTTCAATTTACAAGCAATTCAAAATCTAATTACACCGTTAGATAGGGCGTTAAATTTACCATCTTTCTAGTGGTTATACAAATATTTTTGTAAGGCAGTGAGGGGTGAAAAATCAACTCGTAAAGTCATTTTTGCAAAATTGTCAAAATTTCCTACTTTTTCTTTTGACTGTTAAGGTTTTACTTCCACATGATTTTTCACGTACCTCTACGTCAAAAACTGCGCAAAGATCTCAGCTTTCTAATGGTATAATTTGTTTTAATTTTACTCCGCTAATTAGGGGTGAAAAATACGTTTAAATGCTAAAAAACGTGGTTGCGCTCATGGAAATCAAGGTTTCTGGTTCGTTGGGCCTCGGGCAGGTTCGACGAATTAGGGGTGGAATTCTACGTCATTTTCAACGCTATTAGACTGATTCCATCACCGTTGGCATGTGAAAGCTCAGTATTGAATTTTGGTAGGTCCGAATCTTTTTTTTTTTTTTTAATTTACTTGGTATTTATGCCCGAATTGAATATTCAATTCTCGCAACTTTCTCGATTGTATGAAAAAAGAGATATCTCATAAAGAATAGCGTGTAGGTGTGGAATAAAAAATAAAAATAAATAATGATATCTTAGAAAAAGAAAAAATTATATTTATGAACAAAAATAATCTTTATGTTCATCGAAGTACGTTATTGACTAAACATAAATGAGATGATAAATTATCCTCGACTCCGTGTTTGACTTCGTTTGTCATTCGTCCGGATACCTGTAAACACAAAGCAAAGTTTTTTACTGCCAAGTAGAAAATAATTGAGGAATGAGCTGCCAGGAGACGATGCACATTATGTACTGAAGAAGGAGGAGGTAACATTGAGCACTTACTCTAAATCGGTAGGTAATATGATGACCACTGCTTCAAATTTCGACATTCCTCAATTATTAGCTACTTGGCTGTTAAAAACTTTGCTTTGTGTTTACAGGTATCTGGACGAATGACAAACGAAGTCAAAGACGGAGTAGAGGATAATTTATTATATCATTCACGTTTAGTCAATAACGTACTCCGATGAACATAAAGATTACTTTCGTTCATAAATAACTTTTTTACTTTCTCTAAAATATCGTTATTTATTTTTATTTTTTATTCTACATCTACACGCTATTCTTCATAAGATATCTCTTTTTTCATACAATCGAGAAAGTTGCGAGAATTGAACATTCAATTCGTGCATAAATACCAAGTAAATTAAAAAAGATTAGGACCTACCAAAATTCAGTACTGAGCTTTCACATGCCAACGGTGATGGAATCAGTCTAATAGCGTTGAAAATGACGTAGAATTCCACCCCTAATTCGTCGAACCTGCCCGAGGCCCAACGAACCAGAAACCTTGATTTCCATGAGCGCAACCACGTTTTTTAGCATTTAAACGTATTTTTCACCCCTAATTAGCGGAGTAAAATTAAAACAAATTATACCATTAGAAAGCTGAGATCTTTGCGCAGTTTTTGACGTAGAGGTACGTGAAAAATCGTGTGGAAGTAAAACCTTAAAAGTCAAAAGAAAAAGTAGGAAATTTTGACAATTTTGCAAAAATGACTTTACGAGTTGATTTTTCACCCCTCACCGCCTTACAAAAATATTTGTATAACCACTAGAAAGATGGTAAATTTAACGCCCTATCCAACGGTGTAATTAGATTTTGAATTGCTTGTAAATTGAACGAGTTATGGTCATTTTTATGGCTTAAGGTCGAAAACACGAAAAAAATCTTAAAATTGAAATAACTCGGAAATTAAGCGTCTAACGAAAAATTGCTAAGAGACACTTTCTTACTAAAATTAGTTGTACAATCGACTCGCGAAGTTTTTCGGTGCTTAACATGGGACACCCTGTATAAGATGTGTGTATCGACCTGCGGTATGAATAAATTGCCAATTATCGGTACTGGGGTCATCCAGAAAAACACCATTATAGCCAAGCTTTCGGAAAATATATTTCCTTCATCAGGGCTCAATGGCAATCAAACAGAGGGGAGGGCACCAACCAACCCATATTCTCTATCAGGTTCTCACTCAATTTGCTTGGCGATAAAGGCGTTTTTCTGTATGACCCCAGTCCCGATAATTGACAGTTGTTATCTACATATGTTGCAGTATTCCCCCCCACCAATCTTCCTCTGAAGAACTAGATATTACGTAGGTCTCTACCCACCTATTCATCATTTTGATTCCAGGAAGCTTTGATCAACGCTTTCGGGAAGTTCGGTGAAATTCGAGAAGTGTATTTTCACCCAGCTCCATGTGCGTCTGTTCCTCCTAGCAATTCATCGCGATTCTTCGACGATGTTCCTCCAATATTCGTAAGATATTAAATAATTGATGAACAAAGTGTTAGTTAGCAGTAACGGCAAATACGTTGACGAGCAACTCACTTTAAAGAGTTGTAATTTGTTTGAGGGATAGAAAGTTCCTCCAGAGAGAAGAGAAGAAGATACGTCTTCTTTATGAGATTATGATAGTATTATTCGTATGTCCTATCGTGATTTAGTACGTTACTACTATGTTTACGATAATTAACCATGGCACTTTAATACAAGATTAATTAATTTTCAGGGATTCAAGGTGGCATACATCGTATTTACCCAAGTGGGAGGTGCCAGAAACGCCCTACTTTCCCCTCCAGATGACACTCTCATACTCTTTGAGAGAAACCCTTCAGCTAGTGTTCTCGACGGTAATTATGATAATCACAAATTTATCTTGAAAAAATCTAGTTAATTATTGGATGTGATGATGAAGACAACACATCTTTGTTTCAAAGGATGGATTGACGGATACAATCAGAGAGTGAATCTCGACTGCGAGGCACTCAAGAAGGAAGTTGACGAATACATGGCGCAGTACGACAACTCCAAAGAGGAAATTCAAGTGAAGGAGAAACAGAAACAGGAAGAAGAAGAGGCAGAAGATGGTTGGGTTACAGTGGGCAGAAAGTAAGACTCGATAAACTGCAATTAACTAAACGTATACAAATTCTCATTCATATTAGACAAATTCTATCTTTAGGTTACATCAAATCAAAGGAACATGCAGGTGGACACGTCAAATACTTCCATGTTCCATTGGATGATACCATACCTAGATTATCCTCCTACGCGATGAAATATCTAACTCTACATTTATCAATGGAAATTTTTAATTCTACAGAACTGGAATACCTCGGAAAGAATCTGTTCATAAGAAAATTATTAAAAAACAAGACAGCCGGACAAAGAAGACTCAGCTCATGAATTTCTACCGGTTCCAAATTAGGGAATCAAAAATGAACCGTAAGTATCTTGGTGTTATCTGCGATCAAGTCCTCGGTGATATTTATTAACCCACTTGGCACTTATTGTTATTACCTACCAATTACTATTATATAGAAGTTCTGTCACACGTGAATTTTTGTTGCAGAATTGGTCAAACTGAGAGAAAAGTTTGAAGAAGACAAGAAAAGGATCACACAGCTCAAAGAATCCAGAAAATTCAAACCATTTTGAAATATTTGTTAAATATGAATTTAAAGGCAACATTCTTTATTGTTTTGTTCTGTCGGTAAGATCTAATTGGTTTATGATTTTCTATCCGATGATCAATTCGAATTGTGTAAACAAAGAAAATCGGAAATTTTGTTTTAGAATATCACTTATGAGTTAGGTAAGTTTTTGGTGAAGATACTATCTTAGTTTAGTATGATACCAAATGCTTTCAAAAATATATATTTCATTGAATAAATATCGAGGTTCATCCTACTTTTTTCTTCTTTCTATTTTTCATCTGAATAATCGAATATAATCTGAATAGTTCAATTTGAATAGTATTGAATTTTTATAGTCGAATGAGACCACTCAGAGATCTCTAGGACTAACCTTTCGCTCCCTATGAGAACTTAAGGGTTGGATTTAGTTAAATCAGAAACACATTGCAAAGGAGACCTAATCTCCGTTCAAATTTTAGCTGACCAAAATTCGATCGTTGTTAGTTTCTTCGAATTGTACTCAGTTTTAGCAATGAAGGCACCCACAACTGTTTATTTCTTCGAATTGAGTGTGAAGCAAGAATATGGTTGGTAGGTAGTGACAATGCCAAAGCTGTTCTTTGCAGGCGAGTGATCTATACAGAAAAGTTGGGTAGGCAGTATAGCTTCCTCACTCATTGTAACATGGACGTATAGAATCAGTTGGCGAAAAAATTATGATTCAAAGAGTTATTGAATACCAAAATATTGGCGATAATATGCGGGATAGGGTTGCAGGTATTAATGTTTATAATAGTGTTGTAAATAGTTGTGGTATATAAACCACTGAAATAAAAGAACAAAAGTGTGTGGGTATACAACTAAAATCACAAAATTACAATTTGAATTTTGTATTTGTATTTTCAACGTAGAATTTTATTTAGCGGTCCACCGTCTAGGACCTAACCCACACAATCCCTGAAAATTTCATCGAAATTGTTGAATAGTTGCGGAGTTTTGGTTGTAACAATAAATTTAAAGTTCGCGCATGCGCAGCGGCTATTGCTTGACCAATTTGATTGAAACTTATAGGGTGTCTCTTAGAAGTTAGTCCCTAACTAACCTCCAAATTTGAGCAAAATCGGTTCATTAGAAACCGAGGTTCCAGGAAATTCACGTTTGCGCATGCGCACTCGCTCCTATTGGTCCGAAGGTGCTGAAATTGATAGGGGACCGTCTAGGACCTAACCCGCACAATCAATACCTACAATATACCTACTACCCAGACGGTAAATATTCTTTAAATGAGCAATTATTGTGAAATTTATCAGAATTTTCTTTCAGAGGATTCTTCTCTCTGACATCGAACGTTTGAAGAGATCATGTTTCGTAAATTAAGAGGCATATTATAATAGAAAACAGTTCTTTTGAAAATTAAATTGTTAAATAAATAATGAATAGCTATTTATTACTTTTTTGAAATAGCTTTGTTCTTTTTCCCTGCATCCCCCAGAGCTCATAGTCGGCAAGTGTGACCCAACTACCCTGATTAATTCGATTTGAAGTTATTTAATATCACAATTATATACAAATTGCCGGTAGGTGCATCGTTTGAATTAAAAGGGTGGTCCGATTTCACGAGAAGGTTGTAATATAGAGGGGAAATTCAATGTACCTGCCCTCGACCTAACCTATTATTTTATCAGTTCATTGATCGCGATGGACTATTGACTTGATAAGAGGGGTACCAACTTATGGCCTATAACTTGGCCCGAAAATTCGCCATTGTTTGCGATAAAAATAAAATCTGTGATGCGCTTGGAACTAGACTGACAACAGGTAGTAAAGAGATTAAGGACTGTCACTACAAGCAGTAAATGAGACACTCCACAATAGTTTAGTACGCTCTGAATCAACCGTCAGGGATGCTCATGAATGCTGAAAAAACCCAATACCTAAAGTTCAAATTAAATGGTCGTATCGAAAATTCGGTAAGCGTTCTGTGATTATTGGTCGATAACCGACTATCCTGGCAAAGCCACACTGAGATGCTGTCTTCTAAGCTGGCCAGCTGCAACTTTCTGCTTCGACGACTTGTTCATTCTGTTTCATCTGAGGTTTTGCTCATGATACACCATGCTTATTTTGCCAGTCGATTAATGTACTGTGTGGTCTTATGGGGAAACTCTTGTCACGCTAACAGCATATTCAAAATCCAAAAAAAAAGCTGTACGTACTATGCGAGAGCTGGGTTGGAGCGAGAGCTGTAAGGGGCAGTTTCGCGAGCTCGGAATCCTGACGCTCCCTAGCCTGTACGTTTTCCAGTGCCTCATATTTGCGAAAACTAACTTAAATATCCTGCGCAGAGGTTTGGATAAGTATCAATATTATACAAGGAACCGAACCAATCCCTGTCCTTCTCAAGCCAGGTTGACTTAATCGCTTAATACGAGCCCATACCAAATTGGATGTCGACTCATCAACCACCTGAATCCAGCGACGAGAGAGCTGCCCTTGGCTCAATTCAAGACGGTCGTGAAACGTTCTTTGGTTGACAGAGAACTGTATAGAGTGGACATCAACTATCAATGATAGTTGATCTTATTATACCTATGTTCAAACTTAGTCTGTTTTTGGTTGACATAGATTGTGTCTCTATTTTTCTATCTTTGTATATTTTAAATGTTTTATTGCTAATACAATTTAATATCGTTTAATTTAATACCATAAAATACGTGACGTTTGTATTGCCTGCGAAGGCTCTTTACAAATAAAAACTCTTTGATTTGATTTCGATTTAAAACGAGGTATTTACAGCAAACAAATTGGTTGTACCTTGTATACTTCCACTGTAGGTACAAGGAACAAGCAGAGTGAAAACTGAGTTCAAGAGAGATGCTGAAGAGCATCTGGAGCAGCATGGTGCTGAAGAGAAAGACTAGGAGTGGGAGGAAACCAGAATATGAGGATTTCTAAGAAACAACGAACGTAATGATTTAATAACAAAATTATCTTATATACATTTGTTAGATGGGTACTCACTGATAAAAAACATAAAGCATAATTAATAACATTAAAAAAATAGTGTCGCAGTCCATCTGGATGGAGACTGCGGGTAAGGTATACCAAATACTCTTCAACAGTCGTCAATATATTAAAACGGTGATTACGAACTTGTACAGACACAGAATATCGCTGGCTTGGTAGATTTTGGATAGAAACCGAACGAACAACAATTTAGATGGTGATGCTCGTCGAATGAGGAGAGAGCTCAATATTGTACCACCCAGAGCTAGCGCAAAGTTGATAACTAACGAATCGGGTTATAAAAATATTGTTTAGACATGGTTTGCATTTTTGCTGTTAAATAAATTCCGGTAGTTAATAGAGCTCAAAACTCAGTAGTACCTATTAGTGAGAGCTTGATTCCACGTTTAACATTCAGATCTAAATTGTTATCCGAGAATGGATATATGTATTGGAGTATTTCGTTTTTTCTTTAACAAGCGGCTAGAGAAGAAGCACTCGTCAATGCTAACCTTTTCATAGAGTTTCGTCATTCCGTTTGCCTTTCCTCGAGGCTTCCTTCGTAGAAGGCAAGATCGATTCATGAGCACGCAGCATTCGCTTACCGCCAACATGAGGTCCTTACAAATGACAAAAGCTGCCTTCCTATTTTTAAAAAAGTCATTTCACACTTCGTAACTACGAGAAGAGAAATACGGCAGGAACAAAAACACTCTATAATGAGTAATTTATAACGTTACTATAACGACAGTAAAATAACTGTGTTCTCCGCAAATTGGTCTACCAATTATACCTACAGGTATAATACCAATAATACCTACAGGTATTTAAGAACGATGGATAGAAAAGTTCTTGGAGACAAAGTTCTACAGTTCTAAAAGACAAGTTACAAGTACAAAGCACTATTAATGAGGGAGAACGTCATTCATCATCTTCCTACATTTAGATGGAATAAGTAGGACTATAGAGCTTTCTGGATTTGACATGATATTCAACTGAAAGACCGAAAAATTTGAAATAACAGCTCGATACGGCGGTAAATGCCTGATGGTTAGGATCAGTTACCCACTATAAAATGAGCCAATCATGTGACATCGACTACCAGCGTTGTTGGTTTATTATTTTCAATATTGAACCTTTGGAATCGACCAAGAAAAAAAAAATTTTAACACCCCCTCAAAATTTGATGGTTTACGTTTCAAGGTAAGTAGAATCCAAAAATCGAATAAAAATTTGGCCGCCCGTCCGCCGTACGCGGCACTTTTGCCACTTAACATTGACCGATTTTGATGTAATTTGGTATGTAGGCTCCATTTGGGGTCTAGTTGTGTCCCGTAGATTTTGGTTGATGTAAGTCACTTCTAAGGGTTCAAAAATGAATTTTGAAATTTTGAAAAAGCCCTAACTCAAAAAATTTTGATATAAAGGTATTGTTTTTCCTTCAATTTAAGATTCTATAGAATTTTTAGAGACCACTGTAGGACAAACCGTTCGCTCCCTATGAAAATTTAAGAGTAGGACGTAAGATGAATCAGAAACACGAGTGTGAATCGCAAAAGAGGCCTAATCTCCGTTGAAATTTTAGCTGAACGAAATGTGATCGATGTTTTTCTTCATGTTGAATGGTTGGTGGCTTTGCAGACGAGTGATCAATATAGAAAAATAATAAACCATTGGGTAATTTTGGCCAGCGTTTTTTTAATGCACTCGCTCTTTTTGGTTCATTATTTTCAATAATGAACCTTTGGAATCGACCAAGAAAAAAAATTTAATCCCCCTCAAAATTTGTTGGTTCAAGTTTCAAGGTACGTAGAATCCAAAAATCTAATAAAAATTGGGCCGTCCATCCGCCGTATGCGGCTCTTTCCTTAGTTATCATTGGCCGATTTTGATGAAATTTGGTACACAAGCTCCATTTAGGGTGTTGTTGTGCCCTGAAGATTTTGGTTGATGTAGGTCACTTCTAAGGGTTGAAATATAAGGTTTGAAATTTTCTCAAAAAATGTTGATATAAAGGTATTGTTTTTCCATCAATTTAAGATAGTGTTGAAGTTTTAGAGACCACGCGGAGCCCTGTAGGACAAACCGTTCGCTCCCTACGAGAATTTAAGAGTTGGACTTACGATAAATCAGAAACACGAGTGTGAATTGCAAAAAAGGCCTGACCTCCGTTCAAATTTTAGCTGACCGAAATGCGATCGATGTTTTTCTCCATGTTGGTTGGTGGTAACAATGGCAAAGCTTTGTTCTTTGCAGACGAGTGATCTATATAGAAAAATAATAAACCATTGTGTAATAATTTGCAGCGTTTTGAAAGGCAAATTGGCATCTCCAACATTAAGGGAGGCCTAAATTCTCATTTTAGAACAACTTTTTCTTTGCAAGTAAATTATGATAGCAGCTACTTTTTCAAAGAATGAATCACCAAATCATACAGTAGCACAACTTTCTGATTAGTGTTGACCATAAAACTGTCATGTTTCAATTTAAACAATAATTTGGCAAGAAATGCAGCTTGATTTGTTAATTTTTGAATTCAATATCTGAGCGATATTTTACGGCGCTTTCCACTGAATGATAAACGTAAATATCTTTTTGATCAAAAATAGTGTTCCTTCAGACCAATTGAACAATACTGCTTTGAACTACACCATTTTCACAGGTACGTTATTTTGTCCACTACCTGATCTCGTGGGCCACCTCGAAAGAAAAGTTTGCAGTATTTTCCTCATCTCATTCAAAACTCTTCGCAGAAACAAAAAATTTCCATAATTTAATGGTTCACAAAATACATAATGGGAAAAGCAGGAAGCGAACACCAAAATCAGAGAACACAAAGCCTACTTGGTTCAAAGAAAATGTTTTCAAATCCAATGGACTCCAATTGAAGACCCTGCAGCAACGAGCAAACTACCAAATTGTCGTTAATGAGTAAGGTAAAGCTGGGTTCACATGAGCGAGCTCGATGCAGTTATGCGGTTACACCTTGGGGCATTTGACTGACGCGCCTCTGCCGCCCGAGTGGACTATTGGGATCTAAAAATTCAGATATTTGTACGCTTAGAGGCGAGAAACTTCTGCTCGGTAATTCTGGAAATTCCTCGTGTCACCAATAGATCGGGCGAGTACATAGGGGTGTAAACTCAAACGACAATATTGAAGTCGGTTTGTTGTTGCTGCAGAATCTTCAATTTATTGTAAAATTCCAAATGATACATTTTGTTGTTGTACCTGCTGTTCGTTACTTTACATAACTATTCATAGTTCTCGCAGCTCAGACAGAGTGTTCTCCTAATGTTCCAAAAATTATGTTATTACAACTTGAATACGTCCTAAGTCAATAAGTTCATAATTAAGTAGGAACCTCGAAATTCATCGAATGGCGACGATGACGAAGTGCAAGAAACATTGAAAGTGCATCGATGAGGATTTGAATAAGAAGAAGAGTATTCAACGTTTGACAGAGAAATGATTAATTCGCGATGGACTAGTTGATTCACAACTTTTACAATAATTACGGGTTGCTCCAGCCAAGCAAGTCCCAATATACCCGCTTCCTGGTCACTTTCAGTCCACTAGTAACATGTACATCCGAAACTAACCTTGAACTGAGACTCTTAGTGAAATTTCCAAAATTAACATTAACCTACCTAACAATATGTACCGCATAACAATTTGTACAGAGGAAATAGCTTCTCATCATTATTGCAAGGAATTATTCTAAGAGTTACTTTCCGAAGGCCCGTTCTCCAAGAAATCTTCTTTTTTCATTGCAAATAACTTCTGAATGGCACTACGGAAGCAAAGGAAATTGTAATCGATGACACCTGTAAAAATATAATAATAAAATTTATTGATTTATGTACTTAGTGAAGAGAGTCTAATGTATTTCTAGATCTGAACTTTAACTTGTTTATCTTCACGAGTATTAATTTATTCATAGGTACTCAAACAGTGAATCGTCAACCGTCATACCGTGGCGGACCGGTCCATTTTTTGACATTTATATGTTATTTATACTTGACAGATATGTCTTTTTGCTGGTGTCAATCCAAATTGCCTCAAACGACATTTCCGCGATAATGAACGTTTTTTATTGTTATTATTAGTATTAGTGTTATTAGTATTTTATGGTCAAGTAGTTGGCATAAATCGAGCTTTCCAACGAGTGGATAACTATTATTGTAGGTGGAAAACCGATTGAGTTACAAGGTTTTGACATGAATAGAGAGTTGTTGCTGCCAACGGGCGACGTCAACTCAATGACGCTATGCTTCTTTTTCCTGAAAGTTCTCTTGTCCTTCCCGCTGTTTGTCATCACTTTAGGCCAACCAAAAACATGAAATACCGCTTCCTGGACGGGAAGAGCATCTAAGACCCGCACAGATTGGCTTAATGAAAACCTTGTATACATATACAGGGTGTCACCCTTACGGGCGCACCACCGGGCAGGGTTCGATTCTACTACTAATTTGCAACAAAAAATGTCTCCTAGCAATTTTTGTTTAGAGGCTTCGTTTTCGAGTTATTTCACATTTAAGATTTTTTTCGTGTTGTCGACCTTACATCACTAAAATGGCTATAACTCCCTCAATTGATGGAGTAAATTCAAATTTTATTATATCATTGGAAAGAGCGTAAAATTTCCTATCTCCCTGATGGGGTATTAGAAAATTTCAAATAAAACGAACGGGTATAAAATAAACCAAAAGTAAAAAAATTGGTAAATTTCGAAAATTTTCACTTTTTTCAAAGTTTGTTTCTCGAAACGTCGTGAACGGAAATTCCCATGCTGTAAGCCTAAAAGTTGCATGTGAATCCCAGCTTTCTAACGGTGTAGTTATTTTTTTTAAACACCACTTATTAGAGAGTTCCTAAAGATGATTTTGGCATAACGGCGAAGCTAACGGCGATCGTAGATCACCTTCTGCGCATGCGCAGAAAATTACGGCGATCAAATAACGTCCGAGCACATAACGGCGAACGTTCTGGCCGCTAACTTACGGCGATCTTGCTAACGTCGATGTGACTAACGGCCGCCGTTAGAGCAGAGTGAACCTGACATGCCGGTAACAGTTTTGCAACCACCAACATCAATTTCAAAACAAAGCCTCACCTCACCTCATGTTCCCGATTGTAAGGCAGATCAAAGCGAGTAACAACGACAACATTCAGTGTTAGTAAAATTACAAGTAAATTTTAGATATTTTTGTACTCTGCTAACAGAATCTGATGATGCATGTCAGTGGGGAGTTAGGTGTGAAATTAAACGTACCTTGGTAGCTTGTCTTTATGAAAAAAGGAGCTTAGAACGCTCTTTATTTTCTAACCTATCCGAAGTCATATTTCAGTTTCCGAGTAGCTGTGTGCATATTTCCGTATTGTGGGTTATTAGTTTTGTTAATTAAATGATTGTGAGAATAAAATTGATACATACGTATATAATTTCTGGTAAATATTTAAAAAATAATATCCGATCGTCATAATGAGTGGTTTTTTGACGTTTTATTATTTTTCGAACTGATTTTTTTATTAATTAATTATATTAATTGATATTATTATTAATATCAATTGATATAACTACGTAGCACTTTATTAAACCTAGTCTAGAAAGTATTTCCAATGGAATTGAGTTTTTGACAACCCAGCAAATTATCAACAGAATTTTTTATATCAATATTGAATGATGATGTCCATGTGACAGTAAGTGGGATTAAAACAATAAAAAATAATTATATCGTCATTTTCGGAAATTGTCAGGTACCTTAAAATTAAAATAGTTGAGTTAAAAAATAGGTAGTTAATTTTTAATTATTCTATAAAATGTGTACCTATCTGCATAAAAACTTCCAAAAATTAAGAAAAACCCTAAAATTGATCATTTTTGCTCAAATAATCACGCTGATAGTCGTATTTTATACCAACTTACCTTCTTTTACCTGAAAAACTATTTACCACGAATTTATGATTCTTTTAATATCCGTAATCGACATAGTTAGATGACGTATGACGAGATAGATGAAAATTGTAACATGAAATTGACTTGATAAGAAAATATGAATGTGAAGGTAGAAATAACTTAGGTTATATTAAATCTTACGTTTTATTGAATACAATTTTGAATAGATATTGGGTTGAGTGAAATAAATATATTTTGTTCTGAAAAGACATCGGGAACTCCGAAATGTTCGTTAGTAGGTAGGTAGGTACTCGTTTCCCGGAATCTGGAACAAAATTTATACCGCACACAATTAGGGATTTTGCTATTCTCTTCTCACTCAAAGTAGTTGAAAATACCAATAAGTCGGTAGGCTATGTGTGAGTACCTATCACAGTAAATAACAATACGATTCCTTACCTTGTAGTAAGATAGACTTGGCAGTGAGAAACGCCCATACTCCGAGAGCCGCCGTCTTCGTGGAACGTTTTCGACGTACGTCTCCAGCACGGTGATCATATCTTCAGCGGAAAGTAGACCCGCAACGTACAAATTCATAAAATGATCCATCTCGAACAAACACCTTGACAAGATGTACTTGAAATAGCGAACAACGAACTTGAAAAACGAAGGCAGTCAACAGTAGAGAACTGAGGATCTAACGGCGAAGCCAGAAATTCCTGTCTCTTTAACTTTCGCGTCACTTTTGTCATCGCCGTTGAATTGTTCAACATCGCCGTTATTTTCGCTAACGTTCATCTAGGGTTAGCATCCGATTTGACTCGCCCTAGACAGATTCATAACGGCGATGCCTGTAACGTTCGCCGTTAAGCAAGATGCAGTTTAGGAACTCTCTATTCAGTTAGAAAATGACGTTTTTAGGGCAGATAACGTTCATTTTCGGTTTTAAATCGGCGTTTTTCACCAGAAATGCTTTCCAACTTGATAAATCATTTGACATGAAATTTAACGCAATTTTTGTCGCTGAATCACTTCCCGATCTCCTCGACAAACAAATGGTACTTTTCAAGCCCTTTCCGTTGGGCGAAGGGCTCAATCTCGTTGTTCGTTTTATCCAAAATTCTCATTAAGGGAGGTCTGGGTTATAAATGACTCGCACTCCTTCAACTTTGTTGACTTATCTAATTTTTGCCCTCTGTCTTGAAAATGTCATCCCGATCATTTGCGGAAAGATCGGATCTTTTCGGTAGATAACAAATTGGGAGTCGAGGACTAATTTGTTGTACCCTGTTTAACCCAGAAAGGGCTTGAAAAGTACTTTTTGTTTGTCGAGGAGATCGGAAAGTGTTACCATTCGATTCAGCGTCAAAAAGTACGTAAAATTTCATGTCAAATGATCTATTAAGTTGGAAAGCATTTCTGGTGAAAAACGCCGATTTACAACCGAAAATGAACGTTTTCTGCCCTAAAAACGTAATTTTCTAACTGAATAAGTGGTGTTTCAAAAAAAATGACTACACCGTTAGAAAGCTGGGATTCACATGCAACTTTTAGGCTTACGACGTTTCGAGAAACAAACTTTGAAAAAAGTGAAAATTTTCGAAATTTACCAATTTTTTTACTTTTGGTTTATTTTACACCCGTTCGTTTCATTTGAAATTTTCTAATACCCCATCAGGGAGATAAGAAATTTGACGCTCTTTCCAATGATATAATAAAATTTGAATTTACTCCATCAATTAAGGGAGTTATAGCCATTTTAGTGATGTAAGGTCGACAACACGAAAAAAAATCTTAAATGTGAAATAACTCGAAAACGAAGCCTCTAAACAAAAATTGCTAGGAGACATTTTTTGTTGCAAATTAGTAGTAGAATCGAACCCTGCCCGGTGTTGCGCCCGTAAGGGTGACAGCCTGTATACAATCGTTTACTACCTATGTCGAGGTAAATCACATAGGTGTGTAATGTCCGTAGTGCGTAATTGGATGCTATTGCAGGGTCCAGCGATTCCCCGAAAAAAATTTATTGAGTTTTTCCAGGGTCAATTTTCAACTTTTTCCAGGGTTCTAAATCATTTAAAATATAAATAAATGTGATAAAAATGTCTCAATTATCAAAATTCAGGTTTTTAAGGACACTTAGAAATGAATAAGCATTAAAGACGTTTTTTTTTTGGCTTATCTCATAACATCAATCTGTAAGCAACTATCAGTCCGGGGCGATGCTTTTCATCCACACTCAAATTCGCACAATCCCTAAAAATTTCAGTGTAATAGGATGGAAACTGTAGAAGTGACTATCAGTCAGAGAGTGATTAATTTCATAGAGGACCATCTGCAACCTAATTCGCTCAGTTCCTGAATTATTAGAATAACTTCGAATAGTTAAGAAGATTATTAAGAAGATTCCGCCCGTTAAGAAGATTTCATGACAGACACACAAGTGGAGTCGGGAGTTAACACTTAACTCATCAAAACTAGGTTTACTCGAAAGAAACGACCACTTCAAAGGCTAGTTTTCACCTTCGATTGTTCGAAAAAGTCGAGAATGAACGTTGAAATCATCGAAACTTGTTAGTTTACTCGAGAGAAACGACCACTTCAAAGGCTAGTTTTCACCTTCGATTGTTCGAAAAAGTCGAGAATGAACGTCGAAATCAACGAAACTTGTTGGTTTACTCGATGGAAAAGACCACTTCAAAGGCAGTGAAACAAGGTAAGTTTAGTGGTGAATCGTGGTAGTTAATCGTATAGTGAATCGTTTAGTGGTGAATTTAGTTAGTGGTGAATCGTTGGTAGTCACCTACGATTGTTTGAAAAAGTCGAGAATGAACGTTGAAATCATCGAAAGTTGTTGTATTTTTCGAGAGAAACGACGAACACCAACATAGGTACTGGTTTATACCTTACAAACTAAAATACTGTGTGCCATACTACTAGTGGAAAATTAGGTAAATAAATTAATGTTCATTACCTTGCTTGTCGAAGTTGTCCTCACGGAGGATGCATACGAGTGCCAAAAATTTATTAACTTCTCTAAGATAGAGTACTGTGCCGTTATTAAGTTTGATCAAACTCGACGTGTTTTCATCGAATGCTCCACTTTCGCTTTCCTCAGAACTGCAATGAGTAGATAATAGTTATAATAAGGTCTTCTACAAGTCAACAATTCGAAGCTTAACGAGATTTCGAAATCAAAATCCCATGGATTTCCATATTTAGTTAAGCAGTACAGATATTCATCATCAACATGGGACTCCATTGTTCTAAATTTAGGAGATTCTTGATCCTATCACATAAAAATCATACTTTTTCAAGAAAATTGGGCATTTAACGATATAAATGTAATAACTAAACGATATAGGTATGTTTAAAAAATGTTCGAATACAAATTTTATATTAATAATTAGTTAGGGACATTAATTATGCCTCCTTACACATTGATATGTGTGTTGATTATGGCACTTGATGGAAGCAATGAAGGAGAACACGACTGTTCCAGGTATTATAC
Organism: Apolygus lucorum; assembly: GCA_009739505.2. NCBI lineage: Eukaryota > Metazoa > Arthropoda > Insecta > Hemiptera > Miridae > Apolygus > Apolygus lucorum. Next base: position 24,945,188 of record CM019177.2, on the reverse strand, counting down.
CGCGAAAAAATGCGAAGGATTTGGAGTTGGCCAACATGAAACTGAAAAATAAGAAATGTTTTAGCATCAACTGAAATGAGAATATGGCTCTCCAGTGAAAACATCTCAATTTGGTTGAAATGTTTCACCACGTGTGTGAAAATCAGTGTAGAACGAAAAAATGGGTGTTGGAGAAATTTGTTGGAGGAATTCATTTTCAAAAGCTGGAGAATCGGTTGTGGGGGGGTTGCTATAATACAGATCGCTTATGGATGCGTTCACGAATGGAAAATGTGTGAGAATAGTACAACAAAAACCCAAAACAGTCGCACTTTCAGACCTTCTACCCAAACCCGAACCGCCCGCCTAAACATTTCGCACTCCGAGTTCTCAAGGGGCGCTTTTGGGTACAAGGGGCGCTTATCAAAGTTTTAAAATTACGAGTAAAACACGCTTGAAGATTTTACTTTTTTCCCAACTCAATTGTGTCACTGCTATTTTAGCTAGATTTTTAATTTTTTTCGCATTCTGTTGAAAATTTAGTGTACTATCGATGGAACTAAGAACTGAATCGTATCCAACCAATAATATAGGGAGAAATACGTAAAATCACCAAAAAACGTTGGAATTTGTAAAAGCGCCTCTTGTGTTTTCTTGCTTTATCAAGTTGAGCCCATTCACATTAGACCCTTTGAGAAAAAAGTTGTATATTTTCTATTGAGAAGAAGGCGTTTCACAGGAAACTCAGGGCACAAGGGGCGCTTTTTGTAAAACGCCTATTGGCCTCCTACCCGAACATGATATGTTCCTACCGACCAACTGAGGGTCTCATCAAGCGCCCCTTGGCTATGGACTTTTCCCTTTGTTTCTCTAAATTCCATAAGGGCTTATAGTGCTCTCTTTCGGTAACGGATGGAGGTATCGAAAAGCCAGCAGTACCAACGTGTAGATCTTGGTTTTGCGGTTCCGACAGTGCAATTTCAAAAAATGAGGTACAAGGGGCGCTTTTTGTAAAACGCCCCTTGTGAACTCGCAGTGCGATTTAAACGACTTTCAAATTCAACACCTTCGATAACCTCAAGGAACAATTAATCAAAACTAATTGTTTCTTACCCGTAAATTCCTGCGATATCGATAACAACATCGATCATATCACAGCAAAGTTCGTAGCTCTGCATATCGACGGGAGAGCAGTCCGTAGCCACGTATATTTTAGATATGACATCAAAAAGAAATGCTTTTTCAATGCCGGAGTTCTGAAAAACAGACTTATATATAATTTCTCAATTATATTGAAGGTGAAGAGATGGGGATAAAGAGAAATTCAGGAAGCGGACTTTGTATCAACATTATTTTCATCCATTGCTTGAACCCCCCCTAAAGGGAATCTGCGGTCAACTGTGACTATATAACTTCAGCTCGTCAAAACTGACTTACGTAGGTACCAAGTTTCATGAAAATTGGTGGAGAAAAAAGGTAAAAAAATAGTTGGAAAAAAAGGTAAATGGTCAAAGAATATGGAGAGAACAATGCTCTAAAACATCTAGGTATATTGAGGCCTCTACAGGTAAGTAGAGTAGGTAAGTCGAGGTAAGAGGGTAAGTCACATGAGATACCTGCCACCAATTATTTGGGATAAGTACTCGATATATATCAAGTACTTATCCCAAATAATTGGTGGCAGGTATCTCATGCAACTTACCCTCCTGAAGTAATAAGGAAAAACGCTGCAAATTATTACACAAAACCATATTTTCGCTTCATAATCAAGTTTAATTTGAAGAATAAAGAGTTGTGGGTGCCTTCATTGGAAATTTGATTACTGGTATTTGATTGAACGGAGATTAGTCCTCTTTTGGAATTCACACTCGTGTTTCTGATTTATCGTAAGTACAACCCTCAAGTTCTCATAGGGAGCGAACGGTTGGTCCGGTGGTCTGGGTGGTCTAATTCGATTCTACAAATTCAATACTATTTTAAATTTAGAAGTGACTGAAAATAACCAAAAGCTTCTGGGCACAACTAGACCCCAAATGGAGCCCTTATACCAAATTTCATCAAATCTTTCTGTATTGTGCTTTGCATGACATACTTACTTCGTACTTGAAAACAAGTAGGTAAATACCTATGAATCCTAAAGGACCTCGCATTTATGTGCATTGAATTCGAATGGTTCATTTAATTACATTAATATGTTCGTTAAAACAACGACATTGAATCGACCTTGAATTGAGGATGGACGAAAACACACAATAGAACTGTTTTTAGAATCATGAGACGTCAGTTATTATTTTGGACGCTGCCCCGTTCGATGCACAAATGGGTCTTGTGCCAACCGCGAAAATCTAAGATTGGTCGATGGAATCACCCTCAGTTGTTCGCGAGAAAAAGGGATAGTACGATTTTGCGTTTGAACAGAGTAGATCGAAGATGCCCGCCATCGGGATCGATTTGGGGACGACCTATTCGTGCGTGGGAGTGTGGCAGCACGGAAAAGTAGAAATAATCGCGAACGACCAGGGAAATCGAACGACACCGAGTTACGTTGCTTTCACCGACGCGGAAAGACTCATAGGCGATCCCGCTAAAAGTCAAGTCGCGATGAATCCAAAAAACTCCGTTTTTGACGCCAAACGATTGATAGGTCGTAAATTTGACGATCCAAAGATACAAGAAGATTTCAAACACTGGCCTTTCAAAGTTATTAATGACGCCTCGAAGCCTAAAATAGAAATAGAGCATAAAGGCGAGATTAAACGGTTTTCTCCGGAAGAAATCAGCGCGATGGTTCTCGTCAAAATGAAAGAAACTGCGGAATCGTATTTGGGCACCAAAGTGGGAGATGCTGTTATTACAGTCCCGGCTTATTTCAACGACTCTCAACGTCAAGCAACAAAAGACGCGGGTTGCATAGCAGGACTGAACGTTATACGGATAATTAATGAACCTACAGCAGCAGCTCTAGCTTACGGGTTAGATAAAGATTTGAAAGGGGAACGAAATTTACTGATTTTTGACTTGGGTGGAGGTACTTTTGACGTGTCGGTGCTAACAATAGACGAAGGATCACTATTTGAAGTGAAGTCCACAGCAGGAGACACTCACTTGGGCGGCGAAGATTTCGATAGTAGGATGGTTAACCATTTCGTGGAGGAATTCAGACGCAAGCACGGGAAAGACGTAAAAGGCAATCCCAGAGCTTTAAGAAGGCTGAGAACAGCAGCTGAAAGAGCAAAACGTACGTTGTCGTCAAGTACAGAAGCCAGTATTGAAATAGATGCTTTTTACGAAGGAGTGGATTTTTATACCAAAGTGAGTCGAGCCCGATTCGAAGAACTATGTTCGGACTTGTTCAAGTCAACGCTTCAACCAGTTGAAAAGGCACTGCAGGATGCAAAGTTGGATAAACATTCCATTCAAGACGTGGTTCTGGTCGGTGGATCCACACGAATCCCTAAAGTTCAGAATTTGCTGCAGAATTTTTTCAATGGCAAAGTTCTTAACATGTCGATCAACCCGGATGAAGCTGTCGCTTATGGGGCTGCAGTTCAGGCAGCCGTTCTTAGTGGAGACAAGAGCTCAAAAATACAAGATGTATTACTCGTTGATGTAACCCCATTATCTTTGGGTATAGAGACGGCAGGGGGTATAATGACCAAAATAATCGAGAGGAACTCGAGAATCCCCTGCAAAAAGAGCAACACATTCACAACATTTACCGACAACCAATCAGCAGTGTCGGTGCAAGTATTCGAAGGAGAAAGGACCATGACGAAAAACAACAATTTATTGGGAACATTCGACCTCACAGGGATCCCGCCTGCACCGAGAGGAATACCAAAAATTGAAGTCGCGTTTGACCTCGATTCCAATGGGATTCTCAGTGTGTCAGCCAAGGACACGAGTTCTGGTAATACCAGAAATATAGTTATACAAAATGACACAGGACGACTCTCCAAAGAAGAGATCGATAAAATGATCAAAGAGGCAGAACAATACAGGGAAGATGACGAAGCGATAAGAGAATGCATAGTTGCAAAAAATCGACTGGAATCCTACGTATTTTCATTAAAACAGGCAGTTGATAAACTGCCACAACAAGATAAAGAGTTGATTCTTTCAAAATGTGACGAAGTTCTAAAATGGATAGACCTCAATAGCGCAGCACATAAAAGTGAGTACGATGGAAAATATGATGAACTTCAAAAGGATTATGCTAGTATCACGGGTAATTAATACCGGGAGCTAGAAAACCACAATGTAAATCAAGCACAATAAAAACTAATTACCACTATCTTGTTTTCATTCATGATATTTTTTATGTTTGCGTGTCGTCGAGTGAAGGAGATGACATTCTCGATGCGGCGTTTGTGTTTTCTTCAACCCCTACTCAACGAAGAGAGAATGGTCCCTAAGCTAGTGACTTGCTCTGTCGCATCGGTGGCTTATTAGCCCTACCAGCATGCGGAGTGCATGGAACATAGGCTAGCCTGGCAACCCCGGCGTTTCAATCAGAAACCGACCATCAGGAGGCGGGATATTTACCTAGTGAGCCTAGTACTTCGAGGAGATCCTTATTCGAGGAGAAGGTAGAGAGCGAAATGAATAAGTTGGTTGACTGAACTGGATTGGCATCAGGGAGCATCCCTGAGTGGGCTTATATACTCGTGTAGTTTCCTCGTGGGAGAGAGAGGTGAAAGGATGACGTCATGTTGACGTGTTTCCCCGTACCTCGTCTCCCCCAGTGGGTGATGACTCACTCAGGGATCCTCCTGTTCGCTTCTTTATTTAAGAACTAACTGCTGATTGATATGTGGGTCATAACAATAGTATTTTTAAATTGTTATTATTTGTACACTATTAACTCTAGATCTAATCAAATCTAGATTAGTTACTTTTTCTTCATCACGGTTTCCGATTTCAAGATCGATCCATTTTGCTTCCGAATCTACCAAGGTAGTGGAAGCTTTGTTTTCACTTTTCAAGGTAGAAAAAAGTGTTCTCCAAAATCAAAATTTCCACTCGCGTTTGACGTTTCAGACCTTCCTGAACAATTTTGGTTCCGTGTCTGTCATGAAATCCTTGCCACAGCCATAACTTCTACAATTCTCATCCGATTTCGATGAAATTTTCAGAGATTGTGCGGGTTGGCGTGCAGATGGTTCCCTATGAAAATCATCACCCCCCGGACTGAAGTAGCCGCTGCGCATGCGAAAACGTGAAATCCTTGCCACAGCCATACCTTCTACAATTCCCATCCGATTTCGATGACATTTTCAGGGATTAGGCGAGTTGGCGTGCAGATGGTCCCCTATGACTATCATAGATAATAGCACACTGATAATAGCATGCGCAAAAGTACATTTCCTTGTTACAGACATAACTTCTACATTTTCCAACAATATTCAGAGATTGTGCCGGTTGACGTGTAGAACTACTATCACTGGGCTGAAAGTTGAAGCTGGGAGCCCTAGAAGCGTTCTGATTGGTGGAGCTCCAGGGCGTACTTCTAGATGAGTGCAACAGATCGCGTTCATGATCGCTTGTTCCCAACCTCATCGCATTTTTGACGTGGATTTTGATGAAATTAGGGGTGCTGGCTCCATTTGGGGTCTTGTTAGGTGTACCCGAAGGTTTTGGTTATTGTCAATCACTTCTAATGTGGAAAAGTGTGGAAAAACAATTTTTTTTAATCCCTAGCTTCAAAATTAAATTTAAAATGGCGACGATTTTTGAAGAATTTTTTGACGCCACCTAGAGCTCTGTAGGATTTTAATGAGGACAATTAATCAGTACTTAATAAGTGAATGTTCCATCAATATAGACCGTTGTGTGTTAATTTACAGCGTATTACCGACCTTTTGGGAAATACTTGTCGATTCTATTAATTATTATTTGTTAGTCTATACCCATCCTCACACAGTATAAGAAAAACCAGGAAATAAACTTACCGAAATTATTATATTGAGCAAATTTTCCAACGTCGCCAACTGAGGAATCAATTTTTGCACGACTTTGCTGAACGCCTCGAAAATGCTGTGATCGTATATCGATGTCAAATGAAAACTTAGATGGATTTTATCGAATCCCGGCACATTACCAACTGAAATTGATCGTAGCCACAATCAAGGGAGGTCACAAATAAGACGAATAAGTAAGAATGAAGCACATAGTACAAAGGAGAAGTAAAAACGTACGAGCATCCCTCAAGTCGTCTGTGGCACGTTGATGAATGTCTCGCTGAGTTTCCATTTTGGTATCTTCATTCAAACCATCGACTTTATGGATGAAAACGATGAATTTAATACTGGAATTAATTTTATACGCTTTGACGACGGTATTGTTGAGTTTGTTTAAAGCCTCCATGTAGTCATCCTAAAACAATAAAAATTACGTTACCATAAGGAGCGTGCCACCAAAGCCACATCACATTCACAAAAATACATTAATTATGACGGTTGCACATGGATGTAAAGCAATTCAAAAGTTCAGAAATTAATTCAAAAATTAAAAGTACTGAACAAGAACTGACCTGCGCATCAATAACAAATATTAGGGCACCACAACCTCCAAAAATTTGAGTGTAATCGATAGATCCATCGAATAGGTCAATCTGACCTGGGAAATCCCAAATTTGAAATTGCACGAAGGAGGAGTTGGCAACTTCTTGTTTAACTATTTTGTGTGTCGACTCGAGGAAGAGAGTTTCGTTCGGCGACATTTTTTGGAACACCACCTTATCAATTGAAGACTTCCCGCTCCTGAAAATAATGGCAGCTGCGATGAGAATATACTTCAACTTTTTCCCCTCCATCTTTAGGAACATCAGTGACAAACCCTCTTTGAATGCCTAGATCATTAGAGTAAGGTGTTATCCTAACATTCAAAGGTTATACTAACCAAAATGTCCAAAAATGTAGGCTTCTCTGATAGAAAATTACTCACAATAGTGAAATACTTCATTTCTCATCCAAAGAAGAGGATTATTGCAGTTGCATAATGAAAACAACACATTACAATATACACGAAGAAGAAGATGGTTGTCCAATACTCTGTTACCTGCCACCACATCGAACTGCCTCTCTTTTGAATCCTACACACATCGCCTTTTTAGTACTAGTGTATGATTTAAAATCAAATCAGTACTTTTTTACTTATGTGGAGCATATTTATTCAAAAATCCCTGCAGTGACACAGCCAGTACTCCTCCGAATAGGTTCTCCTTCTTCTTGTTCTTCTCTTTTTGATTGCCTCGAATGTAATCATAAAAATAAGACCACGACTGTATGTAAAAGAGGAACGAGAAAAACTCAACCCCTAATTAATTTCTACTATGATGTTTACCGCAACTTCATTCCGCATTATTATTGGATGAGATAAAATTATTATAGGTTTTTAAATTTGGTACCAATCAAGAATGATTATTTGTTCCTGGAGGCCTGCCATTTCATTGTATTTAGCATGGATTCACTGCCATTCGGATACATAAGGCTATAACTATGTCTAAGTTTCAAGTTCCCCTCATTTTTCAAAACCCAATTCCTTACCACTTCCTTCAATTAACGTTAACCAATTATGAAAACTGGGTACCTACTTCAAATACGACATTCATGTTCAATGACAGAAATAGGTATGAAGATGGACTAGATCCCCAAAGTGCAAAAGCCACGACACAGCCACATGAACTGCAGTGATAAGGCCCACTTCCACGCTCTCCACATCATCCCCTGCAAGTTCACCAAGGACTTCTGGTAGCTCACTGTGGGGACAATAGTAACATTAGAGAGTTATCGCCACCTCAGGCGCGACGACTTGAGATCCTAACGACTAGAGACAGATGGGGCCAGCAAAGGCAGATGCTAACTTTTTTTGGTGGATTTTGAGTCGTCACAAAATAAGGTGCGGACTCTGGAAGTGACGCTAAACAGCTACTGACCTGTGAAGTCACTTGAAAATGGCCGATAGCAAACAGCTGATTCAGGGGGTTTCAAAATGAGTTTTTCAGATCGAAAATTAGAACATTTGCCGTATTGAAAAAGCAATAAATTTATTACTACTTGGATAGGTACCTATTCTGGTGACGAGTAGTTTGTTTCGAGAGATAAAAAACTTGATAATTCCCGGGAAAAAGAAAACTTTTCTACAAATGAAAGCTAAAATCGAGAACCAAAACACGGAAGTCGAACACAACACAAAATCCTGCTACATACGATCTAAATTGAAACTGGTTATAAAAGTATGAGGTTATGAAGAATACAGCCTTCAAGAAAGCCGTTGTCCTCGACGCCAAAATGTCAAAAGCTGGCATTTGGCGGCGTCCAAGACGACCGAGCTCGCCGTCCGAGTTGTCACCCATGCGCATTCACCATTTTCAGACAGTTGTCACAAAAGACGTGGCGAAAACTCTCTATTTAGTCAGACTACTCATGGGTACTGGGAAAATGAACTCTTGGATGCTATATTTGGCCTAATAATGGATGATGTGAGTAGAGAGCTCAAAAAGCTCAAACGCCAGGCCCCTTAGGCTACCATACATTGTTTTTGGTCTCAAGATAACGTCTTTCCGTGGACCAATCACCGTTTCCTGAGTACTGGAAAATGTCTATGATGACGCCAATTCTCAACAAAGGCAAATGCTCGACGTATGAGGACTTACATCCTATATCAAAGCTCCCCATATTTGCAAATATCACTGAGTCTGTTGTCTTGAAGAGAATTAGATCAAACGTAGAGGAGAGGAGAATCTGTTGAATCATCAAAAATTACCTTTCCTCGATCGGGGATCGATCTCCTATCGTTCAGACTAAACTATATTCACACTTCTGAGTTGGAGCTCGTTACCACTGAGCTAAGGAAGTGAATGGACAGAAATGCGAAGAGGTAGCTGATCACAACATCTCTTCCGCGTTAGGAAATCTTAGGTACTCCGTTACCTAGTCAGGGAGGTGAGGGGCAGCTTTGGCCGGTGTTCATTCAAGATAGACAGTTTGGCTTCATGGAAGGACGTAGTACATGTGACGCAGTTGTTTCCTTGATCTGGTCGGCCTTGGACTTCTTGGAGGGAGAGAATCGTGTGGCACTTAGACTCTATGATCTTTCCAAAGCATTCGATTTGGTTCTGCATGATCTCTTCCTACGAAAGTTGGCCTACTATGGCTTTGGTTGTGGGGCGATCAATTTCCTTGGGACCTATCTTTAAGGGTGGTTTCAGGTTGTGTCCTTCAATGGTGAAAATTCAGATAAGGTTTTGATTCCGTGCGGGATAAAACTGTGTCTTGGGAACATGCCTTTTTTTATTTTATGTGCACAATCTGTCATACCAGTCGATGGAGCCAGGCATTTGATCCTATATGCAGATGACATTACAGTAATATTGGCAGCACCTGACTCTGAATCCATCAGCAGCAATGTTTCTAACTCTGAAGACACGGTTAAAAATTGGTGTGCTGCAAACGATCTTGAGTTAATTTTCAAACTCAACAGCCGCCTCGAGAACTCAGTTGATATCCTGGCTTTCTCAGTGGACAATAGATTATCTTGGCTCAGCCACAAAGAGAGCCTCTCTCCAAAGCTGTCCTCTTAATTTCCTCTAACGTCGACTTGCTCATGCAGTGTCCCTCGAAGTAGTACTCATGGTGTATGATGCTTCTTTCGCCATCCGTCTCTCGTACTGTACCGCACTGGGGGAATTCTAGCCATAGTGAGGCAAAATAGGGCTCTCCGCACCATATTAAAGTTGGGATTGCGGGCACTTTCAAGCTCTCGGCATTCTTACCCTCTCCCCAGTATGTACGTCCTCGACTGGCTCTTACTTGTGAGGAGTGACCTGAGCGCCTTTTCCTCTGGTTCTCCAACGCACGATCACTTCACGAGATCCCGCCATGACGTGTGTCCCCCTAAGGCCAGGCTGAATTCGTCCATGACCTCCAACCCTCATCAGATGGGTTGCCGTCTTTTCAATTTTTGAATGAAGATAAAAAGGACCTACTCAATAAATCCTTCAAGGAAGTTATTAAAAGAGAACTCGTTCAACTAGAACTTCATGAACCTGTACAATTTTTTACAGTGCGTTCCAACATTTCAAGAACCGTTCGACTTAAAGTACAATTTTACTTGATAATTTGTTATTGTCTTATATGAATTTATTGTTGACGTTTGTACTGCTTGCTAAGGCCTTTTACAAATAAAAACATTTTGAATTTTTTTGAAGCTGCGCAACTCATCTTCAAATGCGCGCTCTATCAGGAGTTCCCAGGCCTCCCATGAGTGATCAACTGAAACATACTATGGAGGAAAAGGGATGGGGGGGGGCACAGAACACTACATATTTTTTATACCCTCAGATGGGTTTTGCACTTCCGGTTTACATCACTCAAGTTATGACTAGAGAAAAGTGCACGAAGAACCATATATCTACATTCCATCAAATCATAGGAGAACAACTCAATTTATATAATGGGAACTCCACACCAGATGTTTCTTACACTATTAGCTTAAGGAGGTATCAAATAGGTGCATTAAATACCTTCGGAGCCCCATAAGTATGATTCGTGGCTTGTCACTGTCGTCCAAAGGGCTGTGTGGGTTGATTTCCTCATCCTCGAAGCCACTCCCATTGAATTCGAACTCTTTATTGTCCTCATAACTTTGTCCGAATTGGTCTTCCTCGTCTTGTTCGAACGACTGTAACAAGATGCAACGAAGAGTTTATTATGTACCATGTATTATGTAATAAGGTCTTATGTACATCAAACTTGTAACGCCCTTTATTTCTGCCTCTGTACGTCCTTTATTCATGGACACAATGATTTACAAATATACCCTATTACTTCAGGCACTATTCAACCAAATTTAGTCAAGATTGCTCTGTGTATTGAGCAAAAGAAATTACCTAGGTATTCTAGTCTTTTTAATTAAGTAGTCATGAGCTCACCATTTCAAGCACGTTGGGGAATTTCCAGTTGATGAAGATAGCAGCTATGATCTAGGTTCATCTTATCTCAAGGTACAGCCTCCGTTGAAGGGGCGTCAACAAGTTCCGAGGTTAGCAAGTAACCATCCTTCACGATCTATGTGAAAATCAAGGGTTAATGGGTACTACTAAGGTCAAGTGTAAGTTAGACGACGCACCAAAGTAAATATCCAATCTAACATATTAATTAAACATAAATAGGAAAACAATTGCACTCGAATAAGGTAGTAAAGTCGGACCAAGGAAGCAGGAAAGACAAGCACGGCACACTAGTGAGGAAGAGGAGAATGGAGCATCTGTCTGTCTGTCTGCTCTTCCTCTGACCGTGGCCTAGCCGCGTGGTCACTGATGTGTCTTCTTTTATAGTACTGCTTGTTTGATGTATTCCGCCTCTGTTTCTTCTTCCTCTCGTCTTCCTTTCTTCAAATGTGCTCTTTCGTTTGTCTTCACTCCCCTCTCACAAATAAGCCTGTCTCGGTAACTGTTCGTGGTTTGGCTAATCCGAAGTTTACAGTGGAGCACCACTCTCCATTAGTGCCTCATGCAACCTCACCAGCTTGTCTGTGTCCTCCAGTGCTGCTGTCAAATATTCATTTATCTGAGAATATTCGTCAAGGACACTTGTTATAACTGTTTGGTGCTTGCTACATTCCGTCAAGGTGTGAGATACAGTTTGTATTGCATTACTGTCACACTGATTACATATAGGACTATGTGTAGCAGGCTTCATGCGGTTTTTAAATTGATTGTTGTTAGCGTGACCTGACAGTATTCTGTTTATGTCTGTGATTTGTTTATTTGAGAGCTCTCTATGGTTGTGAAACCAAGGCTTGTCAGCAGGTTTACCGAAGATAGCCCTGGTCCATTCTCCCGGCCCGCCTCTCAATCCGTACTCTGTGCGCCATTCCTCTCTCAGCCTCCTCATCATTTCTTGACTGCAGTCACTATAAATTGTGCGGTATCCCAGCAAGAGATTAGCAGCTCTCCGCACTCTGCCAGCCTCCCTGTCAGCCTTTTCATTCCCTTCTAGACCTATATGTGAGGGCACAAATTGTAGGTGTAGTGTGTAACCCTCCTCCATTCTAGCTTGCAGCTGTTGTAGGAGTCTCAGGAGACTAAGTGGCGGCCGCTCATGCTGCGTGAGGGACCGTATGGCCTGCAGTGCCGATTTGGAGTCAGTAAGGATCACAATGTTTTTGGATTTGACGTGTAGTTTGATATGTGTCATGGCCAATGTCAGACCTTCAATTTCTGCTTGATAGCTTGTTGTCAATTTATGCAGCCTAACTCCATCCCCCAGCCCATGATGCCCACACCACATGGCCCCAGCGGCTCCCTCCACTCCTTTTGATCCATCAGTGAATATTAAGGTGTGTTCCGGATATCTGGCGTGAAGGAACTCACTGGCGATAGCCAGAATGGAGCACGGAGTTTGAGACAACTGAATGGTGTGTGTGTGAGCTCTTCTGAACAGATCACCCAACCCACATGGATCCAACTACATGGAACAACATTCTCTAACAAGAATAACCTCAAACAGCAACCACCGAAATGTAAAGCCACAACGACAACAACCACCTGCCAAAGAGGTAGATTTTTCTGTTTGAAATAAAACTAGTTGTGATTCCAAATTCATAATTTGTTCTAGAAAGGCAGTGAGTAAATATTTCATAACTCAATTCTAAACCTTAGAGTTGAAGTGGACTCGTGCTGATGGTGAAGATTGAACAGTGACCAGTGTTTTGTACTTTTTTGAGATTTCCCACTTCCAGAGCCAAGTTTTTCAGCCGCTCCATCTTCCCTGACATTCCAGACAATACACAGTTGACGGCAGGGTTCCCACCGGTTGCTCTTCAGTAAAGATACTAGCAAATGGGTTTCTAGTATATTTTTCCCCTTGTGGAGTTTTTTTTATCGGTAAGTGGATGATTTTATCAAGCTAGATAAATTATGATCAGATCATTGTTATATAAAATTTATTCCGAACAGGGTATGAACAAAAAGCCTAGGAAACAAGTTAAGAATCGGAAATTTCATTCTATGTTGACTAAAACAAGACACCTGACAGTGAATACCTACCTATAATTGTATTGTAGGAATCCACTCCAGGATCAGGAAAATCATGTGTTTATTTTGGTTGATGTTTTGTTGACATGAATGAAAAATCTTGTTGTTGTGTTTTGGTCTTTGACAAAGTTATTTCAGGAAAAATACATAAGGTGTCGACTTTGAAAAGTTGTTGGATTTTACATTTGGGGGCCCGTCTAAAACAAACAAAGGTTTAAAGGAAAGGAGAAGTTCAAGAATTGATCTTGAAAAAAGAGAATTTGTGAAAGACCACGATGCCTCGAACATCTTCGAAAAGAACGCCAACTCGACGAACCATATCGACTCGCCAGTGCCCAGTTCCTGCTATTTCATCCCCAAATTCTTCCCCGAATCTGACTGAAGGGGATAGAAATCTTGAGGGTCGGGTACTAGCAATGGAGACTGCTCTTACTCAAATGCAAGACCAAATTACTACGTCTGCGCAGCATCTTGAAGAGCTCATACGAGACGCTATAAGGCCACAAAATGTTGAGAGGCAAATGATGCAAAGTGAGCCACATACAAGTCTAGGTAATCCTTGTATGCCATCTTCAGCATACTCAACTCAACCTCAAATGGAAAGTGTGCACAATACAACATGCCCAACCCAACCAACTTTTTGTGTCACAACAGAAAGTAAGCCTATGCCTTACGATGGGACAGTAGCATGGGAAGAGTATAGAGGACATTTCGAAGCACTCTCCAGTGTGAATGGTTGGAATGATATCAGGAAAGGACAACAGCTAGCGAGTGTGTTGAGAGGTGCAGCGCTGACGGTTTTGAATAACCTTCCACTCACAGAACAGCAACAGTACTGTTCTCTATCACGGGCTATAGCAGCTAGGTTTGGGCAGGAGCAGCTCGCTCCTAGGTGGCAGGCAGTTTTAGACATTCGTAAGCAGGGTGACACAGAGTCACTTATTCAACTAGCCACTGACATAGAGCGAATGACCCGAAGTGCTTACCCAGGTTGGCCAAATTCATACAGAGAAACCATTGCAGTGAGATCATTTCTTCGGTCCTTGAAGAATCCAGAATTGAGCCGTATGTTGACACTTGGAGGACCCTTTCTAACTGTGCAGGACGCATTGACCAAGGCTCAAATGTTAGAAGCTTCAGTTGAGAAGGCCGCTCTCAACGAACAAGGGGAAAGAAGAGAGGGAACAGGCACTCAATGCTGGGGCTGCAACCGTTCAGGCCACCGAAAAGCACAATGTCCGAATAAGCCCGAGAGAGTAGAAGGAAGAGGAAATGTGTATTCAAAGAGCCATCCGGAAAACTAATTCGAGCCAGGAGCAATGGTCAGGGCCTGACTCGGAATAATCCTGGCCACTTAGCAATTATTTGTTCTACCAGATTAGGAAGAAGGGCTTGTTTTGTTGAAGCCAAATTATGGGGGAAAGTTTACTTTCTACTAGTGGACACTGGGGCGTCTGTATCCATTCTGCGCCCAGATATAATCAGAGAAAGACAACAGAATCTGAAGAAACAATCGGTATTTCAACATTTGCACACAGCTTCAGGTGGAAAGATGGAAGTTCTTGGTGAGTGCACTGTTGAAATAGCAATAGGCGACGAATTTTCACGAAGGCACACTTTTTTGATCGCTCCTATTAGAGATAAAGCCATTTTAGGAGCTGACTTCCTACAAAAATTTGGTGCATGCGTTGATTTCAAACGGACTGTGCTGCGAATTTGTAATAGGGAGGTACCCCTCGTAAAACGCTGGAACTGTGTAGAAAGAGTTCTCCAAGTGGCTTTGAAACAGGTTGAGCCAGAACAACGACCAGAAGACCCACAATGGGTAACAAAGGCGATGAAAGCGTCTGATTTATGCCCAGGGTCTGCTCATTATGATAAAGTGAGATTGTTACTTTTACAGCACAAATCCTCATTCGCTGAAGAAGGTAAACCATTGGGGCGGACAGACGTGGTACAGCATGCGATCAACACAGGAGATTCGATTCCTATCAAACAACCCCCACGCCGAATCCCCTACAGTCAGCAGAAAGATGTGGACAAACTGTTACAAGACATGATCAAACAAGGGGTTGTCGAACCATCAAATAGTCCATGGGCATCGCCAATCGTTTTGGTACCCAAAAAAGATGGTACCACTCGTTTCTGTATAGACTACAGACGTCTCAATGGAGTTACCAAAAAGGACTCCTATGCTCTTCCGTGTGTACAAGATTTATTGGATACTCTTCATGGAGCCAAATGGTTCTGTGGGTTAGACCTTAAAAGCGGATATTGGCAAATTGCTATGAAGCCAGAAGACAAAGAAAAAACTGCTTTCAGCCTTTATCAACAAGGTCTATGGCAATTCCGTGTTCTACCCTTTGGGCTTTCTAATGCACCAGCCACATTTCAACGATTGATGGAGGCAGTTATACCGAAAGAACTAGGGCTTGTCTATCTCGATGACATCATTATTTATGGGGACGACGTACCTACAGTGATGAAGAAACTCGATGGGATACTGGAACGACTCGGGGAGGCAGGATTACAAATTCATCCTGATAAATGTACTTTCTTCAAAAAAGAAATCAAGTACTTGGGACACATTATCTCGGCCTCTGGAGTAGCTACAGATCCAGCAAAAACTCAAGCAGTTCAAAATTGGCCCCAACCACAATCGAGGAAGCAGGTAAGATCATTCCTGGGACTGTGTTCTTATTACCGACGATTCGTGAAAAACTTTTCAGAAATTGCACAACCACTCACACGTCTTACAGCAAAAGGAATTCCATTCCATTGGGATAAAATGTGCCAGGATAGCTTTTCGAAGCTTAAGAACATGATGACATCAAGTCCAGTACTAGCTTATCCTGATTTTAAAGCCCCATTTGTTCTAGACTGTGATGCTAGTGGCCACGCCATAGGAGCTGTGCTTTCTCAACAAGTCGAAGGGGAAGAACATGCCATTGCATACTACAGTTACACACTTTCAAGAGCAGAACAAAACTATTGTGTGACTAGACGAGAACTACTAGCAGTTGTCAAAAGCATTCTTCATTTCCATCATTACCTATATGGAACAGAATTTAAGCTTCGAACTGACCATTCTGCGCTAACCTGGCTCAAAACCTTCAAAAAGCCTGAAGGACAGTTGGCTAGGTGGATCGAAACCTTACAGAGCTACAATTTCCAGATCCAACATAGAAAAGGTCGTAGTCACGGAAATGCGGATTCTCTTTCTCGGCGTCCATGTGAAAGTTATTGCCGGTACTGTGCACGACGGGAGGAAAGAGAAAGAGAAGAGGCCTCTCATGAAGTTTGTGCAATCCAGCTTGATTTTGGGGAAAATCGAAACCAAGATGATGAAACTATAACAAAAATTGTAACCTGGAAGCAAAAAGGAGAAAAGCCCTCAGTTGAAGAAATGACAAGTTGGAGCCCATCAGCCAGAAGACTAGTGAATCGGTGGGACTCACTGGAAATGCAAAACGGACAGCTATTTCATCGTTGGGAGACGAAGATGGGCCAAGCGTGGTTGCAATGGGTGGTACCAACCAAAATGATTCCAGAAATACTCCGTCAGTGCCATGACAGCCCGGAGGGAGGTCATTTCGGTTTCTGGAAGACTCTAGGTAAGGTTCGACAAATGTATTTCTGGTTAGGGATGTCGTCTGATGTACGATCATGGTGCCGAACATGTTTAGAATGTAAAAAAGTGAAAGGGCCAGGCCCAATTAAACCTGCACCGCTCCAGCAGTTGGCTGTAGGAGCCCCATTTGAACGACTGGGTGTGGACATTCTTGGTCCGTTCCCCAAAACAAGGAGAGGTAATAGGTACATCCTAGTTATCGCTGACTATTTTTCCAAGTGGCCTGAAGCCATTCCATTACAAAATCAGGAAGCTCAAACAGTGGCAACAGCGTTAGTAGAGCAGGTTTTCCCTAGAACTGGAGTCCCGTTGACAATTCATACCGATCAAGGTCGAAATTTTGAGGCGAAACTGATGCAAGATGTAGCAAAGCTAATGGGATACCATAGAACTCGATCCTCACCTCTTCATCCCCAATCAGCAGGATTGGTAGAGCGGTTAAACCGCACACTGAGCAAAAATTTGGCAATTTTCGTAAGTACCCACCAACGAGACTGGGATGAGAAAGTTCCTTTCTTCTTATTGGCATATCGCTCTGCGCCACAGCGAACTACAGGATTATCCCCAGCTCAACTTGTGTATGGCCGAGAACTACATTTACCAGGGACATTGATGAGGCCTGCCTTACTACAACCACCGCTCGAGACATTGTACGCAGTTCAACTGAGATCTCACCTAGAGACTGTAAGAGAATTCGCGCAAAATGAGGCTCAAATCCAGATGAAAACGCAGAAGGAAGTGCACGACCGTCGAGCCAAAATACCTCAACTAACTGTCGGAGATTTGGTTTGGGTTTACAACCCCCGGAGAACAGTTGGAAAATGTCCTAAACTGCAGGCAGCATGGGCGGGACCATACAAGATAGTGGCGAAGAAAAACGATGTCCTTTTCCAAGTCAAGATGGAACGCACTACTCGCTTACTACATGCAAATAGGTTGACAAGAGCTGAAATCAGGCCTGAGGGCAGGCCTTAAGAAGAGTGGGAGGCAATGTAGGAATCCACTCCAGGATCAGGAAAATCATGTGTTTATTTTGGTTGATGTTTTGTTGACATGAATGAAAAATCTTGTTGTTGTGTTTTGGTCTTTGACAAAGTTATTTCAGGAAAAATACATAAGGTGTCGACTTTGAAAAGTTGTTGGATTTTACAGTATTATAGCTGATTCTAGATGCTTCGGATTTGTTCTGCAATGATTATTATTCTAAATTGTCATAACTGTTGTATATTACAGGCGCTCCAGGGTTCTGTGCTAACACAAAATGAAATACTTGATCTCCCTCTTCTTGTTCTTGTGTGAGTAAACTATTCCCATCAGTACTTAATTACTTATTTTCGGTAGGTTATCTACCTACCTAACCGTAGCAGGAAAGCTTACGATACATCTTAATTGGATTGCATGTAGATAAAAAATAGACTAGATGCTTTACTAATAATTTACTACTTTCGATCCTTATATTGAAAAATCAGTAGAAAAAATCGCTTAGTGCTTGTACCTATCTACTTAACAATGAAATGTTATGGGTTTAGGTCTCTTTTTGCTGATTTGCGAGGCTGAAGGTAAAGGAAAAGCTGTCAAGGAACTAGCTAAAGCAGCTGCTAAAGTTGGTGAGTCTGAAAAATCTACATATTATCAACTCGAAATTAGGTTTAATTCAGAGAATATTGACCCCTACAGTATTTTTCTACGATGAGTAGTTTCTAGTCCAGTAATTTTCAAAGTTAAGCACCATAGATTGATCTCATAGCAAACACATACACACCCCACCTAGCAGGACCCTCTCGCCCAGAGTATCTCGCACGTAACTCGTGAAATAAAAATTTAATAAAACTTCAATTTTAATATATGAACTGAACGAGTAATAAAACTCTCGAAATGTAGAGTACCTACCTACTGCTATTTCTAGAACTCCAAACGCCAGCATTTTCGGCTAAGGGTTTCCTAGGTTGCCCAGATTTAAAAGGGCTAATGGAGTTCACCTAATAAATCAATCAATACAACGCCAGTCGAAGTAAAAACTAAGATTATCTCTTGCTAGGACCTGTTTCTCCCACTAAATTATCCATACTCCTACTGATTCGAAAATCCTGAAGCTCAGGAAATGACGTGAGATAGTTTCCCAGGATTGTATATTGTAGTGAAATTAGGCTGCTGCCTACTCTCTTTATTGGCCTTCTAATTCCGAGCCCGTCCTGTCTAAACCCTCACCGTACGGCGTAATCGATTGATTCGTTAATTAATTGAATTATTTCAAGAGGTAAACAGGTATATAAATCGGATGATATAGCAGGGTACTTACCAATTGAGTATTCTATCATTAGGATAGGAGAGTCTGAAACACGAGTGTGAATCGCTCAAGCGGTATGTTGGTAATTTAAATATTTATTTATTTGCTACTGTACACTTGAAATTACAAGTGTATCAATAGGGTGTGCGCCTGGATAGGAAAAACTGTTTGTTGTTATTTTTAATCTAAGGTAGACCTCATTCTGAAAATTTTGGTACCAACCTTCTAGCGTGTGTAAATTTTTTCCTATGAATTTTTAAAGTTTCGACCGTTTATGACGTCACAGTGGGCTGGGGGGTCCCGCCCAGGCGAGAGGGGCGCGTGACGTCATAAACGGTCGAAACTTTGAAAAATCATAGAAACAGATCTACTCACGCTAGAAGGTCGCAGTTGGTGCCAAAATTCTCAAGATGTAGTCTACTTTCGATTAAAAATCTAAAACAAAATCATTGTC
The DNA here is from genome assembly GCA_009739505.2 of Apolygus lucorum. NCBI lineage: Eukaryota > Metazoa > Arthropoda > Insecta > Hemiptera > Miridae > Apolygus > Apolygus lucorum. The sequence continues at coordinate 24,925,798 of CM019177.2, read as the reverse complement.
AATTGGTATTAATACGTCGCAATATGTACCTATAATCAATATCAAAACTCGGCGCTTTGCGCCTCGGCGGGGGGCTCCGCCCCCCTGCACCCCCCGGTTTATTTCTTTTTCCATACTCTGTATGAAATCATAGGAACACAGAATGTGTTTTTGCGATGCTAGTCATCCGTTAAATAAAAAACAACAATAATAAACGTGGAGTTGACATTAACATGACAACCAATAAACATATCACCAGATGTTTTTTCTGTCGCTTTTTCGTGATGATTTTTTTTCGGTAGGTCATCGCAAAAACACATTCTGTGTTAATATTTTAATCCGTACTCAAGTAGATTTCAACAAGTGCATAAGTAGCAAATTACTAGGTTCAACAAGTCGATTTAATTACTTAAGTTTATGTAAGTCCAGTATGGAATATAGTTCTTGTTTTACCTATGCTTATTATCTTGGAATATCGGAATTGGACACACCAAGGTGTATACTTTGGACAGCAGGTGCAAAAAGAAATGGTTTGTGATGGAGACCGCGTTATACCTCAGACTTCTCTTGTATAATTCCAGTCGATGTTGAGGAAACTGCATCAACTGGAGTTCATTGCGCGTTGCATGTCTCTGCTTGATAACAGCATCTGAGAAGATATCCCTGTACTTTCTTACAAAACTGCAGCACCTCCATTATACGAGTATAAAGTGAGGGGAGCGTTAGTAGGCCTCTACATGAATCGAATTTGAAGAGCAATTTAAAATCCATGATCTACGATACCCAACAAGCGAATTCGAATCCCCCCCCCCCCCTCCCACGAGCAATGGTGGCACCAAAACGGTAATGGGGTTTTTTAGTCAATTTTTTTAAATTTTATTTTCAAAAGAGCATGGGTCAGGAATAATGGTAATCGGGTCTGTTTGTCGAGAAAATGTTTAGGGAAAGGGTTTTTGAAGAAATTAGGGAAGCTAATGAAAGTTGAAGATTTGAATGATGTGACGTTACAAGGTACGTAGAAACCGAAAATCGAATAAAATTTGGCCGTCCGTCCGCCGTACGCGGAACTTTCCCCACTTAGCATTGACCGATTTTGATTAAATTTGGTATGTAGGCTCCATTTAGGGTTGAAGATTTTGTGGTTGATGTAGGTCACTTCTAAGGGTTGAAAAATACAGTATGAAATTTTGAAAATGCCCTATCAAAAAATTTTGTCCATCAATTCAAGATAGTATAGAATTTTTTGAGACCGCGCGGAGCCATGCAGGACAAACCGTTCGCTCCCTACGAGAATTTAAGGGTTGGACGTACGATAAATCAGAAACACGAGTGTGAATCGCAAAACAGGCCTAATCACCGTTCAAATGTTAGCTGACTGAAATGCGATCGATGTTTTTCTTCAAGTTGGTTGGTGTTAACAATGGCAAAGCCTTATTTTTACAAACATTTTCTAAAAATCGATCCATGTGAACTAAAGAAAGTGCCACGTACGGCGAACGGCCAAATTTTTATTCAAATTTTGGATTCTACGTACCTATTTTGAAACGTAAACCAACAAGTTTTGAGAGGGGGGGGGGTTAAAATGTTTTTTCTCGGTCGATTCCAAAGGTTATTATTGAATATATTAAACCAAATGCTGTAAATTATTACACAATGGTTTATTATTTTTCTATATGCATCACTCGTTTGCAAAGAACTCGGCTTTGCCATTGTCACCACCTACCAACCATAGATAATACCAATGGTACCAATGGTTGGTAGGTAAAAAATAAATAAATAGTGACAATGGCAAAGCTGAGTTCTTTGCAAGCAAGTTAGTTATCTTAACAGAAAATGATAAACCTTTGTGTAACGATTTGCAGCGTTTTACACAAGGTCATTGTAATCATTGTCATAGAATCATTCATTGTATACTACCGTTTTTAGTGAAACCACTCATATCAGAATTTTAAGAAAATGGAAGAAATGTTTTTGCCTCCCACTAGTTCTTTACGTTCCTACCCACGGGAAAAATCCCTGAAGTTACTACCTAAAAATTAGGATATTTATGAGTAAGGTATTTCGCAAGCAAAGGACCTCAACCAAAAAATAAATAAATAAATAAATCAAAATTTAAAATAAATAAATAAAACTAATAAAATGTCGATAGGAAATGATTAAAAACACCTTTCATGAAATATATCGACACTTTATGTAATTGTGCCGATTCGACATTAATCTTCCGTAAGATTATTTGAGATTTCTATGATAATTTGGAATGAAATAACATAGGCCAACTAACGGTGTAGTTTCTCCTGAAAAAATTGCCGTTGAGATGAGTTAGGATTTTATTACGTAATTACGACAGGTCACTATTCTTTCCCGATCGCGAATTCGTAATATATTTTTCTCGCCCAGACATCATTGGACAGAAGTCACAGTGGAAATTCGAGACATGACCTAAACGACAATAATATTGTCGACAATAATAATATTGTCTCATATTATGAGACGGGGGTATCGAGAGGAAAGGAAGAAAGTATGACTCGCGACAGGTTCAGGGGTATTGGATCAGGTCAGTTACTATCTGTAAACGTATATTTGTAGAAAAGGGTGTAGTTCTACGTTGAGGATACCCAACTCCCTGTCGGGCCTCGCGTTCATTCTTTTCATCGGTGGACAGTAGATAGATTTCCGCGTCGAATAAAAGAAGATCCACGAAAATCGGTTGGAAATTGAGGCCTGGGCAGAGTACACATGATTGTGCCCCAAAACGTACGTTTTTTGAGCACTAACCCCCCCTTTAAAGGCAAAATTCGAAATTCCGGCGACGTAGTGCACAACTAGATAGATTTCCGTGTCGAAGAAAAAAGAACCACGAAAATCGGTTGCCTGGGCAGACGACGCAAGATTTTGTCACACACACATTCACCTATGGTTTTTTTCGAGGATTTGGATTCAGAATGGTCTAAAACGGATTAGTGTGTGGTTTTTTTGTGTGCTGAGTGTTGCCCAACTTTACCCTAGATTATTCGCGTAAGGACGCCCAAGTCTTACTGTGGGACGTCCTAAAAAGTCGAATTCAAGTGGGGTAAAAATTATACCTGTGTTATAGGAGTTATTTGTGGAGTCGATTCTTGAAATATGATCTACCTCAACGGTTGTCACCACTCAAACGGTATCTCGTACCATTATTCCGTTTGTGCGATTCACTCTCATGTTTTTGACAAAGTAAACATCTTAATTTATTTGGTGACGCCGTTTTTTCCTCGACCAACCTATAGTTAACTAATAAGTCCAATACTTACCTATTCTTCTATTCCAAATTCGGTGATAATTCACTTTAAAAAATTAAATGAAAAATTTGTCCAGTACAGTAAATCTTTTGTACTGTCAATTCAGATCAGACCATTTAAATGTTTCCTTCTTTGATTAGTTGTAGAGTTTACGTCTTTCCAACTTTTGCAACATTCGTTTACCTTCTAAAACCCATCCAAACGAGGAAATTCATTTGAACTTTATGGTTTTTCTTTACAGGTAAAAAATCAACTAGTAGGTTCTTTTCAGCGTGGACGATCATCTCATTAGTTATGGTAGTCATAATTATTTCGGTTTTAGCATATTACTTATTCATGTTCTACCCTCTCGTTTGTGCGGAAAGAGGGAAGTACGACGTTATGGAAATGGCCCACGTCTGACTCTAGTAGGTAGCCACATACATACGTACTAGTTTTGCATGTAGGTACCCAGTTTTTCATTACTCATCTGCATCTCTCGAAATCTTCCATGAAGCGGTAAATGAAATATCTACAGTTGGTCGCAAGCAGAGTTGGAAGGGTAGTCATGATTACAATTACGATAATCACAGGAATTTGAGAGTTGATTACAGTTACAATCATAATCACAATTATAATTCTAACTATAATCTAAGTGTGATTACGATTACATTCGTAATCATAATTATAATTCTAGCTATAATGACACAATTTAATTGTGATTACACTTGTAATTACGTAATTGTAATTTGTCTATGATTAAGAGTATAACCAATCGTTTATAGTTGTAATCACATGTGATTACCAGTGTATAATAATCATTCTGTTGTTTCAAGTGTGATTGTAATCATATCTCAAGACCCTGTGAATATAGTCGTAATCATCATTACGGTAACGCTCAACTGTGGTCGAATGGAACACTTTCATGTCGTAAAATACCGATTTTAAAAAATATTAATGTTCAAAATCTAATGAATAGGTTGATCAAATCTTATACATTTCTATTCTGTAGGTATATTGTGTTCACGTCGACAACAATTGTATAACCACTCATTTACATATCGAGAAAATTATGTACCTGTCGTATTGTGGGATTTATATTGACGGACGCCCATCCATTCTCATCCTTCAAAAATACAAGTTGTACCCTGTCATTGAAATGTGACCCCGTCGTATCCTACGTACACTGATGTAAACATTACACTTGGTAAGGTTTCTTATGGGTCACAGAGATTATAGGTACCTTGGTGAATTTACATGATGGAACAATTGAATCTATTTATGGTACCAATAAAGTGAGTCATGAAATTTATGAGCACTTCTCGTCTCAATTATACAGGGTGTCTACATTTAAGATGGGCATAACTTCAGCGTTCGATTCTACAATGTATTTCCAACAAAACATTTCTCATAGCAATTTTTTCTTAACCCACTCAAAATGCCTTTTTTCACTTCGATTTTTTTTTTTTTTTTTTTTTGAAACTGTCATAACGCCTGTTATTAACCAAGTAAATTCAAATTCCACAACACCCCCCCCCCCACCCTTATCCACCACAACATTTCTTGCGGCATGGGAGCCTCGAATTTGAAGAGCATTCTGAAATCCATGATCTACGACACCCAACATGCGAACTCGAGTTTCAAAGCATGGGTACAATTAGTAAGCTATAAAGGAACCGAAATATTGAAAAATCGGATATTTTCCCAATATTATCTCGTCCGCTCGCCCCCTCCACATGCTAATTTTGATACTCTGGTGGAATAGTGTGCAATTTGGAAGATTTCCGAGTCGAACAAAAGAAGAAACACTCAAATCGGTTGGAAATTGAGGCCTGGGCATATTTTACAAGATTATGCCCGCAAACGCACGTATTTGAGCATTAACCCCCCCCCCCTTCCCCCCTTAAAAGGCCAAATTCGAAATTCCGGCGACGTAGTGCACAACTAGATGGTTTTCCGCGTCGAACAAAAAAGAACCAGGAAAATCGGTTGGCAATTGAAGCCTGGGCGGAGTACATAAGATTTTGCCCAAAAACGCACGTTTTTTGAGCATTAACCCCCCTTTTCCGCCCCTTAAAAGGCAAAATTCGATATTCCGGAGACGTAGTGCACAACTAGATAGGTTTCCGCGTCGAATAAAAAAAGAACCACAAAAATCGTTTGGAAATTGAGGCCTAGGCAGAGTACACAAGTTTTGCCCAAAAATGCACGTTTTTTGAGCATTAACCCCACCCTTCCCCCCTTAAAACGCAAAATTAGAAATTCAGGAGACGTGGTGCACAACTAGATAGTTTTCCGCGACGAACAAAAAAAGAACCACGAAAATCGGTTGAGAACTAAGGCCTGGGCAGAGTACACAAGATTTTGTCACACACACACAGACATTCACCTATTGTTTTTTTTTTCGCGGATTTTGGATTCAGAATGGTCTAAAACGGATTACTGTGTCGTTTTTTTTCTGTCGAGTGTTGTCCTCCTTCACCCCAGATCGATCGCATAAGGACGCCCAAGTCTTACTGTGGGACGTCCTAAAAACTTGGAAGTGAAAAAAAGGCATTTTGAGTGGGTTAAAGAAAATTGCTAAGAAACATTTTTTGTTGGAAATGCATAGCAAAATCGAACCCTTAAATTATGCCCAACTTAAGTGTAAACACCCGGTATAGCTAGTTTCACTACAAAGAACGAACAACAAGCACGAAGGCCATAACTAAAGAGACTTATAGTATTATATACTTCGGTATTTACCTATTTCATTCTGGTTTATTATTTTCAATAATGAACGTTTGAATCTGTCCATTTAACTAAGAGTCTATTTTTTGTTGGGCTGTTCCAAAATAATAAACCTGTAAGTATGGCTACGATGCACACAGTGGAGACTTATTATGTTGTAATATAAAATTGATAAATAGGTACCTACCAATGTAAAAGGAACATTTATGCCCATTGCTGTCACCATGAATTTTCAAATTTTAGGAACTTGAATAAGTATGTGATTATCAAAAATTGCATTTAATCGATCTCTCCCCTTTGGACATATGGTAAAATTAAGCCTCCTGGAAAATTACGTGATCTTCATCCCTGGCTTACATTCTGAAGTCACGAATAAGCTTTACATAAAATGAGCATTTTATGCTGAACCCTTATCGCAGCCTGAAATGTGAAATAATACTCAATGTTACGTATTTATTTTTGAAAGGGAACTACCCGGTAATGAAAGGTTTCAAGACGTTTTCCTTGCATAAAAGTACACATTTGTCGAGACTTTTTTATGATTTCGAAACTATTATCATTTTTTGATTGAGCTGAAACTTACCCGCTCCAGATTCTCATTTGATATTTTCCTTATTTGTGCTCTCTAAAAACAAAGAAACATGCTCTATGCATTCGATGATTAGTACATCGAGTTGACGAATCTCAAACTTTAATAGGTTAATTTTTAATAAATATGAATATGGTGACCGACAATAATTAGGTTTTTTAGGATTGTCACTTACTCGTTCCGAAGGTAGAAATCAAATTCATCTTTTATCTCGACTGTATTGTGTTCGGTTCCTTCGCTGTTCGGTCACCCTACTATCCTATATTTACGATACTCCGGTGATATTCTTTGTTCAAGTAGTTTAGGTCCTAACTGTTAAGTGGTGGTGGAACGCATTTATAGTTGTATTTAAATGAACTGATGTTAAAATTACTGCTTACTTATTAATGGTGATATATTTTTTATTTCTTCGCAATACCTAGGTGTTTACGTAGTACGTAATCCTATAGACTTGATAGTTTTTATGATTTTCAGACTTGATGTAGTTTTAGTGATCGATGTGTTCTTATCTCTGCATGTATTCCCCTTTCGGATTTTAATTTATATACCGACCAATTATAATACGTGTATAAAATTCTGTTTTTCAGTGAAGCTGAAAAATGTATTAGGTAGTGATGTGCCAATCGTACAAAATTAAAAGTTGTAGTTATACCTAACTAAAATTAGTAAGGTTATATGGTCTGTCTCTCATGTGCCAATGAATCAACTTCTAAATATTTTTGTGGAATACATGTCAGTAAAATAAAACTTTTATTTCGATGTTGAGTTTTGTACTGATTGTTATATTATACATCATGAATCAATTAATTACTGTTGATATAGATGGAACTCCTGACCTATTTTTATTTCCAATAAATATATATTTCGATAGAGTAAATTGTTGTTAACTATGTCCTCCTTCCCAAATCATAAAATATCGGTATGTGTATCGTACCCCCACCCTATCCTCCTCGAAATTTGATGATTCGCGTTTCAAGGTCGAATCCATAAATTGAATTGGAATAAAGAGCGGAGGGTGCTATCCAGGGAGCATTGCATGTCGTAGAGGACAATCTACACAACAATCAGCACAATCCAAGAAAATTTCATCGAATTCGGACTGGAACTTCGCATAGTTTTGCCCATTACAAGGCTGACAAACACGTAACCAAAATCGTCTGGGAAGTTTTAAAACTTGGAAAGTTGAACAATTAAGAAACTATTAAAACATGGAGTTTTTTTGTTGCAAGGATTTCACGTTTGCGGATGCGCAGAGGCTGCTATCAATCCAGGAGCGAGAATTTTCAAAATAGTCATCAAAATCTGACAGTAACTTCGTATAGTTTTGCCTGTTACAAGGATTCTCGGACACCCACACCGGCTGACAGACTCGAATTAGATTTTTTTTCAAAACCCTTGTAATTAATGTGAATGATTCTATCTTTAAAAATAGTTAGGTTCCAACCGCTTTTCACCTCTTCCAGGGGCACAACTCACAAGTAAGGAGAGCAAAACAAATTATCGGAAGAGAGCCGTTCAAATGGTTCTCACCTTTTTGTTCTCAAAATTTTGCACATAGACATCAAAAACTTTATATGAATGAATCCTACAATGTTCCTAAAGATGTGATCACTATGGAAATAGCCCCGAAATTCTGATGATGCTAAAAAGCGAAAGTGCTCTCAACCAATAAACTTTAATACGGGGAAACGCCGCTTCAATACTTCACCTCTCAACGTACTTCTCTCCTGAATAAATACCATTGGATAAGCATTAGGTCAATTTAAACCAGTTGGTGAGCGATAAAACTGTTTCACTCGATGTAATTTATTTACTAATTCAGGCAAGAACTCGTGCCCCCCCCCCCCCCCCCACGAATGGTGCCAGTCTGGCACCAAAGCGGTAATACGTCGTAACGTTGAACTTTCATCTTTTAGTTTTGGTAGGCAGTCCGTCGAAGTTAACATCCGTATTCAAGGTGAAACACGAATTATAATTCAACAGCTTACAAATTGTACCCAAGCTTTGAGGATAAATTCCCATTATACCTCTGGATTTTCATGAATTATTCTCTGTACCACCACTACTAGTTACATGGTGGTACAGAGAATAATTCATGAAAATCCAGAGGTATAATGAGAATTTATCCTCAAAGCTTGGGTACAATTTGTAAGCTGTCGAAAAATCGAAATATTGAAAAATCGGACATTTTGTGAATATTTCCCCGCACTCGCCCCCTCCCCATGCTAATTTTGATACTCTGGTGAAACAGTATAATAATAATAAAAGAATCACGCAAATTGGTTGGGATGTGAGACCCGCAAATGCTCGTTTTTTAAGCATTAACCCCTCCCCCCCTTAAAGGCAAAATTCGAAATTCCGGTGACGTAGTGCAACGAACAACGATCGTATTTTAGTCAGGTGAAATTTGAACAGAGATTAGGCGATTCACACCGTGTTTCGGATTTATCTTAAATCCAACCCATAAGTGCTCGCAGGGAGCGAAAGGTTTGTCCTACACAGCTCTGGGTAGTCTCGTTCGGTCTTAAAAATCAAATAATATTTAGAATTACTTAAAAACAATAGGTACCTCATTGAAAAAATCGAATTCAAAAGTTCTTGAGCTACGGCGTTTTGAGAATTTCCACCTTTAGAAGTGATTGACATCAACCAAAAGCTTCGAGGCAAAACTAGACCTCAAATGGAACCACCAAACTTCATCAAAATCGATCCTTGGTATAAGGAATGTGCGGACAGACAAAATAATTTTTATTCGATTTTTGGGTTCTACGTACCTTGAAACGTTAACCAACAAATTTTGAGGGGCGATTAACTTTTTCCTTGTTGATTCCGAAGGTGCATTATCGAAAATAATATACCAAAAACTAAACGTAGGTAGGTACCTATAGATTTAAAAAAATAAATGATACCGGCAATAAGTGGCAAGAAGCTGCCCACGAACTTTTAACCAATGAATTACTGCATTCTGCACTCAATATAAATTTTGAGATTTTCGGTATCGTTGTTTCGTCATTCAGTAGATTCATTTCAGTAGATAGTTTTCCGCGTCGAACAAATTAAGAACCTCGGAAATCGGTTGAAAACTAAGGCCTGGGCAGATGACACAAGATTTTGTTACACACACAGACATTTACCTGTGGTATTTTCGCGAATTTGGATTCAGAGTGGTCTAAAACGGATTAGTGTGATGTTATTTTTTTCTGTTGAGTGTTTTCCAACTTTACCCTAGATTAATCGCATAAGGACGCCCAAGTCTTAGTGTGGGACGTCCTAAAAAGCCATAACCAACACAATAATCCATGCGTTTGAGCGTCATGTAGGGTTGTAGGCACGAAAGATTCAGAGATCTAAATAAAATTGCATTTATTATAAAGAGAAACAACTTCCTATCACAATTTCAATCATGATATAGATAGATTGATCCTTTATACACTACATGGATCGACGTAATTCGGTTACATACAAGTTGTATTTTTTAAGAAACAATGTGGTTGGTTTTTTCAAAAATTTCCCTCTACAACCCCATTAATTCATTATTGCCCGACATCCACATGAACGTAAAAAATATATCAAATCAGGTCTTTTAGTAAATTCTAATATCACGATTTTACAGATGTTAACTAAACGTAATCCTATGTACAAGTTTACAAATATGGATATATTGACTTTAAAGTATCACTCATTAGACTATTCCTACTTTTATTGAAATAACATTACACGCTTTAGTATTTCGTGGATATTGACCAACTTCGTAAAAGTAGAGTGGGATTTACATAGGTACCTATAAGACTTATAGGAACTTTACTTAGTAAAGTTCCAACGGTTTTATTTTTCATCGAATTATGTTTCGTCGTACATTGAGGACGGAAAACAATTTTTAATTATGTAAGATGAGTTGTCACTTTTAAAAGTTCAACAGTATTTACTTTGTACACGTCATGCATGAAAACTATTTTGGTAAATAGGTATCTTAGAACTAATCAGGAATAGGTTGTAGGTACCACAATTAGTATACTTTGTTGCCCTTTTCTGATATATGTTATTTTATACAGGAAGTAATGTTCAATCTTTCAGAACGATAGATAGAAAGGTTGAAGTTACCTGTTAGGTAACTAGTTAGGAAGTTACATAGGAAAGTACACCAATTTTAAAGTAATGTAAGAATCTAGTGGTTTTCGATAGCCAATTCCCATCAGCCAATTCAAGAACTCAATCTACACAAGTCGTGAAACAAACAATTTGTCGAACCTATACAATGAGTAAGTAAATTTCGTGTTGCACGTATTACAAAATAAATAAGTCATTGTCGTTTTTATGAGAACCAAACCAAAAATGGTTCCGTCTGTAAATACAATGGAATTGACAAGTTGCTACGTACTTTTTCTACGTATTATTCCCTGCCCTCCAATAAATTTGGAAGTAGCAGTCCTTGCGACTAATTATGATATTTTAATGTGAAAAAATTTGGAAATTGTATACTTGCTCAAAATATATTAGGTGGTCTGGGTATAATTATTATTTATAGATAGGTAGGACCGCGAACTACCGTTCTGTAGGTAGGTAATGTTAGTTCATTAAATAATGTCAACATTAATTAATTAATGTAGGAAGTAAGTAAGTAAGTAGGAAACTACCTACTTATTTCAGTAAGTTAATCTCAATTTTATTAGAACTGTTTTCACACCCTCAGTAGGTACCTAAGGACTTCTCCCCAATTTGCTATTTTCGATAGATTGGCACAAGTACGTTCAATTATCCTCAGTTGATTTTTTTTAAACCGTCCATATCTACCACTAGCTGTGTAACTGGATTTTTAGGTACACCTATGTCAAAAAATAAAAAAAATTTAGTTCCCAAATACCTGGAATCCTGCTTGAAAACCAAAATCTAGAGTTCTACATTCGATGTAGAAAATTCTTAGTGTTCACCAAGTATAGAATTTTTATTTTAGTTATCATCATCATCTTTGAAAATAACGTTCTAGTACTACGCAGTACTGCTATGACTTGATAATTACCTACTTCACTTTTATGAAGATTTATGAACAATTTGACTAATGTTCAGCTACGAAAGAAGTGGAGAAATTTTATGATGTTCCAAATTATGGACAAAGCTTGTGTTTTTCCCTGAAAGTACGAGTATAAGCCTGGGAACACAAGAACATTTCCGTCCTCAGAACTTACACTTTCTTCCAACATTATCAACTTCTGGTGGTTTTGAAGGTTCCTGCTTTTACTTCTTCAGATCGTTTCTAAGATCAAAAAATTTCGTTTGAGTCAAACTTTAATATACAAAACGCTGTCTACTTCCACGAAAGATATTTCGTTTTCTTTTTACTCGTAAATAGAAAACATTTCATCAGCTCCATTTCCATTATTGAAAAGGGTTACACAACTGTAATTCTTGAAATTCAGTTCGGAGAAGTGTAAAACATCCGGGATTCCTTTCAGAAAGTGTATTATTGACAAATAGTACTTATTCTAAGATGTAGGTAATTCCATTGTTTCCTTACTTCTGCCTCCCGAAAATTTTGATTCCATTTGGAATGAAATAATTACAAAGTTGATAAAGTTCTTTTTTCGATAGTGTCATTCTCCCGACTTGGTAAACCTATATTAGATATGTTGTTAGTGCTGATCAAGCCTGGAGAACAAGTACAGCTCTCTTGGATAAGGCTTTATGGCCAGCAGCTCCACGCGGTTCTAAGCCCAGCTCTCCTGGCGTATGTCATCCCACGAAACGTCGTCGTCGTCTGCCGCCTCCAGGAGTGACGCGCCCCTGCTGAGATGCCCGCGCAGGGGTCACCTGACTCTACCGGACGGTGAGCGCAAATGCGACCTGATGAGGCCAGTGCGGTAGTCGAGCTCTGGTCGCTGCTGACCCGCCGTCACCCCGCTGGCACCCCTTCTGCTCCACCTGGGTGAGGGTCCGACCGGAAAGGGATAAAACACGATGGAAACAATCATGTGGTACCTTTTAGGCCAGACCTATGATCAACGATTGCCTACCTCCAACCTATGCAGTGGTTAGGTATATGTAGAGGGACTAATTGATTATTACATAATGCTAGTAGCAATTCATCAGTAGGTAAAGTCATATTTATGAAGTCTGGTGATTGAAAATACCTATTCAGCAGGTACGGAACTAGTATTCTCACACTCTTTAGACTGTGACGACTTTGATTGGTTACTAAGTAACGGGAAGGCGAGAGGCAATGGATCGGTACCAGAAGCGGTGAGGTATGTACCGCAAAACTCTGTATTTAGTGGAAAAGAATCGTGGAACTTCCTGGGCTGAAACTATCCCATTTCCGGCCACTGATGCGTTTTCGCTTCGACTTTTTTCTTAATTTTGAAAATAGTGGAAAATCTTCATAGAACAATTTTTTTCGTTCATGCTGTTCCTATACTCGTCAAAAAAAATTCTTCGACATTCAGGAGCTCGATGCGACTTTGGCATTTTTTTTTTTTTTTTGAAAAGGAGGCCTTTTGGCCGAAAGCATGATTATGGTGGCCCAAATTCGATCCTGGGCGATTGAGCGAACATCGATTTGGAAGACTGAGGCCTCTTGAATCCCATTAAAATGTGAAATTCATAAAATTTGGAGCATTTTCGCTCTCAATTGGTGAGCAAATTATGCCTTATTTCGGCCGCCATCTTGTAAAAGAGTTCATCCTCCTCCTCTCACTTCTCTGTTATTTCAACCCTTGGCTTGAAATGGGTTAAACTACCCTCCAGTTGCTCAAAGATCTAACTGTAATAGAATCATCTAAATCTGCCCATTATTGACTGAAATATCAATAATACAAAAAAGGATCAGGCATTTGACGAAGTCAGTTGGTAAATTCAAACGTTCCTACATCCGCTTCAAAATGGTTGGAATTTCATCTTATGTAGTGATGTTAAAGGGGATCCATCACTATGTTTCAACTGTACCACCATATAATGTACATACTTTGAGTATGGCTGATTCAGCCGTTTGGGCAAGGTATTCTGTTGGTTCAGCCTTTAAAATTAATCTGTCGGTGGTGAAATTTATTAGGGATCGTCCAAGCTCTAAGAACTCACCTACTTTACAAAGCCTTTGAACATTCCCGCAAATTAGACTAATCATTTGTATCGAGCTCACATAGACATCAAGGAGGTCTCAGTCGGTCGCCGTTAGTTCCTCGTTCCGGGTTAACATTTCCGTAAACAATAATTGCCAGAAAAAACTAACCATATGAACGGTTTTTCCCATTTTGGTTTATTATTTTCAATAATGAACCTATGGAATCGACCAAGAAAAAATTTGTTTAACCCCCTCAAAATTTGTTGGTTTACGTTTCAAGGTACGTAGAGTCCGACAATCGAATAAAACAATTCCGTCCGCCGTACGCGGCACTTTCCTCACCCAGCATTGGCCGATTTTATGAAATTTGGTATGTGGTCTCCATTTGGGGTCTAGTTGTGCCCCAAAGATTTTTGTTGATGTAGGTCACTTCTAAGGGTTAAAAAATAAGGGTTGAAATTTTGAAAACGCCCTAACTCAGAAAATTTGTATATAAAGGTATTGTTTTTCCATCAATTTAAGATAGTACAGAATTTTTAGAATTTTTTGAGACCACGCGGAGCCCTGTAGGACAAACCGTTCGCTCCCTACGAGAATTTAAGGGTTGGACGTACGATAAATCAGAAACACGAGCGTGAATCGCAAAAGATGCCTAATCTCCGTTCAGATTTTAGCTGACCGAAATGCGATCGATTTTTTTTTTTTTTTTTTTTCAAGTTGGTTGCTGGTGACAATTTCAAAGCCGTGTTCTTTGCAGACGAGTGATCTATATAGAAAAATAATAAACCTTTGTGTAATAATTTGCAGCTTTTCCTCTGGTAATTATTGTTCGAAATTGATGACTCCAGTGGCAATCTTTTAGTTTTTCAATTCCCTACTGCTGCACTAATGAATTTCAAAAATCCTTGAACATTTCAAATTTAGGTGCAACTTTTAAAGTTTTAGCGCCTAACCCGAAACAAGGAACGAATGGCGACCGACTGAGACCCTCTGAACTATTGATTTAAAAAAGAGAAAATTGTAAACTTGTGTTATCGGTATAACTTAACATTGGTAATCAAAATTGATTTAAATTAATAAATTGGGTGAATTCTCATTAGCATTATGTAAAAATTCCATTCGTACCCTGAGCAAGGCTTGAAAATTCCACTTTCCACAATAATTTCGGTATACATTTTTAAAGATATCACTACCTACTCTATTGGAGAACATACCTATTTCGTCAATATTGATTTATTCCAATTTCAAGACAATCATTATAAGAAGTATTATTTTGTTCTTTCTCGTTGTATGTTTCGAAAAATGGAACTTTCAGCGAGATATTTTCATGGGCACCACATAAATATAATCCTAAAAACACTTTAAATAGTTTAATTTTCTTAGTTACCTACGCAAAGAAAACTTGTCTCCAAACGAGAATTCATGGAGTTAAATACACAAAGAAAGATGATGAAGAAATAAGATGAAGGAACACAATTATATTCTTATTTGGAGATTAAGTAGGTAGGCATCTGTTACAATGATATCCTCGATTAAATCAAAAGATTGTTATGTGGTTCGAAAAAAATAGTAGAAAGATGACGAGGACATTTATATATCCATTTTTCTTTCAAATAAAGTGATTTGAGTTGTAAAAAATTCATAGTAGGGCTTGAAGTATCAGTGATATTTTAATCGAATAGGTATTTGAAGAAATGGGTGTAGACCTATTCTAACATCACGATATCACAGAAGAGAGGACAATATGAGACATGCAATTCGTTCAGTAAAAATTAAAACACACCAAACCGACTTTCTATTATATGAACCAAGGCAACGAAAAACTACCGCATGTTTCCTGCATGACACATGAAAAGGTAACAAAATTAAGATTTTAATCGAATGTAAGCCGGGAGAATAGAGGACTGGATATAGTTTTTTGGTCTGTCAAGAAACTTTATGGGAAATCTTACCTTTGTACCTCGAACTTGTGAGGAACTGCTGAGAACTTCCCATAACCAAGCTAATGTGATGTTTCCACGAGGGGGAGGTGTTCTCTTCTGAAGCAACAGGATCTACTTATACGACAGGCACATACAGTACAAACAAACAAACACACACAAACGTACAAACGTTTTCTTTTTCAAATAGATATGAAAAAAGGGTGGAAATTGTCAAATTAATGTATGAGTCAAACATCTTAATATGGAGCTATAAAGTGGGAGATGGTGTTTTGAATTACGAATGTGTGAATTTGAGTAATACGTGTCTACTAAATTTTATCCTAAGTCTCTCGTCTTATTCCCAACCGTTGAAAATCCCACGATTTACTCGTAGGTGTATTTCCACCTTTTATTAGGTGACACGATTTATGTTGTCAACTATCAAAAAACTTCTGAACCTACATTAGGAGAACTATAAGTGGAAGGAACCAATTCATGAAATTATGCAGTCTATTGCAATATGAATATCCTATAAGTGGTAAAGAAATAAAAAATCTTAAGTAAAGAGATGAAAAATTCGCCAAATATGGACGTTTATTTTTTAGTCCTTTCAATATCTAAAACGCTATTAAAACCCAAATTGGAATTAATTGTTGTTATTCTGTTCTAGTCTATTAGTTCAAAAAGGAAGTTAAATCGTTAGTTTTATCACTATAATAATATGTAAGTTGGTACTCGAAGAACAGCTTTTATCATTTCAAACTAAACCAGTGTCGAGGCTTCCGTTACCCCACAATCATAATAGATTAACGAATTTATACCTACCTAACAATTTTCAGGAATGGTGTAGTAAATACGAAGCATCATACCCGAAGTTAACGTAATGTCTTTGTAGGTATCATAGCTGACGGTGGGAGAGACGTGAAAAAAGTTATGGCAGGTCGTGTCGATCACAAATTAAATTTTTGGGTAGGTATCATTTTACGAAGAAGATTGGAAATTCTAAAACTAGTAATAGAGAGTCAATCGCTGTTAATTTGCTTGATCTTCAACTCACGTCTTTCTTAAGCTATTTACAGCTTGATATTTATGGGTAGATTCGTATATTCCTCGCTTTGAGGTCTTTACCGAGAATTCGGATTTGTAGACTGCAAAGATTGATGGTTGTTGTAGTGGTACACAACAACAACAACAGCATACCTATAATTTTTCTAGGTTTAAAAGAATTTTTATCTGTTCATTAAACTGTAAAATTCAACTATTATAAGGTTCACAAATCAAAATTAATTTGATATAACACAATTATTTATTTTGGAGATTTATAGCACTAATTGAGAATTTCAGGTTTTTGGTTTATTATTTTCAATAATGAACCTTCGGAATCTAGCAAGGAAATATGTACAAAACCCCTCCTCAAAATTTGATGGTAATTTCAAGGTATGCAGATGTAGAATCCAAAAATCTAATAACATTTTTGGTAATAACCTTTGGAATCGACCAAGAAAAAAAAATTGAACACCCCCTCAAAATTTGATGGTTTACGTTTCAAGGTGCGTAGAATCCAAAAATCGAATAAAAATTTGGTCGTCCGTCCGCCGTACTTTTGCCACTTAGCAATGACCGATTTTGATTAAATATGGTATGTAGGCTCCATTTTGGGGTCTAGTTGTGCCCCGAAGATTTTGGTTGATGTAGGTCACTTCTAAGGGTTCAAAAATGCATTTTTAAATTTTGAAAACGCCCTAGCTAAAAAAATTGTGATATAAAGGTATTGTTTTTCCTCCAATTTAAGATTCTATAGAATTTTTTGAGACCACGCGGAGCTCTGTAGGACAAACCGTTCGCTCCCTACGAGAATTTAAGTGTTGGACGTACGATAAGTCAGAAACACGAGTGTGAATCGCAAAAGAGGCCTAATCTCCGTTCAAATTTTAGCTGACCGAAATGCGATCGATGTTTTCCTTCATGTTGGATGGTTGGTGGCTTTGCAGACGAGTGATCAATATAGAAAAATAATAAACCATTGTGTAATAATTTGTAGCGTTTTCCGTCTGTTCAGTCCTTTTTCTTTATTGAAAACCATACTTCGTGGATTTCCCCCAGCAAATAGTTTTTCCACTGCGCCACTTAACTTCGATATTTATTGTGATTATCTGATATTAACTGAGTTAGTCAGTATAATTGAATAAATTGCATACAGTATACGAGGTAGCTACATATTTGGTCTTTTATCGATGTGGTTTACCACACTTCACGTCCGCGGCGTTTTTTCGTTTCCATGGACCAATCAGCTCAAAAACTTTGATAAATAGGTAGGTATTGTTTTTTAAATTTATTCAAAGAAGCGAAGATTTTAAATGTTTAGTTGACATCTCCCAGAGCTCTGTAGGACCAACTGACCTCTTAATGAGGATAATTAACTACTTGGTAAGTGAATGTTCCATCAATATAGGATAGCGATGCATTTTTAAAAACGAATGAAACCGCCCAGCCAATCAACAAATAGCAATTATTGTGAAATTTATCAGGCCCAGGAATATTCCCTTAGCCTGCCCCCTCTCCCTACCTACCAATGTCCTTTGAAGGGGTTATTTGGGCCGTTGTAGGAGATTAATTGTCTCCGTTATTCCGTAGGTTGGATGAATGATGAATCAGTAACACGAGTCTGAATAGCATATGAACGTTCACTGACGGAAATGAGGCAAATTTCCGCGGATCAAGTGCGATTTTTTCCAGACGGGCGATTTCTAAAGAAAAATCACAACCCCCATTGTGTAATAATTTGCAGCGTTTTAATATTGTAAAATTGTATACGTCAAAAATATGAATTATTAATATAAAACTAAGAATTTATTTATAATTTATATTGGTATATAAGGATGCTCAACGCAACTATTAATAATTTATAGTGATATTTGAGGATGCTCAACACAACTAAATGCTCGAAGCATGAGTTGTTGCCGCGCTGCAAATAGGAATGTTAGCGTGACATGCTCACATTGTGAAGTGACATGAACCACAACGTCATGTACCTTATTCTTTGTACCTACCGTTCACTTTCATTCGAATTTACCAACGGTAGTTTGAAAATTTATTGTTTGTTTGAGTGGTTTTTACGACTTGAAGTAGTTTTCTTAACTCTCGTTAGTAGCAGGCACTCCTTGATAATTTTATACTGGGATTTTTGTGAAATAGCCTTCAACATTTTCATTTAATTCAGTCGTGAATAAGCATAAGCAATAGGTACATGTCTATACCTACCTACATTTTCTTCTCTACTTTACTTAAAGAAATTCGTGTTCTCTCACGGAGGCACCTAAATTTAATTTGTAAATTATTTTGATGTTCTAGTCAATAAAATTTAAATTTTTCCAGTAGCTGAATTCTGAAAGCTATGGTTGGACGTAAGTACATTGCTGATTGGTAAGTGATTGCGATAAATGTGTACTCATATGTGAACAATTCATGATTTGTGTAAGCTGTGTTCCATGAAGCCGAGTGCATTCATGTTGGGATAGAAAACTAGTAAGAAGATTTTGAAAAGACTCGCAATTTCGACGAAATCTGGAACTTTTTATGAAAGGCGATTAGTTTCTACACCATTATGTGTATTGAGATTCAGAAATAGTATAATTGAGTAGAATTAAGAATGTTCCCCTTCAAGAATCAACCCTCCTCCTAAGGTTCCTAACTAATAATATTGCTTTTGTGATGAAGTTATAAACTAAAGCGTAATATTGCAAGATGCTTGGTTCCCAAAGATTTGAGAGTAGCCATTATGAATCTTTATTTCTCTAGTAGCATAATTTATGATCATCTACTTCTAACATCCAACTATAACTAATTGCACACTGCTAGAGATCTACCTATTTACAAAATTAGCGCAATTTATTCATTCGCTCGTACAACTAGAGGTTCCGAGAAAATAAGTTGAGGCATTTAAAATAATTAATCAATTATTGTGTTATGAAGGAAATAACAAGGAACGTTTGAAATTATTAGGGATTAGAGATGGAGTTGAGTTTTGTCGTTGTTATTTTTCACTGAGCTGTAGTAATCCTTGTTGGCAAACAATCTGCAGGGGAACGAACAGTTTTGTGTGGTGGAAAACTATCAATATGTTTCTGATCTTCAAGGGGTAAGGAAGTGAAAGATTTCGTTAATATTCACTTTTGGTGTGGTCTGTGGTCTTTTTATTGTTTCTGATTCTCTTTTTTTATTCCTTCGTACTATCCTTAATTGACATTTTAAATTTCGAAAACTTTTCCACCAATTTAGAATTGTACCTAAATATCAATTGTTGATGTCTCTGAAGAATTTAAACATAGAAAGAATGTCGGATCCCTTGTAATGTAGATGTTTGTAATGCAAGAAAAAGTGGTTAAACTAGAAAAAGTAGAGTTGTCCTTTGGGTATTATTTACTTTGGAGTAACTTAAATTTTGAAAAGCTGTCCCATATATTATAATCAAATCGCTGTCGAACCTACCACCTTCACAAAAAGTTTTTAAAACTTCAAAAGGGAAAAATACGGTGAGACCCTTCATCCATACCTCATAAGAATTACAGTGAACTGAATCCTATGTACGAAATGTCTAACATGAATTCAACAGAGGATACTAGAACATTCATCTCTCCCGCCTTTAGCAATAGTTGGGTCAAGGGCCTCCATCCTTCCCGGTAAATATCTATGCTATCTCTATAGTGTCACCTAAAGCCAACAATTCCCCTGAAAATGTATGTGACCTAGTAACCATAAGGACCTCGCATCGTTTACCTAGGAGGATGGCATACTGTGGGTACCAAATGGCTACGAGAGTTACCTAATTGAGTTACCTAAATGCATCGTTCACACAGCTGATTAGGACCACCTCCAGTGTTCCTAAGAAAACTGAGCCCCAAATGCTATCACTTCAAGATGAGCAAGAGAATCTCTTGAAGAGATAAATTAGCTTTAATGCACACATCTGACTCCTCCAATCACTTCCAGTGATCCCCAAGAAGCACATTGAAAAAATGTACATGAGGGAAGTCAGATCTACAAATCACACTTCATGTACCACTTCCTCCAGATTACATCCAGAGGACTCTCTGAGGCTGACCTCTTCCAATAAGTCACTTCTACTGGCCTCCTTGAGACTCAGTTCCAAATTTCTGTGTTTTAAATATTAGCTATTTCAGGGCGTCGAACATTAGCTCTTCAAGATGGGTCAGATATAAGTTGGCTTCAACGTTCACGTAGCTGATCTGACTCAGCGTGGAGGTGCCATCATGTTCTTTAATAGATTCTGCCCAGATTAGCTGATTCACTTTCCACTCGAAAGTCTCGTCGGGCACCTAGTGACCCTGCCGGTCTCATCGAGGTTTTCAGCTTGACGCCCCTGATAAACAGGAATCATTTGAGTAGTCGAATGTTTGCATGGAAGCCTGCCACTATACGCTTAAAAAATTTCGTCACTTACCGAGATTTCACTATTTAGGGATTAACGAAGATACGTGAAAGATGGCAATCTCCCGAACTTGAAATCTGTGTTTCCAAATTCCTATTTCCTATATCCATTTTCCTATTTTGGTTTATTATTTTCAATAATGAACCTTTGGAATCGACCAAGAAAAAAAAATTTTTAACACCCCCTGAAAATTTGACGGTTTACGTTTCAAGGTACGTAGAATCCAAAAATCGAATAAAAATTTGGCCGTCCGTCCGCCGTACGCCGTACGCCGTACGCCGTCCGCCGTACGCCGTACGCGGCACTTTTGCCACTTAGCATTGACCAATTTTGATGAAATTTGGTATGTAGGCTCCATTTGGGGTCTAGTTGTGCCCCGAAGCTTTTGGTTGAGGTAGGTCACTTCTAAGGGTTCCAAAATCAATTTTGAAATTTTGAAAACGCCTTAACTCAAAAAATTTCGATATAAAGGTATTGTCTTTCCTTCAATTTAAGATTCTATAGAATTTTTAGAATTTTTTGAGACCACGCGGAGCTCTGTAGCACAAACCGTTCGCTTCCTACGAAAATTTAAGTGTTTATTTTGAAATATATATGTATACAAATCAAAACACGAGTGTGAATCGCAAAAGAGGCCTAATCTCCGTTCAAATTAGAGCTTATCGAAATGTAATCAATAGTTGGTGATTTTATTTTTTTTTTTTAATTTTGTTTTGATTTTTTTTTTTTTTTTTTTTTTGATTTTTTTTTCCCTTCATATTGGATGGTTGGTGATTTTGTAGACGAGTGATCTATATAGAAAAATAATAAACCATTGTGTAATAATTTGCAGCGTTTTCCTATTTACTGGAATTTACTACTTCTTTTGCACCTCATATAGGGATTAACCTAAATTTCACCTACACTACTTTTGTACAATGTGGTATAAATTATGTGCCAGAAGTGCATGTTGCTTCAAGCTGGCAGTGAACACATTTTCATATAATTCTTCGTACCTAAATTATTGATATATGTAACCCCTCCCCCTAGTAAACCTCGAAAAACTTGTCTAAATTCCTACCTAATAATCTCTTTATCAACAAGAGAACATAGTCCCTTTTAATGTCACTTCACAGATTCCTGGCATTCAGCCTTTTGGTGTCACCCTTGAATCTACAGCTAGGTACCTTAAAAATAAAACTAATCATCATTGTAGAAAATGGTTGAAAATCCCAGATATTTTTTTTTCATTTTGAGAGAAAACAAATTTTAATACAAAACAATTATTTCAAGCTCGTTTTTCTAGGGAAAAGTACCTACCTACTTTGATGCTGTTTTGATTAATCCCGCGACGTCCACAATACGTCCAGAGCTTGTCTTTCCGTCCGTCGTTGTAGCGTTGGGGTTACGTGATGTATAAAGAGTCCCCTATTCCACTTGTATTTCATCTCGATATTTAATATTTTTAAATAAATGTATTGTAAAATGATGTGGTGCAAACCTCGTGTTCATGCCAAGTGTTGAGAGGAGAGTGTTTAAGTGTTTTGATGTGAGACACGGTGCATGCTCCAAGCACATCATGCATCAAACAGACCCTTCTTTTACCACACTCACCTCGCACTGTGGGTCAGAAGGATGATGTTTCTGGAATAAATAAAACATGACTGTCTGCAAAATTGTATTCTTTAAAAGACTTGGTCATGATGAAACCCTTTCAATTTGAGTGTAACACTCATTGTTTCGTTTTGATTACCCCCTAATAATTAACTATGCAAGGAGGAGAATCCTGCACAAAGCATACGGCGTTGACATTTTAATTAATCTGCCTAAGCTTATTTTATCTGAATGTTGTCTAGTATTGAACCTATAGTAGACAATACTTGGAAAGAAACCATAAAGGCATATGGATAATAATTAAGTAATTCTAGAGAAACTGAGATCACAGATTAGGTAAAGTCGAGTTATGATCATAATGGTCTCATAAAAGTAAAATGAAGCCGTTAAAATTAGACTTAGAGGGATCGTAGATGACCAATAAATTTCTTTAAACGAGAAAAAAACTGAAGAGCAGGAAGGACGTTGAAATTTATTTTAAAAAATCCCGGTTTATTGAAAATAAACATTGGCTAATTTAATGTATCATTCTTCTCTTGTGAACCTTTGAACACCACATAAATAAAATTTGAAAATTTAATTTAAAACCCTATAAATGATTAGTACAATTTTAAATTTCAAATATTTTAAATTCCATATTTAAAATTGCATTAAAAAAATTAAAATTTTACTATGGAATATAAAATATTTGAAATTTAAAACTGTACTAATCATTCATAGGGTTTAGCTTAGCTGGCTTTAGCTTAGCTTACTTTTTTAAATTTTTAATTTAGAATATACAATTTGAATGTTGAGTGAATTATAAACAGAATGCCGCTGGCCTTCGGGAGGTTGTTTATTGTTAATAATTATTATTGGTCCAAAGAAGTCATTGTCGAACATTACTTCTTAAATCAAGATTTGAAGACTTTTTCGGATTTTTGCTTAAATGGAGTAGTATAGTATGTAGGTACCAACTGCGTTTTCTGTGGGTGTCTTGTTTTGATGTGTCAAATCAACGATTCGATACATAACAATTGAACCTTTTGTTTTAAATTACATATATATCTGCATCTTGAGTAAATTAGATACCATTCATCCTTGCCTTGTGCAGTACTCCATATGAATAAATGTATGTATAGAAACTTTCAGACTTCAATAATATTCTTCTTCACTCTGTTACTAACATTTCATCATTACCAAGCAGCGCAGAGTCGCATGTCTTCTCATTGTAGGTTAATTTAGTGTTGGTATATCATGTTAGTATTCAATTTACCTCAACTTAACATGTTGGTAGGCATTTTACGAAGTGAAACAAAAAAATTAAATAGGTAGAAGTGGGTGTATTTTTTTAAAAAATAAGAAAAGAAAAGAAATTAAGAATTTCTTACATTGAAAATAAATCTGGATTATCATTGTTGCTACTTCAATCTATTACTACCACAAGCTTTATAAAATGAGAAAAATAAGGAAAAAGAGTGAGTCGTTAAATTGGCTTTATTTTGTTTGGATTGTTATATACATTTTGGAAATTCTAATTAAGTATCGACTGAATCTTCTTGAAGAAAGCGTAGTATTATAGGGATGTTTCTAAAGGGGTTTCTGCTAGTAATGAAAATACAATTATTGTTACCCTAAGAACCTTTCTTTACTAACATGTCCAAGTACAAGCAGATTAGTTTATGATCACTTTCAATCACTTTTGATCCTTCAGCCTGAAGACTACCATCACCTCCATCTACAAACCTGCGGTTAGATCCTAACTAACTTCCCTGACGAAAATTGAGATTAATTTTTGAAATTATGAAAACAAAATTATACATTCAAACATATTATTTAGTAATGCATGCATTCCAGGGGACGTCCCATTAGATAAGCAATAGATCAATTTAAACCAGTAGATAAGCTATAAACCCGAGTTCACCTCCCCTCCCCCCCCCCACCACCAATGGTGCCAGTCTGGCACCAAAGCGGAAATACGTCGTAACGTTGACATCCGTATTAGAAGTGAAACACGAAAAATCCCACGAAATATGCGGTTTATGGCGTCCTGGCACCATGGTGGCACCACTATTAGTTACATGGTGGAACAGAGAATAATTCATGAAAATCCGGAGGTATAATGAGAATTTTTCCTCAATTTCGAAGCTTGGGTAGGTACATTAGAAAGATATTAAGGAACCGAAATATTGAAAAATATAATATTTTGTGAATATTATCCCCCCCCCCCCCGACTCACCCCTCCCCTTGCGAAATAATTACCCTCCCCTTACAAAAAATACTCTGGTGAGTGATAAAGAGTAATTTGGAAGATTTCTGAGTCGAACAAAAAAGAAACACGCAAATCGGTTCGAAATTGAAGTCTGAGCAGAGTTTACAAGATTATGCCTGCAAACGCACGTTGTTTAAGCATTAACCCCCCCCCCTTTTCTCCCCTTAAGAGGTAAAATTCAAAATTCTGGTTACGTAGTGCACTACTAGATAGTTTTCCGCGTCGAACACAAAAGGAACCACGAAAATAGGTTGAGAACTAAGGCCTGGGCAGACGACACAAGATTTTGTCACACACAAACAGACATACACCTATGGTTTTTTTCGCGGATTTGGATTCAGAATGGTCTAAAACGGATTAGTGTGTGGTTATTTTTTTTCTGTTGAGTGTTGTCCAACTGATGATGATTGTTACGAGTTAATGAAAATTTCAGTATGCTAGTACCCTCCAAATTTGAGCGAAATCGGACGGTTAGAGGGGAACCGACGATACGATCGTAAATAAATTCCTGTTATCTATTCGCTGTCCATAGATTTACTAAGGGATCGTCTACTATCCCCAGCTATATTAACAATCTTCCCCAACCAGCACAATACCAGAAAATGTAATCAAAATCGGACTGTAACTTGGTACAGTTTTGCCAGTCACAAGAATTTGCGGACACAAAGACTTACTGTCAGTCACACAGACACAAAACAAAATTGTTCAGGAAAGTATAAAACTTGAAATTCGAGTAGAAAGTCTCTGGTCATTGGAATGTCTCGGTATCAAAAGTGATTGAAAAGAACTACACAGTATAATCCACTATTACGAGATGTGTGCGCTTTTTATGCAAGGGCGTGATATCATCAGGGGCCCCACAACTGAAGCACCAGTCTCATTAGACTCGCTGGTATTGAAGGATTCCTACATAAGATACATAACTGTACCTAGTTAAGGAGATTTTTAGGGGCTCGAATTAAAATATTTAAACTCTACTCAAATTTACTCTGGTAAAGCATCATGCAGTATTGGAATGATGCATCATAAAGGAAAATACGTGTGAGTTGTACAGTTTATGGGATGAACCTACGGATCACCTTAATGTCTGTGGTACCTATTAAATGTAGATAGATTACTTTCGCCAATTTGTCGTTAGGCTCGATTTTGAAAAAGGGATTGCACATAATAATGTAGTGAGGCTCTCGGAAGTTTTCAACTTTAAAGTAAGTTCTTTAAAAAAGTAACATTTATTATTTTCTTAGCCAATCCAGATTTTTTGCGTGCGAAGTACACTGTTTCAAAATTTGAATTTTTCATTATTTAAAAATGGGTAGAGATACAAACGGTTAAAATCTTTAGGTCACCCAAGAACAGGTGGAACTAACCAAATACTTCTTTATTATTATGAGTTTTTACGATTTCTTCTTTAATATTAAAACAAAACTGCAACAACTAGTTATTACTGATTTTTAGGAAGAGAACAGTGAGAGTTTTTATAGAAGTTGTGAGCATTATTCATTTGATGATTATACTAAAGTCTTTTGATTATTTCATCTCTTGTTTAACCTTAATCCATATAAGATTCGGTCGATGTTTTCGGTTGTATAATCATAATTTTATGACGTGATTGGTGTTTTGCACTCTGAGAAGCAGAATAGAAAGGAAAACTTGAAAAGAACTCACCGAAAGACGTAACATTGTGCATTAGTTGGAAAATAAATGAATAAATCGGGGGAAAAGCTTGATGTGGTGAAAATAGTTTGAAGAAATTCTCAGTAAATCGGAAAAAAAGTAAGATGCACTACCAGAAAGATTCATGATAGAGGAGTATAAAATATATACACTACCAGTTCCACCCATAATTTGATAACGGTAGTTAGATTGTGACATTACCTAAGGAGGCGAGTGATGTAAGTTGGCCAGTTATCGGGAAACATGACGAGGAAGAACCCAATTGCGATGAGAATCATACCTGCGAGCTTCATACCGAAGAATTGTGAGTGATAGAAAACGACGTCAAGGGCTGAAAACATCCGAGTAGATAAATACATAAAGTTCAGTTACATTACACATCTATTCAATGTATTACTTCATTCGATATTATGTATGAACTCGGAACTCCCTAACTTAGAAGACGATAAATCATCAGATGATTGTGGTCAGTCACGTCACAGAGTTACGTCATTGCATAGTTCAATTTATTGTTAAAGGTGAGGCATTCTACAGTATACAGCAAAAGGACCTTTGCACATTATTCAATACTCTTTATAGTTATGAAAAAAAACGCTCCCTGAGTTAATTATGATGTTAAACAGAATGATACTCAAGAATTTTGTTATCATTCACTTACATAATAATCGTAAACGGGAAAATGTACGATTATCTATCAGAAGAGTTCAAGTCAAGATCTCAAATCAAAAGTCAATGAAATGTCTTTGAAGACAAAAAACTGCGTAGTAGAAGGCAATACGTTCCAGTGGCTAACAGCGCTACCATTGAAATTATATTGCTCAGCAGTTCAGGGATACTCTCTACCAGAAATACCGCTTGAAAAGAAGTGACAACGTTTTTCCGGTAGACGATAGGTAAGTAGGAGCAGGAACAATTACACTTACCTGCCGATACGGGAACCGCCGTGATTAGCCCCAAAGTTATAAACAGATCGTAAGTCCACGCTACTCCGAAGTTACCCAAGAGATTGGCGACTGCAATGAAAAAAAAAACGCTGCAAATTATTACACAATGGTTTATTTTTTTTATTTACCTATATAGATCACTCGTCTGCAAAGCCACCAACCATCCAACATGAAGAAAAACATCGATCGCATTTCGGTCAGCTTTAATTTGAACGGAGATTAGGCCTCTTTTGCGATTCACTCTCGTGTTTCTGATTTATCGTACGCCCAAACTTTAAATTCTCGTAGTGAGCGAACGGTTTGTCCTAAAGAGCTCCGGGTGGTCTCAAAAATTTTAAAAATTCTATAGAATCTCAAATTGAAGGAAAACAATACCTTTATATGAAAATGTTTTGAGTTAGGGCTTTTTCAAAATTTCAAAATTGATTTTGGAACCCTTAGAAGTGACCTACCTCAACCAAAATCTTCGGGCACAACTAGACCCCAGAAGGAGCCTACATACCAAATTTCATCAAAATCGGTCAATGCTAAGTGGCAAAAGTGCCGCGTACGGCGGACGGACGGCCAAATTTTTATTCGTATTTTGGATTCTACGTACCTTGAAACGTAAACCATCAAATTTTGAGGGGGTGTTAAATTTTTTTTTTCTTGGTCGATTCCAAAGGTTCATTATTGAAAATAATAAACCAAAAAACATTATCATTCGAAAAATAACATTCATTGTGAATATTCATTGTGAAATATTTGTTCGTACTATCCCCCCTGAACCCTCAATACCTCTTTTTGTGAATAGCGAACATTTCTTTTCCGGTGGGGCTAACAGCTATCTGGTAGTAAACTCGCCCAAACAGGACTAATTTAAATGTCCAGAATCCATCATTTTTGCATACCCTTCTCTCCCTGGGCTTACCGTCCCAATAGTTGGCAGCTGGATTCAAATTCTGTAGTTTTGAAATAAACGACGTCGATCATTCAATACGTTCTGGGTGTTAATCGAACAGTTCCGCTCGTCAGTAGCGAGGGTATGCTGGTTGCAGCCTTCCTACATTGGTTGGCCTTCTGTTCGTTGGTTGTTATTATTACTTCATTAAAGTTGAAACTTCGTTTTGCTGTCTGTCATCATCATTGCGGCGATTCATCCCAGTAGCGGACAAAACCATATATTTCCATACTATTCACTATAAAAAGTAGCCAACAGCCATTGTTTTAAATAACTACATTAAGTACAACTCACAGAACTATCATGAATTGATACTTACTGAGAGACAACCCACTAGCTGCGAGTAGTAGTGGCCACGGTATGTAGTCCCACACAATTATTTCAGCACCCATGAAGTACAACGCCAGACACACTGGCCACAGAAACATGGCGTTGAAGAGACCAATGAGAGAGAAGAAGAGAGCTACTTGACCGTAACTCGCGTCTCCTATCACTTTCTTAAAAAGTACCTAGAAGTTTCATTTGTGTCTTAGAATGAGCAAAAATAACAAGATATCAAAGTTTTTGTAATGAGTGATTAGGATTCACGTAAAGAACTTGGAAAAAAATTATTTTGCACCAGTTCCGAATTTGTAATTGACTTCAAAAATTGAAAAAAGGGTTTCAAAAGCAGTGTTTTTGTAAATACGTATCTTTTAGAAAAAATAGGGGGAAAGTTTCGAAATCAGTGTACGAAGGTTTGTTATATATTTCGAAAAGTTCCATAAAATCGGACCAATCTGCCGCCAAGAATGTTTCAAACCTTATAAACTGCTGAACCAGCTGCGGCAGCAGCAGCTAACACGACACCGCTCAACGTGGGGCTCCTCGTGATACCGTCCATGTAAGCGAGGAGAGCGGTACCCATATCGCATAGTATCACAGCCACTATCTGTAAAGAATAAAGAAAATGAAATAATGAAGAATATGGTTCAATGTGGGTATTTTTCTAATGCACTTTTGAGTTTGATGGTTCACAATTTAGTAGGTATTCAACAGTCTCTCAATATTCAGTATTTGAACTTAAACAGCAGTATATTCCCAGTCCAACAAATAAACGTAGAAACGTCTGTATTTTTCTAAATCTTTCTCACTTATGTTTCAGACTTTCAAATTCATGATTAACTTAAAATACTATAAGTTCGAAATTTATAGAAGTCCTGATTAAATAAAAATGTCTGCCGAGTTGGGTGATCAGTATGTTTCCACACACAGAATAACATGGAATTAATACGGAATTAATTTGTGAAGACTGCTTACTATTGAGCACTGATGAAATCGCTAGCTCAATGTATGATAATAATAATAACATTTATTGCCAAAGACACTCATATTAACATAATATCACAGAGTAGAGCAACAAGTCATAAATAAGTAATAAATAAGTCATAAGTAAAGTAGGCGGGAGTAAGGCTATGGTTTATAAGAAAGGAATTCAGCAACTGCATAAAATTCATGGTTAATAAGATAAGCTTTTAGTTGTCTTTTGAACATCGGAAGTGTAGATTTGCTGATAATTTTTTGGAGAAATTGTGTGTAATGATTGTAGATTCTAACTGCACTGTATTCAAAACCACGCTTAAAAAATTCAAGGTGGTGCTCGGGAACTCGCAGCATGCAAGAGCCAAATCTCGTGTCGTGCGTGTATGATTGTCTCGATCATGTTGCTGTTTTTTGCTTTGATCGCTGTTCGCAATACGATGAATTTTCACATGTATAGTGGCTCCTACCGATCGGATCATGATGATATCAATGTACATGTTTCTAAGGCCCATTCCTTATTTTCCCTCCAAATTTGATCGTGAGAAACTGATGTTACAGTAAAATCACGTTAAGGGTCGGATTTGGAAATCGAACATGATTTTGAGTAGTTTTACATGCAGTTAAATAACTGATTCACGATAATGAGTTTAAAATCAACTTTATTCTTCACAATAGTTAAGTAATAATTCACAAGAATCCTTAAGACGAGCTACAACACTTCATGAAGGGCGACACAAGTGCCCTGCAAAACTCTTTCCTCCGCGGGGCTCGCAGAGCCTGCAGCGCGGGTTATTCGTTATTCCTAGCATCAGCGTAAATAAGAACAATCCAATATTATTCACAAAATTAACCACGGATAATACGGATCCAGATTGCTCAAAAAATTCTGAAACTCAAAAGACGAATGGAAATTTTGATTTTGGAGGACCCACATTTTTTTGTCTTGCAGTGTGATTACAAAGCTTTTCTATCTTCGATAGTGAGGAAGCAAATTGCTGTAGCTTATAAAAACCTCAATATTTAAACCTTGTTGTACTCAGAAAGAGGGACTTAACTGTAGGTATGCCTCATAATTGAAATGGTGTACTCACTCGAACACCAACGAATTGTTTATGTAGAATAACCCAGGAAAGGAGGTAAACACAGGCTACGTTCGTGGCAAATAGTGCCATTGCTTCTGTAGCTTGTAATATCCTCAAAGAGTGGATATACATGTAATTCGTTGTGACCCAAAGCAGACAAAATAGGCCCACTCTAGTCATAAATCGTCCTGGAATTTAAAAAAATGTATCTATAAGTAAGTCGAATTAGATTTACCATTATAACTCATATGGATAATATCAGTTATACTCACCTAAAGTGAACCCTTTTTCTCTGAAATTACGTATACTTTCTGTCAAGATATCACCAGAAGACTTACATTTATTCGCTATTAGTTGACAGAAAAAATAAATTGGGAAAAACAGAACCGTCCAATTTGTACAAAACCACGTAGTGAAAAAGGGGGCATTGTACATAACCACCTACAAAAACAGAATTAAGATTATTATTATTTTATTCTTAAAAAGATGAAAATATGACAAAATGTGATAGTTATGTAATTTTAATAACACATTTATGGTTTCAAAACGAATCATGGTCAACGAGAGACACTCACGTGTTTGGATTTCATTTGTACGGTTGATTCATTAAATGAAGTCGGAAGCGATTTCGGGGGGCCTATGTACATATATTTTATACAGTGGGTTGTTCCTACCCATGATGCCGTCACCAAAACGGTCACGCATACTCCGCAGTATATCTGAAACAAAAATATATAATAAAGCGAGATGTAGGTAGGTACGACAAGGCAACGTAACAATTCAGAAGGCCGAGGGAGTAGAGCCACTTCTGTCCCCTTCACTTGAATGTTAGACGCTGTTTATTGTTAGTTTAATTCAGAGTTAGTTTCTCGACACACATTAATGCTCCCCAAGTTAGCAGTGCATACTTAGCCATAAGTATAAAAGTGGCTTAATTTTAAATGTAAAATGGCAAAAATTATTATAAAACATGTTCAGGGTGATATGAGAAAATGTTGAAAATCATTCCACATATAGAATAATATACAACTTGACAAAATTCGTCAACATCTGTTCAAGTCTGCGATGTAAAATTAGTCATTTTTTCCAAAAACAAAATTGACCACAGACAAACAGATATAGAAAACCAAAATTATTTAGAAAACTTGGAAACTCGAAATGGGAAAGAAAACTTGGATTTTTGAAGACTCATTTGTTTAAATCCTCAACTGACACAAGGTTTCCTCCAATTCCGCCACTGAATTTAAGATACCAAGGTTAAGTTCAATACTTCCATCTCCCTTCAGTTGTTAATCACGTCACTCATAACAGGATAATTAATTCAACTAGATGATCAAATTGCTTTAGTTTCAGTTGTCGGCCTGAAAGGGGAGGCAAGTTAGTGAAACGTTACCAAATCATGTGCCGCGGCCTTCTAATGGATGCTTGGTGCTCATACACCACTTTTACATGGGTGTAATGGTAGAGAAGTTCTAGCTAAATACAGGTCAATTAGGCAAAACCCGCAAGACCGATCAGTCTTGAAGGAGGGGTAGGCCTTGTGCGCCGTCTCATTTCGATTTCTTTGCGTTCTGCATCCTTCGTAGATATTTTACCACGTTTTTCTGATAAACAAAAACGTACTGTAAACTTGGCGCAATAATTATAAGGACTTAAAGAAAAAAAAATCCTTCTAGTCTGCCGTCCCATACGTCTAAAATACATTCCCGGTTGCATTTTACAGAGACATGAGGTCATTTTGATCTTTTACCCATTTTTAGGACGTCCCACAGTAAGACTTGGGCGTCCTTATGCGATCGATCTGGGGTGAAGGAGGACAACACTCAACAGAAAAAAAAATAACCACACAGTAATCAGTTTTAGACCATTCTGAATCCAAATCCGCGAAAAAAACCATAGGTGTATGTCTGTGTGTGTGTGTGTGTGTGTGTGTGTAACAAAATCTTGTCTACTCTGTCCAGGCCTTAGTTCTCAACCGATTTTCCTGGTTCTTTTTTGTTCGACGCGAAAAACTATCTAGTTGTGCACTACGTCGCCGGAATTTCGAATTTTGCCTTTTAAGAAGGGGAAAGGGGGGGTTAATGCTCAAAAAACGTGTGTTTTTGGGCATAATCTTGTGTATTCTGCCCAGGCCTTAGTTCTCAACCGATTTTCGTGATTCTTTTTTTCTTCGACGCGGAAAACTATTTAGTTGTGCACTACGGCGCCGGAATTTTGGATTTTGCTTTTTAAGGTGGGGAAAGGGGGGGTTAATGCTTAAAAAATGTACGTTTGCGGGCATAATCTTATAAACTCTGCCCAGGCCTCAATTTCCAACCGATTTGTGTGTTTCTTTTTTTGTTTGACTAAAATAACTTCCGAGTTGTACATGATTTCACCAGAATACCAAAATTTGCAAGAGGAGGGGATGGGTGGGGGGATAATGTTCACAAAATATCCAATTTTTCAATATTTCGGTTCCTTTACTGCTTACTAATTGTATCCAAGCTTTGAAATTGAGGAAAAATTCTTATTATACCTTAGGATTTGCATGAATTACTTTCTGTACCACCATGGAAATAAAAGTGGTGTCACCATGGTGCCAGGGAACCATAAACCTCATATTTCTTGGGTTTTTTGGTGTTTCAGCTTGAATACGGATGTGACATTCGACGGACTGCCTACTAAACCTAATAGATGAAAGTTCAATGTTACGACGTATTTCCGCTTTGGTGCCAGAGTGGCACCATTGGTTGTGGTGATGGGGGGGTGAACTCGAATTCGCATGTTGGGTATCGTAGATCATGGATTTTAAAATGCTCTTCAGATTCGAGGCTATCATGCCGCTAGAAGCGTTATGGTTTATAATGGCGGGGGGGGGGGTCACTATTTCTTCCCTGAAGTAATAAATAAATTACATCGAGAGAAACAGTCTTATCGCTTAACAACTGGTTAAACTGATCCAATACTTATCCAATGGGACGTCCCCTGGAATGCATGCATTACTAAACAATATGTTTATCCATTGGAAACTTTAAACGTCTACGTTTCTTAATTTTTCCCAAGTATCGAGTACCACGCGTGGTTAAACTTGGTTAAAAACTCGTTTTTTGGAGTTGAACTGATTCAAAGTGGACTCAAATTAGAAAAAAAGACCGAAGCTTCCCAGAATACCCCCTTACTTTCACTTAAGAACGATCAAATACGAGATAATTACTTTTTTCGCTGATTCGGAGCAACAGGAACTGGTACACTTCTTGAGCCTGCCCATCGTACCTGCTGGTGTAGGAGGAGTGGGCTCCGCTCCATCTTGTGTACTTCCAGTGACTGCAAATATTCATCACTATGGTTTTAAAAAAATTAATTCGTGAAATCTTAACTATGTATAATAAAATAAAGTTTCCAGTTTCGAACTATTTGTTTGTCAAACAATTCAAGTGTATAGTAAGAATTCGAGAGAGAAAAAACACTTTATTGAATATTGTAGAAGGAATGAAGGTGGACAAGGACTCCAGTAGTTGTCGCAACGTAATGGATTTGCCGAAAGTTCAAAGTGTATAGTAAGAATTATTTAAGCGTCTCCTCCTCATTGCGTTGATTGTGCATCATTATCTAACCTGAATTTTGTATGTATCAAACAAATATTTTGCCCTTTGTAAGTCAGAAAATAACAGTGCCTTTGAAATTGCCGCAAACATAATATGGCTGTTTTGCTATTGAACATGCAAAAGGGGATTCAGTCACTTTTTGGATGGTGAAAATGAGTAGAGAATTTTTTCTAGCTATTTTGGTTTTCTTTTTCTTTGATATCTATATGGGACAAAAGTTTCATTGAGTCGAAAAATACAAATTGTTTCTTAAGCACAAGCCTACCCGGGGCAATAGGTTTTGGTACTAACAGGTACTGTATAACTTCGACGGCACTTTTTCTATTTCGGCGATCAAAAATGGGTGCAACAATTCGATGCATTCTCTACAAACAAAGATATTTTCATTTTCTACAGCATTTCATGGTCTAGGCTCCTGACCTGAAAAAGTTGGGTGCCTCTTAAATTCGAAGTTATGCATTATAATCGTTTATCCATGGTTCTGTAGTATTATGTAAAAATAAGTACCTTGTAAAAATACACGTTTTGCAAGAGTTAGAGATTTTTGGGTCATTCATCAGCCGACCTTCTTGTTATAACGTTAAGAGTATTGTATAACGGTTTCTTTCAAACAACCGGATGTCGTTGGCGTAATAAGCAACGCTGGCTTTGAGTTATTTCGGGGTAGCGCACCTAATTATATTATAATACTACCCTTCTCCATCGATCCCCAAGCTTCCTTCCGAAAGGCTCTACACGCGCCATTCGTTCGAACCTTTATAGTAGTTAGGTAGCCTGCCAATTAACATTCCTGCACCCAGTTGCTATGGATGTTACAATGTCGGTTTAAAGTTAGATTGATAAGATTAAACATAGGTTACAAGTTACAATGATTAATTTCCATAATGAAATTACCAACTGCCTATTGAATTTTTGAAAGGTATAGAAATGGAAAAATCTATTCTAGTCCCGGTAAATCGGCTTATTTTGATCAATTTTAATCAACAAAATTTCGTCTACCTAAGTAGATTTTCACGGGTATAAGGTCATTTTGCCAAGAGTAAAATATCCACCGAAAGCCAAATTATCACGGAAGTAATGGTTAAAAGTTGATAAAGAAATAAAAGCCGTGTGACAAAATCTGTACTCTGCTTTCCCAACCAATTTGGATGGTTCTTTTATTCGAATTTTAACATTTACTTTTAAGGAGGAGGGACGGAAGTTAATGCTTATGATAATGCAAGAATACTCCCAAACCCAATAATATCTACTATTACACTAACAATAAAGATCATAAAAGCAAGGATAATACACTAAAAATCTGTTATTACCCGAGTCATTATGCTGTAGAGTCGACTGTTGTCGTGAAAAGGGGCCGTTGGGAACGGTTCCAGATCTGGGAGAGCCATCGGAAGTCACTACAAGGTTGGGAGGAGCCCGGACGCGGTGAGGGTTGAAAATGGTAGGGATGTCCCCTTGTCCTCGCATATCACTGCATAATCACCTTCCCTGCAATTCGTAGAAGTTAGTAGAAGACTTCAAATAGTCTTAAAATGTTACATTGTAGCTCGATTAAAACACAGGTATAAATTCTAACGCTAACGATACAAAAATAATCACTTATAATATACAGGTGATTACTCATTAATTTATGCTGCAAATTTAATCTACAACTATATAATATATTATCATTTGTTCCTGACGACTCAACGCCATAACCTAACTACAATAATAGGAACGCGAAACTAGAGCTCGAGTGAACTCATGTTCGTAGGAAGGGAACGCATGATAGTCATTTGGAATCTACGATCGATTCACGTAGTTGGAGGCAATCGTTTCCTTCTAATGAAGATGGGTCTCTTTATTCTACTTTGATCGAACGACCCAAAACCTTGTAGACTCTTTCTTGGAAGTTTGACATCTTCAAATAGTGACTCTTGGCAGCGTCTTTCGTAAGTAGAAGGCACCTGTAATACGTCCAACTAATTTTCAACAAAAGGTCGCCATGGGTTACCCCTTGATTTAGTCCAGTGCCTACCAGTTGATTCTAATTATGAAGAAATTAGTGTGGGATAGTTGAAAGGGGCCTCCTCACAATTATTTGAGTCAAACACGACAATTAGATAGTGTGAGGGATTAATGTTTGCACATGCGCAGGGAAAACCTTCAATATTTAAGCGATACGAGACCAATTAGGGCACAATCAAAAATATGGACGTAATTCTTGAAGGTTTGCTCTTACGCAGAGGCTATCTTATGATAAGATCACGTTGAAACTCACTTTGAAATTCATCTAGTTTATTAGAGCGATATCATACAATCACGTAGCGAGAAACTGATGGATTTGCGCTTATGCAGTCACCATAAATTCGTCAGGGACGTAATTAATAGAGGGCCATCACGTTCACTCAGTGCCTAAAAATGTGTGGTTTCTTATGCATTTTATCGTTCGGTTATTATAGCCTCAACGTAAAATCC
This sequence comes from Apolygus lucorum, assembly GCA_009739505.2. Taxonomy (NCBI): domain Eukaryota; kingdom Metazoa; phylum Arthropoda; class Insecta; order Hemiptera; family Miridae; genus Apolygus; species Apolygus lucorum. The sequence continues at coordinate 24,888,994 of CM019177.2, read as the reverse complement.
TCCTTGCCACATTTTCACATTTCTCAACAGTCGAATATCATCTTTGCACTTATCTTGCACTTGGATGTTTTGATCATTCCATGAGAATTTCATTAGGTATAATATATACCCGCTAAATAAAACACGTATGACTTCCACACTTTCTTTCTTATTCCGATGAAATTTTGGTCCCCAAGTTTTGGGCCCTAGATGGTCTCCATTGCAGTCAGAGTCTCTATTGTTTATTACAGTCTTCGGATCATCTATACAATCAAACTTGGAGTTGTGGATATGAGGAAACTACTCCTATGTACCACACCCAACTTGGTAGACTTCCTTCCTTCAAGTATTTATGTACCTACTATTTGTTGGTTCAGTTTAAAAAGGCCTGCAAATAATTGAATCTGGAATCTGAAACCCCAATAATTGAATGTGCATTGACAAAATATATGAAACCAAACGACATGTAGGAAGGTATTTAATGGGTATGTTAGGTAAGAAATTTAAAAAACTGCACATCTGTATACAATTTTGGGGAATTAAAGTGAACGAGGGTAAGTAGGGACATGTCTATTTCAATAACAAAAGAGTCATACCCACTAGCTTTTTTTTATAGCAAAGTGGTTTCCTACGCCAATGAGATCAAATTCCTCGGTATGACGTTAAAAGCCAGTCTGCGGTAGAAACCCCACATCAAGAAGGAAAAAGACTTGTACTAAAACTCCGAATGTACTGGCTCATGAGTAGTTGCTCAAAACTGTCTATCTACTAGGTATATGCTTACACTGTACAACCAAGTCCTAAAGCCAAACTGGACTTACGGAGCGCAGCTGTGGGCTGTACCGCTCAATCAATTCGAGAAATCATCCAAAGATTTCATAATAATGTGTTGAGAATACAGCCAACACGCCTAGATATTTTCGAAATGACCGCCTCCACCATGGGCTCCAAATCGAAACTGTCAACAAGGCCATCAAACGACAAGACGTGCGACATCTTCATTGGCTTTCATAAGATTTCATGCCTACGAGGAAGCCTTCCATCGCCTTGAAACAAGTGAAACCACCTCAAGATTTGAACCTACAAAGCCTCTCGACATTGTTGTAAAGAGGACAGAGAAGTGTCGAAGTGAACAAAACTCAGTGAAGTACCTGGTGAGGTGGTATCTTATTTTAATTTCAAAATATTGTTAATAGAATATTAATTGGTGCAATACAATTTTTAAAAATAATATATAAGGACAGTTAAAAAAACTATTACCTGAAAACAAATATTATCGTTATTACTCGTAATTATTAATTGTTATTTCCGAGCGTCAGCTAAAGCCAGTGCTCGTCAATTTTCAATACTAATAAAACAGGGAACGCTTATTCAGCGATAGAAAGCACGTATACCTGCCGGAGTGAGGTGAACTGATGTCGTAAAGAGAGAGGCCAGGACGTCGCCACCTCCCGTTTATTGCCCATAAAAACGCAAATATGCGTTCTTTCTTCCAACAAACCTGACCCAATCTGACCGTTGTAGGAGGATGTCAATACGCGCCTGAATCACGGATAGGCCAACAACAGGAGATAATTTTTATCATGAATCATACTGTTGTGAACAGCTACCTCTTCGCATTTCTGTCTATTCACTACCTTGGCTCAGTAGTAGCGAACTTCCCTCGACCTAGGATCGATCTACAATTTTTCGGACTAAACTATATTTACATTCCTGAGTCGGAGCTCGCTACTATTGAGCCAAGGAAGTGAAATTAGCAGAAATACAAAGAGGTAGCTGATCACAGCAATACTGCCATCACCCGTGGGTGAGTGCTCCGGTTGGTCTCATTCGCCGCCAACTGTCGTGTCATTAGATACGTCTCATTGAAAATATTGTCTCATATTAATTCCGAAGCACATTCTAACGATTCTTTTTTGACAAATGAAGAGAGTTTCCATCGACACCCAGGTCAATCCCACATATCGTGCATGACAGCACGAGATAAATTTCCTTTCCATTTCTTTTGAGAAACATTTTACGTAGTAAATTTCAGACGCGCAACTTCTCTGCGTATCGCAACCAAGACTCCTGACTAAAAAATTCTGTTTTGGAACACTATTGAAAATTAACAGTTTTTCATAAACTTATCTACACATGAATATAAAAGGTATGTAAATGTGCATAGGTAACTTTTTTGCTTGAAGAACTTCATGTGGCTCTTTTTCTTTTTATATATCTGATTTTCCTACCTATTTGGTGATTTCGGTCTCAAAATACCATTTCTTAATTGTGTACGATACTGCGATGTGGTAATTAAGTTTGAGCAGTTTTGCGCATTATTAGTCTCTCTCCAATGAGTAATTATTACGTGAGGTGGTACCTGTACTGGGAGGAAGATTGTAGGTGTCTTCATAGATGGAAAAAAGGTTGGCCTGTTCAGTCAACATATTCATCCTTTTCAAGAGGTTAAATTCGGTAAAAGCCGAAAAATTTAGTACCTACACGGTAACGACTTTCCTACACGTTCGAGGAATACAGTAAAGGGAATGTGTGAAATCGATATCATACTACACGTAGGTATATGTGGAGGGTGGAACAAACTTACTATGCCGTTTTATCCAAAGAATTCCCTTGATATTGCACATGGGGACGGTATTGTATCGACCAGTATGGAAGAGTTGGGCAGGAAAGTAGTTGAAACACGAAGACAAGAAAAATAATAACTGGAGCAAACTGATTAAGCTTGTAAAATCTTTGTTGGAAGAGTCCGTACAAGAGCCGTGGTCCTACTAAAGGGATTGATTACACCACCCGCCCCCACTCTAAGGGCCCTCAGCCAGGGTCTGCCCCCGGGGGCGGTATCGGCCGTAGGAAAGCGCTTGCGTCGTCTCCAACATCTTTCGCCCTGTTCACTGCCCTTTCCTGGACAGGCTTGCCTGAGCTCCCCTAGGGACCTCTTTTCCGTCCTATTGACTGAAGAAAATCTCCTGCCTTATCTGCATTGTTCAAAATCCCTTTAAACCACTACGACTTGGGGTGTTAAGTCACAAAGGTGCGGATCCTATCCAAGATGTGTGTTGAAGTAGGCAGGACCCGGACGGAGAGTTGATGGAGTTAGGTATAGTGCATTTTTATTGAATTCACGAGACAGGACATTTTCATATCCCTAAATTCTACCTTCTGTTCTTTTAAGGATTGCTATTCCATCGCGGCATTATCAATGCCTAATTATGGAATTATTATATGATACGATAAGATATAACGTTTTTAAAACTTTTATACAAGTATTAATTTTTTTAATTTTTTCTAAAACCATTTTTTTAATTTTTTATAGTAGTTTCAGATTTTTCGTTAAATTTGATGAAAAAATGACCAATTACTAAAATTGTACACAGAGTACCTACTCAGTATTTCTGAAGAGAATGGCCCCTCAACCTGGCAACAAAATGGTTTAGGCCATTTGCTCAAGTTCTGGATGGGTAGGTACGACTGAGAATAATTCTCCGTAATGACTTGAGAACACTAAATTTAAATTTAATTCTAGACCAAAAATTTAGAACGGAACAAGATGGAAAGATTTAACATAAACAAAAAGGAGTAACAAAAAATCGTTAATAAATAAATAAATAAATAAAATTTGCTGAATATTCTAATATTTATTTGATTGTACTATTCAATGATTTTGTACTCAAAAATGTGACCGAGAACATGTATCAAACATTCAAAAATATTAGCAGCGGTACAATTATTCATGAAATTTCACGAATAGAAAGAAAACTCATAGAATCAAAATTCAACCAATCCATTTTTCACGCATTTAACAAAAGATAGGTACATTTTTTCAATAGAATGATCAAAAAATGGAAAAGTAACATGAAGTAACAAAATGGAATAAATAAAAGATTTAACATGAAAGCCTACCAAAAGTAAAATAGGTGAAAAGTGTGGCTTCATTTCAACTTGAAATTCGGGAATCCAATGTTGTTGGAATTCGTTACGTTCGATGCGAAATTTATGCAGGTACATTATTTTAAGTGGCTATTTAATTCCAACGGTCTTCCGATGAACAATAGCTAAACAACCCATAGAAACCCATCGTAAGGCCAACGCACGTTAGTGGCTGGCTTCGCATCGCATCAGGTCGCAGCAGACCGAGGGAAAACGCTGCAAATTATTACACAACGGTTTAGAATTTTGGTGTATTATTTACAATAATGAACCTTTAGAATCGACCAAGAAAAATAATTTTAACCCCCTCAAAATTTGTTGGTTTACGTTTCAAGGTACGTAGAATCCGAAAATCGAGTAAAAAATTCTCTGTCCGTCCGCTGTACGCCGTCCGCCGTACGCGGCACTTTCCTTAGCAACACTGGACCGATTTGATTCAAATTTGGTATATATGCTCCATTTGGGGTCTAGTTGTGTCGCGAAGCTTTTGGGTGATGTCAGTCACTTCTAAGGGTGAAAATTAAGGGTTGAAAATTTCAAGAGTTCCCTAGCTCGAAAACTCTCGAAATAAAGGTATCGTTTTTTCACCAATTTAAGATAGTATTGAATTTTTAGAAATTTTAGAGACCACTGTAAGTTTGTTATTTGGGGGTTTCTCAAAGATTAATGGGCCGAAATAGGTATGCTCTGAAGGAGCCAAGAGTAGCGTAATTAAACTCCCAAATTGCTTACAAAATGATACCAGGAAAATCCCAACTAATTCGTACTGATTATCCTAGTACCTTAGACACCTTGGGTGATTGGGAACAAGAAATGTAGGCGACTCAATTTGACAATGTACTGTTAATAAATTGTATTTTATGAAATAAAGACTTTCAAAATAGATACGTCGTATTTATATATATATATATGTGTACCTTGTACCAATAACTTTAAGAACGTTAACTTCAGTCGTAATAAGGTAAGTAATAAAACATGGTACCAAAACGTGTACCGAATATACGAAATGACAAGAAATACGTCAGGTAAGTAAAAGAAATAGTAAAATGAGATCGTACCGAAATGCGTACCAATATAAGAAATGACTCAAAACAAGTATTCGACTAGTGTACCGAATGGGGTACCTTTTGAAAGTAAAGAAAAGTATCGTAGTATAAGTATTTGAGCGCGTACCAATTGTACCACTATGACTGAGAAGTGTATCAATATGACTGCAAACAACTTGTGAATAATCGTACTTCAACCTAGTACCTAGTACCGATTTAGTAACATTCAAACAAGGAGAAGTAGCATGAGTATGACGATTAACTGGCAAGTAGCTAGACAAATGGAAACATGTGATTGCGGAAATTACCGTACTACTGAGAGTTCCTGGGGTCGTCTTGGGGCGGCACTTGGAGTACCGATTGTAAGGCGCCTGGTCCGGTCTTCGTAGCAGGAGGATGTCCACAGGTGAATACAGTGAGCCCGAAGGGAGTCACTGGCGCGGAAGTTGAGGGGAAAAAGAATTGTACCTTTAAGTACTTTAGGTACGATTGACTGATGAAAAACTGATACTTTCGATACACCCTTAATGGCAAAAAAACGACGGCCAGGTGTACCACCAACTACTCGGGTCAAGCGTAGACAGTTGACTGCGGAAGGGGAGAAGCTTCATCGGGGGTGTCCAGAAGGATCCAGAAAACAAAGGGTGGGGCGCCGACGACTCCCGAGCTTGTCCGAGTATTGGCGAAGATTCTACTGCCCCTCCTCGGGCAGCCCCAAGCTGGAGGTGGCGCTCGCCCGGCTGGTCCGTCTACTGCGTGCTCGCTCTTCTGTCCCTGCCCCCGACTTACACTCCTCCCCCTCCCGTGAGCCGCCGTCCCCGGCGGTCAACTCTTCAGCCGTCGTCCGGGGAATCTCCAACGGTCGGTTGGGTCTCAGCTGCAGCATCATTGTCTCGTACTTGCGTCGTCTGCAGTGCGAGCATCCGAGAATTGGTACTGGGTGGGGTTCAGCACAAGCAGTGTTCAGTGTTCCCTCTCTATGCTTCTTTACCAGGCGCGTCCAGAACTGCTTGCACGACAAACATCGGAAGGCTGTCAGTCGCTTTACTTTGGTTTCACACACGGGGCAGGTAACCAGTTTGATAGTAAGTGGAGACACAGTTTGCTCTTCAGTAAGTATTACTTCCGGTATCAGTGAAGATGTAAGAGGTGTGATGGATCCACTTTGGTGGTTGCGTTGATCCCAGCCTTCGAAACTTTGCTCCGACTCGTCGTCATCACTGATAATTGTTTGGCGGGGCTTCTTTCTGGCCGTTGCTGTAGTCTTTGGCGGACCCTCATCACTGTCGCTCAATCTTTCCAATGTGATACATGGTCGAAGCTTCTCGAGATGGGTTTCCAGCTGCCGGTTCACCTGGGTCAGGCGATCAATTTCGTCGTGTGCTGCGCGTCGTGCGGCCTGTTCTGCCTCGAGTTGTTGTTCCAGACTTCTATAGGCGGTACGGAGGTGCTTCCACGCCGGGAGTAAGGCCGCAATTCCAGTGATGTGCGTTCGGGTACCACGCAATGCACTGTGGATCGCGTACCCATTTCTGGTTTGTGCTGCTGCTTCGACCATGTAGGCTGCGGCCTCCACCATTCTGAGCGCCTCCCTCTCCTGCAGTTGGTTCTCCTCCACACTACACTCTTTGTCCTTAAACATTTCCCTCGTCTGTTGTTGATAGAGTGCACGGATCTTATTGATCGTTTCGTGCTCCGTTGCGGGTGGTCCATCCATTTCGTCCGGGGCCTCAGGTGGCATGGCCATGACGTCAAACGTCCGGTTCCTTTAGTCAGTCGTGCAAATACGTACTACTGAATAGGACACTCTCTTAGTCATCATCATAGCAAGGCAACTCCACAACCACAATATCACCAAAAGTCATGCCACATCTCCAGATTCGCCATACCCAGGTAAGTATTACATCACTGGCCCTAGTCGTGTGATATGCCCTAAGGTTTCGACATCAGCTAGGTGTTTGCAGGATTACATACAGGTGAGTACAGGTAAGTTCTAGTCGTAAGTTATACTATAAGTAACCAATATTGTCTTATGTGAATATATATATATTTTTTTTTTTTTTTTTTTTTTTTTTTTTTTTTTTTTTTTTTTTTTTTTTTTTTTTTTTTTTTTTTTTTTTTTTTTTTTTTTTTTTTTTTTACTTTGTCTTGTTCAGGTTGCAGCTGCGTACTGGTGGTACGCGTACCTTCTGTTCCCGGTTTTGGATGTCGTCCAGCGCTTCAGGTTTCTCCGTCTCGATGTCTTCCCCGTCTGTTTCATCTTCCACTCCTACGCTCAGCAGGTAACCTTTCTTGTGTAATTTTTTATAGTCCTTTATTTCCCGTGGTCTTAAATTATAAGGAGACGACACGGTCGTCGAGCCGGTCTCCGGTGTCGGGAGACTTGGTACGAGTACCTCCGTAGGGTGATTTGGTACAAGTACCTTCGTCGGGTCAGGCATCGCTACGGGTGGACACTGGGGTGACTCGATCTCGGGTTCTTCCTCATCCATCATCATTCCCCATTCGTGGTCGATATCTTGACCGATTTCCTCGATTTTTAGGGGCGTTATTGGTCTGGGTTGCTCCACAGTTCCAAAAGGTACGTCCGTTAACGCTCCGTCTGGTATACCATTTTCCGCGGCCGGCTTCAGCCGATTAAGGTGCACCACCTGCGTTCGCTGTCGAAGCATGTCGGTGATACGGTACGTAACCGGTGATGACTTATCCACCACGGTCCAGGGGCCCGTCCACGGACTCCAAAATTTCTTGCATTCGTTTCGTGGTATCTGCATCGCTTTGAGGTACACCCTATCACCCACTTCAAAGGATCGCGGGGTCCTCCGCTTATTGATCCGTTCCGATTGTACCATCCATGCTTTGTCTAGACTTCTTTTCGCTATTTGCCGTATCCGTTCAATAGAACGGAGTGGGTCTACCGGGTCAACGGGACAATTTTGTCGCCACTCAACGGCGTTCGGCAACCGCAACTCCCGCCCGAATGTGAGCATGTTCGGCGAGTATCCCGTACTCTTGTGCGGAGTGGGGCGGTACGCCGCCAATGCGATCGGTATGGCCTTTTCCCACCTCTTGGTTTCCCGAATCAACTTTGCCACGATATTGGCGAGTGTACGATGAAATCGTTCACATACACCATTGGCTTGGGGGTGGTATGCGGTCGTTTGTATCTTGACCACACCCCATCGTTGACACAACGCTTGAATTGTTTGTGAGGTAAAAGCCGTTCCTCGGTCGGTCACCAATCGTTTTGGCACTCCGTGCATCGGGATGTACCGATTTGCCAAGCACTCCGCCACTGTGTCTGCCGTCGTATCTCCAACCACATATGCCTCCGCATACTTCGAGAAGTGGTCCACCAAGGTCAACAGGTATTTTTGGCCCGTAGGAGTCTGCAGTGGACCAACGAAGTCCATCCCCACGATCTCGCCCGGAGAGCTGGGAATCAAGGGGCGCTGAATGGGGGCTTCGGAACGCTGTGGATTATTTCTTCGCTGACATACCTCGCACGCCATGATGTACTCCTTGATAGTTCGCGACATCTTCGGCCAATACCCCGCTTTTCGGACAATCTTTTCGGTCACATCAGCCCCCGGGTGTCCAGCCCAACTGGAGCTATGGCAACTCTTGATTATCCATTCGCGCATGGTGCTGGGTATTAGTGGGACGATATGTTCCTCGCCGTCAACCACAATTGTTGTCTCCCACAGGTCCGTCCGCCTTACCAGTCCCGCAGCTCCCTTCTTCACCAGACCCTGCACCCACGGGTCGATCTCTTGTGCCGCTGCTAACAGCCGTCCGGGGATATCCAGTTCTATGGCCGCTACTCCGTTCCGACTCAGCCCGTCAGCGTGACCCATTTGGCTACCAGGTCGGTACGCCGGTACAAAGTCGTACTCGGCAAGTCGAAGTGTCCATCGGCCGATCCGCGACGTAGGATCACGCAGTCTCATTGCGGCGGTCAGGGCCATATGATCAGTTTCCAACTGAAACTGTTTGCCCAACAGGTACTCCTGGAAGTGACGCGTAGCCCATACTACGGCTAACAACTCTCGTTCGGTCGTCGAGTACCGAGTCTCCGCCGGGTTCAGTTTTCTACTGGCGTATGCCACTGGCCGCTCCCGATCGTCAATCCGCTGCGACAACACCGCCCCGATTGCCGTTTGTGACGCGTCCGTAGCGAGTATGAACGTTTCCTCCAAATTCGGGTGTGCCAAAATCGGGTCCGATACCAGAGCCTTCTTTAATTTCTCGAACGCTTCCTGATGCTCCCTTTTCCACTCGAAGACCGCATTCTTTTTCAACAGCGACGTGAGCGGCGCGGCTATACCGGAGTAATCCTGTATAAACCGTCGGTAGTATCCGGCCATCCCGAGAAAAGTTTGCAACTGCTTCGCATTGGTCGGAGCGGGAAATCGATCCACCGCTGCAGTCTTTTCGGGCTCAGTTCTGATCCCTTCTCTGGTGATTCGGTGCCCCAGGTACCGAATTTCGGACTTCAAAAATTCGCACTTTTCATGGTTGGCTCTCAATCCGACCTCCCTGAGTCTACTCAGTATCTTTACCAAACTTTCAAAATGGGCTTCCAAGGTAGGGGAGAACACTACAATATCGTCTAGGTAGACCAAACAATGGGTTCCCAGTAGTCCGTCAAGTGCGTCATTCATGGTGCGCTGGAAGGTTGCGGGGGCGTTCCTAAGTCCAAACGCCATCCGCTGATACTCGAAATGACGTCCCAACGCCGAAAATGCCGTCTTCTCTATGGAGTCGGGATGAATAGGTATTTGATGATATCCGGCCACCAAGTCAATCTTGCTGAACCATACACATTGACCTAGTTCAGCTACGGTACTTTGTAGATTGGGCATCGGGTAAGCGTCCGGTTTCGTCACCTTATTCAATCCTCTATAATCGGTACAAAACCTCCATTTCTGAGGTTCGCCGGCCGGGGTTTTCTTTTTCACAAGGACCACAGGTGCATTCCATGGACTGTTGGATGGTCGGATCACGCCGTCTGCTAACATATTCATCAGCTGTTCCTCGACCTCGCCTCGCAGGGCATGGGGGATCGGGTAAGGGCGCACATTTACGGGGGGTTGATCGCCCGTTTCAATCCGATGTGCTACTCCCAACTGGCAACCCGCACTATCCGGTTTCTGGAACACCTGATGGTACTCCACTAAAATATCTCTCAACCGGCTGGCCTCGTGGTCAGGAACGTCCGTGCGTTTTTGCCGCAGTTGTTCGATTATTTCCTTCTCGGTCGCTGTCCATCTTTCCGTCGGGGTAAGTTCACGCTCATCTTCTTCGGCCGGGTCCTCGGTTCCACCGGACGAAGGTACATCCGTAGCGTCATCATGTGTATGGGTGGTTGCCTCTCCCTTTTGTTGTACTATCGCATCGGGTCGGTCGAGTACCGCCGTATCGGGTTGGTCGAGTACCGCCGTATCGGGTTGGTCGAGTACCGCCGTATCGGGTTGGTAGAGTACCGCTGTATCGGATATACGGTGTACCATCGTGATCGGGGGGTCACGTGTCATTTCCACCGCTCGTACTCCCGCTACCGGTACTACCTCCTGTTCCTTTTCTTTCAGCAGTGTCACCTCGTGCCGATCCGCCCTGATGATCATAGGTACTTTCTTTAGGATATCCAGACCCAACAGATCCAACCCGGTTCCTTCTCGCTCGAAGATGAGAAAATTATGATCGAACGTTATACCCTGGAGGTTGACCTGTACCGTTTGCTCGCCGCGGAACCTTAGTGGATATCCGTCCGCCCCCCATGCTGTAGCATTTGTCGGAAGAATCGGTGCACCGCGTACCGGAATGGTAAGGACAGATACCGCGGCCCCTGTGTCCAAAATTAATGATCGAGACTCATTGTTTAGCGTTGCGTTTATACGTAGCGTTCTATTCATGGGCCGTTCAATAATGGTTATGTGTCCCACTTCCTGCGATGCTGGTACCAGTTCATTGTGGTGAGATGAGAATTTCGTGTTCGTACCTTGGGGATGCGATACGGGTGTGAGCAATTTCTTCTTATGACAATCCTTTTCTAAGTGCTCACGTACCCCGCAATAATCGCAAAAGATCGTCTTCTGTGGGTTACTTGGGCAGTCTACTGGAAAATGCTGCATGTCCGCACAAAACATGCACGGGTATCTGGGTACCGGTCGGTTGTGGGTTTTCGGTGCCGGTGCCGCGACGTTTGTGCCACTTGTACCGCGCGATGTACATCGGGCCGCAAAGTGTCCAAAGGCGCCGCAAGCGTAGCATTTCCGGTCCCCTTGTTGTACCGCGGACAAATCCCAGCGTACTTCCACGTCGTCTCCCTCCCCCAGCGTTTCTTCGAGTTCCTCTGCGCGTTTCAGAGCTGCTTCGATGGTTGTTGGTTCAGTACTTAATAGGTGAGAACTCAATTCTTTACCTACTCCTCGAACAAAGGCTTTTAGTACTTTTCGTCGTACCCACTGTACTTTCTGAGCTGCATTCAATTCCGCTCCTTCCTCCTGTACCGCTACTTGTGCGAGTTGTCGGACTTTCTCGGCAAATTGACGTAAGGTTTCGTTCGGCTGCTTCCTTATGGTACACAATGAAGCTGCGGCTTTTCCGGGGTTGTCCCGTTCGTACCACTGTACCATAGCTTGCTTCATGTGGAGGTATGGGTTTTCTCCCTCGTATAGACCCATATTATCGATCATAAACTGCTTTGCGGTACCTCGCATTTTTGACCGTAGCAGTCGTATCCGTTTCTGTTGGCTAAGGGTACCCGCTACATCCTCGAATAATCGGAAGTACGAAGACACCGATATTGCTCCGGCCTCGTCGGGATCCCAGGGGTCCAACTCTAGGAACATTGACCTCGGGATGTCAAGGTTAGCCCCCCCCCGCTGGTCCTTCTCCACGTGCAGGTCGTTGAATGTTTTGAGAAGTGTCCCTAACTGCGCAAACATCTCGGAGGTTGAGTCCCCAGCAGTCGCCATTTTGTCGGTTTCGGAAAAATCCACGCCGCCCTAAACCTTCCCGTTTTTACCTGCGTCGGTCGGTTGACGAACCTAGCGACTCCAAACAACAAGCCCTGTATCGTTTCGCTCAAAAATTCTTGTGAAGTGCGTACTGCTTGTACACACTGGTTCAAAATCTTTTTTAAATCGCGTACCGTTCCCGCTACCAATCACCAGGTGTCTTTGTCTTTGGGCTCTGTGTGGCGTACCTACACAAAATCCTAACCGCTGCCACCAATTTTGTAAGTTTGTTATTTGGGGGTTTCTCAAAGATTAATGGGCCGAAATAGGTATGCTCTGAAGGAGCCAAGAGTAGCGTAATTAAACTCCCAAATTGCTTACAAAATGATACCAGGAAAATCCCAACTAATTCGTACTGATTATCCTAGTACCTTAGACACCTTGGGTGATTGGGAACAAGAAATGTAGGCGACTCAATTTGACAATGTACTGTTAATAAATTGTATTTTATGAAATAAAGACTTTCAAAATAGATACGTCGTATTTATATATATATATATGTGTACCTTGTACCAATAACTTTAAGAACGTTAACTTCAGTCGTAATAAGGTAAGTAATAAAACATGGTACCAAAACGTGTACCGAATATACGAAATGACAAGAAATACGTCAGGTAAGTAAAAGAAATAGTAAAATGAGATCGTACCGAAATGCGTACCAATATAAGAAATGACTCAAAACAAGTATTCGACTAGTGTACCGAATGGGGTACCTTTTGAAAGTAAAGAAAAGTATCGTAGTATAAGTATTTGAGCGCGTACCAATTGTACCACTATGACTGAGAAGTGTATCAATATGACTGCAAACAACTTGTGAATAATCGTACTTCAACCTAGTACCTAGTACCGATTTAGTAACATTCAAACAAGGAGAAGTAGCATGAGTATGACGATTAACTGGCAAGTAGCTAGACAAATGGAAACATGTGATTGCGGAAATTACCGTACTACTGAGAGTTCCTGGGGTCGTCTTGGGGCGGCACTTGGAGTACCGATTGTAAGGCGCCTGGTCCGGTCTTCGTAGCAGGAGGATGTCCACAGGTGAATACAGTGAGCCCGAAGGGAGTCACTGGCGCGGAAGTTGAGGGGAAAAAGAATTGTACCTTTAAGTACTTTAGGTACGATTGACTGATGAAAAACTGATACTTTCGATACACCCTTAATGGCAAAAAAACGACGGCCAGGTGTACCACCAACTACTCGGGTCAAGCGTAGACAGTTGACTGCGGAAGGGGAGAAGCTTCATCGGGGGTGTCCAGAAGGATCCAGAAAACAAAGGGTGGGGCGCCGACGACTCCCGAGCTTGTCCGAGTATTGGCGAAGATTCTACTGCCCCTCCTCGGGCAGCCCCAAGCTGGAGGTGGCGCTCGCCCGGCTGGTCCGTCTACTGCGTGCTCGCTCTTCTGTCCCTGCCCCCGACTTACACCACGCAGAGCTCTGTAGGGCGATCCCTTCGCTCCCTACGAGTACTTAAGGGTTTTCCTTCGATAAAACAGAATCTCGATTGTGAATCTCCAAAGAGGTCTAATCTTCGTTGAATTTTTAGCTAACCAATATCGCTGTTCGTTTCTTCGAGTTGTATTCAGTTTTGCTTCCTTAGGAAACAGTAATCAAATTTCCGTGTGAAGCTCCCTATTTTTCGAATCGAATCGAGTGTGAAGCGTTTAGTTCTTTCTAATAAACTTCATTGTGAAGGTAGTATGGTGTGGTAGGTAGTACCTTTCTTATGGTTGGTAGGTAAAAAAACGCTGCAAATTATTGGTTTATTATTTTCTGTCTAGATCACCCTTCTGTATAGATCCTTCCCTACCAACCATAGGTACCTACTAGGTACTAGGGCATTTTTGAAAATGTCAACTCTTCATTTCCATTTGGTTGGTGGTGATCTATACAAAAATAATAAACCTTTGTGTAATAATTTGCGGCGTTTTGCTTCCTTAGGAAACAGTAATCAAATTTCCGTGTGAAGCTCCCTATTTTTCGAATCGAATCAAGTGTGAAGCGTTTAGTTCTTTCTAATAAACTTCATTGTGAAGGTAGTATGGTGTGGTAGGTAGTACCTTTCTTATGGTTGGTAGGTAAAAAAACGCTGCAAATTATTGGTTTATTATTTTCTGTCTAGATCACCCTTCTGTATAGATCCTTCCCTACCAACCATAGGTACCTACTAGGTACTAGGGCATTTTTGAAAATGTCAACTCTTCATTTCCATTTGGTTGGTGGTGATCTATACAAAAATAATAAACCTTTGTGTAATAATTTGCGGCGTTTTCCATTATTTCCAGAATTCCATTATTAGTACCTTCCAACCATATGTTCGCGCAAGGTTCACTGTCAATTTCATTCTCGCGGAAAGTACCAGCAAATCGCCGCTTATGTCCTCATAATTATCATAACGAAATTTGATTTTTGTTTGCTAAGAAAACTCTACAAGAAGAAAGAAAACAAATTACATTTGATCAGCCGAATTTGAGCGGAGATTTGGCATATTTGCATCATTTGTCACACCCCTTGTGAAACAACAATCTATATTTCATGAAATTAAAAAAATAATACTGATTCATGTGATGTAATATTAGTTAAAATGTGTACTGTTTGGCGCAAATTACCAACTGGTTGACGCGTCTAATAAAAGAAAAAAAAACACGATTCACACTCGTGTTTCTGCTTTATTATTCGTCCCAACTTCAAGACCTCATAGAATGTGAACGGTTGGTCCTTCAGAGCTCTGAGTGGTCCCATTCGATTCTAAAAACTCAAGGTACTATTTAAAATTGACGAAAAAAAACTTTAAATTAAAAGTTCTCGAGCTAGGGCGTTTTGAAAATTATAAAGTCTAATTTTCACTCCTTAGAAGTGGTGACTGAAAATAACCGAAAGCTTTGGGGCTCAACCAGACCCACTTGGAGCCCATATACTATTTGTTTATTAGTTACTGAGGAAAGTGCAGCGGACGGACGGAAAAATTTGTATTCGATTTCCGGATTCTACGTACCTTCAAACGTAAACCATCATATTTTGAGGGGGGTTAAGTAATTTTTTATCTTGCTCGATTCCAAATTCGATATTGAAAATAATAAATCAAAATCGCCTTGAGAGCGATGTTCCCGATGCGCTCCGCCCCAACTATGGTGTGCGCACCTCCGCGGGGTCGCCTCTAGAGGGTGCCCCAAGTCGAATGAACTTCAGGAATGGATTCAACAATTTAATTTAAAACAACTTTTCCCTCATAAGTAGCACCTATTTTAACCCGCTCAAAATGCCACTTTATTTTTACTTTGAAGTTTTTTTGTGTTTTCGACCTTGCGGCAATAAAATGGGGCTAATTTCTTTATTTTCCGTTCAAATGCCGGTCAAATCGGAACACAGTAGGAAAGAGCGTTAAATTTCCCAAATTATGAGCTCTTGAGATTTGAGAAAAATGAACGCTAGGGGAGTCTTTCCTCTTTCTACCTCAAACTTTCAATTTTTCAACACTTTCAACAAATTTTCAAATTCTGTTTTATTTCAAAATATTTTGGTGATTTTTTTCTTCTAAAACATGTTTTTTTTTTCGTAGATCTCCTAAAGCATGAAAGATGCTCCAATGTGTAGGCGCAAGGGAAATTTGACGTCCTTTCCAAGGGTGTAATCAGATTGATTGAGTTTGCATGTAAATTAGGACAGTTACAACCATTTTTATAGCTTAAGGTCGAAAACACAAAAAATCATTAAACTGAAAAACTCTTTAAAACATGTTGTTAACCCTTAAGTGCATGCATTCCAGGGGACGTCCCATTGGATAAGCATTAGATAAGTTTAACCAGTTGGTAAGAGAGAAAACTGTTTCTTTTTATTTATTTAGTATTTTAGGCAAGAAACAGTGTCTCTCCCTCCTCCCCTCACCCTTATCCACCATAACATTTCTAGCGGCAAGGGGGCCTCGAATTTGAAGAGCGTTTTAAAATCCATGTTCTACGACTCCCAACATGCGAATTAGAGTCCCCCCCACCCTAACCACGGGCAATGGTGCCAGTCTGGCACCAAAGCGGTAATACGTTGTAACGTTGAACTTTCATCTGTTAGTTTTGGTAAGCAGTCCGTCGAAGTTTACATCCATATTCAAGGTGAAACACAAAAAACCCACGAAATATACGGTTTATGGTGTCCTGGCACCATGGTGGCACTACTATTAGTACCATGGTGGAATAATTCATGAAAATCCGGAGGTATAATGAGAATTTTCCCTCAATTTCAAAGCTTGGGTTCAATAACTTAGTAAGCTGTAAAGGAACCGAAATATTGAAAAATCGGAAATTTTTCGAATATTATCCCCCACTTGCTCCCTCCCCATGCTAATTTTGATACTGTGGTGGAATATTGTGCTATTTCGAAAATTTCTGAGTCGAACAAAAACAGAAACACACGGTTGGAAATTGAGGGAAAATTTTACAAGATTATTCCCACAAACGCACGTTTTTTTAACATTAACTCCCCCCCCCCTTCCCTCCTTTAAAGGCAAAATTCGAAATTCCGGCGACGTAGTGCACAACTATATAGATTTCCGCGTCGAATAAAAAAAGAACTACGAAAATTGGTTGGAAATTGAGGCCTGGGCAGAGTACACAAGATTATGCCCGAAAACGCACGTTTTTTGAGCATTAATTCCCCCCCCCCCCCTTAAAAAGCAAAATTCGGAATTCCGGTGACGTAGTGCACAACTAGATAGTTTTCCGCGTCGAAAAAAAAAGAACCACAAAAATCGGTTGAGAACTAAGGCCTGGGCAGACGACCCAAGATTTTGTCACACACACACACACAGACATTCACCTGTGGTTTTTTTTCGCGGATTTGGATTCAGAATGGTCTAAAACGGATTACTGTGTGGTTATTTTTTTCTGTTGAGCGTTGTCCAACTTTACCCCAGATCAATCGCATTAGGACGCCCAAGTCTTTGGAACGTCCTAAAAAGAGTTAGAAAAAATTTGGTAAGGGACAGTTTTTGATAGGAAATAATTGGTTATAGAATCGAAATTACCTTTTATACTTGAATAGGTTTTCTTGCGACTTATTAAGTGGCTTGAAATTTTTCTCTTCTACTAAGTATAATATTCTGGTATCTTCAGTCCGCCTACCTACTTCTATTCCAAAGTTATTCGTCTCTCACCATGGAGCCAAAAGGATAAGGATGAACCTCTTTTTAGTTCCATGTGCATGGAAGAAAAGTTAGCCCCCGTTGGCTATGCCCATACATTTTGCAGACCTCGAAAGTTGCTCGGCAGATCCAGCTGTTCGCGAGTAACACACTGACCGCTGACAAATAAATTGTTTCTTCACCATTGTTCTAAACGATGTAATTTAACGGTTGAACGAATCTTTTCTCCTATTAGTGCTTCATTTTTGTTACCTTTCTAGCTAGTGTATTAGTGGATTCAGTGTTAATCTTACAATCCGTTTCGTTCTCATCGGTTCCGAGCGAATTCACCCGTCAAAATGAGCTTCCTATTGTGAGTATTCTCGTTCTGTTTGGTACCTACTAGTATTTTCTTTTTGCTGTCACATAACTTTTGTGGTTCAGTAAACTGAATATTCATGATTTTCTCGAGAAGCTGGATATATTAGACTTCACTAGTGGATCGTTATCATAGTTTTAATGTTCATAAGACCCTCGAAACCTTAAGTGGAACGAAGCCCTTGGACTAAAAGACCGATTTTCTTTTTTCCAGTGGAAGCAGGTCTTCTAAAACCTTTAAACCCAAAAAGAATATCCCGGAGGGAACTCATCAGTATGATTTGATGAAACACGCTGCTGCTACATTGGGGTCGGGAAATTTGAGAATGGCAGTACTTCTGCCAGAAGGTGAAGATTTGAACGAATGGGTTGCTGTAAACAGTAAGTGTCTCCTTCATACAGGTCCTCCTCATTGTAGAGATGTGTAGTATGTTCAGTTACTTGATAGCCATGTACCTTATCCAGAATGAGGAGTTCTAAAATAGATCGGTTGCTTTTAGCACTGTGCGTGGGTAGTAGAGGAAGGTGGATGTCTCCAAATATTTTTAGTATTTTCCTACCTCCTTGTTCATCAGCATCAATTTGTAAGCAGGACCTAGCTTTGGAAAATAACTTACCAAAACACTTTTTTATTGTCTCAAAATTCGTCAATGTAAGTAGTAGTTCTTCTCGGAGCTCGGATGCACCTACCTTTAGTACTAGGAACTTGGGTATTTTTTTTTGTAATTACCGACTGCGATTTTCATTATCGACAAAACTGAAAAACTGAGGGGTGTTTGGTACGTGGGGAAAATACACCCTACACTTCTTGGAGTTCATCCAGAAGGGTTGGCCCAGGACACTAGTGCTAAACTTGTCGTTCAGGTACTTTTCGAAGTTTTCTATTTCCTCGTATTCCTTACTCCTACTCGTGAGGAGGTTTCGAATTGCTTGAGTTTAGAAGGTAACGAATGGTTTTTACCTGGAACCTCTCTGGTAGCGACAGTCTCAGCTACAAGGGCAAAAATGGACTGTATGATCGAACTGTAACACGGGACTCAATCAAGACATTTCTGGCCAATTTACTCAAACTACTTTTCTATCGGTAAGTTTTCAGTAATTGAAGGGTCACGGGGAAAAAGGATCAGACTCCTCTTTTCCTAATTCCGAGAAAACCGAAAAACAAAGTTTGAAGTCGTCCCAGACAGACGCTATGCATTAACAAAATGAACTGTTTGGGCCACCTGACCAGAAATTTAATTATGTTCAAGTGACAAGAAAGAAAATTAAGTAGGTCGAAGATGATTTCCAGAAATAATTAGAAATTTCAAACAAGGTAAGGACTTTGATCTTTTTTCCCCACAAATATTCGCATTTCGGTCACCATAATACCTAAAAATATATCATCATTGTTACCTATTGTTTATTCTAATCTCGTAATTCACTTCAGTAAGTTCACTAGGGTTTGTAGGTACCTTACTGTCACCTCCTGAAAAATTTTGGGCAAAAAGTGGCTTAATTTTCCAAATTAGGTATAGTTTTGTACAAAACATTAATTGCAAAAAGGCAACAAAATCAATAAATAAATCATTCAACTAAAGGATTGTCGCAATATGAAATGGCGTCATCATCTCCTACATTCCCCAACCTGTTGGACAGTGACTCAGAAAATGTTAACACCGGGGTTGACGAGAAAAACACAAGTGTTTTAATTAAATCCTTTGATTTTGCTGGTTTTGATGGGTATCGGGCCGTTGTGAAGGTTTCCCAATGTTACAGCTGCTTTTGGTACTGAAGTTTTCTTCTTCGAGGTAGAAGGTGTTGTGAAAACTGTCTGGTATTTTCAGAAGTAGGAGCTTTTGTGCTTGATGAATCTTTGGTGTGATGCCGTACAACTCATGCAAAGGCGAGGGAAGGGGTCTTTAAATCGGACTCTGATCTTTCTTCCCTGCGAGCGCACGGAATCTGATCCTTCTTCCCCGGAGCCCCGTATTTGTTTTAGCTTTAAAAAGAATGAATGCGATCTTTCTTCCACAAAGTGAAACAACCCTTCGGTTCTACTCCTCCCAAGCTACACGATGGCGTGCCTATCTCAATTTGGCCAAAAAATGGAGTTTGATCCTTTTTCCCCATGACCCTTCAATTGGTTGAGATCAGTTACAAGTCAAAAACAACACAAGGTACCGTTTCACTAGAGAAATGGACTATTGTAAACAGGAGTAAACAAATGGACTCTGGGTCTTGCAAACAGGGAGAATTGGGTGTTGTAGCGCACTTGAAATATAGATTCATAAAAGAGAGTTTTACAAGTTAGTAAACTCCACTTGATGAGTTTCACAATAAAGAAAAGACGTTACTTGAGTATTGAAGTGATCCAACAGACTTCGAACGAAGTGCTATGTGTTACACAAAACTTTGTATGGATCACTTATTATTGGCCAATGACAATGGGGTATTTCGGTGTGTCGGAAATTCAGGTTTTTGACCTCAAATTTGGATTCAGCACCCTTGAAAACCTATATACTCCAACTTTAAGCCCAATGATAACAACACATAACATGTGGTAGAAAAATTAATTAACACATTCAGTGCGGCCGTCCTGAATCCGGGATGGCAGCTACCCTCCAGCCATGCATCTGTCCCGGATCCGAGCCACTTACCCTTTTGTTGTTATCGGCCAGTTCATGCACTGCTTCAATCGAATTTGTTTTCATCTGTAGGCGGGCTGGAGAGTCTCTGAAGTGTAAAAATAACCTCAGTTTCAACTTTCGCAACTAACAACTCATTTTCCTACATCTACAATCCCAGACGATGTGACTAAACGCAAGAACTCAAATCAGGTTGGCTGGAAGTTCCCCGATTAATGGTCCGCAGTGAATGTGTTAAAGAGATCACACGTTTGAAAAAAAGGCGGACCTCCCTTAACGCACACACACTTATGCCGCGCGCGTGTGTGAGTAGTATTTTGTAGTATCCAAGAGGTCCTCGAAGGGTTTCTGTGCATGTATACTTTTTTCAAAGACAGTTGGCTAGCTACGTCACACCATTCAAATCTTCAACTTTCCTTAGCTTCTCTGATTTTTTAAAAACATTTTCTCGACGAACAGACCCGATTAACGTTGTTCCTGAGCCATACTCTTTTGAAAAAAAAATTTTTTTAAATTGACTGAAATACCCCATTGCAAGGTGAAGTTTTATTCACATTTGGACGTCTTCTGGTGTTTCCAGTAATATTGCTGGTAAAGTTGTGGGCAGCACAGTGGGTACTTTATCTTGCTAGAAAACAGGGGGATTTTGTGTAGCCCCTCTCTAGGTTTGTCCGGAGAAGCAGTCCCAAACCAGAACCAATAGAACTGAAAAGGGGAGAGGATAGAGGCATCTGGACTCTTCAGAATTGGTTCTGAGTTTCTCTGGACAGGCAAAACTGGGATTGTCCAGTTCCGAACCCCTTGGGACTTCTCTAGACAAAGGTCTTGAGGTTGCCTGGATGGGAATCGTGAATCCTCTGCGTGGAAGCGGCTCCTCCATTCTCTCACCACAGACACTGGGTGTGTTGTTGTAGGGCGCCCCTGATGTTGTCTAGTCCCCTTGGAATTTCTTGTGGCTTATCATCAGTGTATAGGATCAGTTGTCTAGGGGGAATATATGGGGAAAAGCTCAGGGAGCGCCACCCCACACTACTAGATGAAAATACTGTAGATTGCGTAGTCCACTTATTCACAACCTGATGGTTATTTCTTCCACCCTGTACGAGATGGTCCACATTCTCAGTTTGCTTAGTCACTGTACCTCCAAGCATTCATTCATTCCTTTATAAGCCTTCCCAATCTTAATTCTCACTTTACCCTAATCTTTCGTCGTTAATAAATTGAAGTTTTCAAATTTGGGAAAACAATTTTTGGATTCAACAGTTTTTTAAGTGAACATTTTCAAATTTATTTAGACATTTTTATTAGAATTGAGCTTCGGAAACTGTTTATTCTGTTTTGATGGATAATGTTTTGTTTGGTTTCAAAAAATTGCATCCTGCTCAAAACTTGTTGGGAAATGACATTAATAATTGGATGAATGATGGTTCGGTATTCTGTTAATTTTCAAAGAAGAGAGTCTGCAACAAATACGATTTTTGGTCATCTGATCCTGATTATTCCCTAAATAATTAAATTTCTCTTGCATTGAGTTTGGTGGCAGACTGTAGTTCAAAATGTTTCCCTTTTCTGGTGAAAACTGTGGCCATTTAGATTTGACAGCACCCTCGAACTCTAATTGAACCCCACACTGTAACAACAAATCACGTTGCCACAGCTGCCTTTTAACTGGTGACCATCATAATTAATTCCTCGGTAGATAAATAAACCCCCAGGGAGAGCTAGGTGAAATTAAATACTTGGGTAGTTAGAAGGAATCAGGAAGGGGTTCTTCTGAAAGGTCTATCTGTGACATAAAAATTTGCACTTTTGGATTCTGAACCAGCCTTTGAAGAGCACAATGCTATAAGTATTATTCCTATTCCCTCTCAGATCTATGTTCAATTAATAGAACAGATACATTAAGCAAAAGGTAGGAAGTAGCTCGAGCTGACCACATGTGTGCCTGGTGAATGACTGAGACCTTATTACTACCACAACACCCTCATTTATTAATGGTTCTGCGTGGCGGATAGGGCGACCCTTTCTCTTACCTAACGCCTTTTAACGGTTCTAGACTGGTCGACCAACTCCTTTCATTATTCTCACCTGAGTAGTTTCTAAAGAAACGTCAGTTTAGATAGTTCAAATTCTAAACTGTGAACACAGTCAGAAATGAAGTCTTAACAGGTATAGAAATACGATTTGTCAATCTCGTATATTAACAATGTTTACTTGAACATATTTATGTAAGTTGCCGATTATTTGAAAATTGAAGTATTTTTTATAAATAAGCAACCTGATTCTATTCTACCTTTCTTTTCTTCGAAGATGATCTATTTTCATCTTAGCTTTATTTCAATTAGAAATTCTTTCGGCTGCTATTTCCGAAGCTCATTATAACGATTCCTTAACATAGGTATTCTATGAAATTCACCTACCTGTTACTGTTTAACTGATGAATATTAACATTTACATAATTAAGAATTTGTTTGTTTGTAGACCTTACGTATTTCAAAAATAATGAGTTTATCAGTATTTTTTATTCCTTTAGGGCAATCTGTTTGGGATTCCTGCCTGAACTCTGAAAAACAGTATATATAATATATATACTGTTTTTCAGAGTTCAGGCAGGAATCCCAAACAGATTGCCAAAATATATTATATTTGGTAACATACGAAAGTTTCGTACTCTTCTTTAGGTTTATCTTTTTGCAACTTTTTGGTGCCTAGGCTCTTCGTTAGACAAGAAATTGGGAGAATAAATATGAATCTCTATAGATTATTAATTCCCATTCATGATGGTTATTTTATTTTTCAGCTGTGGATTTCTTCAACCAAATCAATATGCTATACGGCACGATAACAGAGTTTTGCACGGAGGAAAGTTGCCCTATTATGTCTGCTGGTCCAAAGTATGAATATCATTGGGCAGACGGGCATACAGTAAAAAAGCCCATCAAGTGCTCAGCTCCCAAGTACATAGACTACCTTATGACCTGGGTCCAAGACCAACTTGATGACGAGACTCTCTTCCCCTCAAAAATAGGTTTGTACCTGTTTATTATTAAATTCAAGTTAATAGGATTCCTCGTCAATGTAATCGGGATTATATGTATAATCTTACTGAAACTAAATTTTCGGGCTCTATGAGGTCTATTAACACTTAGGTCTCCGGGTTTGCTCAGTTGGTACCGTTCCCGTCTATTTCGGGTTAAAACCATACGTATTTATAACATTGAGCTGAAATATTTTGGTATATGATTTTAAACTCTACACGTTTTTTCCAAGGATCAGAAACATGACCACATTGCGCAATCGTGCGCAACGGAAGCCAACTTTGTTTTTTCAAATGGGAACCCCCTTTTGGTTTATTATTTTCAATAATTAAAATAACTACATAAAGAAAACAAATTTTTTTAAACCCCCTCAAAATTTGTTAGTTTACGTTTCAAGGTACGTAGAATCCAAAAATCGAATAAAAATTTGGCCATCCGTCCGCCGTACGCGGCACTTTCCTCTCTTAGCATTGACCGATTTTGATGGAATTTGGTATGCAGGCTCCATTTGGGGTCGAGTTGTGCCCCGGAGATTTTGGTTGATGTAGGTCATTTCTAAGGGTTGACATTTTGAAAACGCCCTAACTCAAAAAATGTGGATATAAAGGTATTGTTTTACATCAATTTAAGATTGTATTGCATTTTTAGAGACCACGCGGAGCTCTGTAGGACAAACCGTTCGCTCCCTACGAGAATTTAAGGGTTGTACTTAGTTTAAATCAGAAACACGAGTGTGAATCGGGAAAGAGGCCTAACCTCCGTTCAAATTTTAGCTGACCGAAATACGATCGATGTTTTTCTTCATGTTGGTTGGTGGTAACAAGGGCAAAGCCGTGTTCTTTGCAGACGAGTGATCTGTATAGAAAAGTAATTAAACTTTGTGTAATAATTTGCAGCGTTTTTTATAACAGATTTGGATTCTACGCAAAATTTCATGAATTTTCGACTTCTCAAATGGTTTTTTTTAGCGCGCGCAACCCGTCCCGCGAGCGCGCCAAGTTGCCCAACTAGGTACCAAAATTGTGCAAAACAAGGATTTTTATGGTTTTTATTATATTTATTTATGGTTTTATGGTCTTTTTTCAACTCTCAGAATTGATATGATTTTTCACTTGATTACTGAAGACGGGTTTAATCTCCTACTTTCATTTTTCTCCTACTTTTTTCTCCCATTTTTCACCCAACCTCCAAAATTATGAGCTTATTTGAATAAAAACGGACATTATACAGAAATATGCGCTTAAATGAATAAATACGGACGTAACCACTCTATGAGTTCGTGGATACGAGTAAAACACGAATAGGGACTCCTAACATATATCTTCAAAACATACCCTGAGTATACATGGCATACAGAAAATGGGAAAGAAATTATTTCGGGGTGACGAAGAGAGTATTTTTTGAGGGTTTTAAATAAAATGTTCAATCAAGAGGTCGATTGTATAATTTTAACGATTCGCGCTATGTGCCTCAACCACATGACTGACTACCTTGTCGTATAGCTAATATTTCGATTTTCTTAACCCTAGCTTTGAAAATTCGCTCATTAACCCATACTGCACGGTTTTTTTTTCACGCAGGTGTCCCTTTTCCAAAGAACTTCCAGTCCATTGCCAAGACGATACTGAAGAGACTTTTCAGAGTATACGCACACATCTACCACCAACATTTTTCGGAAGTCGTGTCTTTGGGGGAAGAAGCTCACCTGAACACTTCATTTAAGCACTTCATATTCTTCGTCCAGGTAGGTAGCCGAATCTTCGTTTTTCCTCGGATCTTTATATCGTGGTCTTTTGGGGTACTCTTCTCATTTTTGTGATGAAATTTTCCGATAATCTAAATATTTCACTCCCTTCAGGAATTCAGCCTTATTGACAGACGAGAGCTCGCTCCTCTGCAGGAACTCATCGAGAAGCTGACAGCCAAAGACGGGCGATAACTGGTCATCGCCCATCTCAGTCTTCTTCCTTCCCTTTCACTCACTCATTTTATTTTGCACGGACCAATACCACGTTCCTCAACTGAAAGCAAGATCTGGTCGAGCAATTCTCTAGCTGAGTATATGAAACCTTGGGTTAGGTACATATCTCTTTTACTTTAAAAAGTTTCGTCTTCGGAAATGAGGTGCTTATGTCTAAACCTTGCTGGTTCAAAGGCAATTACTGTAAGAAAGTATGAGTATTATATTCGCTTGTAAGGTTCTCAGCAATTTTTTCTTGCTGATATTTTTCTGCAAATGGGAAATTAATATTTTGATCAGGAGCCTATATTTATATATTTGAGGGACATACATTTGGATTACCTATAAGTAAGTTATTTTTATTATTTTACTTATTTATTCCATTCAAGAAAAAACGAATTCAATGGTATCGCACAAGAATTGCGCTTCACTTATTCCCTTGCTAATAATCGTCCTTTTAAGCACAACAATTTTCGTCTGAGTTGTAGAAAAATCATTTTGCACTCCACTAATTTATTTATTTTATTGACTGAATCATCAATAGTTAGTAAGGTCTATTCTTTTTTTTTTTGAAAATTGGGGTAACAAATTTGACGAGGCAAACTTCACAACCGTGTAAGCTGGCTAGGTACCTCCCAAATTGTTTGAATACAACTGAATGGGTTGTCATTTTTCTGAAACGTGCATGCAAATCATCGATTACCAGAGACAAGTTAACAGAGGAGGAAGCCAACGTTAAAATGGTGTGCAAGCATTTTTGAGGCTGCTTCAGTTGCGCCATCTACTTTCAGCTAAGGAACTACTACAGAAACTGAAGTGGTGGGGGGAGGACGCTCTCTTCATGCCGCATCTTTTCAAATCACCCACTTCCTTTCAAATGACCAGAAATTGTTAATTTTTTATTTCTTTGTCATTTTGACTTACAAGAATTTCTTAAGAAAACCAATTACTTAAGAAAGGTAATTTCCAAGTTTTTCAATTGTTGTTTTCCCTACTGCCAATAGTTCAAATGTTCAATCGACAACTGCCACCCATAGAAACGTTTGAAGCCCAGTATGTTACTGAAAATCAGCTCGAATTTACTCATAAATATCGAGAAAATTACTATATCTTATCAAATTAATTACTTTGATGCGGCTGGTAACGCCCCAAGGAGAAAAATATGTGTTAAACAAGGTGACTTGTTGTGATGATGTTGAGAGAACGGGATCTGTTGCCTTCAGCTATCACTACATCATGGAGCTCCACCAATCAAAATGCTTCTATGGCTCCCAGCGATGTAAATTCTTCTTCTTCTTCTTTCATCCCAGTGATGTAAATGCCAGTAAGAAAACATAAAGACATCGACAATTGAGGCTTTCTTACTTTCTGTGAGTTTGAGTATTGGGAATCGGAAGAAAGAATCTGTTGATGTCGTAGTGTGGTAAATGCTTTGTGAGTGGGTAAGAAAAGACGGTTGCAAACCACCATGCCTCAGCCAATGAGTTTCCATTTACAGTTGTAAGCCATCGAACAGTTATCTTTGATTTAATTCGCATATGGCTAGAAGCTTTACACTTTGTGCGAATAAATCTTTTTTTATTTTTGAATCAAATTTTGTGTATATGTTTTCCAAATTTAAATCTTCACGTTTCCTGTTATTCCACTAGCAAAATTTGCATCTAAAAATAATGAATAAAATCCAAAAAATATTTAAATTTTTTTCCGATGATTCTATTAATTTTTTTAAAGCAACTCATTTGCCTATCAACATTATCATCTTTTTCTCTACTTGTGTAGAAAGTTAATTAGAAATTCAACGAGCTAATATCCCAATACGCCTTTCCAATTTTCCCTGACTCCTAGTTGAAGACTGGGAGGAACGGTTCCTTCTCCTCATCAATGGCCTTATCGTTCATTCCTAGTCTATATATCTAGATTGAGAAAAAATCGTGGTCCAATATTAAATATTTTTTCTGGCATAGTAGGTCTTGATCGATTTCTAACCGTGATAGACCATTATGCTGTGGAAGTGGGTTTGTTAAAAGGTACAACCGATCAGTACAAATAGGGTTGTTGCTCATTGTCTTCAGCTGGAAGTGTCAGGGAGAAACAAGCCAATGAGGTATTTCGGTGGGTCGGAAATTCAGGTTTTTGACCTCAAATTTGGATTCAGCGCCCTTGAAAACCTATATACTCCAACTTTAAGCCCAATGATACTATAACATGTGGTAGAAAAATTAATTAAAGAGATCACACGTTTGAAAAAAGGCGGGCCGCCATAAATGCCTCACAAATATGCCGCACTCGTGTGTGAGTATTATTTTGTAGTATCCAAGAGGTCCTCCAAGGGTTTCATATCTTCTCTATGCATGGATGCTTTTTTCAAAGACAGTTGGCTAGCTACTTTACACCATTCAAATCTTCAACTTTCCTTAGCTTCTCTGATTTAAAAAAAAAAATCCTCGACAAACAGACCCGATTACCGTTATTCCTGAGCCATACTCTTTTGAGAAAAATATTTTTAAAAATTGACTGAAATACCCCATTCAGATTTACCCGAACTTCCACAATGACTTGTCTATTGGTACCTAGATTCAATCGTAATCTTATGATCAATCTCAAGATATCACATTGGGGCCAGATACAGTGAAAACAGGAGAGGAACACTCTTCTCTTGGCTCTCAACTGGGCCCCAGGCGAGAAACGAAAATTCCGTCTGGGGATAACCCCTACTCAAACCTTATTTTCGGAGATGAGCCTACAGCCGCCTTCAACCATCAATCACTTTCCTCCGTTCTAAAGTTCTATGCATTTTTTGCGAATTCTTCGTCTTATGGATTGCGGCAAAGTGAATTGAAGCAACTATGCATTTTGGTCTGGTGCGTTGCTGAAGTGTAGTTGACGGACAATCGATCTTGATGAAATCGGTCCAATGCTATTAATTTCCCTTGAGGGCAAGTTTCCACCGCCAGCTATTTTACTTCGACATTCTAAGGTAACTTAGGATGTACTACGAAAAATAAACTAGCCCGAGGTCTGAGATAGATGATGAGACTACCAATCTCGATGGGTTCAGTCATCTGACAACCACAGTTCAGACTAGGATTGACTAAAATCTCGATTTTACCTAAATTTTGGGAAATAAACGAGTTTATCCCTCTTTTGCGTACAACTACATTGATTTGCTTATTATTTATTATTATTATTTTTTTGAGATGCTTCGTTGTTTCGACAAAAACAAAAAAGCAGCAAATTGAGTTAACGTTACCCATGAAGTGTTGTAAACTCTAAAGTAACGTCAATCCCTTTTGTGATACGTAAAATGTTATGTCTCACGGTGAAAGTAGCATCCACTCGTTTCTCGCCCTAGCAGCTAGATATGGAATGATGGCTCTGAATTGTCGCTGCAACTCTCTAATATCTCTGAAACTACACTTGTCTATCACAGATAGTTAATGATAGTGTAACTTTGTTTCTAATAACAATTTCTTTCAAATCTGAGTACCTATTAGCTCCTACTCGGCATTTTCCGGTCGTTCGAAGAACTCGTACGTCGACCATGAATTTCTGTTAATTTGTCCAACGATACCTTCCAAGTGCCGTCTCGTCAGTCACCATACAATATAATTTATTTTTGCTTTTGTTGTTAGCACGTAACCAATTAATCAATCACAAACAAATGTACACTTGATGCTTTGTTCTCAACTAAATTCAGCGATCAGTTCTAGATTAAATTTATGGAAGGTACATCAATTAGGTAGACAAGCTGTGCATACAACTGTGCACCGAGGGGGTATCCATCATGTACCCCGCATGATAACAGATTCTGATTGCCAAAGCAGTTCCTATAGTTAGCATCTGTGCTCTGTCTACAGCGCTACCTTTTTTCCACCTCAACTATCCTTTCTGTTATCACTATTCCACCTTCTGTCAAATTTCAATGGAAAATCTCGCCGATAAAGGCCTTATTCACTGACGTACTTACCGAAACATGTATCATTCAATTCAATTATTTGCCTATTGGTACTCCTTTTTGTCATGTAGGTACCGTACTCTTTCATCTTGATGTTCTTCATGTTATAAAGGAGGATTCGCGAACTTCACAATTTCATCTTCGTGTGCTAAACCCATCAAATGGAAAAACGAATAAGTTTCGCACTTTTATTAATTACGAAGACTATTCATTTTTAATTGTTTTATTTAAACGCTATTGCGCTTCCTCCTCATTATTCAAGAATGTTACAAACTTCGTGAATCACTCTGTACCTATCTGTATTTCTAACACTGGGTAGAGTACCTACCTATTTTATTGCGCTTCTGAAAAACATCGATAGGTTTTTAAAATGTTTGTTTTGTTGATCAACATAAATATTATTGTGATTTAATTCATTCGATTCGGGATAATATTCAATCTTAATCTTATTTTTCATGTTTGTAAATAATAGTTGT
Organism: Apolygus lucorum; assembly: GCA_009739505.2. Lineage (NCBI taxonomy): Eukaryota > Metazoa > Arthropoda > Insecta > Hemiptera > Miridae > Apolygus > Apolygus lucorum. Next base: position 24,859,470 of record CM019177.2, on the reverse strand, counting down.
AATGATAATATTATTGAACTTTCAAGTTGAAATAAATTTGTATGTATTATTGTTTAACCTGTCTATTCCATCATGACCCAGAAAACTGACCTTTATGATGTAGTTATTAGAAGGCACGATTGAAGATGAGGTCACGATTGTCAATTTATATTAATGTGTTCCCAATATGGTCGCTGTCGTTCTTCTCGGCAACTTATTGCTTTTCTTCAGTTTCGTCTCGTCTGGAGGGTTGGGTTGAAAGTTTTCAACTATGAGGATTGAATTTTTCCTCCTTGTAGTAATTGCTAACCTTGCAGTTCCAACAAAAATCAGCAAACTCCTCGAGTCCTTGGTAAATAGTAATTTTATATGCAGTAATAATCCTAATCCTCCCTCAACTTTATCGCTCTTGAAAGTCGTTTAAAAAATCTGTATGTTAGCCTCATAATTCTAGAGTAAAATCAAATTTTCAATTTATAAATAATCTGCAATAATTCAAAAGACTTGAAAAAAATTTTAATTCACAATTTCTATTTTTTTAATGATTTTATAAACACTTGCACACTTTTCCATCACATAGACCTGAAATAAAGATGTACGTAGTTTCTCCACCCTCCAAGAAATCTCATTGATAGTGACTAATATCAGTGCTTACGATGGGGTAGTTGCGTAGGTCGGAATTTCGTATTTTTGACGTCAGATTCAAATTTAGCGCGCTTGAAAACATTACTATAATAGTTTTTAGTTCGAAATTTCATTTAATTTGCCGCATTTCCATCCGCACTTGTGTTGGCGGCAAAGCAAACAACAACTGACATCACCTGACAAAAAGTATTTATCGATGGAGTGCGTTGAGATTGCTGCAATTGAAAAAAGGTGCTGAATAAGAGTTTTTTTACTTGTTTTATTGCACCAAGTTACAACTTATAAGCAACATTTTTCTGATACATAGTTGGTGTACGTTGAGAAAACTAAGATACCTACTACACTTAGTTCTTCTTTTCCTGAAATTTGCACTTCATGATGGTCACACTAAGTGGATAACATCGTGTGGAGTCTTCTAAGCAGATCATCTGTGTTAATCATCACTAAATAATAGTGATGATTAAATTACTTAACAATAGAATATACATTTTCCAGCCACTGCATATTTGATTTTTTTTTTAAATTTCATAGTAATGAAGCAATTTTTGTTTTGTTTTGTTTTTGTTGTGCCAATCACAACATGTGACGGGTTTCCCGCTAAAATCACGTTTTTAAAAGATTTTAATTTTTTAGGAAGAGTTTCTTGGAGTTTTGCTAGATATGAACTTCAATAGAGATTCGCTACACAGGAAAAAAATATCATGCAAATACCCCATTGTTTCTGCATTATTGTTACAAGAGGGGTTCTAACTTGAAACTTGATCGATACTTCAATTTAGATTTATTAATCATTTTGGATCTGCTTACTTCTATTTCTTCAGGCTGTCGTACAACACGAATCAATCGCATGCATGCCTCCTGATGGTGTTCCTTACATGGTTCCCCTCCTCAATGCTATCGCCAGACGATATTTGAAAGACCATGTAACTGTTGTGTTGTATGACGATTACTTCTATTTCCATCCAAGACTCAAGGTTTGTACTTTTTGGATCTTGAAGAGCTTATTTGCTTCGAAGAATAAATTGCAAATGTCGCGGAATAAGCTGAAAAGCCTCGCTGCTCCCTTTGAGTTTGCAAGTTGAGTCATTCACAATCTTGGAGCATTTCTAATAAGCTGATAATTCTCCATTGCACTTAGTCAAACATGGTTCACTCCGAGGCGAGATGAGATAGGGTGTCGCATAATGAATGATGCTGAATGAAGTGGTGGTATCGATGTTTTAATTTACTGGAATTTTTTCAAATGGCTTCCTCACGAGGCGATTTTAATTAGTCAGACTAAATTTCATGGGGTCATTCTTGATGAGGTCGTTGGGAGGAACCTAATCAAAGTCAGCACCTTCATCATAAATATGTATCCCTGTCCTAATCATTACAAAGAATACTAGGTTTTCCAGGGAACGTGGGAATTTGGTTTATAATATTCAATAATAAATCTTTGGAATCGAGCAAAAAAAAAAAAATTTTCAACACACCCTCAAAATTTGATGGTTGCAATTTTTTAACAACCTAGCTCGAAAACTCGATATGAAGGAATGTTTTTCACCAATTTAAAATAGAATTTAATTTTTAAAATCGAATGAGACCACCCAGAGCTCTGTAGGGTGTACTTACGAAAATAGGCCTCATCTGCTCAAATTTCAGCTGATCAAATGAGATCATTTCTTTGAATAGAGTTCCTTGATGTAGGTATCTAGGATCAGTTGTGCATCCTTTGCAACCGAGATCCAAATTTCGCAATGAAAAGTCGTGCAACCCTCAGATACATGCTACTGCCAGTAGGTAGTATTAATAGAAACGTCGCTTCCCACGCAGGCGGGTGATCAACATAGTAAAATAATAAACCATTATGTAATAATTTGTAGCGTTTTTTAACGTTTAACCCTTATCTTGGCAAGCTATCAAATTTTTGGAATTTTTTAATTCATATTCTTTTTTCTAGTTTCTTAGGCTTTTAATATAATTAATCCGATTTTTAAATTACTTTTTTACGTTTAGTACGTTTTGTACACGTATTGTGCCACAGGTGACCCACTGCCAAGATAAGGGTTAACCCTTATCATATCATTCAATATCATATCATTCAATTCATATCAATTCAATATTCAGAAACTTGAAGGAATATTTCGCATCCGTCAGTTATGCATCCTTTGCAACCGAGAACCAAATTTCGTTATGAAAAGTCGTGCACCCCTCAGATACATGTTATTGCTAGTAGGTAGTATTAATAGAAACGTGGCCATCTACGCAGACGGGTGATCAACATAGTAAAATAATAAACCATTGGGTAATAATTAATTTATTACATTTTACATTCATCTTTCATATTTTTCTGAAATTATTTTCCTTGTTCATTTCGAGTAACGATTTACACTTACTGATTGTTAGAGTTCAAACGTCTAAATAAGTCTTGTTTCAGAGTATGCTAGACCATATTTTATTGAACTATGCATATCCTCTTCGTCACGGGCGCATCAATACTACGATGGCAAAACCCAAAGTTCCACCAGGCATCCTTGAAGCGCGTGAAAACGAACAGATGGCTTTTATAGTTTTTACCAAAGAAACGGAAATTGGAGCGGAATCTATTAGTAAGAATTTGTACATTTCTGTTATACCTACTTCTCTGTGATTAAGAAATGTTGGAGCTGTTAATGACACTTGTCAGGATTTCATCTTCACCAGGAGATGAAATTATAGGAGATAATTTCATCTCTCTTTTTTTTCTTCATTATAGGAGATAATACGATAAAGGTGTCAAAGTAGAACTAAGTAGGTACCTACCTACATTATTCAAAGTTTATCTGTCAACATTTTTTTTTTTTTTTTTTTTTTCGGGGCGTAGGAGGAGGGCGACTCCCAGTGGTCCCCTTGATACTCCTGAGGCAAGGGCCAACCCGGGACTGTTTAACACATTACTTCGGGTTGGCCCCTCTCTCTCTTCGGCTTTTCGCCTCTTCTCTCTTGACTTTTCGCCCTCAGCATTTGCTCCGTCTTATACAAGATTTACCGATCTTCTTCTCCTTACGTCCCCCCAGTGGGAGGTTCAGGAGTGCCTTCATTCATCTTCCTCGTCTTCTTCCTCTTCTTCATTGTTTTCATCCACCGATGTCCAGCTGCTATCCAAGTTACTTATTCCCACGTCTTGATCGTCTCTGTTGTCTGGATTCGGTCTTGAGTCCACAAAAGCCTTCTTTCTCCGTAGTACGTCTTGCACATATTGGGCAACGGTTTTCCACTTCGAGCTGTTTTCCAGCATAATATTCATCACTGTTGTGGGCGTGAAAACTCCTATCTCGTGGAACAAACTCTCTCGGTTACTCGAGTGGCCATCGCACCAGAAGAACGTGTGTTCAGCGTCGTCCCAGTCGGAGTCCCCATATGGGCACTCGGGGCTCTGTGCCCTACTCACTCTGAACAAGTAGGCCATAAAAAGGCCGTGTCCAGTAAGGAATTGGGTCAGGAAATAATCCACTTCCCCATGTCCCCTGGCCACCCAGCTCCTCAAGTCAGGGATGAGACATCTTGTCCATCTCCCCTTGTGTCCAGCTGTCCACTCATCCTGCCACGCATTCAACGTCTTTTCCCGCTCCTCCTTCTTGGCTGCTTCACTGGGGGCATAGTCCCGCCTCTCGTAAAGGGCTCTTCGCTCCGCGATTAATAAGTGGATCGGCATAACACTAGCGACCACGGGTATCGCATCTCCTGATACCGTGCGATACGAACAGGCCACTCGTAGGGCCCCTCTACGCTGCACTGCTGCAAGTGGTTTCCTATAGCATTCTCGCCTTACTGCATTGCCCCATATCTCCGCTCCATATAACAGGATGGAGTGAATCACCGCCATAAACAATCGCCTCGTAGGCTGCCTAGGGCCCCCAGTGTTTGGCATTATCCTGCTGAGGTTGATCACTGCCTGAGACGCCCTTTGAGCTGCGCGCTTTATATGGTCTCCGTATTTTAGCTTGGAGTCAACATAGACCCCGAGATATCTGACGGAAGGCCGTGTTATGATCTCCTCCCCTGCCACCATCAACGGTACAGCTGTGGGGATTCTTCTACTTGTGACCAAGACCAGCTCCGTCTTATTGGTGGCGAGGGACAGGCCATGTGAGAGCATCCACTCTGTCACCCGCCCCATAACCATGTTCAGTCTGATCTGCAGTTCGTCTAAGGTCCTTCCAAGTATAACGACGGCTACATCATCGGCATAACATAATAGAGCCCTGAGCGACCCCGGACGTCAGGGGCCTCCGTCTTCTTCCGTCCACTGACTCGTAGAGCAAAGATCTATCCTTCAGATAGTGCCTCAGCATCCTCACCAAATATGGGGGCCCCCTGAAATCGACCTCGAAAGCCTTGATTATATCAAGCCACCTGGCTGAATTAAACGCGTTGGTCACGTCCAGCGTCACCAACAGTCCCATCGGTCTCGAACGGTGGTTTCCCCTCATTGTCTTCTGTAGGCCATTCACCGTTTCTTGAATGGCCCCCACCGTGGAATGTCTGGCTTGGAATCCATGCTGACTTGGCGACAGGTCACCCGCTGACTCCACTGCTGCCACAAACCTTGGCTGCAAAAGACCTTCCAGTCCCTTGCCCAAGGTATCCAGAAGACACAGGGGCCTCCATGCAGAGGGCTGTCTCTTGTATCTGTCAACATTAAAGATAATAATGATAGTTGTAATGTCATACATTTCTAGTCAGTAGTTCTCCAATAAAGTGACACGTAGGAAGGAAAACCCCAAGCAGGCATGAGTCATCACCAACATGGGTGAAGTGAGTGTCGCTACAGCGAGAGTATAATATACAATATAATATAATTAAAATACAGTAGTTTGTAAGGGAGGACGAACCCAGGAGAAGGAGGGGCTTCCTAGAGGTAGGGTGGTGGGGGAAGACACGCTGAGGGAATCAAGACAGGCAAGCTGACGCCTTTGTTGTGCTCTTGGAGGCAACCAGGGAAGGTATCTGTGAGTAACTACACGTTATACTTATTCGATCGATCGATTATACCTATACCTTCTGTGTCAACAAGCTCTCCCCTTGTCTTATACTCTATACCATACACACAATACCTTATAAGACATGTTATAGCTTATACAGAAGCCTATAACACACTATATACCTATACCTTTATACTGTGGCACATATATGCATTACATGTACTCTACACTTATACTATACATCAAAACCTTTATACTGTGGCATTATACTATACCTATACTGTTGTACAAGTGGTGTACAACTTATACTTCCCATAATATGACCATGGCGTATGGCATATGCTATACGCATAAGAACATAAAATGGTTCTTATCTATACAGCTGGTTATGGGCAGCTATACACTTAACCCACACTGCGGTGTGGTTTATACAATACACATATATTATGCATATACGCTATACATATACTGTACACTTATACTATACACATATATGTGTGTAGTATAGTATATATGTATGATATATGTATAGTACATATACTATACACTATATCTTTATACTGTGGCACTATACTATACCTATACTGTTGTGCAAGTGGTGTACAACTTATACTTCCCATATGACCATGGCGGATGGCATATACTATATATATCTAACCCACACTGCGGTGTGGTTTATACAATACACATATATTATACATATATGCTATACATGTACTGTACACTTATACTATACACATTTACGTGTATAGTATATATGTGTGTAGTGTAGTGTAGTATGTATGTATGGTATATGTATACACATATACTATACACTATACCTTTATACTGTGGCACTATACTATAACTATACTGTTGTGCAAGTGGTGTACAACTTATACTTCCCATATGACCATGGCGGATGGCATATACTATATATATCTAACCCACACTGCGGTGTGGTTTATACAATACACATATATTATACATATATGCTATACATGTACTGTACACTTATACTATACACATATACGTGTATATTATATATGTGTGTAGTGTAGTATGTATGTATGGTATATGTATACACATATACTATACACTATACCTTTATACTGTGGCACTATACTATACCTATACTGTTGTGCAAGTGGTGTACAACTTATACTTCCCATAATATGACCATGGCGGATGGCATATACTATACCCATAAGAACATAAAATGGTTCTTATCTTTACAGCTGGTTATGGGCAGCTATACATCTAAACTACACTGCGGTGTGGTTTATACAATACACATACTATACTGGGCGCCTTATATACCTATACATACTTATACAGAGGTCAGGGGACGGATAAGGGGTCGTTGGGGAGTCCGTCATACACAAAAAGCCCAAAAGGGGAGAGCTTGGATCTATGTTGACATTTACAATACATGTGATACCTATTTATACCATTTACATATATGTGGCAAAACGTACATCGATTACATGAAATATTATGTATTTATGATATTAATTCGTGCGACATACGGCCGTGACGACAGTGAGGAAGGGAAAAAACACGTCACTTGACGTCACCTTTTTTCCACTCTCCCCTCACCATACTATCTTGAGTAAATAAGCCACACTGAGGGGTCTTCCTACATGCATTCTTACCTCGTCTATCTGACTTATCATTTCTTGGCTTACCTACGGTCCCAGTTCTTCCGAGGACACGGTTTGCCCCATAAAGGCGCCAAACCTCTAGCTCCCCTTAGGGACCTCTTCAGAACAGTAGGCCTCACTAGGTAGATGTTCCGCCGGTGAGTCTGTTATCAGACGCCGAGGTTGTCGGATAGATTTTGACGCACTCGTCCTTACGGTCGGCCGCGAGGCGCCGCAGATGGAGTACTGAAGCCCTAGGCTTTTAGGGATCAATCTCTCTGAGTAGGATTCAGGCTAGGAACTAATCAGCGCATCGAGAGGACCATCGCCTTCACTCGACAACACGCAGAACACAGCAATAATAAAATAATCATAAACACACACAATAATTATCTTTCTGTATAAATATATGCTCTCTTTCAGGAGAGTATACAAGCCGTAATACAATGACTCTTCTGATTGCTCCGACATCCGTTTACATGGTGAGACAATTTCTCGGAACTAAGCTTGCTGGTGATATCACAAATTTGTTGGTAATTGTTGATCCCATGATTCGGGTCAAGCTCCTCTCACAGGTAATTCTATAGGTTTCGTGGTTTTTGAATTATTATTTGTACAAGGAATGAATTATTTAAAACACGTTTGGTTACCGTTTCAGAAAGTTGGTCAAGTCTTCAAAGAGTGTGACATCCTTATATACTCCCACGAATTCGCCTCTGACTCGCTTGGTTCTACCACTCCCGTAATTGTGACAGCATGGAGGAGAACTCAATTCACGCGGCAAGTTCAACTCTTCCCATCAAAATTCAAACAGGGATTGGGAGGAATTCATCTGACAGTGGCTGCTTCTGAAATAGCGCCATTCGTTTTTCGAAAGTAAGATGTACAGCCAAGCCTTTTCTTTAAAAATATCTCTAGACCTACGCATCTGGAATATCTTTAACTGTTTTTGTGTTCAGACGTGGTCAAGAATCAGGAGCAGGTTACACAATTACAAAATGGGACGGCATTGAAGTTCGCTTGTTGAACATCGTCAGCCAAATGTTGAACTTCTCAGTGGAGTACAAGGAGCCCGAGTTGATCGAGGAGTCAGTTAAAAATTACTTCACATTCTATCAACTACAAAAAAATCCAATCGCTAAACTTGGCACTTACTTTTTATATCTGCATCTAGCTCACCAATTTTGACCATTAAATTGTCATTTGCCTGTTAAAATAAAAAATATGTTGACTATTGGTAATAGGGAGGATGTGGCACAAGCGGTGATCAAGGAAGTACTTGCAAAAAAGGCCAACCTCGCGGTGGGAGGGGTTTACCTTACTCCTGAACGAATCAATGGTCTTTTATTCTCCATTCCGCACACACGGGATTGTGCAAGCTACATCTCGCTTTCATCGACCGCATTGCCGAAGTAAGTTTCTCATAACATAGGTTTAAAGGGCCATTCCTATTTGACTCATTTCGAAGACAAGCAAGACGTAGTTGAAGGGTATTTGTTATTGGTTGAAACGTGCGGTGACGTTTAATTAAACCTGTATGACACTATCAATGTCTTTCTGGCATTCAGGATACTGTTCGCAGATAGAAAGAATGCAGTTGGCCAATTCCCGAAGGGTATACCTGCTAACATAGACGACTACCTGTTCCAAAATCTTAGGTAGTCAGGCTGGGGAAAGGGCCGAGCCTCAGTAATCATAATCCAGGCATCGAGCAACTCGAGTCATAATAAGGTAGAGAGCCCCTCCACTCAGCCAATTGTTAGGAAGGATTATTATCTCGAATGTGAGTTCACTTGCCCTTCTGTTTACCCTTCAGTCGCCTTTAAAATTCGAAAGAAGCATCATCCTTTAGGTACTAGGAAGTGTGATTTTATTTTTGGATGAATGAATGTACATTCTCTTAATTAATGAGACTTTCCCAAGGGTAAGGAACCTGTTTTATTTTTTATTGGTATTCTGTATTTGTTTTGTCTTGCCTGTAATAAATCAATCCTTTCACTTAATCATCGGTCTGTAGTCAACAATCCTCGGTTTTACTGGCCTGAGTGGCAGGTAGAAGAAGGACGATGTTTTTGGGATTGTAATACACATGGACACCCCACCAAACCATCCGCATTCTTTCAATCTGCAAACAGTACTTCATACTGTTCCCTACTAAAAGAGTGCTCCACTGAGTGAAGAAGCAGCTTGCTATTGGTCACTTCCCTAGAGCGGGAGTGCACTCTGAGGAGAGAGATGTGGACTGGACTGGGAGCTCGGCGAAGCTGGGGCCTCGGAGTATAGGAGACAAGTACGGGTTGTGGTGAGTGGAGCAGAGTCAGAGTCAAAGATTTAACAGAAAATAGTTAGAACACCAGGAGCCCTTTTAAATATCTGAGTGTACCCTTCGTGTCCAGTGACGTGGTTGAAAATGGTGAACATGGACCAGAATCAGGAGTCAAGTGAAAAGTGAGCTATAAGTTGTGAATACCCGAGAGACATTGGCCAGAGGATGGAGGACTTGATGGGAACACAACACATCAAGTCTGGTAATGGGAATCGAATTCGATCAGTTTTTCATTGGTCATTTATCCCCAAGTTTGTTATGATTGTATTATTCTATAACCACGTTCCTGCTTGTCACACCTATCATCTTAAGTAGTAATTGTAGTAACTCATTTGAGAACTTTTACTCAGACACATTAACGCTGGAAACACCGACCCCCTAATGATTAGAAGAAGTGAGAAGTGGAACGATTCTCCCATCAGGAGTAACGCTAGGAACAGTTCGTAACAGAAATTATTTGAATTTGTATCTTCGTAATTTTTTGTGTTTGTCAGCTGGTGATGTAAGTAACGTTGCGACTGGTAATTTGTAGTTGGAGAAAAAATGTTGGTCAAGTCAGCAACTAACGCTATAGGTCTACCAGAGAAACTTTGCATCCGTTTGGCGCCCCCTAGGTGGCGGATCCGTGAACAAACGATCGAGTCAACCTTCGATGGTGAAAACTTGACAGGGAAATTGGCGTGGTGAGAAATTTGAAGTTTGTGTAGTGACTGCACTGTGAACGAAAGGGCGTCTCCTAGTCTTCGTTACTCTGTGGTTGTTTTGATTCAAAACTTCGTACTTTATTCGCTGATTATTCGAAGAAACTGAAATGCAATACATGCAAAGTGACCACATCATTGACGAACGAGTAGATGCATGGAGATTCCAGCAGTTCCTCTGAAGATAGTTCTGATGATTAGGATTTATCTGATGAAGATTAAAAACATGGTATTTATTTATTTTTCAACTTTTTTTAAACCTAAGCATACAATAAATTTCTTGTCAATTGTTTATACCTGTTTCCTGTTTTTATTTCTTACTCTTTCCTGCTACCTAATCGGTCATACATGATTTTTGTAACAGGTAAGTAAATAGTAGGATCAATTTTAAACAAAATTTGAATTTTATCTAATTGGTAATAATTATAGGTACTTACCTTTTTTGTTCTCAGATATTGGTTTATTATTTTCAATAATTTTTGCTTTGTATTCGGCAATCAAAAAATAAATACGCAGAATCAGTTTTAAACAAAATTTGAATTTTATCAGATAATTCATCGAGAAAATCGTGCAGAAATTTTCATACACGCACTGGGATGATATGAGAGAGGAATTACTTCTTTTATTATTATATTCCAATTTTTAAGTTTTCCATTTTCCGAATCTTCGAAATCCGAATTTTTCGAATGAGAGTACCTTGCTACAGTATTTTTATGGGTCCTTGAGTAATTACTAATTTTATTATAGACAATATCCATGCTAATTATTCGTTTAGGTACCTACCTATTAATCAATTATACTGGAAATAGGCTTCAAAACAGATTCCGAAATGCACGAATTTCAATCTGCAGTAGGAGGGAAATCATGTAACTTTTGAGGGGAGAAATTCCTAGAGATGGGTCGCTCGTTAAAGATCCGGTTCTTTGAGCCGGGTCTTTCAGAAGAGCGAGTGAACCACGGGTCAGTAAAAAAGAACCGCGGCTCTTCGAATCTTTTGAGCTCAGTGCTGGTAGTATTCGGTGAAGATCAGTTTTTCGAAAGAGCGAGTGAACTGCGGATCAGTAAAAACGACAAATGAATCGCGGTTCTTCGATCTTTGGATCTCTTTGAGATCCAGTAAAATGAATGAATGGCGGCTCTTCGATCTTCGGTTTTTTTGAGAACGGCGGCTCTTCGTTCTTCTTTTGAGATCGGTAGTGTTCGGGAAAATTAGGACCTCCTCTTCGTCAGCTCACTGTTGCCAACCCGTACGATAATTCCGAGGGAAAATACGATATAAGTCGATCAAACAATACAATTTTGCGGAATTGTATCGTACCACCACATGCATTATTGTATTTTCGGTCGTAAACTTTACCGTATTTGCCAGTGTTTTCTGTGACCCACTTTCTGATTCTTTCCGTTGTTTTTTCTCCCTGTTTGATTTTTACATCATGATTTTTTGTGAGGAGCTTTCTGATACAAGTTCAAAAGGCAAGCAAAAGCACATCCTTATCTTACCATTATTATCAATATTGAAGCTTACGTACTTATTGGTTCGTTTATTCTCTTTCAACTTGGTTACCTTAATGTTCTTTGTTGAATAACATGATATAACATCAAAATGTTATATTATTAAAATGTTATACCTACTAAGAAATTTTTTTTTAAATTGTGGTTTGTCATTAGAGGCATAAAAAAATGCAGATTTCATATAAATACATTTTTTTACCCAAAAACTGTATTTTTAAGTTTTACTTACTTATTCATTGCTTTAATCGTGTACATTTATTGTTTTTCGTTGATTTTTTGAAGGATTTGTTGAGCATCTTTATTGAACAACAGCGCTTTTTGGGTTATTATTTTCAATAATGAACCATTGGAATCGAGCAACAGAGAAATTATTCCCTCTCGGCCTCAACATTTCATGGTTTAGGATTCAAGGTAGTGTAGAATCCAATAATCGAATAAACATTTTCAAGCAGAACTAAAATAAACCGTTGTGTAACAATTTGTAGCGTTTTTCATCGTATTTTCATCTCTACAATAAATACGAGCTCAAAAGAGCCAAAAAGAGCCACTGATCCGTCGAAAAGATCCGGATCTTTTGAATGAGCAGAGCGCTCAGAGCCGTTCTTCTTGGTGAACCGTTTTGCCCATCTCTAGAAATTCCCGATTTGCTTGATGATAAGAGATAAGTAGTTCTATGTTCTCCAGCAGAATGTGCCAAATTGCAATGGGATGCAGAATGTGCCAAATGCCCTAAAAGGGATGCAATGTTTCTCTGGTAGACCTATAGTCACAAATTGTATAGCCATCCTCTGCAGTGACATTCCGAACTGTAATTCCTTATTCCATCCGACTTAGTAGCCATAAGAGTGATAAGAAAGGTCATAGGTAATACCCATGATGAACCAGTTACAACACATTTAGCACGATCAAATAAATAATCCTGGAGAGTTCCCTTGTAACCCTCGAGTCGTAACTACTCTACGTGTATTTCGTAGATCTGAGGTGTTTGGGTGGCAATTGACTGGTTAGTAACGTGCACAAGTTTACTTCCAGTTTGAGAATTCTTACAGCTAGGGTAGAAAAGGAAAAATCGCGCCAATCTAGGCTTATAATACCATCCCCTTGAGAGGCACTCAAGAACTGCAATGTGGTTTATTAATATGGTTCTCATTCTCCATACTCTGAATGACTGGTGACGCTCAAAATATATGTTCATGAAAAAAGTTGACAGCATAGACGAAGACAATTATTTCGAAATATATTCACTTATACAGTAAATATCTTTTCCAGATACCGAGCCATAATGGGCCCCTTTCTGTGGGATGTTTGGCTCGCTCTCATAGCTGTTTACCTATTTGCGATGTTCCCAATTGCGTTTTCTGTATGGCACTCTTTAAAGCCCTTGTTGGATGACTTGTGGGAAATGGAAAATATGTTTTGGTACGTTTTCGGAACCTTCACAAATTGCTTTACGTTCAGTGGAGAAAATTCGTGGGGCAAATCGGAAAGAACTGCGACTAAACTGTTCATAGGTAAGTCACGTTTCTGGTTTATTATAATGGGTTTGAGAACCACCAACAAGATATTAGAGGTAATTTACTCCACAAGGAAGAATATATACAGGGTGTCCACACTTAAGGCTGTTAAGCCTCTAGGGGTCGATTCTGCTGCTAATTTCCAACTAAAATGACTATTAGCAATTTCTTTTTAAACCCATTTTTTGAGTTGTCGGCTTTAAATCATTTAAATGGCCGTAACTCCCCTAATTTACAATGTAAACTTATAAACTCGGGCCTCGCCTTACTGCTTTGGCTAAAATTCAAGAATCATGGAACATGCTTCAGCCGCTCTATTACTACTAATCTGTAACATCCCTGAAAATTTCGTTGAAATCGGATGGAAAATGTAGAAGTTATCAAGGAATTCAAGTGTGCGCATAGCAGTCGCTTCTATCATTCCGGGGATGATGATTTTCATAGGGGACCGTCTACACACCAACCCGCACAATCCCTGACAATTTCATAGAAATCGGACAATAACTTCGTATAGTTATGCGCGTTACAAGGAATTCATGACAGACAGACACGGAACCAAAATTGTTAAGGAAGGTCTGAATCGCAAAACGCGAGTGGAAATTTTGATTTTGGAGAACTTTTTTTTTCATCCTTGAAATGTGAAAACAAAGCTTCCCCTACCTTGGTAGACTCGGAAGCAATATGACATATTGCTTCCGAGTCTACCAAGTTAGGGGAAATACATTGTATTTCTATTACTTTCGAGTCAACCAAGGTAGCGGAAGCTTTGATTTCACTTTTCAAGGTTGAAAAAAAATTTCTCCAAAGTCAAAATTTTCACTCGCGTTTTGCGATTCAGATATTTCTTAACAATTTTGGTTTCGTGTCTGTCATGAAATAACTATACGAAGTTATTATTCGATTCCGATGAAATTTTCAGGGATTGTGCGGGCTGGTGTGTAGACGATTTCCTAAGAAAATCATCGTCCCCGGACTGATAGGAGCGACTGCGCATGCACAAACGTGAATTCTTTGTAACGGCCATAACTTCTACATTTTCCATCTTATTTCGATGAAATTTTCAGGGTGCAATTGATGTTTTGAGATGAACTACTGTGCATCGGATCATCTATACAATCGGGTTATGGACACGAGGAAGCTATGTGCCACATCCACTTGGCAGACGTTTTTAAGTTTAACGAGACAAACAAGGGTTTACAAAGAAATTGCAAAAGGAATTTTGTGTTAGAAATTAGTTGAAGAATCGACCACTAGAGCGTTACCAGTCTTGAGAGGTACCCAACATAATGACTAACGATCTCAAATTGTTCGAAACACCTTTTCATCTCTCTTGCAGGAACTTATTGGGTTTTTACAATTATCATAACCGCCTGCTACACTGGTTCAATCGTTGCATTCATAACGTTGCCAGTATTTCCTAAAACAATCGACACCTCCAAACAACTGCTGGAAGAGGATTACAAAATCAGTGTTTTGAGTACGTATAGCAGCTGAGTCTAGGTAACAAGTGTTCTGCTAGCTGCTTCTAGAAAAAATGGATTATTTGGAATTCGTGCTCCATTAGCCTTTTTCACGAGGAATGGTTTCTATTATTACTATGCTATTTTCCAACTATCGAATTCTTATGAAAAACATTTCTTTGTGCTCGGTGTGGCTTATACAGGGTGTCTACAAAACAGCTGTAAGGAATTCAAGGGGTCGATTCTACAACTGATTTCCAACAAAAAGTGTCTCCTAGAATTTTTTTTAAAACGCCTCTTTAACCGACTTTTTTCACTTTTAAGTTTTTTTTCGTGTTTTCGACCTTACACCATTAAAACGGTCATAACTCTCTTAAATGACACTCAAAAATTAAAGATAAGGATACCGTTGGAAAGAGCATCAAATTTCCTATCTCCCGGATACCAAATAACAAATTTTTAGTTGAATTACACAAGGAATAAAGCAACCTAAAAGGTGAACTTAGTAAATTTTTTGAAAAATTCCCGTTTTTCAAGGCCTACAAATCTCCAAATATTACCAGGTAAAGTTCTGTTGCCGGAAAGCCTAAAAACTGCGCCAGAATCTCAGCTTTCCAATGGTATAATCAAAACATATTCTAAAACCGTATTTAGGGGAGAAATTCGTGTTTGAACGCGGAAAAACGTGAATTTTTTCAACGAAATCGGCGCTCTGGCCTCCTGTTTCCGGAGGCCTCGCGGTCTACTGCGGCGCCAACCCACCCAATGCTGTCGTCCGACCCCTCAAATCGACTAGGCGGAGCGCCGATTTCGTTGAAAAAATGCACGTTTTTCCGCGTTCAAACACGAATTTCTCCCCTAAATATGGTTGTAGAATATCTTTCGATTATACCATTGGAAAGCTGAGATTCTGGCGCAGTTTTTAGGCTTTCCGGCAACAGAACTTTACCTGGTAATATTTGAAGATTTATAGGCGTTGAAAAACGGGAATTTTTCGAAAATTTACTAAGTTTACTGTTTAGGTTGCTTTATTCCTCGAGTAATTCAACTGAAAATTTGTTATTTGGTATCAGGGAGATAGGAAATTTGACGCTCTTTCCAACGGTATCCTTATTTTTAATTTTTGAGTGTAATTTAAGGGAGTTATGACCGTTTTAATGGTGTAAGGTCGAAAACACAAAAAAAAACTTAAAAGTGAAAAAAGTCGGATAAGAGGCGTTAAAAAATTCTAAGAGACACTTTTTGTTGGAAATCAGTTGTAGAATCGACCCCTTGAATTCCTTACAGCTGTTTTGTAGACACCCTGTATTGAGTATTATCCAAATCTTGCTCCTTCAGGCTCTGGTGGATGGGAGCGCCTCTATAATGAAACTGACGACCCTGTGGCAGTGAAACTATACAAAAGTGTCAATTTGGTACCTGATCTCTCTGCGGGATTGCTCAACGTTACAAGGAATGTTCATTCTTGGAGGCAATCGGCATTTCTTGGATCTCGTAGACTTCTTGAACACACTGTTCGAACTAACTTCACCCCAGAGTGAGTTGGAGAAGAAAGTTACTTTCACATTCCTTTTGGTTAATCATTTTAAATAACAAAAGTTTGGAATTGAGCAAGATTCCGTAACTTACTCAAGATTTGTAACCTTCCCTCAAAATTTTCTGTTTTTCTACACAACCTAACCCAAGTTTGTGCATTTTCAGTGAAGATAGCAAAAGGCTGTTATTTCACCTCAGTGATGAATGCTTCGTGCCTCTTCTTGTGAGTATTGTGCTTCAGAAGAGAACTCATTATTTGGAAGAAATCAATGGAGCTTTAGAGAGAGCTCTCCAAGCAGGCTTCATGACGAAAGTTACCCAAGAACTGGAATGGGAAGAGTATAGATCTGCAACTGGCAAACTCCTAAAGGCATGATTTATTTGAATAAATCATCTTTCTTAAATTCAATCACTCAACGCCCAACGATCCTAATGCAATTTTTAACAACAACAATCGGCCTACTTCTAATTCCAAATATGAAGGAGCGAGACCGAACTATGGAAATAATATGACTACGTATAAATGAATTCAAAGATAAAATTGCTGAGTATTACCTGAAGATAATCCCATTATTTACAAACTGAAGTCCACCCACGGCCACTTTTTTTCCACAAACTATTACCGCTTTTCTAATCAAGATTTTAAAAAAACGAATCAAACGAAAGAAACGAAGAAACTAGCATAAAAAAATCCATTAATTATATAAATTGTGAGAAGTAAATACATTTGAAAGTTTGTCAAAGTTTCCACAGCACCATGAAAGTTCGAGTCTCACATTCTGCGTTTGGACGTTTCCAGCATATCCCACAAGGGTGCGCAACCGCCAATCAGATTTGTTTAAGTTTTAAATTTGTTTGAATGGCTCGCCACCTCATTTCCAAATGTTCCTTAGATTTGTTAGTCAATGAAACTATACGGGAAGCAGGTATATACGGAATAACCATGTAATGATCTCTTTGAAGCGATTCTCATTAAATAACAATTATTTTTAAATAACTTACACAGACCCCATTTGCGAATTCTTCTCATTTTAGGTTCATAAAGGATTGAAAGGAGCGCCAGAGGATCGAGAACTCAATCTTGATGACACCCAAGGGATGTTTTTACTTTTAGGTAGGTCTAATGTCATCCGCAGGATTTGACAATTTGCATTATATTTTTATTCGTTGATATCAGTTAGAATACACCTAGATAATAGGACGACTATCGATTTCCACCCAGGAGAGAAAAGCTGAAGGACGAATTGTACGGTTACCCCCCCCCCCCCCCCCCCCAACGGTCGGTCGAGAGAAATGAAAATGTACGATTGCCACCTAGAAAAAGGAAACCTTTCCCGCTACCTTTATCGGTTGCTTTCCGACCAGTATAAAATAGTACGACTACTGATACTAAATGATACAATTTTTATAAAACTATATAACTATTTATTAACATCAAAAATGTTAGCGAATTTCGTGGACACCATTCGCACAAACTTATACGGAGTGACGTCTGGACGAATCATAATTTTCTTCAACCACTGCTGCCTTTTTCGCGTCTTAGAACACGGCGTATGAAATCGATGAGGTCGAAATAATATTCAAGTAAGAAGTGCTAATGAGAAAATGTCAACCCTAACGTCAAGCAATTTAGATAAGTTGTTAGAAAACGTATGTTTCGTAATAGCATTAGACCAAAGTTATAGTGGCAATTGTTTTGATTTTGGCCGCTAGCGTTGATACAATAGGTAGTTTCTTACCCCTTCAATGAAGTGATCTAAGTGATGATAATATCTATATTATAGATTCAAATGAAATGGAAGGACATAATATTCCAATGTTATCTTAATCTGAGCTATTGAAGCCTTGTCATGTATAAGATTTGAGATTCTCACAGGAGACCATCCCTCTATGAATGAATCCCTCTATGAAGAACAATTCTCTATGATTTTCATAGGGGACCATCTAAACACTACTCTGTAACATCCCTGAAAATTTCATTGAAATCGGATGGAAAATGTAGAAATTATGGACGTTACAAGGAAATTCACGTTTGCGCATGCGCGGTGATTACTATCAGTCCGAAGGTGGTGATTTTCATAGGGGACCATCAAAATACTAATCTGTAACATCCCTGAAACTTTTATTGAAATCGGATTGAAAATGTAGAAGTTATGGCCGTTACAAGGAATTCACGTTTGCGCATGCGCAGTCGCTTCTATCAGTCCGGGGACGATGATTTTCATAGGGGACCATCTACAACTTAATCCACATAATCCCTGAAAATTTCATCGAAATCGAGTGGAAAATGAGGAAGTTATGGCCGTTAGAAGGAAATTCACGTTTGGGCATGCGCAGTAGCTACTATCAATCCGAAGGGGGTGATTTTCATAGGGGACCATCTAAATACTAATCTGTAACATCCCTGAAAATTTCATTGAAATCGGATGGAAAATGTAGAAGTTATGGCCGTTACAAGGAATTCACGTTTGCGCATGCGCAGTCGCTTCTATCAGTCCAAGGATGATGATTTTCATAGGGGACCGTCTACACACCAACCCGCACAATCCCTGAAAATTTCATCGAAATCGGACAATAACTTCGTATAGTTATGCGCGTTACAAGGAATTCATGACAGACACACAGGCACACAGACAGACAGACACGGAACCAAAATTGTTCAGGAAGGTCTAAAACGCAAAACGCGAGTGAAAATTTTGATTTTGGAGAACTTTTTTTTTTCGTCCTTGAAAAGTGAAAACAAAGCTTCCGCTTACCTTGGTAGACTCGGAAGCAATACGAAGCAAAGAATGCTGTTTCCTTATTTTATTGGGAAATGAAAAGTTACGCCCTTATACAGGAGATTCAACGATTTTATCAATAAGGGTGGGTTGATGAGAGCTTTTTGAAAATATTCAAAAAATTGTATGGTCGTCATATTCCTTTCAAATCGACGATGAAAAGTTGACCACCAACAAAGCTTTGATATCCATGATATTGCAAACTCATCTATCGAATAATGACTGTGGAGAAAATAGCCGTAAAATTATTCTGATAAAATTTACCACAGCTATGTCAAACAATTTAAAGTTACCTCCACATCACTCTGTTTCCAAAGAGTACTTCGGGAAGATTTTCCTTTTCACGAGGCAGTCGTAAATTTTCATTTCGCTCGGCCGATCGATGCAATCGTAAAATTTCTGGAAGGCAGTTTAGGGTCGCCCCTTCAAGCCCGGACCCCTCGGGTGGCAATCGTACATTTGATTTCTTGGGTTCGGGTGGCAATCGTACCATTTTCTACTGCTCGGGTGGCAATCGACTAAGACCGAGATAAAAGTCATATTGGCCCATCAACTTTTGTTGACACTGGGTAAGAATTAGGTACGTCAAACAACCGACATTGGAATAAGACGAGAATACTCTGGTTTCAGGTGCAGGATTCGCCATCGGTTTATTCGTTTTGATAATAGAAGTATCGGTTTGGTCAACAGGACAAGTGAAACATAGACAATTCGGTGACCTAACGTTGAAACAACGAGCTTTTAACAAGGCAAGTCACGTTTATTTTCTATTATTACAACGTCTCAATAAGTGCACATGAAAAATTTCTCTTTCAAGCCAGCCTAGAATTTATCTTCTCTCTAGTACTTTTAGGCAGTCATAAGAAGAAAGATTAATTTTAAAGACGAAATTAGGTAAAAAAAAGTATGGTTCAACGCAGAATTAAATTCTACAAATTCTACAAATTTTGTACTGCAAGTTCTGCATGAAACTTGTTTATGAATCAGGAATATGTAAAAACCCCATGATTCACGATAGCTGCGCGATTCCACACCAGCCTGCATCCATTTCATTTTGTGAGACTGATAGGCAGAGATGATTACACTAGGCCAAATATGATTACTCTATGTCGAAGATCATGGCACTTATTGGAATATGGTCATACTAGGTAGAAGATGATTACACTGGGTAGAAGATGATTACACTAGTTCGAAGATAATCATATCTCAAAGGTCAACGTGTCCAAAGTTCGCAGTTCAATTCGATCGCAGTTCGCAGATTCAAGCTACATTATTACGGTCTGTCTGTCTCAATCAACCCAAGGCTAATGTCACACGAGCGTGATTTGACAGCAGGGCCGTTTTTAGGGGGGGGGGGGGAGATGGGGGCGGTCGACCCGGGTCAGGGGGGGGGGGCCCGGATTTTCAAGGTGGGAAGGGGGAGCACTCCTCAAAAAAAGGGTCTTTCTGCTTAAAAAAAAAAATTATCGTCCTATGACACACCAAACCGAGTACCTCCTTTTTCTCAACTACATAATAGCACATAAAGTTGAGAACCTCTACCCAAATACTTGGGTAGCACTCCGAATTCTATTGTCCATTCCTGTGACTGTGGCGAGTGGAGAGAGGTCGTTTTCCAAACTTAAACTAATCAAGACTTACCTGAGAAATTCAATGTCTCAGGACAAACTCTCTGCACTCGCCACATTGTCCATTGAAAATGATGTAGCCCATCAGTTGGATTTTAATGACCTGATTCGAGATTTTGCTGAAGCGAAGGCAAGGAAGGCTTCTTTCAAATAGTTTTTATTGTTTTGCCTAGTCTACCTAGTCTTTCACAAAAGCCTCCGATTTATTTTTCAAATTCAAGTATTCAACACATAAACATTCCATGTGGAAAATATGGAAATTTACTATATTTTACTCAATTATTCTTCATTGTTATTTTTTCTATTTTGTATTAAGGCACATACTTAAATAACTATAAAATATAATTTTACGTTTGTTGAGCTAGTGTTCTTGTGATTGTCTAACCATTTCCTACCTTACCTATCAATGAATTAGATTACGTAGGTGGGGGGGGGGGGGGATACTCCTCCAGAGGGAGGCCCCCAAAGATTGCTCGTTCCCGGGCCCCAGAGGGGCTAAAAACGGCCCTGTTTGACAGAAGGGGATTCGAGCGGACGTGGCGCCGGCAAGTAAAAAGGATTGAGCTGTCACATGAGAACGTACATGCGATACCGTTCGTGGTGAAGGTTAGTACAGTTAGTGACACAGTCACACGAGCGAGTATTGAACGGACGTGTTCCAAAAGTTTCGTGCATTTTTTTTCTCTTGAAAATTTTCGTGGAATCGATGATTCTATCAGTTGAAAGGCGTCCTGAATTATGGGATACAATGAAAGGTACAAGAAAAAGGAGGGGTGGACTCATGTTTGCTGAGAACTTGGGATGTTAGATGTAAAAATGTGTCACTCTGTGCAGGACGGACCCAATATTTTTTGGTAATACATTTTTGGTTTATCATTTTCAATAATAAACCTTTAGAATCGAGAAAAAATTTAACCTCCTTCAAAATTTTATGGCTTACATTGGTATGTAGAATCCAAAAATCGAATTTAAAAAAATCCGTCCGACTACCCGTGCTACTCGGCACTTCCTTAGTCACCATGGACCGATTTTTAAAATAGTATTGAATTTTTTGATTCGAATGAGACCACCTAGAGCTCTGTAGTTCCAACCGTTCGCTCCCTATGAAAACTTGAGGGTTGGACTTGAGATAAATCAGAAACACGAGTGTGAATCTCAAAAGAGGCCTAATCACCGTTCAAATGTTACCTGACCAAAATGCTATCATCGTTTTTTCTTTGAGTGGTATCCAGTGTTGCTTCCTACACCAACCAATATTCAAATTTCTCAATGAAGGCACCCACAACTCCCTATTTTTTCTAATTGAGTGTGAAACGAATATTTCTTCAAAATAAACAAGACTGATTGATTAAACAAATAGATTAACAAATTGATTAAACAAATAGACAAATTGATTGTGAAGCGAAAATATGGTTTATTTATTTATTTATTTAATTAGGTACGGGCGAGCCCAATTCAATACAATCGTATACAAAATGTTGAACTATCTGCAGATAGTTAGATATAGGAAGTAAGACAAAGAAGGAATTAAACGACTAATTATAGCACACATGAGAGGAGGCAATTAGTGACTTAAATACTGCGAAGGAGGAGTTGAAAAAGTCAAAATTTGGGTGAAGGGACCAAAAAAGATTATCACTGCGTGGTAGACGGTAGAGGGGTCGATTTCGCTGGTAATTGTAGGGGGAAAACGGAAGATATAAGAGAGGAGATGAGCGAGCAGCTTCGCGTGGAACATCGATGTAGATCCTTGAGAGCAATGAGGGGCAGTTAATCGTTCCATTTGTGACCCTGTACAGCACGGCGAGATCGGCGGATGTACGACGGGTTTCAAGTGTACTCAGCTTACACCGCAACAGCAGGGAATCATAGTCGACCTCCACAGATGGGGTACCCAATTTGAAGGCAACGTAGCGAAGGAACTTATGCTGGACCCTCTCCAAACGATTTCTGTGCACGGCATAATGGGGCGACCAGACAGTAGACGCGTATTCCATAATTGGAAGAATGAGCGCCTTGTACAGGGAAACGATGGCTGGAAGACTAGTAAATTCCCTTGTGTTCTGCTTCAGGAAACCCAACGTGCGCATGGCTCTACCCACAACCACCTCGATGTGCTCTACGAAGCCGAGCTGATCATCACACCAAATACCAAGGTCTTTGATCCAGGTGGAACGCTGAAGAGGGGAGCCGCAGAGAATGTAAGGGAAGATTGTGGACCCAGTCAGCCGAAGGAAGGTCACCACTGAGCATTTGCTAGGATTCAGGTACAAGTGATTGCCGACACACCAGTCCTTCAGCCTGCCAATCGCCATCTGCAGAGCCGCACAGTCAGACTGAGTCCTGACATGGCAGAACAACTTGAGGTCGTTCACGAACAGCAGACACCCAACCGTGGGACTGAACACCTCTGTGACGCTGTTAATCAACAGAAGAAAACAAAGAGGTCCGAGATGGCTGCCCTGTGGCATGCCCGATGTTGGTGAGATAGGTGGTGACAGGGTTCCTCTTGCACGCACAACAAGCCGTCGATCGTATAAGTAGCTCTCCATCCACCACAGAAGGGGCCTGTGAGCACCCAAGGAACACAGCAGCGACAAAAGGTGGGCGTGGGACAATTTGTCGAAGTTGGTAATGATTGGTAGGTAGTGACAATTCCACAGCTGTGTTCTTTGCAGGCGACTGATTTATAAAGAAAATACATTTTCTTTTCGGTTGTTAAGAACCTACAAACCTTACTAAAAAATTAAACCTTTGTGTAATAATTTTTAGCGTTTTTCTAATTCTTTCTTGCACTTTCACAAATAGTACACACAACTACTCGGAACCAATTCCATTGTTCACTTCCCTTGAGAGAAACCCTACTGAAATTGGAGAGCTAGTATCGAAATTCTTGACAAAATGCTTGGACGGAGTGGGGAAGGCACGCACGTGAAGAACAGCGTTCGTGAGACAGCTCTTGCGCGTCCGTCATTTTAACCGGAACACCTAAAGGCCGGGTCACACTTGTCATACAAGCTTCAGATCCGAGTCCGATCAGAGAATCGGATAGACGTCGGAGGGGGCGTCGGATCGGAAAGGGGTGGGCACACCTGTCCGATACACGCGTCCGATTTGTTCCCCTCACCACTCGTCAGTCGCCTCCCGGCAGTTGTCAAAGTCGAGCGAAAAAATGTTTTCTAATTTTTCTTTAAAAGATTTAGCAGTTGTGGCAGTAGCTCTCGAGGAGGAAGATGAGAACAACTCAAGATCTTCTGGGTCCATCCTGCGTGGAACGGAAGAGACAAAGGAGAGTTTTTTACTCTTCTACCACACCTCGTAGACGATGAGACGAAATTTTACCAATACTTCCGGATGTCGATGTCCACTTTCAATAAGCTGGAAGTCGAACTCCGAGTCCAATTGAAGAAACAGGATACTCATTTCAGACAAGCCATCACCCCCAGACATCGTTTGGCTGTTTTTTTGAGAAAGCACCGGATACAGCCTCACTACTTCAATAAGTTCTTCCGGGTTGACGGAAGACATTGTAGGAGTACTAAAAAAATATAATAAAAGATTATAAAGACCATTTACAAAACAAACACATGAGAAACACAACGACGGCGGACAAAAAAGAACTAAAAAAATACCTACCTTCCTTCTGATGCTCTTCCCGCAAATCGGACAGGGAATGGTTGACGAACTCTGAGTGGGATCGGAACAAAAATCGGAGAACATTCGGAGTGGGATCGGTCACGGGTGGGAGAGGTGTGAACTACGCCGTCTTGAGTCCAAAGACATTCCCTCTTCCTACTCCCCTCCGATTCTCTGATCGGACTCGGATCTGAAGCTTTTATGACAAGTGTGACCCGGCCTTAAGAGTTGATAGCAGACGTGCAGAATAGCTCTCGTGTGACATTAGCCTAAAAATTGGATAGATTACAGTCCTGCAAGAAATTTCTACCATTTCACTTTCAACTGTTTCCACTTCATCATTCTCACTTATTGTTTTTCATATTTTCAGCTGAAAGAGCACGGAGAAGCTCTATACAACTGTCTCCTCGCTCCTGCCAAAAGTGGAATAATTTATTTCAGAGAGCGGAGGGTATCGTCCGCTTTTGGAGAGTACGTCACCCGGCCCTACACACCTTGGCCACGCTCATCCATCCCATCACCAACAGTCCAGTCACCAAGTCCACCGCCACCAAATGGTGTGGTCTCCTCAGCGCCTCCTATCGACGTTGGAGCTGACTCTCTCTCAATGGACCAACTACCCCTCCCTAGGGAGAGACCTGTACGATTGATGAGTTTCTAACATCAAAGGTAAAATTTTATAGTAATGCCGTAATGAACTTTGAGGCCCAGGAACTCTCCTAGCATTTCATAATCACTAAAAGTTTTTTTAATATTTAACGTTAAGTGGTGTACTACCCTGGTCGCTAGTAGGTAAACAATTCTAAGTAATTAGTAAGCATTTAGTTGATGTTTTTGGGGCAGTGTTAATAAGCATGAAACTTTTAGTCAAGGATTCGACTGTCAATACAAATAATAAGTTTGGTTTGAGGAAGTTAAACCGTCATAATAATTGGACAACCCGCTAGAATAAAAGAATGAATGAAGAATGAAGTAAACTCAACACGTAAACAATTTTATTGAAAAAATAGAATACATCATTTTTGAGCATTACTAGTATTTTTGCCTGATAGTAGATACAAAAATATCAATTTTCCTAAGCAAAATACTTATTGAACTATCACAAGACAATACTAGTACTTAGTGCAAGAGTTTGTACCAGTATGTGCGCGTGAAGTGTGGCTTGAGATAATAAAGGTAGCGTTCAAGTTATTGAAAGTTCATGAACATCACGCTAATTGTAACTGGTAATGTAAGAGTGGATAGAGAGAAGAGCACATAAGTGGAAAGCACCTGATCAAATCGGTGAAAGTGTAGCTTTCTCTGCTGGAGATAGACCTGGATGCCAAACATCAACGATCAGCACCAAACGAAGAGCAGTGCCGTTGTGCCAGACTTCGTGTTCAAAACTGTCGTCGAAGACAAAGACTTTTCCTTCTACCCATTTCCTACAACATAATAGAAGTTCTTACAATAGTAAGTATAGTATCCAGTATGATGCAACAAGAACAGGAAGAAGATGAGCGCCTACCAATCTACTATCTTTCATTCAATATTCGAGCTATCTATCGTTTTCCAACCATGTGTTCATTATGTTTAATACATAAATTTAACTACTAAGTGTGTTCTCCTTGTGCCTAGACCTTCAGGTTCACCACATTAAGCCAGGTGGTTGCTTGTTTTCAATAAAAAATAATGAGTGTAATGCGAAGTGGAAGCATAATAATCAGTATTTGACACAGTAGAAGGTTCTTGGTGAATGAAAAATAATATATTTAGTTTTTATGAGCAGGTTCTAGAAGAGAGAAATTATAATTAACTTGGTAACGATCAGAACACCTCGTTAATATAAAATATTAATATAAGAGGCGCAATATATTTTCCTTAAAAAACGGATATATATTCAATAAATTGTACAAAGGACGAATAAAGAGAAATATCCACTAGTTTGTCAAAATGTGTGATGTATTTTTTATACGTTGAATGATACTCTAAAAGATTCGGTATAACTAAGCCATAACTTCTACGATTCTCATCCGATTTCGATGGAATTTTCGGGGATTGTGCGGGTTGGCGGCCCCCTATGAAAATCATCACCCTCGGACTGATAGCAGCCGCTGCGCATGCGCAAACGTGAATTCCTTGTAACAGCCATAACTTCCACATTTTCCACCCGATTTCGATGAAATTTCTCAGGATTGTTCAGATTGACGTGTAGATGGTCCTCTATGAAAATCGTCTCCCCCAGACTAATAGTAGTTGCTGCGCATGCGCAAACGTGAATTCCTGGCAACAGCCATAACTTCTACATTTTCCATCCGATTTCGACGAAATTTCTCAGGATTGTTCAGATTGGCGTGTAGATGGTCCCCTAAGAGGGTAATGGAAGGTACTTAGAGATTGATTTTTTAAGATTAACTACTATGCATCGGATCATCTATACAATCGAGTTGTGGATACGAGGAAGCTATGTGCCACACCCAATTTTTTTTTGTGTGCTCTGTTTTCTTATTCTAGTATGCAGAAAAACTTTGATTGAGAAGCGCAATATTGATGTTTAATTATATAGTCGTCGAGTAAAAAGTGCCTACTTTCCAATTCATGAACAAGCACTCCCCAAACGGTGAACAATATATAACCAGTATTATATGTATCGGTTTAGGAGTAACGATGGCCTGAAGATGATGTCCTAACATCGAAAATAATTCATTTAAAAAACCAATTTGTGATCTTCTACAAGGTTTAGGTTTCAGATTGCATAGAGGCTACTGTCAATCCGGGGGCGATGATTTTCATAGGGAACCTTCTACACCCCAACTCAAACAATCCCTGAAAATTTCTTCGAATTCGGAGAATAAAATTGTATAGTTTTGCCCGTTACAAGTAATTGCGGATACACAGACCTGTGTGACAGACAGACGCGTAACCAAAATTGCTCAGGAAGGTCTAAAACGCAAGTGAAAATTTTGATTTTGGAGATAATTTTTTCTTAACCTTGAAAATGTCCAGTACAACTTCCAGAGGCAGCAGGCAGCTGATTGAAAAGCAGAGTTCACCCCCCCCCCCCCCCCATTGTTTCTTATCAATACCACCTCTCAAAAGTAGAAAATCCTGAATTTGAAATGGAAAATCTCTACAATGAATTTCACTTGGAAAAATGTGAATTTCGTTCAAAAAACCTTGAATTTGACTCGGAAAAGGTATATTATCCTTTCATTTTAGGACGTCCCACAGTAAGACTTGGGCGTCCTTATGCGATCGATCTGGGGTGAAGTTGGACAACACTCAACAGAAAAAAAAAAATAACCACACAGTAATCCGTTTTAGACCATTCTGAATCCAAATCCGCGAAAAAAACCATAGGTGTATGTGTGTGTTTAACAAAATCTTGTGTACTCTGCCCCGGCCTTAGTTCTCAACCGATTTTCCTGGTTCTTTTTTTGTTCGTCGCGGAAAACTATCTAGTTGTGCACTACGTCGCCGGAATTTCGAATTTTGCCTTTTAAGGGGAGGAAAGGGGGGTTAATGCTCAAAAAACGTGCGTTTTTGGGCATAATCTTGTGTACTCTGCCCAGGCCTTAGTTCTCAAACGATTTTCGTGGTTCTTTTTTCGTTTGACGCGGAATACTATCTAGTTGTGCACTACGGCGCCGGAATTTTGGATTTTGCTTTTTAAGAGGGGGAAAGGGGGGGTTAATGCTTAAAAAACGTGCGTTTGCGTGCATAATCTTGTAAACTCTGCCCAGGCCTCAATTTCCAACCGATTTGCGTGTTTCTTTTTTTGTTTGACTCAAATAACTTCCGAGTTGTACATGATTTTACCAGAGTACCAAAATTCGCAAGGGGAGAGGGTGAGTGGGGGGATAATATTCACAAAATATCCGATTTTTCAATATTTCGGTTCCTTTACTGCTTACTAATGGTACCCAAGCTTTGAAATTGAGGAAAAATTCTCATTATACCTCCGGATTTTCACGAATTATTCTCTGTACCACCATGGAACTAATAGTGGTGCCACCATGGTGCCAGGACATGGTGCCATGATGCCATAAACCGCTTATTTCGTGTTTTTTTTGTGTTTCACCTTGAATACGGATGTGAAGTTCGACGGACTACCTACCAAAACTAACAGATGAAAGTTCAATGTTACGACGTATTTCCGCTTTGGTGCCAGACTGGCACCATTGTTGGCGTTGGGGAGGTGGTTGAGGGGGGGGGGGGGGGTGAACTCGAATTCGCATGTTGGGTATCGTAGATGATGGATTTTAAAATGCTCTTCAGATTCGAGGCTCTCATGATGCTAGAAATGTTATGGTGGATAATGGTGGGGGGGGGAGGGGTTTAGTATTTCTTGCCTAAAGTAATAAATAAATTACATCGAGTGAAACAGTTTTATCACTTAACAACTGATTAAACTGATCTAATGCTTATCCAATGGGACGTCCCCTGGAATGCATGTATTACTAAACAATATGTTTTAATTAATATTGTTGTATAATTAATATGTAAACATTGGTACATGAGTAGAGAATCAAATGATTCTTTTAGGTAATATAATTACCTAGTATCGTCAGCAACTCGGATGATTGGTCCAGGTGGTACAACTAGCCCTAGATGTGCTCGTAATCGGCAATTAGTAGGCCCGCAGTGAGGCCAAACGTGAGTGCCGCCCTCCATGACGCTAAATTTGCTCTGCCCACGCTTGCATCCCCTTGCGGGAGAAAAATCCCCGATCAGTTTGCACGTTACTGGCGTCTTTTTGCAGTTATCAGCGTACTTATTGCCTACAACACGAAATTGATTCGTTAATAAGAAAAAAGGGGCGAATTAATCAAATACACGCTAATATTTATGAAAATTAACCTCTCAATTAAATCGTGAATAACATCAATTATTTATTTAATATTGAGCTTTTTTATAGTATTACTTCAAATTCAATATAATTTTTAAAAATTAAAGAAAAAATTTTTTAAACTTTTTAAAGTTTTTTAAAAATTATTTGTTAATAAAATGAACAAAAAGTTAAAAATAAACTACCTCTAATAAGAAATATAACACTCTATAAAGATACACTTTATCACTGTCCAAATTTTATAGATAAAAGCGTGATACATTGTGATAGCAAGAGGAAAAAGAAGATGCTAAATTTAACACGCTTTTATTTATAAAATTGGGACAGTGATAAAGTGTAATCTTTATACAGTGTTATACCTATTTCTTATTATTATTTTTAACTTTTTAGTTCATTTTATTAAAAAATAATAAAAGCTTCTTTTAAAAAAAGTGTTAGCATGGAACATGCTTTAGCCTTGATCTAACTGGCAAAAATTGTCACTTTTTTTTTATCGAGTCACGAAATTTTGCTATTCGTTGATAGGACGATACCCTAAGCGACTTAGGGTTGTTCCAAATAATGTTGTAATCTCAATACAACTATAAAATACCCTCCTATCTGAAGACTGATGTTTTTTAGGGCAATCGAAATAGCAGAATAGGTTTGATCGCATTCTTCCAAATAAAAAAATAAGATTAAACAGAGTAAGAAAGCGCGGCTAAAGCATGTTCCATGTTTCTTGAATTTTGGCCGTAGGCTCTAAGCGAAAAGCATCCGGGGGTGCAGGGGGCTTGCCCCCTGGTGCAGCCCGAAGGGCCGAGTTTTTATTTAATTTTATTAAATCTTGTAAAAAAGTCAAGCACCTCTGGCAAATAGTTGAAATTGTTTCCAGTCGCCCACATCTCTCAAATTTTCTGCCTCATCTTGATATAGTCCTTTGAGCTTCATTGCAGACAAACCCTCGTCCCTGATTACTTTCCAGTTTCTTTCCAACATTCTGAGAAACGAACAACACACACAATAAATACGGTAATATCAGTTTACATAAATCAACTAAAATTCACTTTGTTCGCTATGTTCAAACTTCTAGTTTACAAAACCAATAATAAATTCATTTGACTAATGGAATTACCAGACTGATTTAGTTACTTACTTGAAAAATTCCTCGTAGGTAGTTTGCTTGAGTGTCCACCAAGGTCGGGCAATTAAGTGGTCTATGTTGTAAAGAGATCGTTGGTATTCCGATCGAAAAAGACCTTTTTCCACTCCAGCTTTGTGAACCTTGGGTACAACATAAATGTGTCATTTGAGTCACAATCATAATTCATTACTTGAATAACATGAACAGAATACCCTGGAACGTTCCTTCCCTACTTAGCAGTGGGCTTGGTTTGTAGAAATAGGGAAACTCTTAGTGTGTGATGGCCTTGGAGGCATAAGTAGCGTATTCCTAGTTGGGCCGGTAATTGGGGATCAATTCCTTGGTAATTGGGGATCAGTTCCCCAGCAGTTAAGCCGTAGCAACTGTATATGGGTCATTTTCCCAGAAAGGGCGAATCGTTGTCCAGAGAAGATTTCGAATGCACATTTATGATTTGGGTGTCAAAAAAAAAAAAATTCTCTAAAAAACTATCAACTTTGTTCTACTTCGGGCAATCAATAAAATATGCACTTATTCACGCTAAAATATAGAAATTAAAGTTTAAACTGCTAAATGTCCAGTAATCTGCCATGTCCGGACCCCTAGGTAGTCAACTTTGCTTGAACACTGTGAATCACCTATGAAAGCAGCGGCCTGAATTTGTAGTGATTCTT
This sequence comes from Apolygus lucorum, assembly GCA_009739505.2. Lineage (NCBI taxonomy): Eukaryota > Metazoa > Arthropoda > Insecta > Hemiptera > Miridae > Apolygus > Apolygus lucorum. The sequence continues at coordinate 24,828,557 of CM019177.2, read as the reverse complement.
TATTGCATATACCTGGACATGAAAAAAATGGATTTGCAGATTTTTTCAGAAGCAAATAAAGCAAGCAGGAGGATAAAATGTGCTTGTCCGGAGGTTTTTGTCTTTAATCTGCCTTTTTTGTGTTTTCGTATTTTGGCAGCTTTTTATCGTTTCCCGCGGTTTTACTACCACTGTAAGAGGTGAGGTTAGTCGTTAGGTTATCAAAGAAAGCGGCGGGAAACGTATTCCTTCTGTGTGGAAGCGTGTGCAAGTGGAGTCAGTTGGGAAATTGTGGTGTCACAGTCACCGTCTGTCTTTCATCTGCCCTCTGTGAAACAGTAAGAAATCGATATTAATTTATCTTTTTGGTCTCTAGTTCTTGTTTCTACCGAGCTGGTTCCAGCGATATGGTTACACTTCAGCAGAACAGCACCAGAACGCGGAAAAAGCTGAAAAACCTAAGTGCCAGCCAGGAATTTTGTGTCTTTCATCTGCCGGTGATGGTGGCTTTTGGAGAGATGAAAGACTTTTTTCAAGTTGTTAACAATTTAATTTGAATTTTCCGTTGCAATTTAAAAACTTTACATTTTTCGACCTCAAAACTGTATTCAGCAACCGTAAAAATCCCCTGGTACCAAGTTTTGGCTCGAAAAACCGATAAATTGAGATTACTTGGTTACTTTCAGAGGTTTCTAGGTTGCTATCAGAAAAACCGTGTTCCACGTTGGTTTAACCCTTTCCTACACCTGCGTCCCGCCCTGGTTCAATTTTTGGAATAACTCCCAGCTCTCACTACTCATGGAGATGGGGTTCCGAGTATTTTCCTTTACGTGGAAACCTCGCCAATAGGTTTCTTTCTATAGGTTTTCTTATTTAATTTTTAATTAATTAATTAAGCGTCCCACTGTGTGTTCTTTCGTCGAAATTCAATCAGTATGGTGTGAGGTTAATCCCTGATTTTTGGCAGAACTTGAGTCGAACTTTAAGTTTTCTGAAATCTTGGGATACCGATTGTACCTTTCCAGGAAAATGACTCATATGCACAAGACAAAATAAATTAGTGCCCGATCCTTACCTTCTTGGCCTCTTCCGTCTTCCCATTTCTAGAGAGGGCATCACCAAGGTGGAAATAAAGACGAGCGTCTCTAGTAGCAGGGTGGTCAGGAGCGAGTCCTCGTTGGAGATGAATTATGCTTTCCGACGTATTGCCACTGAGCTTCAGAACCAAGCCATAGTGTGAGCGAGCCACAGGGTCGTCGGGCCATCTATCCAATGTCTCAAGAAATACTTTCTCCGCATCGCTCAACCTACAGGACATAGAAACTCAAGTTGTGGGTAATTAACAGGCAAAGAATAAATAACAATTACAAATTCGAAGTACCCAAGAACCAGTTTGACTTGATGAAGTTGAGGTAAGTTTATTACTGTGAAGACGTGAATGAGTATTGAAAGATTGAAAGAGAAGGGTTTTGTTATTATGAATAGGATTATCTTTAACAGAAAGTCGAAAAAAGTGGGTCTACACGCTCATGTCATTCGATCAGACCAGTAAGTGCAAATTGAACTGAACAACTTGGTCGTGTTCACACATTCAGTTGTGCTTCAGCAAATGTCTGGGTTGTTCAGTGGGCTTCAGTAATAGTCATCATCTTATGTGCGACGGCGGTTTGTGTGATTAGGAAAAAATTGGAATTGAAAGGTTCGAAATAAGGTCGGAAATGAAGCAAGGATTGGTTGCTCACGAGGGACAGCCTTTCCACACCTATTAAATCATGGAATTAAGGTAACCGAAATGATTTCCGGAACTATTTATTAAGAATGAACGAAGCGACATATGTGGGGCTGCTCAGCATGATTTCTTTCACCAACCAATAATTGTGAAAACAGTCACCTCTGATAGTTCGTGAGTGTGGCTTGAAGAGCGCCCACACGCTCAAACGTCACTCATGCCAAGCACCAACCTCAAAAAATAAATAAGAGTGCCGGTTTAGGGAAACAAATAATGATTTTTGGGAACAAAGAACGACTCTGAAAAAAAATGAAAAAAAAGAGTGCCAGTCCTTAGAGACAGGGACCAATCAGGAATTTCACCATGTCGGAATTTCCTATTTATGACCCCAAAATCGGATTCAGCACCTGAAAACCCCTCTACGGGAGACTTTCAGCCCGTACTTTCTAATTTACGAATAAACAAAATAGTGTAGAAAATATGTACGTTTTAAAAAAATGGGAGGATGATGTCAACCAGCAATAGTTCATGTACGGCCACTTGAAGCGCTGAGATTGTGAAATCTCAGTTCGTATAGTCCTCAGATGCAACATTTCACAAAACCAGTAAAGATTGAAATCGAATAACTGAAGAGAAAAAATAGAAAAAGCAAGATGGAGAAAATTAGGTTTCCCCTGTTTTTGTTTGATAACTTTCCTCTTAGATAACACGATTTTGTTGTTCCATCAGGCAACAAGGGGAGGGGACGGCAATCTGAACAGCCAATCAGTGAGCGTTTCTGCTCCACATTGAAGTGGTCCGTTTTCCCGGTTATTTTTTGAAATCATAAATTTTGAATGTCTCCCAAAAATAACAGGAGACTTATTTTCCAAAATCAACTCGATTTTCATCTATCCCACTCCATTAACTATTCAGGAAAAATGCAACAGAATTCGGTGAAATTCCTCATTCTTTGGAATCAATGAACAACTCTGGTGAAAAAGATTTTAAAAAATAAATAAATAAAAAATTCAATAAAATAAATAAGAGTGCTGGTTGTCCAAAAACGAGAACTGTCTGAACTTTGTATCTTTAAACAAATAATAAAATAAAATATAGCATTTCCAAGCCAAATGAAACCTTTTCCATGTCAAATGGATCCTTTTCCAAGTCAAATGAAACCTTTTCCAAACCAAATGAAACCTTTTCCAAACCAAATGAAACTTTTTCCAAGTCAAATGAAACTTTTTCCAAACATAGTGTATTTCTGTAAAGTAAACAATCGTAGATGAATAATAAATAATATATAACACAATTTCAGAAATTTAGTCTTAGAGGTTCAATCAGTCAATGTAAGTATTGGTGACTCCCCTTAATTATCGGTTTCTCCGTGTGGGCGTGGCGAGTAGGTAGGTACCCACTCACATTCAACAGTCAGAAATTTCTCAAACTTACTTGTTTCCTATTCTACTAAGGTGAGATCAACTTCGATAATCCTGTCTAAAATTCATTGAATTTTCATTTTGGCAACTTCTTTGTACTACGATAAAAAAAATAAATAAAACTAAAAAAAGATAAATAAATCGATAAATCACAAAAAATCAATAATTAAAAAAAACAAAAATAAAAACATAAATCATAAATCAACAAATCAAAAAAAATCAAATCGACAAAAAAAAAACAAAAAAAATCGAAAAATCATCAAATCAAATCGAAAAAAATAAATAAATAACAAAAAATAAAAAAAAATATAAAAAAAATCATAAAATCAAAAAATCAATTAAAAAAATCATTTAAAAAAAATCAAAAAATCAATCAAATCGAATCATCATTTATCGATTTCATAATCGATAAATTGCATCGATCTGAATTTTGCAGAGTATCTACCTATCTAGGTACCTCATTTCACTCATTTTCTCAATAGGTTTCATTAAACTTGGAAAAGGTTTCATTTGGCTTGGAAATGCTATAAAATAGAATAACAAATTATAAATGTGTATTTTAGCAATTTTCTAATATAGGTAATGTAAGTATAGCCTATTGTAAATATTTTCCGAGGTATAATTTCTTTCATTCCAACACAAATGTATCATAATATCTACTTAAAGCTGAATGTAATTTTACGACGCCAATAAAAATGATTTTAAAATAGCCTCAAGCCGTTTTACAGTTTTCGACAGACTTTGCTCGAGCCAAAAAATTAGCGTGCAAATTGCGTCTACACTCAACGACATAATTGTGCAAACTAGCTTGAGCATGTCGATTTGGGCATGAGCGTGTGGACCCACCTGTAAGAAAGATCAGTCAGAAGAGAAACACTGAATTGAAAGTATGAATTGATTTGCGGCTATAATAAGTAAATTATGTAAATGTAGGTACCTACTTACGCCAGTGCGAAAAGAATCTTGTCAAGTTAATGAGAATGGAGAAAGTTGTTAATTAGGAAGAAGACAAATGGATCGAATGAGAACTGTACAGCTGACTCTCCAGAGAGGGAAATACCTGTTTACCATAAGGTAATTTATTCCCAGATCGTTTCGATATTCAACTACATCATCAAATCTGTCAATGAGCTTCTTGTGTACGAGGGCAGCTTTCATGTGCAAACCTTGAAAAATAACGATAACATTTGTTTAATTAATACTATCCGTTAAACCCCAGGAAATATCAACTGAAAACTGTGTAAATGGAAAGTGAAAGTAGAATGCGACAAAATAAAAGTTTATGGAAGCAGGTACTTATTTCTACTACCTGATTGCTCAGTTATTGTCAGGTCAGGTTTCAGTAGGTTTTGAAGATTATGAAAGTTTAGGAATAAGAATATAATATCTCTTATACGAGGACTGCACAAAATGTCCTTTTATAAAATACAGTAATTATCGGAGGCCCTTGACTTCTACGGGAGATTTGGTGAAGTGTGCGACTAGCATGGGAAAATAATTTTGTTGTCGTGCAATATAGTACGTATTTTTGTTCTTCTTGTATTTCGTTTTACGGAAACGTGGATACAAGCAGTTAGAGCGAGCAAGCCCTCACTCACTCACTACCTAGGGTTGCCATTGGAAAAGTTTCGGGCTCTGATGGAGCGAGCCAGCCCAACGCTACGTTTCCACGGATTTTATCATTTGGCTTATCTATCCACGGAGGTTTTTTGTTAACGGAAAGAACATGTCCTTACTCATTGGGAGGGGGGAGGGGATGACTACGACTGCTGGCTGAAAAAACTGGTGCTAAGGATATAAAATTACATTGGGAGGAATGGAGATTATGGAGACAAATGAGTCTTGAGTTGTACATTCTGGAAATAAATGAATTTTGTCTTTAAAAAAAAAGACAAAACAAAAGTGTGTTTTGTCTTTACACATATAAAAAGACTGTTTGCATGCCAACAAAACTGTTAGCTGTTTGCCTTTGACTATCAAGTGAAAGTTTTCAATTGGTTCACATTATCCTTCGAGAAAAAAAGTCTGCCAAGTGGGTGTGGCACATAGCTTCCTCGTATCCATAAACCGATTGTATAGATGATCGGATGCATAGTAGTTAATCTCAAAACATCAATCTCAAAGTACGTACCTCTCATAGGGGACCATCTACACACTAATCTGAACAATCCTGACAAATGTCGTCGAAATCGGATGGAAAATGTAGAAGTTATGGCTGTTACAAGGAATTCACGTTTGCGCATGCGCAGCAACTACTATCAGTCTGGGGGGAGATGATTTTCATAGGGACCATCTAAACGCCAATCTGAACAATCCTAGAAAATTTCATCAAATTCGGATAAAAAATGTAAGTGTTATGGCTATTACAAGAATTTCACGTTTGTGCATGCTCAGTGGCTACTATCAGTCCGGGGGTGATGATTTTCATAGGAGACCGTCTACCCGCCAACCCGCACAATCCCCGAAAATTTCATCGAAATCGGAAGAGTATTGTACCGTTTTCAGATAGAAAGAATGCGGACGGCCTGGTGACGTGCCCATGTGTATTACAATCCCAAAAACATCCTCTTTCTTCTACCTGCCACTCAAGCCAGTAAAAATGAGACCGAGGGTTTTTGACTACTGACTGATGATGAAGTGTAAGGTTTGATTTATTACTGACCATTCGCGGTCTGCCAGGGCTTTGGGGGTTTCCTTAAAGCAGTGGTTCCCAATTCTTTACAGTGTGTCTACTATTGAGATGAACCAAACTTCAAGGCCTGACTTTGCAACTAATTGTAAGAAAATGAACCAATTTTTTTTAACACCATGTTTTACCAAGTTTTTTAAATTTTAAAATTTTTTTCGTGTTTTTGACTTTTGTCACTAAAATTACTGAAACTACTTGATGAAAGTATAAGGGCACCGCTGGATAGGGCGACAAATTTCCTATTTTTCTAGTGCCTACAAAAAACTATTTCTGAAGTTCTGATGGGTGAAAAATCACCTCGTAAAGTGATGATAAATTAGGTTCCTTACACTTTGAAAAGTCTTATCAATGAAAAGAATTGTACATTCATTCAAAAATAAAATCACGCTTCCAGTAAAGGATGATACTTTTTTCGAATTTTAACAGCGAATGAACGGTAAATCAGAAGGGCAAGTGAACTCACATTCGAGATAAAAATCCTTTCTAACAATTGGCAGAGTGAAGGGGCTCTCTACCTCATACTCGAGTTGCTCAATGCCTGGATTACTAAGGTCTGAGGCTCGGCCCTTTCCTCCCTTTCCTGACTAACCAGGCTACCTAAGATTTTGGAACTGGTAGTGGTCTATGTTAGCTGGTATAAACTTTGGGAAATCGTCCATCCGCATTCTTTCTATCTGCAAGCAGTAGAAGTTATGGCTGTGGCAAGAATTTCATGACAGACACACAGACACGGAACCAAAATTGTTCAGAAAGGTCTGAAACGTAAAACGCGAGTGGAAATTTCGATTTTGGAGAACTTTTTTTTCAACCTTGAAAAGTGAAAACAAAGCTTCCGCTACCTTGGTAGACTCGGAAGCAAAATGGTGAGGGAGAACAATGGCTGATCGGAGAGGGTAGTTATTTTTCTCACCCCCACTATCTTCATACTTAAAGAGGACCCCTGAATTCCAGAAGCTCTGTGAGCTGTTCTCTTCATAGATTGGACCCAATTGTTACCTCCCTCTAACCAACATATCGATGGCCTCATCAGACTCGTTACTTCATAATACATCGAACTGTACCCACCTTTAAACCTGAGGCGGTTGATTGCTCGTTCGGCAGACGAGAGAAAAATTGCTTCGGGGATGTTTTCCAAACCAAGAAGGAGCATATAAGCGTCTATTGCCTCTTGCAACAACACGTTGCTTCGTTTTTGTTCAGCCAGTTTATCCAGGACTTGAGCGACGCCATGAAGTGCTCTAGCATTTTGAGGTTTGGAACTCAGCACTTTGCGATAATTTTTCAACGCTGATTCGAAACGCTTGAAGGGGCAAAACGGAAAGTTAATGGGCGTGGCATGCCGCAAGTCAAAGTTAGGATTTGAATCATGTCTTTTCATGGGTTACAAATCAAAATCCAAAACTGGAGCAAATAGAAAAAATACTGATTAAAAATTGGCTAACATTACAAAAAGTCAACACGACAAAGCAAAACGAAGTAATATCTATCCACAAGAACATGGACAACTTTTTGGTACGTGGAGGGTTATCTGAGGCAACATTTTTAGGTAAGGTATTAAAGAGAATACTAAAGCCTGGTAGTGTCAGGGAGCACTCAGTAGACTGGGGACGTCATCCATTGACAAAAATAAGGACATGTTCGCGTGATCAGATAGTACTCGTACTTGGAACCAAAACACAACATGGAGTATTGACTAGAAAACACGCACATCCATTCTAATAATAGCAAAATACAGCACAAATGATTAAAAATAAATAAAACAAATCGAAAAATGCTTACATAAGTATTACACTTAGCTTAAAACACTCCACTAATGCCAGTTTAGTAATAGTGGATAAAGGGGAAACTTTGGAACAGTAAAAGGTGGTAAATTGTGGGTAAATCTGAACTAAAATTTCACTTAAATCATTATTACTGGACTGGCATTAGGTAAGTTCATAACATTAAGTACCTAAAGATTTGGACTTCAGTTCCACTTAGTTGTAAATGCTTAGAATAATATCACACTAGTCATTAACACCTGAGCAAGCCTTTCATTTATCACTATTACAGGTCAGTCAACAATTTAGACGGCCTGTGCAATTCATGTGGAAGTACAACGTAATACATCAATTGGGGTTAATCACACACAACAGAAATGTTAGACGTGTTAGTTATTTAGGGTACAAGATTAAAGACAAAAATGGTCAGTAGTAAAACGAGAGAGAGTTAAGGATGGGGGAAGTTTCAGAAGTAATATTCCTGAAAGATAAGAAATTGATTTTTAGCCTCAACCGAATGGGGTACGAAATTCGTTAGGGATATTTGATGTAAGACCATATTTACTATGGGTACTGGAGTTTGAACCTTATTCGTCACACTCGAGAAAAAAGGAAAACCTTTTCAAATGAAGGTTAGCAAATTACCTTCAAGAAAAAAAAAAATAGTAGTCAAATAGCAGATACCTAATTTGAGCTGAACTAGACAGGAAGGATAAAAAGAGTTTTAGGCTTACTTCAAAATTGAACTCCTCATCAGCTAGCTCCAGTTGTCTCCTCAATAGCACTTCCTCGTGATCTATTGGCTGAATTTGTGAAACAATTTATCATTAAAGGAAGCTCTTGATGATAACAACACAAAATTTCAAGTGAGAAGAGAAAACTTCACTGTTTTAAAAATACGATCCCTTGGATACAGGTGTTTTAAAAATAATTGTTATCAGTCCGCAATACATATTTAAGTAACAACCAGTTTTGAGCACAAAATCCCTTCTCTTTTGATTGGAAATAAAGACGGTAAACGGAAGAAACACACCCTCAGAACTGCGCCACTATTTCCTTGCTTGGGAATTGATAACCTCCATGCATGGATATTATACCTACAATCTATGAAACTCGGGCTAGGGATGGGACATCGAACGGAAAATATCGATGTCGATATTTCATAGAAACATCGATATCGATGAAACATCGTATGAAAAACATCGATGTCGATAACATCGTAAGGTGAAAAATCGATGTTTTCAAAAAGCGGGAAATTTAATTAATTTGTCAACCAATTAGTATCAAGGGAGAAAACCTGATGAGGCTGCTCTTCCTTCATTCTTACGAAGTGGATATGTTTTCTTTTGACGTGCTTTTATTTTACTGGATAACCTACTCCATTGTAATTTTTTTTTTATTTGTGATAAATCATCCGATTTTTATGCACTTCATTTCGATATTCCATACCTTCCCCATTTCCTTAATTGGTTCAAACATAAAGAGATTTTTTTCTATTGTTTTCCAGTAATTATCTTGTTTCATAAAGTGATGATTGAAAAGTAGGAGGTGTTCTTCAAGTTCCACGTAAATTCAATGAAGTTATCTGGTCTGAAATTGGATTTTGTCTGGTTCCCCTGCAGTAACTAGAAGGTCAAATTTATCAAACGATGTTATCAAACCATCTCCTCGACATATCGATATCATTGGACCGAAACATCGATGTTTAAAAAACACGATATTACGAGCGAAACATCGATATTACGAGCAAAACATCGATATTACGAGCAAAACATCGATGTTTCGATATTATCGATATCAATGTCCCATCCCTAACTTGGATACAACGTTTCCAGTACCCGAAAATTGGCAGTTTCCCTAACTTGGCCGTTGTTACGGCACGACTTCTAGCACGACGAGGACGTCTCCTGGCAGGTTGTTTTTTACTACTATAGGCAAAACAAGATAAATTTCGTGCTCAAAATTGGTGCAATTACTTAAATTTGTGTTCTGAGCTGGTTAAAAACATTAAATAACTCCTCCCCCCCTTTAACATTTATATATTGGTGTTACAAGTACAATTCTGTACTACGTCAACTGATTGGAGATGGGGTCAACCGGAATTGAACTCTTCTTTGCCGAGCTTTCGCAAGGTTGCTGAGTAAACGGTCCTTTGTGCCCCCGAAGAAGGTAATAAATTTACCGAAAGCTCGGCAAAGAAGGAGATGAATTCCAGTTGACCCCATTTCCAATCAGTTGACGTAGTGTGTTTTGTTAGGCCGATCTACATATTTACAATTCCGTACCTCATTCACAGATCGACTGCCTCCTTGTGGAGGTTTCCTTGGAGGAGGTTCGTCGTCGGATTCTTCTTCCTCTTCCTCCTCTTCTTCCCCCTCAGAACCAGACTCAACCTCTACAGGTTTCTTCACATCTGGGAAAGAAGGGCCTTATGCAACATTACACAAGTCCACAAAAGGCGGCAATAAGCGGAGTGAAGCAATTCAGGCGAAAGCAGAATTAAACATGAATCAAAATAATAGTGTTCAGTTGAACATCACTCACTCGTCCATCTCTGTTCTTCTTCAGGTTCGCTTTCTTCCAATTCACCTCCACTTTCTTCTTCTCCAACACTCTCTACTTCACCACCATCAGAGTACTAAGAGCATATAAATAAATACTTAATAACAATGAAATAGAATTTGGTGGCCCTAACTAGAGCCGTTACATGGAACGTAATCTGAGTTTCATTTCAGGAACGGTTACACCTCCCTAAAATTACCATTTTCAGTGAAATGATTAAACTCAAGTCTACATCTTATTTATGGATCCAGTTCCACTCATATCATTTACCTACCCACACACCCCGATATTAAACCTGACGTTAGTGTTGCGTGCCCAGTAGGACGAGGAGAGGCGATAAAGACTAGAAATATGTGTCTTAAACGGCGTTCCAAATTAACATGTATTATAATTTCAGAATATTGCAGGAGTTACATGGCTCCACAGTCCCAACACCAACTGTTTCTTCGCCAAAATTTGATAAGGTTGGCAGTAAACTATTAAAATAAAAAACATGTAAGGATGAAATTGAGATGGAACGCTTGGTGGAGCTGGAGCCAAAGATGAAGAGTCTATCACAGTGAGCAGATTCTGTTGCATTGGGACGAAACACTTAAATGGAACATTAACGCCTAATGGGGAATTTGCCACAATTTTAGATTCTGGAATTTCAAGTCAAATTCTATAATAGGGCCCTAGAATAACGTTTAACACCAGGAGTACCCAAGGGAAAAAAATTACCATATAAGAAAATGCCTAACAAGCGAAGCCTCTGTCAAAAAACACAGCGAAAATCGAGGGATATCATTCATGTCACAGAAAAAAAACGACGCGAAAAGTGACCGGATTCACACGCTGTGCGCTCTGGCGTGGAACTCCCAGATAGTACCGCAGAATGACAACAGGTAGAGTTCTAAGCGCCGACCATGAAAGTTCTAAGCGCGACCATGAAACAATCCAGTCAAATGTTCACTCAAATAATGTGATTCAAATAACGAAACTAACTTAATATAGAAACTAAATAAGAGAGGATGAAGACTAATAATGCTTGGTAAACTAATAAGTAGAATCGGATTGTAAAAAGAGTGAGAAAAATCGCTTTGTTTGGCCACTTTCACGTCTGGGTGTTTTCTCTTCCCCAGTTGCGCGGTCCTGAGTTTGATCACGTATGCTATAGTTTCATTTGCGCTTCCAGAGGTAGCGCTAACTTAAAGGGGGAAAGCTCCTCCTATGAAGGCAGATTGGTTAGAAAATCCATTAGGTTGCAACCCCATGAACAGATTGCCGCTACTTTTAAATTTCCATCTTCCTTAAATTCTCTAAACTTTTTGGATGCTTTTTTGAGCATCACACTATGGTTTTCTTCCACATCAGTGAACCCTCTTTCAAAAAAAAAAAGTGAGGCAAATTCCCCATTGTAACTGTCACACACGTGACACTGGAACGTTTGAAACAGTGACGAAAAATTCCTGGAATGACCTATCTCTACTGAGTTATATGAATAGTGATGTAATCCACTCACATAAACATATGGTAGGTATCAACACATTTTAGGAGGAGCATCTAGAACACGGCCTGCAGGTGCTGCACGCACTTCCTAGCGACACTACGGCGAATCACTCAATTATCTAATTAATGCTCTCTGATGACTAGACGTAGGTGTCATACTGGAGCTAGTTCTCCCTGGCCCCACGAGGAGCGCAGGATAATTGGGATGACCGATTTTAACGATAATTGGAGCAAATATAATGAAAAACAAAGACGAACTATATTGAAATGAAATTAAATAATGAAAAACAAATAATGAAAATGAAATAATGAAAATGAAAATAATGGAAATTGGAAATTTAACGCTTTTTTAACGGTGCAATAAGATTTGAATTGGCGTGTGATTTAAGGAAGGCCATTTTAAATTAGTCAAGTCGATAACACGAAAAAAAATTCGTTGCAGTGTCGCTAGGAAGCGCGCGCAACCCCTGCGGACCCGTGTTCTAGATGCTCCTCATTTTAGGAACATGAAATGTCTCACCTCGCGGTTGCCATCATCAGACGCTTCAGCATCACTGCTTTCAGGAGTAGGCTTGCCGTACTTAGCAATCAGCTCTTCGTAGATTTTAGGATTGATAGGAGGTACATCTTCACTCAAATCTTCTTCTTCTTCTTCCTCGGGCTCACTCTCTTCCTCAAATTCTTCTTCCTCCAACTCTGAAGATAGTTGAGAATTTTGTATAATCTACGACCTATAGAATATTACTTCAGTTCAATTCGGAATACGTATGTGTGTTGTTACCAGGTGTTGGAGTTCGTGGAGGGGTACTTCCTACATCAGGCATTTCCACTGACTTGATGGCCTCTTCAGCCCAATCGGCTAAGGGCGTTTCGGATTTCGGGGGTTCAGGAGTAGGAGCAGGTGTACGGGAAGGAGTGGGGGGAGCTTGACTCGATGGGATAGGAGTACTAGATTGTACTGTTTGGGCTTCGTTTCCTTCAGCTGTTATGAACAAAAACAAAATATTAGAACTATGCGACAATTTTGAAAAATGTTATTGAAAAATGCTATTCCCATTGTCATAACAATTTTGATAATTGCAATCCAATAAAAGTGAAATTTGTAATTACGCAGTTATTATTACTATTATTTGATAACTCAATCTTTCCACAATTTAGCCACGTATTGAACTAATGGCATAAAATCCACTTTGTTTAAGTTTCCCCATTACTTCACATTTTTATTAAGAAAACGTCCAGCCAATTCAATAAATTTTACTATTAAGGGGGTCTCAGCTGGTCGCCGTTCGTTCCTCGTTCCGGGTCAGTATTTCCCTAAATTGCAGGGGCTCAAAATTTAAAAGTTGTATCTAAATTTGAAATGTTCAAGGATTTTCGAAATTCATGCATCATCGAAATGTGTATGGGTGTAGGTAATGGAAAAACTAAAAGATTTCCGCTGGACTCATCAAATTCGAACGATAATAATTGCCAGAGAAATGTGGGAAAAACCAAACTGAATAAACGGGTTTTCCATACTTCTCAGGCAATTAGTTCGATTTTGATGATTCCAGCGGCAATCTTCTAGTTTTTCAATTAGCTACACTAATGAATTTCGAAAATCCTTGAACATTACAAATTTAGATACAACTTTTAAAGTTTGAGCCACTGCAATTTAGGGAAATACTGACCCGGAACGAGGAACGAACGGTGACGGACTGAGACCTCCATATCTTGTTCAACAGACGCAGGAAGTTGCATAGAAAACACCGGAAGACCCCTCACCCTTCTACGTCTCTTAGGAAGAGAGAATGCAAATATTTAGGATTGAAACTCCTCAACTTTTCTCGTGAATCCTAAATCTGGAAAACAAAGTGGGATTTCAAAAATATTTTTACAATAGTAAACATTTCGTTAGCGACTACAAGTAAGGATGCGAGAAATCTTCGTAAAAGGTATAATAAATGTTACTTCGTATTGAACGTATTCCAGTTTTCTGTTGATGTAATTTTTTAAAATTTACGGTCAAATATAATCTGATTTTCTTATTATATAATTTTAAATGGTACTTACACTAAACTGATATAAAAAGATAGGTAATTAATTTGGCACATGGATACTTAGCACTACATGGAACTGATTCAACTTGACATCAGGTTATTTTAATGAATCCATTAAACGATGGATCATAAATTTTAAAAATGTTAGTACACACAAACACTCCACCCAAACAATACCACACAACTAAAAATAATGAAATAATATTTTAAATGGGCTAAATTAGGGAAATGCAAATGACAAAGTCTTGTTAGTGAACTAAAAAAATAATTATGTAGTTGAAAATAAATTAAAACAGTAAATTAAATCCATGACTAAATGAGAAAACCGAATTCCACAAAAGCGAGAACAACAAGAAACTTGTAATATAAATTTACAAACCCCAAGAGTTCCATTTCTTAACTAGCACGACATGAGCGACAACCACTAAGGCTACGCCAACGCCAAACTTTAATGCCACTGAAAACACACAAACAAGACTTTTATGCATTTGCATTTCCCTATGAGCAATAATAGGTTCAATAAATTTATATTCATGTACTTTTCGTCGTAAGTCAGTCGGGTCGTAGGTTCGTCAATACTACTAGGATCCAAAAAAACGTTAACACTAACTTCCTTCGGTTTCTTCTTCTTGATCTTCAGCTGGTTGGTCATCAGCCGGTTCTTCTTCTTCTGGGAGTTCCTCGTCGACAGAAGCAGCTCTTTCAGCTTCTTTTTGCTCCCGAATTAATTCGGACTGTAAAATTACGAGTCATAGGTAAACATAATATTAAGAACAGCTCATTCTTAGATAATCAACATACTACAACAAGGAATATACAGGGTGTTTCACGAAAAGGTTACACCCCCCTTCATTTTCGCAAAATACAGCGTAATGCGATTAAATACAGCGTAATCGTTTAAACGGGGACATAGCTAAGCTTCGCTTAATTTTGAAACGCCGTTTAAACGACAGATCCCGTTTGGCAGGTGTACAAGCCCTTATCAGCTCAGTTTAGGAAACTGGAGTTTAGGAATCCAGAGACGACGAAGACGAAGAGGAAGAGAACAAAACGGCATGGAACTATAAAGGTTCCATGCTGTTCCATGTTCGTAACTGCAAATTTTTGATGAATTTCAAGGCAGAAGTTGGAATAAACATCAACTTCACGTTAATCAGGATAACCTAAAACCTCAATGTGAGTTTTGCTAGAATAAAAGTGCGGATGACTTTTACTTCAATCGGCTCAAAAACCTTCATTTTAGCGTTTCTATGTATTGTAAAACACTAGTGGTGAAAGAAAGGAGTGTCGAAAAATAAATAAAAACAAACCAACGATGAAAACGACGTATTAACTTTCATGATCGACCCAAAAGTCGGTTATCCAAGAAAGAGTCTTTCCGTCCAAGAACCGGTTTTTCGAAGATGTGGTGAGTACTTACGACATATTAATTTTATCTTATTTCTTATCATTAAAAGAAATTTTGCATGCCGAATACTTCCGACGATAATGTGAAAGTGAGTAGTGTTAACTACTATTTATTTCACTAGCAAGCAACTTTGTTCCGAATATTGGTTGATGTACTACGTAAATAATCATAACGATCGGTAGAATACCTGATGAATGTATTACCAAAAAGCACTCCTGCAAAACCAGCAAGTAGGTACCTACAGCACTTATGAAGCTCAAATTGCTCGTAATACTATAGATGCATTTTGTTAACTACTCTCTTACGTCACTCTTCATCATATTTACCTATTTCACAACTCTTTTCGTCACACCTACTTCATTTTTTTTCAGGTGAATACCATGTTCAACTGAAGATACGTCTCCTACGTAGGGTGCTGCCCTGTTCCTAATGGTCGTTTCCTCCTACCTTCCCATTTCATTTTATCAATACAATATTATTCTGTAGGTATCAATCATTGTGTAACTGAGTAAAGGACCTGACTGATATCTAATTATTAAATGACTGTACCTATTACAAATCAATAATGTTTTGAGATATTCTGTATATTTTTTCCGAAAAATACACAAATGTACCTGTATGTAGTTTTGTGACTTTACCTCTCTTGATTCCGTTCTTGAAATAACTATATTTAGTTCATTAAAACTTGAATAAAACGCTGGAATATTTTCCTATTTTAATGTTCAAATTGTTGAATGCTTTTTCCAACTAGGTATTCCTTAAATTTAATGCATATTTGTACAGACTAACTTCTACACTAAAATCGTCAGTGAATAATGTAACATAGTTGAGCAGCTACCAATATATTTAATAAAATTCAACCTCAACCAAAATACTTCACCACATTGGTAACAATATTTCTCGTTATTACCCACTAAGCTCAGCTTAAACGGTCATCAGCGACCGTTTAACTTTAGTCTTAGTTTAGCTCTTATCAGGAACTAAAAGCGTAGTTTAGGAACTTTTACCCCAGCCCTAAACTGAATTCTCCGTTTAAACAGTAGTTTAATCGATGAGTGACGTTTAAACGGGTGTTGTACCCCCGGCCCTAAGTCTGGCACATCTTTTTTCATCATTATTTAACGCTTAATCACATGGTGTCATCCGTTTTTCAATCTGACTGGAATTTTTCTAAATGGCGGCCAAAAACTCGGTTGTTATTAGTGAAAAAATCGCTCTTTTTAAATCGTTAGGAGTTTTTAGGCAATTTTATTCAGTTCAAGCATGATCTTGCTGCCAGTTTTTATTTTCAACTCCACCTTTAGACGGTCCCAAGCCCGTGGTTCAAAAGGAGGTGAGAAAATAAAAAATAAACACGATTTCGACCACAAAACTGATGTTTTCGTTGAAGAAATGTTAATTTTTCCTCTTGAAATCTTGGTCTTCCTCAAAACGGATGACACCCTGTGATTCAGCGTCAAAAAATGACGAAAAAACATGTGCCACACTTAGGGTTCGCCAAAACCTAATTTTTGCGCAATTGTGGAGTTGCGCAACTTAGAGCGTTCAAAAAGCCGGGTTGCGCGCAATAAAACAAATCGATTCGGGTATGAATTTTTCATGGAATTTGACGTAGAATCCAAATCTGTAATAAAAAAGGGGGTATTCCATTTGAAAAATTGAAGTTAGTGTCAATTGCGCACGATTGCGCGCAACTGTTTTGCGCAAAAGTATTTTTCCTGTGATCCTCACAAGAAATCATGAGGAATTGCGTTGATTGGAATCTTTTCCGCTGTATTTTGCGGAATTGAAGGGGGGTGTAACCTTTTCGTGAAACACCCTGTATACACTACTTTGGAAGTGGACACACTTGAGAATATATAATGTTTCACAAAATACACAATACTAGGTATAAGCATTCTTCACTTTTCCCTACATTCAGACTCTCACTTTATTCATATTCCAACGTTCAAGTGGTCTGCATACATTCTGATTAAATCAGATCAAAGCCTGCATTATCAAATTTTGATATTCATGGTTGTGCACATAACCAAGAAACGTGTACTTTCTTGATCCACAGACCTTACAGGCCAGTTTAACCGCCGTTGGTGAACCTTGGATCATCTTGAGCAAGGATTAAAATTAGATCCGTGGATCAGAATTTAGATCGTTTCACGAAAGATTTTCATCTGTGGATCAACTTAATCAAGGATCAAACATAGTTCAGGAACTTAGCATCCGAAAAGCTGTTCCCAGACGTCATTTCGTCCATGAAAGTACTCAAACTCGTGATGACAGGAATGGATAACAACAACTTGATCGTTTTATCCCTTTCGTGATTTGATCGGGTGTGCTGTCCCCCTGGGCATTAAGCCCCTGCCATTTTCCCCCGGAGTTGTCTGGCTGGACATCCCAGTTCCAGTTGTGCAGTCTTGTTTATGAAATCAAAGTCTAATTTGAGTATTGAAAAACAACTTGCACTGTTTTTTTTTAATTCTATATCACCTATTGTAATCAAGAAGTCTTACACGTTTGGATCTTTAGTTGTGGGACTCCCTTGTATCCTACCAAAAGACAAAGGTTATTTTCAGTAAACTTACTGCTTCTCTTTGGAGAGCTTCTATTGCTTCAGGGAACAGTTCCTCTTCGCTTGCCTCTCGTACATTTTCAGGTTCGGATTCGACTTCTTCGTCCTGTTCCTCAGATTCAGCTTCATCTTCTTCTATTATGGATGATCGACGGGGAAATACACCTAAAATAATTAGAAAAATGTAATTTTAATCAGTGGTTGAAATTGAGACATAAATAGTAATTATTGCATAAATCGACAAAAATATGCTTGTGCTAAAATACAATACTACAAGTATATTTTTATACAAACAAATGAAACAAATATACTTATATAATTATGTAGGTAGATACTAAGTTAGTTAAGTTATAATACACGAGATATCAATGTTACAGCTTTGTGGTAAGTAGACCAAACATTACAAACCAAGATTAAGCATTCATTAAATCAAAATGAAATATACAAGTAGAGAATACACACAAAAACTCGCTAGATTAACTTTTTGGAGTAGATGACACACTTGTTCAGAAAATCAAACGTTGACATGCAAGTTTTCCACTTTATGAAGTATGTGAAAAGGAACAAACAAGGTCTTTGATTACAATAAGTTCAAAACAACTAGTAAATCACCAAGTTCCGTAGGTTGAAACCATGTGCTTACTTCCACGTGGGTCGTCGTCTTCTTCTCCTTCTCCACTGATTGGTTCTTCATTTTCCTCAATTTCAGTACTCTGATGTTCTTCTTCTTCTTCTTCGGGAATTGATAAGTTTTGCTCCTCTTCCTCTTCTAATTGTTCCTGTGATAAAGGTTCATCATCATTGTCGTAAGGCCCCTCTGAGACGTTTTCTTCTTCGTCTAGTTCTTCTTCTGCAGTGTTGTTCTCGTCTTCTGCTGAGTTGTCTTCATCTTCTGCTTCCTGCTCTTGATCATCGCCTTCTTCTTCTTGCTCTTCAGAAAGTGGAGAACTTTCTACCTCTTCAGATACGGGAGATTCCTCATGGTCATCAACGGGTTCTTCAATTTTCTCATCGCCACCCCCAAAGTAATTCATGCTGAACCAACTACTCGTAACTTCTGGTTCTTCAACTTCATGTTCAGCAGGTTCACCATCATCAGAACTACCTCCCCAACTGGGAAGCTCAAAATTGAACCAACCTGCTCCTCCCGCATCTTGAGCTGGCTCCTCGTGTCCATGATCATCTTCGTGTCCACTCTCTTCATGATCTCCTCCATGATCATCCACCTCTTCGCCAGAATGGCCAGCATGATGATCATGACCACCTTGTTCACCTTTACAAATCAATGAACTAATAATGCAGAAGGCCTAAATAAACGAATCTAAATTAAAGCCATATATTCAACATACCTTTCAGGAAATCAGGCACTAAATCAGGAACAGCAATCAGTTTTGACCAATCATCGAACTGGAGAGACCAAGGAGTCTCTTTGGCAGAGAGATCATGATCTTCTACAACACAAAACGAAAATCCAATTTATGAAGAACTACAGACATATAGAAATTGAAGACTGAATAGCAATGCCTTGAAAGTTCAAGTTCAAAATGTTTGTATATAGTGTCATCCCCCTAAAGTTCTTTAGTTCCGATTATTGGTAAAACTTTATTTTCTGCTAAAAATAGGAACAATTACTTGAATTTGATAGTTGAGTAAAATTGGTAGAACCACTTTATTAGTTTTTTTTTTAAATTTAAGGGCATTTGCCTATCAAGGGCGATGATTCGTCAGTCAGAAAAATGAACCATGTACTGAAAAATTGTTCCCGTTTTACCTTGGAAGCACTTGTTGAGTAAAGATCAGAACACATTGGAAATTGTCAATAGGTGCATGGTATTAATTTTTTCACTATTGAGTAAAGTGGGTAGTTGGTAGCTTGGAAATAACAGTAGTAGTAATATGGTGAATATGGATACTCCAATGTAGTTCTACTGCATCCATGGTAATATGGTGAATATGAATAATATGGTAATATGGTGAATATGGATACTCCAATGTAGTTCTACTGTATCCATGTAGTTGCCAATATGCCATGATCACCTTGTGGCATTGGGTGGTGTTAGAAGGATTGTGTTTGCAAAGTGGCATCTGGATGGATAGTATAAAGCTAGTCAGTAGTGTAGAGCATTATAAGCTGTCACATAATTTCCGCTAAAACCCACTTTTTCACTTAATATTCATAAATCAACGCTTGCGCCCATTTACGAGTTCTAATACATTCGGAGCCCTAATTGAACATTCTAGATGAAATATAACGAATTATAGGTCTGCCACAAAAAGTCTGCATCAATGAGGGGAACTTACAGGGAAATTGGAACAGTGCAAACAGGAACAGTGTTCGTGTGATGGCTGCACTCCGAATGAAATTAATCGTGTTCCTGATCAAGAAATGAATTTTAAGCAGCAGTAGGAGGGAAATTAGGTACCTTCACCTTTTAAGGAGAAAATTACCAAAAATTCCAGAAGCACGGGTATTTGTATGAAGATAAGAGATAAGTAGTTTCAGAAGAATGCACCAAAGGTGTGCAGTTTCTGTGGCAGACCTGTATCTAGTTATGATGCTTTTCTCATTAGAAAAGCTTGAATAACCTTGTAATAATAATTTTATCTTTGATTAATGGCTTTGTACAATTTTCTTAACTAACAAGGTACAAGGAATTATTATTTACATGATCAAATGAAAATCAATTATGATGTTCGATTATATTGTATTAATGCATAAATCATAGCATACCATCTGTAGTTCCTCGATGTTCCAGGAGAATGAAGCCGACCATAATCGCAATGCCACCCATGAGTAAGAAGAATATGATTTTGGTGACAATGTTACCGCCGGTGTTAGCATCTTTGTACACGTGGATGATCTCATCAGTGTCTTTCAAATTAGGATAAAGCTCTTCTTCCTCTGTGATGAAAAACAAAAACGAAAATGTTATCTCTTAACTCATAATAATTGATTTACAGTCTTGGTAAACAAAAAAACGAACGCAGTGCGTTTCTCATTGTGATTGCCCATAAAATTAATACATAATAACTAGGCAAAAAGGGTTATCAACACACGATATAAACAGAATAACTACAAACAACATATTATACTTCCTGATTTCTGCATAGAAGCCGATCATTTTTCCCAAGAGTATTTGCTAACGTAGAAGGTTACTTATCAGATTAGATTTACCTACTATCTCCCAGGTGATAAAAGTGGAAGAAAGGATTTAAAACAGGCAGTAAAGTACCTACACACGGCTAGCTCAGATCTCTGCTTTATCTTAAGACAAATAAGATTATTGGAATTTATAATATTTGTAAAGGAGCAGTGTTTGAGGAAGCTTTCAGGGAAGAGTTCGTCTTTCCTTAGAAATCTTTTCAGACTTTACTTGGGAATCATTTAAAACTAAGTAACAATTTAATATAATATGTAACAGTGGAGTGAGGGCACAATTCCAAAGTGTTTTTTACGTTCAACAAGAGTATAAAACAGAAAAAAAATAAACGCTGCACAGTACTGTGAGTATGTGTAAAAATCGAAGAACGAACGTCTATTAGTATTGGAAAGGAGTGCAAGAGCCTATCCCCAGATAGTCTTTGAGCACGTTTAAATAGGTTTCCTGACCTCACAAGCCTCTTACGGATCACCAGAGGGCAACTTCCGCGATCATTTATTTTAATAATAAACTCATTAATCATCATAATAACTCATTTCACCCAAAACGCTAACGATGAACTACCTGCTCATTATGAGTGCGGATACCGTCATATCAACAAGTTGGGTCTTGTTGCTCTTCATGACGAGTCACGGCATAAGTATGTGCTTTATTCACGTTTTTTTAATCATTTTTGAAGTATGAATTTCCCCAAGCACTCGGTAAAATCGTCACAATAATGACTCCCAATTTTTCTTCTTAAACCTTAACATTAAATAGTGAATTTCTCAAAAAGAGGAGAAATGAGGAATTAGAGCATTTGATGAATGTTTTCTGGCACTATCCCTTGACTCAATCCCGTTGGAATTTGCCGCGACTTTTTTTTCTATGAAATTTTCAATCCTAATAGAAAGCTTTTTGAAAAATTTTTGAAAAATTTGAAGAAATTTTTGAAAAATGAAGTCGCAGGAAAGTGTGGAGGAAAAAAAAAAACATCCTCGTATTTTTCATATCAACAGAAAAGATTATGAAGTCATCAACCAGTATCTGATTAGGGATAACTTCATTGCACGACCACCATCCACAAAACTGATACCTAGTGCTGTACCAAGCACATCTAACGCTATGGAACTGAGTTGTGGAAGCGCTCTCTCCAGCATCAGCAGCGCTAATGACAGTGACGATTTAGATTCATCAATCAGCGTAATGCACTTCTAAATACATCTAATTATTGCCTATGTTTCGGTACCTAAACTTTTGTAAAATTGGTGAAATGTTACTTTTGTTTTGAATTTAAAATGTCAATATTTTTCATCAACTTCTTCTAATATTATTTATTTTGCAATTTTCTTTCCTTGAAATATGAAGTAGTATGATATGTACTTTCCCTAACATAACTCTCCACAAATTGATATTTGATCACTTGACCCATAAACTCACAGTACTGCGCGCTGGCACTAAATCCAAAAACGCTGCAAGTTATTACACAAAGGTTTATTATTTTTCTATAGAGATCACTCGTCTGCATAGAACATGGCTTTACCATCGTTACCACCAAGCAACATGAAGGAAAACATCGATCTCATTTCGGTCAGCTAAAATTTGAACGATTAGGCCTTTTTTGCGATTCACACTCGTGTTTCTGATTTATCGTAAGTCCAACCCTTAAGTTCTCGTAGGGAGCGAACGGTTTGTTACAGGGCTTCGCGTGGTCTCTAAAAATTCAATACTATCTTAAATTGATGGAAAAACAACACCTTTATATCAACATTTTTTGAGTTAGGGCGTTTTCAAAATGTCAACCCTTATTTTTCACCCCTAAGAAATGACCGAAATCGACCAAAATCTTCGGGGCACAACTAGACACCAAATGGAGCCCATATACCAAATTTCATCAAAATTGGTCAATGCTAACTGAGGAAAGTACCGCGTACGGGGGACGGACGGCCAAATGTTTGTTCGATTTTTGGATTCTACGTACCTTGAAATGTAAACCATCAAATTTTGAGAGGGGGTTAAAAAAAATTTCTTGGTCGATTCCAAAGGTTCATCATTGAAAATAATAAACCAAAATGTAACAAAGTTTTAAAAATATGTGAGTAACGAAGGTAGGTACCTATAATTTAAAATACCAGCAGCATCTATTTCACTATTTATCAAGTATTAACGTTGTTGTCATTTGACTAGGTGCCTTTACACTTTTACTAAAATATGAAATGTTGAGTTATGTAAGTTCTCAGAATCGTTCGCCAAATCTACCACCTCTATGAAATACAAACCCTCTAGGAGACTATTTAAGAACCTGGAAATGAAAGTGCTTACAACGTTAAACAAACTTCATTGGAAAATTATGAAAACGTCAGGCAGTTTAGGGCAACTAATCAAAACCTGGCTCAGATTGAGTGCTCAGCTGGTGGAGAATCTCGCGTTCCTCGGCATATTCCTCCGCCCTGCGTGCTTCTACCTGCCCTGGTAACGTATGGAAGAGAACGCTAACAGTTACACAACTCAAGTTACAGACTTGGAACTCATAAGGTACAATGACGCTTGAATATTAACGGAGAACAGTGCTGAAATGAATATACGCATCACCATTGAAGGTATTAAGGCTTATAATGTAATTTGGAGGGGGGGTCATTAGCCAAGACACCCTTGTATGTTAAATGACGTTTACTGTAAACATTACATATCCTCGTAGTTGAAGTTGAAATATTGAATAATGTAGCTTCCATTGAACCACATTCTCAGCCATTATTATCTTATCTCCAAATTCTACCTCCTACGTTTCAGGATGTTCTAAGATGGAGGTCAAAAGTGGGCAAAAAGGAGAAAGGATAATAGTTTTTCAAAGCTTACTAACACAAGAGAGCTTACTTAAATTAGCTAATCAACACAATCAATAAGGACATCAAGAAAATAAATTCCATTCGTGCAACCTGAGTAAATGCGAAATTTCAAAGTTTCAATTTTTTCACTTCAAAAACCTCTTCTTGTCACCTCAAACTCATGGAGTACCCACACGTAAATTGTTGATTTTTTTAATGATCAAAATTGTCAATACTAAGAACGTTTAGTCCACTGCCATAGCTTCATTTTCTTCGGAAATTCGCTAATTAGAAAAATTCGAAAATCAAGATGTTTTAACGTGGCATGGCTGTAGGTATGAAGGGAAAAAGTACGGCACATTATGACTTGAATAAAAGTTTTTCTATCTAGCCGTAACAAAATTTCATATAACAAGTAATTTTTCTTAGAAATAATAGCATGGAATCTTCTTTTCGAAAACAATCTGAAAGTTTGAAACAATCCGTTCATCAAGCGGTTTCCATAAGGCTAAGGAAACATGTGCGAGGACTCAAACTGGAAGACGGAGCAGCCATTTGGCTCCCAGAAGATTAAACGCCACACAATCAATTTAAATTTTTGGCAACTGAATTTGACCATTTGGAATACCAATTTGAAACTCTCAAAGTCAGGTGTTTTAATACAGCATGATTAGAATCAAGACTTGAATGCAGACCAATACAAATAATTAACCATTTTACGCAGATTAATCTTATCTGATTGATGAGCTTCTGTTCTATGAAAGGAATAAGCTACACTCCGCACTTAACAGACTTTTTTGAACGTATTTTGATAAATCATAGAAATTCAGGGACAATAACTGGAGACTATTCACCTTTATGAAAATATGTGGTATTTCAATTTGTAGGAATTATTCTACTGCTAAAAATTAAAATGGTTCAGATTAAAATGAAAAAAAAACTCCTGTCTATCTATAGACTAGTTTATTAAAAATAATAATAAATAAACCAGTGTGAAAGTTAACCATGTGTGACGGGAGCACAGAGTAACAGATGTCCGGCATCTGAACTCCTACTGAGAGAACTACCAGCGTCCCAAACAGACCACATGTGGCAAAACTGACCTCCCCGCAGCGGAAAACATGAATCACTTCTCCAATTTTGATATCGAAGTAGGAACCCAATATACTTGAGAATAATCCTTCATTTCAAATTGCTGATAAATTTTGAGCAGGTATAACTTATTCAATCTACCCAAATAATTATATGGATACAGACTTTGTAAATAAATGTCTAAATTCCGGAAAAAGAATTTGATAGCTCACCAAAATTTCTGAAAAAAAATTGGTTTTGGCGAACATTGTTTATTATTACATTGAAATTCAAAGATCTAAGCAATGAGGAATTTCACCGAATTCTGTTTGCATTTTTCCTGAATAGTTAATGGTGTGGGATAGATGAAAATCGGGCTGATTTCGGAAAATAAGTCTCCAGTTATTTTTGGGAGACAATCAAAATTTTTGATTTCAAAACTAACCGGGAAAACGGACGTGAATCGGGAACGCTCGCTGATTGGGCTGTTCGGATCGCTGTCTCCTCCCAGTGTTGCCCATTGGGACGACGAAATTGTGTTTTCTAAGAGAAAAGTTATCAAACAAAAACAGGGGAAAACTAATTTTCCCCATCTTGCTTTTTCTATTTTTTTCTTCAGTTTTTCGATTTCGAACTTTTTTTACTGTTCGTGAAATTTTGCATCTGTGGACTATAGATTTCTCGATCTCAGCGCTTCAAGCGGCCATAAATGAACTATTCCAGGATGACGTCATTTTCCCGGTTTTTTTAAACATTCGAATTTTCTACATTGTTTCGTTTATTCGTAAATTAGGAAGTTCGGGCTGAAAGTTTGCCTTAGGAGGTTTTCCGAGGTGCTAAATCCGATTTTGGGGTCAAAAATAGGAAATTCCGACATGGTGAAATTCCTCATTTGTAAAAATTGACTAAATAGATCAGGGATCTGTACCTACATTATGGCACTTTTATTTTTATCTAACATCTTGAAGCGCGCTAACCAATTTCGTGTTTATTTTCATTAACTGCGAAGGTGACTGTAACACGACAGTGACTTGTAAATTTTGAATCTTTTTTAGATGAATCACAAGTCATGTTTTAATCAATTCAAACAATCATCAAGCTTGATATGAAATGTTGATGGATGAGTCGAGTGACCATGTTCATGATAAAGAGTTAGAGTTTATCGATCAATTTTTATTTGTCAGTACACTTTTCAGCAAAACATCGTCGCCAAGTGGGTGTGGCACATGGCCGTGCTAAGCCAGAAAGTCGTAACGTAAAAATGTGACCAAATTGAGTTATTGGTACCCGGGGGTTTTGGGGGTCGATTTCTATCGATTTTCGGAGTTTTAGAGTCGTATTTCTATTAAAATGCCTCAAAAAAGCCTCCCGACTTTCGCGTTAAGTCGTGTTATTTTTTTTCTAAGAAACTAGTCGTATCAGAGCGATTCAGAAGAAGAAAAATCGTATCTTGACTCTGAATAGTTTCTCGTATGGTTTCTTGAATCAAAATGTTAATTCAAATGAATTAATGTTCCAAGAATTAAAACGAACAGAATAGTCGTAACTTCGGGTGTACGAGAGCGTAATCTCGTATCATCGTTTTTTGACAATTTACACTCAAAAATGTTTAATTTTGACTCCAGAAATCGATTCGGCTACTAATTTATTTTGAGAGAAACCTATACTTGTGGTAAAAGGAGGAAAAATAATCCCGCGAATGAATTATTTCGCCACGAAACCTATTAGGTCGTTTTCCCGAAAGTTGGGTGAAGTCAAGATACGACTTTCTGGCTAGTAGGTACGGCAGTATACGATGATAGGTGTAGAGACCATCGACACGCTAACCCGCACAATCCCTGAAAATTTCATCGAAATCGGATGAGAAATTTATCAGTTATGGCTGTGGCAAGGATTTCATGACAGACAGACACGGAACCAAAATTGTTCAGAAAGGTTTGAAACGTAAAACGAGAGTGGAAATTTTGATTTTGGAGAAAATTTGTTTTGAATCTTGGAAAGTGAAAACAAAGCTTTCGCTACCTTACCGCTTCCGCTTGCTTTTCCTCGGGAGCAAAATGAATGAGTACGAGTATAATACCTACATGTAATTAACTTAACTCTTAATTAACTCTGTACTGCATAGCAGTTTTGTGGATGTTTAATTAATAATTATTATTTTTCGACTGACCTTTGAAAACTAGTCAGGTGATCATCACATGGGACGTACCAGTACCAGTCATGGAGCACACCATATCACCAACCCTACAAAATCATGTATTTTATTTTATCATAAAATTTAAGATATAATTTCTTTATTTATTTCATCATTCAATAGATGATAAAATAGAATACATGATTTTGTAGGGTTGGTGATATGATGTGCTCCATGACTGGTACTGGTACGTCCCATGTGATGATCACCTGACCAGTTTTCAAAGGTCAGTCGAAAAATAATAATTATTAATAAAACATCCACGAAACTGCTATGCAGTAGGTACAGAGTTAGATATTACAGATGTAGGTACTTATACAGGGTGTCTACGCTTAAGATGGGCATAACTTCAGGGTTCGATTCTGCAAGATATTTCCAACAAAAAATGTCTCTTAGCAATTTTCTTTTAACCCACTCAAAATTCCTTTTTTTCACTTTGAAGTTTTTTTTCGCGTTTTCGACTTTAAGGCACTGATATGGTCATAACTCCTTTATTTCTCCGGAAAAATCAAATCTGACTACACTGTTAGAAAGAGCGTTAAAGCTCCCTAGTGCAAATCAAAATCTTTCAGCAATAAAATAGTTTCAAAAAATCAAGTCAAAAAGCAATCTTTAAAATTTTTTCGAAACTTGACTTTTTGACCAAAGTTTTTACTCTAAATCCCTGCCCATTTCGATGGGCGCTCTTCGAAGAAAACATGATCAAATAGTCAGCTTTCCAACGGTCTATCAATTTTCCTTTTTAATATTCAAATTGGAAGAGTAAATGAAGTTTGACTGCCAAAAAACGTGTGTTTTACAGGAAAATCCAGTGTTTTAAGCGGTTTCTGGTCCCCCTCGATCTCAAGATGGCTTGATGATTTTGGTATCATTTCCTATGTAATTTTTTACGCTGAATCTAATGGTGATACTTCTGAATGATTCCGACTGCTAGAAAGTGGATTTTTCGAAGAAAACCTTCGTTTTTCGTACGTAAAATACGCATTATTCGTAGATATAGTAGTGAGCATCAATTAACACCTTTCTACTCAACAAAATTTATTAGATTATTAGATACTTTATTAGAATTGACTTTTATACGTACGTTGTTGTTCGTCCGGAACCAAACGGCTAAACCGATCATTACCCGATTTGGTAAAGTTTAAAAGTATGCTCTAGGGAACGGTAGGGGAGTGGGGGGCACATTTGACATAGGGGCACATTTGACAATGGCTGTTTGTCACACAAGATTTGAATTTTACCGCGATTTCGTGTTTTTGTATTGTGAAGAGAACCATTCCAGGTGAAAACCGTGCAGGTTACAAATCATCTAATTTTACCGAAATCGCGGTAAAATTCAAATCTTGTGTGACAAACAGCCATTGTCAAATGTGCCCCCCACTCCCCTACAGCATAATTTAGAACATTGAGTGCAGAGCACAACTGAGCTCAACTTTGATTGATTGACCGATTTTGATGGAAATTTTAGCACGTTGCAGTGGTTTTAGCAACGTATTTTGTACAAGGATCGCAAAGGGGGTTGGCAATACAGGGTGTCACCCTTTCGGGCGCACCACCTACTAATAATTTGCATAAAAAAATGTCTCCTAGCAATTTTTTGTTAGAGGCTTCGTTTTCGAGTTATTTCACTTCTAAGATTTTTTCGTGTTTTCGACCTTACGTCACTAAAATGGCTATAACAAATTCAAATTTGATAATATCAATGGAAATAGCGTCAAATTTCCTATCTCTCTGATGGGGTTGTAGAAAATTTCAAATGAAACGAACGGGTGTAAAATAAGCCAAAAGTAAAAAATTGATAAAGTTCCGAAAATTTTCACTTTTTTCAAAGTTTGTTTCTTGAAACGTCGTGAACCGAAATTTCCATGCTGTAAGCCTAAAAGTTGCACGTGAATCCCAGCTTTCTAACGGTGTAGTCATTTTTTTTAAACACTTTCTTTTTTTAACACATTCAGTTAGAAAACGGCGTTTTTAGGGCAGACGTTCATTTTCGGGTGTAAACCGGCGTTTTTCACCAGAAATGCTTTCTAACTTAATAAATCATTTGACATGAAAATTTACGTACTTTTTGACGCTGAATCGAGTGGTAACACTTTTCGGTCTCCTCGTCAAACAAATAGTACTTTTCAAACCCTTCAAGCAAACAGGGTACAACAACTGAGTCCTCGACTTCCAACTTATCTATCAAAAAGATGAAGCTTTCCTCAAATGATCGGGATGATATTTTCAAGGCAGAGGGCAAAAATTAAAAAATAAATACGTTAAATTAAAATTAAAAACGTCATTTTCTAACTGAATAAATGGTGTTTAAAAAAAATGACTACATCGTCAGAAAGCCGGGATTCACATGCAACTTTTGGAGAGAAATGAACTTTGAAAAAAGTGAAAATTTTCGAAACTTTACCAATTTTTTACTTTTGGCTTATTTTACACCGGTTCGTTTCATTTGAAAATTTCTAAAACCCCGTCAGGGAGATAGAAAATTTGACGCTCTTTCCAATGATTTAATCAAATTTGAATTTACTCCATCAATTAAGGAAGTTATAGCCATTTTAGTGATGTAAGGTCGAAAACACGAAAAAAAATGTTCAAAGTGAAATAACTCGAAAACGAAGCCTCTAACAAAAAATTGCTACGAGACATTTTTTGTTGCAAATTAGAAGTAGAATCACCTGCCCGGTGGTGCGCCCGAAAGGGTGACACCTTGTATAATGAATGAAATCCAAAGGGAGTTGGGTAGTTAGTACTTAACTACCGCCGGGGTGGGAAATAACTACAACGCCATCCAAATCATTTTCTATCAGTCATCTAAACACCCACTTCGATGTGCGAGCAGACATGATAGTTATAAATACCTAGAGCAAATAAAGTAGGTAGTTTTTCACATTTTAGACTTGTGTTTAGTGTCTTTAAAACGCCCTTGTGTTTTTTAAGATCCACTGTACAAGTGAATGGGAGTCAGATCAGTGTGAGATTAAAAGACGTAACTTCTCTTTTGTTCACACCTGAGAGCTTGAATTCGAAATGAAGTCCCTCGGGGACTACAGGACGAGACCGGGAGGAAATCAGATCAGCAAACCGTTCTCCTGTTTTTATTCTAGAGCACTGATATTTTTTGGAAGGAACATTACATCATCAGAACCGCTAGAAGTAAGGTAAACTGGATAAAGGACCTGCTTCTCCGCTCATTGAAGGAGGATTAATGTACATAGTGAACCTACAATTTTAATTTTGTGTTCCGAAATCCTGTTCGTTATCAACTAATTGCTTCCGAAGAAAATTCAAAAATTGCTAGGAAGTTCAAACAGATATGCGAAGGTGTGATCCAACACCCAGTTGGTTTTGCTCCAACCTCCATTTAATGGAAAGCCATCAGAGCAAGGTAAGATCAGAACGTAGTGTACCAAAATAGCCTTGGAAGTTGGAGATCTTGGCACTCGACAGGAGAAGAGCGGTGGGTCCCCGGCAGAAATCGTGTTAATTTTAGCTCATATCGGAAGAGAGAAGTGGGCACGGCAAGAAGTAAACAGCGTAGTAAAATACAAAATGCGATTCGACTGTGGGCATCCAACAAATACCTATGGTTTACCAAGAAAGTTTCATTTCAGGCTGGTGCAGACAATTTAAAAAAAAGGACTGTGTATGTGAGGTGTCATTGAACCTCACATTTGGCAAAGAAGAACCTCGAGATATTTATAGATCTTCATGAAACTTGTAATCTGTAATGTAAATGTAACGTTTTGTACCTGGTACAACAAACATACAAATTAGACATAGAAAAAGAAATTTCGAATTAGGAATTTTAACATTTAAGTATATTATGAACTTCCAACATCTTACACACAATGATGGGACAACGTGGGTCCTAGTAGGAATGTTCACAATAACACTAAAGACTTTTCTGTTCTCCCATCGAATTTCAACAAAATTGTGCTACCCAATATGAAGTAAAGTTAACGTGGGTAATTACCCATCCCGGCCAAAAACCCAGATCTATTTTTACAAGTAGGTATCTATTCTCACCTTTCCGTCGCCTCTTATCCCTTCGTTTCCTCGGCTGTGCATCTCCTGACATTGTGCAGCAGATGACAGCCAACCGAGGAACAGCAGCACGGGGAGACAACTTCGTTACGAAGCCAAGGTGATGTGATTGACACGAACTCTCCGAACACGAGCACACCGAACAGAACTCGCAGAAATTGATACCTAACCTTACCCTAATCTTCCCTTAGTGGTTATCTTCTCCACGCTAACGTTCAATGCGAAGATTCCATTGAGAAGTGATTAGAGGACTCCATAGACGTAGGATGGACTAGGTCCATGGAAGACATGCATGTAAAAAGATCTTCTTCAAACTTTGGAAGAATTTATCACAACAAGATTTGAAGGAATAAAAATCAGTATAATAACATTCAGTGCAATAACATGTAAACATGCCCGAATTCGAGGAAAACAAGGAAATCACACTTTTCCAAAATTAAGAGAAAGAGAAGAAGAAGTTTTTTCTCATCCATATATTGAGTATCCACAACACAACAGCGTTCCGTTCGATTTCGTTTTGTAGTTTGTTTTGGCTTTTACTTTGTTTTATTTTATTGTTTTTGTTCTCGTCCTTAATTGTTTATAGTTAAAGAAAAATGGCTTAGTGTGTAACTATTGCAGCTAGGTGGCTGAGAAAATGTCAATTACGTCTCAAAGAAACTTCATCACAGCTTACTTCGAGAACAGCCCAATGCTATGGGTTGCAACAAAAGACTGTTTCTTCTGACTGTGTGCATTTGTCAAGTGGTGAGCATTCGCCCTGTTTTTTTAATTGCTGATGTATTTTGTTTATTTGTTAAGCTTTTCAACTCATTAAAAAGGTCTAACGCGCAAATCTCGCATCTTTCGATTCGAGATTGTCTCTTGTTTACCCAGAGGCCCTGTCAACAGCGCCACTTGTTGAGTTGTCAATGATTAGACTCGACACCAGTAACATTAAACTACTTGGTAGACAAGATTGAGCTACTCGGACATTCACTCCCATTGTGAATTTGTACGTATTTAAGACTGATTTTCCGTGTCAAATCTGATTTCCAACTCATGGCTTTCGACCTCCCGTCCGCTAGAGTTCCGTTAGATTGTGGGAGCAAGGGATTCATTCTTCGCATTATCATCGATTTTAATAATTCCCACGGTCCAAAATGTTCCATCTCGAAGTGTGAGTCACGTTAGGTACCTATCAGTATTCTATGAGCAGCTTTTTAGTTTTCAATTCAACGTTTACTTACATACCTTGTAACAGTACCGTAACTTTTAAAAAAGTCAAAGTTTACTTGGAATGAATTGGAAGTATCTCCATTTGATGCAGCGTAAAAGGTTACACAGGAAACAATATGTATCCCCTTTGTCCTGGTAATTTAAAATGTAGAAGACCCGATTTCCTTCTAGAATTTGAATTCACATTTAAATAATTTTTAAAGATAAAAACGAGATTAGGGGAAATTAGTGCAATTCTAGATTGTAAGGAAAAAAATAGGAGGTTTAATGGATCTCAGAATGACTTGGGTATTTTGACTCTCTTCTATTTTCAGTTATAGATCGTTGAGGTTTATTTCTCCGTACTTGAAGGCAGAGATGGGCGAATTCTTATTCCTAAATACGATTATGAATACAAATCATAACTGCGATTTTATGATTATGAATACGAATACAGGTATGAATATGATGAATACGAATACAATCGTATTCACACTTTGAATACGATTTTCCCCCTTTTTTTTGTATTTTGAATACAATCTTATAATTTTTTCTATGATTTCCCCAAAAATCGATTTTTTTTAAACGATTTTCCCTGAAAATCATACTTTTTTTGATTTTCTCCCGAACTCTCGACATATTTCTAACCTAACATTGTCAAAATAATCAATCGAAATTCGAAACGCTCACCAATTTTTATAGGATTTTTCACGCAGAATCGAATGAGACCAATACTAGGTCGCTACGACCAACTGAATAGAAAGTACGACGAAATGTCCGGTAAAAATCATAATTTTTTAATGATTTCCAGTGCTAATCGTTTAAAAAATACGATTTTCTGCGGAAATTTCGTCGTACTTTCTATTCGGTTGGTCGTAGCGACCTGGGGTTGGTCTCATTCGATTCTGCGTGAAAAATCCTATAAGAATTGGTGAGCGTTTCGAATTTTTATTAATTATTTTGGCAATTGTAGGGAATAAATACGACCAAAATTGCGGTAAAAATCATAATTTTTTCATGATTTTTAGTGCAAATTGTAAAAAACGTACGATTTTGATACGATACGATGTCGTAGTTTCTGTATGGTTGGTCGTAGCGACCTGGTATTGGTCTCATTCGATTCTGCGTGAAAAATCCTATAAGAATATGTGAGCGTTTCGAATTTTGATTGATTATTTGGACAATGTTAGGTTAGAAATATGTCCAGAGTTCGGATAAAATCATTTTAAAAAAGTACGATTTTCAGGGAAAATAGTTTAAAAAAATCGATTTTAGGGAAATCATAGAAAAAAATCATAAAATCGTATTCAAAATCCGAATACGGGGGAAAATCGTATTCAAAGTGTGAATACTATTGTATTCGTTTTCATATTCATATTCATACCTGTATTCGTATTCATAATCATAAAGTCGCAGATATGATTTGTATTCATAATCGTATTTATGAATAAGAATTCGCCCATCTCTGCTTGAAGGTGCCCTAGTCATGTGCGTATAAAGCACTCGGAATTCGGTCGTCGTCAGGGATCTCACCACAGACACGATTTTCAAATTGTTGAGAACATCGTGTAAAAAGGGTGAAGGGGATTGGAGATCCTTTCCAGGGTGCAATCAACCGACGTAATTCTCGTATCAAGTGGTGGTGTCCAGTTACAGGGTTAGCCTCGTCTTTAATGCTTTAGGAAGTATCAAATTTCGGATACTCTCGACTGTTTACCGCGTTACCGATGTCTCTCACGTCTGATGAAGCCATACTTAATTATGTAATTCTACCTCTTAAGCAACCTACTAACATTGTCTTAATTTCTTTCTCAGGTCACCACCGTTTGGCGCCAAGTTTTCGACTTCCTAGGGTACATGTGGGGACCCATTATCATAAATTTCTTTCAAATTATATTTTCTATCTTCGGAATTTTTGGAGCTTGGCAGCTCAAATCAAATTACATTATAAGTGTAAGTATTTGTTGTATATATGGATTGTATAATTATGATACGAATTTTAAATGTGTCTCATAGCGATGCCTTCCATGATGAATCTAATAATACGTATGTATTTTTCAGTACTGCCTCTGGACTCTGGTTTGGTGTGCGTGGAACAGTTTCGTGTTTTGCTACTACGAGAACGTTGGAATTCTCGATCGGGTACGTCTCAAGGATTTAAGTCACTTGCGCTCATATTACAGAATTAAGATGGAAAATATTCAAAATTGCTATTACATTAACATTATAATAGCAGGCGAGTGATGCGGAACTCGTTTTGTGTAGAATCTATAGTAACTTATGAATACGATTTCAGCCAATTCACAAAACTTGGTACTATTGTAACTTGAGCCTGCAGAAAAGGAAATTTAGATCCTCTCTTTAATGGGGGATCCCGACGTAAAAATCGATTTTACCCGTACATTGCCCAGAAAATTCTTTGTTTATCTTCTGAGACTAACTACAGCTTAATGGCTCAACCGATGATCAACACTATGTGACACGCTTCGGAAGGAATTGACTATTCAATTACATTGTGCGCTGAATCGATCTTGATGGACATTTTGCAATATGTTCTTTATCTCCCATTTCCGGCCACTGATGCATTTTTGCATCGTCATAATAATGATTTTTTTAAATATTAAAATAGAGAAAAATCTTTGTAGAAGAATTTTTTCTCGTTCATGCAATTCCTAAACTTTTCAAAAACAAGTTTCTTCGACATTCGGGAGCTCAATGAGGTTTTGGAAATTTTTTTGATAGAGGCCTTTCGGCCAAAAGCGTGATTATGGTGGCTCAAATTCGATCCTGGGCGAGTGAGCGTTTTGGCCCATGAGTCGAAACAGATGTTGGTCCATAAATAGAATTTTACATTTTACCTAGACATTTTTAGATTTTTAACAATAAAATGATTAAATCGTATCGATTTGGAAAACTGAGACCTCTTAAATCCTACAAAATGTTAAATTCATAAAATTTGGAGCATTTTTGCTCTCGATTGATGAGCAAATGAAGCCTTTTTTTGGCCGGAATTCTGTAAAATAGTTCATCCTCCTCCTCTTATTACTCTATATTTCTACCCTTGGCTTGAAATGGGTTTTAACCTTTTTTTTTCTTTTTTTTCCCCGCCGTCCACAGTACGTGAGCGATTGATTTGCGATAGGAAATCAGGAAAAAAAGTATTCCAAAACTGACAATGAAAGGGTTAAGGGATTCTAGAATCGATTTTCACTGTGAACAGCCAGTGGGTTAGCAATAATTAAGGCCAACAATAAACGCGGGTACTTTCGCATCGTCTTACTAGTCCCACAAAGACTAAACGACTTGGATGAGCGAGTTTATACACCCATTTGTAAGAGCGTGCGGTTATGCTACGTAAATGTAAAATAATTTAAAATAATTAAGATAAACTATGTTACTTCACCTTTTAAGTATCGCACATCCGCTCAACCCGTGAGGACCACAGTAACTCTACGTTTAATTGATTTTTATCGACTGGTGGTTTCTTGAAATAATTATTTTGTGTTTACTTTCCCCAGAACGCTGACATCCTGAGCCTGGGTACTGGGTCGGACAGTTGGTGGCACTACAATGGGCCTGGTTGCAACGCTCTCTTCCTTCCTAATGAGACGGGCGAGTCTTTGCCTTGGGCTCCCCTCAAGCCGAATCTTGTCACTGGCTGTTTGTTGCCTTATCAACACGTGGAAGCCACACAGGCTGTCATCCATATAATTTTAGCGGTAAGATTTTTCCGATTAATTATTCAAATTGTAGTCACTGATCAGTGTGTCTATCAAATTGTGGTTTGAGGAACTGGATCCAGTTCTTCTTTAGTCCACCATCGAACGCTCATGAAGGAACATTTCCCTCTGCAATGAGAGGCTTTATGAAGGTGGTCCTTCGGTAGACTTGTGTAGGAGGTGTAGGAAATAGGTCTCCATTTCATATTGACAGTTGAATAAATTAACACATTACATTGACTGGGATCTGGATACCGTGAATTCGTATGAGTACTTTCCTTACTTGCATTTAGAGTTGAAATACAGAGTGGGGCAGTTAACTCTGCTTATGTGAATTTGGTTCGTAGAAGGATCTTAAGTTTCATTTATCACCCCATTACTAATGGTTATGCATTGGACGGATGAGCAGCGTGTGTTTGCCATCGAAACAGTCTTTTCGAATGGCCACTCCTCTGTTTCATCTCAACGTGTTTTCCACGCTCACTTCACTATTCCGCCTGGAGGTCGTGTTCCTGGTTGGTAATCAATTGGGTGAGCCCATTTAGGGTGAGTTTCAGTGTTGCACCATCCCCAAGACTAAATCAGCCAACTACCTGAACCCCCGAAAATTTTGAGTTTGCGGTTTCCAAGACGTTCTGCGCGCAAAGAAGAGCTGTCTGAACACTGAACTTCTTGAGGTAGCACTTCTCCGAATGCCTAATCTCTTTGAGATTGGGGGATCTTCCATGACCTGCTTGGTCACCTGATTTGGCTTCGTTGGTCCAGGTTTTTCTCTGGAACAGTGACAATGGTGTAACAGTTAGCTAGCTCATAGCAATATTTGGATTCCCTTCGCCGATGTATCCACTTTTGGAAGAAAACTTCCAAAATCGACTTTTTTTAGTGTTCAATTTGTTCGATACCATCTCTGAAAGTTTTCGAAAAAAAAATTAAATGATGTGTGACAAAGGAAAAAGAATTATACAGAAATCCCCACTACTTTTTTTTTATATTAACCTTTCAAATCAGTAAGATAAACTGCCGGACCCTGTAAATTTATCGGTCCTTGTCGATTATTATATCGTGCTTATAAGAATGGTTTTATCTCGACCATTTACGAAATTAAATTTTGATTCTAATTATCAATATTATATACAATTCGATTCGCTGATTCAATTTCTTTTAATTTAATTACAGGTTTTTGGTTTCTTCGTCGGTATTACACTGAACCATCGTATTCGAAATGGCAAACAAGCGAGTGAGTGATTTGATCATTTTGAACCAGAATTATCATTCGGTTTGTGAAGTATTAATCATTCGCTTTGTATAGAAAATTACGACGTTGTTGCAGCTCCGTTGACGTTGAAGAAGTCTGGAGCTCCTATGTATCCCGTTGATCTCATGCCTAGGAGGATTACAGATAATACAACAGAGTCCAGTGAAGGTAGGCTTTTCATTTTATTATTTGGAACAAACCATCGAGATTTTGGAGTATTTTCATAGATGGGTGCCTTTGAGGGGAGGCCAACCATATGGCTAGGTCACATGCCTGTGGGGAGGATTTTAGCCTGGAGCCGAAAACTGTGTACAACATTAATTTGCCTCTTCTTGTCAGCCATTCATAATTACAAAATATTTCGTATTTCGTGTATTAAATATATTTCGGTAGGACTTACTAATTGAACCCAATCTTTGAAATTCATGAAACAATCAATATGCCTCTATATTTTTATGAATAGTTATTTGTTTAACTGTGGTGTTTTGTAATGTTATGTGGCTTTGAATAAAATTGAATGATTCTAGATAGAATTTATTAAATTGGACTTACTTTGAAGGGGATTTGTGAGAGGGAAGTTGGTTCAACATCGACGGCTTTTCTAAGGATGTCGACGGTTCCAAAACCGTTAAAATGGGGTATTTCAGTCAATTTTTTTTATTTATTTTTTTCAAAAGAGTATGGCTCTGGAATAACGGTAATCGGGTCCGTTCGCCGAGAAAATGTTTTTATAAAATCAGAGAAGCTAAGGAAAGTTGAAGATTTGAATGGTGTGACGTAGCTAGCCAATCGTGACGTAGCTAGCCAACTGTCTTTGAAAAAAGTATCCATGCACAGAAACCCTTGGAGGACCTCTTGTAGTACTACAAAATACTACTCACACTCGCGCGCGGCGTAGTTCGCAGCGTAGTCCTTGCCTAGTGTGTGTGTGTGTATTTATAGCGGCTCACCTTTTTCAAACGTGTGATCTCTTTAATTAATTTTTCTACCACATGTTATAGTATCATTGGGCTTAAAGTTGTAGTACTTAGGTTTTCAAGGGTGCTGAATCCAAATTTGAGTTCAAAAACCAGAATTTCCGACCCTCCGAAATACCCCATTGCTGTGGTAGGTGATGATGAGGTGTAGAAATGTGGTGTCACCATGGTGCTTGGGCACCAGAAACCGCGTCATAGGTTTGTGGGTCTCTTACCTTTAATTCAGATATGATCTTCCACTGACTTACCTACCAAAACCAATAGCTACTTCGGATGTATTGCCGCTGGTGCGGAAGAGGTGCCTGACTGGCACTGATTGGTTGGGGGTAGGGGAGCTCAAATTCAAATGTTGGGTATCGTAGATCATGGATTTTTAAATGTAGAATTCGGGCTCTCATGGCGTTAGAAATGTTAACAGACATACTAACTACATGACACTTGGTTAAACTGTTTTATGCAGCAGAAAGATGATTAAAAATGTATGTTTTATCGCTTAAGTATGGGAATTTATGGCAGAATGTACTGTTCGGTTTTGAATGAACTTCGCTGTAGAGAAAAATAATACATGTATCTTCTATGAGATTCGATAATCAAGCGATTTTGTTTAGGGATTTCTGAATCCAAGGCGAACAAAAATATTGAAATCGTGTTTACGTCACTTCACAGTACTCCTCCTCAAGGGTTCTGATGTGAAGTCCAAGATTGTTCATTAGTATTCCAAACCTTTATCAGTGTGTGTCCTTTGATAAAGATTCATGTGACCACAACATGTTTTCGCTGGGTGGTTCACGGATGGATTGCTCTCTGAGCAAGATATGATACGATTTAATACTCACTATTGGGGTTTTCGATAGAGAGCACGTTTGAACGTACTCCTCATCCAAGGGATTTCCCCTCGAATCCACGCATTAGGTACTTATGTTTTATTTTGGTGACAATCAGCCTGTTTCTGAAATGTGTTATTCTGGTACCCTTGGCAGTAACGGAGTTGTTATACCTCAAGGTTTCATTTTTCATGAAAATTAGGATTACCTATGATAGCGCATTTTAATATTCTTGAAAATGTTGATAATTTTGAGTGTTTTAAACGAGCCTCTTGTCTGCTCCGACTTTTGTTGCTTAGAACGGATGGCTTGGATTTCAGAGCCCGATTTACGCCAGAAACCCATGACTCCTCGTAGGGTCAAACGAAGATCGATTTCGCGAGGGACTCTGCCACCCTACTCCGGGCCGAGTTTGGGTCCGCAGCAAAGCGGTCCTCCGGTCCCACAACCCAGAGACCTCGGATCATTCCCACGGCGCCACAATCATCACCGATCTTCGACGAGATCGTCGTCTAGATCTAGAAGCACAAGACCAAATCCTGTCACTCGCCTAATGGATCACCAAGGTGAGCATACAACAACCATACGTTTGTATTTAAGTGTCTTGTATATTAGAGATTTTTGCTGCCAACGGCGACGTTAGCTCAACGAGCCTGGGAACATCAACCTATAGCGCGCAATGACGTTGGTAACCACCCCCAGCGAGTAAAGATGTAGCGCCAGCTGGAAAACATGTTGGTCCGTTGTCATTGGCGTCCCAAGTGACGCAAAGTGCCACGCTTTGTTTTGGTTTTGTGTCCTTGGTAACAGATAGAAAATTATGAAAATTGACAATTTAAAAAAATGTACCGCCAAATAGAAAGGTTAGTAATGGGCCTAGAGGTGTTTAAGACAAGGTCATTTGGCGGATTCGAATCCCAAACAGTCACTCATTACAGAGACCAGATCTTTTGAATCCGTTCACCCCTTCACTCACAAGACAAACAACCAACTGGTCAGAAGTCACAAAAACGAGCGAGTCTGTAAACTGAACGGGTCGGAATAGTTTACAATGAGTAGGCGATTTGAATGAATTAGAGATGGGTCGCTCAATAAAGAACCGGCTCTTTGAGCCGACTCTTTCAGAAAAGCGTGTGAACGACGGGTCAGTAAAAATGAACCGCGGCTCTTCGGATCTTTTGAGCTCAGTGCTGGTAGTGTTCAGTGAAGATCGGTTTTTCAAAAGAGCGAGTGAACTGCGGATCAGTAAAAATGATAAATGAATCGTGGTTGTTCGATCTTTGGATCTTTTGAGATCCAGTCAAAATAAATGAACGGCGGCCCTTCCATCTTCGGTTCTTTTGAGATCGGTAGAGTTCGGGAAAATTCGGACTTCCTTTTCTTCAGCTCACTGTTGCTAA
Source organism: Apolygus lucorum (assembly GCA_009739505.2). Classification (NCBI taxonomy): domain Eukaryota; kingdom Metazoa; phylum Arthropoda; class Insecta; order Hemiptera; family Miridae; genus Apolygus; species Apolygus lucorum. The sequence continues at coordinate 24,788,273 of CM019177.2, read as the reverse complement.
CCCATACAATAATTCAGAGGGAAAATACGATATAAATCGATCAAGTAATACAATTTTGCGGAATTGTATCATACCAGCACTTATACACTATTGTATTTTTGGTCTTAAACTTTACCACATTTTTCCAGTGTTTTCTGTGACCCATTTTCTGATTCTTTCCGTGGTTTTTTCTCCCTGTTTGATTTTTTCATAATGATTTTTGTGAGGAGCTTTCTGATTCAAGTTCAAAAGGCTAGCAAAAGCACATCCTTATCATTACCATTATTATCAATATTGATGCTTACTAAACTGTGTTTTAAGTCTTACTTATTCATTGTTTTAATCGTGTTCATTTATTGTTTTTCGTTGATTTTTTAAAGGATTTATTGAGCATCTTTATTGAAAAACAGCGCTTTTTGGGTTATAATTTTCAATAATGAACCAATGGAATCGAGCAACAGAAAAATTATTCCCTCCCGCCCTCGAAATTTGATAGTTTAGGATTCAAGGTAGTGTAGAATCCAATAATCGAACAAAAAATTCAGGCCAGATCTAAAATAAACCGTTGTGTAACAATTTGCAGCGTTTTTCATCGTATTTTCTTCTCTACAATAAATACGAGCTCAAAAGAGCCACTGATCCGTCGAAAAGATCCGGCTCTTTTGAATGAGCTGAGCGCTCAGAGCCGTTCTTCTTGGTGAACCGTTTTGCCCATCTCTAGAATGACTCGAATGAGCTAAAAGACAAAAACAAATGAAAGATCGATTCGAATCGTATGAATCAGTCTTTGAGTGTGTTTTGTCTATTTAGTCCTCAGTCCATTCTTCACTTGGATGATGGAAGGTTTTGCTTAGAAAACCACTTCCATCTACATCTTTCTGTTGATACTTCCTTGTCATTTTCACACATTATTGATCCATGTAATAACATGCATGTATATAAATATACATTATACATCCATATTGCGCGCAATTAATTTATTTTGTTGGCCTTCTGCCGTTGTTCTCGTAATTTAACCGGAAAACTCGATTGGTGGGTTGATGAACGAATGACCGTGTTCATTTTGATAACCCGTTCACTTCTGACAAGGTCATTTTGAAGATAAGGTCTTTTCAATACGTTCACTTCTGACCGCCACACCTCTAAACGGGCCACATTTTCTAGCTAATAGGGATTCTAAACGTACTCCGCCAAAATTGGCAACTGGATCGTTACCAATTGTCAACATTTTCGTGAAAAGGTCCCGTGGGCATGTTATTGGCGTGCAAAAATTATTCTAGGGCCCTTGTATAGGATTTGACTTGATATTCCAGGATCTGAAATTGAAGCAAACTCCCCATTATCTTAAAATTTGTATTATTATACTTGTTTGCTCAACGTTTCTTATGTGTGTACTGTTTTGCAGAATCGAGCAGAGGACATACGAACCACATGTTCCAGCATAGTCCTGAAAACTCCCTAGTTTATGAACCCGAAAGACCACCTTCAGCGCGATCTTCGTATTCAAATTACCACGGGACCCGCCCTCATTCCTATAGACACTCTCACAATTTTCTGGTACAAGGTCCTCCTGGATACAGTTCTCAGTCGGAGACAGCAATCTGAGTGACCAAATAGGCGGTATAATTTGTACGATTGCTTTCTGGGTTGTAGATTTAGCCACGCTCAAGGTATGTATAGTCATCTGGACTTTTCAATGACTTAATCGGGTTTTCTCCTTCTCTTGTTTGTGTGATTGTGTCACTTCCATGTTTCCATTTCCTTGATTGTGTCATTTCCATCAAGCTGTCCAGAATATCCACCTCAAGCGTGTAGAGAATAGCTAGCCATAAGCGAGCAGATAATTTTGACCAATCTCCCCTGCCAGATACGTTGACAATTTGAGTAAGCGATGAGATCGATCGTAGTAGTATTATTGTTATCGACAAGCCCTCCATGCCCAGGATCTGTCACCCGATCATATCTTCTCGGGAGTGGGATCAAATCGGACAGATTCTGGTCTACTATTTGGTTTTAAGGAGAGCCGATCCAAACAGGATTTCGCTACCCCCTCCATCTGCAAGCAGATAGATGCAACCCCGAAAACCCTAGAAGGGTGATCGAGGGAGTGGAAGGAACTCACCACCCGGGATCCCCAGGGAAGCTAGTCATAGCTATCATCTCCTCTAGGTACCTGTTTGTATTGACACCACAGGTTAGGCCGAACCTCCTAGCTAAGGTTCTAACAACTAGACAGGTTGGTAGAACCGAGTTCATAACAGAACTCACATGCCGAGAGACATCTTCAGGGGACTAGCCCCTGAGGAGGCCATCTCTCCCCTTGTAGCCTTCTTGGTACAAGCCCATGAAGTAGGGTTTGCTCAACCACGACCACCACGAATCCAACCTCAACTGAGGGGTAGGCAGGTGATGCTTTGACTTGCTTGATTCTGGTCTGCCGCCGACGTAGTTCTGACAGATGCGGATTATCTGTTGGGTCCAAACATTTCTGAGATCAGTGGCAGATCTGTAGTAGTAGTCGCGGTAACCCCCTATATTTTTCTTCTCTCGTCATGGGGTTGGTGTGGTTGTTCAAAGACAAAAGGAAAATTAGCTACTTTTGTGGGGGTTATTCATACAATCCTGGTGATTGAGTTTCCACAGGCAAGGCCTCTCCTTGTACTCAATCATAATTTCGATTACCTCGTTCAGCCACTCCTTCTTAACCTTAATTATTTCGCAAGGTCACAAAGTACAACACACTGCACCAATGAAAAATAACAATCTGGAGAAACGCCAGAAGGAAAAAACAGCTCCATTAGGGAGGAAGAAGGCCAATTCCAGTCTGACGGATCTGTGTTTCACAGACATCGTTTCCAAGAAGTCTGTAGGTTAGGGGTCGAAGGGCAAGGCACATCTGTCGGGTTTCATTTCCAACCAACATCTACATCCAATCTTAGTTCGATGTCGCCCTCAAAATTTCTGAAACACTGGTCTTCCGCAGATCTACTCGTGAATGGCTAGCTATTCAATGGCAAAGAGGGTGCAATAATTGATTTGTTATTAGTGCCTTGGTGAAACACGAAAACTATACGAAGAAAATCGTCTCGTCGCCTCCATCTTAATTATTGACCGGTTGTAATTTTAATAAATAAGTAGCAATAATTTTAATGGCTCAAATCAGGAGCACGATGATCTCAATCTCTTGAGGGTTTATAGATTAGTTACGTAGTTATTTTACTCCATTTTCTAGATCTTGACGAAACATGCCCACTGAATGAGTATTAATTTTTATTAGTGTAGGCAAATGCCCAATTTATCACTGAACTTCTCAAATTAGTTTTGTAACTCGGTGACTTCGTCCACGTTTAAACGAAAACTCGCACATTCCTAGATGTAGACTTCGCACTTTTACTTAGGAATTAAATTCGCACATAAACTGATAGGTACGGTTTCATTTTTCCAAGTGTGGGAAAGTTCACGTATGTAAAGAACATATTCCATTAGGTATTCGTGAGAATATAATCTGTGATACGGGAAATCCTGTCCTTCTTTCCCTCAGTAAAGTGAGCTTCAGAATTATTTGTACCCAATATACCTACTAATAAGTGCCTTCAAATTCACTCTGAGGGGAAGATGATGTTATTCATGAATGTCGTTTTTCTACGTTATTTGTGCAATCGCAGTTTCATATCTAAAGTTAAGTGTTTGACGACATATTGACTCCGTCCCAGGGATGCCTTGTTTTATTTATATGATTTGGTCTTATGTAGGGTTAAGTTGTACATAGGTACCTGCATGTTCTACTTTTAGCTAATTAATAGTACGTAAGTATTTAGCTACCATGTTGGTGTGATTAATCGTAATTGCAATGATTCAGTGTAACCATTGTGTCATCGGGAATCATGTTCTTTTGCGTTTGTATGGAAGATGAAATCAAGTTAGGTGTAGACTGGAGAGAGTGGATGTTTTGGGGGATCGCAATATTTACCTATAGTTGTATAATCTCAGAGAGATTATTAGTTGGTCTATTCATGTAATATATGAATATGTACACATATTATGTGTACTGTGCTGAACGTGTATATTATTGTTGTTGGCAATGCGGATTTCATGACTAAAATTTTTGTTTTTCCAAATTCTGTACAATGGGGTTTGCGCATGACAAACTTGTAAACTCTACTTAGCGCGGCAAACAACTTTCTAGGTATAATAAAGCTAATGGGGTATTTCGGTGGGTCGGAAATTCAGGTTTTGACCTCAAATTTGGATTCAGCACCCTTGAAAACCTATAGACTCCAACTTTTAGCCCAATGATACTATAACATGTGGTAGAAAAATTAATTGAAGAAATCACACGTTTGAAAAAAAGGCCATAAATGCACACACACTACACTGCGTGTGTGTGTGAGCAGTATTTTGTAGTATCCAAGAGGTCCTCCAAGGGTTTCTGTGCATGGATACTTGTTTCAAAGACAGTTGGCTAGCTACGTCACGATTGGCTAGCTACGTCACACCATTCAAATCTTCAACTTTCCTTAGCTTCTCTGATTTTTTAAAAATATTTTCTTGACGAACAGACCCGATTACCGTTATTCCTGAGCCATACTCTTTTGAAAAAAAAAAAATGACTGAAATACCCCATTTTAAAATTTGTTGTACCTGTTCGACGTCACAAAAGACTCTCTGTGGGTTGTAAAGTGTTGTGGATGCTATACCGTCCCTGCTAATAATATTTTGCATGGAAAACGTTCGAAACAAACCAAAGATATCTCCAATTCTCTTTCTGAGAAAATAATTCTTTCTGAGATATTAATTCTCTTCTCAGAAAAGAGAACTTAATCCTAATTTTCTGAGAAAATTATAATCCTAATTTCTGAGAAAATTATAATCTTTCTGAGATATTAATTCTCTTCTGAGAAAAGAGAACTTAATCCTAATTTTCTGAGAAAATAGTAATCTTTCTGAGAAAACAAAAACTTAATCCTAGTTTTCAATAATAATGGAACGTTTAATAGATTTCTCGATAACATGGATACTTCAGGTAAAGTCTGAGGTTTGGGCATTTGCTGCATGGGTTCCCCTCTTCCAAAAAAACCCTTCTTTTAGGGATGCGACATCGATGTTTTTCCATCATTTTGTTGAACCAACTGTTCCATCGAGACTTAACCCATTCAATGCCCAGTTCGAAACATACACTGCAACTCACAAACTGCAAATATTGGCATCAACAAACGTAATGGTGGGGGTGTTTTTTTCTTCTTCTTTTGAGGATATATCTTTGCTATTAACCCTTTAGCGATCGAGCTCTCACGGGAGCAGCGGGGCCGACAGACCGCCTTTCCCGTGAGTCGAGCATGCCCCGGACTGCATTAATGGGGTATTTCGGTGGGTTGGAAATTCAGGATTTTGACCTCAAATTTGGATTCTGCACCCTTGAAAACCTATATACTACAACTTCAAGCCCAATGATACTCTAACATGTGGTAGAAAAATTAATTAAAGAGATCACACGTTTGAAAAAAAGTAGGCCTCCAGGAATGCACACACACTACACCGCGTGCGTGTGTGACTAGTATTTTGTAGTATCCAAGAGGTCCTCCAAGGGTTTCATCTCTTCTCTGTGCATGGATACTTTTTTCAAAGACAGTTGGCTAGCTACGTCATGATTGGCTAGCTACGTCACACCATTCAAATCTTCAACTTTCCTTAGCTTCTCTGATTTTTAAAAACATTTGAAGACCACAGGGGAAGAACGCACCAAGTCGATTTTTTGCGAAAAATAGGTTATGACGGTTTATTATAGATTTTTTCACGGCGGACTCGATGGTGACATCCAAAATGGGCAAAAACGATTCAATATAGGAGAAAAATGCGAGAAACGAAACACCGTACAGGGGAAGAACGCACCAAGCCGAGCGCAACCGGGGAAGAACGTGCCAACTTTGGGCTCCCTCCCCCAGGTCGAATCCCCCTACCTGATGGATCTCCGTGATTCACGCATTCATGCGGTTTTCCTGGGTTTCACAGTATTATTGCTTCCGAGTCTACCAAGGTAGCGGAAGCTTTGTTTTCACTTTTCAAGGACGAAAAAAAAAAGTTCTCCAAAATCAAAATTTTCACTCGCGTTTTGCGTTTTAGACCTTTCTGAACAATTTTGGTTCCGTGTCTGTCTGTCTGTGTGTCTGAGTGTCCGTGTGTCTGTGTGTCTGTCTGTCTGTCATCAATTCCTTGTAACGCGCATAACTATACGAAGTTATTGTCTGATTTCGATGAAATTTTCAGGGATTGTGCGGGTTGGTGTGTAGACGGTCCCCTATGAAAATCATCATCCTCGGACTGATACAAGCGACTGCGCATGCGCAAACGTGAATTCTTTGTAACGACCATAACTTGTACATTTTCCATCCAATTTCAATGAAATTTTCAGGGATGTTACAGATTAGTATCTAGATGGTTTCCTATGAAAATTACCACCTTCGGACTGATAGTAGCCACTGCGCATGCGCAAACGTGAATTTCCTTGTAACGTCCATAACTTCCACATTTTCCACTGGATTTCGATGAAATTCTCAGGGATTATGTGGATTAGGTTGTAGATGGTCCCCTATGAAAATCATCATCCCCGAACTGATAGAAGCGACTGCGCATGCGCAAACGTGAATTCCTTGTAACGGCCATAACTTTTACATTTTCAATCCGATTTCAATGAAATTTTCAGGGATGTTACAGATTAGTATTTAGATGGTCCCCTATGAAAATCACCACCTTCGGACTGATAGTAGCCACTGCGCATGCGCAAACGTGAATTTCCTTGTAACGTCCATAACTTCTACATTTTCCATCCGATTTCAATGAAGAACGAGCTTTTACTACCAGGTCCGGCCTTGGTCTCCACGTCAGACGGAAGCATCCTGTTGCTGCTAATGCTGCTATTGATATTGAACGAATACAGCACAGGTATGCTTCCGAGGAATTGCGCAGGATGGCGGCAGATGAGGCGGTGGCTGTGCGCAATGGGGTACGTAATATCAATGTTTATTTAAGCGAACGTTTTCCCATGCGCACAGTCATTGCCATCAAGAACATCCGCCTGAAGCCCCACTATAAGCAGCTTGTCCAGGAAGTTATCCTGGCAAATAGCAGTGGGGCTTCTCCCGCATCTCCTGTTGCTGACGTGGAGCAGCAGTCTGCCATTCAGCATCCTTCCCCCGGGACCTCCGGTCTTCTTGCCGATCTGAAGACCGAAGTCTTGAGGCTCGGGGGGCAGGTAGGTCGTATTGAAGGCTATGAAAGCACCTACCTGCAGGATCTGGCGAGGCGGGCTGCTGAAGGGCTGGATAACCTGGAAAATGAGGTGGCAGCCTATTTAGGGAGAATCTTCCCGCGGGTTGGGGACGCGACCGTGACGCATCACCAGGGGGGACCTCCTCCTAGGGTGGTGTTGCGTGGAGGTCGCAGAGCAGCTAAACAAGCAAGACGGCGGGAGTACCACCGGGTTCAGAGTTTGTGGAGGAAGCATCCGGCGCGTGTGGCTGCGGAGGTACTGGAAGAGCCTGGGGAAAATCAAGTTCAACCCCCTCTCCAGGAGTTTGTGGATTTCTGGGAGCCATTTCTGAGTGCTCCCAGTCACGACCCTGGAGAGCGTGTGGTTCCCCCAGTCTCTACCAGGGATTCCTTACGCAGCATCATGTGTTCGCCGGTGCTCTCTGACGAGGCACATAAGTGCCGTGTCAAGAACTCCACTTCCGCTGGACCTGATGGTATTTCCGCCCGTCGTTGGAATAAAGCACCAAGGACGATTAAGCTGCTCCTCCTCAACCTACTCCTCCTTGCGGGAAGACCCCCGAAAGCGTTAACCCGTACCCGAACAGTGTTCATCCCAAAGAAAGAGGGAAGTGGGCCTGGAGGCTATTGACCGATCTCTGTGTCCTCGGTAGTCTTCCGCCACTTCCAGAAAGTACTGGCATCTCGCCTCCAGGTGGCTGGTATCATTGGTGACGTCCAGAGAGCGTTTCGGCCAGCAGATGGCACGGCGGAGAACCTTACAGTTCTCCAAACTGTCATCTCGCTGGCCCGTATGAAGCGCCGCCAACTCCATCTGGCTGCTCTGGACGTCGCTAAGGCCTTTGATACAGTCAGTCACTTTGCCCTGACCGATTGCCTTCGTGGTGTCGGGGCCCCATCTCGGTTAATTGAGTATGTGGCCTGTCTGTACCACGAAGGCGTGACGGTCCTGGAGGCAGGAGGTGAGGTGTCAGGGGATGTACGGATCGGGCGTGGGGTACGCCAGGGGGATCCCCTATCACCACTCCTCTTCAACCTGGTCGTGGACACGGCCTTGGGTAAGCTGCCCACAGAAGTAGGGTTTGATCTCGCCCCTGGGGTGCGAGTAGGAGCATTGGCTTTTGCCGATGATGTTATCCTACTCGCAGAAACCCGTGAGGGTTTGCAGATCGCCCTCAATGCATTTGCTAAGCAGCTAGCCAGGTGTGGACTTGTGGTTAACCCCGATAAGTGTGGGTCGGTCTCCTTGGTCCCGTCGGGTCGCCAACATAAGGTGAAAGTTGTGGATGGGGGTTTTGTCATAGGACAATCCCCCATCCCATCTCGATCCGTGTTGGAGGTTTGGCGGTACCTTGGAGTCGACTTCATGGGGGTGGCCACCATTAGTGCCAGCCGTGTGGACCTTGGTAGAGCGCTAGATCGCGTTACCAAGGCTCCATTGAAGCCACAGCAGAAGCTGCGCCTCCTCCGCACGTACTTACTGCCAAAGCTGACCTATGGGTTAGTCTTTGGCAGGCTTACGGCGGGGAGGCTGCAAGAGTTAGATCGACAAGTTCGCTCTGCTGTGCGCTCTTGGCTGAGGTTCCCACCTGGTGTCCCAAGTGCCTATGTTCACGCACCGGTAAAATCCGGTGGGCTTGGCGTTGTGTCTCTCTCGGCATGTATCCCTTCACTGCGCCGCCAGCGCCTGCTAGCCCTTCAAGGGTCGAGCTGGGAGGTCGCCCGTGCGGCTGCTGATCTTGATTTTGTCAGGCAGCAGTTAGCATGGTGCGACCGAGCAACACCATCTGCTCCAAAACCCAGTTCGTCTGCTGAGTTCGCTGCTGCGCTGCATGAGTCAGTAGATGGTAAAGAACTCCGACAGTGCTCCGAAAGCCCTGTCTCTTCCCAATGGGTAGATTGGGCTTCGGAGGGCATTGGGGCCCGCGACTACCGACACTTCCACGCCGTCCGCATGGCAACTCTGCCAACTGCGGTACGGTGTTCGAGGGGTAGTCGTGGGACAACTCTACCCCTTTGCCGCGCCTGTCGGAGTGGAAATGAACATCTGTATCATGTAGTGCAGCAATGTCCTCGGACTCATGGGGGCCGCATTTTACGTCATGATGCGGTCGCCAAGCAGATAGCAGGTGCTCTGTCATCTAGCGGCTGGGATGTTGAGAGAGAGAGATTGTATCACATGCCAAGTGACCAGGGTAAGAAGCCCGACATCGTTGCCGTCAAGCCCGACCAGTCTTGCATTATCCTGGATGTCCAAGTTGTCAATGGCAGCTTGGACATGGAGCAGACTTGGCGGGCTAAGATAAGGAAGTATGATAGAAATGATTTACGGCAAGCGGTGTCGGAGCTAAAAGGAGTGGCACCCAACAACATCAGGGTGATGGCTGCAACCTTATCTTGGCGCGGGGTGTGGTGCGGGAAAAGTGCCACGGAGTTGCGTGAGTTGGGCATCTCAGTAGGCGTACTCCGTGGTATCACCACCCGTGTCTTGCTCGGCTCATATTTGAACTGGTGGTCGTTTTATAGAGGCACTTCCCTTCATCCCTCTCTCCCACCCCCACCTTCCTCATCTTCCCTCATCCCTAGGGCCGGCGTCGGGTGAGTCCTGGGCGTCCTCCCCATTATTTTATTTATTTATTTATTTTATTTTTATGGCGTGCCCCCTCCGTCAAAAAAGACATTTTGTCTTTGAGGGGAGTTCTATAAAAAAAAAAAAAATAAAAAAATAACGTCCATAACTTCTACATTTTCCATCCGATTTCAATGAAATTTTCAGGGATGTTACAGAGTAGTGTTTAGATGGTCCCCTATGAGAATCATAGAGAATTGTTTTTCATGGAGGGATTCATTCATAGAGGGATGGTCTCCTGTGTGAATCTCAAATCTTATACATGACAAGGCTTCAATAGCTCAGAGGACAGAGTCTTGATTTGTGCTCCAGGGATCGCGGGTTCGAATCCCAGCCGAGGCTAAGAATTTTTTTGATCCAATCACATACATCTACTCACTTAATTTTTCATCCGAATTTGATGAAATTTTCTAGGATTGTCCAGATTAGCGTGTAGATGGTCCCCTGTGAGTGTAGTGAAGGCACTTAGAGATTCGTGTTTTGAGATTAACTACTATGCATCGGATCATCTATACAATCGGGTAATGGATACGAGGAAGCTATGTGCCACACCCACTTGGCAGACGTTTTTTCGATTTTTAGCGGCGATCATTATGATTTTCTTCATACTAATAAGTTTATATGAGACCAGTGTTTGTTTTCTTGAAACAAAAATGAATTTCCTGGATTTTATTCTATTAAAATAGTTTGCAAAACTTCTTCGTGAGTGAACTTTTGAAAATACCAAATCATTATATATATTATTAAAATGTCACGAAACCGTTATGCCCTGATAAAGAGAGAAATCTTATGGTAGGTTACTATGAATAAAACCAGCAATACACGTTCATGGTGCGTTCTTTCCCTGTACAGATGGACCTTTGCAACTTTGGATAGCAATATGAAGTTTTAAAATACTTTTAGCAGTAGTTTTGATTGTACCACCGCATTCTACAGTACGCTGAGATACAAATTCCTTTTTTTTTTAATTGTATCGACCAAATTCGAACTAATATTGGGTTTTTGCCGGAAAAAATGATTTCCTGAAAATTTTACAAAATGGGACATGGTGCGTTCTTCCCCTGTAGTCTTCATTTTGTCTACGAACAGAACCGATTACCGTCATTCCTGAGCCATACTCTTTTGAAAAAAAAATAAAATAAAAAATTGACTGAAATACCCCATTGAAGGTTTTCTTGATATTCCTCGCACTCCAGTAAAAATGCTCCAACTCCCTCAAAAATCTTTCAATCTCGCTCAAATTTGGAGGAGATAATCCTTGGATTATGTATCTTCAGATATAATATTATAAAAAGCGACTATACTAAAAAGCATGGGAAATAACGATGCAGTAGATCTCCAAAGATCCAGACATCACCATTGAAGTTCCGTAGTTAACCAATAGGGGGTGCGCCTGATTTTTCTTTAAATTTTTAATCAATAGTAGACCTCATCCTGATAATTTTGACACCAGCCGTTCTCTTTTAGGATGTCTAGATCTTTTTCTATGAATTTTCACAGTTTCCAATGTTTATGATGCCCACTGTGACGTCATAAACATTCGTAACTTTGAAAAATCATAGAAAAAGGTCTCTCACGCTAGAAGGTCGCGGTTGGTGTCAAAATTCTCAGGATGAGGTCTAGTTTGGATTAAAAATAACAATAAACAGTTTTTCCGACCCATGCACACACCCCATTATTACCTATTGTAAGTACAATTAACACGAATGAACCTACATGAGATGATTTGAAATGGAAAGTGCAAGTTGATTTGATTAAAATAACGAGAGAAAACACCGAAACGAGACCAACTAGGCAGAGAACCAGTGAGTGGTCAATGATTGCTGACATTCAAACCCTTCGATTTTTTATCCATCACAACATTTTCTCACTCTGCAAATTAACTATATTAGTAAATCCAGTCCTGTAACCACCACTTTACAACTACGTTAGATCTCTGCTTGGAATTTTTCACTGAAGAAACCAGAATAGAGTACTTAATCATCACAAAAACGTACAATTTTGGACGTACAATGTTTGTCCAACATTGATAGTTTGCGGTCCGTGTTGTTCAAGTTTCTCTTCGCCAATAATATAAAGCACGTAATTGCGAAATACTGACTGTTCACTTTAAAACCATTTTCTTCTCGTAAAAGAAAACTGTAAAAAAAATGGATGCGCTGCGCCGTAGTTGACGAAAAACACAAACGGTGGATACAGCTTTCGTACAGGTACGCAACCACGAGAGACATTTTATGTCTTATGTTTAATAAATTGAGAGCTTTTCAATGAGTGGTGAACGATTTTTGTGGGCTGGAAAATGAGGAAGTTAGTTTTCCCTAGGAACGATTGGTTGTACGTGAAAAGTTGCATCTGTAAAAAAAAAACGCTGCAAATCATTGCTCAAAGGTTTATTATTTTCTGTATAGATCACCCTTCTGTATAGATCACTAGCACCTACCACCATCTGTATTCTCCCTTGACCTTCCCTCTCAAATTTCAGCTTCCTGCGTTCAATAGGATTAAAAATGGCTTCGGAGCTCACTCAGCTGATCAGTGATCTGAAGAGTGAAGAAGATCTCCTCGAATGCTGGAGACGCCTGGAAGAGCACTTCCATTCAATAGGATTGAAAATGGCTTCGGAGCTCACTCAGCTGAACAGTGATCTGAAGAGTGAAGAAGATCTCCTCGAATGCTGGAGACGCCTGGAAGAGCACTTCCATTCAATAGGATTGAAAATGGCTTCGGAGCTCACTCAGCTGATCAGTGATCTGAAGAGTGAAGAAGATCTTCTCGAATGCTGGAGACGCCTGGAAGAGCACTTCCATTCAATAGGATTGAAAATGGCTTTGGAGCTCACTCAGCTGAACAGTGATCTGAGGTGTGAAGAAGATCTCCTCGAATGCTGGAGACGCCTGGAAGAGCACTTCCATTCAATAGGATTGAAAATGGCTTTGGAGCTCACTCAGCTGATCAGTGATCTGAGGAGTGAAGAAGATCTCCTCGAATGCTGGAGACGCCTGGAAGAGAACTTCCATTCAATAGTATTGAAAATGGCTTTGGAGCTCACTCAGCTGATCAGTGATCTGAAGAGTGAAGAAGCCTTTGAGCAATGATTTGCAGCGTTTTCTACCCATCAACATTTTTTTACCTACCAACTTTTTTTTACCTACCAGCTAGGTACTACCTACCACACCATACTGGCTTCACACCTTCACAATCAAGTTTATTAGAAAGAACTAAACGCTTCATACTCGATTGGAAATATGTTTCTTGGATACCGAAACTACGTGTATCCCTAGTGTATAATTGTGAGGAATTTATAATAAGTACTTTTCGAGTTCACATGCCAACGGAGAATCTTTTCGTGACGGAGTCGAAATTCACATATTAGTAAACAAACTGACGGAATGTTAACGTGCTCTACAACGAAGGGGGTCAATGTGCATACAAATGAACATCATGGTATTTAGGGATAAATTGAGAGCTTTCCAACGAGTGGTGTACGATTTTTGTGCGATGAAAATTGCTGAAGATACTTTTCCCTAGTTACATATTTGTTGTAAGTGAAAATCATCACAATTATTTGGTAACGAATTTTGGTAACGGTTTTCGAGTTATGTGCCAGAGCAAAGACATAAAATGTCAAAAAGCCACTACTGCCTAATTTTCCTCCCACCTTGGTTTAACTGTGATTTCTCTGATATTATCACTGTACTATTTCGTTTGTGCGATTTATGTCATTCCTTGTATAGGAGAGTCTAGCCCCCAAAAAGTGTTGTCGGGTTTCAGCGCTACCTACCGCCACTTCAACGAACTACCATTTCTGATATCTTATCAGGCGATCACGCTCGCGACCGCATTACCGTCGCTCCTCTAACTTGCGGTTATTTTACGATTACAATGTAGTAGGGGTGTGTCGGTCCATGTATTTCCCTGGAACGGTTCCAATGGTTACGGTGAAAAAGATGTAACCGTTCCAAATTACCGGTACAGGCGATCAAATCCCACTCACATGGCATGGATGAAGCAGGCAGTCAAATCCCTGTCGTCCTTCTTCCATGCTTATGCTCTCAACTTGCAATACAATAGCATCATTTTCCTTGACAATTCGCTAAAAGGAAGGAATTTGAACAAGTGTTACAAAAGAGGCAATTTATTATAAATAATAGTTACCAAACAATTCAAGGAAAGAATAATGACGTTGCAGTTTAAGAACTTAACATGACAATAATAAATTAATAATAATGGAGACAACTTCCATGCTAACCAGTCCAGAAGATAACTTCCCGCTCAAGAGCCATTCCATGAACCATTCTCAGTCCATGGAAGTAGTAAGGGCGCTTCCAGGTACAACATGGAACAGAACGGAGAACAAGATCCATGCTTACCGGTCCAAAACCCTTCCCGGTCCAGAGCCATTGAACCATTCTCTATGATATCTTATCGGTCCGGTTCCATCCTTACCAGTCCAGTTCCATCCTCACCAATCAGAATGATCAGAGTGATGAGATGATTGATCAGATCATTCTGATTGGTGAGGATGGAATTGGACCGATGGAAAAAAATCTCTTCCCGGTCCAGAGCCATTTCAAGATGTCTTATCAGTCCGTGGAACTGGACCGGTAAGGGTCGAGTTTTTGTCACTGCGTGGAACCGTTCCAACCTGATACTCGGTTCCTCAGTCCTGGTACAGCTGTACCAACACACCTCTACAATGTAGCGATGTACATGGACTTAGTCGACTCAAGAAATTTATTTTTGAGTTTTACAATTGAGTCGAATGCACTAGTGGTGATCTTGATGTGTGTCTAAAAAGAAATAACAACTAAAAAGCCTAACTTAGAAATTAGAGTGGTAAAATCGAGGTAAGCCTACTTTTCAGAAATGCCGCTTGACCATGCTCAAATCGAGCTGAAAAAGGATGGTAGTTTTCTGAAGTGGCGGTAGGTAGCGCTGAAACCCGACAATACTTTCTAGACTCTCTTATCGTGTATAGTTGTATCTATATGTAAGAATATCCGCAATTACCCAAACTAAACCTTCTCTAGGTACTCAGAAGTCTTCAATGTGACAATTTTTAAGGGGGTGAATCTCCACCTTTTTATACCTTTGTAATTTCTTAGAAATAAAGTAACCTATTTATTTTGATCCGTATTCAACTCAGGAACTCCAAGGACAAAACCAAGTTGCAAAATTGAAGACAAAATGCGGTGATCGTAATTGATGTTTTTTATTGGTGTATATAAATTACCTAGTACACATAGTTCTCGAAGAGAGTATGATACAGAGATTTTTGAAGGGTTCGAGAAAGTTAATCTCAAAAAAAAGAAAGATAAATTGCAGGAAAACTCAACTAATCGTGGATATTTACAAGTTTCATATTCTATTTACAATGTGCTCACTTAGTTTACAAAATACGTCATTCATCAACATATCCATTTTTGGTCAATTTCCTTTGTACAATAAAAATTAGAAAAAAATCACGGGATTTTCCAAGGTTTATTATAGTTATAAAATATTTATATCACAGGTGATGGAGAACAATACGAACACAATTTCAAAATAATTGAGTATTTTTGAAAAAAAAAATGAAATTTTATTGAATGACGGTGGTGATATTTTACTACTACCAAATCGAGTTGAACACAACAAAAAAACTCCGAAATTGATCTAACCAAGTTGTTGTTATTTCGAGGTACATCCCGTTACTGAGGGTACCTGCATGATGGGCATTACTTATTAAATTCGTTAGAAAAATACGGGATTTCTCTTAAATTCACAAGGGACGCACGAATTGGAAATGGTCAGACGTGACGTCTTCCGTTCACAACTAATTTGTGAGAACTTTTTCTACGAGTTTCTTTCTCGTACGTTGAGTTGACTAGAAGCGGGGAAACGAAGGCTTTGATGAAAAAAAACAAACAATCAACTCAACTAGCGATGCATGAGAGGGCTAAAAAGTCAAAGTGGACTAGACACATTTTCAACAAACCACCCAACGAGTAAACGTAGGAGCGCGATCCTGCTTTAGCTGGAATCTCAACGTGTACAATGATGATGTGAAACGACGAATCCGACATTTTGCTTCGATTTTGAATGAGCATGTTAAGGCGATTCGTGTAGAGACAATTTCATATTTTTGTGCACAAGTGAATCCACACTCATTCTCTTTCAATGATCAATGATAACACGAGTAGCGTAAAATTGAATATAATAACATAAACTGAGATAGAAGCGGTGCCACTTCTATCTCACAACATGAGACAAAATCCGCAGCTGGGATAACAAGTAGTTTTAAAACATTACATATATATCATTATACATAACGTGAACGAAAATATACAGCTCTCTCACGTGGGGGAATCCATTTAGGTGCAGAGAGTTGACTATCTACATAATTTATTCATGTACAATTGGAAATTTTGATATTTTAAAATTATTCATATGTATCTATATAATTTGTATGTACAAAAATAAGTTCTATCAATTGAGAATTCGTATATGCGACCATATTTACAGACTTTCGGGTAATGCACTTATTTGTACGGTAGGCGTATTTACAGAGGTTAAGTGGGTGATTTAGGAGGAGGGGGAGGAGGCGTGTGCTAGCGTCTCATAGAGGAGTTCAAAGGTTGCATCAGGTAGGAGTTGTGGATGGAGCCACCGTAGGGGGGATACATCGTGTTCTGCTGAGATGGATCTTGAGCTCCGGGGTATTGCGGCGGCTGCATCATCTGCATCTGGAGAGAGGAAGGGCCTCCTTGGTTGATGAAGCCGGCACCGGGGTATCCGGCTGGACCGGACGTCCTGCCAGCTCCTTGAGGCGCGTAGCCAGGAGCCCCGTTGGCGAACGTCTGGTACGGCAACATGTTGTGGCCACTTCCTGCAACAGGAACCACAAAATCGAATGAAGTCAACTTAAAAAGGCGAGAAATCAATTACATAGCCAGCAAAGAATGGCTCAGCAAGTATTAGTTCAATCGATGTAAACCAAATGCTTTGTTAAAATGTACCAACATTTTCATTAAAATTCACAAATGTTTTGGTTGACATTCAACAAATAATTTGCTGACGGGGGGAGGGGTACTTGAGTACAAAAAGTCCATTTATGCAGCATGAATTAATGAGCGAATTTTCAAAGAAATCTTTCAGTTGAAGGTTGTGCCGTGAAGAAAATTTAAATCTTCCGCCACTTTTGAATTTGAGCGGTGATGGCGCCCCTGGCCACTGCCTTCTCCTTGGGTCCGGAACCGAATGAATTATTTTGGTCATAACTTCTCTTGTTTAGTGAGAAAGTTAATTTCTTTATTTTATTCGTATTATTTTCAAAAATGTGGAATTGATTTGGACCTGCAAAACGGAAAAAGCAAATTTGGAAAGCACGGAAAGCACGTGTACGGTTCGGAGCTGCTGCCGCCTGCTGGAAGAAGTGGGAAAATTACGTTTCCTTTGTTCTCTCGTTCGCCGTTGAATGCCATCTCAACTCTCTCCGTTCTATCGTCCGTTTTTTTGCCGTTTGTACAAAATTTTTCGAAAGAAAATTTTGTCCGTTCTTCTTCAGTTCGTGAGGATCATCTTCCTGGATACCGGGGATAAGACGTCCGACTGCGGCCTCCTCCATTCTATACTGAAAAGGGTAAGACCTACCTACCTGTTGCGCTGTTGGTTACTCCTACCCAAAAATTTAATGAAAGATCCATAAATATTCAACAAAGGTTTCGTTCGTTCTGTACCAGATTCAACCTTTTGTCTACTTGATCGCCGAAGGAATCACGCATCACTTCGCATTACTTCGGAAAGCATCGTTTTGGAGTCAACCCAAAGCTGACATCGCCTATCCAAGGATTCAACATTATCGTACCGGTAGGCGCATAATTCTCGTCAAATGTCGAATGTTCTTGATTTGTACAAGCGGTAACAACGAAACTATAATGCCGTATGGTTCGTTGTTCAGTTTCAGGTACCAGACCTGACCAGCCAAGATCGAGGCGAAAATTTTGTTCCTGGGACTCCTTTCCCCTTCTCCTTCTCGAGGACTGATCTGCTTCTGTTCCGAAAATAAGTCATATTGTCTAAGTACCGAATATTCGAACAAATAGTATTAAATTCCACGGCCGTTGGAGTAAGTCTCAGAACTATTACAATTGATAGGATTCTCGTTGATAGGTAGGTAGAAAGTTAAGTCTATATCGTACCTATCAATTATATCTGTGATTCCCTGAGGATTAAATTTTATTTTATTCATTTATGTTTGGGAGCAACCAAACGTTGGTTTAATAAACCTGAAAATTTCAGTTCAGAATTTTGTTGAATTTTTTTTGTACTCCTGCTTTATTTTCCGATTGAGCTCTCCTTTCTGTGGGTTCAACCCCACAAAATTTTTAGTTATGTATCACAGATATAATTAATGGCGCCCAACGTTTTGCTAAATTTAAGAACATTTACAATTTCCTGTTTTAAATATATTCTTTGAAAAAAAAATTTTTTTCGAAAATTTTTTTTGGAAAAAAAAAATTTTTTTTGTTTTGATCAAATTTGTCTAAAATGACTGATCAAACGGCAATATTGAAATATCAACGTTCCTTAGTGGCAGAAAGAGAAGAATTATTCTCTTCCTTGAATGATTTATATAATAGATTTAAGAAAATTTCTGTCGAGAATGTTGAGCAGTTTAAAACTAAATATGATCGTGTTTCGAAAATAGAAGATCAGTTATTTTCATTGAACGTTAAGATTAGGCAGTTCAATGTTGGTATTACCGATCCAAAAATTATAATTGAACTAGATAAAGTAACTTCTTCGTTTAAGGATATCATAGATACTATTCAAGATACCTATTTTAGATGTTATAATGAACATCGTAAGACTATAACGGAGAATCCTCAACCCCCTGTTATCAACCTCGATTCCTCTAACCAACTTCCTCGTATTTCCTTACCCTCCTTCAGTGGAAAAATCGAAGATTGGTTGGGATTTATTGCGCTTTTTGAAAGTTTGGTCAATTCCGATAAAAAGTTGACTCCAACTAAGAAGTTTCAGTACCTACGATCTAGTCTGAAGGGTGAAGCGTTAGCAGTGATATCTAGTTTCACTTTTGATGACGTTAGCTATCCCTTGGCTTTAGCTGCGCTCAAATCTCGTTATGATAACAAACGTAGGTTGGCTAGTCATTTCATCAGTGGAATTCTCGAATTCAAACCCATTCGAGAACCTTCCTTGGCAGAACTCAAGCGTTTCTTGACTACTCATCAACACAACTGGAATTCCATCACTACGCTAGGTCTAGCTGATCCGTTTGACTTTATGAAACTTCAAATTGCGTTGAACCATTTAGACTTGTCTACTCGTAGTAAGTTCGAGGACCAACATTCGTCAAATAATATTCCGACTTATGATGATTTGATAAAATTCATTGTGGATCACGCTAGAAAAGAGGAGTTATTAGCTGTAGAAAGTACTGGTCGTTCCAGTGGTAACAGTAAAGAATCTCGCTCTAAATCTGGAATACAAAGCAATTCCACTGGGAAAAGGTCATCTACGTTGATTCCTGAAGTTCATGAACTTTATAATGTTACCTGTAAAGAACCTAGTCGGAAATTTCACGAGGTACCATCTTCCAGAAAAATTGTTTCTACCGCCAAATCTGCTAGTACTAGTAACCTTGTGTCTTCTAGTCCTCAACCCATGTGTTGGAACTGCGACTCCAGTGGTCATGTGTTTTCCCGTTGTTCCGTTCCTAGAACTCGTCAATTCTGTTTTCGCTGCGGATTCAAGGACGTTAATGTCGCCTCTTGTCCGAAATGCAATTCGGGAAACAAGAACGGGAACCAGTTTTGAGGGTCACCTGTGTTCCCACATCTATGAAGGACCCAAATGAGTCAGAACCTACCGTATCTTCTCAAATTGCCTCGTCTGTCGTATCGCCTGTAACCTCTCTATCGTCTACTTCATCTCAAATTCTTCAAATACCGTCTATTGTTCCGTCTAGTTGCACCTTACCGTCCAACCTATCGTCTACCGTATCTACCAACCCAACTCTATCGTTATCGACTATCGTTTCGTCATTTTGTCGAAGTCCATGTACTTCGAATAGTATTGATGTTTGCCCAAGTGCAAATCAAAGAAAAGATTGCAGTTTGTGGATTTTGCCGTTATCGTTCTCGCTACCTCATAGCTCATCAACCTTTACTGAGCCAACTGTCTTGTCTGGACTTTATGACACTGGATCATCTCTCTCATTTATAGGAGACTATGGTTTAGAACTTTTGGGATTAAGTGACCATAAGGGACAACCTAATCGATCTAATCTTGAAGTTCCCATTTCTGCTCAAATGGCAAATGGAAATCTCACTACAATTTCCTCCCGATATCAACTTCAGTTCTCACTGGAAAACAAATCCATTGATTTTGTTTTCTACCATTTAAGCTCATTATCGTTTCCTATCGTATTGGGATTGAACTTCATCCGGGAAACGGGTATTGTGACGGATGCCTTGAACAATACCTGGCACTTTTCTGAGAATCCGGCTCTCAAGTTCAACTTCGTACTTCCCAGTTCTTCACATATCGATAATTCTGCAATTGATCTCTTCACTTGTTGTGGTATACAGGAGATGTCTGAGGCACAGAGAACCCTTTTGGACGGAATAATTTCAGAAGGTTTAGCTAGTCTTGTAAATTCTCCAAGTCTGACTTCGAGAATATCACATAGAATTGATGTTGGTTCGGCTATTCCAATTAAGCAACGAGCATATACCTATTCCCCTAAAGTTCTGGAAGCAATGCACCAGGAATTGGACAAAATGCTCAATGCTGGTATTGTCGAGAAGAGTCACTCATCTTGGGCTTCCCCAGTAGTGATGATTCGCAAACCAGATTCTAGTTATCGGTTTTGTGTGGATTTCCGCCGAATTAACTCCGTAACCAAGAAGGATTCATATCCTTTACCGAATATGAATATGCTCCTTGATAGTCTACGTCAAGCTGCATACTTGTCAAAATGGGACCTTAAACAAGCTTTTTTCCAAGTACCTATTGCCGATGAAGAAAGCAAAGATATTACGTCGTTCATTGTCCCAGGTCGAGGGTTATATAGATTTCGTACTATGCCGATGGGTCTTACTAATAGTCCCGCTACATTTCAACGTCTCGCTGATTCCGTCTTTTTGGATTTATATCCACAAGTTATAGTCTTCCTGGATGACATTCTGCTTTGCACACCCGATTTCGAGAGTCACTGCTCCTTATTAAGAGAAGTATTCAAACGATTAAAGGAGTCAGGTCTTCAAATAAATAAAGAAAAGTGTGAATTTGGATGTACCGAGGTTCGCTACCTTGGTTATCGGGTCAATTTCGAGGGAATCAGTGTAGATCCTGGAAAAGTTGAAGTGGTTATGTCCTACCCTCCTCCCAAAAATACTACCGAACTCCGTCGCTTTTTGGGTATGGCCGGATGGTATCGTCGCTTCATTCCTCAATTTTCATCTATAGTGGCTCCATTGACTTCGCTTCTGAGTAAGAAGAAGGCCTGGAATTGGTCTAAAGAACAAGTTACCGCTTTCGAGACTTTGAAAACAGCTTTAACCACAGCTCCAATTTTGGCCCGCCCAAATTTTGATTTACCTTTTATTTTGCAAACCGATGCATCCCAATATGGTATTGGTGCAGCTCTGGTCCAAATACAAGATGGAGATGAGAAAGTGATAACTTATTGCTCCCGGTCCTTATCTGCTGCGGAACGAAACTATTCCGTTACGGAAAAGGAATGCCTTGCCGTTATTTTTGGAATAGAGAAGAATAGGCAATATCTAGAAGCTAGTGAATTTCGGGTCATTACTGATCATTCTTGCTTGAAATGGCTTCTTGAATTGAAAAACCCAACTGGTCGACTAGCCCGTTGGACGTTGAGGTTACAACCCTATAGTTTCCAAATCGAATATAGGAAAGGGAAACTAAATTGTGTAGCTGATGCTTTATCTCGATTACCGCCTCAAGTTGATTTAGCTACCGTTTCTATTGAACAATCTGGTGACAGTACTGAGCATACTCATTCTGTTAAAAGTAATCATCTAGATGATGAATGGTATAAGAGGAAAAGGTATAAGGTAAAAACCAATCCTGAAAATCATCCTGATTGGAGAATTGAGGGTAATCATCTTTATTATTACCGTAAAACATTTCTAAAAGGTGAACTGGAAGATCCCAGTGAGGACTGGAAATTGGTGGTTCCCTGGCGAGTTCGTGCTCGGATTTTGAAAGAGTGTCATGATGATCCACAATCAGGCCATCTAGGAGTTGCCAAAACCCATTGGCGAATTGGAAGGCTATATTACTGGCCCGGGATGTATCATGATATTGTTCGCTACGTTCGTGGTTGTGACACTTGTCAGCGTGTCAAACCTACCAATTCGGCTCCTCGAGGATTAATGTTCCCTCGTTACCTGTGCACACCTTGGGAAACAGTCTCGACGGACATCATGGGTCCACTTCCTCGTAGTAGTGCTGGAAACACTCACCTTCTTGTTTTCGAAGATTTATTCACTAAATGGGTAGAACTCATTCCCATAAGATCTACTACTTCTGCCGTAATTTTGTCGAAATTTCGTTCATCTATCTTGAATCGCTATGGAACTCCAACTGTTTTGATTTCGGACAATGCATCCAATTATGTTAGCGCCGCTGTAAGTTCGCTAGCCAAATCTTGTGGAATTCAACATAGAACTACTCCGCTATATCATTGCCAAGCGAATCCTACGGAACGAGTTAACCGGAATATTCGGCAATTGATTAGGAGCTATATTGACCAGTCCTGTCACACTCAGTGGGATATATATATTGGTGAACTTCAGTTCGCGTTAAACAGTGTGGTCCACGGTTCCACTAAATATTCTCCTGCCTTCTTGAATTTTGGACGCGAACTAAGAGCGTGCAATTCTTTACGTTCCAGTTTGAAATCAACGGATTCATTACCTCCTGACGTCTCGGTTCTTTCTCAAGATGAGTGGGCTCTCCGCCTGAAGAAACTGGATGAACTGAAGCACCTTGTCGAGAAACATCTGCTGAAGGCTAGCACTGATCAAGGACAGCGTTACAACCTCCGTCGGCGTCCGGACAAATTCAGCGTGGGAGATCTCGTTCTGCATAAATCCTTCAACTTGTCATCTGCCGAAGATCGTGCTGCAGCGAAGCTCTTCCATAAGTATAAAGGCCCTTTCTCGGTACTGCAGGTTACTTCAGGAGGAGTATGTAAGCTCCAAGACTCTGCGGGTAAAGAAGTTGGAATGTGGCATCCTTCGTTGCTCAAACCATATTTTCCACCTTCACCGCTGAGAGGGGTGTGTGCCGTGAAGAAAATTTAAATCTTCCGCCACTTTTGAATTTGAGCGGTGATGGCGCCCCTGGCCACTGCCTTCTCCTTGGGTCCGGAACCGAATGAATTATTTTGGTCATAACTTCTCTTGTTTAGTGAGAAAGTTAATTTCTTTATTTTATTCGTATTATTTTCAAAAATGTGGAATTGATTTGGACCTGCAAAACGGAAAAAGCAAATTTGGAAAGCACGGAAAGCACGTGTACGGTTCGGAGCTGCTGCCGCCTGCTGGAAGAAGTGGGAAAATTACGTTTCCTTTGTTCTCTCGTTCGCCGTTGAATGCCATCTCAACTCTCTCCGTTCTATCGTCCGTTTTTTGCCGTTTGTACAAAATTTTTCGAAAGAAAATTTTGTCCGTTCTTCTTCAGTTCGTGAGGATCATCTTCCTGGATACCGGGGATAAGACGTCCGACTGCGGCCTCCTCCATTCTATACTGAAAAGGGTAAGACCTACCTACCTGTTGCGCTGTTGGTTACTCCTACCCAAAAATTTAATGAAAGATCCATAAATATTCAACAAAGGTTTCGTTCGTTCTGTACCAGATTCAACCTTTTGTCTACTTGATCGCCGAAGGAATCACGCATCACTTCGCATTACTTCGGAAAGCATCGTTTTGGAGTCAACCCAAAGCTGACATCGCCTATCCAAGGATTCAACATTATCGTACCGGTAGGCGCATAATTCTCGTCAAATGTCGAATGTTCTTGATTTGTACAAGCGGTAACAACGAAACTATAATGCCGTATGGTTCGTTGTTCAGTTTCAGGTACCAGACCTGACCAGCCAAGATCGAGGCGAAAATTTTGTTCCTGGGACTCCTTTCCCCTTCTCCTTCTCGAGGACTGATCTGCTTCTGTTCCGAAAATAAGTCATATTGTCGTAAGTACCGAATATTCGAACAAATAGTATTAAATTCCACGGCCGTTGGAGTAAGTCTCAGAACTATTACAATTGATAGGATTCTCGTTGATAGGTAGGTAGAAAGTTAAGTCTATATCGTACCTATCAATTATATCTGTGATTCCCTGAGGATTAAATTTTATTTTATTCATTTATGTTTGGGAGCAACCAAACGTTGGTTTAATAAACCTGAAAATTTCAGTTCAGAATTTTGTTGAATTTTTTTTGTACTCCTGCTTTATTTTCCGATTGAGCTCTCCTTTCTGTGGGTTCAACCCCACAAAATTTTTAGTTATGTATCACAAGGTATGGTTAAGAAAAGGAACCATGGTGTTGCAATTTCTTTTAGAAAGTTTTTTTTTTACACGATTTTTAGTACAGCATACCAACATACTGTATGCACCGAGTATGCATTGAAGATGTTAAGATTCTATATTCACGTTCTACTCGTCTCCACAAACTCATAGAGTACCGTAAAACCGTCAAACTTTACCCCACCAGGGGTAACTTTACCCCAAAAAGTGAGAATCTTCAATTGTGACGTAAGCGTGGTAGAACTTAGATAAAAGTTAGCTATTGTGTTTTCGTTATTCTCCACATCCCAGAGAATCGATGCAGCTTGCGATGGCGCCTTTATCCTTGTTATCAGCTGTTATCAGTCATAGTTTCCTGTTCAGCTGTTTTTGTCGTGTTTCTCGTGCTCCAAAATTTCTTCCATATCAGGTGTTTGGAGTGGATTTACCAGGCAAGCCCTCATCATATCACTTTCAATATCAGATATTGAAAGTGATATGATGATAATAAGATTCTTATTCTGAACAAAATACACTAATGAAATTCCCAAAAAAGTGTTTTCTTAGTTATGCATTTGTTTACCAAAAATTTGATGGTAACTTTACTCCAAAAACCGGGTATCTTTACTCCACTTTAAAGGTTGGGATAAAGGTAGCTTCACTCATATTTTTCTTATTTAATCTCGAAAAATATTTGAGTTTTATAATTTTGGCAGTGTTGAATGTAAGGTTTCTAGTGTATCTCATGTCAGAAGTTAGAGATGGGGAGAAGAAATGAGAAAAAGCTTGGTACGCGCCCCTACCGAAACTTTACAACAATGATATGAACATAAACGTGCTTTGGTCTCATAAGTTGTGATTTACAATATTATTTACTCGTGGGTTAACTTTGAAATTTACCATTGCAATTCATTTGAAAGTTATCGAATGTGAAACAGACTTTTTCTGTGATTTTCTTAAGTCATTCGTTTATCGTTTATTGTCCTTCAATATTTCTTAACTTGTAGAAAGTTTTGCTCGATTACCTACATAAGTCTGTCTATACTGGAAGACTGAAATTGTGATCTCTTAACCAGAAATACTGCATTTCAAGCAAATTCGTTGAAATAAATGATGAATAAATGGTCATTGGAATTTATATTTTTCTTAGGTATGACTTGTATTTTTCAAGCTAAAAAGTTCAATTTTTCAGAATATATTTTATAATAATATTATAAATACTTGATATTATACAGTATTTCTGGGGTAATGAATTCAATCCCGACTAGTAACATTGCACTACTGCCCGTTTCTGTAGCGATAACTGTGAGTTTTTCAGAGTGAAGTAAAGATAGACGCACTCGTAGGTAACGTTACTCCAACATTTAAACAATTAAATAGGGGGGTTACAATTATCTGATCAATGAGCTCGACCACTCAAAATGTTCAGGAAGCCCTGAAGATCAATTCACTTATTAAAAAAATCAATTTAACCCACTTTGAGTGGGAGAAATTATATTTGGAAATGTTTTTGGAGTGAATCTTGGGGTAAAGTTTGACGGTTTTACGGTACCCACATGGCTATTGTTGGTATTTTTCGATTTTCAGTATACCATACCAACATACTGTATGCACCCGGTATGCTTTGAAGATGTTAGGAGTCCATATTCATGTTCTACTCGTCTTCACGAACTCATAGAGTACCCACACGGCTAATGCATTTCGGAGTACAACAAATATACGCACGTATTCATTATATATATAAATCGATACATACTTTTTTGATATCAGAAATTTTGTGCTGAATCCGAATATACCATAAATTACTATGATTTTGAAGGTAATAACCACAAAAAACGGGGAAACCCCATTTTTATGGACGTTTTTGAACTTTGGACCACTTTGGATTGTCCAAAATTGCTGGCTAACGAAGTTGACCTATTGTTGGTTGTTACGAACATTTTGGCAAAAACTAGAAAAAAATTGTTAAACAATTACTCAAGTTATCGTGCGGAATGACACACACACACATGGTTTTTTGGAAAAACTTCAGGGATCGTTTCAGAATGTTCCAAAACGGATTTCAGTGTAAAATTTTTCGAAAAAGTCCATTCTAAAAATATTGAGGCCATTGCAATAGCTTCATTTTCCTTGAAAATTCGCTAAAATGGAATTTTACAGGAGAGCATTTCAAAGTTTCAAATTTTATTCCTAATTCAGGAATCCACAATAATTGATACTTAACACTGCCATTTTTTCACGAAAGTATCCTAAAACCGAAATGATAGCTCAAGCTGCCCCTCAACTTACATCTTAACACTTTCAGTGCGGGCGTCTACCCGGGTAGACGGAGAGTCTTCCCCAGCCCACTGCCGTCTACTCGGGTAGACTGAGCCCGTTGCATTGACTCATCGCATTCCAAGGTTAGTAAGTTACCGAAATAACTGTTACAAGCGCCAGTTGGGCGGAAAATTCCTTCAATACCTTCCTGGCTTCACGCTAGATAGCGTCGGAAGCAGATTGGAAGGTTTGAACACAAGTTTCAGTCGTACCTTCGAGGCAACCCTTGTACGTTGACGCTCGGTCGGGCAGGTAGCGTGCAGTGGGTGGCGTTGGACGGCTAGAGGCTCCCGCATTGAAAGTGTTAATGGTTTTTTTTTTAATTATCGAGTTACCTGGTTACGTGCAGTCTTATTTCCATACTTACTTTGTTACGAGCAACCAAATTTTCAGACTTACCTGCTCACTCACCACATATATCGCACTGCGAGTTCACAAGGGGCGTTTTACAAAAAGCGCCCCTTGTACCTCATTTTTTGAAATTGCACTGTCGGAACCGCAAAACCAAGATCTCACGTTGGTACTACTGGCTTTTCGATACCTCCATCCGTTACCGAGAGAGAAATTATGGAATTTAGAGAAACGAAGGAAAAAGTTCATAAGCAAGGGGCGCTTGATGGGACCCTCAGTTGGTCGGTAGGAACATATCATGTTCGGGTAGGAGGCCAATAGGCGTTTTACAAAAAGCGCCCCTTGTGCCCTGAGTTTCCTGTGAAGCGCCTTCTTCTCAATAAAAAATATACAACTTTTTTCTCAAAGGGTCTAATGTGAATGGGCTCAACTTGATAAAGCAAGAAAACACAAGAGGCGCTTTTACAAATTCCAACGTTTTTTTGTGTGGTTATTTTACGTCTTTCTCACTATATTATTGGTTGGATCCGAATCAGTTCACAAATTTTTTTTGAAAAACCGACTTACCTGGTTTTTCCTCCCCGCCAGCCAATTATTCGTATAAATTACCCAAATTTTTCGTTGTAAGTCACCAATTTTGTTGTTTCAATTCATCAAATGTTTCTAATTATACTAAAAATTATACTTGAAATTCAACGAATTTATCTTGGAAATTTACCAAATTTTTTGTTGTAATTCATTACATTTTTTGTTGAAAAGCACCAATTTTTTCGTTGAAATTTACCAAACGTTTCATTAAAATGACTTAATTATTTGTTTCATAGAAATTCACCAAATTTGACTCAACTAATATTCACCGAATTTGCGGTCTCTATTTCTAACTAATATTTTCATTGAAATTCACTACATTTTTTGTTGAAATTTATTAAATTTTGTGTTGTCACCCAATTTTTCGTTGAAATTTACCAAATGTTTCATTGAAATTCCTAATTATTAGTTTAATTGAAATTCACTAAATGTTTTGTTGAGTCACCAAATTGCTCGTTGAAATTTACCAAATGTTTCATTGAAATTTCTAATAATTTGTTTCAACGAAATTTCCCCAAATTTGGCTCAACCTAATAATCACCAAATTTGCAGTCTCCACTGACTGCAACATATTCATTCACGTTCTTCTTGAAGGGTAGAATAAATACAAATTTACTAAGTGCTAAAACTCACCGGGTTGAATATTGGGATGTCTCTGAGTTTGATAGAACTTGTGGTAATGATTATTGGCAGGAGGCGGCGTCGAATGCGATGGCGGCGTGGGAGGAGGAGTACCGCCGCCCATAACTTGTGTCCCTTCTAATCCGTTGGTTAGTTGTTGAAGCTTAGCAAGGGACGAATGAGGAGGAGGAGGGCCTGCGGCCTGAGGACCGCTGCCGCTCCCAGCAGCTGCGACGTTGGGCAAATAGAAATTGGTTGTCGACACGGAACACGAACCAGGTGATGGTCCCAGCCGTCCTTGCTGCAGGTTTCTGTAATCAAGAATACCTTTAGTTGTCACTCGATTCTCATAATCCTTGTAACAGCGAAGCTATCATTCTTATTATATTGATGATGATATATCAGAATTGTACCTGTGTCCCAACATACTGACGTACGCAGCACCACTTTGAGGCATCATATAATTGCTTTGATGATAATGCGCTGGGCTCTGATGTGACTGAAATTAAATAAAACCAAAAGGCAGATGTTAGGCAGTTATTAACAAAATTATACTTCGATTTCATCAACTTGGTAGTTTACTGCTTTTCAAGCGACATTTTTTGCTTCAGAGTCTACCAAGGTATCGCTTTTCCAGGTAGAAAAAAAATCCTCCAAAATCAAAATTTCCACTTCCACTCATTTTTCGAGAGGAAATGAACAATTTTGGTTTCGTGAATGTCAGTTGGCAAACACGAAGTTACCCAGCGGTGTCTGCAAATCCTTGTAATGGACAAAACTGTGAAGTTACAGTTCGATGAAATATCAAGGAACTATGCGTGTGGAGGTATAGATGGTACACTATGAAATGGGATATTTCGGTGGGTCGGAAATTCAGGTTTTTGACCTCAAATTTGGATTCAGCACCCTTGAAAACCTCTATACTCCATAACATGAGGTAGAAAAATTAATGAAAGAGATCACACTTTTGAAAAAAAGGCGGGCCGCCATAAATGCACACACTTATGCCGCGCGCGTGTGTATGTAGTATTTTGTAGTATCCAAGAGATTCTCATTTCTGATAGCGTTACTTTATGGTTCAATCGTTAGTGTTACCTACGTCTGCGTCTGTAATCGGTTGTTTACTGTTTGCTTCGTTCGTGGTTTCAACTTATCAAATTTTCAGCTAGTGTATCGCCCACGATTTCTTTTCTTTCTTTCGTTTTAAATATGACGGGAACGAAGAGGAGGATCAACGTTCTGGAGCCTCAATTTGAACTGGCTACCAGTGAGAATCTCTTCTCTGTGCATGGATACTTTTTTCAAAGACAGTTTTGGCTAGCTACGTCACGATTGGCTAGCTACGTCACAACATTCAAATCTTCAACTTTCCTTAGCTTCTCTGATTTTTTAAAAACATTTTCTCGAAGAACAGACCCAATTACCGTTATCCCTGAGCCATACTCTTTTGAAAAAGAAAATTGACTGAAATATTAACCAAACCCTTTTTTTTAATTTCCATTTTTTTTAAACCAAACCGTATTTTTTTTTCATTTCTAGTTTTTTTTGTTTTTTTTTAATTTATTATTATTATTTTTTTTGGTTATTTTTTTTACTTTATTTATTGCACCCCAACATCAACTTCAAACGAAAAACCCTTGTACCAAATAAAACTTCTTCAGTTTCCATCCGATTTGAATGGAATTCTCAGAGAGTGGGTTGGAGCGTAGATAGTCCCATAAATTTCAAGCCCAACGGATAAATAAGAGCTGCTACGCATGCAGAAACCAGAGCTTTTTGAAATAATTAAAACTTCTCCAGATTCAATCCAAATTCAATGAAATTCACAGGTCTAGATAGTCCCCTATGACGTTTTTGTGATCGGATCATCAGTAATTTCTGCACATGCGCAAACGTCATATCATTGTAGCAACCACAGCCTCCAACTGAATCCCCGAAGTTTGGGGTGATGTAGTTGGGACTCTGGACCTTATAAAATTCATCGTAACGTGATCATCAAATTTGGAGCGAGGTTACTTGGTGATAAGACGGTTTGATTACCCAATGCCGGCTCAGATATAGAATAGTGTTGTGGACAAGAAGAAACAATGTGCTACACCCACCTGGAGCTTTCTTGGTTGATTTAGAAACAATAACGAAGATTGAAAGTCAAAGGTACAAGTAGAACCTAAAAAACTGATCGGAGACATAAACTACCTAAGGTTGATAATAAAGAACCATTTTTTGTGGGAATATAAAGAAACAAAAGAACCCCTCATCAGGTTTAAGACAGAGTAGAGTGCTCTTATAACATGCAGAAAGTTGATCTTTTAGAAAATCCAGAATACCTCTAAAACACATTCTCGCAAAGACGAAACCGAGTTACATTGTAATTTGCGTCTTGAAGATTACACAGATACAATTTCGTCAAAAACGTTCAAGTCAAAGTGAATTTTTACCTGCCGATTCTGTGTTGGACCACGTGATGATCTGCTATTCACACTTTGTTTACTCGAGCGATTTTGTTGGGCTTGGTACCTGAAAATATAAAAATAATGATATTCGACAATGGGCAACACACTTTATTTTGTAAAATTCATACGAAGTTCAGAAATTAATTTGGTAAATTTTCTAGCACAAAAGTAGGAAAAAACTCGGCGCTTCGCGTCCGAAGCTACCAGAAGCTACCTACTTGAAGCCTACGGCGTAAATTATAAAAACATGCAACATGTTTTAGCCAAAGTCAGTGCAGAACCTTTAGTCGTAGGTAGGTATTGTACAAAAGCTATATTATCCCTAGCATTAAGAAAAACTCGACGCTTCGCACCTCGAAAACCAGAGTGTTGAAAAAGGCGCGCGATAGGAGTGCTGGAAAAGGCGTATGATCGGAGTGTTTAAAACGACCGATTTCGTCCCCCTTTCGCATAACGTTTTTCGGATAGTTACCCTAGGCCAATAACATGTTCCATGTAAAAAATTATAAGTGTTCTATCTTGGACAATGTACCAAAAACTGTAGAATATTGAATGCAATAACAATGATTATGGGTAAAAGGTCTTCGCTAGAACAATGCAGAACATTGCTCTACGGAGTCACTTATTCAAGTCCAAGAAATATTATTACCCTAAGTGCATATGAGGAGGCGCAGAGTGTTGACTGAGGTGGTGGAGGACAGCGAGATTCTGTTGAGCGCAATCACTGTACTGAAGTTGTCGCTGCTGCTCAGCCGCCACCTGGGCTGCCATCATAGCACTGCTAGCGGCGCTCTCATTCGCCAAGTCAAGTTCCGAACACGGGTAGGAATGACTGAGTGGATGAGGTGACTCACTGGGATACATACCTCCCGATTCAGACGGTTTGCTCTGAAACAGGGGCAATTGTTTGCTCTGAAAATGAAAAAGAAGGAAATTACTAGCGCGTATCTGGTCATAAGTTATTTCACGGCTTAATGTGTTACTAGTATTGTTACACCCGATTTTGCGATGTAAGCAAAAAAAGGAAGAAATTATGGAAATCAATTGATCAGTAATTTACCACCCTGTACTTTCGGCGTAGCTGCTAGTGAAGAAGGGGTGGGACGCTGTTTCTAGCATAGGTACCTACCGAATATGACACTGATTCAGTGTGAACACCAAAAACCAATTAAAACAGTCAGGATAGTGATAAAATGGGCGCCAGTCCGCTTGGAAAGTCAATTTGGTCGAAATTCATATCACAAACGACCATAGGTAGGTATTCGAAAAAGCGGACGAACTCGTTATACCCCTATATTATACTGAATGTACCAAATGATCAGTGTTTAAATAAAAATAAATTGTAAGGTGAAGGCCGTATGGGTATTCAGATTGCAATTCCCCCAAAAAAATTAATAAGTCGATGGCTTGTGTAAAACCTTTCACAAAATGCAGTAGGTACACCTTGTACCAAAAAAAAAAGAATCGTTTACGAAACAAAATATTGAATGTACCAATAGGTACCTACAACTACCTACCGGTGATCACCTCACTAAAATTTTGCACTATCCTAATTGCGTCTTAAATTTATTCTACGATCTAAAACTAGAGGAAGTGTAGACACTCTGAAGAGGCCGGTACAAATGTATGCTGATTTATTCCGGGATGACTCGGTTAATGATCTGGGACTATGGTTTAACTCCAGGACTTCTTGCTCCAATAACTGAGTTTCATTGGAGCCTGTGACTGAGTGGGGTGAATGACGCCACCGCAATGGGAATGGAAAGCCTCTCTCGAACAAAGAGAAAGAAAAAAATAGTCTGTGCCTAGATTTAATTATTCAGGATTTTCTAGAAGAATAATGAATTGAGTTCCCCAATCTAATATGGCGATGAGCGTCTTTGGGAGACCTTTCTAGCGATGTTGAGAATCCTGGGTGATCCAGCAATCTTGAACACTCCGAACTTTAACAATTTGTCGGGAGAAATCGAATTGAAATCCTGCGCAAGGCAGCTATAAGTCTTGGAGACTAGAAAGGTTGAGAACCTACTAACTAGGCCTGAGGGAAGGAGTTCGCAAGCCATAGATCCATAGTGAGGATTTGATAAGCAAGAACAAAGACCATCAACACGGAATAATATTCCAAGAGAGAAGGGGGTTGCCAAAGTGCAGAAGTTAAAAGGCTGAGCCGTTTTTGGCTTGCTTATCAGCCTAGGATCCTGGGTTGTGAATTGACCGCAAGAAATCAGTGTCATAGTATGTCAGAGTGAGAGTCCGACAATAATTCAGCAGAGCACCTTTCAGTGAGCAAATAAATGATAAATAAAGATAGTGATAAATAGTGATAATTTTTTTTATTTTTTATTTTTTATAGTGATAAATTTATTGAGGCATCCATTGGCATCAACCTAAACATTCTCCCACTCCCTTCAGTTCTTCAGTCCCTGTGAAAGTTAGGGACTCTAGATGCTCCTCCTCTAGAAGTTTACAAGATTAATTCGTTCCCCTCAAGTACCTCATGAGGGCAAAACCTCTCGATCTACTTAATGTTCAGTTCAAACAAGATCTCAGACATCTCTCACGAGAATAAAGGCCCAAATTTTCTACTTCTTTCTCTTTATTTCTAGTATTAAATGTTTGGGGTTAGTTCCGCTACTAATAGAGAGTTTTTGGTGCCAAAATCTGACAGGCCCCGTTAGGAGGAGACTAGGGTGAGCAACAGAGGATGCTACCCAGTTGAAGGAGGAAGCCCTTTGAGACTTAGAAGAACTTTGGAAAGGGGGGGGGGGGGAAGGGAGGCGCTCGTGAAGGTGGGCCTCTAGGAACCTTTCATCGTCGCCCGCTGTTGTCAGGAGGCAAATTCATCGTCACCCGCGAACTCCGAGCTTTGTGAAGAGGTTCCATGGGCCCGTTAGTGGTTGCCAAAAACTCTCTAATAAGAATACAATTATTATCTACGTACTGTATTGGAGAGTCCTTCGTAGCCAGCAAGTCGAGTACAGGAAGCGAGCGCTTTCGAGTTCTCTCTCGACGGCCTGAAGATGATGTCCTTACATGGAAAGCAATCGCTTCCTGTACTCGACTTGCTGGTCACGACGGACTCTACAATACGGTAAGTAGATAATAGAGAGTTCCTAGTGGTTTTTGATACGGCGTGATGTATTACACACACATTCTCAACATGGAAGAATATACTTCTTCCATGCTCTCAATCTGGCGCCGAATTGTGATAAGAACACGCTGTATCCAATACGGCGCCGTATTGTTACGGTCGAATACGTCCCTAGGAGGCAATCTGGCGCGCCGTATTGAAAACATGGCGGACGATCCGGTTCCGGCGCGCCGGATCGACCCTACTAGGAACTCTCTATTAATTGTATTCTTTCTTTCTCGTAGGTATCTAATGTTGATAATGAAACTTTAAAAAATGTAAATTACTTGTAGAGATGAAACATCATCGTGGCGATGACTTTGTTTTAGGTCATCATTACTTGATGCTGACGACGAGTGGCTTTTCCTATCCTTTTTCTCTTTTATAGGCGTTGAAGAGCTGTACCTGGAATCAAGAAAATTGCCATTCTCGATAGAAATAAGGAACTCCATAATAAATAGAGAAACTTAACTTGGGCCCATCTGCAATCAATGAGCTCGAAACCTCCTACTTCTCTCATTTAAAATTTAAAATTACCTCTCTTGATGAAGTTTGGGATCAGGGTACGGACTCCTAGCCGGGACATTCGCCATTTTCTTCTCTTCGTCTTTTCTTTGATGATGGTGAGCCTCAAGAACAGGAGGAGGGGGTGTATTTGGATCCATCGTGTGACGTTTGAGAGTAGGAGGAGCAGGAGATCTGCTATCATCCGTCTGAGTCAAGTCCACTTCCATGGGTAGAACGTGATGAGGTTTTTTTTGCTGCTCAACCGGTTCAAAACCTTTTTTCATCTCTTGGTGCACTGGTTCAAACGATTTCCTCGCATGATCCGTCACCGCAGTAGCTGGCAAGGGTACTGGAACTGGCTCAAAGCCCTTTTTCTGAGATTCTAATGGTGGACAATGCTCCATCTTCTTCTTGTGTTGGTCCTGAGGGTTCACCACTTCAAACGCTCTTTTTTGATGATCAGAGAACGCTAACGGCTCAAAGCCTTTCTTCTGGTGCTCCATGACAGGAGATTCATATACTTTTTTCATCATTTCGTGGTGTTGCTCATAAGATTTCTTCATCATCTCTTGATGCTGTTCATACGTTTTTTTAATTAACTCTTGATGCTGCATGTAACTCTTTTTGGCGTCTAATTCATTGTTCATTTTGGGCTTCTTGCAACATGGACTCGTGTCATAACTCTTCCTACCATCCGAACTGTCTCTAACAGAGTTCATATTATGTTCATAGGTACGGTTTTGCTCAAGAACAGGCATCTCATCGGGCTTTTTAGGATAATCCTGAGTAGGTTTTGAAGAATCCATTAACGGAAGAAGGACGGGAGGTTCAAAGGCACTACGTTGTTCTAACTTGGGTGGTTCCGTTTCTTTTCTGTGGAACTTTTCGGGTGAAACTTCTGGCGGCAGTTTTAATGTAGGAGGAGCTACTGCCACGACTGGTGATGGTGGTTCGATTGGTGTTTGCGATGGAGGTTTTACTTCCGGCTCCAATTCCGGTTTATCTCTGGCTTGCGACAATTCAGGAGGTGATTCTCTATTGATCTGGGGTGGCATCGAATGATCTGTGTTTCGATCAAGAGCTGGGACGGGCAATACCTGAAAGTAACAATGGAAAAATGTGTTATAATGCAGACAAAAATGAAAGAATTTAGATAAATTTGAATTCTCCCTTCATTTGATTCCTAAATTCTATTCAGGTTGACTGAAAAAAGGTAGAGTAGACAAGGAAATTATGAGGGAGGACCCAAAAATAAAAACCAACCGTGTGACTTCTTCCTGTTCCCCAGACTGAAAAGGGATCTGATATGAAGCGTTTGGTACTGTGGAAGAGGTAAAACTAAATTGCCAGAGATCTCAAAATGCATCAATTAAAGAACTGCTTTGAACTGGTTGAAAACATTAGACAATTACATACGGTCCAATGGTGAGTAGTTTGAAGGGGATAAAAGTTTGTAGTAAAAATATTGCAAAATAAAAAAATTATATTAAAAATCTCGTTATTTTTGGGATCTTCTCTTATATTGGCTTCTATGAGAAATGATGGGAGGCGGTGATTAGATCATTGGGACCAAACTGTCTTAGAAGGAAAAAATACTCCATCTATAAACTTAGGTGAAAACTCAATGACTTCTCAGTCATTCCTATCCTTACATCAGAATCTATTCTTTCAAGAATTGGTGGGTTTGATCTGTCGTCAACCAGCGGTGTCTTAATTGCAGGAACAGACGGTGTATTTTCAGCGGATGCAGGCGGAGTGAGCTTTTTGGGCGTTTCTAGCGTCTCCGGCTCTGGGGGTGGAGGTGTCGATGATTCCCTCACTTCGGACTCGTCATCTTCGTCAGCAACCAAATCAATAATCTGCAGAAAATTTGCATCATTTACTGGGCAGAAGTACAAAGGTCCCCTACTTTGTATCTGGTAGAGTTCCATGTCAGCGCAATGGAAAGCGAGGAACATTATTGAGATGAAAGTTGTAAATAAAGTGTCTTATACTCACTTCCTTTGTGGGAGATTGTTGAATCTTTGATGGGGAGGCAGTTTTCTCTTCATTGGCAATGGTGGGTGGCTCAGTGGTTTTAGGAGAGAGTGGAGCTTCAACTGGAAGTTCTGGTGCACATGGTGGCTGCTCAGTTTCATCGAGATTCGGATCTTCAGCCTCGGTCACAGAGCTTTCAGCATCTTTTAACGTGTCCCCGGATTTGGCGGCATCATCGGATTTTTCTTTCTCACCAGGAGTTGATTGTTCATCAGGTGGTGCCACGGTTTTGATTGTCGTCACAGGTTTGGCTTCCTCATTAGCCACCACTTCTGGCTGATCAGGTTTGTTAATTTCAGGAGAGCACCCCTTCACCTAAAATAATGTAAACAGAGTCTAAGAAAACACATTCCACAGGTTGAGGTTTGAAACAATGAATTGAATTCTTCACAAAACGTTGCCATCAAGGAGAACAGATTTCTAATACCAGCGTTTACATTAAAACAACAAATTCACTCACAACGGAAACAGTTGGTTCTGGCTCAGTTTCTTCGTCGGAAGAGCTATCAGATGAAGTATCAGACCTATCTCTAGGAGGTGATTCGGGTTGAGCGCCATCGTCGACCTCGGAACTTTGAGGACCGTCCTCCGCTACAGGAGGAGGTGTTGCTTCTCTCACCTCTTCTTTCGGTTTCTCCGGAGCCACAACTTTGTGTGCATGCTTCCTCTATAACACATATCGTTCAACAAAATTTAGAAATAAGCGAATTAATGAAGTTTATTCAAATCAAACATGAGCGTAAAGAAATCAAAGCAAAATAATCATACTAATCACGATTAGAATGGGGTATTTCGGTGGGTCGGAAATTCAGGTTTTTGACCTCAAATTAGGATTCATCACCTTTGAAAACCTCTATACTCCAACTTGAAGGCCAATGATGATAAAAAAATTAATTAAAGAGATCACACGTTTGAAAAAAAGGCAGGCCGCCATAAATGCACACACACTACACCACGCGCGTGTGTGAGTAGTATTTTGTAGTATCCAAGAGGTCCTCCAAGGGTTTCATCTCTTCTCTGTGCATGGATACTTTTTTCAAATACAGTTGGCTAGCTACGTCACACCATTTAAATCTTCAACTTTGCTTAGCTTCTCTGATTTTTTAAAAACATTTTCTCGATGAACAGACCCGATTACCGCTGTTCCTGAGCCATACTCTTTTGAAAGAACATTTTAAAAAAATTGACCGAAATACCCCATTCGTTAAGACAGAAGATGTGAATTGTTAATGCTCTTACCCTTCTGGGTTTAACACCCCATCTTCTGTTGATCTTGCCTCGAGGTTTACCGGAAGCAGCTTTGGGGGTGTATCCCTTCCTAGACACACCTTTCATCCAACCTCTCTTCTTGGTGGGAACGATAGTTGGCCCATCAACGGACGGGGAATCTACGAAAGAAGAATCATCACCAGCTGTGCTATCCACTTCCATTTTTTCCTCCTCTTTGCCCGAATCCTTTTCTGATTTTCTCTTGGTTTCTTGGGGATGTTTAGCAGGTTTTTCAGCAGCAACTTCCTTAGATCTTCTATTTTCTTTCGTGGGTGGCACCTGGGGCGTTGATTCTCTTCTTTTCCTTCTACTGTAAATAGACAACATTGAGCTACAGACATTTTCTTGTATATAATAAACTTCCCAAACTATGACAAAAGTTGTGTAAGTCATAATAAACCATCTTTGAACTCACTTTTCAGGAGTTTTTTGAACAACTTTTTCTTCTTCTTTTTTGTTCATTGCAGACTTCCTCTTATTCCACCGCTCCTTAGCAGCAAGTTGTCTCTTGTTGAGTTTCTCAGTAGAAACAGGCGTGGATCCTGAACAATCATAAAATAAATTAAAACCATAGAAATAAATACAATACAATTACAAAGAAGACAAAACTGCACAGTAAGGATTGGGTTCACGAGCAGAAAACAATATCTCTGGCAGTTCAATGTTAGTACAAAGCTAAACGGCTTTTCAAATGGTTCAGCAAATTCCGGTTTGAATGTGTTTAAATTTCTTAAATGCCTATATTTATCACAGTGCGTAAGGACGGGCACCAGCTAGTTCTTTATAATTAGCTCTAATAAAATTATGAATATTTTTACAATACAAACATAGCATGATTTTTGACATTTTATGTCTTTACTATGGCATATAAATGAAAAATCGTCACGCGGGGAGCGTTACGAGGGGAGCGTTACGCGGAAATTTCTGATGATTTTCACGTACAACCAATCGTTCCTAGGGAAAACTAACTTCCTCATTTTCCACCCCACAAAAATCGTTCACCACTCATTAGAAAGCTCTCAATTTATTAAACATAAGAAATAAAATGTCTCTCGTGGTTGCGTACTTGTACGAAAGCTGTATCCACCGTTTGTGTTTTTGTTCTTGATATACTACTCGTTTTCGACAGGCATCCGAAGAAAACACACGCAAAGGTACTCATTTTTACGATAGATCTGTTGTTTATACCTGATTTTTCCGGAGTGTCATCGTCAGTTGCAAGTTTCTTTTCCCTCCTTGGTCGCGATGATGATCGTCTACCAAGTGCTTCTGGTTCAGGTTGAGGCTGTGAAATAATTGAGGAAACTTTAATGTAGTTGTATGTAAAATTTCTTTAGAAGGGTCTGAGAATCGAAGTGTATACATAATTGTAGTGGAACTTGAGATTTACGAAGTGAAATAGAATAACCATTTTTAAGACCAACTTGGCAACCCCTACTACGATGATACTAGAAGTGGAATCTTCAACAAACCTTATCTTCCTTTTTCTCAGGTGTCGAAGGTTCAGCAGGCAACTTGAGTCTGGAAGGCCGAAGGATTGCCGAACCTTGAGCAGTCTTTGCTGCAACAGGTATTTCAACTTTCTGAGGAGTTTCTGATTTTTCGGTGGGTTCAGTTTTCCTCCTTTTTCGTTTTCCGTCGACAGATGGAGTTGGAGGCGGCGACAATGCTTCAATGTCGTCTTCTTCCAACTCCTTGTACTGCCTCTTCTGGGTTTTGCTTCTTCTGATACCCCGACCCAAAACTTCTGGAGCCTCCTGATATTCAATGACTTTTTGAGGAGTGGTTTTCTCTTTCTCAACTTTACGTTCCATTTGTCTCTTAGGAGTTGGTTCGCCATTAGCAACATCTTCCTTCTTTCCAGTGTCCTTCTGCGGACTTGGCGCTGGTTCCTCCTTCTTCTCTGAGGCTTTCTTAAGGGTGGATTTTCTTGGAGACCTTCCAGAAGTCACCGTAGTTGGCTTTTCGATGTTCTTCTTAAACATGTCTGTTAATAATCTGTAACAAAGAATAAGTTGTTCTTTACTACACAAATAAGGAACTATATCTAATCTGCTCCAATGATGCCAAAATCAATAGAATTCTGGAATTTATCCAACAGATTGTTCAAGTTTTTCAATGCATAATGAATCAAACACTCTCAAAAATACTCACTGCTGTTTAGGTTTCTTGGTTTTCTTGGAGTCTCTAGAATGTCGTCGGTTATTATCAGTCACACTGCTCTGTGCCTCGCTATCAGATGAGTCAACTATTCTTGACTGAATTCTTGCTCGGGCACTTTGTGTTTCCCTCATTGGCGTCTCTTTGAGGGGTGAAGGAGTTTTCTCTTTAAGTGTACGAGTTTTCTCTTTAAGAGTACTCCTTTTCCTAGACTTGGGAGGCGTTCTCGAGGGGGTTTGTTCATCGATTTGGCTGGATTCAGCCGCAGGGGAAGACTTTTTTTCAGGTTTTACTGTTTCGACATCTACTTTGACGTCTTCCCCTTCATCATCACCTTCTTCTCCGTCTGCATCGCTAACTTCGTTCTGAAACCAAAGAGAAATGATGAAACTAAGTGTCAAACGCAAGATTTAACACTATACAGTGTATATAACTGTGCCATGTCTTCAAAACAGATCTTGAAAATACTCTTCGGCCACGTCAATAGGGTGTGCGCCTTGGTAGGAAAAACAGTTTATTGTTATTTTTAATCTAAGGTAGACCTCATTCTGAGAATTTTGGTACCAACCGCGACCTTCTAGCGTGTGTAAATCTTATCCTATGAATTTTCAAAGTTTCTACAGTTTATGACGTCACAGTGGGCTGGGGGGTCCCGCCCAGGCGAGAGGGGCGCGTGACGTCATAAACATTCGAAACTTTGAAAAATCATAGAGACCGATCTACTAACGCTAGAAGGTCGCGGTTGGTGCCAAAATTCTCAGGATGTAGTCTACTTTCGATTAAAAATCTAAAAAAAATCAAGGCGCACACCCCATTGGAGGTGGCATTGATTTAATTATATTAATGAAGTAGGTAATAAGTAACAAGAGCAGGGGAAATGAAATGTGCATCCATGGATGCTCTGCAATTGTTTTACAATACTCATACAGGCGCCAGTACGCCATGAGTGAGCCTTTGCGGCTGGCCTGATGCTCATTGGTTACAACTATCGAATCTGGTTGCTTGTAGTATCCCCCCATCTCCATCTCAAACAGCATTCTTATCGAATGTCGTAGTCAGCACTTAACCCTTAATTTCCCACTTGTTCAAAAGATTTGCTTTTTCGGATTTTTTAGAATTAAAATTTAACTGAATTTTGACAAATCTATAGAATATTTGAGCAGAGGGTACCTCAAAGGCCCTATTACAGTCTTTCAGCTCAAGTTAGACAGCTACCTGCGTCAGCAGAATCTGTCTATAAACCCATTTTTGTTGGAGTAGAAGAAGGTAAAAAAGTGGTGAAAAAATCCTTAGTGGGATGTTGGGGTCAGTTATTTCTTATCATGGACAGAACCAAGGAATAAGATGGAGAAGGTTCACTTCAAAAAGGGATCTATGCTGCCTCAGACAGTGGCGCCATCAGTGACGAGGAAACCCAACTAATAGCCAACAAGGTGAGAAATGAGGGTAGAAGGTACCTCGAAGGCCCTTTTACAGTCTGTCAACTCGAGAATTATTTTCTTTTTTCTCTGGTTTATTATGTTTTTGTTCAACTGCTATCAGTTTTGGTTCAAAAGTGGATAAAATGTTGCAGGTGAAAATCGGATTTCCCAAAAGATACCTCAGGATATTAAGGGTTAAGGGGAACACACTCTTATTGCACCCAAAGCCACAAGGCACGCTCATGGCATGCTTGCGTCTGCATTGCAACGAGCTTAGCACCACCCGTATCGCGAGGAATAAATTGTTACTTTCATGCAAGTACTTGATTAGTCATTAAAAACCAAAGCCTGTACCAATTTACAAGTTCGAATGACATGTGTTCCGACCCCTACTCGATGATTACTTCCGAAAAAAAGAGTTAATTTTGAATACATGACGCATTCCTCAACAGTAGAACCTGGTAATGCAAAGTTGTAGACAAAATAATGAAACTCACTGGTAAGCGGAAGGGGTTGACCAATGATGGTAATAGTGGCGTCCACCTCAAACACTCGGGCTCGATGGGAATACGGTTTTTCGACTTTGCTACGCGTTCTGCATGAGCGTCTACAATAGACCAATCCACTACGATGGTAAGTTTGGTGTCTGAGTTGCCTTCACTGTCCGATTCCCGTTTAGTCACTTTAACCATGCCCATGATCATGAGCATATCGGCGATGTCCTGAGGTGACACTCCTGAAGAAAATACAAGATATTAGCTAGGCACTTAATTAGCTCGACGTGCTTCAAGACATCTAAACAGTTCCAATTACATAAGTATTAACTCAAGTTGACTAACCAGTTTCATTTGAAAGTTCTTTAGAAGAAAATGAGTCATTCCTGTGTTCGTGCAGGTACTCCAAAATGATGCTACGCCAATAAGCATGATACGAAACTCTGCCTAAATCGGAAAGAGGTTTCTCCGGAGTTCCTGGCTGGCCTTCTTCTTTAGACAATAGGTAACCTGGGAGAAAAGAAACAATAACCCGTATTTAGCTCTGTCAGTACACAACATTAATATTGCCATTTTGTTTATTTGTGGTGGTATTTTATTTAACTAGCCAACAAAACTTACTGAAATCGATGAGGAACCTGCCAAACCCTTGACGTTGGTAATGAGGCAACGTCATAATGCAGGATACGTTGTACTTCTGCAGGCAATGTTTTTCTTTAGAAAAATACCCAACAAGATGGAATCCCTAAACAAAACAAGAGCTTTATTAACAAGAGATTTATGGAGAACCAAATAACTTATCGTAAGGATCAGTGGATACTGCAAAGAAAATAATAATACACATTTTCTAAAATCGTAAAGTAGATGGGGCATATTCAATCAAATGCACCAACACAACCAAATATTTATACCAACCATGTTGACGTTCCTTTACATACCTTATCATCGTTTTTGGTTAATACGTAAAACAAGAAAGGCTCAACATCATAATACAATGTTTTATGGTCCAAAAATAACTTGGCGAGGAGGCAGAGGTTCTGACAGTAAAATTTCGCAGTATTTCCATCAACCTGCAAACGTCGATTTTATCATAGTTAGAACCAAACACATCAACTAATTTTGTAGATTTTTAAGCACTACGATATTTGTTGTAATTAAATAGTAGGTTTGTGTTCGAGTAGTAGGTACATACCTCAAATACTGACAGATCTTTATATCGATAGATTTCCGTGCCAGGGGGATGTCTCCAGGTACATTTATCGAGATGCCTCTTCAACACTGCCTTGCTTTTCGTGTATTTCAAACAGAACTCGCAAAGAAATAGTTTACCCAGCCTGAAACGGCAACAAGAGAATGTTGAAAACTTTTGTCTAGAGAGCCCAACCCAAGTAGGATGAATTAGAGTGGGATTCCATCTCTTCAAAATTATAGCGTTTGGAATAACATTGATGCAACCGAAAACTATTCAGGTCTATTCACAAATACAGGGTGAGCCACGGAAACTTACTTATTTGAAAAAATCGCCGTTCGGCCTGGTGGGGTTGTAGAAGGGGGGGCAATGGCCCATTCGAAGGCGGAGCTCCTAAAGTTTTGTTACCTGTAAGGTTAGTTGCCACCATGCTTCGGACTAGAGAGCAGCGGGCGTTTGCCCTAGAAACCTTTTTTCCAATGGTCGGTCAGTTATTGCGACCCAACGAGCCTTCCGTGCGCACTTCGAAATTCGTCCTTATGGAGCAGTTCCTGGTCGAAATTCGATTCTAACTTGGGCTACCACATTTCGGGAGACTGGAAGTGTTGCCAGAAACCGAACTGGACCTCAACGGACCTCCAGAACCCCAGAAAACGTTGAGAGAGTGAGGCTGTCGGTTTTGCGCTCCCCCCGTCGTTCGGCTCGCAAACAGGCAGCTGCTCTGGGGATTCCAGGCACAACTGTTAGACAGATTCTCCACGATGATCTTCAATTTCATCCCTATAAATTGGCTGTAGTGCAGGAGTTGAGTGAAAGGGATTTAATCGCCCGCCAAACTGCATGTGAAGCAATGAGGCCCATTTTCACATTTCTGGTTGTGTGAACTAAAGAAAAACTACAGAGGAATATCCCTACTAGCAAGTGCCTACAAGGTATTGTCAAGGATCCTATTTCTCAGGCTCCTGCCCTTCGCTGAAAGGGAAATAGGGAAGTATCAGGCAGGTTTCATGAAAGGCAAGGCGACAACAGACCAGATTTTCACCCTGCGGGTAATGCTGGAAAAGTCTCGTGAATATAATATCCAGATCCATCATCTATTTGTGGACTTCCGAGCGGCATATGACACCATCAGGAGGGCTGAACTGTACAAGGCACTGCTAGGGATGAATGTCCCAGGAAAGCTTGTGCGCCTTATCCAAGTCACAATGGAGTCTGTCAAATGTTACGTGCGAGTTGGTGGTGATCTGTCTGACCCCTTCTCAACAACTAGTGGTCTACGGCAGGGAGACAGCCTGGCCTGCCTATTATTCAATTTTGCTCTTGAAGGCGCCATTAGAGCATCTGGTATACAGGTAGGTGGTACGATTTTCAACCACACGGCACAACTCCTAGGCTATGCCGATGACATTGACGTGGTTGGCAAGACATTTAGTGCCATATCCAATGCATTTTCGGACCTCCAGAGGGCGGCAGCACAGTTTGGATTGGAGGTAAACCATTCAAAGACCAAATATATGACCACTAATGCTAAAGGAAGAGTAACTGACCATATACAAGTGAATGAATGCACGATTGAGACAGTGAAGGAATTCGTATACCTGGGATCTCTCGTGAATAGTGATAATGATATGCAGGCGGAGGTGCATCGCAGGATACAGTCAGCGAACCGAAGCTACTTTGGATTAGTTCCGCAGCTAAAAAGCAGGGTAATATCTCGGGCTACCAAGATACGGCTGTACAAGACCTTAATCAAGCCAGTCCTGACATATGGGTCGGAGTCCTGGACGTTAACCAGAGCCCTCGAAGAAGAGCTCCGT
Source organism: Apolygus lucorum (assembly GCA_009739505.2). NCBI lineage: Eukaryota > Metazoa > Arthropoda > Insecta > Hemiptera > Miridae > Apolygus > Apolygus lucorum. The sequence goes on along the minus strand of CM019177.2, from coordinate 24,743,498 downwards.
CGTTTTGAAAGGAAGGTGCTCAGGCGAATTCTGGGAGCGGTATTTGATCCTGAGGAGCTCGTGTGGCGACAACGAACGAATCAAGAGGTCATGGAGCTATACGGAGACTGGGACGTCGTTCGGTTCATCAAGGTAGGAAGGCTACGATGGGCTGGACATGTTGCCAGGATGAGCCCGGAGGAAATACCAAGGAGAATTCTAGACGAAAGAATATATGGCAAAAGACGGCCCGGGCGGCCTAGACTACGCTGGGTGGATGGTGTGGCGGCGGATGCACGCTCCATTTTGGGTGTTCGAGACTGGAAAGCTGCAGCAGTTAATAGGGACGACTGGCGGATCTCACTAAGGGAGGCCCTGACCCCTCGCGGGTTGTAGCGCCAAAAGAAGAAGAAGAAGGTTGTGTGAACTAGCAGAATATGCGTTATTGGAGTGACAGCAATCCACGTGAACTGCACCAGAAGCCTCTTCATTGTGAACGTGTCACTGTGTGGTGTGCAATATCGGTAAGGGGGATAATCGGTCCTTACTTCTTTGAAGGAAACAGACGGTCTGTGACAGTTAATGCGGGTCGATACAGGGACATGATAGCGGAATTTTTTCTTCCAGCCCTCGAAGAATTGGACATCGGGGACGTGTGGTTTCAGCAGGATGGAGCCACTGCTCACATTGCACGAACTTCTATGGAATTGCTGCAGGAACACTTCCCCGACCGCTTCATCTAGAGGTGATTACCCTTGCCCGGCGCACTCCCCAGATGTGGCACCATGTGATTTTTTTTTAATGGGGCTACTTAAAGTCAACTGTTTACAACGATCGTCCACGAACCCTAGAACACCAAAAAAAAAAAAAAAACAACAACAACATTCGCGCCGCCATTGCCGAAGTACCCGTCGATATGCTGATCAGAGTGGAGAGAAACTTTAAAAATCGTTTGAACCAATGTTTAAAAAATAAGGGCCATCATTTGATGGATGTAATTTTTAAACCCATATGAACAAAAAAAAATTTAAGAGTTGTCCTTTAAAATAAAATAAAAAATATAACGATATCTGCATTATTTTTTTTTTAATTGACCTTTCAAATAAGTAGGTTTCCGTGGCTCAACCTGTAATACGACACAACAGGTGACGTGAGTGCACTGAACTAGAGTGAAAAAGTAATCAAGTTAGTCAGTAGAGTGTCTTACCTAGCATATTCCTGAGGGAAAGGAGAGGAATACCAGGTGTGAATATGGTGAGGACCGAATTCAACTGAAGCTGGGCACCTCCCTGGGAGACCAGACACTGCAGCGGCTCCAAGTGCAAGGATTTCTTGGTCAGTTTGAACAGCGGTATTTTCTTTAGTTATCTGTATAAAAACATTGTGAATAAATATATTTGAAACGAGTTGAGCAGATTAGAATACAAATAATATAAAACAGATACGGAACCCTACGACTGGCATGAATAAATTTTACAAAAGAGGAACAATTGAATTGTACCACTGAGCCAGAGAAAAACTGATAAAGGTATTTACAATATAAGTATACCTATATTGAGTGTAGTCAATTCAATAGACCAAGAGTCAGAATTGAGAATAGTGGCTTACAAAATTTTGTCTTCTTATTTTAGGAATTGAGAAAATAGGGAATGCAGTATTCAAAACTAATTCTTTCAAGGTAAAATATAGTCCTGCAAAAAGGTTGTTCCATTCTAATTTAATCAGCTCATAATCAAAATTTAACTCTACCAATAAAATTTCGTTTGGATGTATCAATTATCAGAATTCGAAAAGCGTAACCCTTGATGATGGCAAGAGGGAAAAGAAAGCCCCTTGATGATGGCAAGAGGGAAAAGAGAGTAGTGTCGAAGAATATTTCAGTGTATAACACTGAACAGAAGAAGACCACTGAAGAAGACACTGAAGCAGAACACTTCTTATTTTAGGAATTTAGAAAATGGGAAATACAGTATTCAAAACTAATTCTTTCAAGGTAAAATATAGCCCTGCAAAAAGGTTGTTCCTTTCTAATTTAATCAACTCATAATTAAAATTTAATTGAACCAATAAAATTTCGTTTGGTTGTACAATTGTACAATTATTAGAATTCCAAAATCGTAACCCTTGATGATGGCAAGAGTGAAAAGCGAGTAGCGTCGAAGAATATCTCAGTGTAGAACAGTAAGTGCTTACAGCATCCAAGAACACAGTAAGTTCGTAGTTTGCCTCATTCCGTGGGGGTAGTGCACTGCTAGTATCAACGGTGATGAAGTAATTTCGCAGGCACAATCATCACCACAATCATTGGCGAGACTAGAGGAAATTTCCTGCTCAAAATTGGTACGACTATGTACTTAGTTTTGAGTTCTGAGCAGAAAGGGACCACTAGCTAGCTTAGGGCTCATTCAACGACTATGTACTTAGTTTTGAGTTCTGAGCAGAAAGGGACCACTAGCTGGCTTTGGGCTCATTCAACCAACAATTTTCCAAATTACACCACAGTCAAATATGATCATTACCATTCATTAGATCCAAGAAAAATAAAAATCACCCCCATAGTAGTCAAAATATTAGGTGTTCATTTTTAACCAGATTTCAATAATTTTAATAATTTTTACTTTTCGGAACTCAATCTTTTGAATGGCATGTATGATCGCCTTTTTTATTTATTTCACTTGTCCCCAACTAAATTATCCACTCAACGTGGGAAGTAACTTTTTTAAATCTCTATCGATACGTCACTGCTGAATATCTAAAGAAAGAGACCTCGCGGGACTAGTTTCTCCTGGATGTTATCAAGTTTTCTCACCTGAATAGGAAAATTAGCTCTAAGCATTAAAGCAGAAAAAATTGACATATTTAAAAAAAAAATCGGGCACTCAGTTTAGGAAACGAGGTTCCGAAAGCTGAAAATATGAAATTTTTCAGGAGAGCTTGTTTCGTGCGAGCCTCCCACTGGGAGGTTGTACCTGCGCTCCCACTGCCCGGATACTGATGATTTCTCCTCTGCTGTGAGCCGTACTTCTCCCACCTAAACTCCTTCCTCCAGATGAAAAAGGAAAGAAAAAAAAAGGGAACCGAACGTTTGAAAATTCCTGTCGTTCTCAGCCGGACGCGTCATCATATGTGGAAATTCTTTTTAAAAATTCCTTGATGATCCTCAAGTATTAATACATGAAATCCCGTCATTTAAAAAAATCGATTTTTCCAGCTAGTTTTCCTAGAAAAAACACTTTTTTCGAAGAGCAATTCCAAATGCATTATTCCTACCTTAATTAACGGACTAGTCGAGTTTATGCCGTGTTTATTCTGACTATATTACTGATAAATAAGGGTATATTTATTCAAACTTGTAACAATATAGGATGAATTCCAGAATGAAATTCACCTTATTGCTCATAATTAGTCAGAGGAGGGTGTGACGACCCTACCCCTTCAAACCAGTGATTAGATTAATCAGCCGGCCCGAAGAGGATATCGATTCATATCTCTTCAGGCGTAGCTCCAACAAATCGGGAACAAACTAATTGGTTTGTCCCGTATAAAATGTAGGGTCGTCACAAACTAAAGCAAATTATTTCTTCCAAACATAACTCCTTAAATTGAAAATAAACCAGTCCACAGGGTTGATGTGAAATCAAGTCGATAAGGATGATCTAGTACCGAATAAATGATATAGTTGTATCAATACATGCAGGTACAAAAATAAAAATCTTAATGAGCAGGTAACTGAACATACCCTAATTGCTTCCTCTCTGGCAGCTTTGACCATTTCCAGATCCTTCTGTGTCACACCGGGTGGAAGGTCGTGTGACATTGACATGAGACTAGTAATAGTAGCCACTGAAAACGAATAAAACATAGGATGGAAGAGTAAGAAAACCTGAGAATTAAATTTATTCTCGGTTACTAATAAGTATTCCATTACTCAAAAGCGTGAAACATGGATCAACTACAGGAAGGGTATCATGCTAACACAAGGATATTACCATGGTCAGAAGTACATGAATGAGGGGAGGTTCAGAAGCTAAATACCCATGACCAATCTGGGGCAAATAAATAATAAGGAATGAAATTGGTTTACTTCTTCCTTTCAAAACTTGCACTCTAGAAGGTGGAAGGAACTTCTAAACCTTCCAACTGTACTACTGACTACAGTATACAGGCACATTTTACCCAAAGGGTTTCAGCGATTTAGTATTATTCAAGAGTTTAATCAACACTGAAGTACAAATCACTTCATTTACTAACCTCTCTCTATAAAACTTAGAAACCCCACTGTATCATGCAAAATGGAATCTGAACCGGAAAAATGCAATAATTGTTTAGAGTAAACATGAAATATTCCGGGTTCATGTAATCCATTTCAACAAAGCATGCAGACAACATTACAGAACAAAGTGTAGGAAAATTCGAACGTAAAGTTTGTACCGTATTTGCCTCAAATCATCACTCAAAGTACTTCTGACAATGATTTCAACTGTATTGTGTAAGACTACCGTAACTAGTAGAAAATTGACTTTGGGAGATGTGAAGGATTCGAAGTAAGTACCATTCCGTGACTTTCTATCAAATTTCAAAAAATCAAAAATCGATTTAAAAAAATTTCGTACTTCTGAGCGTATATATTTTTTTCTTCAAAAAGTAAGCAACTGAAGAAGAATCAATAATGACATTCTGGAGAAAAACAGTTGCATAAAATTTAGAATTTGTCCAATATAGATGATTGGCAAAAGTGTTTCCAATGATAAATGGTATTTCTGAGAGGAAAAAACCACTCCCTCGGAATTCCAAATTTTCATTCGATTTTCACGATGCAGCTTGAGAAATTCGGAGGAGCTGGATCCTCAAAACTATCCCACTAAGAATCCTTTACACCCCACGTTCGAGAGAGATTCTAATATAAACAGGTCTTTTATTACTAGAATTTTTTTAAAGGAAATAAAAACCTCTTGAATTACTTTACTACATGATCCCCTAGCTCTGCCGAAGAATATTTCGGACGTGTCATCCAGTTGCGCACGAACTGATGAACATGCTGATTGTTCTAAACGTTCCCCGCCAAGTGCTTCTTTGAGGGCCCCAAACATGTGGTAATCGCATGGTGAAAGGTTTGGGCTGTAAGGTGGATGTTCCAGAGCGGTCCAATGCAATTCATCCAATTTTTGGGTGGTTAAGGCGGCAGTGTGAGGTCACCATAGTCACGAAAGATCACATCTCTGATCGTGCTTTTGCGCCTTTATGAGCATCTACGCTGCCCGAACTTGATCAAGACGGTTGCAATAGTACTCAGCGTTTATCGATCGACGGTCATGGAGAAAATCAATCAACAAAATCCCTTCTGAGACCCCAAAAAATGGATGCAATCGCCTTTCGAGCAGACGAGTTTTGGCCTTTGATGGTTCACTATCCCCTTTCTTCCTCAACTTCATACTGGCATTCTTGGACTCAAGTGTCACCGTTAGTTTCAAAAATGCATCTCTTCAACTTCACAACCTTGGTTGTTGTGGAGAAGGAAGCAGAGGACGTCAATATACTCTTTTCAACATTTATTTGGCTAGCGCTTTCGGGGCAAACTATGGCCCTTTTCTCAAGCCTATGTTCACTCTGCAATCATTGAGAAAGGGGCCATAGTTTGCCCCGAAAGCGCTAGCCAAATAAATGTTGAAAAGAGTATATTGACGTCCTCTGCTTCCTTCTCCACAACAACCAAGAAAATGACTACAGCAGGAGTACAGAACAACAAACTTCACAACGGGCAAGAAGTTCTCGAGAAATATGAACTCGGACATCGAAGAAGCACTTGGTCAAGAGCGTTCGGAGAACATCAGCAGGTTCAGCAGTTCGTGCGCAACTGGATGAGGACACGCCCGAAATCACTTTTCAAAAAAGGAATAAAAAAACAGCCGATTCATTGGGAAAATGTATTACCAAGCAAAGTGACTATGTAGAAAAGTGATGCAAGAGGTTTTTCATGTAAAATAAAATGTTAGTGTCAAAAGGCCTGTTCATATATGAACCACCCTCAAATAACACACAGAAAGAAAGATGTGGTAGGATAGGTCTAGCGCCATACTTAACACCATATAAGCGGTTTCTATTCCGTACACAACTACAACAGACAGAATGGTACAGTACAATGCCAACATGCGAAGGGCAGCACCGCACAAGGGAAGACAATTTGGTAATCGAAATTGAAAACGTACCTGCGATTTTACAAAATAATCATAGAACGGTGAAAACTGTGTTCAATCTTCCCCAAAGGTGTTAAGTTTGCGCAACAATATAGGAATATTGCCAGGCTTAGGAAGTATTCGCATTTGCACATACTATTTCGAGATTTGAGTTTTAGTTCAGAAAATGGTATAAACGATGAAACAATTGAGCCTGGCAGTAAGATAGGAGAGCCTCTCGTCATCCTTGTGAATAGTGAGAAATTACGTACCTTCAAGAAATAAATACACAACACAACGTGACAAAATAGGTGTCGAAATTACGATTCCGAATAGCTTCGTGCAACAAATACATTCCGAGGCAAAATACATAAATCGATTTCGACAGTAACATTTCGTCAACACAATCTTCACGAACGCCAGGATCAGCGATAAATTACCCACATCAGAAACGACTGAAACATAGCAACATTGGTCTATAGCATGGAAGCAAGTCTCAATGAATACACATCGATAGGGCATCCCTAAAATTTGTCTGGATCCGACCAATGTAGCAAACGCTGTATTTGACAAGCTGTGTATCAAATATGGTTACGATTTATGTGAGTTCACGATACCAAATATTTCATTGGCATCACGAAAAAGGTTAATTTTTATTAATGTATGCGATTTGAACGCCCCAACTACTCCTGTAGTGAAGTTCAACAATAGAGCACGAATGTGCCAAACGTCGAATATGCCTAAAGCATATTATTTTACCTTGCAATTTTGAAGAAGAAGCGTACCAACTTCAACACAGTTTTTCATCTCGATCTAACCTATTCTTGATAAACTAGGAGATGAAACGCTTCATCAAACTTGAATATTCTGTACAAACACCCAAGGTGCTAATAACGGGACAAACAAGGTTCATACATCGAAAATGATCAAAAACAAATGAATGTGTGGGAAGACGGCAGAAGGAAGCGTGTGTGGGTAAGTAAGCTAGGTTTAAAACTTCATAATCCTCATCGGACACCACCCCGAAGGCTCAAATGAGCTGGAATCTCCTCAAGGATCCTAGGATACCCTCCCTCAACTCAAGGGCGTTCATTATCGCTCGATAGCCAATCGGGAATTCATCAGGACGACTCTTGGTCCCCTTCTGGATGAAAACCGATATCGTCCGTTGCACGGAAATCCAGCCTTCATTAACCCTATTGCGATTAATTAAGCACACAGATTAATAAACACTATAAATAAATTTGATCGCCCAAACACATCCTGTTCCCGCAAGGTGACAGTAATAAGGCTCACTATCTCCTCAAATAGCCAACCCTGAGGCTACAGACTACACCGTTCGAGGTCTGGCAACTAATCCAAAGAAAAAAAGACTAAGTAAGATGAAGAAGTCCTGCACGACAATCGTAATAATTTGGTACAGGAAAACAAAATAAAATGATAAATTCAAAATAGCAGACTCAGAGCTCCTTAATCTCGAAATGTTGTGTGATTGTGTATTTATTATCGAGAAAGTAGGTATTTCCTCCTGGAGAAGGAATCAGAGAGTCTGGCAGGGAAGGAGGTGGTGCGGTGGGTCCAGAGGGTTTTTTGGTGGTTAACGGGGGCCGGTGGGTCCTTACCCTTCACAGCCGGAAGAACACCAGCAAGCAGACGTTGGTGGGCTTCAGCCGCTTTCGAGTTGACAGCAAACTTGACGAGGCTGGACGGGGAAAGGGCTATGGATGGAGGCGGCGGTTTAGCGTCCTTCTTCTTCTTAGGGACGGGTGGGGGCGGCAGCTGTGGCTGCGGTAGGGTTATCTGCTGAGGTGGCAGGGATGTCTGCTGTGTCGTCAGCTGAGACTGCGTTACAGGTGCTTTAACAGCAGCGAACCCCCACGGCTCATCACTGTCGGTGCAGAACGCGGCGAAAGGGAGCGTCCGCGAAGCAGCAATGTTGGACGGGTTCAGTGGTGGAACATGACGCGGGAACTGAGTCAATGGTGTCACTGGAGTGATTGCTCCTGTTTTCTCTTTCATTGAGGCAGCAGTGGTGCCCCCAGGTTGGTCAGTGCTGGCAATTTTATTGTTATTTGTGTTGTACCTTTTGAAGAAGGCGGAGCCCATGAAGAATTTTTGTTTCTCTTTGGAAATCACCTCTGACAGCTCGAGACGCCGGCCCCCAGGATTGGAATCAGAGGTTCGGATGGGTGAGGAGTGGGATTGGGATGACTCTGAAGATGAAGAAGAATCGGGATGATTACCGTCTTCGGAGCTATTTTCAACCGTCTGCACCACTTGCTGTCCTTTCTTAGACGTCAAACTTGCTCTGGCTGCTTTCCTAAACAAACAAATTACAAGCGACAAATCAATAATAGATTACTATGCACACGAGAAATCTCGATTTTCTTCTAACCTGACGTTGTATCTACTTACCTCAAACTTCTTAACTGTTGTACTCTCAGACTTTTGTTGGATTTTGGTGTCTTGAGAGGAGTGGACTCTTTCGCGGGAGTAACAGGGGCCGGTGGCGCCACATTTGGAGGTGGTCCACCATCCTGACAGTAACAACATCGCCATGCACTCTTACTGGTATTTTTCCTGTCTGCAGCAGGGAGCATGCAGTCCAAATGAAAGCATCGCTCACAAGATCCGCACTTGATGAGACAGATCTGAGAACAATTACACAACGATCAATTGGACTAGTCATTGCAGAAAAATGATACAATATCTAAAACTCTTTTCCAAACAATAATAAGTGAGAAAACTGTGATTTCATATCAATTTATTTCTATAACCTTGCAAACGACCAAACAGTGGATTACTCATTTCAGTTTTTCGTGAAGATACACATCTGTGTTGATAATCACGAAGATCAAGGTTTTTTCATATATGAAGCACTAATCAAATAGTCCCTGGGCTCTCAGACACATATAGGCTGAACGCTTAGGACCACCATAACCAGTTGGCCCATAAATAAACCACCATGAATAATCCACTCATGATTATCAAGAGAACCAGTTCCACGAATTGATAGAAATCATTCCATACCCTTTATTGTTTTAGATGGAATAAAACCTGCCGGTTGGGAAGGGACTATGATTAGTCAGGAAAGCCAAATTATGTACCTTGTATGTAGTCCTGTTGCAACCGACACAGGAAGTGCACTCTTCACACTGCCAAATATTGCCTCTGGTCGTGAGATTAGTCAGGAGATCATGTTTGGAGAGGCAAGACGGATGCACGCAAGCGCCGCAAGAATTGCACTCTGAAAGGCTTTCGATTTGACCAGCTTTGTTCTTCGTCGTGCCAAGGCATTCGCTGCAAATGGGTAGTGCGGTTTTCTGAAACACCCAAAAATTAATTATTAGTCGTGCTCATAGCGAAAGAAAATTCATCATATTTCCTGCCACTCACAATGATGTACAAAGAATACACAAGCGCTCTTGTGTATTCTTGTGTATTCGTCTAGAAATAATAAAATTTCGTAAAATGTACATTACCATTCTATATTATTACAGTATATTACCAATTCTATAATTACCAGTCTATATTAAGCATAAGTAGATTCGGTGTCATACCATTACGAAATTAAATTGCGGTTAAAAAAAATCACAATACCACAATCACAATATTTCCTCAAGTCCTGCACAATTTGGATCTTGTGAGAAGAAAACTATTGCCTCACCACTCTTTAAAATTTCCCCCAGTCAAAAATTTGGAAATAATGTCGTTCATTTCGAGTTTAACTAATCCTGGAATACAGGATGACCCTTGAAATTACCCAGAGATTGGTGCCAATCGACTTCAAGTAACACGAAAGAGAGAGAAACTCAAACCCTTATTATTCTAATCACAATAAATGTATACTAATACCAGAGACAAGACTGTATTCAAGTTTAGAAGTGAGTGCAATCCTCGAGAGATTCATGGTGTACTTTCATGTTTCCGTGGCATGGTCATCACAGGGACAACCGTCACCTCTATTTTCTGAAGCGAGAGTTTCTAATGCTTCAGCAACTCTAAACCGGTAATTGTTAATTTCTCTTACAATGTTCACAATCCTATTCGGGTCCACAGTCTTGTACTTGTGACTGACAACGAGGCGAGGGCGGCTAGGGAGACCTTTTCTCATCGAATCTATCTCATCCTGAAGAGATTTCTCTCCCTTCCTGAGCATTCCTTCCATATGATAAAACTCCACAACGTCTTCCAAGCCGGTTTTGTCCGGCTCGCTAACCCGCAATTGTTGAAGCGATTTATTAGCCAGAGGAACCGAAATGTCCCCTCGAGCGCAATTTTCTTCAATGGTGTCAACCGTTGCTCGAGGATGAATATACTTTCTGTACAAAGACATGAGTGACTTTTTCAGTTCCACCCTATTATCTGACACCTTATTAGCGACATTCAAATCTGCTTTGACGTCTTCCAAGTACTTCTTCACTTGAGCATCAAACGCGATTTTTTGATTCTTCTTCTTCAACAATTCTTCTGTCTGTTTTTTAGAAGCAGCCATGCACAACATCACGCTAAGCACCCGAGATCGTTGAGATATCAATTCATTATGTAATTTTTCTTCAGTTTCTCTACATTGCTTGAGCTCAGCGTCTATGAGAGGCCTCAAGACTAACTTCAAGTTCTCCAACCGTTCAGTCTTCTCCATCTGTTCATGAATATCACTTTTGAGACCTTTCCTAATACTAATAATCAATTCGTCCTTTTTCTTGGCTTGAGCTTCAACTGCATCTAATGTCAATTGTAAAGCTTTGTTTTTGGTTTTTAGAATTCGGCTATCTATTCTCATTTCGTCAAGATGCTTGAACGTTCTCATACCAGAGTTGTAGAAATTTTTAATTTTATCATCCAAAGAAAAGCTTTTTTTGATGAGAAAAAGTATCTCGTCTTTAAGATACTCCTTTCTCTTTGCCAACTTCGTTGTTCGCCGGTTGTGATATTCTCTGTACTGATCCATGCAATCGTTGATGAATTTTTCAAAGTTATAGGTTTCACGACTGAACTTCTGGAGAAGAGATTTCCTCTTATATCTCAGATCCGCGGTATCAGCTTTTATTTCTCTGACTTTAGCGTTAACGAATGAGTCGTACAACTCAAAAATCTGCTTCGTGGCGGCTTTTGATGTCTTGATGAATTTTCTAACATCATAAATGAAAATTATCATTTGGCCTTTTAAAGTATCAGACTTCAAATACTCTCGCATCAAATCCGACTCGAACTCCTTACTTTGCTTCTCTAACTCAGCAACATAATACTTGGTTAGCTCTTCAAATTTCTGCTGAAATTTGGAAGTTTGTGTAGAATGCAATTTTTCGTTGGCTTTCATAAACCTTTTGAGCTCTTCAATCTGATAGAGAAAATCTTTGGTAAGATTATCCAATGCTTTTTCTTTGGCATCTTGAAGATGTTGGATGATATAATTGTGTTGATACAGCTTTCTTTCTATGTTCAGGCGTTGCTTCTCAATAGTTTCGTCTTCTTCAGCCAACTTTTTCACGTTGACAACCACCTCACTCAGTTCAGGTGTATTCTCAAATTTAGGAGCCCTCTTTTCATGAGGGACTTTGATACGCCAAAAACCGATTATTCCATTTTCGTCCATAGAGATCAAAGTCGAATCGTTGTTAGTTACTAAGATCTTTTTGATTGGCCAACTGTGCATTTTGAACTCCATATGAACAGCAGTCTCCATAAGTGGAAACTCAATAGAGACAATAGAACATTTTTCCCCTCCTACGAACAAACATTCTTCAGCATCGCCCAACGCAATCGTGTACAAAGTTTTTTGATCCAATTTGTAACTACGTAATTGCTCGTTAACTATCTGTTTCAAATTCCCTTCCACTCCGACAAAATATACTTCCCCATTTCTCGTGGTAGTTACTTCATAATTTGGTGAGTCTAAGAAAATTTTCGTGTTGATATCTTCCCCAGTTTGGAGATCCCAAAAATTCACAGATCCGTCCGGATCTGTAGTGTATACAAAAGAGTCTTTGCCTCCGAAATGGAGAGCGGTAACAGGGTTGTTGTAACATTTGAAAACCCAAAGGATTTCAAAAGAAATACAGCAATACACCTCAACAGTACGTCTTGAATGGTTACCAGCAGCGAAAAAGTGCCCTTGTTTGGAGAAATTAACCAAGCTGCACATCTTGATTCGGAAAAGGCGAAGGGATTTTAATTCATCAACCAATACCATCAGCAACTTCAGTTGGTGTTTGAACCCTAGGAGGCAATACCAACCAGAAGGATGGATAGCGCAACCATAAATTTTATCGTCCGGGTAATACTGGTTCAGTACCAATTTCTTGGTTTTATAGTTCCAAATTCTACAGCAACCTTCGTCCTTGCCGATGGATATCATGAGTGGTTTCCACCTACAAGTGGAAATCGCTGGTACTCTACCAATATGCAGTCCAGATAGCACCTTTTTAAATAGTCTTATGTCATTTTTGTTCAATACTTGGTCCGTTAATATTTCGTTGTAATAAATTTCTTTCCTACCTGTAGTGCAAGCTATTTTTTGACCTGACAATGAGACGGTCATGGACCTTATAAGATCATCATCTTTCAGATGAGAAATAATCCTGCTTGGTTCTACGGTGTACATAACATTTTTTCTAATCCAAGTGTGAGGGTTTGTTTTCTCGAAGACAACAACCATACTTTTAGTATACGAAAAAACGAAGCCGTTGGAAAAAGATGTTAAGCCGGTGACGTTGTAAACTCCATATTTGTATCCCTTTGGAATTGATTTTGAGGTGATGTCGACCCTATGGTCTCCTCCTTTCTCCGCTATTATTTCCATCACCTGATTGGCACGGTAAACACCGCGAACGTCTCCGTACTCCACGACCAATAACCGACCGCACTTCGTTCCTGCAATCACCATTTCGTCAGTCACCCAACACACGTCCGATATATTGAGCTTGTCGGCGGAATTGAAGCCGTACTGCACCCATTGACCGTCCGTCCAGCTGACGAATCTGAAAAGACCGTAGCCGGTGATGCACAGGATAGTGCGGTCTGCCGGATTGCAGGACAGCTGAGTGATATTCACGGCAGAATCGGGAACAGGGTCTCCCAAAGCGCTAGCGAAACTTTCAACGTGGCCATTCAACTTGTAGTAGATCATCATCCATTCTGGTGGCCCAGTCACAGCCACAATGTACTCATTATCGCACGTAAACGAGACAAACTCGAAGCTTTCCGAGGTGCAGGTTTTCAAAGGATTCCCAAGCAATATCACACGATGACGAGTTTCTAAATTGAACACGGAGATTGTAGGTTTACTACCCTTCTCAATAACCGCTATTAACTTTCTGTTAGGAGAAATGGTAATCCTGGTAATTGTTTTGGAACTTTCAGGTATCTTCATATACCGCTGACTATCTGTTAGCAAATTGTGAAAAATGAACACGCGCCCGATCGAGAACAATAAAGTATTCTCGTCAACGAAATGAACATTTCCCTTCACATCGGTAGCAATACCAAGAAAATAATCAGGTTTCAAATGGCACACTTTCGAAGCAATTTGTTCCGGAGAGGTCATAAGGGCAGGACACTGATAGCTGTTTCAAAGAGCTACAACGAAAATATCAAAAACAAGTTGTACTAAAACGTTGGAAGCCACCGTATTCAAGCAAAAATCATCTAGGACACCCATAAATGATAGCTAATAATGGAGTTGAATATACATTATTTTTAAAATCACAGTCAAAGGGAAGTCGGAAAATATTTTACTGAATAATTGTGGAATAAGTTATGTGTCCGAACTGTTCTTAGGTTGTCATTAGGTGTCATTGATATTAGACCCAAGAGTCAACTAAGCAGAATGTAGTGAGAACCAGTTAGTAATAAGATAGCAATAACAATTTTCAAAAAAAAGATTAAATTATCTCCAGCATCTGGAAAGGAGCATAGCTACTGAGATGACCAGCTAGAGTAGCAATCCAACGAAATAGCAAAAATAACAACATTTCTAACATTACGACAATAAACGCAATAATAATCTTTTTCGTGTCTACAATATTTTGCTAAAAGCCTATATCATGTTACTCTAACAAACATAACAATTTTGGATTTTTGTTACTTGACGAAAATTGAGCTTCTGATGATCCATTAAAGGAATTTTTCTTCAACCCAGAATCGGTATGCGCAAGAATATAATATATTCTTCAGGTAGAGGAGTCACCCCACTCACGACCTAAACAACAACTAGGTACCTACCTCAATCATAACCTTAACCATAACCTTACAAATTCTGATATATTTTCTGTACATTCTTATAGGTTTGTTGTGGGGAAGACAATAAACCAATAAGATTTTTTGAGCATATTCATGGTGTAGCAGTTCCGCGAACTGCTACGCGGAATAGGCCTGAGGTGGCGCCACTACTCTCCTAGACTGGGAACGAGCCCGGCATTCAGTCACTTTCCTGCCTTGCTCCTGGTAAGTGATCTCTCCTCACATTTTAATATTTTGCGGTTTCCCTTGGTACCCAAAATCCATTCTCATTTCATTTCAGACCTCATTTACGATTAAAGAGTTAATCGATATAAACCACACTCCGTTTTGTTATTGAACCACACAAAATTCATATCTATATTATAATTATTTAATTAATAAAATAAAATAATATTTTGAATCATTGGGTAGAAATACGAGCTGGTTATTCCATCAGAATATTTCCAACTCTATTTCATGGTAGCAGAGCATGGTTACGATCCACGGATTCTGGGTTATGGGCCCAGCACACTTCCACTGCGCCATTTCCTTTTACAGAATTATTTTTGTACTAACCATCACCCAACCTCTCTCTACCTATCCTAGGTACCACCCGCAAAAATTTTGTTCCACAATTTTTAAAACCCAGAAGGGGAGTGTAGCAGTTCCGCAAACTGCTACGCGGAATAGGCCTGAGGAGGCGCCACTACTCTCCTAGACTGGGAACGAGCTCGGCATTCAGTCACTTTCCTGCCTTGCTCCTGGTTAGTGATCTCTCCTCACATATTTTGCGGTTTCCTTTGATACCCAAAATCCATTCTCATTTCATTTCGGACCTCATATACGATTAAAGAGTTAATCGATATGAAACACACTCCGTTTTGTTATTGAACCATACCCAATTCATATCTATATTATAATTATTTAATTAATAAAATAAAATTATATTTTGAATCATTGGGTAGAAATACGAGCTGGTTATTCCATCAGAATATTTCCAACTCTATTTCAATGGTGAAGAGTGAATAATGGATCCGCCATTGACCATAATCTTCTTTGATGTAAGTCGAAAATATTTCTTCGAACACAAATGATTGGAAGTTGTCTACTATTTTCACGTAACATGAAATATTAAACTTCCAATTTGTAACCTTCGTGACTGTCCCATTTGCTACATGGATGGTTTACGAGTACATAACGAGAGGACCGTTCAAAATAACGTGATTGGTTACCAATTAAATAAAATTTATTGTACTCAAGGAAACGTTGTTTTAGATTTTCACTGCAACACCTGTGGTTATTGAGGGAAATTTCATCTGAAAATGGTTTGATAGTGTACCACTCTGTCATCACCTATCATCAACCAGGGAGTAATGTATCGATAACCAAGACGAGAGTGAAGAAACTCCTACAAGCGAGTAGACCTCTCGTAAATCCCGTAACAAATTATTGACGCGGGAAATGGTGTGAGTAAAAATCCTTCTTATTGATTTGTTGACGGATCTCGGACACGGTGGAAGAGCTCACCAAGAGGAGATAACAAGCAACTGCGCCTACCTTCCCCCACCACTAGTCACTGTTTTTATTCTCATTTCTCCTAAGACTGGAGCTCATTGACTCAACGGGAGTCGCGCACCCGCCCGTCGGACGAGGTCGAGGTAAGGACAGCGATTTTGCGTTGGAATAACCAGAGATGGTGGGGATCATCGCGCGCTGTCGACCATCTGCGAAGGTCCGTTTTCTCGTGGCAGGTTCCATTCTCACAAAATATCTTTAATCCTCCTCTAAAACGTATAACATTCATCAAAAAAGTACGTTGTTATCGCCAAAAATCACTGCCGGCTTCATGATTCAAACCTGTCTCCTGACAATGGTGATTACGTAGTGACGATCAGATACTTTACCCGATAGGTATCAAAACAGTATTAAAAGCTCGTTACTGATATCGACCGTTAAAATATACTTGAAAAACGCTGCAAATCATTGCCCAAAGGTATATTATGTTATCTTCTGTATAGATCCCTCCCTACCAACCGTAGGTACCTACTATCTACTAGGGCATTTTTGAACATTTCAACCCCAACCACCAACCAAATGGAAATGAAGGGTCCAACTCTTAAATTCTCGTAGGGAATGAACGGTTTTTCCTAAAGGGCTCCGCGTGGTCTCTAAAAATTCTATACTATCTTAAAATGATGGACACATAATACCATTATATCAAAATTTTTTGAGTTAGGGCGTTTTCAACATTTCAAGAATTTTCCAACCCTCAGAAGTGGCTGACAGCAACCAACAGCTTCGGGGCACAACTAGACCCCAAATGGAGCCTACATACCAAATTTCATCAAAATCGGTCAATGCTAACTGAGGAAAGTGCCACATACGGCGTACGACGGCCAAATTTTGGTTTATTATTTTCAATAATGAACCTTTAGAATCGACCAAGAAACAATTTTTTTTAACCCCCTCATAATTAGTTGTTTTACGTTTCAAGATACGTAGAATCCAAAAATCTTAAACAAATTTGGCCAACCGTCCGCCGTACGCGGCACTTTCCCCGTCTAGCATTGACCGATTTTGATGAAATTTGGTATGTAGGCTCCATTTGGGGTCTAGTTGTGCCCTGAAGATTTTGGTTGATGTAGGTTACTTCCAAAGGTTGAAAATAAGGTTTGAAATTTTGAAAACGCCCTAACTCAAAAAATGTTGATATAAAGGTATTTTGTGTCCATCATTTTAAGATAGTATAGAATTTTTAGAATTTTTTGAGACCACGCGGAGCCCTGTAGGAAAGACCGTTCATTCCCTACGAGACTTTAAGGGTTGGACTTACGATAAATCAGAAACACGAGAGTGAATCGCAAAAGAGGCCTAATCTCCGTTCAAGCATTAGCTGACCGAAATGCGATCGATATTTTTCTTCAAGTTGGTTGGTGGTAACAATGGCAAAGCCGTGTTCTTTTCAGACGAGTAATCTATAAGGAAAAAACGCTGCAAATGATTACACAATGGTTTATTATTTATCTACATTGATCACTCGTCTGCAAAGCCACCAACCATCCAACATGAAGAAAAACATCGATCGCATTTCGGTCAGCTAACATTTGAACGGAGATTAGGCCTCGTGATTCACACTCGTGTTTCTGATTTATCGTCCGTCCAATCCTTTCTCGTAGGGAATGAACGGTTTATCCAACAGGACTCCGCGTGGTCTCTAAAAATTCTAAACTATCTTAAATTGATGGAAAAACAATACCTTTATATCAACATTTTTTGGGTTAGGGCGTTTTCAAAATTCCAAAATTCATTTTTCAACCCTTAGAAGTGAACCAAACTAGCAAATTTTGAGGAGGGTTAAAAATTTTTTTTTCTTGGTCGATTCCTAAGGTTTACGTATTACTGAAATAATAAACTTTTGTGTAATAATTTGCAGCGTTTTTATTCGATATTTGGATTCTACGTACCTACCTTGAAACGTATTTTGAGAGGGGGTTGAAATTTGTTTTCTTGATCGACTCCAAAGGTTCATTATTGAAAATATTAAACCAAAAGTAAAGTAAACAACCATCTCAGGTTGAATTTTCGTCTAACTGCTATTCCTGGCGCCGCGGACTTCATCAGCTGTCTTCCAAAGGGAAGATCAGAATAAATTAGTTCTGATGTTTTCGCTCAAAGCTACTTATTGCTCAACAATTCAGATAATCTCCCGGGCTGACTGGACTTAACTTCAGCCGTTTAAATTTCATATACAAGATATATTGCTGAGAAATGATAATTATATTTTTTGTGATCATTTCCGAGCGGAAATAAATTTTTTCTCTGCCTGGGTGAATGCGACCTTTCACTGGTTTTCACTTTTTTGGAGAATTTACAAACGGAATAATTTATTGTATCAGTATTAAATCGTAGCACAAAGTAACAAAGTAAATACTCAAGCGCAAGAATCATTTTCCCGTTTTTACGAGAGGAAGACAGAATTGGCAACTCATCTTCAACTCGAATATTTTGGGAGTGCAAATTTACCTTGAAAACTGAAGAGCTATTTTTACGTTTTGGTTCAACCTAAAATACAACGAGCACCATGAATCTTCATTCTACGGGTGCCCATTAGGGAACTATACTTGAGGCAAAGAGCCAACTTAATTAAATTAAAAAAATATATATATAATAAATGTAATAAAAAATGCCAATGTGTAAATGTAATAATAAATGTCGGTCGAAACCGTAAAGAACTAATTGTTTGTAAAAGTTCCGAAGGGATAATTTCAAATAGTAGAAGTTCATTTCATTCCATTTGGTTCTTCTTTGTACTTGGAGGCTCAAAGATTTCTCACTTTCCACCAGACCCGCGTGTACTAATAGGGTAGTGGATAAGGTCAATAGTTATGAACAGGGGCCAATAACATGTTACAGGGTGGCTATTAAAAGGTCAGGTTATCGATCGATTTGAAACAGCAAGTGGGTTGACGGAACAACACCAAACACAATAGGCAGCCGGTGAAAGAACCGCCATGCCCATTCAATCAGGGTGTGGCAGCTCCGAAACCACTATAATGATCTCAAGCAAATTTAATTTGTGTTTAGGTTCAACTAAACAAATTTAAAAAAACCGGTAAATTATTACAAAACGGTTTGTTATTTTTCAGTATAGATCAAAGAACATTAAATTTTTCATTATTAGGAGCTTACCTTATTATCGCAAGGTTAACAGTAAACTTTAATTTGACAGAAAGTATCTACCAGCAAAAGTCGCTATTCGAGAGTTCTGGGTTTTAATAATATTATCACTCAGTTGTGCTTCCTTAGCAACCAAGAACCATAATATGGTTCTTCATAATATTATTATAATAAGAACCATATTATGGTTCATAAATGAAGTTTCATAATAATATTATTATGAAATGTTTATGTTTATGAAATGTGTTGTTTCATAATATTATTATGAAACTTTGGCCGAAGAAACTACAAAAGATCCCATTAATTTGATCCCTGACTTCCATCTTTCATCTGCGATTCGCGCTTGTGTTTCTACTCTGTTATTCATCCTATACTCGAGTCCTTAAAGGGTGTGAACGATTGTTCCTACAGATCTCTTTCGATTCTGAAAATTTAATATATTTGAATTGACGAAAAAGCAATATTTTTGTACCGAAAGTTTCTGAGCTTTGTCGTTTTGCAACCCCTATTTTGGTTTATTATTTTCAATAATGAACCTTTGGAATCGACCAAGAAAAAAAAAATTTTAACACCCCCTCAAAATTTGATGGTTTACGTTTCAAGGTACGTAGAATCCAAAAATCGAATAAAAATTTTGCCGTCCGTCCGCCGTACGCGGCACTTTTGCCACTTAGCATTGACCGATTTTGATGAAATTTGGTATGTAGGCTCCATTTGGGGTCTAGTTGTGCCCCGAAGATTTTGGTTGATGTAGGTCACTTCTAAGGGTTCCAAAATCAATTTTGAAATTTTGAAAACGCCCTAACTCAAAAAATTTTGATATAAAGGTATTGTTTTTCCTTCAATTTAAGATTCTATAGAATTTTTAGAATTTTTTGAGACCACGCGGAGCTCTGTAGGACTAACCGTTCGCTCCCTACGAAAATTTAAGGGTTTATATTGAAATATATATATATATATATAAAAAACAAAACACGAGTGTGAATCGCAAAAGAGGCCTAATCTACGTTCAAATTAGAGCTGACAGAAATGCGATCGATGGTTTTGATTTTCTTTTTTTCTTCTTCATATTGGATGGTTGGTGATTTTGTAGACGAGTGATATAGGTATATAGAAAAATAATAAACCATTGTGTAATAATTTGCAGCGTTTTCATCTCTATTTCGGTTAAGTGACTGACAATAACCGAACTTCGGCACAACTGGACCCCAAATGGTGCCGATATACCAAATTTCATTAAAATACATGGATCTACAGGTCTTGATAACGAAGGAAAATTTCATTATTGAAAATAATGAACCAAAATGGTTAAGGTCCTAATTTTTTCCAAGGTTTATTATTGAAATAAATATGCTAACCAAAAGTTGGCAAATTAATCAATCAATTTTTTCGAATTCGAACGTATGATTTAATTCATGAACCTATGATTTTGTTCAGAAACAATGGCCGTGATGCCCTTGAATGGTTATGAGTGTCTTGAAGAGCTCTAAGGGAATCCAAATGACTCATAAGGTTCTAAGCTCTTAAGCTTAAGGTTCTAAGCTCTTAAGCTTAAGGCTAATCACAATCTAGTCTGTATATGGCCAAATAATTAACAAAACAAACTAATTCAGTTTGATGATTCACGTTTTATTGTTAAATGCAGGCTTCATTCTGGAATTGTCAATTATTGTAAAGAAGCAGGAGTTAACTTTGTGAAGATTATTTTGAAACTCTGAACTATGGGAAGTACAAAAACTTCAAGTTTTGAAAATGCATCGCCACGTAGGAAATACATAGTCTTCAGTAATAATTTCCTGGGTATTTGCTCATCAATGGAAGTGCCTATAGTAACTGTTATCTACTTTGTAGGTACCAAGATGTCTAAGAAGAGCCTCCATCTACCATTAGAATGATTAGCTTGTGAGAACCTCCTAGACAGATCAATCGACAAACAAGACGAAGTGAGAGTGATGTAACGGATGTTATGATGAATCATCGATTCACTCATCTGACGCGGCAACGAAGGGAGTTGACAGGTGAAACCGACGCGTTCTAGTTCTCCGCGTCATGACAAATACTTTCTGTGATTTGCGAGGCAAAACAAATAATCATATTATAGTTTTAAAAAATTCATTCATCAACAAGACGAAAGATCGTCCCGTGACAAAACAAAACTGAAACATTTTTTCTTCCGGTTTTTGTTTATTGAGATAAGTCGAAAATAGTTATTATAGGTTGTGACTTTAAGTCCATCATCCTAAACAAGATGGTTACGGTCCAGGGAATGTCAAGTTTAATACCTACTATCTCAAAGTGTAAAACCAGTTATAAAACTGCCGACACATCATCAAGCGTTTTAAGGCAATTTCACATGTGAATGGGAAATACTAGTAGGTTATTTATGAGTTGGTATTATAAGCTTCTGGAACTACATGGGTAATTCTATCTCGAAAGTAGGTGCACAGCGAATATTTGGCGTCAGTCTGGTTATACGTTTCATAAACAAAGAGTAGACATTTAGGAGCCTCAAGGTTACGACCGAATTTCGAGCGTTGAGACGGCAACTCACGATAAGATAATGAAAGAAGTTTAGAAACAGCATTTATTTATAATATATAAATTTAAGTAAAAAATAGTGAAAATCCAGCTAAGTGCTGGATAAGCACCACCAGCTTACCAGCTTGCTTCTGGTAAGAAAGATGATAGACGGAGATGAGATGGTGAACCGATCGTTTTACCAAAAGGTAGTTTTTTTTCATTGAAAGAGTAGTTTTGACCTAAATGAGCATGAATTCGGCTTGGTCCTCGCAAAAGAGGCCACGCTGAGCTTTTAAAGTTCTTCAATATCGCAGAGGTAATGGTTGTACTGAACTTCATGGGGGTTTTTCACACGATCATTCTTTCCCCTTTTCACCGACTTCAGGGCAATTTCGATCCATCGCTACTTTATTGGAAAGCTCTCCATTAGATCTACAAAGTGGAAGGAAAAAACCGCACGAGGATTCCCCAGTATTTCTCCGAGCCTACTCATCCAGCATGAACACAAACGTAGCTTCAAACAATAATATCGAAATAAGGTAAGCCTCGAACCAACATTCAGTTCCAGACTGTTTCTCAACATTTCGTCCAAAAATGTTTCGTCATTCGTGTGAAGGAAGAACATCTTGGAACCGAAGCAGAAAACGGCTCAGCTTGTAGACTGACCGAACAGTTTGGAAGACGAACAGCTCACCTAAAGATAGGTGGTTTTTCCTCCACATCAAATGAAGAAAAAATATCAATTGCTAGCGACTTTCTCGAAAGTTATGCATTTTTTTCTCATAAGCTGTTATTACTTCTCACGGCTTGGTTGCTTATGCCAACGAGTCAACTACTTTTACCTATTCGAAAAATGGTTTTCATGATAGGTAATTTGGATTGGTTTTTATCAGAATTATGAATCCAGAACCAAAATTTAAAAAAACTTGAGAAACTTTAAATTGAATTTTTAACGATTCCTACATGAGTTGACTATTACCGCGTTTCCCCAGCACCCGAACCGTATCAGATAAATAAATAATAAAAAAAAGTTTGTAAAAGTAGGCATAAAGGAGATTCTCCTTTATGCCTACTTTTACAAACTCCTTTTTTCTCTTAACTTCCTAGCACAAACCGAGAATGTTTTGGAGAAGGAAGGCTTTGCAAATTAAGTACGCTGCAATAAGAGAATTTTCATCAAAATAATACTTAAAAACATTTCAATGCTCAGATGTTAGTTGCTAAGACTTTCTGCGATTTCTGCGTAAACTATTAATAAAATGCTCTATTATTTATTCCGAATTCACGATGAGTTTACGCATCATTGGGCTGCGTTTAGGCATCATTCACGATGAGTTTACGAACTCATTTTGGCTAATTATTTACTCGTGTTAATTTGCTGAATCAATGTCTGTTCAACAACTACTCCAATAAATTTTGAGAACATACCATACGACCAACTCAAGAGAATTTTCTCAAGGGCAACACGAGCATCGAAAATTGTACGTAAATATCCAGAAAAACTCAAATTTGGGATTTTTTGACTTTGATGCTGGATGATTATTAGTATTCACAAAGAAGTAGTTTTTGATAATGGACCACAATTAGTCTCGGCTGAAATAGAGAGTTTTTTCGAAAGGAATGAAGTACCTATTTCACATCATACCGACCCTTTATGGCCCTAGAACCTCTTGGAATGGTTGAACGAATAATAAGAACACTAAGAAGAAGGTACAAAGCATCAAAAAGAGAATTAAAAGAATAAAAATTAACCCTCCAAAATGATCCGTTCAGTTATAAGAACTCGCCACCACAGGGAGGGCTCGGCTAAACTATTTTTAGGACGAAGGATGCCCTCAATTTTTGAAAATTCAAAACCTGATTTGCGTGAGGAAATAAGAGTTGGAAGTTTGGAAGCAACAAATCAAAACAGATGGGAAGAAGCAAAGAATTTTCGAAGAAGGGGAAGAATAGTAGGGATAAAGAAAGAACTTGGAGAAGTTTGAAAGTCGGGCATGATAAAGAAGAGGAACATGTGAAGTACAGACGGAGGATCTCATCAAGAGTAAACACGCCGACCAATAAATTAAGATCAAGAGGTAGGGAAACAACATAGTAGCAGGTGACAATGGTTAAGTTACTTGGTTACTTAATTACTTACTACCTACTACGTTGCCTATATGATTATATATAATATTTATTAGTATAAATTATATAGTATTATTATATAAGTATCAATTTTATACTTGTATACTTTTGATCTTGAATTCAACCCGAAGTCTTCTAAATCCTTAAGATGCCAAGTGCTACATTTTATAGGGAAATAATGTAGTATTTTACCTTTTTGTTAAATCTTTTTCAATTGACCTTTTTCACCACGAATTGAAACTTTTTGCTCTAATTTAAACATTTTTTAGTTTCAATTAAACCTTTCTTATTGATTTTTTTTTAATTTCATTCAAACATTTTTTATCATTTTGAATTAGATTTTCTCTGATCCCATAAACAAAAGTAAATTTTTGAAGAAAATTAACACTTGAAAACATTGTTTAAACACAAGGAACAACACATGAAAACTTAATTCACACGCAGAAGTACCAGATCGCCTTTAGCTCGTCTTGGCACAGAATGTACCTAAGATTAATTTAGGAACATTTTGGTTTATTATTTTCAATAATAAAAATTTGGAATCGACCAAGAAAAAAAATTTTAACACCCCCTCAAAATTTGATGGTTTACGTTTCAAGGTACGTACCTAGAATCCAAAAATCGAATAAAAATTTGGCCGTCCGTCCGCCGTACGCCGTACGCGGCACTTTTGCCACTTAGCATTGACCGATTTTGATGAAATTTTGTATGTAGGCTCCATTTGGGGTCTAGTTGTGCCCCGAAGGTTTTGGTTGATGTAGGTCACTTCTAAGGGTTCCAAAATCAATTTTGAAATTTTGAAAACGCCCTAACTCAAAAAATTTTGATATAAAGGTATTGTTTTTCCTTCAATTTAAGATTTTAAAGAATTTTTAGAATTTTTTGAGACCACCCGGAGCTCTGTAGGACAAACCGTTCGCTCACTACGAGAATTTAAAGTTTGGACGTACGATAAATCAGAAACACGAGTGTGAATCGCAAAAGAGGCCTAATCTCCGTTCAAATTAAAGCTGACCGAAATGCGATCGATGTTTTTCTTCATGTTGGATGGTTGGTGGCTTTGCGGACGAGTGATCTATATAGAAAAATAAAAAATAATAAACCATTGTGTAATAATGTGCAGTGTTTTTCTTAGGAGAAATGAGGCGATTGAATGACTTCCTCTATTTCTCCCTAGATCGGCACAGGGATAGGCAACTGCTTTCGACTCCGTATCATTCAGCCAGCGTATCAATCATGAGTACGTTTTTAATCCAAATTCACATTTCCATCCAAGGTTTAATTAGATACGAAACAGCGATCGTTAAAAAAAAGCTTTTTTAAAAAACTATCTTTTATTGTTTGTTAATAATCAGCTCTATGTCATAATAATGTCATCCGATTTATACGTGCATGCAAAATTTCAGCTCAATCAGAAACAGAGAATTGAATCAAATTTAACTTGCAAGATTTGTTTACAGAACGACAGAACGGGACAGGTGAAACTAAATAAAAGCTAGTAAGTAAAATGGTTTAACTCAAAGTGAAAAAGGTTCAACTAAAAGGTAAAATACTACATAAATTACATATTGGAGGACGAGATAAAACGATTTTGCCGGAAACTTTTACGTAAATTATGCACCAAGCACGTCTACATAAATATAAGAGCGGATTAAAAACTTATGCTGATTGGGAGCTCAAGTTCCAATAAAAGGGTCAGTTAACTAATAATATTCACGCAGATGGTAAAGTGAGGGTTTCTTACCTTGGGGGACTCGAGTTCTTTCTTCTTGGACTTTCTGGGGGACTTGGAGCCAGGTGTTCTGGATCTACCCGCTTCTCTGCTCGAACCCGGTTCGTCCACCCCCGTCGCTTTGTAAACCTTGCCTTCCAGAGTTAGCAGCCCCCGATCGACGGCTTTCTTCAACGAGGATTTCACGATTTGAGTAAGATCAGCGCCCGGTTTAACCTGGAGGCAGTTGCTGTGACCGACGTATTTCTCAATGGTTTTCACCGAGCTGCCGTCCGGATCGTCTATTTCTTTGACGGACCTGGCGACGAGTTTGGTCAAATCCGAGTCTTTATTGATGACCAGAAACCTCGACTGCATGCCGCCGGGATCTTTGTAACTGCATTTTCCCTTGTTGTAGACTTTCAAAATCAAACCTTCCTCCACAAGGTTTTCTATTTTGTCGGCAATAACCCCCTCGGAATAGCTGTGATTCTGGCGTACGCCGTGGCACACCCTCTCCAAAGACGGTCTCTGTTTTTGTTGCCTGATCTTGTTTATGGCTTCCACAACCCATTTCGCCCACTGCGACGAAGGCACGTCCGAGTCCTTCATTTTGTATAACCGAAATTTCGCGAATGAAACGTGAGAAATTCGAAAACCTGTAAAGCGGAACCTGAGCGGAACCCGACACCGTTCGCGTACGTCTTACACCGAGAGAATTCTGGTTATGATCAACTTGTCCTCTTCTGAAGAATCGGGACCTCCAGAAACGTCACCTGAAATACAAGGAAAGCCTTGTCATGAACAGAAAAAATATGCGGCAATATTGAGCAACAATGCTAGAAGGTACGAATGGGAAGATGGGAGTGGTAGATTTCGAATTCAAAATTCGAATTAACCCCGCATTTGGCGTATAATGTCAAGATTTTGTTAATTTAATGAATATTTAAGGTGGGCGGAGAAGGAAGTATCGGGCCGAAATAATGAAACGCAAGGTGAGAAATAGCGCGGGACGGTTGGCCCCCGTTTCATCGGCCGTCGATCGCCATCTTAGCTTTGTACTAAACTTTGAGGATGTTAAAAAATGCTAAAATACGGACGCATGGCCGGGAAAATGTTATTGTTAATTCCATTTTCTATAAAATTATCGATCAGAAGCGTAATATTTACCCATGGCAAGTCCCAGATGGATTTATCAGAAGAAACACGCGGGTCAGTAGAACACAGAGGGAACAGAGTGAATCTACTCCGCAGCTCGGGCGACGGGAGAACGTTTTCGACGCACAATTCACAGCGAAAAAACACAACACTCCCGCACGATCAAGCACTTTTCATCGCGACAATCGGCACAATAGTGTTCAAAGAGTGATTTCTAAAAGTTTACAAGTCAAAAATATGCCGTCAACAATAAAGAATGATCGAAAGAAAAACGGACATCACGGGAGAGTTGGCGATGTATTTTGTTGCGGTAGACATGTTGAGTTGAGATGACGGGCCAAGATGGCCGTCGGGCCTGCTTAGTTCTAACAACGCATTCTGGGGTCAGCTATTGAAATACGACACACGGGGCTTTAAATTGATCACTTCTTCACTTCATCTATTTACCGGGCCACCTTCCTTCCCGTCCCAGCGTCATCATTTTCACTTACTTTCCCTTACATTGTAGGAAATTTCTCGTTTCGAGTTAGACGTAAAACAAGATTTGAAATTTTAATGTAAATGCCAGTGATGTTCCTGGGTAGGTAGATACTTGAGTAAATAATTTTTTGTGTTTAGATAAATCATTTTTTGTGTGTAAGTAAATCATTGAATTGTGTTCACCTACTTATTCACAATTATTCAAATTTATTAACATATTATTCACACAACCAATTTTTGGATAGTTACAAAGGATAAAAAACACGAGGCTTCGCCGTAGGTTTGAATTAATTTGATTTAAGATAATTAATTAAGATACAGTGAAACCCAAAACCAAAACGATAGGAATAAGATAGGTAGGTAACAATAAATCATTCATAGATTTCTCAATATGCAGAATCAATTCAAAAATTGAACAAAAAATCACAATTAGAATAAGAATTCTAATTGTGATTTTTTGTTCAAGATTCTTTTCTAATTATTACAAAAGAATCTCATGAAAGCTGGAAAACCCACGGATGTCCAAGTATAGGGCCATTAAAAACCAGGCTTTGGCCCTGAAGTTATACGTTGATTGTTCTCTACGCAACAAAGCGAGTCTATTTTATTTATTGGTCGCGTGAGCAAGTTTTCGTGACGATTTTTCAGTTTATGTGCCAAAGCAAAGACATGAAAATGTCAATAACAATTTGTTTCTCATAAGGTTTATGTAACTAAATTTTTTGGGACCAGTTTTTGAATTTTTTACCAGTTTTCTGAAAAGAAGTTTTTTGCCCAAATTCTGCTAAGAAACTCAACAGCACATAATAAAATTAGCAAGGTGTTGAAATTCTTATTGAGCAGTAGCCAGTAATATTGTGAGAAAAAACACTTTATTGAACATTGTAGAAGGAATGAAGATGGACAAAGACTCCAGTAGTTGTCGAAACGTAATGGATTTGCCGAAAGTTCAAAATGAGTTGCCAAAAGTTCAAATTGGTACTTAAGCCAAAAGTTTGCCAAAAATTGAACTTGATTTATGCCAAAGGGGTTTCTTTTTGCGAGCGAGCGAGCGTAAATGTGTAAGGAGTTAAATTAGTTAAAATTTATTAGGATTTAAATTGTTAGTTAAATTAGTTGTTAAATTAGTTCGTTAGTCTTGTGGGTGCCAATTTGCTGCTCCGTCCTCCAGTCCGAGTCCTCGGACTTGTTTCCTTGGGCCTCAACAGGGAATAGTAATCGGTAATATTCCTCTTAATACAAAATATGGTTTTCACGATCATCAACTAGGTAGGTACTCTTGTGTTATAAAAACAACCGTATTTAACTTGGTTTTCTTCTCCCGTTCATGTAATTTCAGTCAATAAATTTGGTAATAGAGTAAGTACCTACTGAGCTGAAATTCAATTTATTACGAAAATGATCAATATCTCCCTTTAATAAAATATTAATCAAATTGTACCACATCATTCAAAATGCTCAATATTTTCCCCGAAATATTTCAATGTTTTGTCGATTTTTCATAATTTTAACACAGAATGTGTTTTTGCGATGACCTACCGAAAAAAAATCGTCACAAAAAAGCGACAGAAAAAACCGTTACCTACGCGCCTTTTATAATGATTTTCACGTGCAACCAAGCCGTTGGTAAGGAAATAGAACTCCCGCAGTGTTCATTGCACAGAAATTGTTCACCATTCGTTGGAAAGCCCTCAATTTATATAGTATTTTTCTTGTAGTTACATATTTATTTATATAACATTTATAGGGTTTTAGACCAAATTAAATGTCTAACAATTATTTATTTTATTATTGCCAATTATTGACTCCACATTTATTCAATAATAAATAATAAATAATAAGTTTTTTATTTAACGGATGACTAGCATCGCAAAAACACATTCTGTGTTCCTATGATTTCATGCAGAGTATGGAAAAAGAAATAAACCGGGGGGTGCAGGGGGGCGGAGCCCCCCGCCGAGGCGCAAAGCGCCGAGTTTTCCTCTTACACAAGATTTTTATTATTTGGTTTTAAATAATTTTTGAGAAAACCAAGATGGCTACAAGTATGATTAAGGTTTCAAATTGAAGCTGATTACAATTCCTTCATTTTCCTATTACTTTACTTCTTTCCAAACATGGGTACTTTTGCAAGTAAAAGGATCAAAACACTGCCTTAAAACGAAAATTTCACTTTATGGAAAAATGACCTATTTTTTAACCCCTCAAAATTTTAGGTATGGTTTACGTTTCAAGGTTCGTAGAAAATCGAACAAAAATGTTTGCCGTACGCGCCACTTTCGTTAGTTACGATGGATAGATTTTGATGAAATTTGGTATATCGGTTGGATTTTGGGTCTAGTTGTGCCCCAAAGCTTTTGGTTATTATTGTTGGGGTGAAAAATGGGGGTTAAAAATTTCAGAACGTCCTAGCTCAAAAAACCTCTATGTAAAGTTACCCACTCACTGTTTTTTAATCAATTTAAAACAGAATTGAATTTCAGATTCAAATCAGGTAACCCAAAGCTCCGTAGGATAAACCGTTCGACTGGGCTCACAATATATCAGAAACAAGAGTTAAAATCACAAATGATTGTTCACTCGTTCGTTGAAGGAAAAAATAAGCCTAATATCCATTCAAATTATTTAAACGATTCGTTTCATGTTACCCAGTCGGGATTTCGTAAAGAAGGCACCCGCAGCTCTCAGATAGCGATGTGTGGAATAATGGAAAACTCGCGTTCTATGCAGATGGGCAATCTATAAAGTAAAATAATAAACCATTACGTAATAAATCATAGCGTTTTTGAACATGGTATCTATGATTAAACGAAGTTCTTAATTTTAAATGCAGTTCAACAGAATTAATTATAATATGTGGAAATAGATAACATATAAAAACAATTTGACGAAGAACTATTACAAAATAACGATTTACTATTGTGTATTTGGCTATTATGCCGGAACGTGTATAATTCGATTTTTGAGATTCGCATATAACAGGTAATCATTTATTTCTTAAGAGTTGGACATGCAATCAAGCACGAGAGTGAAAATTCATTAGCAACTCACACTCGTGTTTCTGATTTATCGCGCGTCCAACCTTTGAGTTCTCATAGAGCGAACAGTCGGTCCAACAAAGCTCTGAGTGGTCTCAGAGCTCATTCGATAAAAACTCAATTCTATTTTAAATTGAAGAGAGAAACAACACCTTCACCTATGTATAAGTCATGACGTTTTGCAGGGGCGGATCCAGAAATGTTTTCTGGGGAGGGGGTCACAGGAGAGAACAATATAAAAACGCTGCAAATTATTACACAATGGATTATTATTGTTCTACATAGATCACTCGTCTGCAAAGCCACCAACCATCCAACATGAAGAAAAATATCGATCGCGTTTCGGTCAGCTAAAACTTGAACCGAGATTAGGCCTCTTTTGCGAGTTTCTGATTTATCGTACGTCCAACCCTTAAATTCTCGTAGGGTACTAACGGATTGTCCTACAGGGCTCCGCGTGGTCTCGAAAAATTCTACACTATCTTGAATTGATGGAAAAACAATACCTTTATAACAAAATTTTTTGAGTTAGGACGTTTTCAAAATTTCAAAATTCATTTTTGAACCCCTAGAAGTGACCTACATCAACCAAAATCTTTGGGGCACAGCTAGACCCCAAATGGAGCCTACATACCAAATTTCATCAAAATCGGCCAATGCTAAGTGGCAAAAGTGCCGCGTACGGCGGACGGACGGCCAAATTTTTATTCGATTTTCGGATTCTACGTAGGTACCTTGAAACGTAAACCATCAAATTTTGAGGGGGTGTTAAAAAAAAATTTTTCTTGGTCGATTCCAAAGGTTCATTATTGAAAATAATAAACCAAAATGGATGTTCCAATGTTTTTTTTCATCAATTTGACCCCTAAAGTGTTGCTATTTTATTTCAGAATTTTACCATAAGCTCATGATCCTTCTTCTCAGGGGCAGAAATGAACATTAAAATGAGAAAGAAATAACGTACACCAGCACACACCGACATAAAATATTGGATTTCTTTACGGATTTGGATTCATTATTTCTTTAGTTATTGTTGTCTTTCTCCATCCCAGTTCCAGAACGAGATTCTGTTCCACTGAGTTAACGTCCCACTGAGAAAAGAAGTGTGGGATTTTTCTTAGTACTAGGGGTGATCAACAGCCACAAAATAACACTTGATGGTCTTTTTATTCTTCATTCGGTTAACAATTGGACAGTATAAATGGACTCTTGAAAAAAGAAGTGATCAATGTTCATACATTTTGAAGAATATTAATAACAAGGGTATCACCGTAAGGCACTTTAAATTAAGTACTTTGACATTATGATCATTTCGTAAAGAAAAGGCATATAATTTCGTTTTTCTTAAGAAACGAATAGACGAAGTTAATCACAGCCAGTAAATAACTCTGGTCAATAATAATTTATTTGTCACAGGGGAAAAATATACAGGAAGTACCTATTTAATTGGTAACAAAATTTAATAGGTACATTGGGTTTAGTATAGGCATTCTTCTTGTACAGTTCTTATCATAAGAAACGCAATTTTTATCAAAATGTATTGGATAGAAGGCAGTAGATGTAAACTATCACCTTCCACCCTCATAGAAAATATTGTTTAAACAAGACAACAAAAATAACATCAACAATAAAAAATTGTTTCAACAATATTTTATGAAATGGCGATTGTGGACTTAATGTCAGACTAATATATGCTTCACCCTTCATCGGGGATTTGTAAAAAAAAAAGTGTTTAAATATAACACCATTAAACTTATTACGATAGGTGGAGCAAAAATAAACCAAAACAACTCTGCCCTCCTTAGTAAGAACGTCCTATGTCCATTTTTCAAGTTTCGAGAAAATCGCGTATTAGTTTCGGCTTCTGCGCCACCCAAACCATTGAAACTTGAGATTTCGTTTTTTTACCATCACCTCAAGCTGACCAAAACGAAATCTCAAGCTTCAATGGTTTGGGTGGCGCAGAAGCCGAAACTAAAACGCGATTTTCTCGAAACTTGAAAAATGGACATAGGACGTTCTTACTAAGGAGGGCAGTACTAGGTTCAGACCACCAAGAGAAATACGACCAGGTAGTCATCGCCCAACATGTCCTACTAACCATCTACATGTTGAAAGGAACCCCATTACCGAGACACGTTGTTGCCAACAGTGTTGCCGAGTAGTTAGGGTGGGGAGAGGTACACAATCATCAGTTAATAAGAAGAGGAAACATGAGGGCCGAGCATCGAGACAAGAATAAGTATAGATAAGATTAAAAAATGGTAAGGGTAAATAGAGATGAGAAAACGTTACAATAGTTTGTAATGGCGGTTACAGGGGGCCTGTAATTAGAAAATTTTGGCAGGTTAGGTTTGTTATAACAGGATGTTTGCAGTTGGATCGTGGTGCACAGCCTTCCAAAATCTGTCGACAGTTCAATGGCTCTGACGGAACGCTTTTTGCCATCCAGTTATTTAAAATTACAAAAACTGAAGTTTGTACTCTTGAATTTTAGATAGGTAAGTAGATTGATTTATCAGATTCTCAGAGACCTTGAGTAGTTTCAGAATGCATATTCTGTAACGTGAATGTATCTTAACTCTATCATACATACATAAAAAGAAGTTGAACTTCAGGAATCTTTTCAGAATAATTTAAAACCCATTTAAGTGAAGGACATTTTCCATACTAAAAAGTTTGAGGCTATTCCAATAGTTGAATTTGAAAAATGAAAATAGTTTGAAATTAAAAAAAGCAAAAATTAAAATTCGTAGAATAGAAAAAATTGAATTATGAAAAAACGTGAGGCAAAGTGAACAGTAAATCAGTTTTAGAACAAGCAGGTTATGAAAGAGGTTCCAAATGGTAGTGGTTTATTTTTTGACGTCATCTTGAAATAACTCCTTATAGTTCAATTTTGGTTAACTGAATTATCCTTTTGGAACAACAGTTGACTTATTCCGTCAGACTGCTCTTCCTATAGGAACAGCGAATAGTGCGATTGCACATGTCACTTCCTGTTCGACTGCAGTTCTTGTTGGAACAAATCTGGTATTACGAAAATGTTGACACTTGGCGCAATCACATGTAAGAACGGGTTCATAAAGCTTCTGGGACACAGATTTTGTTTAGAGAGGTAGGAGAGGAAAAAAAGAATTGGTCTCATAAACGAATTTCCTTGGGGCCTGACGGATTTCTCATCCCTACTTAGTAGGCACTTGATCACGGTCATGGAAGTAGGTATAACTCATGTCGATTGAATACAAATTAGAGTTAGATTCTTTGGAACCAGGATTGAAGAGTGCCGAAGGTTCCATGGTACAATTCATAATGATGGAGAATTTAATATTTTTTATGAATACATAACAAACTAAAGGATGAAAAGAGGTGATACCAAAAATTACAAAATAAAAAATGTAACTAAATTTCACGAACTGAATAGTTGTGGTCTAAGAAGTGTCACTCTAATGAGGAGATTGATAATGTGTTTTGGCAAAAGGTAGCGGTAGTTTCTAATTTAGCTACATGTACCGCACTGCACCTACCTACCTAGTAACTCGAAATAATATCACTAATAAGGCAGGTTTATGGTTGTTTAGAATCTAACCAGCCCAATGCGGAGATCACCTACAAAGCCAAACAGTCCAGATGTAACCGGTTCTTTACTACGAGTATATTATACTGATTTCTAGGAAATCTGCTGACTACACACGTGATGGAAATTTTTAGGAGTGCTCTTACGTGGGAACAGTATTTGCAATGATAACACGGTATCATCTCATAATTTGCCTCCTGATGACGTCAGAACAATTGATCCAGGTTTACAGAGCCCATCATCATGTTAAGTGAACTCCGTCAAAGAATGGTGGAGGGTGAGGCGTTTACCGTGATGTGGTTCACATAGACAGGATGCTTTGAGCTGGCATACATTTAATACCAAGCATCTTAGTTAACTGGTCTATACATAAAACCAAGTTCTGCTAACATAGTGGTAACCACTAGTAGAAATATTTGAAAATTCTATACCATTCTTACAGAAAACAATCCAGCCTCAACTCCATCGTGATAGGACCTGGATGGGAGACATAGGTGGTCTTACACAATGCACATTCCCTTAACGATCTTGTGAAGCTTGAAGTCACAAATTATTGTCTAGTCCTAACCCAACTCGACTATTGAACCTCATCATCAAGTTTGAGAACCGCTGTTGAGGGGGATGGGCTGCTGGCGTAGGCACCTTAAGTAGCTGTATAGTTGCTTCCTTGAATCAGTCAGCGAAAATCCCGAGAGCCTGATTGCGACCTAACTATTGATGGTGGTTTTGGTTAATTACATTACGTCTAACTGACGAGGTCCAAAAACCATGGAGGGAGATAGTTTAATAATACAGGAATACTCTTATTTCTTTGTCTTTACTCCTAACCCTTCAGTTCGTCCTCAAAAATGGGCTGTATACCGTATTCAGTAGAACACACCCATTGAAAACCAAACCTGACTGCTTTAATTGGCGGAATGGGTATATTAATTAATCTAATCACAATCACTCTCTTTTTTCCACCACTGATTGGAAGAATTTAATGTTAACTGAGAGAGCATAAGTAATTCAAATAGTCATCATTATCTATGGATTTGCACCTGGCAGAATTAAGCTATAATCTATGCCAACCTTCCTACGCAAAATTTGGTTTTCCTTCGAAGGTGCACCCTGGTCGTTGGATGATCTGTGAAGCGGCCCACAACGCGCATTTGATGCACTGAGCGAATGGTTCTCCCTTGATGAGTTGAGCTAGAAAACCTAATCCAACACGTAAAACATTAAATACGTCTGAAATAGAAGCTCTTATCCACGAAGACAATAAAACCACATGGAACTAGTGGAGAATCCAAAGGTGGAAAAACATCTTTGGATCTAAAGGTCTCAGTTATTCTTGGCAATGTTTTCTTCCACCTTCGTAAATTTTCCATAAGTGCTATCACCTCGTGATTATGAATGAAAAATATCACAAAGAGTATTATCAATGGAAATTAAATACCTTCTAAAAAAACATGTTTGTGTCCTGTCTATGTTTCACAGGCCATTTAAATCTTATAATAATTTCACGAAGATTCCGAACTTGTGACAAAATATCTGGCTTCCGATTCGGGGAAAAATATTACAAAAAATACGCAAAACACATTTCAAGAGGGGTTTTTATTCAAGTCAAAGCGAGACATAGGTTGACCACATCTGTTGGTAAGAATTTCATGTGACAGGAAATGGAATTTCCCCAAACATAGGGAAATTTCCCATATTTTTCTCCATCTATCAAGTTAACGCTATAAAATTCAAAATTGAGACAATAAAATCTACTGACAATTTCCTTCTAAAATCATAAGGTATGTACTTCAACCCTACCAGTATTGAAACCATCTCTAAAATGTACAAAATTCCCGTCAATGCAAACTCATTCTTCAAAAATTCTACTGTGATAAAAATATTAATCAACTTTTAATCTTTTAGCATGTTAATGGTTTAAGGTACTTCAACTTCGGTACCAATTTAATTTTAAATTCAAAGTCCAAAGTGACATACCCAATTGGTGGTATTTTCTTTGAGATGTGTCGTGAATGTTTTTGTACATAGAGTTGGTATGATATTTGGAAAATTTTTTGTCAAGCAAAATAGTGTTAAAACGATCCACATCAAAACGAACATTAGTTGCATTCAATTTCAAATTGAAAGAAATGTATCCACTTGATCCATTATCTAAAATTTTATAAAAGCACTCATCTTCTTCCGATCCTTCCACGAAACATTTCGTTTTTCAGCCTTATCTTTTTTCTGCGAGGTTTTGAACTTGTCCTAGTCAGGACATACCTCCTTCACCAGATGTCCTTTTGATTGAGACAACTTGCATTTGTAATTCTAATAACGAAAACGTTGCGTTTCATGTCCTGATGTACCTCAAACTGTACAAGACCCTTTCACCCCGATCTTTTGCTTATCAGGTTTTTTAAATGTCTTGACAAAATGTACAGGTTCTCTTCTGAATTGTGGACTTACAATGGCAATTCAAAACAAGTGGAAGCGGCTTTATATGAAGCAGCTAACTTCAGGATATTATCCCAAGTCACAGGTCCTGGACCTTTATTCATTCCAACCATAAAGCGTTCCATTCAATTCCCGACTCATCTTGCCCCAAAAGCACAATGGGGTATTTCGGTGGGTCGGAAATTCAGGTTTTTGACTTCAAATTTGGATTCAGCACCATTGAAAACCTATGTACCTACTCCAAATTTTTGCCCAATGTTACAATAACATGGGGTAGAAAAATTAATTTAAGAGATCACGCTTTTGAAAAAAAAGGCGGGCCTCCCTGAACCCCTGAAGGTGAGCAAATTAATACGTCACACAACTTGCTACATTACACCCTGCAGCCATCGTTCAAATCTTCAACTTTTATTAGCTTCACATTCTCTATGTCGTTTGAGATGAAAAAGTTTTCCATGCGGCTTCTTGCAACCTTCTAGTCTTTATCTGGCGTGAATTCGCGCAAATAATTAAAGACTAAACTCTCTATATCTCTCTCACTCATTGTCGACTTGGTTGAAAAGTTGAACAGGACACCAACGTTCATCCATTATGTTCACGCAGGCAATTTCGAGTTACATTCATAAGTCCAAGGAATACTGCTCGACGACGTTGTCTGAAGATACGCTGTTATCCTGGTCGCTACTAGTAGTATTATCCCTGATTGCATTTCTAAATTTGTTACTTTTCAGATCCGAGTAAACTGAAGAGATTTATTATCTCTTCATTATAGTATTTTACCTTTTGTTAAAACTTTTGGTTTATTATTTTGAATAATGAACTTTTGGAATCGACCAAGAAAAAAACGTTTAACCACCCCCTCAAAATTTTTTGGTTTACCTACCTTTCAAGGTTACGTAGAATCCGAAAATCGAATGAAAAATTTGCCGTCCATCCGCCGTACTCATCACTTTTCTTAGTTACGATGGACCGATTTTGATGAAATGGGCTCCATTTGAGGTCTAGTTATGACACGAAGTTTTTGATTGATGCCAGTCACTTTCAAATGGCTGAACTTTCAAAGCGTCCTAGCTCGAAAAATGTCGATATAAAGGTATTGTTTTTTCATCTATTAAAAATAGTATTGACTTTTTAGAATCGAATGAGTCCACCCAGGAGCTCTGGTCTTGCAGAACCGTTCACTCCCTATAAGGACTAGACGTTAGGATAAATAATAATGCAGAAACACTAGTGTGAATTGCAAACGATGTTCATTGAAGGAAATTTGAGGAATCTTCTTTCAAAATAAAGCTGATGCAATACGATATTTTTTCTTCGAATAGAATTTTCAGTTGCGCGTCCAAAGCAACCAAGAATTCTTAAAGCAGGCATTAAAAACTCTCGGATAATATTTCCATGAAGGAAAGTCAATTATGTAAGAAAACGAACGCACGAAAACTCCATTTCTACACGAGAAATTCAAAAGGGACCATTCTCCAATTCATAGGGAGCCATCCTATGAATAGTATGATGGTCTCCTCCAAATTAAAGGGTGGTATCCAATAGAATTAAGGATGATCGTCCCTGAATTTCTTGTGTGTAAATGGAGTTGTAAGCGTTAATTTTCTTCAAAATTTTACTTCCCAACATGGGAATAGAACATTTTTAATTCAAAGTAAAAAATATTTAAATGAAAGTAAAAATGATGCAAATTATTACACAAAGGTTCACTCGCCTGCAAAGAACACAGCTTTGCCATTGCCACTACCTACCTACTTCTCAATAAATTAAGCTTATTTTGAAGCAATAAACGGTTCACACTCGATTCGAAAAAATAAAGAGTTGTGTGCGTGTCTTCATTAAGAAATTTGATTACTAGTTGCTAAGAACGCAAAACTGAGTACAACTCGAAGAAACGAACAACTAGGTACCTATCGATTTTTGGTCAGATAAATTTGAACGGAGATTAGGCCTCTTTGGCGATTCACACTCGTGTTTCTGATTTATTGTAAGTCCAACCTTTAAGTTCCATAAGGAGCGAATGGTTAGCCGTACGGAGATCTAGGTGGTCTCATTCGATTCTAAAAATTCAACACTATGGAAAGCACCGGGTACGACGTACGGTTGGCAGAATTGTTATACGATTTTCGGATTCTACGTACCTTGAAACGTAAACCAACAAATTTTAAGGGGAGGTTAAAAAATTTTTCTTGGTAGATTCCAAGGTTCATTATTTAAAATAATAAACCAAAAGGTTTAATTTGTGCAGAAAAAAAGGTTTAATTCAAAGTCAAAAAGGTAAAATACTATAGTAAATAACCTTAAGGAATACAACTAAAAGTCATCAAGCTATTCAACTTACCCCCCACGAAAGCGTCACCAGCTCCGTTAGTGTCCACGACTCTTTCAGGAGGAATGAATTCAACTGGGAACTCCGTTACCTTTCCATCTGAAAATGTAAAAATCAAGAATACTCTTATCCATTCATTATTCATCATTAATACGAAAATATTAATACGATATTAAAATTATTTCATGAAAAAAAAACGTGTTTTTTGAAACTCACTTTCAGCTAGTATAACAGGTAAATGGCCCTGAGTGATAATAACCACCCTTGGCCGCCCAGGATTTTGTTTGGGTAAAGAAGTCATTTTAAGAGCGATTTCCTTGATGTCTTCAGTGTCAAGATTCTGCTCCTTGGAAAAAGTAGTTGCTTCCTGTAAATTGAAAATAAACTTGGCTGTTAGGGCGATCATATAATATATAATGAGTAATGGTTCTTACTTGTCAGAAAAAATAGTGCTGTACTGTACCGCCAGGACTGTGTATGATATAATATATCATACACACCTACTCAACAATTCAAGATACAATCATTCAGTCCTGGCGGTACAGAACAGCACTATTTTTTTTTCTGACCAGTAAAAACTGGTTTTCACACAGTTCGACACAGTTTTCAAAAATGTTCGCTTAGTAGCAGACTTTTTCTTGAGGTTTTGAATGCTAGAATAGCGGCAACACATAGTCCGAATGGATGCTCTCTAACTGAGAGGTAGAGAAGAGTCTAGGAAGATCCGAGCGTCAGATGCTGCGTTACGAGAAATCTACGCGCCTTGTAAAACGCAACTTCACCTTGGCAAGTGATGTTTTCTGTAGTACTTATGTTGTAGGTTTTTATAAACTGAGGTACTTACACTTTCATTCCCAAACACTATGTCGACGTAAGGGAAAGCCTCCATCTGCTGCTTCTTGAATAACGAGCATAGGAAAGGGGCGCTCAAATTCATGATGAACAATTTGTTTCGTTTGAGAGCAGTCCGAGCCACTTCCAAGATGGTTGGTAAGCTC
Organism: Apolygus lucorum; assembly: GCA_009739505.2. NCBI lineage: Eukaryota > Metazoa > Arthropoda > Insecta > Hemiptera > Miridae > Apolygus > Apolygus lucorum. The sequence goes on along the minus strand of CM019177.2, from coordinate 24,704,075 downwards.
ACGGTAAGGAAAAACGACTGAAATAGAACGCAATACTGTTTCAAGGAGGAATGAATGAAGTAGATTGTTATCAGTATTGACAGGCAAAGCAGAAATGTTGACAAATAGATCTCTACCATGGACAGATAAATTAAAAAACGACTTTAGCGAACTGTTTAAGCGTACTGGTTTTTTTGGATTGTTTAAGTCCAAACAAATCTATTTTCATTTCTATTTTTTATTTAATTTTATGAAATTTCGAACAGTTTGGTAAAAACAAAATCAAAATCAGATGGCCAGTTACGAATTTTTGAGAATAGCGCTGGAGGATAGGCGTAGACTAGACAGAATCTGCCGAGGAGGCGTAGACTCCCGCTATAGCCGCTGGTGGTAAAGTAGTTTCTCATACGTCCAATAGAGTGCTCTGATTAAAATTACCTTCCTGAGATTGCATCAACTTTCTACGCGTGCCAAAATTTTAAATTTTCTTCTGTTGGAGGGCGAAACGACTCTGGGGTTTTCAGGTAATTTTGTATTAAAAAGGGGTATTTTCGACATGATATGTCTCCTCCGAATCAACAACATATTAAATGTGGAAAGTTATCAATCACACTGCAATATTACTTGCAGTGGTAAGTAGGTTTATAATAAGTAGTTTCTGAACCCTTTAGATAGACATCAACCAAAAGCTTCGTGGCACAACTACTAGACCTCAAATGATGCCCATTTATCAAATTTCATAAAAAACCGGTCTATCGTAACTAAGGAAAGTAGCGCGAATGGCGGACGGACGGTTTTTTTTTTTTAAATTCGATTTTTGGGTTCTATGTAGGTGGGTATCTAGAAACATAAACCATCAAATTTTGAGGGGGAGTAGACATTTTTCTTGCTCGATTCCAAAGGTTGAGTATTGAAAATAATAAACCAAAATTTACTGAATGAAAATACGAAGAAAAGACGCGAACCACCATTAAATTTTAATTTGAAATATTAAACTCATAGATTACTGGTGTAATCGTAATCATATTGGTATCTACCTAGGTACTTATTACAGCAAGTAATTATAGTGTAAATTATAACTTTCAACATTTAAAATGCAGCAGAGGTAATTTTTTCACAACTTGTTTCTGTCCTCTTTCATCAGATCATTCTATTGGACGTACGAGAAACTACTTTTACCACCAGCGCGCCCAGCAGAAGTTGACGCCTCCTCGATGGATACCACTGAGTTAGGCATAGGCGTGGCCAACAAAACCTGGTCTCGTTGAGAAGCACATTAAGAAGTGACGGAGTACATAGATACTAAAAAGTATATGTGATGTAGTCAGCCAGTCATCCTAAATTATGTATATGTATATGTACTGATTCATGTGATATAGTCAGCCAGTCACCCAAAATCATGATCAGAACAAGTATGCAGGAGCACAACTTATGGCACTAGCTGTCCTGAAAAGTGGAACATGCTTTAGCCTCGGACTAACCACCCGAAAACGTTACGCAGAGAGGGTGACGCAAATGTGACATGCAGGTCTGAGAGTGGGGGAGTTATTCTCCCCCCGCTCCTCCGCCGAAAAGCATGGCGGAAGCATGTTTCTTTTTTCTTGAATTTTAGCCAAAGGCTCTAAGCAGTAAGGCGAGGCCCAAAGGGTTGAGTTTCTCTCTCAGTAACTACTTTTTTATTTATTTTTTAAACAAGACATTCACAAAGATTTAATCTAGACCTGTCAGGTACCTACTAGGCTGGCCTCACTGTTTAGTGAATTTCTTCAAGAGTTCGAGAATAAAAAGCACACTCCAGCACGAAACACAATGCTGATCATGAATAATGCACACATTCATAGGGCTACTGAAGTACAAGAGTTTCTGCGTTCTTCACAGATGCAAATTACTTTCTTACTATTCTCCGACGTTAAACCCTGCAAGAGCCGATTCTCCAAGGTCAAGAACAAAGCCAGAGGTACTTGTAGTTGGCAAGGGAAACATCATCTGGCTCCGTAACTCAACATGGCTGTTCCAATATACATCATGAATACGTTTTTAACGTTACCACCCGCAGCCGCTGGACAACCACTTCATTAAATTTCGTGAATTCGTTAATTTACATTTTTTTCGTTTTGCTTGAAGTGTGAATATATTTTTGTCAAAAGATTCAATTTATCTGTCAATAATTGAAATGTGTTTGTCAAAAGTTCAAGTTAAGGGCATTGACAAAAAAGTGTATTTAATATAATTGAAAAATATTACTTTGACTCAAGCTTAAGAAGCAAAGAAAACTGGTGCAATGCTCTATTAAAAATATAATCAGGAAACAAAAAATGTGATGAAATATTGAATTTCATTTTTCCATTCAATAAAACTTACAGATGAATAATAGAATTCAGCGTTTAAAAGAACTTTCTGAACTTCAGGGTTCTGAAGGTGGTCAACAGTGAAGCACTCGGCAGCCGCAAGATGGGCACATAGAGATCTTTGAGTACCATTACCAGTGACCAGAACAGCGCATCTACCTGAAAGCCAAAAATTGAAATTGATGTCCCAAAGAACTCCAAGTATTTTTATTAAGAAGTTTCACAAGCCAAACTATGAAAATGAATTAAAAACAGTAAAAAATCGATGCAACATACCAGTAGGATGCTCTGTGTTGTATTGGTACAGAACCTTCACTCCGTCTTCCCTCGCTTTCTTAGCCAGTATGTCACTGTACTCATCTTTACCGACGCATCCGATATATGCGCACACTTCAGGTCTCCCAAGAAGCCACTGTAAATTAGACCAATACATAAACAATTAACACGCCTGATGAAAATACAATTTTTGATACAAAAAAGAAATAAAGAAAACAAACAGAAAAAAACAAGTGGCGTGGCACAGAGTTTCCTCGTTTCAATAACCCTATAGTAAAGATAATCCGTGGCATAGTTGATAATCTGGAAACATAAATTTCCATGTACCTTAGGGCTGTTATAGGGTTTTTACGTTAGCACATGCGAAGAGACAAAGCCATGCCTACTGGGGGCAAAGATTTTCATAGGGGAACTTCTACACTCCAACCCGCACAATCCCTGAAATTTTAATCAAAATCGGACAATAACTTCATATAGTTTTGTCCGTTACATGGATTTAATGATAGTCAGACAGACGCGGAACAAAAATTGTTCAGTAATGTCTAAAATGAAATTTGATTTTGTAGAACAAAATGTATAAGTAGGTAAAAAGTAAACAACCATCTCAGGTTGAACTTTTCGTCCAACTGCCAACCCTGGCGTTGTGGACGTAATCGGCTGCCTTCCAAAGGGAAGATCGGAACAAGGCCTGATGATTTCGCTCATGGCGACTAATTTCCTCACCCGCTTAAGTGGAGGGGCGTTCACCAACGCCCGAACTCGAAAAATTATCAAGACCTGCGATCCCGCCCACGAGCGTCACCAATTCGGATCCAAGACTCAATTATAATTTTTTTTTTAAATTATTATATATACATTATTTTTTTAATTTTTGTATTTTTTGTTATGCTTCTAATAAACCCTAAAAATACAAATTTATGTTGGTCTTCTGTAACCTCTCTGATATTTATTTGAGAAAATCCAGCAACTAATCAAACATTAAAGTACCTAACACCGACGAGCGAGGTAATAAGTCGAGAAGGACGCTTATGCCAGGATTTGAAACTGGAGCTCAGAACAAATATTTGCTCTCGTCTCTGAATTAAGAAATACATACATTTTCGATTCTACATAATTTCTCCAGGTATAGTTTAATGAACTTTAGTGAAAGAATGAAATCACAAACCCTGATAATTGCCTATTGTCACTGCGTTAATGTCAAACATATTTAAGTATATTTTTGTACAAAAAAATATACTGATTGACATACTAGATTGATATACCTACTTGACATAATTTTTTATATACTGATAAAGAAACACATTTATGATTGGAAACGAAATTATATCTGAGCTACCTACTGATTATATAACAGTTATTGAATAAGAAACTAATCTTACTCAAGTGGTGAGATAATGATTCAACCAAAACATGATAGGGTGATAACAATAGAGAGTTGATCAGGCGTAGTAATGATGATAAACCGTTGATATGCTAATCTATATTCTAGTAGGGTAATAATTGTCAGCCAGAGCTCAGCCAAATTCTTGGATTCTTCATTATTCGACTGCTATAGAATTCCCAACAGATTATCGAGGTTGATTCTGGTAGCTGCTAATGATTTTCCTCGTACTGAGCTTGTGAGGAATATGATGTTGGGAGATTCATTATTACTCCCATAAACATTAACCAGAATTTAATCACCAACAGCGGATACCACTTTCCGGCTGGAGTCATGAATCAAGAAAATATTCGCCAACTGTGCACAGTAGAGGTTTATTTGGAAGTGTTGCAAAATGTTGTTCTCCCCAGCCAGAAAGTAGACGAAATGGTATCGCGATCATTAAAGGCGTACAAGAAGAACTGAGGCATTTATAGTGAGAAATGATTTCTCCTAGAGCTTAGGATGTTCTAATAGTTGGAGAGGTCATAAACCCTTGTGTTATCACTCGATGGGTTCAGATCTTGAGAGAAGATTGTTTTCTTCCAAAAAGGTGGCAGAATTGGGGCAAAACACAATCCTCCACTTGTGCGGAAATGCACTTCCCAATCTTATCTAATCACCTCCTAGTTAAGAGTCAGGCTTACATTAAGGGCCGGGGGTACAAGTCACAGTTTAAACGGGGACATAGCTAAGCTTCCCTTAATTTTGAAACACCGTTTAAACTACTGATCCCGTTTGGCGGGTGTACAAGTCCTTATCAGCTTGGTTTAGGAAACTGGAGTTTAGGAATCCAGAGATGACGAAGACGAAGAGGAAGAGAACAAAATGGGATGGAACTATAAAGGTTCCATGCTGTTCCATGTTCGTAACTGCAAATTTTGATGAATTTCAAGGCAGAAGTTGAAATAACCATCAACTTCACGTTAATCAGGATAGCCTAAAACCTCAATGTGAGTTTTGCTAGAATAAAAGTGCGGACGACTTTTACTTCAATCGGCTCAAAACCTTCATTTTAGCGTTTCTATTTATTGTAATACATTAGTGGTGAAAGAAAGGAGTGTCGAAAAATAAATAAAAACAAACCAACGATGAAAACGACGTATTAACTTTCATGATCGAACCGAAGTCGGTTATTCAAGAAAGAGTCTTCCCATCCAAGAACCGGTTTTTTCAAAGATGTGGTGAGTACTTACGTCATATTAATTTTATCCTATTTCTTATCATTAAAAGAAATTTTGCATGCCGAATACTTCCGACGATAATGTGAAAGTGAGTAGTGATAACTACTATTTCTTTCACTAGCAAGCAACTTTGTTCCGAATATTGGTTGATGTACGTAAATAATCATAACGATCGGTAGAATACCTGATAGAATGTATTACAAAAAAGCAATCCTACAAAACCAGCAAGTAGGTACCTAGAGGAACTTACGTAGCTCAAATTGCTCGTAATACTATAGATGCATTTTGTTAACTACTTTCTTACGTCACTCTTCATCATAGTTACCTATTTCACAACTCTTTTCATCACACTCAATTCATTTTTTCAGGTGATTACCATGTTCAACTGAAGATACGTCTCCTATGAGGGTGCTGCCCTGTTCCCAATGATCATTTTCTCCTACCTTCCCATTTTATTTAATCAATACAATATTATTTTGTAGGTATCAATTATTGTGTAACTGAGTAAAGAACCTGACTGATATCTATTTATTAAATGAAAAATCAATGATGTTTTGAGATATTCTGTATATTTTTTCCGAAAAATACACAAATGTACCTTTTTTATAATTTTTGTGACTTTACCTCTCTTGATTCCGTTTTTGAAATAACTATATTTAGTTCATTGAAACTTGAATAAAACTCTGGAAATTTTCCTATTTTAATGTTCAAATTGTTGAATGCTTTTTCCAACTAGGTATTCCTTAAATTTAATGCATACTTGTACAGACTAACTTCTACACTAAAATCGTCAGTGAATAATGGAACACAGCTGAACAGCTAGTACAATTTATTTAATAAAATTCAACCTCAACCAAAATACCTCACCACATTGGTAACAATATTTCTCGTTATTACCCACTAAGCTGAGTTTAAACGGCCATCAGCGACCGTTTAACTTTAGTCTTAGTTTAGCTCTTATCAGGAACTAAAAGCGTAGTTTAGGAACTTGTACACCTGCCCTAAACTGCATTCTCCGTTTAAACAGTAGTTTAATCGATGAGTGACGTTTAAATGGGTGTTGTACCCCCGGCCCTAAATCTTTGCCAGCGGTTCCTGGGGAAGTTCCTCTTGAATGTGTTAATGTTGTTCTCCTCTGCCAGATAATGGCCGAAGTGGTATCACACCTACTAAACGCTTGTATGAACAATACAACTGCTGGGCTATAACTGAGAGGTGGCTGAACCATTCGCTTACGAGGTACTGTTTGCAGATGGAAAGAATGCGGATGGTTTGGTGAGGTGTCCTTGTGTATTACAGTCCCAAAAACATCCTCCTTCTTCTACCTGCCACTCAAGCCGGGGAAAATGAGACTGAGGGTTGTTGACTACCGACCAATGATGGAGTAGAAGGACTGATTTTCACAGACCGTTCGCGTACTTTAACACTCTCCGTGCGGACTCAGTAAACTCGTTTTTGCCTGTGGCAGGAGACCTTTTTAGTAGTGCAAACCCGCAAATCTTAAAGATAACAGAATCCCCAGAAGTGAAAACGGCGCACTCTGGTGGCGACAAGAGGACCTACTAAGCACGAAAAAAATCCGAAAGAGGTTCTTAAGTCATCCACTAGGTAGCAGAACGATGAACAGCTCGGAGATATGCTTAGAGCTGTGATGGTATAAACCATCACACGCCACTCGCGAAACTCGGCATGATGGTTATTACCATCATCCGCACGGAGAGTGTTAAGGCAGTGGTTCCCAATTCTATACAGGGTATCGACCAAATTTCAAGGATCGGATTACTACAAAAAATTATTTCCAGTAAAGGATGGTGCTTCTTTCAAATTTTAAAGGCGAATGAAGACTAAACCTGAAGGGCAAGTGAACTCACAATCGAGATGGAATTCTTTCCTAACAATGGGGTATTTCGGTGGGTCGGAAATTCAGGTTTTTGACCTCAAATTTGGATTCAGCACCCTTGAAAACCTATATACTCCAACTTTAAGCCCAATGATACTATTACATGTGGTAGAAAAATTAATTAAAGAGATCACACGTTCGAAAAAGGCGGGCCGCTATAAATGCACACACACAAGGCAAGGACTACGCCGCGGACTACGCCGTGCGCCTGTGTGAGTGGTGTTTTGTAATATCCACGAGGTCCTTCAAGGGTTTCTGTGCATGGATACTTTTTTCAAAGACAGTTGGCTAGCTACGTCACGATTGGCTAGCTACGTCACACCATTCAAATCTTCAACTTTCCTTAGCTTCTCTGATTTTTTAAAAACGTTTTCTCGACGAACAGACCCGATTACCGTTATTCCTGAGCCATACTCTTTTGAAAAAAAAAAATAAAATAAAATAAAAAAAATTGACTGAAATACCCCATTGGCTGAGTGGAGGGGCTCTCTAACTCATTATGACTCGAGCTGCTCAATGCCCAAATTACGAAGGTCTGAGATATGGAGGGTCGGCCCTTTCCCCAGCCTGACTCACCAGGCTACCTAAGATTTTGGAACAGGTAGTCGTCTATGTTAGCAGGTATGCCCTTTGAAAAATTGGCCAGCCGCATTCTTTCTATCTGCTAACAGTACCTTTAATAGGCTCGATGTCCCTAGGGCCATGCGGGAACACTAGCGCACTCTCTCGCATCACTTGTTTGTATAGTTCACTCTTGTAATAAGAGAAATAATTCAATGCACGTTAAGCGCTGATAGATTTAAGGAGAGTTACGAGGTCTCAGTAGATCGACACGCCTAATAATTCTGAACACAATGGAATCAAAAACTCAAAATCATACATCATAAGGAGTTCATGAAGAGTGGAATAATATTAAAAGCAGCGAATGAGATTAGCACAAACCTGAGCCACCCTGACGCTGTTCTGAGATGAACCACCAGCAATATATTCAACAGAATATTTTTCACTGAGTTCTTTGTACAGAGGAAGATGTTTTTCATCTGCCAGAATCGCATCGTTAGGGTTCATACCATACTTGACCAACAGTTTGTCATCCACAACCGCTGAAATGTCCAGTAGAGGATTTCCCATGGCCAAAAGCATTCCTTCCCTGAAAAAGAGAAAATAAGCTTGTGAACTCACAGCAGTAAGCAGTCGAAAATCAAGCCAACTGGACCCCCAGGAAAGGCGTTTACTTTTAAATTCCGAGTGCTCACGAAAAAAGTGCAAGTGTCAAAATAAACTTGTTGAGTAGTAGGGACCCTACGAAACCGGATACTAGAATAAAATTCGGATAGAACTCTAAACGATTGATGTAGTTAAAAACACAACATCAATAAGAAGCAAAAATGTATGGTAGGTAGGTATACCTACCTCAAAACAGTTTCCATGTTGATGTGTAGACTGAACAGTTCGTTTGCGCTTCCCTCGAGATACAACACGAGCGATGAATACAAAATACTCGACAAGTAGTTGAATACGATTAGAACTAAACACAGACACGCGAGATGAGATATTGAGAAAACAAGAAAAGAATTCTAACTGAAAAGCTCAAGGATATCTCAATATCCCAGCGCCGGCAATGAGGAAGAGGGGGAGTGCATGGATATTACATACAAAATATCCATATTGGACAACGTGGGAGGGAAGCGGCAAATTGGTTATCATTTTACAGAGCGTGGGGAATGCGGGAGTTGACACCTTTGTAACTAAAACTGTTCAACAATAAAACATTGGCAGAAAAGTGGTATATTTTGAACAATAATAATAATAATTAACGGCAACTTCTATTTCTGAATTCTTTAGGATATCGAAGCGATCAAAATCAAAGCACTCGGTACCCATGGAGGAAGTTTGTAGGGAAGTTCGACGAAGTTATTCGGAAGTTCGAAGTCATCCATGGTATCGACTTCAGCCCATGGATGAACTAGGAACAGTTTCTTCTCTTCATGGATGGTGGGTGGCGGGCCAGCTTTTTAATGTCATGTTACAAAATCTTCATGGATGGTTTGAAGTGTGCATAGAAGTGTGTAAACCATTCATGGTTTTTGGTAAATTCTAGATACCCAGATGATAATTCTTGGTGGTTCCTCAATCATTGGTAAATGTGACATGTGTTAAACATGCTCACATTCATTCAAGGAACGCATAATTTTGCAATTAGGAACCTACCTATCCATGAATCTCAAAAACCACGTGGAGCCTGGTATTTTGCGGTAAAGATGGTCTTGCGGCAAAATCCTTTCATTTCTATGCGAACTTTCATAGCATTTCCATTGAAAATTTTACGGTCAGACCCATTCGGTGGTCGAAAAATTGGTTTATTTCAGCCAATTCCAATACGTTCCTGTCTTTTAGGAGAAATGAGGGAAGTAGGGACAGTTCAAATTCAGGGCTTCAGATTTGATTTAGCAAGAAAAATACATGGAAAGGATTATTTCTGGGAATCAAGGGTATTGCAAGATGTTTCCTCGTAACTATAAAAAGAGGTAGGTAACTTGGTATCCTATAGGTAAATTTCACGACAATCGTTGAAGCGAACCGGAAGAAAGCTCGAAAAATGTTCTTTTTCTCTCCTTCTTTATGGCTAGATTGCAAAAAGTTTAGATAAAATTTGCTCATCAAATCTATTTGTTGATAATTCTTTCGAAAAGCCAGCATTTTTGACCTCTTTCAGTTAAAATATTGGTTTCAAAACTCACTGCTCAAATTTAACATTTATTCAATAAATTAATTTGCCAAAAAGTGGGTATAAGGACATACCTAGTTGATAATGGTTGAAACCCCGATCCTTGAATTTTGTCACATCTTGAGTGTAGGTAAATCTCTGAACTTAAACTCGTAGACACCTCTTTGTAGTCTCAATGGAGTTATTTCATATCGAAATACAATAAATTTGACAAGCATATGTTTTCGCGGGGGTCAATCCAAATTTCAGCTAACAACATTTCCGCAACCATTAATGCAACTATGTCATATTTTTTATTGTTACTATCGGTATGAGTATTATTGGTAAAAACACAGTAGAGTTTTGGCGTAAAAAACAAGAGCTTTCCAACGAGTCGATGACGATTTTGGTTTATTATTTTCTATAATGAACCTTTGGAATCGACCAAAAAAAAGAAATTTTTTTAACCGCCCCTCAAAATTTGATGGTTTACAATTCAAGGTAAAATCCAAAATTTACGTAAAATCCAAAATCGAATAAAAATTTGGCCGCCCAAAACTTTCCTAAGTTAGCATTGGCCGATTTTGATGAAATTTGGTATGTGCGCCACGAAGCTTTTGGTTGATGTAGGTCAGTTCTAAGGGTTGAAAAATAAGGGTAGGAGTTTTGAAAACGCTCTAAGTCAAAACATTTTGATATAAAGGTATTATTTTTCCATAAATTTAAGATAGTATTGAATTTTTAGAATTACTAGAGACCACGCGGAGCCCTGTAGGACAAACCGTTTGCTCCCTACCAGAACTTAAGGGTTGGACTTAAGATAAATCAGAAACACGAGTGAGAATTGCAAAAGAGGCCTAATCTCCGTTCAAATTTAAGCTGCCCGAAATGCGATCGATATTTTTCTTCATGTTGGCTGGTGGTTACAAAGGCAAAGCCGTGTTCTTTGCAGACGAGTGATCTACATCGAAAAAAATAAACCTCTGTGTGATAATTTGCAGTGTTTTTTCAAGGTAAAACAACAAAATTAATATATGATGATGATACTACGTGGGCGAAACGACTCCGGGGGGTCCTTTTGGTTTATTATTTTCAATAATGAACTTGTGGAATCGAGCAAGAAAAAAATTTTAACCCCCCCTTCAAAATTTGTTGGTTTACGTTTCAAGTTACATGGACCGATGTTGATGAAATTTGGTTGAAAATTAAGAGTTGAAATGTTGAAAACGCCCTAGCTCAAAAAATTTCGATAAGGGTTGGACTTACGATAAATCAGAAACACGTGTGTGAATCGCAAAAGAGGCGATTGTAGGTAGGTAGTATCTATTATAATATCTACTATAATAGTAGATAGATGGTGATAATGGCAAAGCAAGTTCTTTGCAGACGAGTGATCTATATAGAAAAGTAATAAACCAGTAATAGACCAGTAATAAACGCTGTAATAATTTGCAGCGTTTTTACATAGAAATGAGAGCCAAATTCGAACCTCGTAAAATACAAAACTAAGTATCAAGGTAGAACTCCTTCTCCTAACTAACAAAGTAGGTACTTATTTATTATGTAAATTGTAATCACACAAATGTGAGTAGGTACCATCTACATAGGTTGAATGCAGGTAGGTACCTACCTACATACCTACTCTGTGGTTGTGGGGTACACTCTGCTACACAGCCTTCCAGAAGTTTTCCTTATACTCACTAGATAGCGAGTTCGTCGTGGGAGGGAATAAAGGTCGCTTTATTACTGTTCCTCTGAGGAGCTAATCACTTTATGTATAAACGATTCTTCCCTGAGTGTTATCCTTCAGTCGGCCCGAAGATATGAATCCCGAATGGTTCGCTAAGTTAAGTGTCGTCCTTGCGCAAATCGTGTTCGGTCTCGTTGGTGAGTAGTAAATCACATTTAATTTTTATCGACTACTAGAATTTATTGATCCCTACACTTGGCTGTTTATAACAGGAATCAAGGAAAATCAATCAACAGGTAGATGAGGCAAGAAAAGTAGGCAGCCGCCACAGCAGAACATCTCAGGTTCAATAATAGTGAGCAAATAGATCGAATTTTAATGTGTGCGCAATCTACTTACCCACATTTAGTTTCGGCCTTTATGAGAACTGAAAACCTACAGGTATTATAATTCGGCCTAACATTATTTTCAAGTTCAAGGATTCTTCAAGGGCAATTCTTCCTGGGGATTCTTCCATTGAGGAGCAAAACACAGGAGTTTGTGAAGAAACTCGATGAATTCCAAACTTATATAAGAACTTGAGGAACTTTCAGAAGAATAATGTTCTTACGTTTTTGTATAGGTAATAAGGGCATTCAACACTATACTTTCCTAAAGGTTTAACTAAACAGCAAGTAAATCAGAAAAACATTTTGTAAATATCTCTCTAAATTAGGTAGGTAGGTAGGTACCTATGTCATTTCTTTCTAGGAAGGGGTGGTAAATTTATAATGTTCCTATGGATAACAACAAAAAAAAAGCCAGTAAAAATTCTAATGGGTAAGTGTATACGAAGTTCAACAAATAACACTATTTACGTCCCTACAACTACCTACCTTGAAGGTAACAATCAACAATAGGCATACACCCCCGATAAGATAGGTACCGAATGCAATTGAATAGTTTATAGCCTATCTGTATCATTTCAACTGGAATTCTAGGAGGAATTAGTTGGTATAATGAGATTTCCAATTAGTAGGTATTCAACATCACCATGAGGAGAGTTTGAATACTGAGTACCTATGTATTGTGTATTTCCTGTGAGAGCATTATTGACAAATAAACTAGTTAAGATTTGCAGCCTATTTTGAGATCAGTAACCATTCATTAAGTAAAAATTCTATAAGGAACAAGGGCTCCAAATCATTCTTTATTTTGGTCTTACCAATCAATCTCCTACAGACCTAATAATAATCTTCTTTATATCCAATCCCTCTCACTAACAAACAAAAAAAAAAAGATTTGTCTATAAATATCCGAAACTGAACCATCATAACATTTTGGAATTTTTTGATTGACGGAGAAGACTGATGTTGCTTTAAAGCTACATTGCCAACTTAAGGGTTAACAGTTAAAAGTGAAAATAATGTTTTTGTTTTCTTTGTAGACTTAGGTGAGAGAGATAAATTAAATTTATCTCAAGACAAATTAAATTTATCTCAAGACAAATTTAAAAAAAAAATTTGTTTTTACGGGTTTCAACGATTCCATACATTGAGAAAATTCATTATGAATTAGTTGCTGATTAAGTATGCGTTTTTTTCACATCTGCTTAGGGATGTCCGATATTTCAAAAGTATCGATACAATATCGTATCGATACATCTAGAAAGTATCAAATAGTATCGATACGATACTTTCAAAAAGTATCGATATTTTGAAGTATCAATACTTTCCGATACTTTCACGAAAATGGGTGAAAATTTCGTTTATTTTTCTCTCCATCAGTGTGTCATCTCTCCATCGCGAGGATAATAATTAATATAGAATGAAAAAAACAACAAATCACTCTTTTTTTATTTAATTTTGTTGGTTTTTGTTTTCGTATTGCACTTGGTTAGGTTAACATTTTGGTGGTCCTTCCTAGATGATGGAGGACAGCAGGTTATCGTAGAGAGCTGGAGGTGGTGGTACATCATCTTTGTTTAATTTGTTGAAGTGGTTGGTCTCCCAACAATCTACGTAGAGGTTCTGTCAAGTAGAAAATAAGAGGTACTGTCAAAATGTGAGAGAAAAGAATGTATCGCCTCCGATACTGGGAAAATGCCAAGTGGGTGTGGCACATAGCTTCCTCGTATCCATAACCCGATTATATAGATGATCCGATTCATAGTAGTTAATCTCAAAACACCAAACTTTAAGTACCTTTCATTATCCTCATAGGGGACCATCTACACGCTAATCTGGTCAATCCTAGAAAATTTCATCAAATTCGGATGAAAAATGTAAATGTTATGGCCGTTACAAGGAAATTCACGTTTGCGCATGCGCAGTGGCTACTGTCATTTCGAAGGTGGTGATTTTCATAGAGGACCATCTAAATACTAATCTGTAACATCCCTGAAAATTTCATTGAAATCGGACGGAAAATGTAGAAGTTATGGCCGTTACAAGGAATTCACGTTAGCGCATGCGCAGCGGCTACTATCAGTCCGGGGGTGATGATTTTTATAGGGGACCATCTACAACCCAATCTGCATAATCCCTCAAAATTTCATCGAAATCAGGTAGGAAATGTGGAAGTAATGGCCGTTACAAGGAAATTCACGTTTGCGCATGCGCAGTAGCTACTATCAGTCGGAAGGTGATGATTTTCATAGGGGACCATTCAAATACTAATCTGTAACATCCCTGAAAATTTCATTGAAATCGGATGGAAAATGTAGAAGTTATGGCCGTTACAAGGAATTCACGTTTGCGCATGCGCAGTCGCTTCTATCAGTCCAAGGATAATGATTTTCATAGGGGACCGTCTACACACCAACCCGCACAATCCCTGAAAATTTCATGGAAATCGGACAATAACTTCGTATAGTTATGCGCGTTACAAGGAATTCATGACAGACAGACAGACAGACAGACAGACAGACAGACAGACAGACGGACAGACAGACAGACACACAGACACGGAAGCAAAATTGTTCAGAAAGGTCTAAAACGCAAAACGCGAGTGAAAATTTTGATTTTGGAGAACTTTTTTTTTTCGTCCTTGAAAAGTGAAAACAAAGCTTCCGCTACCTTGGTAGACTCGGAAGCAAAAAATTACATTTATAGAAAAACTTGGAAGAGGCAATTTATTCAAAGGAAAGAGGATAGCTTCTCCACTTCTCCACCAAAGAAAAGGTACAGATTTATAGATGGTTGACTTGGTGGTTGAAACGATGACTTAGGTTATGCCTACCTACTTGAAAAAATTCTTGCGACATCTTGAATAACTATGGTAAAATACTGAAGCAACTCTGAAAATGAGGCAAACGCCCCAAGCTGAAGGGAAAGTTGTGTTATGAGCTATTAGCAAAACATTAGCAAAAGGATGTATGAACTTCTTACGACCTGTTGTCGTCCGTGGAAAATGAATAGGTACCTACGGATAGGTACAATATCCGTAATTATTCTTATGAAACTATGCTACCTGAATTTTTACTTTCCTCAGCACATCTATAAGGTGAAAATTGAAGTACTTCTTGCTACTTACAGTTTCTTTTAACCCCTTGATTCGGGAGTATTTTATTTTGGTTTATTATTTTCAATAATGAACAATTGGAATCGACCAAGAAAGCTTTTTTACCCTCCCCCCTCTCCCCTAAAAATTTGTTGGTTTACGTTTCAAGGTACGTAGAATCCAAAAATCGAATGAAAATTTGGCCGTTCGTCCGCATTCCGCGGCACTTTCCTTAGTTCCCATGGACCGATTTTGATGAAATTTGGTATGTATAGGCTTAAATCGGGGTCTAGTTGTGCCCCGAAGATTTTGGTTGATGTAGGTCACTTTTAAGGGTTGAATAATAAGGGTTAAAATTTTCAAGTCACCCTAGCTCAAAACATTTTGATATTAAGGAAATGTTTTTTCTATAATTTAAAGTAGTAGTGAATTTTTAGAATCGAATGAGACCAACCAGAGCTCTGTAGGACCAACCGTTTGCTCCCTATGAGAATTTAAATTTTGGTCTTACGAAAAATCAGAAACACGTGTGTGAATCGCAAAAGAGGCCTAATCTCCGTTAAAATTTTAGCTAACCAAAATGAGATTGCCGTTCGCTTCTCGATTTGTGCTCAGGTTTGCGTCCTTAGAGACCAGTATTCAAATTTCCTAATGAAGGCACCCGGAACTCCCTGTTTCTTCGCATTAATTGCGAGTTCTTCTAAATAAACTTGATTGTGAAGGTAACATTGTGGAAATGATGCAGTCGAGTGACCTATTTAAAAAAAAAACTTTATGTAATAATTTGCATCGTTTTAAAGATTTTTTCGTGTCCTGACCTTGTATTACTAATATTACCATAACTAGGTACCTACATTTACTGTGTACATGTACGAATAATAAGGACACCGTTGGAAAGGACTTTAAATTTCCCATCATCTTCCTATTGCTAAACAAAAATATTTTGGGAGGTTAAACAATTTCAATAATGCTCAAAAAATTTCTGATAATTTTCTTAAATTTCACCATAGAATTTTGCCCATAAATTCGATTGTAAAAATGTTTTGATTATACCGATGAAAAGCTGAAGTCCTGAGGAAGTTGTTCTCGTGGGGGTCTCTCAAAAACACTAGGTAATAAAGGCGGGCAAGGTAAACAGGCAAAGAAGAAGTCTGCCAAGTGGGTGTGGCACATAGCTTCCTCGTATCCATAACCCGATTATATAGATGATCCGATGCATAGTAGTTAATCTCAAAACACCAATCTCTAAGTAGGTACCTTTCACTACCCTCATAGGGGACCATCTGCACGCTAATCTGGACAATCCTAGAAAATTTTATCAAATTCGGATGAAAAATGTAAGTGTATGTGTAAGTGTAAGTGTATGTGTGTGATTGGATCAAGAAACGCTGCAAATTATTACACAATGGTTTATTATTTTTCTATATTGATCACTCGTCTGCAAAGCCACCAACCATCCAACATGAAGAAAAACATCGATCGCATTTCGAACAACTAAAATTTGAACGGAGATTAGGCCTCTTTTTCGGTTCACACACGTTATTCTGATTTATCTTAAGTCCAACCCTTAAATTCTCGTAGACAGCGAACGGTTTGTCCTACAGAGTTCCGCGTGGTCTCAAAAAATTTTGAAAATTCTATAGAATATTAAATTGAAGGAAAAACAATACCTTTATATCAAAATTTGTTGAGTTAGGGCGTTTTCAAAATTTCAAAATTCATTTTGGAACTCTTATAATTGACCTACATCAACCAAAATCTTCGGGGCACAACTAGACCCCAAATGGAGCCTACATACCAAATTTCATCAAAATCGGTCAATCGGCAAATATGCCGCTTACGGAGGACGGACGGCCAAATTTTTATTCGATTTTTGGATTCTACGTACCTTGAAACGTAAACCATCAAATTTTGAGGGGGTGTTAAAATTTGTTTTTTCTTGGTCGATTCCAAAGGTTCATTATTGAAAATAATAAACCAAAATGCTAAGCCTTGGACCATCCCTCTATGAATGAATCCCTCTATGATTTTCATAAGGGACCATCTAAACACTACTCAGTAACATCCCTGGAAATTTCTTTGAAATCGGATGGAAAATGTGGAAGTTATGGCTGTTACAAGGAATTCACGTTTGCGCATGCGCAGCGGCTACTAACAGTTTGAAGGTGATGATTTTCATAAGGGACCATCTAAATACTAATCTGTAACATCCCTAAAAATTTCATTGAAATCGGATGAAAATTGTAGAAGTTATGGCCGTTACAAGGAATTTTCGCTTCTATCAGTCCAAGGATGATGATTTTCATAAGGGACCGTCTACACACCAACCCGCACAATCCCTGAAAATTTCACAGAAATCGGACAATAACTTCGTGTAGTTATGCGCGTTACAAGGAATTCATGACAGACACACAGACAGACAGACACGGAACCAAAATTGTCCAGACAGGTCTAAAACGCAAAACGCGCGTGAAAATTTTGATTTTGGAGAACTTTTGGTTCATTGTTTTCAATAATGAACCTTTGGAATCGACCAAGAAAAAAAAAAAAACGTCTGCCAAGTGGGTGTGGCACATAGCTTCCTCGTATCCATAACCCGATTGTATAGATGATCCGATGCATAGTAGTTAATCTCAAAACATCACAACATCAAAACAAGATTATCTGTGACATCCTTGAAAATTTCATTGAAATTGGATGGAAAATGTAGAAGTTATGGCCGTTACAAGGAAATTCACGTTTGCGCATGCGCAGGCTACTATCAGTCCGAAGGTGATGATTCTCATAGGGGACCATCTACAACCTAATCCGCATAATCTCTGAAAATTTCATTGAAATCGGGTAGAAAATGTGGAAGTTATGTCCGTTACAAGGAAATTCACGTTTGCGCATGCGCAGCGGCTACTATCAGTTCGAAGGTGATGATTTTCATAGGGGACCATCTAAATACTAATTTGTAAATTCCCTGAAAATTTCATTAAAATCGGATGGAAAATGTAGAAGTTATGGCCGTTACAAGGAATTCGCGTTTGCGCATGCGCAGTCGCTTCTATCAGTCCGGGGATGATGATTTTCATAGGGGACCATCTACAACCTAATCCGCATAATCCCTGAAAAATTTCATCGAAATCAGGTAGAAAATGTGGAAGTTATGGCCGTTACAAGGAATTCACGTTTGCGCATGCGCAGTGGCTACTATCAGTCCGAAGGTGATGATTTTCATAGGGGACCGTCTACACACCAACCCGCACAATCCCTGAAAATTTCATCGAAATCGGACAATAACTTCGTATAGTTATGCGCGTTACAAGGAAATCATGACAGACACACAGACAGACAGACAGACAGACAGACAGACACACAGACAGACAGACAGACAGACACGGAACCAAAATTGTTCAGAAAGGTCTAAAACGCAAAACGCGAGTGGAAATTTTGATTTTGGAGAACTTTTTTTTTTCGTCCTTGAAAAGTGAAAACAAAGCTTCCGCTACCTTGGTAGACTCGGAAGCAAAATTTTAACACGCCCTCAAAATTTGATGGTTTACGTTTCAAGGTACGTAGAACCCAAAAATCGAATAAAAATGTGGCCGTCCGTCCGCCGTACGCCGTTCGCCGTAAGCGGCACTTTTACCACTTAGCATTGACCGATTTTGATGAAATTTGGTATGTAGGCTTCATTTGGGGTCTAGTTGTGCCCCGAAGATTTTGGTTAATGTAGTTCAGTTCTAATGGTTCCAAAATCAATTTTTAAATTTTGAAAACGCCCTAACTCAAAAAATTTCGACATAAAGGTATTGTTTTTCCTTCAATTTAAGATTCTATAGAATTGTTATAATTTTTTGAGACCACCCGGAGCTCTGTAGGACAAACCGTTCGCTCACTACGGGAATTTAAAGTTTGGACGTACGATAAATCAGAAACACGAGTGTGAATCGCAAAAGAGGCCTAATCTCCGTTCAAATTAAATCTGACCGAAATGCGATCGATGTTTTTCTTCACGTTGGATGGTTTGTGGCTTTGCAGACGAGTGATCTATGTAGAAAAATTAAAAATAACAAACCATTGTGTAATAATTTGCAGCGTTTTTTTTCGTCCTTGAAAAGTGAAAACAAAGCTTTCGCTACCTTGGTAGAATCGGAAGCAAAATTATCAACAATTTTATTTTGAGCTATTTTTTTACGCATCAGATCTTCTCTAAATATTGCTTCCGAGTCTACCAAGGTAGCGGAAGCTTTGTTTTCAAGGATGAAAAAAAAAGTTCTCCAAAATCAAAATTTTCACTCGCGTTTTACGTTTTAGACCTTTCTGAACCATTTTGGTTCCGTTTCGTCTGTCTGTGTGTCTGTCATGAATTCCTTGTAACGGGCATAACTATACGAAGTTATTGTGCGGTTTCTATGAAATTTTCAGGGATTGTGCGGGTTGGGGTGTAGACGGTCCCCTATGAAAGTCATCATCCCCGGACTGATAGGAGCGACTGCGCATGCGCAAACGTGAATTTCCTTGTAACAGCCATAACTTCCACATTTTCCATCCGGTTTTGATGAAATTTTCAGGGATGTTACAGATCAGTATTTAGATGGTCCCCTATGAAGATCATCACCTTCGGACTGATAGTAGCCACTGTGCATGCGCAAACGTAAAATCCTTGTAACAGCCATAACACTTACATTTTTCATCCGAATTTGATGAAATTTTCTAGGATTGTCCAGATTAGCGTGTAGATGGTCCCCTATGAGGGTAGTTTAAGGTACTTAGAGTTCGGTGTTTTGAGATTAACTACTACGTATAGGATCATCTATATAATCGGGTTATGGATACGAGGAAGCTATGTGCCACACCCACTTGGCAGACGTTTTTTGTTTGTCATGGAAAATTTAACTTTATTTTCAATGGTACCCTTATTTTTACATTTACACGTTAAATTTTAATTTTATAAAGCAATTTTAGTGATATAAGGTCGAAACACGAAAAAACTTTAAAATTAAAATACCCATGGAAACAAGGAGTTAAAAAACTGTAAGACGAACCATAGGTACTACCTACCTACTTCACAATCAAGTTTATTTGGAAGACATGAACGCTCCTCACTTAATTCAAATAAGTAGGGAGTTGTGGGTGTCTTCATTGGGAAATATGAATACTGGTTGCTAAGGACGCAAAACTGAGTACAACTCGAAGAAGCGAACAACGATCGCATGTTGGTCAGCTAAAATTTCAACGGAGATTAGGCCTCTTTTTCGGTTCACACACGTTATTCTGATTTATCGTAAGTCCAACCCTTAAGTTCTCGTAGGGAGCGAACCGTTTGTCCTACAGAGCTCCAGGTGGTCTCAATCGATTCTAAAAATTCAGTGCTATTTCAAATTGGTGAAAAAACAATACCTTTATTTCGATCTAGGGTGCTTTTGAAGATTACAACCCTTATTTTCACAACAAGAGCCCAAGTGGAGCCCATATACCAAACTTCATCAAAATCGGACCATGGTAACCAAAAAAAGTGCCGCGTACTGCGGACGGATTTTTTTTCTTTTTAAATTAGATTTTCGGATTCTACTTAATATTATACTTTAAAACGTAAACCTTCAAATTTTGAGGAGGAGTTAAATTTTTTTATTGGTTGATTCCAAAGGTTCATTATTGGAAATAGTACACCTAAGTAAATTGGTTTTAGAAACTAGAAACCGATAGCTACACGATTCTGCGTTTTCACGGTTTTGGCCAAAATTCATTCAACTTGTAATATCAACTAGGAGAAATAGTTTTAACGCCCTTCTTTCCCTCCTGATGGTTTTATAAGTCATGGTTATGACGGTGAGAAACAGAGACGAGTAACCGCAGACGGAAGGAAGATAAAACCCATCCTTTCCGAAAAACATATCGCCAACCCCATTAGGATAAACTAGCTTTCAATTAAGAAATACCCACCCTAACGATCAATTCTACCGATATATCTACCGACAGAATTCCTGTGTCCGTCGCATTTTGAAAAACAACGGTGACATAAAGTTGAAAAAAGGTAGGTAGTAGGGGAGCGTGGGATAAAAATGGACACTCCTAATGGAATTTTGTGAATGTCATACAATCCAATTTGATGAATTGCAGATGTTTTTCCTGAAGAGAGGAACGTTTGAGAATGAATGAAAATACTGTTTAAAAATACTGTAGTTTCACAAAAAAGTTGAACTCTTACAAAATTTTCTCTTTGGTACAATTTTTGACGTACACAGCTCGTACGAAAAATGTTGATTGCGTAATGGGCTGAATTGAAATTAATGCACTTTCCATTGTTATCCTAAAATTTGAGTTTGAGGATAATATATGGGAGTTATGGCCATTTTCACGGTTCAAGATCGAACACAAGATCCAAATTTGAATTTAAAAAAAGTTGGTTTAGAAGGGGGTTTTGGAAAAAGTTTTAAGAGACAAATGTTGTTCCAAATTAGTCGTAGAATCAGTCCCTGAAGTTTGGATGATTCATTATGGGAAACCCAATATTTAAAAAACTCGTGTGTGTATATATTTCTCGAGAGCAGGACCCATCTACCGGGAAGTGGATATTTATAAATGTTTTGAAGTCTGTTATCAAGTTGAGCAGACACCAGTAGGAGATAGGTAGGTATGCCCAGAGTTCCTCATCCCACTATCCGACGATCCCCCTCCTAAACTAACCATGGGAGGAAGCGATGAGGGAGAACAAATAGGTTGGCTCCACAGGAGTGCGTGTTCTTGGTCAATTCCCTACTCGGGTCATAATTATTCCTTGCGATTGGTTGGTACCGACAGTGGCCACCTCTACCAGTTTACCGAGCCCGAGGGAATTCTGTTAAGCACAGGACTCTTCGGGAATTTCCAGTGACCGACGGGTTTTGACCTCACATGTCTCGAGGGAGTTAATCAGAAACGAGTTTTTATGAACAACGAACCCGGACTCTTGGGGACCGGGACTGCCGTTATACCTACTACTGATCACGATTACAAATGATTCGGCCAAGCGGACACCATCAAACGAATTTTCGAGGAGAGATTCTTAGTATTTCTTTAAAAAAACATACTCTATTCCCTCTTTCATACGGGGAGGTTCCGTTATTGAGTAGTAGAACGTTTAATCCCAACCAGAAAGCGATATGGTAATTATTACCTACCCAATTTAACCCAATTCAAATGTTATTGTTCTGAGCACCAGAACATTTCTAGCATCATTAGAACGCTGGAACTGGGCAGTACTAAACAGTCCATGATAAACAATAATTCGACCTTCCCACCATTCGGTCCACACCGGCAGTCCAGACCGTTGGTTTCAGTAGTAAGTTGGAATATCACCTTTGAATTCGAAGTGAAAACCCATTTTATGAAAATACTCATGTTTCAGGGGTCCTGGCACCAAGATAACTCCTTTGTATTCTTTATACCCCTGAGTGACAAAAAGGATAGGTACCTAGTTCATAAAAATTTAAAGGAATACTGATTGAATTCTCTGAATTTCAAGACTCGAGTTCGATCAGTAAGGAGTAAGATTAGTAATATTGAAAAGCGGGTATTTTAGTAATATTCCATTTTCTATGCAAATTTTGATGGCCCGGCGAAGTGACGTTCAAGAAAAGCGAAAATCGGCTGACAATTGAGCACTGGGGCCAACAAACTCAAGATGCATAATACGTTTTTTTAAAAGAAATAACCCACCCGTTCCTCCAATGCAAATCTTGAAATTCCGACAACGTACAGCACAATTGGATCGATGATAGTTCAAGCCAAACGAAAAACGTCTGCCAAGGGGGTGTGACGCATACCATCCTCGTATCCATAACAAGATTGTAAAGTTGATAAACGGTGCACAATGAATAATAAAAACTAACTATAACCTCCTGATCCCTACCCTTCAACTTTCATTATCGAAAGACGATGACATTTTTATAGAGAAACACAATCCTAACCACACAATTCCTGAAAATTCCAACGGAATCAGATGAAAACTGTAGAAGTTTCGATAGGTAGTTACTTAAATTTTTACTGAAACTGGGCCTTGTCCCCACTTATGATACTCGGAGGGAGGGTTCTTTCTCAGGAAGAACTTTTTTAGCAACCGAAAATCTAATTTATCTATGAAGGTACTTGATGTCAAAACAACCTTCATTGTTTACCATGAGCGACAATAGTTTATAGGGTACTACTAATGGAAAAAACCGAGTTCTTTGCAGACGAGTGATTTATTAAACTGGAGACTTGATACACATTACATATAAGTAACCCGCTCCCTTCACCATACCTACTCAACTATTTGGCTTGAGCCAAAAGTAATGGAAGCTCTTATAGGTCTGCAACGTAAAACGCGAGTGGAAATCTTGATTTTGGAGAACATTAAAATTTTTTCAACCTTGAAAAGTGAAAACAAAGCTTCCGCTACCTCGGAAACAGAGGTTCTTCTCATCACCCCGAATTCAGAGTTGGTACCCACTCGTACGATATTGTTCAACAATCGTACATCGTTGTTTTTTCCGATTTTCGCTATAGGTACTATACTACATACTGTATTCGCAGGGTATGTTTTGAAGATGTTAGGAGTCGATATTCATGTTCTACTAGCCTCCCCGAAATCATAGAGTATGCACACGTATATTGTTGTTTTGAAGAAGAAAAAACAAAACATATAGTTGAAATTGAATTCTGGAGAATGTAGATACCTACTAAATTTCATTTAGAACTAGTAACTGTAGTTATAATATTGAATTTAAACTTATTTCAATTTGGACTCGCACGTACAAGCTACTATAATATAGTAGCTTGTACGTGCGAGTCCAAATTGAAATAAGTTTAAATTCAATATTATATTATAAAGCCATAGTATAATAGTATCACCTAGTATATTATACTAGGTGATACTATTATACTATGGCTTTATACTATAGGTACTATGATTTGCTGTTTCGAGATGAAATTTTGTGTATATGAGATAGGACATGGGAACTATACTCGAACAACTCAACACCCGAGGTAAAATGTGGTTGGATTCCAACAGGGACCGACGGACTTAATTACCTGGGATGTTTCAAGGAAACTTCAATTAATGACAGACTATTGAAAGGCGCTACCAAGGAGTTTCGGCGCTCGTTGACACCGGAAATATGTCTGTCCTACTGCAAGACGAAAGGAATGCGGTTCTTCGGCCTCCAATACAGGTGTGTGAAATAATATTGTTTTCAGCTTTCCTCTAAAATAGAGGATACCTTGGACGGTATCGATCACAAAAGACGGGTTGGAGCCTAAATCCTACGAAGTTAGATCTCAAGTTCTGTTGATTGGCGGTTGGATCCACCGATTACCAAGATAAATTAACATGATGTTAAAAAGAGAAGGCTAGCCCAAGGACAACATAGCACAAAATATAATTTTTTGCTAGTTTCAAGCAACAAGAAAACCCTCTACCCTTTCAGATGAATCTCTTTAAAATTGATATAACATCACCTTATTATTAGAAAAACTCAGCAAACATACGAGTTAATACATAAAATAAGTTATTCTATGTACAGTAGGATATATATAATGTTAAGTATTATTATTAGTTTTCATAATTCATGCAGTAATTTGCCACTGGTTTATAACATTATGTTAACAGATGGATAAGGTTGGAGTACCTACTCCTAAAGTACCAACCAAAGCTCATTTGCACTAAACAAGTTATAATTTCACTATCAAATCGTTAGACTTGGCATGAATAATACTTGTTTCCAGCTACGAATGTTTCTGCTCAATAGAGAGACCATCCTTCAAAAAAATAGCTGACGACAACGAATGCAACATGCAATGTGAAGGAAATCCCAGAGAGACATGCGGTGGCGGACTCAGATTGAGCGTCTACGACTCCGGTAAGTTTGGTTTACGAAAATTAGAAATCTCAAGCTTATCTTATCTCTTGTGTATCACATGCCTTCGTATTGGATCATAAGGTCAAGACGGTTCATGATAAAATTTAAACCGTACCTAACTAATAATAAAAGAGGACTGGTAGGCACCTCTAATTTGGGTTGCTGGGGTTGGTTGAACTCTTCGAAGACCATTTCATCCCTTTCCAAGTTGTACTCCCATGTGAAGATCAGTGGTGGTTATTTTGTGAATTCTTGGGGAGCAGATGCAAAATGACCTTCTGGGGAGTTAGGAGAGAACCCCAGTCGATGGGCATAGGCCCTATCGTAATTAGAAACGTTCAATCGAAAATTCCTGTCTGAGCCCCCAATTCAAGGATCTCGTCCAAGGAAGCTGCCCTGATAAATAGACATCTCCTAATGCCGACGTGCGTAGAGCAGCTTTCGGCGATACAGCAACTCTCCTCCCACGACCTTCAGTTTCACAGTTGATTTGAAGAAAAAAGTATTGAAACAAGGAGGAGTCTGGCAAGGTATCGGTGGCCCGTCTGTAGTTACGCATTTCAGAGGAAGGTCCTATACCTAAAAGTAGGGAATACCTAAAAGTAGGAATCGCCCTAAGCATTATAACTATACTGATTTCAGAAAAAAAATATGAGTAGGTACATATCGATACCTCAAAGCGCAAAAACGCTATGTCCATCCATCTTCCATATTTTTTTAATTTCAGGAAACTCAAAATTAATTAAACTATTATTGAGCTTCTTGAAGATTATAGCTTGAAAATTTCTTGAAGAAATTAAAGAGTTTAGTGTAATAAGCCATTATTTTAGGAATTAAGCACTGGTAAAAACTTCGTTTGCGTTTTTCTCAAAACACAATTTTTGGACGTAGCGCCTTTGCGCTTCAAGGTATCGATATACAATAATTGTTCCGATGTAGGTGGGTACAAATAAGTTGATATTTGTAATTCAAAATTGCTGAGACCACTTCTTATTTTACAGAGGAAGATTTTAGCACGGCAAAATATATGGGATGCTACAAGGAACGATCCGTCACTGCTCGATTAATGGCTGGAACTACCAAAGAATTCAGGGGTACCTTGACCAACCAGCAGTGTATTCAGTTTTGTCGGGACAAAGGATTTTCATACGCCGGAACTCAATACAGGTGAGATTTGATCAACAAGTTGAGTCAAAAACAAGGCTAATTGGAGAGATGAGGAAGATTCAAATGGAAGTAAACAGTAAAATATCTATTAGGGAGCGAACCCATTTTGATTTATTATTTTCAATGATGAACCTTTGGAATCGACCAAGAAGAAAAAACATTTAACCCCTCCCCTCAAAATTTGGTGGTTCACGTTTCATGACACGTAGAATCCAAAACTCGAATAAAAATGTTGCCGGCCGTTCGCGGCACTTTACTTAGTTACCATGGACTGATATACAGGGTGTAAGCCTAACTGGTCTGCCATACGGTACAACTAATTTGCAACAAAAAATGTCTCAAAGCGATTTTTTTTAAACCCTTCGTTTTCAAGTTATTTCAACTTTAAATTTTTTTTCGTGATTTTGACCCTATGTCATTAAATTGGTCATAACTCCGTTAATTTGCTGTCTAAATTACGATTTGAGGATACCGTTGGAAAGAGCATTAAATTTCCTATTGGTTGAATGCCTTAACTTTTCTTTGAATCAAGGTTTGAGACATGAAAACGTCCTCTGAAAAGAAAATTTTACGTAATTTTGGAAACCTTGCATTTTTTCAATCTCAAATTGAACTACTAGAACCCATACTTTTTCAAGATGCAAGAAGGGCGAAAACTGCGCCAAAATCTCAGCTTTAAAACGGTATAATCACAACATATTTTACAACCAAATTTAGGAGAGAAATGTGTGTTAGAACGCGGAAAAACGTGCATTTTGGTTTATTATTTTCAATAATGAACCTTTGGAATCGACCAAGAAAAAAAAATTTTTAACACCCCTCAAAATTTGATGGTTTACGTTTCAAGGTACTTAGAATCCAAAAATCGAATAAAAATTTGGCCGTCGTCCGCCGTACGCCGTCCACCGTATGCCGTCCACCGTACGCGGCACTTTTGCCACTTAGCATTGACCGATTTTGATGAAATTTGGTATGTAGGCTCCGTTTGGGCCCCGAAAATTTTGGTTGATGTAGGTCACTTCTAAGGGTTCCAAAATCAATTTGAAATTTTCAAAACGCCCTAAATCAAAAAATTTTGATATAAAGGTATTGTTTTTCCTTCAATTTAAGATTCTATAGAATTTTCAGAGACCACCCGGAGCTCTGTAGGACAAACCGTTCGCTCACTACGAGAATTTAAAGTTTGGACGTACGATAAATCAGAAACACCAGTGTGAATCGCAAAAGAGGCCTAATCTCCGTTCAAATTAAAGCTGACCGAAATGCGATCGATATTTTTCTTCATGTTGGATGGTTGGTGGCTTTGCAGACGAGTGATCTATAAAGAAAAAAAAAAAAATAAACCATTGTGTAATAATTTGCAGCGTTTTTCAACGAAATCAGCGCTCTGGCCTCCTGTTTCCGGAGGCCTCGCAGTCTACTGCGGCGCCGACCCACCCACTGCTATCGTCCGACCCCTCAGATCGACTAGGCGAAGCGCAGATTTCGTTGAACAATGCACGTTTTTCCGCGTTCTAACACACATTTCTCTCCTAAATTCGGTTGTAAAATATGTTTTGATTATACCATTGGAAAGTTTTTACTGTTCTTGCATCTTGATAAAATGTTGATCCTCGTAGTTCAATTTGCGATTAAAAAAAAGCGAGATTGCCAAAATTACGTAAAATTCTCTTTTTAGAGGACGTTTTCATGTCTCAAACCTTAATTTAAAAAAAAAGTTAAGGCAGCCATCCGATAGGAAATTTAATGCTCTTTCCAACGGTATCCTCAAAGCGTAATTTACACAGCAAATTAACGGAGTTATGACCGATTTAATGACATAAGGTCAAAATCACGAAAAAAAAGTTTAAAGTTAACTCGAAAACGAAGGGGTTAAAAAAAATCGCTATGAGACATTTTTTGTTGCAAATTAGTTGTAGAATCGACTGGTACCGCATGGCAGACCAGCTAGGCTTACACCCTGTATATGGGCTTCATTTGGGATCTGGTTTGTCCCGAAGCTTTTGGTTGATGTCAATAACTTCTAAGGGATGAAAATAAGGGCTGACATTTTCAAAACCCTCATCTAAAAAACTTTTGATTTTACGGTATTGTTTTTTCATCAATTTAAAAAATAGTATAGCATTTTTAGAATCGAATGAGACCGCCCAGAGCTCCGTGCGACCATC
The DNA here is from genome assembly GCA_009739505.2 of Apolygus lucorum. Lineage (NCBI taxonomy): Eukaryota > Metazoa > Arthropoda > Insecta > Hemiptera > Miridae > Apolygus > Apolygus lucorum. Next base: position 24,675,890 of record CM019177.2, on the reverse strand, counting down.
CATTCTTTCCCTATGAGGTCTTGAATCCTAAAGGAATGATAAAGTAGAAACACGAGTGAGAATAGCAAATTAATGTAGACAGACAGAAGTAGACTCCGTTCAAAGTACAGGTGATCAAATGCAATCTCTTTTATTTCTTCTTTTCTTTATAAGTAGAGTTTCATGTCATTCAGTTGTGCTTCCCTAGCAATCAAGAACTAAATAACGATGCTTTGCTGGTGCCTAGGTCCTTTCTGTTTACAGATAAACTTGATAGTGAACCTTGCGCGAAAATGAATATGGTTGGTAGATACCGACAATGGCAAAGCTGTGTTCTTCGAAACAGAGTAATTTGTAAAGAAAAATATGATAATAAACTGTTGTGTAATAATTTTTGGCTTTCTAAACTCAAACTCAAAATTATCAAGGAGCTAAAAAGCTTTGAAAATTCCTTTGCTTACCATCAGCCGTACTTTAGCTTGTACTACAGCTACTGTGTTTTAGTAGGTACATGAATACATAATGCAATGCATTAACAAAATGATTTTCCATTCCAATTACTATATGTCCCAAGAATGCCACAATTTATTTACCTAATCTAGATCAAACCAATACCAGGTTACACAAAAGTTAAAAACCATTAGTGAAATCGTATTAACCGTTTTGTTGTTGTTAACTCACAAAACCATCAACATGATCGTAGAAATTTGTTCAAACCATCAACATGATTGTACTGCTCTTTAAAAAAAATCCATAATTTGTACACCAACTGATTCTTTTTTTACGCTGACTAATGTTATTCTATGTAAGGAAAATATTTATACTACCTGCCAAATTTTGCAAGTGTAATATTCATCACAATCATGTCTAATTGTTACGTAACAAAACGAATGCATCATTTAACTTATAACACTTTGTTTGCTGTTGTGTATTGAAGAAATTTCGAAGAATTTGAGAAAAAGAGGGCTCTTTCTAATGTTTTGAAAAGTAAATCTTCGTAACTGTTTTCTTTAAAGATAAATAGGTTATAAGTAAATGTTTAAACTATTATCTATTATTCAACGTACTCGGAAGTATGTGTATGCACCCCCACAATCATAATGGTGCAACACGTGGGGTTCTCGTCGACAATCTAGTCTACCTCTCACATTCGTATGAATTATAAGGCAGCTACCAGATTTCTCATTAAAACGCTTTTTTTCCTTCTTTCAAGCTATGAATGTTTCTGCTCTAACGAACGGCCGCATTTCAAATCCGCAGCCAACGAGAAAGATTGTAATTCCAAGTGTGACGGGAACGCCAATGAATACTGTGGAGGAGGTCTCAAGCTGAGTGTGTTCGATCTGTACGGTAAGAATAAAGACTAATATTGTAAAGACTATTAGATGATTGTTATAAAGATATTATTATAAAGACTATTAGATTAGTATTATAAAGACTATTAGATATATCATGAAAACTTAATCTCACAAGAGGAGTAACTGTATAGTGAGCGTTTCAGGTAGGTATTTGGACAATTTAACCCTTAATATCCTGAGGTATCTTTTTGGAAGTCCAATTTTTACCTGCAATAGTTTATCCACATTAAAAAAAAAAATGATAGCCGTTGGCATCATGATACTCCAACTATTGATTGTGTAAGAAAAAGTAATAATGAAAACATAATAGGTAACTCAAGAAAAAACAAATTAATTAATAATAATAATTCTCACCTTGCATGCTATTAGTAGGGTTTAATCGTTAGAGATGGTTCCACTGTCTAAAGCAGCACAGTGGTAAGAACCTTCTCCACCTTATTCCTTGGTTCTGTACTTTATTAGAAATGATAGACCCCGACATCCCACTGAGGATTTTTCCAAGTTTCCTTCAAAATTGTCTCCTACAAAATTGGGTTTATAGACAGATTCTGCTGACGCAGATAGCGCTAGAATAGCCCTTAGAATGATCATTCTTCAGCTGACTGACTGCTATAATAGGGCTTTTGAGGTTGAAATTGTATAAACAAATCCGAAGAAACAAATATTTTGAACAAGTGGGAAATTAAGGGTTAAAAAGAATCTACATTGAAATACACGAGCTTTATCAGATCGACAGAGGATTCGGAATTTCTGGAGATATACAGGGGAGGCGGAATTTTTCTACACTTTATGCCGCATGTCAAAATCGAATTTCATGAAGTTAAATGAACGAAACAGTGGGAAAAGAAAAACAAGTGGGAAAAACATTGCTTCCTCGTATCTATAACCCGATTGTACAGATGATCCGATGCATAGTAGTTGATCCCAAAACACCGATCTCTACGTACCTAGCACCACCCTCATAGGGAACTCTACACATCAACTGGGAAAATCTCTGAATATTGTTGAAAAATGTAGAAGTTATGGCTGTTACAAGGATTTCACGTTTGCGCATGTGCAGTGGTAACTATCAGTCTGGCGGCAATGATTTTCATAGGGGACCATCTACATGCCAATCCTCACAGTCCCTGAAAATTGCATTGAAATCGGACGAGAATTGTTGAAGTTATGGCTGTGGCAAGTATTTCATGACAGACAGACAGACACGGAACCAAAATTGTTCAGGAAGGTAAAAAACGAAAAACGCGAGTGGAAATTTTGATTTTGGAGAACTTTTTTTTCAACCTTGAAAAGTGAAAACAAAGCTTCAGCTACCTTGGTAGACTCGGAAGCAATAAGTAAAATCTAATTTTGCGAGATTCATATTAGCGTTAGACGAAAATCAGAAAACACATTCTCTCTATGAACCGGGTTCACAGCAAGAAGAGTGAAGTGAATTTTGGTTTATTATTTTCAATACTAAATCATTGGAATCGAGCAGGAAATTTTTTAACCTTCCCCCCCTCAAAATTTGGTGGTGTACGTTTACGTGTAGAATCCGAAAATCGAATTAAAAAATCCGTCCGTTCGCCGTCCGAGGCACTTTTCTTAGTTCTCATGGACCGATTTTGATGAAATTTGGTATATGGGCTCCATTTGGGGTCGAGTTGTGCCCCGACATGCATTGGTACTACTGTCAAATGGCAAAGCTATGTTCTTTACTATGTTCTTTACTGTCAAAATGGCAAAGCTATGTTCTTTACAGAAAATTAATAAACCTTTGTGAAATTGGTAATATGCATCGTTTTTCAACATTATTCTTCTAGGTTTAAAATCCTGATTACATTGGTAACTAGGTAACTATAGATTGTGTAATTACACACATTTGTAATAGGCTCTGAAGGGGTTAAATTAAATCTAATAAAGTATCATGGATCATGGATATGTCTAGCTATTATTTTCCCCATTAAGGGAGAAATTAGATGTAGGTTAATACTGGAAGATGTAGGCAGGCAGAGAAAACAACAAAATTAAATCTAAACATATATATTTTTTTATGACATGGGTCTCTCAGACTAATGATTCTCGCAGTCTAGTTACCGAATTTGTTCATCAGTCTCGCGTTAACACTTTTTCGAGCTGAATAAAAGTTACAAATTTTTTTCACAAACCCCTAGCTAAGACATTATTAATGTCAAAACAAATGTTTAAAACAGTTTCTTCCCACCATTAATAAACACATCATTCCATTTATCTTATTACAAAATTTAACCGCAAAAAAACTGGACTAAATTCTATAATATTAAAAAACGAGGGCTGTCTGTGCGTACGCGAACTTGATCGTTATCCACATCACTTAAGAAAACCACGTTCTTTGGTATATATGCGCTATGATGCTGAAATAAGGTGCCCCCCTTGAATGCCAGAGTACGACGCAAAGAGTAGAATATGGACCATCGGCTGATTGTGCTGAATCCTTTTCTGATAGGCACCTGAAGAGTACGAGTATAAAGCTGTAATGTTACACTTAACAAATCCCATCGAAATAAGGTTTGTCTAGAAGATATTATTATTATATTTGTGATGCAAATTTTTCAAACCATCAATCGATCAATAAAATCCATAAGACATTTTCCTTATCAAACATTGTTGCAGATAAAAGCACGGACCAAGTGTATTCCAACTTTTTGGGATGCTACGAAACATCAAGTTATCAACGAGATTTCCTCCCTAACGACGAAGACTATTTCACGAAGTTACTGACACCCGAGTTCTGCGTTGGGTATTGCTACCACAAAGGGTATCGATATGCTGGAATGGAATCAGGGTGAGTTCCTCATGTCATTTATATAAAACGGTCTTATTTGAAAATTATAATTCAATTGACAATTTGTTGCGTTAGTTGGGGTAAAACCAAGTCATTGAATGCCATTAATTCACTCTAGAAACTTACATTCATTCAACCCTTGTTTGAGGCTATTTGTAACCTATCGGCACTCTATGATACTGAGGTGTGGTCTGAGCAACATTTTTAGTTTTTGGACAGGGAGTTGGGCTTCAAAAGTATCACGATCGTAGCTCCACGTGAACCACGTTACTCGTGGGTCCACCAACTTAAAGACAGCCTTTTGTCATTGGGGAAAGCTGTTGACCATAGAGAACTACCGACTGCCTAGGTACTGCTTATAAGACATCCAGCCGGACCCATGGAACAGCTCACAACTGTGTCTTCTTGATCAGGGAAAACATCCAACCAGATCCATCATGCTTGTTCTTGAATGATGCCAAAGCGTTCCTAAAGTATGTCAGGATTAAATGGACCCGTACCAGCTCGAGCTCTACCAGAAGGACCACACCAAAATCCAGAACTCTTGTTTCAACTCTTTTTCAAAACCACCCTGTCAGCAACAATAAAATCCCTCTTGACTATATTTATTACTGAAAATGATCTGCTCCAATTGCCCAGTGAAAATGAACAGGCTCAGCTCAGCAGACAATATGTACCTATGACATTGAATTTCCTGAGTCAATGCATCATCAATGCATAAAAGGTAGTAAAAATTTAGTGAAAAATTAGTTGTATTGTGTGTGGATTCAATCACTTGACAAAATCGAGAAGGTAACGAGGCTACGTTGGAAATTAGTAACCTGCTATGCAAGGCGGTGGAAAAAATAATTGATAATTACTGAACAATAAAAAGATTAGTTGGTTTCTGGTTCCTACTCGTGACTCGGTTTCCACAAAATGTCATGTTGAAAGTCGGAGACTTATGGTTAGTTGATAAATTGTAGTCCTGAGGCAGATTTCGAAATTGGTAGTCAGCTAGGAAAACGAAAAAAAAAAACATAAATCATTATGGGGAGGGGGGGAGGGGTTTAAGATACAGAGTTGGCAAAAAATCCCTCTTCCCCAGTGACTACTTCATGCGCCGCCCTTGATCACAATCAATTTTTTTTCAGGAATTCGTGCTTCTGCGCAACTGGTATTGATGCAGTTCACAAAGTGAATGACTTACAATGTAACGTTCCTTGTTCAGGAGATAAGAAATTCAAGTGTGGAGGAAAGGGGAAACTCAGCGTCTACCACACTGAAATATCAGGCAATACAAACTACAATATTACTTCCTAATTAATTACTAGTGGTATTGTCTATTTATTATTACTTTATTATCAAGAATCTGAGAATCACCGAAAGGGAACTTGAGGAGGCATCGAAGTAAGGTCAAGTATTTCGCTGATTTTGACCAACGGTATTTTGGACAAACTTTTTATTTTTAAATTCTGTAAGGGCATCGGGTGTAATTACATTTTAATTTTAATGTGTTAAAGCTAATATCCCCAGAAAATTGAAAATACTGAACTCAGAGACCATACAAAAATTGGCGGAAAATTGGCCTAGAAATATTATGATCTGGGTTCTCTCCCGCAGAACTGGGATACCAGGAAGGCGAGTGGTGTCAACTATAGGTACTGTAGGCTTTAATAAATTGGAATAAGTAGGTATTTTATATTTGTATTAATTCCTAGATCAGTCAGAAGAAGGCAGACTGCTTGGATGTTTTGAGGATAGCAGCACACTCCGCACTTTATCAGGATTGGAGACTGTTTTTAAAGAAACAAATACGCCGAGGCTTTGCTTGAATGTATGCCTTCAATTGGGTTTCAAATACGCCGGAGTACAATATGGGTGAGTATAACTTGCTGCTCGTAGAAGGGGACCTAATTTTATCATCAGATAATAGCGGCTTAAAAACCCCATGGTAGTGTCGAAGAATCCACCTTATTAATTAACTCATTATAACACTTATTAACTTATTAATTAACTCAACATAATCTCTCTAATGGACAAATCATTGAGAGAACAACCACTTTATTAAAATTGGCGAGCTGCCCTTAGATCGGGTTGCCTTACGACACAGCATGATAACACTCACAACAATAAGTCATAACAATTAAGATTATAGTAAAATATTTCAAAACAACAATAATAATATTTCAAACAAATTCAAAGTAGTCAATAATGAGAACAAAAGAAAAAAAGTAATTACAAAAATAGATAATTTAATTATGCGTAAACAAGTGTCGGTTAACAATGTGGAGTGTGTCTCTGAGGATTGTCAAGCATAGCTCGGAGAGATCGGCCTTTTTAAAATTAAAATCTTTGAAAAATTTATACAAAAATGGGGAAATGGGGAAGCAGTCCCACGCACTCCAAACCACAGCCCGAAAACCTCCCAGTTATGAAAGTGGTATTTTTCTGGGAAAAATGGGATGGTCGGCAGGTATATCAACCTTTTTTCCTGATTGATAGCGGAGTCCTGGTTGGTATCATTAAATGTTGGTAAACAAATTTTGTTTCCCAACGAAGGGTGGGGTTCAAAATGAGAGCTCTACCCCGACAACGATCAATGGCGACAATATCGGCCCTTCTATTTTGACGGCCACCGTCTTCAGCCAACGCCAAACAATGAACCTCTTCATGGACCTCCCAACCCTTTTGACGAAACAAGTCAGCGACGGCAGTGCGGATCTTATGATGAGCTGAATTACGAAGAGCTTCCGAACGTGGAAAGATTCCGCGGATGTGAGGGATAGTTTCAATTAGATTTTTCTCCCTATAGGAAGGATTCCTGCAGAAGCGGTTTCCCTGACTCCGAAGTTAAACGTCTGCCAAGTGGGTTTGTGGCACATAGCTTCCTCGTATCAATAACCCGATTGTATATATGATCCGATGCATAGAAGTTAATCTCAAAACATCAATCTCAATTAACACCTATCTAATTAATACCTTCCACTACCCTCATAGGGGAGTGCACGCTAATCCGCATAATCCCTGAAAATGTCATCGAAATCAGATAGAAAATGTGGAAGTTATGGCTGTTACAAGGAATTCACGTTTGCGCATGCGCAGCGGCTACTATCAGTCCGGCGGTGATGATTTTCATAGGAGACCATCCACACGCCAACCCGCACAATCCCTGAAAATTTCATCGAAATCGGACGAGAATTGTAGAGGCTGTGGCAAGGATTTCATGACAGACAGATTGACAGACACGGAACCAAAATTGTTCAGAAAGGTCTGAAACTTACAACGCGATTAGAAACTTCGGTATTGGAGAACTTTTTTTTCAACCTTGAAAAGTGAAAACAAAGTTTCCGCTACCTTGGTAAACTCGGAAGCAATAAAAAAAAGAAATCAAATAATTAAATTGAAATGGAGCGTTAAGATTTATTGAAGAGTATATAATAAATAACCACTTTTTTATTAATCATGACGATGCATACAAAATAAAAAGTAGGTACTCTGAAGGGCACTGCAAAGAAAACATTCCTTTAGTCCCTATAGATGACTACAAAGATTGAGCCTTTTTGGAAAACTCTCCTTAGAACTATAACTTTTAAAACAGAAAGCAGAAAAGTTTCCTTTTAGTAGCCCTAGGTTATTTTTATGTGCAACAATGAATTAAATTCTGTTTATTCTTAAAAAACTGCTGCTTAGTAATTTGGTTGGTAGATGCCTATTTTATTAGGCGAGTAACTAAATATAAAAATTAGGTTTGCAACTTAATATTGCTTTGCAGATACGAGTGTTTCTGTGGAAACCGTCCCCCACCACGAGACTTGGAAAAGCCAGAGAGTGAATGCTCAATGAAATGCCCGGGAGATAGATTGAAGATGTGCGGTGGTGGATGGCGCTTACTGATTTTCAACACAGGTACGTGAGGTATCTACGTGTATAATAATGTAATGGAATGAAGTGTAGAGCACCATTACCAAACGAATAATGAATTTTAGTGTTTATATCTAACTGGCTCTTAGTAACTACGATAGTTACAACCAACAACTACAGTAGGTCGTTACAGTAGGCACTTGCATTACCTACCTACTACGTGTGTCTACAGGCGTCTGGAATGAAATATCATCCCAAGAGGATGAAGACAATACCGGGGCCATTTTAAAAACCATTGAAAATTACTGAAAAAACATTGAATTGGTAGTCGTACTTTTACAAAACTTATCGATAAAATAAACCCTAAAAACAGTACAAATAATTATCGTTAGTTTACCTTCAAAAAATGCTAGTAAAAATATGAAAATGAGAGCCTTAGCGTTCCGTTTTCTAACATGTAACAAGTCATGGTAGGAATTTATCGAGTAATTTTTGTTGACTGTGAGTTCCTGAAAGTAGGAGTGATTGAAAGACAATTTAAAGAGAAGGGGAGTGAATTTGTTGTTAGAGAGGGAGACGTTTCACCGGGGGAAAAAAACCTGGAGCTCCTCTCCTAGCTCTATGAAATCACATTCGACTCTCATTTCTGGAGTGATTGGAAGAGCTACTTGGTGTTTGTTTGGTCAATGAATTTGGAGGAGCGATTTAGTTTAGTGGGTGAGTTGTTACATAAAAACGCTGCAAATTATCACACAACGGTTTTTTTAATATTTATTTTTGTAAATATCGCATCATTTGTCTGCGAAAGATCGCATTTGATTCATTTTCCATTTGAGCTAAAATTTCCCTCACTGTGAACGTTCATAAATATTCAATCCACAATCGTGTTTCTGATTCATCATTCGTTCAACCTACGGAGCATTGGAGACCTGCATACAAAGACCCAAAGAGGCTAGTTTAGGCCCGAAGGTCTTGGGGTAGGTGGAAGGAGGGATACGCAATTCTTCTTGAGCTACCTACTAACTAAAGGACACTACTAACGCGTAGGTCTAATAAATTTCACAATTGCTCAATTAACAATAATTGATTGACTGGGTGCTTTTATTCGTTTTTAAAAATTGAACACTATCTTAAATTGAAGAAAAAAGTCAGGAAACATTCACTAATAAGGTACCTAGTTAATTATCCTTTTAAGCGATCGGTTGGTCCCAGAGAACTCTAAGTGTTGTCAAAAATAATTCTTAAAAATGTTGGAAATTTTAAATTTATGAAAAAATATACCTGTACATCGAAACTTTGCAAGCTAGTGTTTTGAAAACACTGGGTGTTTTGAAAAAAGTTTTCTTCCATTTTATACCCCTTAAAATTTACTGGGCTAAATAGTACAAAACTTTTGGGGCACAACTAGACCCAAACGAAGCCGGTATACAAAATTTGGATTGAATTCTACAACATTCCTTGAAACGTGAACCATTTTGAGGGGGATTATAATTTATTTTCTTGTTCGATTCCAATGGTTCATTATTGAAAATAATACACCCAAATTAAATTTTGCCATCACTGTTTCACCACATTATCTTTCTTGTTAGTAAATTGTAAATTCTCGGTAACGAAAAAAAAATTGAACATAATTCATTTTTCATATTAAAAAAGTGAACATAAACTGAATGTTTCAAGATCAAATCACTATTTTACATATTTTTTTCAGGGAGTGGTTCCGGTGCTAAGCCGGCAGTTGTTGTCACCCAACCAGCGACCATATTGACGGCAGCAACACAACGACCATACACTTTAACTACAATTTCTACCACAACCAGAAAACCATCAACTCTGCTGATGAATACTCAAACAGTAAGACCAGTGGCAAATACCAAACCACAGATGGTAAAACCAGTATCGAGTCAAAAACCCCATATAGTTACAGTAAGGCCAACTGCCAGTAACAGCCCAACTACAGGGGGTAGTAAGCCAAGCAAGCTGTCCAACTCTAGGCCCAGTCATACAGTCAGTAGTCAGAAGCCAACGCCCAATCTGACCAATCCTCAAACCAAGCCACCAAAAACTCAAGTAACTGTAAGTGTACAACTTTTAGAGCTGGAATGGGAGTGAACTGAGGTTGGCTCACGCTTTGAAACTGCCAGTATAATAATAATAATAATCATAAATTCGTCATTTACGATCTTTCGGAGCTAGTTATTGCATGATAATTCGCTTGAGAAAAGCACTATTACGTAGATAGGAAAAATGTTTTAAACACTTTAAGCCCAGAAATGAATCTTAAGAATGGTGAAGATCAGAACAATATTTTTGCATGATTTGCATCTGTTTACCTCGGAAGATGAGAACTAAATAAACCACACTGGTTGAGAACTAAAACGTTTGTATTGAACAAAACTAATAATTGATTTGAACAATAGAGTAGGAATTATCAAGAAGACAGTAATAGTAACCCAATAACGAAAACCATTTTGATCGTACAACATGAGTTAATTAGGTGTTTTTAAAACAGAATTTAAACTGGTTTTGAACCGACAATTTATTGTGATGAGAAATTTCGCGCTGACTTTGAAAATAGGTGGGATAAATTCAATAATTGAATTATTAGATATTTCTAATTATATAGAATATTTCTAATTATTAGAAACCCCAAGAAATGAGATTCCCATATTATGTAACACTTGTAATATTACTCCAAAATGTCGTAGTCTACGACTAGCAAAGTCTTTTTCACAATTTCGGATGTTTTAGTTCGTTTAGTGAGAAATTGTTTGGAGTTACGGATTTTAAAACTTAAATTTCCGAGTTTTCTGTTGTTAATTTATACCGGTAAATTTTTCTAAAAAAATCTGAAAAATTAATTTATAATCTCAAACATTATTTTAACCAACATTTTCCATCACCCAACTTTGAATTTCTAAAATTCATCAATTCTTTTCATTTTTAAATTGTCATTATTATCTCACGGGAAATACTAATTTATTGATGGCAAACAAAATAACTAGGTAGTTACCTAAATTATTATGTAGATTGAAAAATGTTTAAATCAAGGTTAGTTCAAAATATTAATGTCTAGTTCAGTCGAAATGTCATACTTTATCCCTGAAGTGTCAAGCTACAGGTTTGTTCTAATTAGCTAAAATAACAATTAATAATTTCTATTACGTAATTAGTGGATGAGGATATCGTATGTTGACTTTCTTGGACAGATAAAGAGCATTATGTTATACAGAAAATTCGGCAGGGACGATGGAGATTGAAAACAAGTCTGGCAAGTGGATGTGGTACATAGATCCTCGTCAACGTAACCACTGTATATATTATTGAAAATATTTGCAAAACATCATATTTTAATTAGGTGGATTCATAGATTAGCAGCGTATTTTAAATAACTTTGATCCTGGTTGGTCACTATCGTGTGTCAGATTTCTTATACGAAATACGTGTGTCAATATACGACCCGGGCATAACAACTCGAAATCGTGGTCCGAATTCTATTAGGTATAATTTTCATGATTGATGCGGAGTAGCCACGTGACGTTCCTCCATAAATTTCGTCAAACAACAATAAAATATTTGATCGAATTTTTGATGAGATTAATAAGTTATTCCAATTGGGGATCTATAGGTAGTTGGGCATTGAATTTCATAGGGGACCATCTACACGACGACCCGCACAATCTCTGAACATTTTATCGAAGTCGGACAATAAATTCGTATAGTTTTGCTCATTACAAGAATTTTATGACAGATACATAGACAGATGGACACAGAACCAAAAATGTTCGTAAGGTCTGCAACGTAAAACGGAAATTTTGATTTTAAAGAACATTTTCTTCAACCTTGAAAAGTGAAAACAATGCTTCCGCTACCTTGGTAGACTCGGAAGCAATATTATTAGGGTTTATATTACCAAACTCATTCATATTGTTGAAGGGGTACAAATATCACAGTATTTTGTAATAATATATCTTAATACGTTCGATTAGAACAGAATTACATTTTTTCTTATTCGAGTTTTTTGACCTTGTATATTATCTAGTCCTATATGTTTTCTCGGTAAGGACAAAATGTATATAATTCTGTCGGGACAAACTAATTTCTGATGAAAAATGCGATTCAATTTTGCATGAAAATTATCACTACAGAAAAATACCAAATCGAGATAGATAAATGACACGAAGCAGTGTTAACGCAAAAAATTGTACATGTGTAAAAATGCTGCAAATTATTACGCATCGGATTATTATTTTTCTGTATAGATCACTAACCAGCAAAGAAAACCGCTTTTCCATACATGCACTACCTACCTAATATATTTTTGCTCAAGGTTCTCTGTCAAGTTTATTTTAACATAAAGTACCTGTTGATTTGATTTTTGGTTGGTTGGGAAGCACAACCGAGTGACTTCAAACTTTATTCGGAGAAAGAAAAACGCTGCAAATTATTACACAAAGGTTAATTATTTTTCCGTGTAGATCACTCGCCTGCAAAGAACACCGATTTACCATCGCCACTACCAACTAACCATATTTTTCCTACACATTCAAAATTACTTACGCTTCACTCTAAGCTCGAAAAATAAGGGGTTGTAGGTGCCTTCATTAGGAAATTTGAATACTTGTTGCTAAGGACGCAAAACAAGTACATCTCAGAGAAACGAACAACGATTGCATTTTGGTCAGCTAAAATTTCAAAGGAGATTAGGCCTCTTTTGCGATTCACACTCGTGTTTCTGAATTATCTAAGTCCATAGGGAGCAAATGGTTGGTCCTACAGAGCTATGAGTGGTCTCATTCGATTCTCAAAATTCAATACCACTTCAAATTGATGAAAAAACAATACCTACGTTTATTTCAAAAGTTTTTCAGCTAGGTAGGGTGTTCTGAAAATTTCAGCGTTTATTTTTCAACCCTTAGAAGTGACTAATATCAACCAAATGCTTCGGGGCACAACTAGACCAAATTTCATCAAAATCGGTCCATAGGAACTAAGGAAAGTGACGCGTACGGCGGACGGACGGCCAAATTTTGGTTTATTATTTTCAATAATGAACCATTGGAATCGGCCAAGAAAAAATTTTAAGAATGAAGAATTAAATAGGTAAATTTTTAACCCCTCCTCAAAATTTGATGTTTTACTTCCAAGGTACGTAAAATCCGAAAATCGAATTTGAAAAAATCCGTCCGTCCGCCATACGCGGCATTTTTCTTAGCAACCATGTACCGATTTGGTCGAAATTTGGTATAATATACCAAAATATACCCATATTATGAGCTCCATCAGGGGTCTAGTTGTGCCGCGAAGCTTTTGGTTGATGCCAGTCACTTCCAACCTTTTAACCCTTAATTTCCCACTTGTTTAAAAAAATTTGTTTTTTTCGGATTTTTTAAATCAAATTTAGATATATTTTGACAAATGAGTATAATATTTGAGCAGATGTTTATTAAAAGGCTCTATTACAGTGTGTCAGCTCAAGAATGATCTTTCCTAGGGCCACACTAGCGCTATCTGCGGCAGCTGAATCTGTCTATAAACCCATTTTTTGGAGAAGAAAAAGAAGAATTGGGAAAATCCTTGGTGGGATGTTGGGGTCTGTTATTTCTTAAAGCACAGAACCAAGGAATGATGTGGAGAAGGTTCAGTTCATGAATGATGGGATTTGTGCTGCCTCAGACAGTGGCGCCATTTCTGATGAGGAAACCGAACCAATAGCCTACAAGGTGGGAAATGAGGCCCTGTTAGTCTGTCAACTCGATAATTATTTAGCTTTTCTTTGAGTTGTTTTAGTTTCACTATTACGTTTTCTTACACAATCAATAAGATGGAGTATCAAGACAGCCAACGGCTATCAGTTTTGGTTAAGAAGTGGATAAACCAATGCAGGTAAAAATTGGACTTCCTAAAAGATACCTCAGGATATTAAGGGTTAAGGGTTGAAATTTTCAAAAGCGCCCTAGCTCGAAAACTCTCGAAATAAAGTTATTGTTTTTTCACCAATTTGAAATACTATTGAATTTTCAGAGACCACGCGGAGGACAAAACAAAATCCGATTGTCTGGTAGGACAATCCGGGGTTTCCTTCGATAAAACAGAATCACGAGTGTGAATCACCAAACATGTCTAATCTCCGTTCAAATTTTATCTTATCAAAATGCGATCGCTGTTCGTTTCTTCGAGTTGTATTCAGTTTTGCTTCCTTACCTACCAGTAATCAAATTTCCTCAATGAAACTACCGATTTCTTCGAATAGAGTGTGAAGCTTTTATTTCTTCCAAATAAACTTGATTGTGAAGGTGAAAAGGTAGCTATGTAGTAGGTACCTATGGTTGGTTGGTTGTATCCTGGAGTACACTGAGAGCAGCGATTTTACAGTAACTTCAACATAATCATATCTTGGTGGTTACGAAGTAAAACCAACAAACCATTCAGAACGGATTCTTTCGGAACGATTTTACTGTTGGAAGGACCTAGTCCGAAGTAGAGACCAGACATCATAACTGGCAAGAAAAAGTAGTATTGGTCCCTCCATCTTCCCAGCTTTCGGTTTCTCAATTATTATGTTGACTTATTGCTAGTATCTATTTTTATAGAAATTAAAAACTGATTTCCATGAACAAATTTTCCATTCAAAAATATCGAGTTTATTGCATTAGCGTCGTCAATGTGGCGTCGAACTTGGGCTTTTTTTAGTAAGGAAATACGGTCAGGTACCTACTACGTAATGGTGGTTTTCGAACTTACCTACTACTTTTGGTTAACAGTAGCTATCAAGCCTACAATTATGAAGAATTATGAGAATGCTGACAAAATAATTCTGCCTAACCAGCTAAAGAAGGTATTTGTAGACTATAACTGACAATAATCTTGTATGGTGGTTTGTATAAATGTAGTTGGAATCGCTAAACAGTAACACAGAGAAGGTGAAGGATTTCTTTAGGCTTTCCCAGCTTCAACATGAGTCAGTATTTCATAAGGAATATTTTTTCTTTAAACTCTCTTATTAGGGAGTGACAATCTTTTCTGAAATAACTTATTGATAAAGACGAAGGTACCAACTAATCTAATTGAACGCTAAATGTTTGCAAAAAATATAGTTTATTTGGAGGTTTTTATATGTTTTAAATAGCTACATTAATTTTCAAGTGCAGATTTTTAACTTGAAAAAGATTGGTTCTGTTTTCAACCCATAACTTAACAGGCAGATATCTATATAACGATGGATCTAGTAAGGTATTGATCATAAATGATCAGGAAAGTTTTGAGAACCTCAAGTGCGTTAAATTTTAACTTGTTCTCAAAACTTTCCTGACGAATGCATTTTGAATAATACGAATTAATTTTTAGACATGGAGACCTCCAACTGAACAAAATCAGGAATCAACGCAGCAAAAACCGTGGGACAACAATAAACCACAAGATCAGTCTCCTTGGGGTAGTAACAAACCACAACAGCAGTCACCTTGGGCTACCACCAAGCCACAGCAGCAGTCACCTTGGGATACCACCAAGCCACAGCAGCAGTCACCTTGGGATACCACCAAGCCACAGCAGCAGTCACCATGGGATAGCACCAAACCACAACAGCAGACACCTTGGGATAACAACAAACCACAACAGCAAACTACAACGGTGACTACGAGGCCACCGCAACAATCAACCTCGCCTGAAAATCCTGCACAACTCACTACCTGGGGTAACTCACAGACCATTCAAGGAGGATTATCCAATCAGAATAATGGACGCCCTCAGCAACAGCCAAACCCAGGCATCATAACTCAGACGCATGGAGTATTCAATTCGCAGCAGTCAGGCTCATACACCCCTGTGAACAATAATCAACCAACGAAGATACCCAATAAACCCACTTGCATCAGATCACTGACTGAAGTTAGAGGGGAGAACGTGTGCAAAGGTCAGACGATATTTTACGATGACTTCTCGGAGAACTCAAATATAGACCAATACAAATGGACTCATGAAGCTATCATGCCGTGGACACCGGTAATCACAGAATAAATTATTACCTAAGTAAATTATGTTCACGGAAGAAGTGTTACTCATCTATGGCTTCCATTATCGCTGTAATTATTACGGAGTAAAAATCTATCCATGGTCTTATATCTATACTTGGGAATTGCAGGATTACGAATTCGTTGTGTACACGAAGAATGATACAACTGCTTTTGTCAAACACAAGAGACTCTACATTAAACCGACGCTATTTGCCGACGATTTTGTGAAAAGAGGCACTTTGGACTTGGAAAGGTAACAGTCATGTACCACATAAAATTTACAGACTTATTTTACAACATTTAATCCAAAATAATCCAAGATTAGATGCTAGCCCAAATTATTTAATAGATTTAAAAAATATATTGTGTTGATCCATTTCGTTCAAAAAGTAATTTGCCCCTTTTTTTCAAAGTTTTCAACTTGAAGGGAAAGACATAAAATAAAATAGGGAAATAAGTTTCCCTCAATAAGGCGAACACGATAAACGTAGGTAAACGATTCTTACAAATTAGCAGTCAAAACTTCCTATTAACAAGGTAATGAATAAATGGTAATACTGGTGATAAATTAATACAATTTCATTCCAGTTGCACCGGGCTGTTGCATAGCGAAGAATGTAGACGACAAGGAGCAACTTTCAACATAATACCACCTGTACAGTCTGCCCGAATCACTACGAAAGAATCATTATCATTCAAATACGGAAGAATTGATATCAGGGCAAAACTTCCAGTCGGAGATTGGATAGTTCCAGGTAACTAAGATAAATTAAATTGTAAACGCCTTTGAAAACTGTTCAAAACAGACTATAAGAGCCCCTTCTTAAATACTCCAAATTGTGGTTCAATCGGAAGGGACTCCCAAAAACATGCAATATAATGGAAGCTGAACAATCTCCCGCACCTGGGTAACGAGTGAGATTGTTTAGCTCTGACTTAATTTAATTTCTGAGCTGAAAATGATGTTTTTTTTTAGGATGCTGAATCCGATTCTGAGGTCAGAAACAACAAATTCCAACCCATGATATTTGCCAATTTTGGAATTAAGTATAAAACTTAATCTGTAAACTTTATCTTCAAAATAGCTGCTATATACCAATCTATTTAACATTGGAAGTACTCGTAAATACTCTTGGAGTAAAGCCTAAGGGTTGTGACACCTGATTCCGGATTAATGGAACGATTCCTTTCGTTCCATCGAATCACGACTCAGGGGTTGCTCCTCAGTCTTATTCCGGACATCGATACTCTAAGTAGGTACCTAGGTAATTACTTAGGTAATATCTATAGATTCTTCTCCTCTCCCCAATACATGGAGAGTAGCCTCATTGCCTATAGGATAATATAATGTACATCTATCTTTTCCGTATCCAACTTGAATCTATTCTTCATCCCTCGTCCTGGTTGGTTGGTTTCCATCGAGGAGTAGGTATTCAAGCTAAGGTATAGTTTCTGAGGGTAGGATTTATCGTCTATCAAATAACAAATAATTCCCGTTAGTTAACTCAATAGACCAGATCCCCCTCAGAACTATACTGTGTCAAGGTCACTCGTTGACAGGTCAAGTTCATTCAATTTCCTTTAAGAAAACGGTAGGTACCTACCGATAGTTTGTTAGTCCACAAATTACAAGTACGTCACATAGGGAATTGATCCTAACGTGAAAATTCTATTTTAGTAAGGAAGCGGTCTCATGAAAGGATTTATTTCAAAGCCATGGTAATGCCATGGCCACGGCCATGGCTGTTTTCATGGCCATGGTTTGTGCCCCATTCTCAGTTGCAGTCGGGCACACTATCCACAAATCTTCGAGAGCAGAATATGAATTATAATTACATACCAGATGCCATCACTATTCTCTATAATATTTTCGTCTTTTTCCACAGAGATATGGTTAGAACCCAAAAGAAAAGATTATGGTTCAGGAGCTTTCGCATCTGGGAGAGTACGGATTGCTATGGCCAGAGGAAACGAAATTTTAGAATACGATGGACGAGATATCGGTAACAGGTACGTACATTGGAATAAACACTTTCTAAAGCGGCGTCCACGTTATGCGGATTGGAAGCCCACCTTGGCGGATCCACAAAAAAATCCTAGAGTAGACGCGCTCGGATCGCCTTTGCAGATCATCCATAATCCGATTTAGAATTTATTATATAGTTAATTTATTAATTTATAGTTGTAAAACACAAAAAATTAAAACAACATATTTTTACAAGAGCTTGTACTTAATTAATAAATAATTTGTAGTTATGAAGAGAAAAAGAGGTCATAATTACAGAGGTCCTAATTAAGTATTCTACAGGAAATTCTACGTTTATTCCAAGCATACCACAGTTTGGGATAATAAAAGGTAACACTTCTAAAAAAAGTAGGTAAACGTGTTTTTCAAGTTTTAGTCGCATTTTTATCCTCAACATCTTAATACGTGATATATTTGGAATCAGCGTGAAATTTCCTACAAGTATACCTCATCAAAGATATCTTATAAAATTTTCAAAAATTAAAAGTTTTATATTGTAAAAACCACAGTTGGTGATACAATCGTCATCATTATTGTGTGGAAAAATGTGAGCCAGGTGTGAGGGGGCTCTCACGACTCCCCTCGTGCTGGCCGGGGCCCAAGTGACCGGCAACGGGCCCCAACCACCATGACGGCCACAGAAAGCTGCCGCCCATTCCGCCGACAAAGCTCAGAAGGATCGCCAAAAGCGAATTCTAGAGACAGAGCGACAGAGTACTTGTTAAAAAATATTTCTCTGCCAGCTTTACCTAACAATTAGAAAACTAATTAAGTTGGAAACTCACCATGCCAAATGTAAAAAGTCAGATGGTGAACATTATTCCGAGTGTTTGCAAGAGAGAGAGAGAGAAAAAAAAAACGTCTGCCAAGTGGGTGTGGCACATAGCTTCCTCGTATCCATAACCCGATTGTATAGATGATCCGATGCATAGTAGTTAATCTCAAAACATCAAAACAAGTTAATCTGTAACATCCCTGAAAATTTCATTGAAATCGGATGGAAAATGTAGAAGTTATGGCCGTTATAAGGAATTCACGTTTGCGCATGCGCAGTGGCTACTATCAGTCCAAAGGTAGTGATTTTCATAGGGGACCATCTAAATACTAATCTGTAACATCCCTGAAAATTTCATTGAAATCGGGTAGAAAATGTAGAAATTATGGACGTTACAAGGAAATTCACGTTTGCGCATGCGCAGTGGCTACTATCAATCCGAAGGTGGTGATTTTCATAGGGGACCATCTAAATACAAATCTGTAATATCCCTGAAAATTTCATTGAAATCGGATGGAAAATGTAGAAGTTATGGCCGTTATAAGGAATTCACGTTTGCGCATGCGCAGTGGCTACTATCAGTCCAAAGGTAGTGATTTTCATAGGGGACCATCTAAATACTAATCTGTAACATCCCTGAAAATTTCATTGAAATCGGGTAGAAAATGTAGAAATTATGGACGTTACAAGGAAATTCACGTTTGCGCATGCGCAGTGGCTACTATCAATCCGAAGGTGGTGATTTTCATAGGGGACCATCTAAATACAAATCTGTAATATCCCTGAAAATTTCATTGAAATCGGATGGAAAATGTAGAAGTTATGGCCGTTATAAGGAATTCACGTTTGCGCATGCGCAGTGGCTACTATCAGTCCAAAGGTAGTGATTATCATAGGGGACCATCTAAATACTAATCTGTAACATCCCTGAAAATTTCATTGAAATCGGGTAGAAAATGTAGAAATTATGGACGTTACAAGGAAATTCACGTTTGCGCATGCGCAGTGGCTACTATCAATCCGAAGGTGGTGATTTTCATAGAGGACCATCTAAATACAAATCTGTAATATCCCTGAAAATTTCATTGAAATCGGATGGAAAATGTAGAAGTTATGGCCGTTACAAGGAATTCACGTTTGCGCATGCGCAGTCGCTTCTATCAGTCCGGCGATGATGAATTTCATAGGGGACCGTCTACACACCAACCCGCACAATCCCTGAAAATTTCATCGAAATCGGACAATAACTTCGTATAGTTATGCGCGTTACAAGGAATTCATGACAGACAGACAGACAGACAGACAGACAGACGGACAGACAGACAGACAGACAGACACACAGACACGGAACCAAAATTGTTCAGAAAGGTCTAAAACGCAAAACGCGAGTGAAAATTTTGATTTTGGAGAATTTTTTTTTTTCGTCCTTGAAAAGTGAAAACAAAGCTTCCGCTACCTTGGTAGACTCGGAAGCAAAATGCCCCTCTTCGGAACAGTGCGAATAATTGAGTAAAATTGACGGCCACAGACACCCCGAGAGCTTACGTTTGTACAGGCGAAGAAAAGGGCAGGAATAGCCTCTGGTTTGGAGCCCTGCGAGATGTGACGTCAGCGAATTTTTGCTTTTGTAGATCAGAAAAACCGGGCCTCCATCTGGATAAAAAGTTCAGTTTCACCTCTTCCGACCAGAGTGTCTAGAAAAAAAGGCAGGAATCAACTCCGTAAAAGGAATCAGCTCTGAAAAGGAATCAACTCTGAAAAAGGCAGGAATCAACTCCGTAAAAGCTCCTGTACAAAACTAACACTTAAAATGACCTCATTTGACCAGAGTGTTTAGATTTGTACTGGATGCCACTGCTTTCGACAACTCTCTCTATATCCAACTTATTAGGAAGCCCTGATGGCAGATTTTTGCTGAAAAGTGCTTTCCAGTTGGCAGATCCAACCCATAGCTCGATCATAATATGAATGATCGTAATAAAGGAAAATGAAGGCTCATGAATAGTTCGTAATAAAGGAAATGACACTGCAGTGGATAGTCGTCGGATAGGTGAAATTGCTCGTTGTCAATATTGTGACCGTCGTTCATCTATAAGAAAGTTCCAGGAGAGAAGAATGTCGATTATTAGTCGCACAAGAAATTGACTGAAGACTCAATAGAACCACTTGAATGGAACCGAAGGTCCTGAGTCTTTTCCAAATTGAGTCTCAGTCTATTTGCCCAATACCATTCTGCTATCAATGCATAGACCACACAAAAAATATTGCTTGAAAGAAAATTCCAAGCTGTATGCGGGTGATCCGCAAAAGCGATTCGCATGTCCACACTGCAAATAATGTAGCACAGTCGGATTGGTGCAGATCGCCTTTGCATATCCTAAAGTTACATCCTCAATCCGCATAGTGTGGACGCAATTTTCAAAACCTGTTATTTAATTACATAAAAATACACTGGCATTCAAATAAGAGTCTATAATATAAATATCCGTATAATGGAATTTTAAAAATGACAACAAAACTTAATTTGTTGAATATAAAGTCTGAAAATACTTCTTTTTATTCAAGGCAACTGGAAGTTGGAATTTTGATGGGAGTCGGAGAAAATATAAGAGCTAGGACAATCATTCGTGACAAAGCCGATGGATGGTGGCGAAATTTCCACAATTATTCGTTGATATGGACACCGGGTAAGTAAATAGTAATTTTCCATGATGAATTTTTTTTTCAGTTAAACTAGTTTATAGATGCATCCTATTATAAGATTTGTTGGAACACAAATAAATATATTTAAAAAATCGTATTTTCCTGTAGAGAACTTGCAATTTCTGGTGGACGGACAGCACCAAGAAAGCCTAGCGTCTCCAGGGCAACCATTGTACCGGCTAGCAGGGTTCGACGAAGAACTAGGGCAGACATGGAACCAAGGTTCCCTCATTGCTCCTTTTGACAAAGAAGTAAGTACAAACGTAATATTTCGAAATAATATGCTTGGCTGAGTGGTCTGGAACCATAAAGCTCTAGTATGGTGATGGAGCACTTATCCAAAGTATTTTTTATTTAGTTCGGTTGGCTAAGAGATTCAATTTAAGAGTCACGAAATTGACATAAGAGTAAAATAACGTTAACTGATCATGTTGTGTGTTAGTGAATCGCTATGTTAATTTTTAATGATTCGATAAACTCACCCACGATTAACTTTAATTTCAGTTCTACGTGACTCTTGGCCTGTCAGTGGGTGGAATGAGGGACTTTCCAGATGAGTGCAGGAGTGCAAATGGTCATGAAAAACCCTGGAGAAATATGGCAGTCAAGGTAAGAAAATATAATCTCACTTCGAGTTTATGAAGGTATTCCTATTTTAATAACAATAAGAGGAAGCAGTAGCCATTTGTCTAGTTGACCGCACCTCCGATCCTGCCCATACCTCAAAATAGGTTACTCACTAGATGGCCAGAGGCATCAAAGGCCTACCCTGGTCCAAAGCAACCGATCAATGGATACCTATCAAAAACAGGTATAGGTAACAGAAAAGTTTATTTTAGGGACTTGAACTTGACCCATTAAATTTTATTCAAATTTCTAAAAATTCACATCGATTTTTTATTTTCTCAAAAACGTTTTGGTTTTATGAAACAAATGTCAAAATCCAGTAAGATTATTCCTGTTTGGGAATTTCAATTAAATAGGTAATAGATCCAATTTCAATAAAATTCAACAAAAAATCTGAAAACAATGAGTTTTGAACATACGTTTTTCATGATTTACAAGAGGTAGATAATATCTACCTCTACATATTATGTAACGCATTCATAGTATTATTATGTATTCACAACAAGAATACAAATAAATCAGAAATAGTTGTTGAATGGGTTGGAACACGTTTTGACGTTTTAGTTGATAAAATAACTACTTTGCAATCTAAATGGAAGGAAACCCCTACAAGATACATAACATGTTACTCACTTTCGAACTAAAATAATTTTCAAAAACAAAAAACACGCGTTTTTCGTAAAATGTCTCAAATGAGACATTTTACGTGTTGACATAAGGGAGTGTGCTCATGGGTCGGAAAAACTGTTTGTTATTTTTACTCTAAACTAAACCTCATTCTGAGAATTTTAACACCAACCGCGACCTTCTAACGTGAGAAGAACTTTTTCTATGATTTTTCAAAGTTTCGAATGTTTATGACGT
The DNA here is from genome assembly GCA_009739505.2 of Apolygus lucorum. Taxonomy (NCBI): domain Eukaryota; kingdom Metazoa; phylum Arthropoda; class Insecta; order Hemiptera; family Miridae; genus Apolygus; species Apolygus lucorum. Next base: position 24,652,897 of record CM019177.2, on the reverse strand, counting down.
CACAGTGGGCTGGGGGGTCCCGCCCAGGCATGAGGGGCGCGTGACGTTATAAACATTCGAAACTTTGAAAAATCATAGAAAAAGTTCTACTCATCCAAAAAGAGAACGGCTGGTGTCAAAACTCTCAGGATGGGGTCTACTTTCGATTAAAATTTTGAAAAAAAATCAGGCGCACCCCCCCATTAATATATTATTGATATATATATTGAGTGATGATAAACATTGATATATGATTGACATATACCTCTTGGGACAGGATGATTATGATTATACCTTTTAGGAAGAAAGGAAATTTGAATTATCCACAATTAATCCACTAATTATCCATTATTGGAATTTGTTATGAGGAACTGAACACTACAATTCGCCACCTACCTATAGTCTGTGGAAAATGTTAGAAGGTAGGTTAGGTATATTGATACCTTAAAGCACAAAAGCGCTATGTCCATTCATCTTCCAAATTTTTTATTTTTTTTTTTAATTTCAGAAAAACTAAAATTCAACAAAACTATTATTGACCTTCTTGACGATTATAGCTAGAAAATCTATTGAAGAGTTAAAGAGTTTAGTGTAGTCAGCCATTATTTTAGGAATTGTGCACTGGAGAAAACTTATTTTGCGTTTTTCTGAAAACTCCGTTTTTGGACATAGCTCCTTTGTGCTTTAAGGTATCGATATGGTTTGATAGGTACCTACCCATTTTGTCGAAAAACATCACTCATTTCGACTGTGGGTGAGGGTCATACCTTTTGGTGAACTGAATATTCTGGTCCTGATTCCAAATCGAAACATAGCATTAAATGCTATCTAGTAAGTAATGGAAGCTATGGAAGCTTGCACGCCATGGCGGTCATAGTGAAAAAGCTAGAAGAAAAATTCCATGATCATAAAATGATTTCCCCACTTCAAAAGTCACTTATTATTTGAGTGATATAATTTGCGGAAAGATGTACAGGCAACATTGAAAATAATCAATTTATTATTTCAGGCAATGGCAAGTTTTTGGGAGGACAGGCGGATTTGGCAAAAAACGTGGACTGAAGAAAACTCAGCTTTGCAAATAGAATACGTTATGGTTACAGCTCTTTGAGTTCTCTACGAATTTTGAACAAATAATGAACAAATTGAAAAAAGATGAAGCCAAAGATGTGGATTCGAAATTTCACATCACAGACAATTTCAACAGAGCGAGAAGCGGAACAAAGAGATGGAGCCAGAAAAATTGTATTCCTACCTTTTCGTCATTTTGTCAAACTCAAGTAGTAGCGCAGCTTTTCATGTTTCACTAAAACTAGTATTACGTTTCGTACAAGATTACAACGAATTTTTAATTAGCACTAAGTACTTAATATGTAATTAATTAAATTATTTCTGTTATTAAAATGATAATTTACAACAGGTGGAAATTAATCTTAACCTATTTATGTTGTGGATTAGGAATTTACATGCAGGCAAAAACATGAATAAAGAATTAGGCACATACTTTTTGCTTCCGAGTCTACCAAGGTAGCGGAAGCTTTGTTTTCACTTTTCAAGGTCGAAAAAAAAAAGTTCTCCAAAATCAAAATTTTCACTCGCGTTTTGCGTTTTAGACCTTTCTGAACAATTTTGGTTCAGTGTCTGTGTGTCTGTGTGTCTGTCTGTCTGTCTGTCTGTCTGTCTGTGTCTGTCATGAATTCCTTGTAACGCGCATAACTATACGAAGTTATTGTCCGATTTCAATGAAATTTTCAGGGATTGTGCGGGTTGGTGTGTAGACGGTCCCCTATGAAAATCATCATCCCCGGACTGATAGAAGCGACTGCGCATGCGCAAACGTGAATGCCTTGTAGCGGCCATAACTTCTACATTTTCCATCCGATTTCAATGAAATTTTCAGGGATTGTGCGGGTTGGTGTGTAGACGGTCCCCTATGAAAATCATCACATTCGGACTGATAGTAGCTACTGCGCATGCGCAAACGTGAATTTCCTTGGGATGTTTGGGTTGTTGGGATAGGGTAATAGAGGGTGTTTTTATCTCTTCGGAGCCCTTCTTATCCCTACCCAAGTCATGGTCATGCGTCCCCGTCGCACAACCCGGGCCCCCTGGGATGGACAGAGGTGGTCCCATTAGGTTTCCCTGGTGGTGGCCCCTCTTGAATTTCCAGGGGTGGCTGAATGACCCTCTGGCGATTAGGGAGGGGACCCCTGTCAATGGGTTCCCTGACCCTTCACCACTAGCGCTCCCCCGTTATGGAAAACAATATAAGACAGCCTCATAACCCCCGCCAGCCCATTGGCTCGCGGGATATTAGGGGAGGCGCTCAGAGGCGCCCCAGGCAGGGGCGTCGGCCATCCTCTCCCTCCTCCTCTTCCTCATCATCCCTTCCCTCTTCCTCTTCCACAGCCTCTTTAGACCACCAGTGTGCCCATTGTGAGCGGGCATTCACCTCCAGGTCTGGCCTTGGTGTCCACGTCAGACGGAAGCATCCTGTTGCTGCAAATGATGAAATTAATATTGAACGAGTACAGCCTAGGTATGCTTCCGAGGATTTGCGTAGGATGGCGGCAGATGAGGTGGTGGCTGTGCGCAATGGGGTACGTAATATAAATGTTTATTTAAGCGAACGTTTTCCCACGCGCACAGTCATTGCCATCAAGAACCTCCGCCTGAAGCCCCACTATAAGCAGCTTGTCCAGGAAGCTATCCTGGCAAATAGCGGTGGGGCTTCTCCCGCATCTCCTATTGCTGGCGTGGACCAGCAGTCTGCCATTCAGTATCCCTCCCCCGGGACCTCCGGTCTTCTTGCCGATTTGAAGACCGAAGTCTTGAGGCTCGGGGGGCAGGTAGGTCGTATTGAAGGCTATGAAAGTACCTACCTGCAGGATCTGGCGAGGCGGGCTGCTGAAGGGCTGGACAACCTGGAGGACGAGGTTGCAGCCTATCTAAGGAGAATCTTCCCGCGGGTTGGGGATGCGACCGTGACGCGGCACCAGGGGAGACCTCCTCCCAGAGTGGTGTTGCGTGGAGGTCGCAGAGCAGCTAAGCAAGCAAGACGGCGGGAGTACCACCGGGTTCAGAGTTTGTGGAGGAAGCATCCGGCACGTGTAGCTGCGGAGGTACTGGAGGAGCCTGGGGAAGATCAAGTTCAGCCCCCTCTTCAGGAGTTTGTGGATTTCTGGGAGCCACTTTTGAGTGCTCCCAGCCACAACCCTGGGGAGCGAGTGGTTCCCCCAGTCTCCACCAGGGATTCCTTACGCAGCATCTTGTCTTTGCCGGTGCTACTTGACGAGGCACACAAGTGCCGTGTCAAGAACTCCACATCCGCTGGACCGGATGGTGTTTCTGCCCGTCGCTGGAATAAAGCACCAAATACGATTAAGCTGCTCATCCTCAACCTGCTCATGCTTGCGGGAAGACCCCCGAAAGCGTTAACCCGTACCCGAACTGTGTTTATCCCCAAGAAAGGGGGAAGTGGGCCTGGAGGCTATCGACCGATCTCAGTGTCCTCGGTAGTCTTCCGCCACTTCCAAAAAGTACTGGCATCTCGCCTCCAGGTGGCTGGTGTCATTGGTGACGTCCAGAGAGCGTTTCGGCCAGCAGATGGCACAGCGGAGAACCTTACAGTTCTCCAAACTGTCATCTCGCTGGCCCGTATTAAACGCCGGCAACTCCACCTCGCCGCTCTGGACGTCGCTAAGGCCTTTGACACAGTCAGTCACCTTGCCCTGATCGATTGCCTTCGTGGTGTCGGGGCCCCATCTCGATTAATCGAGTATGTGGCCTGTCTGTACCATGAAGGCGTGACGGTCCTCGAGGCAGGGGGCGAGGTATCAAGGGATATACGGATCGGGCGTGGGGTACGCCAGGGGGATCCCCTATCCCCACTCCTCTTCAACCTGGTCGTGGATACGGCCTTGGGTAAGCTGCCCACTGAAGTAGGGTTTGATCTCGCCCCTGGGGTGCGAGTAGGAGCATTGGCTTTTGCCGATGATGTTATTCTACTCGCAGAAACCCGTGAGGGCTTGCAGATCGCCCTCAATGCATTTGCTAAGCAGCTAGCCAGGTGTGGACTCATGGTTAACCCCGATAAGTGTGGGTCGGTCTCCTTGGTCCCGTCGGGTCGCCAGCATAAGGTGAAAGTTGTGGATGGGGGTTTTGTCATAGGACAATCCCCCATTCCATCTCGATCCGTGCTGGAGGTTTGGCGGTACCTTGGAGTCGACTTCATGGGGGTGGCCACCATTACTACCAGCCGTGTGGACCTTGGTAGAGCGCTAGCTCGCGTTACCAAGGCTCCATTGAAGCCACAGCAGAAGCTGCGCCTCCTCCGCACGTACTTACTGCCAAAGCTGACCTATGGGTTAAGGTGTAAATTCCTAGACGCGACTCACGACTGCGACTGCGACTCGCGATTGGCCGCGTCCCACTCCTTCAATGCATTCTTATGGAACAACATTCCTAGGCGCGTTTCCCGACCGCACGGCTCAATGCGGCTGACGGCTGATGAGCACGTCTGCGACTCGACTGGTAGGGTGAGCAGTCCAGCCGCACGCCGTCTGCGACTGAAGTATGCAAACCCGCTCGTCTCGCAAACCAAAAAATGTGAAGCACAGAAAGCGTTGGAAAATTTTTTTTTTTAAATTTTACATTTATTTTATTTTTCAAAAGGTGAGCAATACATATTTACAATGTTACGACCCCCTATAAGAAAATCTTGTGCTGGGGGTCGGAGTGTAATCTTCTAGTAATAATTAAGTATAATAATAACGTTACAATAGAAATCAATTGGCTAAAGAATAAAGAACAAAAAATACATAGGTACCGTGCCTACTGCTACATACAATATCAGAATAACCAAAAAATATCAAATGATATGGTGACACCTAATTAAGATTAAAGGAGAGAAATGAAATATTCTTTCAGTTTGTTTTTAAAAACAGTTGAGGATTCCTGTTTCCCGGTCAAATAGTTTGGAAGAGAGTTGAACCGAGAAACACCACAAAAAGAATATAATCTCTGTCCCATAGCTGTTTTCATTCTCGGCGTAAGCAGGGTAATTTTGTCCGAAGCTCTTGTAGTATTAATATTTCTTTGTATTCTTCTAAGACAATACTCCTTGTAAGTGAAAATCAAAGTAATTTTTTCTGCAATCTTCCTCAAGTCGAGCACTGCGAACTCCTTGAAGATTAATGAAGAGGGGGATCTCACCGGCTTCTTAAGTAAAATCTTAATTAGACACTTTTGGGTTAGCGCTAGGGGATTCAATTTTGTCGATCAATGACCCCATGGCAATTTTTGACAATCGTCAAGAATAATTCATCTTCCTCCTCTTCTTCCAACAGGAGAGCGAGCACTACCTTCTTCACGGAAATCTTGAGCCAGACTGACACAGTGGCCAGCCGTACCTAGGAATGTTACAGGTTTGCGGCTTGCGACTGCGTCTGTCGACCAAAAATCGTGAGCCGCAGTCGCAGTCGTGAGTCGCGTCTAGGAATTTACACCTTTAGTATTTGGCAGGCTTACGGCGGGGAGGCTGCAAGAATTAGATCGAGAAATCCGCTCTGCTGTGCGCTCTTGGCTGAGGTTCCCACCTGGTGTCCCAAGTGCCTATTTCCACGCATCGGTCAAATCCGGTGGGCTTGGTATTGTGTCTCTCTCGGCATGTATCCCTTCCCTGCGCCGCCAGCGCCTGCTAGCCCTTCAAGGGTCGAGCTGGGAGGTCGCCCGTGCGGCTGCTGATCTTGATTTTGTCAGGCAGCAGTTAGCATGGTGCGACCGAGCAACACCATCTGCTCCAAAACCCAGTTCGTCTGCTGAGTTTGCTGCTGCCCTGCATGAGTCAGTAGATGGTAAAGAACTCCGACAGTGCTCCGAAAGCCTTGTCTCATCCCAATGGGTAGATTGGGCTTCGGAGGGCATTGGGGCCCGTGACTACCGACACTATCACGCCGTCCGCATGGCAACTCTGCCAACTGCGGTACGGTGTTCGAGAGGTAGTCGCGGGACAACCCTACCCCTTTGCCGTGCCTGTCGGAGTGGAAATGAACATCTTTATCATGTAGTGCAGCAGTGTCCTCGGACTCATGGGGGCCGCATTCTACGTCATGATGCGGTCGCCAAGCAGATAGCAGGTGCTTTGTCATCTAGCGGCTGGGATGTTGAGAGGGAGAGATTGTATCACATGCCAAGTGACCAGGGTAAGAAGCCCGACATCGTTGCCGTCAAGCCCGACCAGTCTTGCATTATCCTGGATGTCCAAGTTGTCAATGGCAGCTTGGACATGGAGCAGACTTGGCGGGCTAAGATAAGAAAGTATGACAGAGATGATTTACGGCAAGCGGTGTCGGAGCTAAAAGGAGTGGCACCCAACAACATCAGGGTGATGGCTGCAACTTTGTCATGGCGCGGGGTGTGGTGCGGGAAAAGTGCCACGGAGTTGCCCGAGTTGGGCATCTCAGTAGGCGTACTCCGTGGTATCACCACCCGTGTCCTGCTCGGCTCGTATCTGAACTGGTGGTCGTTTTATAGAGGCACTTCCCTTCATCCCTCTCTCCCACCCCCACCTTCCTCATCTTCCCTCATCCCTAGGGCCGGCGTCGGGTGAGTCCTGGGCGTCCTCCCCATTATTTTTGATTTATTTATTTATTTTCATTCATGGCGTGCCCCCTCCGTCATAAAAGACAATTTGTCTTTGAGGGGAGGTTGAAAAAAAAAAAAAAAAAAAAAAAAAAAAAAAAAAAAAAAAAAAAAAAAAAAAAAAATAACGGCCATAACTTCCACTTTTTCTACCCGATTTCGATGAAATTTTCAGGGATTATGCGTATTAGGTTGTAGACGGTCCCCTATGAAAATCATCACCTTCGGACTGATAGTAGCCACTGCGCATGCGCAAACGTGAATTTCCTTGTAACGTCCATAATTTCTACATTTTCCATCCGATTTCAATGAAATTTTCAGGGATGTTACAGATTAGTATTTAGATGGTCCCCTATGAAAATCACCACCTTCGGACAGATAGTAGCCACTGCGCATGCGCAAACGTGAATTCCTTGTAACGGCCATAACTTCTACATTTTCCATCCGATTTCAATGAAATTTTCAGGGATGTTACAAATTAAGTTGTTTTGATGTTTTGAGATTAATTACTATGCATCGGATCATCTATACAATCGGGTTACGGATACGAGGAAGCTATGTGCCACACCCACTTGGCAGACGTTTTTTTCTCTCTAAGAATTAGGCACATACTCTTTCTCTCTTTTTTTGTCCATAAACTTATTACACTCACGACTCAACAGTTTATATTCGCGTAAAGGACCGTTTCAAATCAGAGCGTCCCATATTATGAAGTTTACAGCAGAGGATTTTGTTCAATATACAGGGTGTAAGCCTAACTGGTCTGCCATACGGTACCAGTCGATTCTACAACTAATTTGCAACAAAAAATGTCCCTTAGCAATTTTGTTTAAAACCCTTCGTTTTCGAGTTATTTTAACTTTAAACTTTTTTTTCGTGATTTTGACCTTATGTCATTAAATTGGTCATAACTCCGCTAATTAGCTGTGTAAATTACATTTTGAGGATACTGTTGGAAAGGGAATTAAATTTCCTATCGGATAGATGCCTTACCTTTTTTTTGAGTCAAGGTTTGAGACATGCAAACGTCCTCTAAAAAGAGAATTTTACGTAATTTTGGAAACCTTGCATTTTTTCAATCGCAAATTGAACTACGAGGATCAACATTTTTTCAAGATGCAAGAACAGTGAAAACTGCGCCAGAATCTCAGGTTTCCAATGGTATAATCAAAACATATTTTACAACCGAATTTAGAGGAGAATTTTGTGTTTGAACGCGGAAAAACGTGCATTTGTTCAATGAAATCGGCGCTCTGCCTAGTCGATCTGAGGGGTAGGACTATGAGAGTGGGTGGGTCGGCGCCGCAATAGACCGCGAGGCCTCCGGATACAGGAGGCCAGAGCGCTGATTTCGTTGAAAAAATGCACGTTTTTCCGCGTTCAAACACGAATTTCTCCCCTAAATTCGGTTGTAGAATATGTTTTGATTATACCATTGGAAAGCTGAGATTCTGGCGCAGTTTTCACTGTTCTTGCATCTTGAAAAAGTATGGGTTCTCGTAGTTCGATTTGAGATTGAAAAAATGCGAAGTTTCCAAAATTACGAAAAATTCTCTTTTTAGAGGACTTTTTCATGTCTCAAACCTTGACTCAAAAAAAGGCATCTATCCGATGGGAAATTTAATGTTCTTTCCAACGGTATCCTCAAATTGTAATTCGCACAGCTAATTAACGGAGTTATGACCGATTTAATGACATAAGGTCAAAATCACGAAAAAAAAAGTTTAAAGTTAAAATAACTCGAAAACGAAGGGTTTAAAAAAATTGCTAAGGGACATTTTTCGTTGCAAATTAGTTGCAGAATCGACTGGTACCGTATGGCAGACCAGTTAGGCTTACACCCTGTATATTTCTCAAGCACAGAACATCAGTAGGACTAATAAGAGAGGGATCATCAGAGGGCTTTAATTTATTAGTTTACAAAAAACGTATGAGACAAGCGTCTCCATTAGCGACGTTCAGGATAAATAGAAACTGTTAGAGAAATTAATGGTAGTAGATAAAAGCCTTACTTAGTCACCCATCCTTTGATTAACATTTAGTGAACAAACACAATGGTGAAAAAAAACCTTTATTTCGAGTGTTTTCAAGCTAGGGCACTCTTGAAAATTTCAACCCTTACTTGTCACCTTTAGAAGTGACTGACATCAACCAAAAGCTTCGCGGCACAACTAGACCCCTAATGGAGCCCATATACCAAATTTCAACCAAATCGTCCATGATTGCTAAGATAAGTAGGTACCGCGTACGGCGGACTGATGGCAAAATTTGTGTTAGATTTTCGGATTCTACATAGTAGTACCTTGAAACGTAAACAAACAAATTTTGAGTGAGGGTTAATTTTTTTTCTTTCTTGGTCGATTCCAAAGGTCCATTATTGAAAATAATAAACCAATATAATGCTGTCGCTTCCTTGGTAGACTCAGAAGCAAAAAAAAAAAAAACCCCGGAATATCAACTGGCTTTCTTAAATTTTTGATGAGAATTTTCAAAGATCGTATGGGTGTGAGCGTAGAAGTTCACTTGGGAAAGTTATTCCAGTCGGATCAATAGCAGTTACTGAACAATTATAATGTAAAACGATACGCTAATAGGTACAGCCCTTCTGATGGTCACCAGTTGTTTCCCTAAGGATTATAAACAAATCTGTTTTTAGCTTCCAAAAATTAATAATGTTAATTAAATTATATAATAAATTTAATTAATTGTTAATTAACCGATTAAGTTAATGTTAAGAATCAGAAAACAATTCTAGGACGTCTATTATAAATCAGTTGAGAAAAATATCAACATGATCGTGAAATTTCTGTTCGTCATAGAAATACAATTTAGTTGCCTCCCAATAATGAAGCTAGTTGTCAGGCTTTTTAGGACGTCCCACAGTAAGACTTGGGCGTCCTTATGCGATCGATCTGGGGTGAAGGAGGACAACACTCAACAGAAAAAAAAAATAACCACACAGTAATCCGTTTTAGACCATTCTGAATCCAAATCCGCGAAAAAAACCATTGGTGTATGTCTGTGTGTGTGTGTGTATGTGTGTGTGTGTGTGTAACAAAATCTTGTGTACTCTGCACAGGCCTTAGTTCTCAACCGATTTTCCTGGTTCTTTTTTTGTTCGACGCGGAAAACTATCTAGTTGTGCACTACGTCGCCGGAATTTCGAATTTTGTCTTTTAAGGAGGGAAAGAGGGGGGTTAATGCTCAAAAAACGTGTGTTTTTGGGCATAATCTTGTGTATTCTGCCCAGGCCTTAGTTCTCAACCGATTTTCGTGGTTCTTTTTTTCTTCGATGCGGAAAACTATCTTGTTGTGCACTACGGCGCCGGAATTTCGAATTTCGCCTTTTAAGGGGGGGAGAGGGGGGTTAATGCTTAAAAAACGTACGTTTGCGGGCATAATCTTATAAACTCTGCCCAGGCCTCAATTTCCAACCGATTTGTGTGTTTCTTTTTTTGTTTGACTAAAATAACTTCCGAGTTGTACATGATTTCACCAGAGTACCAAAATTTGCCAGAGGAGGGGATGGGTGGGGGGATAATATCCACAAAATATCCAATTTTTCAATATTTCGGTTCCTTTACTGCTTACTAATTGTATCCAAGCTTTGAAATTGAGGAAAAATTCTCATTATACCTTAGGATTTGCATGAATTACTTTCTGTACCACCATGGAAATGAAAGTGGTGCCACCATGGTGCCAGGGCACCATAAACCTCATATTTCTTGGTTTTTTTTTGTTTTTTGGTACGGATGTGACATTTGACGGACTGCCTACTAAACCTAATGGATGAAAGTTCAATGTTACGACGTATTTCCGCTTTGGTGCCAGACTGGCACCATTGGTGGTGGTGGTGGGGGGCGGGGGTGTGAACTCGAATTCGCATGTTGGGTGTCGTAGATCATGGATTTTAAAATGCTCTTCAGATTCGAGGCTATCATACCGCTAGAAGTGTTATGGTTTATAATGGTGGGGGGGGGGGGTGTCACTATTTCTTCCCTAAAGTAATAAATAAATTACATCGAGAGAAACAGTCTTATCGCTTAACAACTGGTTAAACTGATCCAATACTTATCCAATGGGACGTCCCCTGGAATGCATGCATTACTAAACAATATGTTTTTTTAGATTCTTTTCGATAATTTACAATTTTACTAAATTCTTTTTTTCTACAAATTCCTTTATTTCTGAAACGAAAATAAGAAAAAACAAGCATACGAGTCTGCAACAAATTGGGACATTATATGTCTTTTATGTATTTATCCATACATTTAGGGCTTTCCAAATGGTGAACGATTTTTCTACGAAAACAAATGACGAAGATTAAGTTCCGTAGCAACAACTTGGTTGTAAGAGGAAATCATTTAAAAAGTAACTGTAACGCTTTTTCGTGACCGATTTTGTGATGAATTTTGTGACGCTTTTGACATTTTATGTCTTTACTGTGGCATATGAACGAAAAAGCGTCACAAAATTGGTCACAAAAACGGTCACTAAAAAGCGTTACGGTTAGTTTAAAAAAAAATTATTTCCGTTTTTTCGTTTATGTGCCAAGTAAAGACATAAAATGTTAATAGTCTGTCAATAGGGTATGCGCATCGGACGGAAAAACTGTTTATTGTTATTTTTAATCTAAACCAGACCTCATTCTGAGAATTTTGACACCAACCGCGACCTTCTAGCGTGAGAAGATCTTTTTCTATGATTTTTCAAAGTTTCGAACGTTTATGACGTCACAGTGGGCTGGGGGGTCCCGCCCAGGCGGGAGGGGCGCGTGAGTTCAGAATAATTCGAAACTTAGAGAAATCATAGAAAAAGATCTTCTCATCCAAAAAGAGAACGGCGTGTGTCAAAATTCTCAGGATGAGGTTTACTTTCGATTAAAAAATCTTTAAAAAAAAAAACATCATGCGCACACCACATTTGGATAGGCAGTGTTCAGTATAAGTTTTTCAGAAAGATTACCAGGGAGAGGAATATGTTGATTCGAACGTTATCGAGTTGATCAGAGCTCTAATTGGTAGGCAACTTCGGCATTTCCCGAAAATCCCATTCAATCATTTTACACTAAACTTTTGACTGGGATGGACGTACGAGCCGGTAGCGTCCAATCAAAATCTGACGGCAATTTTGATCTTGAAGCTTAGCAAACCAACAGGAATGAAGTGGAAACTCTTTAGACATGTGCAGTATTCGTGGGATTTGTTAACTGGGATTTTAAAAACCAAGATGAAATTACTAGTCCATAACACCTGTCATTGTTCTAAATTTACGATGTGATTTTATTGACTAAGATAGGTAACTATCGCCGAACGTTTTAGCTGTTTTCCCGGCAGTAAACGATTAGTTATTGATGTATCCAGTTCTTTCTTGACATTCTGAAACGCTGATTCAAGGATGTACGTGGAGGAAGAATGTTCGTTGGATCTACAGAATCATAGGAGGCTGTGGAAAGGTGCGACGAAGATCTAAAAACCCGCGGTGACTAATGAGGACACAATTTTTTATCGATCGAATTAAAGAGACAGAAAGATAAGATAAAACGAATTACTAGGTAGAAAGGCAGATGTGAGCGAAATGTCGGAAGGTGAGCTACCATTGAGGGGAGGATCATTTGAGAGAGAATATTATTACAACACGGCGTTCAGCGGTATGTTATTTATAAATAGGTACTCAATTGGTGACGCGTAGATTCGTATACTCAAACATTGGATATGTAAATGTTGTTTGTTCAGAAAATGAGAGCGATACGAATGGTAGGTAGTTCTGCTTTGGTGGCGTGGCGCTCTAATTATTATGTCATTGACGGATTTTTAGCTATGAGAGTTTCACCAGCAGTTCAACAGAAGGCTCAAACGCCAACCACCTGCTTTAATAGTTAGAAAAAATCCATTCCGAGTCAAGAAGTGATCAATACCAAATTAAAAGCTCATTTTAATGTTCTATTCTACGTATCACATTCCATACTTCATTTTTCCGACAAAAATGTGACATGAAAACGTCGGAGTTACAAAATTCTGCTTTCGGTTTCAAAAAATGGTGGAAAACTACGAACATTCCTAAAATAAAATTGAGTGAACTGCTTGCAGATAACAATGATGAAGTGGTGTTTGACAGAAACACGGTAATCTCCGAACAGCCTTCCTCAGGTAAGATTGAAAACAATAATGAGACTTATTGATACCACAACATGACATTTTAGTTGTCAGACATGTTTTCAACAGTCTGACCGATATTTACTACACATTCTGTCAAAACTTTCCACTAGCAACTGAACATTTCAGGATAGAATAGAATGCACTGTATGCATGTACTGAAGAAAATATCACATCTACAAAAAAAATTATTATTATTTTTTTTCAGGATATGAATTGAGATCTCCCTTACCAATATCAACGAGTAAGTTCTTTGAGTAATACTGGGAATCGCCATGGCGAGTACTGTATTAGTGGCTAAACATATTGTTAAGAAATGCATGCATTCCAGGGGCTGTCCCTCGCAATGGCAAATTTCAGGCTCATATCTCAACAATGTATGTTGAGACAAAGGCATTCCAAACTAAGTGAAATTATCTCTTATCTAAAGTGGTTTTTGTGTTTGTAACTAAAATTGGTTTCTATAATTATTCGTTACTAGAATTGATTTATAAAATTTGTTACTAAAATGCTGTATTCTGATAAATTTTACAATAATTATTGCTCATTTAACAATACCTGATTGTCTGGGTAGTTTCAATCGTTTCTAAAAATTGTAAAAATACTTCAATCTCTAAGCAAGAACCAATAGCCTCCAAATTTGATGATCAGATGGTTATGAAATTTAAGAGAACCACACAGATAGAGTCTAAACCACGGAATTCTTGAAAATCCCATCGAAATGGAATGGAAACTATAAAAATTTGCGGCACATAGCTTCCTCGTATCCATAACCCGATTCTATAGATGATCCGATGATTAGTAGCTAATCTCAATTGATAATTTATTTGTCAAAACACAATGTGTAGAACAATAGTCAACAATTAGGTAATGGATAAAATAGGAAATATAATAACAAGTGCACCTATGCTACGGTATCGTCAATCTTCATATCGAAGAAGGAGTCTACGTTGTTGAGTTCAGCAGATATAAAATTCTTCATCAATCTCTCTTTAAATACCTTGTACTACCTTCATGGGGGGACCACCAACAAGCCAACCCGCACAATCCCTGAGTATATAATTGAATTCGGGAGGAAAATGTAGAAGTTAGCTCGTGTTTGCAAACAAATTTTCTGACAGGAAACCTTCAAACGTGCTGTCAAACCTTCAACCATGATATGTTTAACTAGTTAGGTTTGCAAATCATGCTTGTCAAACATGATTGATAGTGTGTGGCCACCTTAAATCGCATGGAGTCTTACTGTGGGACGTTTTAAAAAGCTGCAAACCATTTCGCCAGATTCGACAAGTTGATTGTTTTACGCAACGTTATTAGTTTCAAACAATTAGTTTGAGATAAAGTCCGATTGATTACTGTGTTAACGAGAAAGACGAGTTTTATTCGAAAAATATTTTGAGAATATTTTGAGAATTTGGAAGTGAAGATTAAGTAAGTAGTAAGTATACCTTCACTCTGTCAATAAACTCATATTCTATTCTATTCTATTCTAAGTAGTAAGAGAGTAGTAAGTAGTAAGAGAGTTAAGAAAGTTGAAGAATTAAGAAAATTGGTACAGGTAGGGGAGGAAAAGAGAATTTTGTCGACGACAAACATTACTCTTCGGCTTTTCAGCAAAGATTACAGCATTTAAGATGGAACGCGTTTTTGCCGTCATAACCAGTCCGAAAATGAAACAAAATTACCCTTACGTTACGAAATTACAGCGCTATCACAAAAATTGAAGTTGAGTTACAACGCCATTTCTCTCCGATTCAACGCAGGAAGCTGTAATTTGAGAGGGAGATCAATAGAAAATTGCGAAAAAATAAGATTAAATAAAAAGCATATAATAAAAGAATTTAAAAATGAAATAAACTACTATACGAATTTATAGTCCGATTTCAATAAAATTTGCAGGTTGGCGTGTAGATGGTCCACTATGAAAATCATCGCCCCCGGACTAATAGTAGCCGTTGCTCATGCGCTACAAGAATTCCTTGTAACAGCCTTAACTTCTACATTTCCCATCCGATCTCGATACAATTTTCAGGGATTATGTCAATTGAGGTGTAGATGGTGGATGAAAATCATTGCCCTCGAATTGATAAGAGCCACCGCGCAAGCGCAAACGTAAATTTCCTAGTAACAGCCATAATTTCTACATTTTTCATCCGAATTTGATGAATTTTTCAGCGTTTGTTCAGATTGGGGTTTACATGGCCCCAGATTGATCGTAGCCACTGCGCATGCACAAACGTTAAATCCTTCCAAGAGCGGTAACTTCTACATTGTCAACCCAAATTCGATGAAATTTTCAGAGATTGTGCGGGTTGAGGTGTATATGTTCCTCTATTAGGGTAGTGCAAGGTACTTGAGGATGAGATTGACGTTTAGAGAATAACTACTATGCATTGGATCATCTACCTACACAATTGGTTGATGGATACGAGAAAGCTGTATGCCACTTGGCAGACGTTTTTATGAATGATTTGTGTAGGTACACTTTATTCCGTCAAATTTTCAGTTCCATAGATGGTTACAAGTGAAATTCACTAAGTCAATTTTTTTCAATTTCCGGTTTATTTGCTACTCCTATGTATTTTTTGACGCCCGAACGATTGGTGAAGTCAGTTCTGAGACAGTTTTGAGGTTTCCTTGGAAACCATTCCTCGGATCTCAAAAATGACTTCACCAATCGTTCGGGCGTCAAAAAATACATAGGAGTAGCAAATAAACCGGAAATTGAAAAAAATTGACTTAGTGAATTTCACTTGTAAGCCGACGGTTTCTTTTATTAGTTAAACATTTTAATGAATTCTTCATTCATTTAATGAATTCTTATTCTATAGAACTCTTCACTTACATAATTTGAAATTCTTACAGTAAGCGGATATGACTCTAGACACTCACATATTCTACCCATCAGTGGATTAGCACTCCTGTTCGATGTTCAAGAAATTACCATCGAACAAACAATCGAATTGGATGACAGTAAGTAGATTATTTCATAAAGAAATAACCTTTCTTGACTGAATCAAATTGTAGGCAGGAATATATTCAAAATGTATTACAATGTAAAGCGTTGTAGTTCCAGTATAACTGACTGCTCGTCTTTCCGAGACCAGAGTGTACTAGAACACCTGAATAATGAATCAGATTGTCGGTATTATCGATAAAATTGCTACACAGAGAAAATGGCAATAGTTCAAATTTGGAAAGGTTTACAACCAAATGGAAACCAAATTTTACCAGCTAAATAATGATAATGTTCTATAAAAGGAAAATTGAATTTTTCCACACAAAATTGGTTTCGATAAGTTATTTATGAGTCAAAATTTTCAGAATTGTTTAAACATAATTCTGAGTTGAAATGTAAATGTTTCAGTGGCCTCCGTGATAGAATCAGAAAATAGATTTCTCATAAAAACCGACGGACAATCCATCTACGGAGCGCACGAAACATCTTCAGCAGTTCAACGCCTATTTTGTGGAATAGGTAGAAGATTCATTCTACGGCTGTTCGATAGATCGAAACAGGAAGCAATTTTCATGACAAGACGTCTAGCATGCTCGTTTCCTCTCATGGGCTGCTACCTTCAGGTAGTTACGTAATATTGGTAGTTTATATTGATAAAAACAATATTGAGAAATTGCACTAACAATTATGAAATATGCGTAAATTATTGTGAGAGTCAACCGTAATTTGATTTTTTAATTGGAACTGCGTGATGTTTTTAGAGGGTGGACGTTTTTGAACCACCTTGTACGTATCTAGGAAGCATTCAACAGAAATGGACGATCAGAGACACCGCATTCTCTGTGAGGGACATGAATGATTATGAAATCTTCACAATCACAGGGCCACTGACCGGCCCATGTTGCTGCCATTACGACGACACGATTTTCACTATATTTGACGTAGCAAGTACTCCAGTGTCTAGCATTGAACATCAGTGGGACACGAAAATAATGAATTTTAGGCTGACAGTAAAATACCCCGATGGATCTGGTCTTAGAGAAAAGGCTCTGCTGTTGGCTGGAGGCATGCTTCTGGTTAGTAAATCTAGTTTGCACCTATACCTATCAGTTGTTGACACACGAATAATCAAATTTTTCAAGTACCTTTATGAATCCTTGTCAATAAGAAATTAATTTCAAACAAATTATTGTTCCAGGAATACATGTTTTTTTCATCATCTAAATCCAACTCTCTCTGGTGCTGCAATTGCCATAAATAACGGGGATTCGGAGAGATCAAAGAAACTGAACCTATGGAAGTCGATCGATTTTTAACTTTTACTCAACTCGATATTTTATGAAATACATCGCAATTTGACACAAATTATTTACTAATACCCACCCAATACGATAATACTCAGATATATTAAATCTGACGAAAAGTCTACACTAATACGAGCATACAGGGTGTCTACACTTAAGATGGGCATAACTTCAGGGCTCGATTCTACAAGATATTTCCAACAAAAAATGTCTCTTAGCAATTTTCTTTTAACCCACTCAAAATAATTTTATTCTTCTTTTTCCCACTCAAAAAAAAGAATTATTCTTTTTTTTTCACTTTAAAGTTTTTTTTCGCGTTTTCGGCCTTACGGCACTGATATGGTCATAGCTCCCTTATTTCTCATGAAAGTTCAAATCTGACTACACCGATGGAAAGAGCGTTTTAAATTCATAAGCTAAATAGTGCAAACCCAAAATCTTTCAGCAATAAAATAGTTTCAAACAATCAAGTCAAAAAGCAAACTTTAAACATTTTTCGAAACTTGGCTTTCTTTGAATAAAGTTTTCACTCTGAATCCCTGCCCATTGCGATGGGCGCTCTTCGGAAAAAAACATGCTCAAATTGTCACCTTTTCAACGGTCTATCAAGGTTTAAAAAAATCAAATTGGAAGAGTAAATCATGTTTGAATGCAAGAAAACGTGAGTCGCAGAGTAGAAAATCCAGTGTTTTACGCGGTGTTCGATCTCAAGATGACTTGACGAGTTTGGTATCATTTCCTATGTAATTTTTCACGCTGAATCCAATGGTGATATTTACGACATATTTAGTTGTTATATGACATTTCCGACATATTAGTGACATGACAGTATTAATGACGTAGGGTAGAAAACGCGAAAAAAGGCATTTTGAGTGGGTTAAGAAAAAATTGCTAAGAGAGATTTTTTGTTGGAAATATCTTGTAGAATCGAACCCTGAAGTTATGCCCATCTTAAGTGTAGACACCCTGTATACTTAAATCTGTATGTCCAGATTATATTAAAGCCTATCAGCTTACTTAACTGCGAAAATTTGGTTTCTTTATACAGTATATTCGCGGGAAGGGAATAGGTTACTTTAGAATATTGTGCGCATTGAGGAATTCTTGCATCGTGCTCATTACCCTCTTAAATAAACGATCCCAAAGTCAAAATCGATTTTTACGCGTGGGTTGCTCGGGAAATTGGTGGTTCGTCTGTATTTTGTGAAATGATAAGTGCCAAACGGCTCAACCGATCATCACCAAAGTTGGCACCTTCATGTATTCAGTATGTTCATGGTACATCTATGAAAGGGAGTACCTACCTATGCGAGTGTTCTGAGGCAACTGAGCACAGTTGTGCTCAACTTTTCAAGATTTTGGAGGGAATTTTCGCAACAAGCTTATTGCCCTTACTAATGAGTAATCCTGGTATCAGAATCAAATTTGACCCGTACTTTTATCAATACCAGCGTAGGTACATGCAATCTTATTGTAGATCAGTACCTACGTAGGAAAATTATTTTTGTGGGAAACCCATTTTTCTATGGGTTTCTAAATAGAAATAATCGTAAACAAAACTCTGAACGGCGTGCGTGGAGACGTGTTGGTCAGCTCGGTCCTCAAGCATGAAATGAGACAATTGACTGCATAAATTATCTTTCACATTGAAGATTGAACAAGATTTCCAGTTATGACAGTGACTGAGGATAACGAGGCTAAATCAGGGGAGTACGACGGCGATTTGGATGAAAATTTAATGAGAAGAGGTCACGGAAAAGAAATTTACAGAAGAAACCCAGTTTGTTGTTCACAACTCAAATAGCCACTCTAATGTTTAGATTCTTGTATGCGATAGTTCTTGAAATATATGCATTAGGTCAGCGGTTCCCAACTAAATTTTTCCAAGGACTCCTTCATCAAGGTACTACAATGACGAGGACCCCCACTATCTAAAGTTACCTAAAAAGAACCAAAATATGTGAAAAAATAAATTAAACTAATGCTATAAAACTTAGGATTTATTCGTGAAAATACAGAGTATTTACAAGGTTCAAGAGACGCCGACGAGTTGGGTTCAAGAGATACTAGCAAGTTCGGTTCGAGAGTCACTGACTTATTAACTCTAACATCGAAAGCATTTTCTCGTTCTTCCTCTGTATGCCTAGGCCGTTTTAACGATCCACATTTTAACCAACGGTCCATAACGTACGCGTAATTAACTTTCCGTGAAAAACAAAGCTTTTCAATCACTAAAATGTTGCACAAAATCACACATGTAAACAACTCGGTCAGGGACACCAGCAACCAAACCACCACTAGCACTAGCAAACTTCACTAGCACTAAATAACTAACAATATAGTGTAAGCTCGTGACGTTACGTACGACTTCCTAAGGGGGGAGTTAATCAATGAATAAAGATTTGATGAGGAATCGTAACTGAAGGTTACGGGGTTCCAGTTTAGGGGGTTAGGACGCAAGTCGGAGGGGCTTGTTCCTATCGTTACTTAGTGTGTTGATCAGTTCCTAATTATACCTAAGAGACCTAGTGGTAGCTGCCACCAGTTTGAAATAAGTGTTCCTGTATGTCAAACAAAAGAAATAAAGGGACTAGGTACTTAAGGTTACTAGGAATGATGCGTTATACTTATCTGTTGGTAGCGATGTTGAAAGCGGCCGGTAGCAGGTGGCGGCGACACACTCTTGAAGTAACGATCTGTAATGCTTTGTTTTTGCCTGAAGGGCTTATGTACCTGTGTATCGATATGAAAAGAAAATAAAGAAACTGAAAGTTACGATTGTTGTTACTGATTTATGAAGTTAACTACCTATTGCGATACACCATGAAAGATATTCGTCAGAACCAGGAGCGGGTGGTAGTCAGTGAAACGGTGAGGTTGATTAGAGAACTACTTGTAATAATGAAAAGGAACGGTTCCTCCCGGTCCAGTGATCCGGGTAGCCTGAAGGGCGATACAGTGTCGATATGTACAATGGTTTCTTGGATAAATGTTCTTTGGTGAATAATAAGGTTGAATGTTCCTGTAGGTACTAAAAGTTACGACTAGGTACAGTTTGTTTCGACAAAGTTGATCAGGTACTTAGAGTTACGATCACAATAGCTATGTTCCTATGAACCTTTCTATTACTGAGACACTTCGCACCACTACCTATTATTGGCCAATAGATAGGATATTGATAGTCACTCACGTGGAAGGGGTACCGAAGCGAGTCCTTCTTCGTGGAGGCGGAGATGAAATGGGGGGTCGCAGGGTTCCGGGCTGGTTCTTCACGTCCTCGTTCCTCTTCCTAGGCTGGAGGTGTCGCAGAGTTACCAGGGGAGGCAGGTCGGGGCAAGAGAGCACTGTTACTGATGTCCACACAGTTTAAAACCTAGTGACTGACTTGTTGGAGGCAGGAAAGTTTTTGGGGGTATCGCACAGATTCGGGTCGGGACGATACAATACGGGGAGATTCGCTTTCAGGAGAAGGGAGAGAGAGCTTCGAGACAGGCTTGTTAGGCGAGCATCAAGGGGGTTATGAGCTGGAATCGTTAAGACAATGGCCTTTAATTCTTCAAATCAGCTTGTCCAACTGAACAGGCCCAAAAGTTGGTGATCTTGGGTAAAATGGATGTCATCAGCTGGTCTGCTCTTCCATGTATTCTTGAAGGTTTATGTTCTGTGCTCCTTGGTGGTGTTTGGAGCGATGGTGGGGGAGGCCAGTCCCAATTTCGGCCTTCTTTCTCTTCTCTCTTCCTTCCTTTCTTTCTCTCTTTCAGGACTTACTGCTGGCTAGGGCCTGCGATCATCAAAGGGGGGGGGGGGATCAGGACTTACTGATGTCTGTGGCCTGTGACAATGGGGATGGAGGGCAATCAGGGCTTACTGACGGCTGGGGCCTGAGATGGGGAATAGTGAGCAAGAGGGGGCTTGCTCACACTCCTCGCTCCTCCGGGAGCCAGTGCTCTCGAAGAGAACACTGGGTATGGGCAGCAGTTTCGACGGATAAGCACGTCGCAATGCTGCCTCATACGCTTTCCTCATGCATCCTGGCACGTTGCGGGGATTGGGCGCTCTCAATGGTCGTCCTCGCATGTTGGTAGGGGTCGCTGCAGTTCGCGGGCCTTCTTGAGTCTCCGGCAGAATGTTTTGCTTCCAGACAACGGAAGTTCATCAACTTGGCCATGAATTCTGGTCCTGTAGACGTCATTGGGGATGCAGAATCGGGCGGTGCCTCAGTGTTGGAAGGTCCGGGTTGTGGAGATTAGGTGGTCAGATCTGCTGATGGAGATGGTGCTCTGTCTGGGGCTGGTGGAACTGGTCCTGCTGACAGTGCGGCACTTAGCTCAGGGGGGCTGCGACAATAATGGGGACGAGGGGCGAAGCGAAGTTGGTGGGGACGAGGATGAGGACGATGACGAAGCCGATGGTTCGACTGCATCCAGGACAGTCTTGGGAAGTCGGTTGAGGTGATGAGTCTCGGTGCGCTGGTACCAGTGGAAGTTGGCGACATCTTGATCGGTCGGTAATGGACCTTCCCTAGTTATAGGGTCCTCGAGCTGTTTTTGCGCCATCCTAAAACCAATCCCACCAACCTGATAACATCCTATCCTCGGAAAAGTGGTACACCGCATTTACTTCAACGACGAATTTACGCAGTAACGGCTCAATTTTGAAAGGGGCGGGATGTGTGGTCTCAGTTCCTTCTGTACCCAATATTTTCCAGTTCGATTTTCGGGTAAGGTTCTCAAATTGTTACCCAAGAGTCCATCTTAATTTGTTGACCTGAAGGGTCCATTTTAATTTGTTGACCTGAAGGGTCCATTTTAATTTGTTGACCTGAAGGGTCCATTTTAATTTGATGACCTGAAGGGTCCACCAAATTTGTGATCTCTAATTAAGGTATGTATTTATGTTTTGTGCGTTGTAATTTTGTTGGTGCCACCAAATTTGTAATTTGGTGTGTTCGTATTTGTGTGGAGTGTCCTATATGTTGTGTTGTTTGTGTTGCATGCCTTATGTGTAGTGTTTTATTGCCGGTAACTGTCTTGTGTGTTTCAGGTACCCTACTTTCGTCAGTTAGTTCGTCGAGCTTTTTCCGTATGGATGTGACCGTAATTCACTGGCACTCTTGGATGAAGAGAGCATCTCGGAGTTGACTCGGAGATTTCCGTTTCCATTTCGATGTTGTTGGCTTTGTCGTTTCTTCCAGGCGATTCTTCATGTGGTGTTTTCTTGTCAATGAGGGGTTCCACTTTAGGTCGGGGCTCGTCCCAGTAATCTGTGGGAGTGACTTCCCACTTCCTCATTTCAGTATGTTCCATTGTGTCATTGACAGCTCCAATGTTGGCGGTAGAGCCCAGTTCCGTTCCTGTTCTCTGATTGTAGGGTGGAACGTCTCGTTCCTCCATATTGGGAAGACCGTATTGGAGGGTCGACACATCCCGTTCCTCTGTTCCGGGGGGACCATATCGGAGGGTCGACACGTCCCGTTCCTCCGTTCCGGGGGGACCGTATTGGAGGGTCGACACATCCCGTTCCTCTGTTCCGGGGGGACCATATCGGAGGGTCGACACGTCCCGTTCCTCCGTTCCGGGGGGACCGTATTGGAGGGTCGACACGTCCCGTTCCTCCGTTCTGGGGGGACCGTATCGGAGGGTCGACACGTCCCGTTCCTCCGTCTCGGGATGTCCGTATGGGGGGGTCGACACTCCAGGTGTAACGTCCTGTTCCTCCGCATCTGGATGTCCGTATGGGGGGGTCGACACTCTGGGTGGAACATCCCGTTCCTCCGTCTCGGAGGGTCGGCACTCCAGGTGGAACGTCCTGTTCCTCCGCATCTGGATGTCTGTATGGGGGGGTCGATACTCCAGGTGGAACGTCATCGTCATGGCACATGTCCCAGTATCTTGGTTCCTCGAGTGTTAGGCTTGTTCCAGTCCCGTTCCGGCGTCTAGGCAGATCCTCCTCAGAGGTTACTCGAGGGATATTGGATGTTCCCACTTCGTTCTGAGGTGCGAAAGTCGCCGCTACCACCCGAGAGGTGCTGGGGAGGGCTGTGTCCGTACCATCATCAAAACTCAGGCACCGCAACACAGTATCCTCCCTCCTCCCGGGCTGCAACAGAACTCCCACACTACTCAGACCCTGATACATCTTCTCGGATTCCTCGACACTAGGCGTAGTATCACACTTTAGTTTCATAAACGGTCCTGTGGTCAATGTCAGTGGTACTCTTTTCAGGACGTCCAGTCCCAGTAGATCGAGGTGTGCACACCTTCTGGCAAACACCAAGAAGGTATGTTGGAACCGGAACTTCCCAATACGCATCTCGAGTTGTTGTTCTCCTGCAAATGGTAGTAACGCTCCGTCCGCCCCCCATGCGACAGTTTTGGTAGGTACCACCGGTATCCCCGCCACCGGACGAGCCAACACTGAAAGTGCCGCACCGGTATCGATCAACATGGATCGCGTCTCTGGTCCTAGTCCCACTTCGATTCTGAGGGTCCGTACCATTGGTTGTTCGATAGCGGTAATGTATAGATCTGCCGGTTTCGAAGTCTTATACAGGTTCACTTCGTTCCGGTGTTCTAGTTCTGCCGGAGGTTGAGATATCGGTAGTAGTTTCTTCTTCTGAGGACAGCCATCCTCGAGGTGCTCACGACACCCGCAGAAATTGCAGAAAATAGTACACTGCGGACTCTTTGGACAGTCTACCGGGAAGTGGTCCATTCCCGCGCAAAACATGCATGGGTATCGGGGAACCGGTTTGTCATAGTTCCGAACGTTCCGCTCGTCACTGTTCCAGCAGTTCCTGCGGTCCTCCCCAACTCGCTGTTCCCTTTTCGGTACCGTTTGGTCCCTACGGGGGCATCGCGCGGCGAAATGGTTCGCCCCTCCACAATTGTAGCACCTCATGTCCGACACTGCTGCCAGGTCCCATCGTTCCTCGAGGTCCTCCGTATCTGTCAAAGTCTCTTCCAGTTCTTCGGCCCGATTCAGGGCGGCGCGTAGAGTCGTGGGTCGATTAGTTACTAGGAACGCACTCATTCTCTTCCCAACACCCCTAACAAAAGCACTAAGGGTTTTCCGTTCGACCCACTCGTTCCTACTCAAGCGGTCCAGGTGCGTTCCCTCCTCCAACACGGCGCATCGGGCTAGGCTTCTAATGCGGTCCGCGAACTGTCTGAGGGTCTCCGACGTGTTCCTTTTTACGGTCCATAAAAGCGCCGCGGCGTGTTGAGGGTTTTCTCGGCGGAACCAGGTTAGCATCTCGTCCCGGGTCGACTTGTACGCGTTGTCACAGTCGAGGGTGTCATCCCTATCAATTAGGAACTGTTTCGCCGTTCCTCTGGTCTTCGTTCTCAGTAGTCTTAGTCTCTGTTTTTGGGACAACCCGTTCGTCACCGCGTCGAAATTGGCGAAGAACGACCCGACGCTAAGTGACCCCGGAACATCTGGGTCCCACGGTTCCAGTTCCAGTAACAGGGAACGTGGAATCCCGTTCTTGTCCTCGTCACAGGTTGTTGCGTGGTACTTTTTTAGGAGGATGTTCATCTCCCTCATGGTTTCGGTGAGAGTATCCACCGCATCTTTTGTCTGGAAGGGTTGCGACCCTTCTCCGAGATCGTCCGCATCCGAAACCGACATGTTTAGGATCGCACTATAGAAAGCAATAGGTAATCACTGCACAGCCGATACGGCAAGCTTCGAAAAGGTCAAGGTCGGTCGTAAGTGTGTGTTACGCACCTGTGTGACGACACAGGGAGTATTTGTGTGGAAATATGAGGTGTTTTGTAACGGGTAGGTATAGTTTAAGAGCCGATGTCGTATTCCCTTGTACCACTTTTCCTTGGTGTTCTTAAGATAGGATGTTATGCTACCTACCTACCACCACTCAAAGTTCTGACTATATCGTTACGAATTTATTGAAAAGAATTTTAAAAGAAGGTACGGCTCGTCCCGAACACAAATGGAACTAGTGGATCCGTGCGGGGCGCACCACACACAGTTCGGGCAAGACACCTGTTTCGCAAACCTAAGTTGTTGGAACAGGAGCGGTACCGCGAACTGCGATTCGCAAGATCCCACCGTTTGCCACCAATTTGTAAGCTCGTGACGTTACGTACGACTTCCTAAGGGGGGAGTTAAT
Organism: Apolygus lucorum; assembly: GCA_009739505.2. NCBI lineage: Eukaryota > Metazoa > Arthropoda > Insecta > Hemiptera > Miridae > Apolygus > Apolygus lucorum. The sequence continues at coordinate 24,627,724 of CM019177.2, read as the reverse complement.
CAATGAATAAAGATTTGATGAGGAATCGTAACTGAAGGTTACGGGGTTCCAGTTTAGGGGGTTAGGACGCAAGTCGGAGGGGCTTGTTCCTATCGTTACTTAGTGTGTTGATCAGTTCCTAATTATACCTAAGAGACCTAGTGGTAGCTGCCACCAGTTTGAAATAAGTGTTCCTGTATGTCAAACAAAAGAAATAAAGGGACTAGGTACTTAAGGTTACTAGGAATGATGCGTTATACTTATCTGTTGGTAGCGATGTTGAAAGCGGCCGGTAGCAGGTGGCGGCGACACACTCTTGAAGTAACGATCTGTAATGCTTTGTTTTTGCCTGAAGGGCTTATGTACCTGTGTATCGATATGAAAAGAAAATAAAGAAACTGAAAGTTACGATTGTTGTTACTGATTTATGAAGTTAACTACCTATTGCGATACACCATGAAAGATATTCGTCAGAACCAGGAGCGGGTGGTAGTCAGTGAAACGGTGAGGTTGATTAGAGAACTACTTGTAATAATGAAAAGGAACGGTTCCTCCCGGTCCAGTGATCCGGGTAGCCTGAAGGGCGATACAGTGTCGATATGTACAATGGTTTCTTGGATAAATGTTCTTTGGTGAATAATAAGGTTGAATGTTCCTGTAGGTACTAAAAGTTACGACTAGGTACAGTTTGTTTCGACAAAGTTGATCAGGTACTTAGAGTTACGATCACAATAGCTATGTTCCTATGAACCTTTCTATTACTGAGACACTTCGCACCACTACCTATTATTGGCCAATAGATAGGATATTGATAGTCACTCACGTGGAAGGGGTACCGAAGCGAGTCCTTCTTCGTGGAGGCGGAGATGAAATGGGGGGTCGCAGGGTTCCGGGCTGGTTCTTCACGTCCTCGTTCCTCTTCCTAGGCTGGAGGTGTCGCAGAGTTACCAGGGGAGGCAGGTCGGGGCAAGAGAGCACTGTTACTGATGTCCACACAGTTTAAAACCTAGTGACTGACTTGTTGGAGGCAGGAAAGTTTTTGGGGGTATCGCACAGATTCGGGTCGGGACGATACAATACGGGGAGATTCGCTTTCAGGAGAAGGGAGAGAGAGCTTCGAGACAGGCTTGTTAGGCGAGCATCAAGGGGGTTATGAGCTGGAATCGTTAAGACAATGGCCTTTAATTCTTCAAATCAGCTTGTCCAACTGAACAGGCCCAAAAGTTGGTGATCTTGGGTAAAATGGATGTCATCAGCTGGTCTGCTCTTCCATGTATTCTTGAAGGTTTATGTTCTGTGCTCCTTGGTGGTGTTTGGAGCGATGGTGGGGGAGGCCAGTCCCAATTTCGGCCTTCTTTCTCTTCTCTCTTCCTTCCTTTCTTTCTCTCTTTCAGGACTTACTGCTGGCTAGGGCCTGCGATCATCAAAGGGGGGGGGGGGGGATCAGGACTTACTGATGTCTGTGGCCTGTGACAATGGGGATGGAGGGCAATCAGGGCTTACTGACGGCTGGGGCCTGAGATGGGGAATAGTGAGCAAGAGGGGGCTTGCTCACAATAGCAATAACTGACATCTTTGAAATACATAAAGCCAAACTACAGTGTGCTAGCGTTAGTTGTCATATGAAGTCAGACGCAGAAGTCAACGTTCAGAAGCTGCAAATATATATTTAATTTGTATATCCTAAGGACCCCTCAGCCATAAATCGCAGACCCCCGGGGGTCCGCGGACCACCAGTTGGGAACCGCTGCATTAGGTGCTCTAAATCACCTTTCCGACTGTCTTCCTAATCTGTCAATAATTTTGAACAACTCGAAGCAACTAGCAAGTTTCTTTTTCTAGCTTTCTCATGTTGGTAATTGCTAGCAGGTATCAGCCGACCGTCAGAAAACCAATAAGCTTGATTCTTTGAGTTGTAGCTATACAAGTACCCCGAGTGCCTTCCCCTGGGGGGGGGGGGGATCTAAACTAATACGACTATGATTACAGGGTAACGAGTATTATGATGGAAATTTCAAAAACGATGCATACCATGGATTGGGCTACTACAAGAAAGATAGTATATTCCATGACAAATGGACGTACGAAGGGTCATTTTTTTCTAACGCCAAAGAAGGATATGGCCTCTTGTCATTGCCAGATAACGTCTATTTTGAGGTAAGGACTGAGTACCGACCAAAGACTTAATTAATCGAGTACCTACCAAAGACTTAATTAATTAAATCGACTAAAACTTAGATTTAATTAAGAATTAATCGCGATTTATACATACAGGCAGAGTGCATTAGGGTAAGATGGTTCCATAGTGGTTATTAATTTGGAATCACTATTTCTAAACTTTACGAGTTTTCACAAAAAGATTTCCTACAACAAACAGTAATTCAACCCTATCTAGGGCTTGTATGAAAACGATCGACCTTTTGGACCCGGAGTCTTGACGAGGAGCAACGGAGAACAAGACGTAGGGTTTTGGCAATCGTCCTCGATCGTACGCCTGATAGAGCCAATACCAAGTGAAGTGCAAGAACTCTTCTCATCACCAACTAACAAGGCCTTTATGACGAAGTTCAGAAACCTAGTAGAAGTAGCTCCAGTAAGTACCTACCTATTACACGTGAATTCGAAACACTGTCAAGTAGAAATGTGAAGAATTGAACGGTAGTTCAACTTACGAAACATTTTCCCTCCTTCAACAGCCAAACACAGTGTCGTTGCAAGTGGCAAAAGACACAAACTTGCCCGAAGAATTGGCTCCAAAACTGTACTCAATATACTGTAAGGATCCAAGGAACTTTTTATTCAATTACGAGCAATTTGAGCAAGAACACTTCGGTGATTTGAGAAAGATGGAAGATCTGCTGCCTGAACTGTCTGAAAATGATTTCTCAACCACTTCAACAGCAGCCGAAATAGCAGAGGTACAAAACTTTGAAGTAGAGGAGGTCGAAATTTATTATTAAGTAGGGTGTCCACACTAAAGCTAGATAGAAATCCAGGGGTCGATTCTACAACTAATTATAACTACAAGCAGCCGAAATAGCAGAGGTACAAAACTTTGAAGTAGAGGAGGTCGAAATTTATTATTAAGTAGGGTGTCCACACTAAAGCTAGATAGAAATCCAGGGATCGATTCTACAACTAATTATAACTACAAGCAGCCGAAATAGCAGAGGTACAAAACTTTGAAGTAGAGGAGGTCGAAATTTATTATTAAGTAGGGTGTCCACACTAAAGCTAGATAGAAATCCAGGGATCGATTCTACAACTAATTATAACTACAAGCAGCCGAAATAGCAGAGGTACAAAACTTTGAAGTAGAGGAGGTCGAAATTTATTATTAAGTAGGGTGTCCACACTAAAGCTAGATAGAAATCCAGGGGTCGATTCTACAACTAATTAAGTTGGCAACATTTTTCGTCGTATAACTTTTTTGAAATTCTTCTTTTTTTTACTGTTAAGATTATTTTATGTTCGATTTTTCCTCAATAAAACGACCATAGCTTTTTTAATTTACGAAATAAACTCAAATTTGAGGATACCCACGGAAAGAGCGATACATTTTCCATCCGGTTTGTTGAAAACACAATTTTTTATAGATGTTGGGTTCAGCTGTTCGAGATTCGAACCGGTTGCGGGGCCGTGAGTTCGGGGCTCGCCTCGGGAGCATATTTTCGGGTATTTCCGGTCGCAGTTCCCCCTCGTCCCAACCCAGGGAGGTGAGGCCAATGGGAAGCCATGAGCGAAATCATCAGAACAAATTCTGATCTTCCCTTATTTAGAACCTTCCCTTATTAGGAAGACAGCTGATGACGTCCGCGACGCCAGGGATGGCGGTCGGACTAAAATCCTACCTGAAATGGTTATTTACGTTACTTTACTTTTACAATTGTTAAAAATTAAAAAAATAGGCCATCGACATAGTTTTAAATTTGTTTCGAAAATTGGGTACCGTTTTTGTAGAAGAATTTTTAGTCCGTTATAAATAGCACTATCGTCGGGAACTAGAGGGGACGACAGTTGTACGAGTGAGAGAGAGAATACCAAACCGATTTTCAATTTAAAATACATTTTGGTCCCCAGGGAAAACTAGCCCAAGATCTCAGCTTTTCAACGGTATAGTCTATTTCGATTTTTGAAAGGAAACAATTTTGAGAAAATTGAGATGCGAAAAAACAAGTGGTTCTAGGAATATTTTGCTACCGAGTCTACAAAGGGATTCAGGGTTTTCTTTTCCCGAAAAAACCTTAAACGTCTGCCAAGTGGATGTGGCGCACAGCTTCCTCGAATCCATAACCCGATTGTATAGATAGTAGTGATGATCCGATGGTTAGTTACTCTCAAAAATTGAGTCATATGATGATGACATATATAGGAAACCATCCAAAGTCTCAACCCGCTCAATCCCAGAAAATTTCATCGAATTCGGATGGAATACCTATGTAGAAGTTATAGCACATAGGCACACCGTCTACATAATCCAACGTCTTCCAAGTGGGTGTGGCACATAGCTTCCTCGTATCCATAACCCGATTATATAGATGATTCGATGCATAGTAGTTAATCTTAAAACACCAATCTCTAAGTACCTTCCATTACCCTCATAGGGGACCATCTACACGCTAATCTGGACAATCCTAGAAAATGTCATCAAATTCGGATGAAAAATGTAAGTTTTATGGCTGTTACAAGGATTTTACGTTTGCGCATGCGCACAGGCTACTGAAAAGTTTAAGGCCTTGATTTTTATTGGGGACTATCTACAACCTAATCCGCGTAATCCCTGAAAATGCCATCGAAATCGGGTAGAAAATGTGGAAGTTATGGCTGTTACAAGGAATTCACGTTTGCTCATGCGCAGCGGCTACTATCAGTCCGAGACTGATGATTTTCTTAGGGGACCGTCTACACGCCAACCCACACAATCCCTAAAAATTTCATCGAAATCGGACAATAAATTCGTATAGTTATGCCGGTTACATGGATTTCATGACATACACACAGACAGACAGACACGGAACCAATATTGTTCAGAAAGGTCTGAAACGTAAAACGCGAGTGGAAATTTCGATTTTGGAGAACTTTTTATTTTCAACCTTGAAAAGTGAAAACAAAGCTTCCTCTACCTTGGTAGACTCGGAAGCAATTAAAAAACGGTTGCGGTGGTGCTCTTCATAGGGGACCATCTAAACACTAATCTGTAACATCCCTGAAAATTTCACTGAAATCGGATGGAAAATGTAGAAGTTATGGCCGTTACAAGGAATTCACGTTTGCTCATGCGCAGCGGATACTATCAGTCCGAGACTGATGATTTTCTTAGGGGACCGTCTACACGCCAACCCACACAATCCCTGAAAATTTCATAGAAATCGGAGAATAACTTCGTATAGTTATGCCCGTTACAAGGATTTCATGACGGACACACAGAAAGACAGACACGGAACCAAAATTGTTCAGAAAGGTCTAAAACGCAAAACGCGAGTGAAAATTTTGATTTTGGAGAACTTTTTTTTTCATCCTTGAAAAGTGAAAACAAAGCTTCCGTTACCTTGGTAGACTCGGAAGCAAAATGAAAACAGTGCTTCCGCTACCTTGGTAGGCTCAGTAGGAAAATATGCCTAGAAACACAGGTTTTTCGCGAAAAATATTTCCTAATCTTCGAAAAAAGTTAAGTACTTAAAACGTTGACCTTTTGTTTTTTTTTTGCGAATTGTTTAAAAAAAATTCTGTTTCGTGTAAACGAATAGAAAACGTGTATCTCTTTTTCTATGTATCCTCAATTTGGGGTTTGTTTTGTAAATTAGGGGAAAAAATCCTAAAATTAAAAAAAGTAGGATTTCATAGGTGGTAATGAAAAAACATTATACGGCAAAGGATGTAGGAAATTAGTTTTTTTTTGTAGAATCGACCACTGGATTCCTCCCCAGCTTCAGTGAACAATCCTGTAGAGTCGTATACATCCCAGCTGAAACGAAGTTTAACTTTAGCCGATTGATTAACGTTAAATTTTAGGAATTTCACCTCAAGCATGGGCAAAACGATGAGAAAGCATTAATTGATTGGAGCCAAGGTTGGGCTCGTAAAACATCGACACACGTGAACTATGAAGTGACGGAATCAAACATGTCTTTATGCTGGGACCAAATCCGAAAAAGGATAAATCTACTACTTGCCTGGAATAATACTCCGATTATTATTGACATCATGGTGCATACGTTTATCAACAGAATATACGAGGTAGTCGCGGTAGTTTTAGCTTTGTACTAATAAATTACTACCATGAATTCAATGCTATATAAATAGACACACACAAGTAAAATTGAGGAAGGGTGAACACAAATTTAGTGATCATATTGGAAATTACAGAAAATGGCAGGGTTTAAGGTGGTAGACGTTATTTGTAACAACCGTAAGGTATTTGGAGAGCCAGGACCTCTAGAGCGAGCATGTAAAGGACTGCTTGAATCAAGCAACTCCGGAAACTTGAGGGAATTTACGTGGCTTCTATTCGCAAATAGACTGAACATAAATCTTCAAGACTGTACAGGGAATGGATGTGTTATTAGAGCTGCAGTAAGTCGTTCAATATTTCGATCATCTTGAAAGGTAATACGGGAGGCTTCAACTGATAAAAATCACCTTGTCTATGAGTACTGAGAGATCGAATATCTATTAATCTCATGAATTATAGTCGATTATGTCTCGTAAGTACATCAAGTAATTGATTTTGCAGGCGCAGGATCACCACGCACTTTTATATTTACTTTTTCTGTACGGAGCAGACATGAATATTGAGAACGACGAAGGATTTACTGCACTAAATCATACCATTACAAGGTATCTAGCAATTTTGCATACGGTTGAAGACTGGAGTAAAGTTTTTCTACCACCTTCAGCTGCGAAATCTGATCCTGGTAAGCTTACTGTTGGCAAAATATAATTATAAGATTCTCTATACTACGATGGGGAACCAATAACAAACCTCTTGGGGAGGTTGTAGGCCTCTTCCTTCATCGTAAAATTAGCATCCTTATTGACGTTCATCGAGTAAAATTAGGTAATTTCTCTACTTCTCGTGGCCGAATCCGATGGGATATATCCGTTAATTCCCATCTCAACAGCAAGTCTTTTATGCCACTTAACATCAAGTTCTCCGTCCTCTAAGGTTGAGCAGTATCCAGGGGAAATTCAGCATCCGACTCACAATTTAAATGGATTCAAAAATTTCAGAATAGAGATCTCCGAGTAATTTCAGGCGCGGTGTGGCCCGTAAGAAATTCTCTTCTTCTTAGTGACTTAGAAATCCCTGAAGTCAGAGATGTTCCTAGTGCTACCTACCAGAAACTACACGCAAACATGTTGAACCATGAAAATAAACTAATCACTAATATCCCGAACCAGAGATGGGCGAATTCTTATTTACAAATACGATTGTGAATACAAATCATATCTGCGATTTTATGATTATGAATACGAATACAAATACAATCGTATTCACACTTTGAATACAATTTTCCCCTGTATTCGTATTTTGAATACGATTTCATGATTTTGCTTCCGAGTCTACCAAGGTAGCGGAAACTTTGTTTTCACTTTTCAAGGACGAAAAAAAAAATTTCTCCAAAATCAAAATTTTCACTCGCGTTTTGCGTTTTAGACCTTTCTGAACAATTTTGGTTCCGTGTCTGTGTGTCTATCCGTCTGTCATGAAATCCTTGTAACGCGCATAACTATACGAAGTTATTGTCCGATTTCGATGAAATTTTCAGGGATTGCGCGGGTTGGTGTGTAGACGGCCCCCTATGAAAATCATTATCCTCGGACTGATAAAAGCGACTGCGCATGCGCAAACGTGAATTCCTTGTACCGGCCATAACTTCTACATTATTCATCCGATTTCGATGAAATTCTCAGGGATTCTGCGGGTTGGTGTGTAGACGGTCCCCTATGAAAATCATCATCCTCGGACTGATAGTAGCCACTGCGCATGCGCAAACGTGTATTTCCTTGTAACGGCCATAACTTTCACATTTTCTACCCGATTTCGATGAAGTTTTCAGGGATTATGCGAAGTAGGTTGTAGATGGTCCCCAATGAAGATCATAACCTCCGGACTGATAGTAGCTGCTGCGCATGCGCAAACGTGAATTCCTTGTAACGGCCATAACTTCTACACATTTTCCATCCGATTTCAATGAAATTTACAGGGATGTTACAGAATAGTATTTAGATGGTCCCCTATGAAAATCATCACCTTCGGACTGATAGTAGCCACTGCGCATGCGCATACGTAAAATCCTTGGAACAGCCATAACATTTACATTTTTCATCCGAATTTGATGAAATTTTCTAGGATTGTCCAGATTAGCGTGTAGATGGTCCCCTATGAGGGTATTGAAAGGTACTTAGAGATTGGTGTTTTGAGATTAACTACTATGCATCGGATCATCTATATAATTGGGTTATGGGTACGAGGAAGCTATGTGCCACACCCACTTGGCAGACGTTTTTTCTATGATTTCCCTAAAAATCGAATTTTTCGAACGATTATCCCTGAAAATCATACTTTTTTAAATGATTTTCTCCCGAACTCTGAACATATTTATGACCTCGTAACATTGTCAAAATAATCAATCAAAACTCGAAACGCTCACAAGTTCTTATAGAATTTTTCACGCAGAATCGAATGAGACCAACCTCAGGTCGCTACGACCAACCGTATAGAAACCACGACGACATTTCCGCTAAAAATTGTAATTTTTTTACAATTTGCACTGAAATTATGATTTTTACCGGAATTTTGGTCGTATTTATTCTTTACAATTGTCAAAATAATTAATAACAATTCTAAACGCTTTCCAATTCTTATAGGATTTTTCACGCAAAATCGAATGAGACCAACACCAGGTCGCTACGACCAACTGAATTGAAAATGCGACGAAAATTCCGGTAAAAATCATCATTTTTTATGATTTTCAGTACAAATCGTTAAAAAAAATACGATTTTCAGCGGAAATTTCGTCGTGGTTTCTATACGGTTGGTCGTAGCGACTTGGGGTTGATCTCATTCGATTCTGCGTGAAAAATCCTATAAAGATTTGTGAGCGTTTCGAATTTTGATTGATTATTTTGACAATGTTAGGCTATAAATATGTATAGAGTTCGGGAGAAAATCAGAATAAAAGTATGATTTTCAAGGAAAAACGTAAAAAAATTCGATTTTTAGGAAAATCATAGAAAAAATCATAAAATCGTATTCAAAATACGAATGCGGGGAAAATCATATTCAAAGTGTGAATACGATTGTATTTGTTTTCATATTCATATTCATACCTGTATTCGTATTCATAATCATAAAATCGCAGGTATGATTTGTATTCATATCCTCTATGACTCCTAGATATCCTCTATGACTCCTCGAGCTAAACTGTAATGTAAATTATATTGTTACAATTAAATTTATAAATTATTTTAAAAACGTTAGGGGGGTCTCAGTCGGTCGCCGTTCGTTCCTCGTTCCGGGTCGTATTTCCCTAAATTGCAGGGGCTCACACTTTAAAAGTTGTGCGTAAATTTGAAAGTTCAAGGATTTTCGAAATTCATTAGTGAATCAATCTAGGGAATTTAAAAACTAAAAGATTGCCGCTGGAATCATCAAAATCGACCAATAATTGCCAAAGAAAAATAGGAAAAACCGTTAATTCAGTTTGAGTTTTCCCATATTTCTCTGGCAATAATTGGTCGATTTTGATGATTCCAGCGGAAATCTTTTAGTTTTTCAGTTCCCTAGACTGATGCACTAATGAATTTAAAAAATCTTTGAACTTTCAAATTAAGGTAAAATTTTTAAAGTTTGAGCCTCTGCAATTTAGGGAAATACTGACCCAGAACGAGGAACGAAAGGCGACCGACTGAGAGCCCCTTAATTATAACTTCATTAGACGATTCTAACGGAATCCGATCCATATCCGGTAACAGCTTTATATCGGAGTGGACCATCGAAATGCATTAATTTCTTATAAAAATCGACATAATAATTTCCTACACTCGGTTTTCCTGTAGTCAACGTTGTATTCAAGTATTGTTTGTGTGTAAATTGTTGGAGTAGATTGCAAAATGTTCCCACCCGCCGAACGCTGAGGATTTTTCTTTCATGCACGGGAAACAGGCTAATTACAAAGTAGTTACGAGTGAATAGTTAAGAGTGAAAGTAGTTACAATGAAACTTCCTATTTGCCCGACGTTAGGAAGGACTGGTAAGGAGGTGAGGAGGGGAAACCTCTCTACATAGTTTATTTTCAATAACATTAAATTAATATATCTACCATTCCTCAACTTAACTAAAACTTTGACTAGAAAATTTTCTCAATTGAGTTTTCCTTGAAATCAAGTGAAAGCCAGAATTTGGAAGAAGTGCAGTGAAGAGACTGTAACAACAAAAGGAGGATCGTCACAAAAAACGAAATCGGTGAAATCAGCAAAATCTAGCTCAGGTGTCCGTACATCAGGTATGGATAGAAAAAAATGTATATAATTCCTTTTCACGTTGTTATTATAAATAAAGGAACGAAATAGTGCCTATAGATGTTTGGGTGATCTTCATTAGATGCACATAAACAACGGGAACAGGATTCATACTTGTACATGTTCAACATGAGCCCGTCAGAAAAGATAGGTCAGCCTCGAAGGAAGAAAGCTCCGTCAAAATCTGTTGCACATCGAAGAGCAAAATTTGACAGGAAAACGGAATCCGAGGTAAGAGTGATTGAGAACATAATAATTATGTACCTGTAATTATTACAGGGGGTACACAGAACTGGTACGGCGACCTTCAGAGATCGATTCAACAAAAGTTGCCCTTTTAACAAATTTTTTTTAAAACCCGCTTGGAATACCACTTTTTCTTTTTTCATAACCCACCTCATTTGTTTTAATAAAATCGGAAACGACGATTTCTTGGAAAAAATTCACGGTTTTTGGCATAATATGGAAAATTTGATTTTAGGGAGCTTTTCCTTGACTTGAACCTGCATTTTAAAGAGGTTAAGCATGTACCCGGTGGGAAATTTACCGCTCTTTCCAACGGTATAATCAGATTTGATTTTACTCGAACAAATAAGGGGGTTATGGCCGTTTTAGAGCCGTAAGGTCGAAACCATGAAAAACGTCTGCCAAGTGGGTGTGGCACATAGCTTCCTCGTATCCATAACCCGATTATATAGATGATCTGATGCATAGCAGTTAATCTCAAAACACCAATCTCTAAGTACCTTCCACTACCCTCATAGGGGACCATCTACACGCTAATCTGGACAATCCTAGAAAATTTCATCAAATTCGGATGAAAAATGTAAGTATTATGGCTGTTACAAGGATTTTACGTTTGCGCATGCGCAGAGGCTTTTGTGAATTTTAAGGCCTTGATTTTCATAGGGGACCGTCTACGCACCAACTTCCACAATCCCTGAAAATTTCATCGAAATCGGACAATAACTTCGTATAGTTATGCCCGTTACAAGGAATTCATGACAGACGGACAGACACACAGACAGACATACACGGAACCAAAATTGTTCAGAAAGGTCTAAAACTCAAAACGCGAGTAAAAATTTTGATTTTGGAGAACTTTTTTTTCATCCTTGAAAAGTGAAAACAAAGCTTCCGCTACTTCGATATGAATAAGTAGTAGAATCGATCTATGAAGTTCGGCATACCTGTTGTGTGCGTATAACGATAGTCACAAATCACTGACGACTTCTGGATCACTTCAATGTTCTAAGGTGGTGTTTAGGTATGATTAGGTGTCTTTGCCAGTACATAGATTCATAGGTCGCCCTAGATTACCAGTTCAATTATCAATCTTTCCATGAGAATACTAATGACCAGTTCTCCTGATATCGAAGATTTCTCACAATGGCACAGTAATGGGATCACTTGTTTCGATCAAAACGTTTAGGTCCGAAAAGTATCTCCCTCGATGAGAAGAATCTCAACTAGCTCTGAACTTGCGGCGTAATCAGCTAAAAAACTCTTGAATCTAAAATTTAATCTTTCAATTCTCTATCACGTCAAGTTAACCTCACGTCAGTACCTACATCTCACATTCTACCTTCATTATGAAGAAAGTAGGCCAACCTAGAAGTGGAAGAGTAGTAGAGAATGAAATATCATAGAAGTCCTGATTTTTGGAAGTCTTGACTGGGTTTTGGAAGCCACAAGATCTCGAGTCAACTTTATCGTTGTCAAACTTCGTTTACCTAGTCAACTTGATCACTTTTAACGTGGTAAAGGGCTATATGACCCCCACATTTTCCAGCCCATACTCATATAGGTAAATTTTACTTTCCATTTAAAAACTAATGAACTTGGATGTAACAGATGCAAACTCCAGAAGCAGAAGCTTTGAGAAAACAGAAGTAAGAAACTACAATGACAATCAGATACAGGTTTACTAAGTGCTACAGGGTACGTAATTTCAACAAAGTATTACCAAACTAATTTGGATGTTGAAGATTGTGCATGGTACGAGTATATTATTCCCATTCAACAAATTACCGAACTACATAGGCAATAAAAAAATAATATTTCAGGTTGGAAAAGGTGCGCCAAACTCTAGAGCTTCTATTGACGTTCAAAATCAACCCCAACATTTCGAGGTTACCACAACCAGCCATTATCTTAGCATTGTACACCGGAGATTATGATTTGGTGAAAATGCTTCTCGAAGCGGGTGCAGATCCAAATGCGAGATTCCTCCCAGAGGTTGGGATACATAAAATTGAAGAAGTGTAAAATTCATGTGTCCGTCATACAGGTTTCGCACTTTTTCAACTAACGTTTTCTCTATCAATATCAATCCCTCATTATTTAGTACCTGATCAAGTAGGAGTTGCAGGACCACACAAACATAGAGGAAGAGAATTGAAGAACTCTAGGGCAAAGTGGTCTAAGCGCCAAAAAATCAGTTTTTTTCCTCATTGGAATGATCAAAAACGCAATCGCCGTCGCTCTACTAGGTGATCCAAATGCCTCCTATCTTTCTAAGTACTTTTAATACCGCTCAGAAGATGGTAGTAGGCGTACTAGAGGATGCGTGGAGGATGTGTGCTTGGATGCGTGGTAGTATGCTTCTTGATTGGTTTTCAAGAAATATAAAGTGACTCAAGTGCCATGATATCCACCTTCTAGTAGTTTTACACCGACTACAAATTCTGTACACAGTGTGTGAACAAAACCTGGTCTCCCAATCTGGTTAACCCACAGTTTAGAGGCTTTGTTTCCGATTTATTACAGTTTTAGGATTCTTTTCGTGATTTTGACCTTACGATACAAAATCGGTCATAAATCCTTTAATTTGCTGAGTAAATTCAAATTTGAGGATACTGCTGGAAAGAGCATTCAATTTCCTATTTCTTTAATTTCAGTCTTTCTTTAAGTCAAAGTTTGAGACATGAAAAAAGCCCTCTGAAAAGAAAATATAACCTTATTTGGTAAACCTCAAATTTTTTCAATTATAAATTAAACTATGAGAATGAATATTTTTTCAAGACGCAAGAACGGTGAAAACTACTCCAAAATCTCGGCTCTCCAACGGTCTAATCATTTAATTTTTATAGTGGGACTTATTATTGAAGAAGAAGACTTGGCTCTTTAGCTATCCACAGTTTATTGCTCCTCCTTCCGGCCCTCTCCACTTGCCTCTCAATTCTCTGATCAGTTATCTGCGATGTCTAGCTTGTCTTGTACAGTTGTACCTCCAATAGTACGTTTTCTGGTTAACTTTTCTTTAATTTAAATTGCCCAAGATTTATCAAAGAAATTTGTGTTTGAACGCGGGAAAACGTGAATTTTTCAACGAAAACAACGCTCCGGCTCTGACGATCTTCCGGGGTTTGACGATGGGTGTAGGGTAGGTGGGGGGGGGGGGGGGGCTCAGTAGATAGAAACACCGTCTTACTCGGAACGCTGAATTCGTTGAAAAAATTCACGTTTTTCCACCTTCAATCAGAAATTTTTGTAATAAGTCCCACTTTAAAAATGACTAGACCGTTGGAAAGCTGAGCTATTGGCGCAGTTTATACCGTTCTTGAATCTTGAAAAATATTGGTTCTGATAGTTCAATTTTCGATGGAAAAAATTCAAAGTTTCTCAAATTGGGTAACATTTTTTTTCAGATGGCTTTTTTATGTCTCAAACCTTGACTTAAGAAAAGGTCCGACATCTAACCGATAGGAAATTTAATGCTCTTCCCAACTTGTGAATGAGTAAAGAAAATTTCCCTTTTCATTGAAATTTGTTTATTTTTCAAAAATTTTGACTCTTGAGGAGTCTCAGGTCACGTTTGCTTCAGTCATGTTTGCAGCGAAATGTTCATTGTTTGCGAATGCGTAGGGTAACTTCTAACCAGTACAAGGTCTTGTCTAGGCATGATAGAGTTGGATCACTATGGCGGAAATTCTTAAGGAGGTAGATTACTTTGATGCAAGAAGCTCTCTGAGTTCGATCATCTGTAAATAGCCTCCAAACTTAGGCGGAAAATGTCGGAAACCCGTCTGGTTTTATCAATTTGACTAGTAGAATTTGCTCAGCACAGCCTGGCTGCTCAAAAAAATTAGAAACAGAAAATCCATAATATGGATCATATTATGATGATTCAAACATAGAAAGCGACAAACCTAAAATCTAGTATAGATGTGTCAATAATTGGGGGTTTTACCTTAATTAATAATTTTTTTATATGGTACTAATTTCATCAGTTGTATTATCAAAGAGGGTTATTATAAAAACAACATTTTTCAACAAAATATGACAACAGTTTTTTGCGTTTTCTTAAAAATAAGTGGCACTTATTTAGATTAATTTGTCCCGGAGCCCTTTATTTAATGTTGAAGTTCCTTATTGGAGAATACGTCGTAACCAGAATAACAGTCTAGACGGTCTGAGGATGTCCTTACATCGAAAGAGCTCGCCATCGACTAGCCGGTTACGCACATTCTCCAATACTCGTACTCTTATTATTAACGGAACTTTTTATAACAGAAAAAAGTCATAAAGAAGCTCTCGAGCTCATGGTAAAGCAGTTGAAATTTAATCGCGTTACTAATTGATTTTGTGTAAGAAACCAAATGTATAGCTCAGAAACAATGTCTTGATAATAATTCGGAAATTTCATTGACTATAGAAATAATATTTGCAACTAGTTGGCAAATGGTTTCTTTTCTATGTCTTCGTGATAAATTATCTCCGAGTTTTTCAATTACAATATGATTTTACCGAAGATTTTCGGGTGTACCGATACTTTTTATAAAATGTACAGGAGGGATGGCTGACTCCTCTTCACATTCTTTGTCTGGCGAAGCCGCACCCCACGTTCCCGAAAATCATGGATATTCTGCTGGAGTATGGAGCAGATCCCAATGCAAAAGCGGCAGTACGTAATTTATCGTACGTTATTTACCAATCGAGAATGGAGCGCGACATTCATACGAATAGTTATGTTATCACCAACTCCTTCCGGGGGGGGGGGGGGGGGTGCGCGCGGACAGCACTTGTTTGAATTTCGGAGGAAATGTCTCGAGGCCAAGACCCCAATTCACACTATTGCCACCAGATTGGCATGCAGAGGAATTGAAAAAAAAAATTCCCATCAGCAGTAGGTTACTAGATTCCCATTATTTGATCCACGATCCGCCGCACTGAGTGAAGCCCACCCCCGGTCCCATGATTCGAAAAAATGTACTCATTCCATGAAATCACTGAAATCACAAGTGATAAAACTGGAAAAGCTTGCTTCTTTCCAATTATTTTCATTTCTAAAATACCAATTTTTTGAATTCGTGATTTAGTTCGACTGCCAAAATTCAATTTTTGATTTCTATTCAAATTTGTCTACCCATGTTCAATTTTTTCTATATGAAGTAGGAAATGTCCTTTACACATTTTTGTATTAAAATATATTGTTCAGTAATGCATGCATTCCAGGGGACGTCCCATTGGATAAGCATTGGATCAGTTTAACCAGTTGGTAAGCGATAAAACTGTTTCACTCGATGTAATTTATTTATTACTTTAGACAAGAAATAGTGACCCCCCCCCCCACCTCACCCTTATCCACCTAAACATTTCTAGCGGCGTGGGAGCCGAGAATCTGAAGAGCATTTTAAAATCCATGATCTATGATACCCAACATGCGAATTCGAGTTCACCTCCCCCCCCACCCCTTCCACTCACCAATGGTGCCAGTCTGGCACCAAAGCGGAAATACGTCTTAACATTGAAGTTTCATCTATTAGTTTTAATAGGCAGTCCGTCGAGGTTAACGTCCGTATTCAAGGTGAAACACAAAAAAAAAAAACCCCAAGAAACATGCGGTTTTTGGTGTCCTGGCACCATGGTGGCACCACTATTAGTTCCATGGTGGCACAGAGAATAATTCATGAAAATCCAGAGGTATAATGAGAATTTTTCCTCAATTTCAAAGGTTGGGTACAATTAGTAAACAGTAAAGGAACCGAAAGATTGAAAAATATGATATTTTGTGAATATTATACCCCCACCATCCCCTCCCCTTGCAAATTTTGGTACTCTGGTAAAATCATGTACTACTCGGAAGATATTTGAGTCAAACAAAAAAAGAAACACGCAAATCGGTTGGAAATTGAGGCCTGGGCAGATTTTACAAGATTCCCCCCGCAAACGCACGTTTTTTAAGCATTAACCCCCCCTTTCCCCCCTTAAAAAACAAAATTCAAAATTCCGACGCCGTAGTGCACAACTAGATAGTTTTTCGCGTCGAAGAAGAAAAGAACCACGAAAATCGGTTGAGAACTAAGGCCTGGGCAGGCGACACAAGATTATGCCCAAAAACGCACGTTTTTTGAGCATTAACCCCCCTTTTCCTCCCCTTAAAAGGCAAAATTCGAAATTCTGGCGACGTAGTGCACAACTAGATAGTTTTCCGCGACGAACAAAAAAAGAACCAGGAAAATCGGTTGAGAACTAAGGGCTGTGCAGACGACACAAGATTTTGTCACACACACACACACACACACACACCTATGCTACACATGCTACTATGGTTTTTTTCGCGGATTTGGATTCAGAATGGTCTAAAACGGATTACTGTGTGGTTATTTTTTTTTCTGTTGAGTGTTGTCCAACTTCACCCCAGATCGATCGCATAAGGACGCCCAAGTCTTACTGTGGGACGTCCTAAAAATGTATGAAGAAATATCCATTTCGGATACCAGATAACACAATTCTAGATTTCTATGTTTGGATTATTTTTCTGAAAATTACAGTGATCGTCTATTTTCTAAGTGGGGTAATATAAATAAATATTCAGTAGGGATCTGACTTCACGGTATTATTTTTGAGTTCTTAACAAGTTCCTCCAAAGATTGAGTTCCTATTTCTGATCAAATTCATCATGGTACTGCTGACAACAGATGTTTCTATATTTGTGAAATGTGTTTATGTTTATGTTCAAACCTCTCGAATAAATTGCGACTTTATTCAGAATGAATTTTTTCTTCAAATAACCTCCTTACAAAGAGCAATTCTAGTCTGAATAAAATTATATTTTTATCGGCCCCCAAGGAGTGTTAAGAAGGTAACTAGTGAAATACTAATGGCTATGGAGTGGTTATCATTTATTAGTATAGGTTCTCAAACTTATCTAATAAAATCGAAAAGTTCCGGATCCGATTCCTTATGTCGTTCCTCAGGTTTTTTTTTAATTGACCTAATTTCTGTTGTTTCGTTTTCAATCAGACCTGCCAACATACTTGTTGCAGCAGGCACAAAAAGCCTGATCTCTACGTGAAAATCATCCAAATTTGTTTTTTCTGTGGCCGGCTTGTAAATGTTTGCTAGTAGATCCAAAATCCATCCCATTGTACCATATTATAACCGCTCCCGGGTTTTGAATGTCGATGTTCACCTGGAGAGAATGCGTTTACAGGTAGATTTTTCGCCAAAGACGAAGGAATTCGTACTACAGGGACACTTGGAAACTAATTTCCCCGAAATAATGGGCCTCACGCCTCTACAAGCTCTTTTACTTCGAGCAGATGCTAATCATGTCCGGGGCAAAGAAGTGAGACTAATAATATATGATTCATAATAATATGACCATGTACCCTAAGTTATTAATAAGTGCTATAATAGTCTAACCAAGAACGTTCAACTTAATATTGAAACAAAAGTTAGGAAGAGCACCCAACTTGCCTACATGTTTAGCAAAACTATTAGTACTTCCTCTAACTCACCAGTATGATTCAATACTTTGATAGGTCCTCAAGGAATTACTGCTGAAGTTGCATGACATTACGGCCAAGGATCCTACGTACATTGGGCACTCGTTCCTAAGTATGGCTGTGATAAGAATGAATTTGGCATTCATCTTCACGCTGCTGCACATCTTCGGCGATGACCCCAACGAAACACTTCATCCTCATTGGGGAAATGTGGCTACAGCTTATTTACATTATTTGGGGAAGGTTAAAGAACCAGAAGCTATAATAACGGTAATTAAAGTTTGAGGAACATTAAGTCGGGTTGGAGGAGGGGCTTGTCTGGCAACGGAGAAACATATGAGGTGCGAAAAGAAAGAGTTAAGTCTCTCACAGCCAAAGGAATCGATACTACTCAGACGTTTCCACAGCCTTGGCTCTGCACCACCCCAATAATTGGTTAAACCAAAATTTTAATCAAAACCCAATAAGTTAGCAAAGTTGTTTGACGGTTCTTACGCAGGGTGTCCAGCGATTCCCCCAAAAAAAATTCTCTGAGTTTTCCAGGGTCAATTTTCGACTTTTCCCAGGGTTCAAATGAATTAAAATATAAATAAATGTAACAACAATATCTAGAAATTCAGGTTTTTAGGACATTTTGGAATGGAAAAACACTAGACATGCAAAGGATTGTTTTCACCGAGAATGAACGTTCAAATCATCGAAATTCGGTGGTTTGCTCAAGAGTAACGACCACTTCAAAGGCTTGTTTTCACCTTCGATTGTTTGAAAAAGCCGAGGATGAACATTAAAATCAACGAAATTCGGTGGTCTACTCGAAAGTAACGACCACTTCAAAGGTGAATTGTTGTCGATTGTTTGAAAACGTCGAGAATGAACGTGAGTATTTTTCCGTACTAAAACTTTTTCCCCTCCGACTGCCGGAACTTCCCACTAAAAGGTTTCGCGCATAGGCGGTTAGGGCTTTCCCCTGGTTTTTTTTGTGGAGAAAAAATGTAATTCCCTGAGTTTTCCAGTACAATAAAACTCCCTGAGTATTCCCGGTTTTCCAGGTCGCTGGACACCCTGTTAAGTTCTATGAAGTTATTGTGACATACCAAAATAATATGAAATACTTGCTCAACACTACAATTTTTCAGCTCATCGAGCTAGAACAAGCTGGCCTCAATCCTCTTCGAATAGTAAAAACATGGGAAGCTACTGAAGAAGAAAACGTAATCAATGTTGCGTTAAAAATAGAAAATTCAACCGTTCTCAGGTATTGGCTTAAGTAGACCATTTATCAAATGTTGATCAAATAGTAGAAAATAAAACATAAACATTCAAAATTTTGGCATTTTCAAAAAGAAAAACGGAGTATGGCAAGGCATCCATATTATCTCGAAAGAGAGGAACTGATGATCCAAATGGACCAGAGAAAGCGGATAACAGAAAATCTTCAGCATACCAAAAATCGGAGAACAAAAGTGAGCGTTCAAGAGGTTCAAAAGTTTCAAGCAATCGTGGAGCTAATCGAAAAATTGATAAGGAAACGCTGAAGAAAATTACCCTTCTCCAGGACTTAGGAAGGGATAAAGTTGACAAATACATACGCGGTCTGGTTGTCAGGAGATTGATAACTTATTTAAGGTAGAAATCAGCCATTTTGAATATTATATTTTTTGATTTTCTTTTGTCATGCACGTACCATGGAAAATTCGTCATAAACAGTTAATTCTTCGAAAAAAAATCACTAACATGTTTTAGTGTTGAAATAATGGACCTTAAATCATAATAATTTAATAATGTAGAAATGTTATTCTTAAATTTCGAGCTATAATTTTCCAGGAAAAAAACAATTGAGGGCAGTATGATTAATGAAAATGATGCCCCTGTTCAGCTCGCTATCAATTGGTTTTACCCAGCGAAAGATTCAATAGCAGAAGAGTTCATTCACATTCTCACTCACAACATTCTCGCGGGTTTGACATTTATTAGCTCTCAAGAAGCCGAACAAATTTTTTCCATAATCCCCTGGGATCCGAAACCGCCGCCTTTTTCACCGACAAAACATGCTACTGTCCACAAGGACTCATTGAAACCAACTGATAAGGTAAATAAATGTAATGATATGAAGTGAAAAGGTGCATAAATGAAACTTCGGAGGAAGAATTGATTTTAATACCCAATAAAATACGAGTATTTGAAGGATGATATCGGCTAAGATCCTTCGATTTCGAAATTTTTTCTCTAAAAACCGAACTGATGTTTTTAACAGGTATTATTGAACCAATTGAAAGAGACGATCAGAAGACAACTCATAGACGGAGTTTCAATAGACCATCTCAATCTCGCCAGAAAAAAACAAAGAGAAAAATCCGTGGGCAGTCTCAAACGAGGTGAATAGAGTTATACAGAACCAGAGTAGGTGTATAAGTTGACACGGTGTAACAAATACTAGGATGACAAATATTGTTAAAATACCAAAGTACCACGTTGCAGGGAGGAATTCGCAGGCGAGTTCAACTTCAATGAAAAGTAAGAAAGGAATTCCTGGAGCACCAGATCACCAAGGAATAATATCCGAACACCAGAGTAAGGTACAACTAAGTACCAAACCTCAAAAGACAGAAAATCACGGTGTAGGGGTGATGGATAATAGCGCAGAAAACCAACCAACAAACGTAGGTAACTGCAGAAATACACTCACATGCCATACAATATTTAGATAAAAAAAATATACGTGTTTCTGATTTATCGTAAGTTCAACCCTTAAGTTCTCGTAGGGAGCGGACGTTTTGTCCAACAGAGCTCGGCGTGGTCTCTACAAATTCTAAAAATTGAATACCTACTATCTTAAATTGATGGAAAAACAATACCTTGATATCGAATTTTTTTGACCTAGGGCTTTTTCAGCATTTCAACCCTTAGAAGAGACCGACATTAGCCAAAAGCTTCGGGGTACAACTAGACCCCAAATGGATACCAAATTTCATCATAATCGGTCCATGGGAACTAAGGAAAGTGCCACGTACGGCGGACGGACGGAATTTTTTTTATTAGATTTTCGGATTCTACGTACTTTTTTTTTCTTGGTCGATTCCAAAGGTTTATTATTGAAAATAGTAAACCAAAAAATTAGAAAATATAGGACTGAATTTAAAATGTTTAAACTGGTTTTTCTTTAGAACCTACTCAGGTGAGAATAATTATACAGGGTGTAAGCCTAACTGGTCTGCCATACGGTACCAGTCGATTCTACAACTAATTTGCAACAAAAAATGTCCCTTAGCGATTTTTTTTAAACCCTTCGTTTTCGAGTTATTTTAACTTTAAACTTTTTTTTCGTGATTTTGACCATATGTCATTAAATCACAATTAAATTAGAATTTGAGGATACCGTTGGAAAGAGCATTAAATTTCCTATCGATAGATGCCTTAACTTTATTTTGAGTCAAGGTTTGAGACATGAAAACATCCTCTAAAAAGGGAATTTTACGTAATTTTGGAAACCTCGCATTTTTTCAATCTCAAATTGAACTACGAGAACCCATACTTTTTCAAGATGCAAGAACAGTGAAAACTGCGCCAGAATTTCAGCTTTCCAAAGGTATAATCAAAACATATTCTACATCCGTATTTAGGGGAGACATTTGTGTTTGAACGCGGAAAAACGTGCATTTTATCAAGGAAATCAGCGCTCTGGCCTCCTGTTTCCGGAGGCCCCGCGGTCTACTGCGGCGCCGACCCACCCACTGCTGTCGTCCGACCCCTCAAATCGACTAGGCGGAGCGCCGATTTCGTTGAAAAAATGCACGTTTTTCCGCTTTCAAACCCGAATTTCTCCCCTAAATACTGTTGTAGAATATGTTTTGATTATACCATTGGAAAGCTGAGATTCTGGCGCAGTTTTCACTGTTCTTGCATCTTGAAAAAGTATGGTTTCTCGTAGTTCAATTTGAGATTGAAAGAATGCAAGGTTTCCAAAATTACGTAAAATTCTCTTTTTAGAAGACGTTTTCATGTCTCAAACCTTGACTCAAAAAAAAGTTAAGACATCTATCCGATAGGAAATTTAATGCTCTTTCTAACGGTATCCTCAAATTGTAATTTATACAGCTAATTAACGGAGTTATGACCAATTTAATGACAAAAGGTCAAAATCACGAAAAAAGTTTAAAGTTAAAATAACTCGAAAACGAAGTGTTCAACAAAAAATTGCTAAGGGACATTTTTTGTTGCAAATTAGTTGTAGAATCGACTGGTACCGTATGGCAGACCAGTTAGGCTTACACCCTGTAGAAAGGGTTGATAGAGGAGTTTTTGGCCGGCATGCAAAACCAAAATAGGAACAGGTAATCTAATCTGGCCCGCAGAACCATTAATATTTGTGGCTGAGGTGGATAGGAGAGATTACCTAGCACGTAAAACCAATAGAAATTGAAATGTGTAGGACTGTTTGAAAAGGGAAAAGGCGAGAGCGAAATGAGCAAGTCAGAATTTGTGGGAAGAATGACATTGGATGGAGAGGTTTCCCGAGCTGGGTATTTTAGAACAGCCTCAGTGTGGAGAGAGGTGCCGGAGTTTGCCCAGGTGTCTCCAGACTGTTCATCCACCAGGTGTACCTGTGGTCAGCTAGGAATACCTCCTACTATCTTTTAAGTTATTTGTTAAGTGATATATTCCTTTAGGAGGAAATCGTAATAGCTACCAAGAGAGATTCTTACTGAGTTCGACAAATTATGTACGTGTTTCAGGAAAGCGCGGAACAAAATGAGTTCTTAGCTCAAGAAATGATTAAGGAAAGAAGAGCGGAATTTATGCAAAAGCTTCAGCCACTGTTCATAATGTGCTCTCCTCAAGTACGATGGGCAAAGAATTATGGAACAAAACACATGAGAATGCCTAAGAGAGAAAATTTTCGCACAGACCTTTATCCTGAAGTTGACAAAAATGTGAGCAGTAAATTATTAAACAGATAAAAGGAACCCAACTTGTTTGCCAAATTAGTCCATCAAGTAATCACACGTAACATCTATCTCATTACAGCCAGCACTGTATAGAGTTTGCTACAAGTGCGTGAAGAGGGACATCAATTTGCAGCTTTGCCCTATCTGCAAACTCATATGGTATTGCAGCAGTAAATGCAATAATCGTGATATAATGAACCACAACTCGAACCACCGATGCAAAGCAGGCAAGTTCATCTCATGGTAACTTAATAAAGTGTCAACGCAGGAAAACTAATCAGATATCGGTTTGAGCAGTACTTAGATGTACGAAAGCCAAAAGGAATTTTGCTCTCTGTCAAATTAATTGGGAATGAGGACTTCAGGAATAAAACTCCTGCTCCGAGCTTTCGGTAAATTCACCTTCCTCAGGGTAAGGTGATTTTTTTTCGGGAGCGGGGAAACTATTTAAGAGCGAAGGGGAAGTTTCACCTAACAGTGTTAGACTCACTAGAAATTTGGGCATACCAACTAAAATCCCACTCCCTAATCCTAGGACTCACCCGGAACCACTTCTTTAGTATTACTTCAGGGTGAGCCTAAAGGCTGCTTCCACTTTTCCTCTCCAGTCCAATATCCGATCTCTCCATCAATCCTATTACACTTCTTCTTCCTCCCATCTTCCATCCAGCTTTTTTGCTTTGAGGACTGCTATGACAAATACTGCCATTGCTTCCCAGCTAGACTTGTACCTAATCATGGACTATGCCTCAGTGTCAGAGTAAGGTGATAAGCTCGGCAAAGGAGGAGTTTTATTCCTGAAGACCTCATTCCCAATCAATTTTACAGAGAATTATTTGTTGGGTCGATCATCATATTTGCTGAATTTTGCTCATCTCTGTTCTGCGCGATCTTTTCCTATTTGTACCGTAAAAACGCTGCAAATTATTACACAATTGTTTATTATTTTTCATTTTTCTTTATTGATCACTCGTCTGGAAAGCCACCAACCATCCAACATGTAGAAAAACATCGATCGCATTTCGGTCAGCTTTAATTTGAACGGAGATTACGCCTCTTTTGCGATTCACACTCGTGTCTCTGATTTATCGTACGTCCAAACTTTAAATTCTCGTAGTGAGCGAACGGTTTGCCCTACAGAACTCCGGGTGGTCTCAAAAAATTCTATAGAATCTTAAATTGAAGGAAAAACAATACCTTTATATCAAAATTTTTTGAGTTAGGGCGTTTTCAAAATTTCAAAATTGATTTTGGAACCCTTAGAAGTGACCTACAACAACCAAAATCTTTGGGGCACAACTAGACCCCAAATAGAGCCTACACACCAAATTTCATCAAAATCGGTCAACGCTAAGTGGCAAAAGTGCCGCGTAGGGGGGACGGACGGCCAAATTTTCATTCGATTTTTGGATTCTACGTACCTTGAAACGTAAACCATCAAATTTTGAGGGGGTGTAAAACAATTTTTTTTCTTGGTCGATTCCAAAGGTTCATTATTGAAAATAATAAACCAAAATGGCAATCACACTGTCTTATATCCAATCCTGTGTCCTCCCGCCAGTCGTTGTCAATATGTAATTATGGTCCCTATACTATTAGAGAGAAAACAACCAGAAAGTAGGCATTGGTTTTGATTTGAAAGATTTCAAGAACTTCATTCAAAATGCCCACAGTTTTCCATCTTTTTTTAATATCTTTGATAGTCGCATCTGCTTAATTTACTGATTATGTGCAGCGAATTTTTTAAGTCTTCTTTTGACTTCTTTGTTGATATAAAACACTACTGATTTTTTCCCATCAACACTTTTTCTCCTAGATAAATCTTAAGTACATTTTCCAAAACCTCTCTCCCCTGTGCTCTATAATTTATCGTCTAAATTGAAAACGTCTTTGGAACTTTGTAACTAGGCAAAAGTAGGTAGATAGAAACGGGCACAAACGTGCAAAAGGAGGAAATAAATCGAAAATTCCTGGACGAGTTATTATTGTGATAAGGTGATAACCAGACAAGAATAGGCATTATTGGGAAAACGACTCCCAACAGGACATATTCGGCTGCATCTTCGAAGCCCCACCCACGTCGGAGAGGATACAAGTGTTCACACTATCCTTCTGCTAGGATAAGAAGGGAGGAGCCTCTTAACCTGTGCACAGGATCAGATCATATAAAACTCCTCAACTTGATCTCTTAAGAAACAATGAGAGAAAAACTACCAAAAATTACCGAGGTGAAGGAACAACACTGTCAAGTTTAGGGTTGGGTAGAGATGGGTCGTTCTAACTGGAGTGATGTGATCTAAAATGACGACCTAAAAATAATGACCTTTTTATTGTTGGTTCTGCGTTCAAGATACGACTGCTGAGTTCATAATGAAAACTTAGATGTTTATTTTCATATACCCCCTGAACTGGAACGCTTGAATGCAACTATTACAAATGTGTCACTGGAACGTTTATAACAGCGACATGATATTCCTGGAACGACCCATCTCTAGGGTCGGGTTACAACGTTAATCTAAGGACATACTGGGCGAGAAAGCTTTGGCCTCTACTCGACAGAAGTACTGCTGATACTCCTCTCATTGAATTGAGTGCTCAAAAATCTCATTAGCAACAAAACTGCTGCCACAATACGCTCACTCAATATAGTGACACTTACTAGCTACATGAGCTAGCGGAATGGAAAAGTCAACCGGGTAGACATTTTTCGGATTTCCAATCAGTTAAATTAGTCAATATTCAAATACACAAACATGATACACGAAGAACAATTCCCACAACCTCTCAGCGATAAAGCGGTTTCCTACCCAATATACAAAATGTATATATTTTTTTTTAATTTTTATACAGTTACTTAATTATACAAAATGTAATATAGAAACTGATTTTGGACAACTTTATGCTGTGTGTGATTAAAGTTGCTTTTCATCATTACAGATTTTTACGGAAAGGGTAATATGTGGCGACATTATAAGTTTGATGAAAACGGGAATATATACAGAATACCAAGAGATGGACAAGAAGATTGGGAAAACGAAGATATGGCGAATGACCCATTGGTTAAGAAATACGGAAAAAAGATCATAGTGTCCGATGAAAATATCCGTAAAAAAAAAGATCCTGGTGTACTCACAGGCCGTGACTTGAGCCCTGGAGGAACTGATAAGTTCGGAAATATAGTTACAGACCAATATGGGAATGCTGCTAGAGATAAATATGGGAATGTCGTTAGAGACAAGTATGGAAATGCCGTCGACGAGTACGGCAACGTCATTACAGGCAAACGGAACATGGGAAAGGGAATTCGTGGATCTAAACATGCGAAAAGAATTGGGGATTTGGGAGGAAACGACAAGTTTCCAGGAGGGAAATATTCGAACGAGGCAAGCAAACTGGGTAGGTCTAGGTTATTTATAACACATTAGTTTAAGCAAGCCCCCCCCCCCCCCCCCGATTGAAATAAGGGCGGGGGACGGGGAAATAAGGGATTTATAAATAAGGGCGGGGAGGACGCCCAAGACTTACCCGACGCTGGCCTTAGAGATATGGGAAGGTGAATAAAGTGGGGATGGGATGAAAGGAAGTGCCCCTAGAACGTCCACTAGTTCAGGTGAGAACTAAACAGAACGCAGTTAGTGAAAGCACAGAAGACTGCCAGGATACCCAACTTGAGTAACTATTGCACTGTGCCTGCATGCAACGCATTAAGACCCTGATGTTGGGTGCCACTCCTTTTAGCACCAATACCACTTATCGAAATTCATCTCAATTATCCCTTCTTATCTTAGCTTGCCAGGTCTGCTTCATATTCGAGCTGCCACGACAACTTGGACATCCAGGATAATGCAAGTTCTATTGGCTTGATGACAACCATGTCTGGCTTCTCGCCTTGATACCCAGCATGTGATGCAATCTATCCCCCTCAATATCCCAGCTGCTAGATGACAAGGCATCTGATATTCACATGACGACTGTAAGATGAAACCACCATGATTCTTCAGGCACTGCTCTACTACATGGACAGACACACCAAAGGGTATCTACTGTCCCGCGACTATCCCTCAAACACCATACTACAGTTGGCTATGTTGCCACGCAGACAGAGTTGTAGTTCTGGTACTCCCCATTTTATTGAAATGAGGCTTTTGGAGTACTGTCGGATTTCTTTATCTTCTACTCAGCAGGCCAGCTGGGTATAGGAGTGTATGGTGATGCTCGGTCGCACCATGCAAACTGCTGCCTGACAAAATCGCGAACTCACAGCTTGACCTATGGAGAGCTAAGTAAGCACTGGGGATACATAAAACTACTCTCCCCAATCCATCTAAAACGCGGAAAAAGTTTTGTAATCGGAAGAAACTAAATTATATGAAACAGAAAGACCTAAACAGTCTTTTGAAAAACCCTCGTCATTACGAATGGACAGATGACCCTAGGTCTTCACTAATCCAACGTTAGGTGTTTAATTTGATTATTCTAAATTAATAAACTTAGATTAAAATATTTCTACTCATACTAGTATCCGTAACGTCAACTAACTAACTAGCTCTCAATCTAGAAGCAGAAAGAGCAAGGCTCAGACTACAAGAAAAGAAGGCACTTCATTTACGAGAAGCAAAGATGATGCGGGAACTCAGAAAGAAAATACCACATGGAGTGTAAGTTTATTGGAAAAAGTTGTTGTATAGTTTACAAGTGTCTTTCTTCTATAGTAGACCTGTTTTACAAACAAATCTAACCTCTTGTAAAATTGAATTAAAATTCCAGAATGGGAGACTTCATGAGATGGGGATTCAATGCAATGCAATCTCTCCGAGATAAATCGTGGTACAAGAAGCAGAAAGAAAAAGAATTTAGAGACCAAGATGATGGAGTTGTTGATCCTTCATTATCAGACGAATACTTCCAACTTGTACACCAGCTCAAAGTTTTACAAGGTATGAGCGAATTTATTTCTTCAAGAGTATTTTTGATTCTGCAATGCAAATACGTCGATAATATTCTGTATTCTGGTAGAACAGTGCTACCATCCACAACGATGTCTACTGTCACAGTCATGTCGTCACCTCATTTTTTCCAAGACGCATTAATTTAGAGGAATTTCGTGCTTAAAATTGGTACTAATTTTAATTCTAAGCAAATTGAAATTTAAAAAAAAGCCAAGTGGGTGGGGCACATAGCTTCCTCGTACCCATAACCTGAGTGTATAGATGATCCGATGCATAGTAGCTAATCTCAAAACATCAATTACTAAGTACTTGCACTACCCTCATAAGAGACCATCTACATATCAACCCGCACAAATCTCTGAACATTTCTTTGAAATCGGACGGAAAATGTAGAAGACATGGCCGTTACAAGGAAATTCACGTTTGCGCATGCGCAGTGGTTGCAATCAGTCCGAAGGATTTTGAAGTTATGGTTTTTTTATTCAAATCTCCCCTAAAAGACAAATGGTCTTGATGTGACGGAGGGGGCAAGCCACCCACCCAATGCCGGCCATCACCCAGATGTTATTGGGTGCCACTCCTTTTAGCTCCAACACTGCTTGCCGTAAATCATTTCACAATCATTTCATTTTTTTTTTTTCAATCGATTTCAATTCAATTTTTTTCTTCTTATCTTAGCCTGCCAGGTCTGCTCCATGTTCAAACTGCCATTGACAACTTGGACATCCAGAATACCAGGATAATGCAAGACTGGTTGAGCTTGATGGCAAGGATGTCGGGCTTCTTACCATGGTCACTTGGCATGTGATACAATTTCTCCCTCTTAATTTCCCAGCTGCTAGATGACAAAGCACCTGCTATCTGCTTGGCAACCGCATCATGACTTAGAATGCGGCCCCATGAGTCCGAGGACACTAATGCACTATATGATACAGATGTTCATTTCTCCGTTGTATCAGTAATAGCTCTTGAACACCGCACCGCAGTTGGCAGTGTTGCCACGCAGGCAGCGTGGAAGTTCCAGTGGTCGCAGGCCCCAATACCCTCTGAAGCCCATTCCACCATTGAGTTGAAATGAAGCTTTCGTAACACTGCCAGAGTTCTTTACCATCTACTGACTCATACAACACAGCAGGAAAATCAGCTGATGAACCTGGTTTTGGAGCGGATGTTGCTGCTCAGTCGCACCATACTAACTGCTGCCAGACAAAATCAAGATCAGCAGCAGCACGGCCGACCATCCAGCTTGACCCTAGACAAATTTTGGATGTTACAAGGAAATTCACGTTTGCGCATGCGCAGCAGCTACTATCAGTCCGGGGGTGATGATTTTCATAGGGAACCGTCTACATGCCAATTCGTACAATCCCTGAAAATTTCATCAAAATCGGACAATAACTTAGTATAGTCTTACCCGTCTTAAGGATTACATGACAGACAGACATGGAACCTAATTTGTTCAGGAAGGTCTGAAACAAAACACGTAGAAATTTTGATTCTGGAGAAATTTTTTTTCAACCTTAAACCTTTTCTTGAAGGACAATTTTGAATTATAAGCTAGCAGTAGTGTTCTTTCAGAAGATACCAATAAAATTTGTTTAGTAAGGAAAAAATCTTTTGAAAGTAAAAAAAAGTTTTAAAAAAAATCGGTTTATTAGTTAGGTAAAAAAGATTTGTAAACAGTACGAACATTTTGATAATAAAAGTTACAAACTAACTTGAAACACAAAGTTGACTCTATGGTGCCATCTCAAGTGATGTCGAACATTTTGATTAATAGAACTAGAAAGTTTGTGAGTACATATCTTAAATTACGTGGGAATAAAACTATGATCATAGTTTTTTTGTGGACAGTTAGCACCTAAATAACTATTAGATAAAATTAAAACAACATACTTAATAAAACGCTCGAGTGAGATCCTAGGTTTTCTTTGACGTGATGAACATAGGTACCTAACAGACTAAAGTTCCAATGAGAATGACAGGTACCACAAATAGGAGTATGAAACTCAAAACCAGATCTAAGTGTATTTGCATTGACATTGTAACTGAACGTTTAATCTTCCGCCATCTTTTTCGACTGTAGGAACGATTCGTTACAAATTGATACTAATGAAAATTGAGGTAGCAGCTGGTTAGGTATCACGGAGAAGGCGCTGCCCGTTTCGGTCCTACCGAGAAAAGTGGAGCTCGTCATTTGTACAATCCGGTTCCCTACTCGGAGATGAGATAGAACGACTTGGTCTCTGTAATCTGGGTAAGCCTCCGTACATCTGGGTAACCCTCCGTACATCTGGGCATCCAAAACAGGCACGTTGCCCACTGTTAGTGAAGTTGAGTCGAGAACAATTAATTGTTTTTAAATTCATCAATCATTCCTTTATTTACAATGAATACAATGCGCACTTTGCAGAAAATGTCAGCTCCCCCCACTCAATCATTTACGTTTTCCATCGAGTTTAAAGCCGGATTTAAAAGCCAAAATTGAACTTTCAACACGAGGTAGGTTCTTTTGTTTTGTTGAATTTCATTTTTCATTCTCAGGACCAACATCACATTTCTACAGGGTGTCCCATGTTAAGAACCGGAAAACTTCGAGAGTCGATTCTACTACTAATTCAAGTAAGAAAATGTCTCTTAGCAATTTTGTTTTATTTTTCCAAGTTTTTCCCATTTTAAGATTTTTTTTTGTGTGTGTGTTATCGACCTTATGTTACTACAATTACCGTAACTACGTAAATTTACGGTGAAAATGTAAAAATAAGGGCACCGTTGGAAAAGGCGTAAAATTTCCCATCTTTTTGGTCCTTGCAAAAAACTATTTTCGAGGTCCTGATGGGTGAAAAATGAAGTCGTAGGGTAAATTTTGTCAAATTGGAAAAATTTCCTATTTTTTATCTTTGTTGATAGGGGTTTTTTTCCCCCATGGGTTTTCACGTACTTCAACGCCAAAAACAGCGCAATGAACTCAGATTTCCAATGGTATAATCAAAAAATATTTTACAATCGAATTTAGGGGAGCAATTTGTGTTTGTACGCGGAAAAACGTGCATTTTTTTCAAGAAATCGACGGTTTGACGGGAGGATTCCGGGATCTACACCACTGCCGCTTTTCCGAGCACTGAATCCTCTCTCAAACCGTCAATTTCGTAGAAAAAATCCACGTTTTCCGCGTTCAAACACAAATTTCTCCCTTAACTTCGGTTTTAAAATATTTGTTGATTGTGCCATTGGAAAACTGAGATCATTGCGCATTTTTGGTGTTGGGGTACATAAAAACCATGAGAAAGAAAACCCCTAACAAAAAGAAAAAATTGGAAATTTTTCCAATTCGACAAACCTTATCTACGACTGGATTTTTCAACCATCAGGACCCCGAAAATGGTTTTTTGTAGTTAGGTAGGTACTAGAAAGATGGGAAATTTGATGCCCTTTCCGGTGCCCTTATTTTACGGTAAATTCACGTAGTTATGGTAATTTGAGTAGATATAAGTCAAACACACGAAAAAAAAGTCTTAAAATGGCAAAAACTTGGAAAAACAAGGGGTTAAAACAAAATTTCTAAGAAATATTTCTTTACTTAAATTAGTTGAAGAATCGACTCTCGAAGCATTCACCCCAAGTTCTGTGAATGTGAAAAAGCAAAAAGTGGATTTATGATCTCATTTACCAACATCGGCGACAGCAAGTAATTTTTTCCTTCACCAACGCTGAGAGAATCTCCGTCAAATATTGCCCTTATCACAACTTGCTGAACTGTCTTGGTACCTTCCTGCGTTACAAGTACATATTTTCATAAGCTTATAGAAACTATAATAACGAGTTTTGAATGGGGGACCGACTTGGGCAGTTTAACAGCCGGATCGACGTGTTCACTTTTCAACGGGGCCGAGCCGAAATGGACAGCGCCGCACAGAGAGCTAACATTTTTCACATTAAGTAGTTTTGTACGATACAGTCACAATACAATTAAGCTAATCATTCGATTTTATTTCTATTATGCTCATTAGTTGAAATTACAGAGCATTTGTTTTTTGTCACCCTGTATCCTTATAAATATAAATACGAATACAATTGTTTTACTTCCAGGACTGGCAGCATTACTTGGTTCAAAATTCGATTTTAACTCTCTTTTCCCTTGGGTGGTGTTACGGAATGGAGAGCTTTACTACAAATCCCACCCTACGTCCTTTGTCCTGGAAAACTACAGTTTGAACTAAATGTAACGCCAGAATACTGTAACATTCTGCCGCACTTAACAATAAATTAAATATCAATTGCTTTTTTGATTTTCTCTCTGACAAAATTTTGATATTAACCTTGTTATGAACACACAAATAAGGCACTATTTCAATATTGTAGGTAGTACCTATTATTATAGAATAATACTGCGTACCTTGCTTAACATCAACCTGTTTACAGATAATACTCAACTGACTCATGAACAGATACTACTCATGCCCAGATTTGAAAGTGTGTATATTAAATAATAAAAAAGTCTGCCAAGTGGGTGTGGCACATAGCTTCCTCATATCCATAACCCGATTGCATAGATGATCCGATGCATAGTAGTTAATCTCAAAACCCCAATCTCTAAGTACCTTCCACAACCCTCATAGGGGACCGTCTACACGCCAATCTGAACAATCCTGAGAAATTTCGTCGAAATCGGATGAGAAATGTAGAAGTTATGGCTGTTGCAAGGAATTCACGTTTGCGCATGCGCAGCAACTACTAGTCTGGGGGAGATGATTTTCATAGAGGACCATCGACACACCAATCTGAACAATTCTAGAAAATTCAATTTCATCAAATTCGGATGAAAAATGTAAGTGTTTTGGCTGTTACAAGAATTTTATGTTTGCACATGCGCAGAAGCTACTGTCAATTTTAAAGCCTTTATTTTCATTGAGGACCATCTAGAACTTAATTCGCATAATCCCTGAAAATTTCATCGAAATCGGATAGAAAATGTGGAAGTTATGGCTGTTACAAGGAATTCACGTTCGCGCATGCGCAGCGGCTACTATCAGTCCGGGTTGTAATGATTTTAATAGGGGACCATCTACAACCTAATCCGCATAATCCCTGAAAATTTCATCGAAATCCGACAATAAATTCGTATAGTTATGCCGGTTACAAGGATTTCATGACAGACACACAGACATACGCGGAACCAAAATTGTTCAGAAAGGTCTGAAACGTAAAACGCGAGTGGAAATTTCGATTTTGGAGAACTTTTTTTTTCAACCTTGAAAAGTGAAAACAAAGCTTCCGCTACCTTGGAATACTCGGAAGCAATATAGGTAATTTAATTATATAAAAGAGTAAAAATGTTATTGAAACGGATTTTACTATCTATAATCGCACTTTTGTATAGGAGGTTCTTAACTAAGTGGCATTTGTACATTTCAGGCAAGCTCTGTGGGTAATTGTATAAAACCAAATTACCAAAACCCGTACAAAGTTTCAATATCGCAATAATTTTTTTTATTTTTATTCAACTAAAAAAAGTCAACTCTAATCAGGTACGGTACCAGGGCTTTATATTCCACGTTGCTTACCAAGACATGTAATGCAAGGTGATCACTATTTTTCTTATAGAATAAAATTGAAAATAATTTTTATTTAATGTCAGTGTGTTGCTGTTTATTTAATGCTTCTTTATTTAGGTGGGATATTGCGACAGATATTACTTTGAGTATTCCCGTGAATCGTCGAAAACAGATCGGGGTTTATGGACAATATCCGCTACAATAGCAACCACCCACAACCAAGTAGAAATCGGGAACAGAAATTTGGACGATTGAAGTTATTTCTTAGATGGTTTGTAAACCTTACCTCCATAACGAGCCACAAAAGCTGGTACGTCAAACTTGCGCTTGCACCCGTCGTAATTCATGAACCGAATTTTCCCAAATATTTCTCGTTCTCGCCAACCTTGGTCATGTATGCCGCATATTGACCACATACACCCTAGAAGGTTAGAATGCATAAATGAGTACGACAGCCCTTCAGTAATTATTTTGACAGGATTGTGAAATAATGTAAACGGTAGGAAAATGTAGAATACAACGCAAAAAGCTCACCAACGAATCCATTAGGGTCTCTACCATCAATACTGAAGCGATCGTTGAGATAGAGCGCGATGCGAAGTGCTTCTTCTGGACTCGGAGTCCACTCCAAAATTTTCTTGGCCCAGTACATCCTCAGAAACCCGTGCATTTTACCTGCATAGAAATAAATAATATAGTGATCGTTAGGTGACCCCTCTAAGAGGGATATTACTTTACTCAACTTTCACATGGAACCATCTGTATCCAAGTTGATAAGAGCAAAAATAATGAGCAATGGGGTCACAATACATAAAACGCGACTAAAAACTGTTTTTCGGAGTTCTTAATCCAATTATTGTTTTAATTCAACAGTTCTGACATTGCTGAAGTTAATCTAATGGATAGAAGGAGAGAAAAATCCCAAGGGAACTCAACCAATGACCGTTAAGCTGCAAACACACTGTCCTCACGTGAGCTCACGTCAGCAAAGTGCGGTTGACCGTTCTCCCATAAGAACACAAGGTAATTCGTTCGCGACAGCCACACTGACGGTAGCTCATGTGACCTCACTTGAGATGAAGTCTGGACAGCTACATTTCGGCGTGACGAGTTGAGATTTGACAACGATTTGGAAAAAAAAAAAAAAAAAAAAAAAAAAACAATGAGTGCGCTTTTAGAGCCCTTCAACATACAACTCATGATTGGCCGTGATACCATCTGCAGGCCTTTTGCGCGGAGGCAATCCCAAGACTGGCTAGGCGGCACCTGCAGCTGACTGCTAGTCTGACAACTAGTTAGGGGATGAAGTTAGGGTGTACATTTAGGTAATAGGTTAGGGTGTACATATTATCTTAGCTAGCTAGGTAGATATAGGTAGGTTAGGATGATGGCCACTCCTTCCAGTCTCTGAGGGGTAACCCCCATAGAGGGGTGTTGTCAGGGGTGGGAGGGGTTATTTATGGATAGGGTGTAAGTAGGGCCAGCCACAACAGCTAGGGGCACCACATGAAATGACGCTGCGGGTTATTTGTTGCCTGCAACCTACTAGTAGCACTTGGGCGGGCACAGTATCAGGTGGAGCCTTTAAGGACTGTGTCCACACCTGTAGACAAATTGGGGACCATCTCCCTCAGTCACGCCCCTGTAATGCTCGGGATAGGATTCTATCCTAGGAGGCTGTAAAGCAGTACGATCAGACTATCTACTAAGACTATCTGTTCCGGGCCTGCGACCAGTCATGGCTTCTGGGGTGCGGGCCATGCCAGCACACTGGTTGACGGCCCTACCCTTACACTGGTACTGCGGGTGGGGGGTGCCCCAGGCTACTGGCACACCGACGAAAGTCAAAGTGCCACCTGTCTGCCCCCCCCCCCCCATTGAGGTCGGATTCGCGGGGGTCGTGGTTTACAAAACCCGGGCTGCAGTGTGGGTTCTGCAGAGCTGGGTAGGGTTCTGAGGGCCATGTCCAACACGTTGACCTGGCACTCGGATCCCAGCATGTGAGTTTTTAGAATTACCAAAAACTCGGGCGCTGGACCTGCTAAGTCTGGAAGCATGAGCTAGAACATCCTGCTTCTACCTGTAAGAAGTAACAGGGAGATGCAATAATTGCATAATAATTATGCATAATAATTATTATTATGCATCGACACTGATTGTGTGAGCAATCCCTCTCCAGAGAAGCTTTTCCTCTGCTGCTTGCAGAGGAGGGGGAGAGCATAAGGCTCGGCCTCACCCCTCCTTTTAACCGATTTCCACTTTGGAAAGAGGCAAGACATTCAATGGCCGTGATACCAGTGTGTTTACCCATGTGAGGTCACGTGAGGTGAAACTGAACGTGAGGACAGTGTGTTTCTACCTTTAGCCGGTTTAACGAACCGGTTCCTGTGAGATCGCTTAAGTTGAGGCCAGTCGGGCCAGGAGATTAACCCTTATTGGACCATGGTGTCACTAGTGTCACAAAAAACATCAGGGATTCCACAGCTGTTCCAAAGTGTCACCGGAGTACAACCAAAATTAAATTGCAATTTAAAAATTAATGGACAGAGCTGAATGTTTTGAACCATTTTCTGTGTGCAAAAAAATCATTCATTTATTCATTTTTTGAAAGTAAAAAAATGTTGACACAAATTTTGAAAAATTTTCCATTTGACATTTTGTCAAAACTTTATTTTGACACATCTAATGGCCCACAAACCATTATTCTGTTCTTCAAATTTAAAATTGCAATTTTATTTTTGTTGCTCCAACTTTGTGGAGTTTCCAAGATGTTTTGGTGACACTAGTGAAATCATGGTCCAATAAGGGTTGACAAGATTGGTGAGGCAATAAGAAGTCATGAACGAAATCATGAGAACCAATTCTGATTTTCCCTTTGAAAGACAGCTGATTAAGCTTATTATGGGAGAAATCTCCAGACTTCCGACTGTACTATACAATCCTGAGTCATGCCTTGTCGTACCTGTTTTGATTTAATAACAAAATTGTCCACATAGAATGCTGAGGAGCCTGCCTTATCGAGTCCTACTGAAAGCGCCAATTTGTCACATCCCGATCACGGGGGTCTGTACTTGAACTTTAGCAATTTAGGATGAAATTCAACAAAAGCACAAGAAAAGCAAGGAAAAAGAGGTTATAATTAGGTTACTGACCATGCAAAAGTGAGTCCACCACGGGCCTACATCACCTGTCAGAGCCGCCCCCCTATCCACCCATTTTCCACTTTCCTTCCACGTATCAACAGCAGCAAAGTGGCGTACGTCCCTTTCCGAGACTCCCGTCCTTCAAGAGTGACAATGGTGTCCGTTCACAACAGCTTTAATGATTTCTTTGAAAATTTGCTCCTCTACTCATGCTGCGTGAATGGACTTTTTCGGTATTAATTTCATTCATCGCATCTGCCGATTCATCAAAATTTCATCTCAACTTTAGGTTCCAGATTCAAGTAACATTTATTCGGCCCTCTCATGCAATACAAGATATTTTTAGATTCAAAGGAAGAGAGACGTGCACTACTAAGAAGATGTCCAGTGGGTCAAAGAAACAATTACCTTCTTTCACAAGCTGGATTTGAGCTGAGTTCCATAAATCATCATGAGTTTTACTACTAGCAAGCTCATCGCAGCTATACACATAAGTTCGTTTGTCTTTCCTTGAAAAAAGAATAGTAATTTTAAAAGACAAATATAGGAAAACAACTACAAGAAGGTATAACTTGAAGAACTGAGATCAGGTACTTCGAAAATGACTGGAACAATCGCCAGTGGTCGCAAATTAGGACTAGGGGGGGGGGGATTAGGTTCCTAATCTCTGAATACTAATTTATTCCATTAAATAAAAGTATCGGAATACAACAAAAAAGTACAAAACTAGTCAATAATAGTCAAAAATAGTCAATCTATTTTTCAAGATTTCTGCAGATGCTGCAACTGCACTAAGTGTGCAGATCGGAGACTATATTCGCAAATCACAGGAGAGGCTGCCAAGCCAAGTCAACCTGTGTCCGTCACAAGTTTTGCACTTTTGGGGTCTGATCTAACTCTAACTAGATAAGAATACCCATTAAGGGGGTTCAGTCGGTCGCCGTTCCTTCCTAGTTCCGGGTTGGTCTACTCTCTTACGAACTGGCGCTCAAAGTTTCGGAGTTGTATCTAAATTTTAAATTTTTTAAATTCATTAGTGTATCTACCTAGGGAATGATGAACTAAAAGCTTATCGCTGAAATCATCAAAACCGAACAATAATGGGGTATTTCGGTGGGTCAGAAATTCAGGTTTTTGACCTCAAATTTGGATTCAGCACCCTTGAAAACCTATATATTCCAACGTTAAGCCCAATGATACTGTAACATGTGGTAGAAAAATTAATTAAAGAGATCACACGTTTGAAAAAAAGACCCCTTAACGCACACACACTTAAGCCACGCGCATGTGTGAGTAGTATTTTGTAGTATCCAAGAGGTCCCCCAAGGGTTTCATCGCTTCTCTGTGCATGGATACTTTTTTAAAAGAGTTGGCTAGCTACGTCACACCATTCCAATCTTCAACTTTCCTTAGCTTCTCTGATTTTTTAAAAACATTTTCTCGACAAACAGACCCGATTACTGTTATTCCTGAGCCATACTCTTTTGAAAAAAAAATTTAAAAAAATTGACTGAAATACCCCATTGCCAGAGAAAAAGGGGAAAAACAGTTTATTCACTGGCTGAGTATCAGTCAATAAACTGAACTTTTTCTCTGGCAATTATTGTTCGATTTCGATGATTTCAGCGATAAGCTTTTAGTTCATCAATTCGCTGGTAGATGCACTAATTAATTCAGAAAATCCTGGAAAA
Source organism: Apolygus lucorum (assembly GCA_009739505.2). Lineage (NCBI taxonomy): Eukaryota > Metazoa > Arthropoda > Insecta > Hemiptera > Miridae > Apolygus > Apolygus lucorum. The sequence goes on along the minus strand of CM019177.2, from coordinate 24,589,204 downwards.
TTTCAAATTTAGGTACCTACAACTTTGAAGCTTTGAGTAATAGAGGTTTTTCCTATTTGAATCATGTGACCTGATCCTCTCATTGAGGTGCGGATCAGACCAACCACTCGAATTGGTCCACATAGTAGAACATGGAATTCTTTCATTGCAAGAAAGCGACGGTATCAATGGCTGAGAAAACATATTTCATGGATGATTGTCAACAGTAGAGAGACAACTCACACACCCAAAGCTCCGTTTTGGCAAATTCCATGCCTGATTGGTTTATTGTGTTGGGTTGACAGAACACAAAACTGTCACTGATAACTTGAAAGTGAATTTAGATTCCTCTTTATTGTAACATTTAATTTCAAACGATTAAATGACAACACGATTGATAGATGCATCAGAAAAAATCGTGATATGGAAGATGGATCAACAAAATAAAGAAACCATCATTTCTACCAACTGTTAAGTGCACTAGAATTGTGAGCTCTGGGGAGTGATGAGGTCGCACTCTGCCACCACTCTACAGTCACTGGTGAGTAAAATAGCCTAATCTGACTGAGTTAGTTCCAATGAGAAATCACAAAAATATCCCTAGCGCCACAGAAACTAGATAAGCATGGATACTTCTGTGGAACCAAAGCATGGACCAAATCCAGCCATGGAAGTAGGAGTGTTCAAAATTCAGCTATAGTTCAGTGTTAAGCAATGGATGAAGCTTCTTGATTCTTCCTCGAAAATTCAAAATTACTTCAAATTATTGGACATTTTTTCACTCGCCTGTGAAAAAACAGGGAGTCAGGGACAGTGTCCCTGTGCTCCCCTGACTATTAATAGGATTTTTATGTTATGGGGTGTATTTATAGGGGCTGGAGGTAGCAGCATTATGAAGTTTATGAAGATTAAATGCTGTTTCAGAAGCAGCTTGACCTAGGAAGGTCAGTTGGTTCATTCAGCCTCATATCATTAACATCTATCCAATGTTTCAATTCACTAAATGTTGAGTTAAATAAGTTGAGACAATTTTGCTCCGAATGACCTGTCACGTGGACGTTTTTCTGAACATTTCGAGGTAGTAACCAAGATAGATAAAAGGAAATAGCCGACGAGCTGAAGTTTAAATTCTAGAACTCAAACATTTTGATGATCACCTCTATTTACAACCTGCCTGACACTAACAGAATCACACCAACATGAACTTACTTATGATCGTTCAACGTCTTCTTGGCCCAATCATACGCACCATCGATCTTATCGTACTTGGCGTTATAAAAGCAAAAATTGTCAGCCAACTCACGCCTGACAATGGATTCCTCACAGAAAGCATTCACACTCTCGTTGTATTTACTTTTGAAAGTGTTTACATGCAAAATACAACGTTGAATCGATATTTGACCTGCGAAATGAAAAGTTCAGTGAATTATAATCTGTATTTACATTTCTGGAAATTAATGGTAGGTGATAAACAACTAATCTGGGCACTTGTCTAAATATAAAAGCGATATACGGAACATTATTATTTACTAAACATTAAACCCGTACCAAAATGATACCAAGGAGACAGGTTGCTCAGAGCATTTACAAGAGGGTTGTTACGTTTAGTTGCAAAATTCCTCAGCCTCTTCTCACAGAATTCATGCAACGTTTTCATGCCTGCTTGGTATCCAGGTTGTGCCCAGGTAATTTCTTCAACCGTCCGATCAACTTCAAACTTTTTGGCTTCATCCTCCCAGTTGATAGACTAATGTGAAACAAAAAGCAACTGGTTAATATAGTAGGTAGTACAAACAAGATACGCTCATGTATCAAGCTACAACAGCCTCCTGCAAAAAGGAGATTAATATGAAGTATTCAGTGATTAACTAAGTTACATTCAATAAATTACCCAAGAGTGTTTATCCACCGGATATGGGTGCTGAATCAAAGGAGGAAACTTTGTAAGGAATTCTCCAAGTTTACTGTTGATTTTGTTTCTGATCGTTCTCGCTCCATACTCCAGTTTATCAGAAGCAACCCAACAAGGGACAATATTATGAGCATCTACCTAAAATTTAAAATATTAAAATTATAAACCCAAAGAGAATTGAGGGAGAACGTTATATTAAATCAATGGAAACTGGTATAAATTGACCAATCTATATAAATTTTTCTGCTATGCGATTAAATAATGTGTGGAAGCATTATATATATATTAACATGGAACATGCTTTAGCCTTGGACTAAGCACCTTAAAACAGTCACGCGGGAGGGTGACAGATGTGTCATATGGGGGTTACTCTCCACCCATCCACCCCATCCTTACTCCATCAAAAAGCGCGGCTAAAGCATGTTCCATGTTTCTTGAATTTTAGCCAAAGGCTCTAAGCAGTAAGGTGAGGGCCGAGTTTGTAAACAGTTGTTATCACCTTCAAGAAATTACATGAGTAAATAAAAAGTAAAATGATGTAATACATGGTGTGAGGAACTGTTTCCAACTGAGGAATATTCATTGTATATTCTGCGATCGATTAAGTTCTCTTCAAACTAGTAGTTCTCAATGAAAGACAGCCCGAAAAGAAGTAAAGTAAAATAACAGAAGAGCAACCAGAACTGAACGAGATAGCCTCCAGATAAGTAAGGTGACTTTTCCAGCTACCACAACAAGATGAGCACCGAGAAGACCCACAACTCCTCAAACTCAGCCCCTTCTTCCTCTCTTCTGTTGATCTACGGATTTATCTACAAATGAAAGCGACCCTCTCTTATACCTGAATACCAAGTTCCTAGTAACTACTCATGTCCTGAGAGTAATGGGGTATTTCGGTGGGTCGGAAATTCAGGTTTTTGACCTCAAATTTGGATTTAGCACCATTGAAAACCTCCAACCTTTTGCCCACTGATACTAAAACAGGTGGTAGAAAAATTAAATAAAGAGATCACACGTTTGAAAAAAAGGCTGGCCTTCATGAACGCGCGCACATTACGCCACGGGCGTGTGTGTGTAGTATTTTGTAGTATCCAAGGCCACGAGATGTTCGAGACCATACAGGATCCAAGGCCAGCAACTTAATACGTCACAACAACTTACTACGTCACATCAATCAAATCTTCAACGTGCATTAGCTTCAATCGATTAAGTCAGATCGATTCGATCGATTAACAGACCCAAACATGCTCTTTTGAAAAAAATGTTTTAAAAATTGACTGAAATACCCCATTACTCGATGGAGTAGTTACTCAACTCCTGACTATGAATACCGCCCTTCATATAAGGTTGGTTCAAAAGCCAGAGCCCTTCCTCATCCTTGGAAGGACTCGCTGGCTGGCAGTATCTCCAACAAAAACTACAATTTGCCGCTAGTCGAAAAGACACAGATCCCCTGAATCAAATTTTGCTACAACCTGTGTTGAAAACCTATTTTTGGAATTAGTTAATAATCAACACTTTCCCTTAAATACAGATGTTACTTCTTGGTTAATCAGCTCATTGATGGGACCTGGACATAAAGCACTATATGAATGCTGACTACGACTCAACCTCACTAACTGTTGAAGTGACAGGAGGGACTATTTTGAAAATATCTATATTTCATTATGAACCGCATCCTGATAACTTCTAACGAAAAATCGATAGAACATAGCATTAACATTGTCATATCAATAGTACCGACAGAGCACAACAATAAAAACGTCTACTAACCTCGCAAAGTGGAATGTCTTTTGGTAAAATCTCTTTGAGATCGTCCACCCATGCCCTTGCAATTTTCAAAGGACTGAAGTCTACCACAACACAACCAACATCATGATCATCAACCAGGTTTAACACATTCTGAGCCACTTCTTCTTTGTTATTAGAGTAGAGCAAATGGAACGGAATATCCAACTGTTTTAGTTCAGCATTGACTTCCTCCAAACCTGTAAAGAGGAACAATAAATGTATGAAGATTTTGATACATCGTTGTTCGATAATTGAGCTATAATCCCTCCACAAAGGAAATAATTTCTCCTAGCGCTGATGCATAAATTGTTTTCTGTGTAGTACATAGCATGTTGAAGTACACATCTGTAAGTACTCGTAGAACTCGCAGAAACGCTTCATAAAAAACATTAGAGTTTCAAAAACCGGGATTTTTGGATTCAAGCGGGAAAACCTTCACACAGCTAGGACTCAGGAAAACGCCCTAACTCAACAAATTTCGATATAAAGGTATTGTTTATCCATCAATTTAAGATAGTATAGAATTTTTTGAGACCACGCGGAGCCCTGTAGGACAAACCGTTCGCTCCCTACGAGAATTTAAAGGTTGGACGTACGATAAATCAGAAACACGAGTGTAAATCGCAAAAGAGGCCTAATCTCCGTTTAAATTATAGCTGACCAAAATACGATCGATGTTTTTCTTCATGTTGGATGGTTGGTGGCTTTGCAGACGAGTAGAAAAATATGTAGAAAAATAATAAACCATTGTGTAATAATTTGCAGCGTTTTTGTATTCTACATACCTTGAAACGCAAACCAACAAATTTTGAGGCGGGTTAAACAATTTTTTTTTTCTTGGTCGATTCCACAGGTTCATTATTGAAAATAATAAACCAAAATTCAGGTTTTTTGGAGGAAATTTAATGAAATTAGTCGTAATTGGTTCCACTGAGCAAGGGTCTGGCAGGAAAATAAGAAAGAGAAAATTCCTTTCATTGTTTTGAGACCATAACTAATTAATAATAAATGTACAACATTTTTTATTGCGCAGATGTAGGCACTTCATAACATAATTTCACATAATTTCCATGATTTATTTTCAAGTTATAATATAACTTGAAATGTTATGTTATATTATTGTACAACTCAGACACGCTTACCTCGTAGCATGAACATAGACTGGCGAATAGTAGAATCCATGTACTTCGGGAGTGTACAGAAACATACGCGCAGAGATAATTTAAATTTCAACGCCAGTTTCTGGGCGTAGAGGAGAGCCCAATTATCTATAATTAACAATGAGAGTAAGCAATCGCTAGTTAATAATAATCCAAGGTGATACGAAAAGCAATGATGTAAAAAAAGTTGAAGGAAACAAAATGAAGATTACCTTGGACTCGTTGATCTCGATTCATCCAATAAAGAATACATTTTTTACCGTCAGCAACTGCTTCCTCTTTAGAAAGAACACGTACTCGATTCTTGTTGAACTTAAAATCCGCGATGGAGGTAGCAGCCTATAACGAATTCAAGATAATTTGAAATTAAAGAATAGTCCCACTACAATGGGAAGGAATCGTTAAGTAGCATCTGTTTCGTAGCACAATCTGTGGGTACTTTCTTAATTAATTTTTTCAACATCAAATTTTGTGGAAAAATAAGGTATGTAATCGTAAGTTACAAGGGTCACTTAATAAATAACGTCTTTACAATTTCAAAAAATTAAAAACTTTTCATAAAAAAAAGGTTTATTTTAGTACTACAAAACATTCAAAAGAAAATAGAATAAATTTGACCGATCCTCAGACCCTTTCATAACCCTGTAAAACCCCTTCCTCGTTATTTTCCTGCCAGTCCTGAGATTTCGATTTCCAGCAAAACCCAGAGATCTACATCAGGTGGCAGATCCGCGAACTAACGATCGAGTCTACCTGCCACGGTGAAACCTTCACAAGGAAATTGTAGCAGTGCGAAACGGGGAATTTGCCTTACATTTAAATTTTTTTTGAAAGAGGGGTCACTGATATGGAAGAGAACCATAGTGGGCTACAAGAAAAAGTATCCGAAAAATTTAGAGAATTTAAGGAAGATGGGCATTTTAAATGTAGGTAGCAGCAATCTGTTCATGGGGCAGCCATGTTGCGACGTATCTGGCCTTCAAACTGATCTGACTTCATAGGGGGATCTGAGCCCCTTCCGACAGTAGTGCTACCTTTGAAGGGCAAATGAAATGGTAAACACGGGAGTGCGTGAAGAGAAAAAACCCAGACGCGAAAGTGACCATAACAAGCAATTTGACTCACTATTTTTTTCAATACGATTCTACTTACCTATTAGTTTATCAAGCATTATTAGTCTTCATCTTATCTTATTTAGTTTCTATATTAGTTAGTTTCGTTATTTGAATCACATTATTTGAGTGGATCGTTTTGTGTGATCACAAGGGCACCTACTACTCTACCTGTTGTCGTTCTTTTATACTATTTGCTACTTTTTTAACGCTTCGCCAGAGCATAGCAGTGTGAGTTCGGTCAGTTTTCGCGTCGTTTTGCGGTAGGAACCCCAGGGTCTGACATGCTCAGCCTCCCTCGATTTTTGCGGTGTTTTTTGACAGAGGTTTTTCTTGTTAAGGCATTTTCTTCTGTGGTAGTTTTTTCCCTTGGGTATTCCTGGTGTTAAACGTTATTCTGGGGCCCTTTTATAGGATTTGACTTGACATTCCAGAATTTAAAATTGAGGCAAATTCCACATTTCATGTTTGTGTGCTGGCTGCACTGCAAACGAAATTAATTGTATTTCTGATCCTGAAACACAAGCAGCTATTAGAGATGGGCAAAACGGTTCACCAAATAGAACGGCTCTGAGCGCTCTGCTCATTCAAAAGAGCCAGATCTTTTCGACGGATCAGAGGCTCTTTTTGGCTCTTTTGAGCTCGTATTTATTGTAGAGATGAAAATACGATAAAAAACGCTACAAATTGTTACACAACGGTTTATTTTAGCTATGCCCGGAAATTTTTATTCGATTCTACCATAGGATTGGTTTATTGGATTCTACACTACCTAGAATCCTAAACCATCAAATTTTGAGGGCGGGAGGGAATAATTTTTCTGTTGCTCGATTCGAATGGTTCATTATTGAAAATAATAGGTAACCCAAAAAGCGCTGTTGTTCAATAAAGATGCTCAACAAATCAGTGGAAACAAATTAGAACAACGGAAAGAATCAGAAAGTGGGTCACAGAAAACACTGGAAAAATACGGTAAAGTTTACGACCAAAAATACAATAATGCATTAGTGGTGGTATGATACAATTCCGCAAAATTGTATTATTTGATCGATTTATATCGTATTTTCCCTCTGAATTGTTGTATGGGTTGGCATCAGTGAGCTGAAGAAAAGGAAGTCCGAATTTTCCCGAACTCTAAAGAACCGAAGATGGAAGAGCCGCCGTTCATTTATTTTGACTGGATCTCAAAAGATCCAAAGATCGAAGAACCGCGATTCATTTATAATTTTTACTGATCCGCAGTTCACTCGCTCTTTTGAAAATCCAATCTTCACTGAACACTACCAGCACTGAGCTCAGAAGAGCCGTGGTTCATTTTTACTGACCCGTGGTTCACTCGCTCTTCTGAAAGAGTCGGCTCAAAGAGCCGGTTCTTTATTGAGCCACCCATCTCTAGCAGCTCTCTAGCCAATAGGATGATCACTTTTGCAGTAAGGGATGACTGTAGGAGGATGCCACTTTTGAGGGGACGAATTCCCGAAACAATGCACGGGGATTTCCATGATAGATATGCACGAGTACTCTCATCTCCTCCCGAGGAATACGGTAAAGAGTTGCATAGTTATTGTGGCAGTGAAAAAAAAGGGGAATCTCAAGTCTTTGGGGAATTCTAGCGATCAACACATTTTTTGTTAATAATTTAATGGAATTGAGGTGATTTACCCTCACAAACGTTTTACGAAAAAGTAGCCAGAAAGATCAGTTGATATACCCACCTCTTTTCTGTTTTTCTCGACTGAATGCAAGAAGTCTTTCAACTCTTTGTTGGTGGAACTCGAACTTTCGCCGGAGATCTTCAACTTTTTGGCAGCTGATGCCATCCTGTAACATAATTCAAAATGAAATTCAATGAATTTTTAAGATGAATTTAATTCAGCATAATATTGTACCTAATGAGATCAGCCACAAATTTTTCGACAAGAGAATGCTTTGTCAAGGCAATACGAACTCACTTACGTTCCTAGGTGCTTTGATCGCATTACTTACTTACTCTACATTTTCCGCTTTTCGTATCTCAATTATTAGAAAACCTACTCGATAGTAGCGGTGAATAAATAATATTAATAATAAATAATATATCCATTCTCGATTCTGAACTTCTAAATGGGGGGTGCGCCTTGATTTTTTTTAGATTTTTAATCGAAAGTAGACTACACCCTGAGAATTTTGGCGCCAACCGTGACCTTCTAGCGTGAGTAGATCTGTTTCTATGATTTTTCAAAGTTTCGACCGTTTATGACGTCACGCGCCCCTCTCGCCTGGGCGGGACCCCCCAGCACACTGTGACGTCATAAACGGTCGAAACTTTAAAAATTCATAGGAAAAGATTTACACACGCTAGAAGGTCGCGGTTGGTACCAAAATTCTCAGAATGAGGTCTACCTTAGATTAAAAATAACAATAAACAGTTTTTCCTACCTAGGCGCACACCCCATTCACTGCCATCAAAGAGCACATGGTAATACTAGCCAAATGATCCTGAGGACATAATATTATTTTGTCCTCTAAAAAACTACACTAGTCTAGCACAGAGTACCGGAGCCAAGTCTAGTCAATCGAACATTGGTGGTAACGACAAGCCTACTCATTTTATTTTGAACCTTGAATTTTGTAATCAAATTCAAGCAAGTATTTAATTACACTAGTAAATATCAAATCATTCAAATCAATAATGATCATACCGAATGGTTCCAAAAAGTTATGATTGGGATAGTGAAGAATGAACCTAGGTGAAGGATAAAAGAGTGAAAGTCATAGAATAATGGTAGTTGCCTGGTAAGTAGATGTTAACTTGTCTCCGGTACTCTGTGGTAGATGTCAACTCACCTGATGATGTAGATACGGCGAAAAATCTTATCAGCGCGAACTTCAAGCAGGTGTACTAATTAAAAATAGTCGGTTTTCTTATAATTATCTGTTTCCCCAAGCTCAACAATTTAAAATTCAAATCTTCAACTGCACCTCAGCACAACAACAAATGCAAGAAACCGAACCGATGTTTATCGTACGGTTATCAATGATAATCGATGTTTCAGTCACCATCGATAGTTAAGTATCTTCGATGTATTTGGTCAGTAGTTCGATGCTTTCAAAACGTGTTGAAAAAATATCAAACAATGTTATTATTTTGCTAGAATTATTCTAAAAATGTTTAAATGGGAATGTAACAAATTATTAGGGCACTTTAAACTTCATCCAAAATCCTCGAGACGGTCCCCTGTGAACTTCATATCATGATATCATGAATCACCTACACAAACTGCCTAGTTCTCAATCAACTAGCTCACTCAACTTATCAGTCGTTTAAACTGAACCTGTCAAAAAATTTGAATATGAAAAAGTATTTTATAATTATTTAGAATAAGGAAATAATTTTCGATATTTTTTGAATTTAGAAAAATATTTTCCATGCGTATCATTTTGATGGAACTTTTTCTTGGAATGGTGAGCAAAAAATCAAACTTTTAAAAATAAGTAAGAATTGTATTTCTCAATTGCCTATTTGAAAATAAGTAGTTAGGTACCTAGGTACCTATTATCTATATAAATTTAGGGCTAAGTTTCAGTAAGAAAGTGGTAATATCCTCTACACTATTTAGTTAGTACCTAAATACCTGGTAAAACAAATTAAATTAAATTTCTGGCTAGTTATTTCACTCTTTCAAATTAATTTGATAATTTATAAATATACATAATATATTATTGGTTGACAGATTATAATTTAATTTATGAAATTATTATTTAAATTATGTCATTTTTAATTTTAAAATTTATCAACCTAATTTACACGATTTATGATCCTATCGATTGGTTACAAGAAATCAACGATTGATGACATCGATGTTTTCTCTCATCGATGGGTCACCTTCGGCTTCCATCGAAAGCGTCCCGCGTCGGTTGGTTCGTCAGGTTATAAAAAAAAACAGTGGACGGAAATAGCCTTCCTCGAGGTTCTAAGAACTGCCGTTGCCATTGATGTAGCGCTATAATCGCTACACACCACGTTTTAATAACGGAAGTTGCCCAAAAATTGAATTTATCGCACCAGAATTCACACTGCATCATATACACAATGTTCATTTCATCTAAAAAGTCGGAAAAGTAATTGAAACTTTAAGAAGATTACTATTTGAGATTGCCTAACGTGGGTGGAGGGGGAAGATCTGGTTGGCCAGGGCCACTCGATTCGCCCATTTTGTGCTGCTAGCTCGTCTTTCTCTCATTCGTCAATTGTTGTTCACCGTCATTGGAACTGGGATGTGTAGGTAGCGCAACTCGCTGCTCGTGCTGGGATAATGATTGCCAACTGGAACCCCTGGGACCCGTAGCTGATTTTTCCAACATTTTTATGGTTATCCTGGGAACTTTTCGACCTCTTGTTTTGCCTTCATAATGACCATTATAGTATTCCTCATCGACACGTCGGCTTCTATGAACCAAAGAGCGTATTTAGGTGGACGCCCAACGCTCTTGGATGTGGCCAAAGGCGCAGTTGAGACTTTCGTCAAGGTAGGACCGCCCGTGCAACATTTCTATCACCTTCCAGTGCGGTTTGCGACGAGAGAAGGCTTCGAACCTGAGACCTCCTCTTGCAACCGACCATATTATTGACACCGTCGATTTTTTTGTTTAATTAATTTATACCACGTTTTTTAATTGTGATTTGTTATATTTACTTAGGTAAGACAGAGGTCCCCTGAAAGTAGGGGCGACAGGTACATGTTACTGACATTTGAAGAACCTCCTCATAATATAAAGGTAAGCGGGAATTGCATTTATGTTCTCTGGTTAGATATAGGCACCTTTTCCAATTTGCGTTTAGAACATGAACAATAGGTATTATTGGTCATGAACCTACTTCGTGGTGCATTTTTGTATTATGTTATTTTCTTCCTGATAAGGGAGAGTTGTGTTGATCTGTAGGTATGACCTCATTTTCCTCTGGATATCGCTCATTTTACTTGGAACAGCCAGTAATCCCACATGTAGGATGGGTTTTCTGATGAATCGGGAAAACCACAGATTCCTTGAAACAATCCTGGATTCCTCGTTGTTGTGTGCTCCCTTTTAGCCTAGGTTCTCGATCGCCCGGGTTCTCCACGTAATTTGCTCCAGCGCTGAAAATGTTGGGAAAAATTAGCGTATCAGCATGATTACTCACAAGATTTTTCTTTTCCCCCTCATATCTGCCTACTCAACGTACCTAGTTACCTACCCATGTGTAATGATAGTAAGAATTACTGCCTCGGAATATTAGGATTTATTCAACGAAAGAACACACAGTAAAGAACTACTAATTTTGGGACAGTGTCGAAAAAAATGCAACATTTTTGGTATGGCGAATTATAACACCCATAAATATGTACCTAGTCGGAAATTCTACGATTATCTATTTAAAAACGCTGTAAATTATTACACAATGGTTTATTATTTTTCTATATAGATCTCTCGTCTACAAAGCCACCAACCATCCATCATGAAGAAAAACATCGATCGCATTTCGGTCAGCTGAAATTTGAACGGAGATTAGGCCTCTTTTGCGATTCACGCTCGTGTTTCTGATTTATCGTACGTAAAACCCTTAAATTCTCGTAGTGAGCGAACGGTTTGTCCTACAGAGCTCCGGGTGGTCTCAAAAAATTCTATAGAATCTAAATTGAAGGAAAAACAATACCTTTACATGAATATTTTTTGAGTTAGGGCGTTGTCAAAATTTCAAAATTGATTTTAGAACCCTTAGAAGTGACCTACATTAACCAAAATCTTCAGGGCTAGACTAGACCCCAAATGGAGCTTACACACCAAATTTTATCAAAATTGGTCAATGCTAAGTGGGGAAAGTGCCGCGTACGGCGGACGGAAGGCCAAATTTTTATTCGATTTTGGTTTATTATTTTCAATAATGAACCTTTGGAATCGACCAAGAAAAAAAAAATTTTTAACACCCCCTCAAAATTTGATGGTTTACGTTTCAAGGTACGTAGAATCCAAAAATCGAATAAAAATTTGGCCGTCCGTACGCCGTACGCGGCTCTTTCCCCACTTAGCATTGACAGATTTTTATGAAATTTGGTATGTAGGCTCCATTTGGGGTCTAGTTGTGCCCCGAAGATTTTGGTTGATGTAGGTCACTTCTAAGGGTTCTAAAATCTATTTTGAAATTTTGAAAACGCCTAATTCAAAAAAATTTGATATAAAGGTTTTGTTTTTCCTTCAATTTAGGATTCTATAGAATTTTTAGAATTTTTTGAGACCACCCGGAGCTCTGTAAGACAAACCGTTCGCTCACTACGAGAATTTAAAGTTTGGACGTACGATAAATCAGAAACACGAGTGTGAATCGCAAAAGAGGCCTAATCTCACAAAAAGTTTGGAGTTTGAATTTAGGGTGGCAAACCACTCACAAAGTCCGCCAGAGGTGTTCAAATTTGTAATGGCCGAATAGGTAGTTGATAAGAGGTGAAATAATGGGGTTTTACTCTTTAATGTGATGGTGATGGATTGTATAGTTGAAGACTCAATGAATATTATTAGTATAAAAGGTTATCAATTGAATTAAATACGGTGGTTAGCAATATTGGCCTGATGAGGAAACACGAGTGTGAATCGCAAAAGAGGCCTAATCTTCATTCAAATTTGTTTTTCTTCATGTTGGTTGGTGTTAAAAATGGCAAAGCCGTGTTCTTTGCAGACGAGTGATCTATATAGAAAAATAATAAACCTTTGTGTAGTAATTTGCAGCGTTTTGGATTCTACGTACCTTGAAACGTAAACCAACAAATTTTGAGGGGTGTTGAAAATATTTTTTTCTTGGTCGATTCCAAAGGTTCATTATTGAAAATAATAAACCAAAAGGGAACAGTGAAGCAGTAGTTAGATAGTATCATACCAACAATCGGAATTCATACCGCTCATTCATAAATTTTTGTCTGCAATTCATGATATTTTGTGGACTCCAACAAGTTACTAACATCGAATGTATCCATTGGATCTTACTTCGAATTCTCACAATGAAGGACATCTTGTCAAATTGAGAAAAAGAAGCAGGCAAGCAGATTATATAAAATGAAAACAACCGGTGCGACTTCTTTTCTCACCCATCTTTCTTTCCTATTCCTAATCGTATAATTATTAACATTAATATACTCTCCCCGGAGAAGTTGAAATTGATGCCTAAGAAAAATTGTGCGAATTTCATGTTTGAGATTTGTTTGAAAACCTCAAAAAAACATTGATGAAAACAATTTTTTGGGAAACCTAAGTAATTTTGATTAACTCCATTTCTATCTTTTGAGTTTCTTCAAATTATAAATCTGTAAGAATTTTTGCTGCTTCATCACAAGTAAAGGAATCCATAAAACTCGCATACTCGTAATATAACGAAGTCACGGGTGTTGATACAGGGGGTTTAAAGTTTACAACCATTTATTTTCGTTATTCTCGCTCCTAGAAAACATTATAACGGTTAACCCACGAGAATTATAACGGTATTTTTCACGAGAAATTCGAATATAACATTTTCGTGTATTCGCAATTTGCGCATAAACTTGTATTTCTCTGATGGGAACTCCTCATTTTGGTTTATTATTTTCAATAATGAACCTTTGGAATCGACCAAGAAAAAATATTGTTTAACACCCCCTCAAAATTTGATGGTTGTTCAAGGTACGTAGAATCCAAAAATCGAATAAAAATGTGGCCGTCCGTACGCCGTACGCGGCACTTTCCCTACTTAGCATTGACCGATTTTGATGAAATTTGGTATGTAGGCTCCATTTGGGGTCTAGCTGTGCCCCGAAGATTTTGGTTGATGTAGGTCAGTTCCAAAATGAATTTTGAAATTTTGAAAACGCCCTAAATCAAAAAATTTTGATATGAAGGTATTGTTTTTCCTTCAATTTAAGATTCTATAGAATTTTTAGAATTTTTTGAGACCACCCGGAGCTCTGTAGGACAAACCGTTCTCTCACTACGAGAATTTGAAATTTAGACGTACGATAAATCAGAAACACGAGTGTGAATCGCAAAAGAGGCCTAATCTCCGTTCAAATTTTAGCTGACCGAAATGCGATCGATGTTTTTCTTCATGTTGGATGGTTGGTGGCTTTGCAGACGAGTGATCTATATAGAAAAATAAAAAATAATAAACCATTATGTAATAATTTGCAGCGTTTTATTGCAGATTCGGATTCTTCGCAATATTTTATGAAAGTTTGACTCCTCGCTCTAGTTTTTTTGGCTACGCGCAACCCGTTCATAGCGCGCAAATTGCCCAACTTGTGAATTTTTCGACAATGTAGACGACGGTAAAAACAAAGTGTGGCGTATGAAATTTCATTGTTCTTCAACGCTGGTTCATGGTGGTCTTATTTTTCTTTTAATTCAGTAAACACTTAAAATTATTTTTTACTAGTCGCACAGAGAAAAAGTTTCTGAAATCTCTGAGTTTACTGTTTTCCTCCTACTGATGTCTTTATGTTTTGCCATAATCGAAATCGAGTCAGATTTCGGAATCGATACCACCACGCATTGAAAAACGATTTTATGTGCCAAAAAATATCAGGGTTGGGCCACTTTGTTGCTGAATGGGTTGCGTGCTGAATACCAAGTCAAACTAATGAAATTTCATATACCTAGAATCAGAATCTGCCTTAAAACCTTGGGGTTCCCAGAGAAAAAATCAAGTTGATGCGCGAAAATATCATTTGAATTCCTCGCGAACAATTTTGAGGGTTTCCCGTTTGAAAATATTGTAGAAGCAAAAATGACGAAATAAAATTTATTTCGCCATTTCGCCATTTATTTAGCCATTTAATGGCTAATCCTTTCAATTTTGACGGTATTAATTTTAAACAAATGTATCAATTTGGGAAGAAGTACGGTAGTAATAGTGCGTTACGGTACTGCAACTTTTTCTAAGCGCTAAGACTTCTACGATCCAATTTAGGGACAGTCGTTTTTGAGCTGAAACTCAGTATACCATCCAAATTTGGACTATTCTACGCATATGCTGTTGAGAACGTCTGATGACTAACCCGCAAGTTTCCTGAAAGTGGCATAAAAATCGGATTGACTAACACGGAAACAAAATTGTTCAGAAATCTCTGGGTCGCTGAAAATGAGAGTTGGAATGTTGATTTTCGGGGGTTCAATTTCGTTTTTGTTCTGCACAAATGAAAAGTTTTTCCACGCAGTAATGAGTTATAACTAGGTATCTACTGTACGTTTCAAAGCTTCGCAATGCTTCCCTACGTAGCTATTGTTTAGCCTAAACGCTGCAAATTATTACACAAAGGTTTATTATTTTTCTATATGGATCACTCGTTTGCAAAGAACACGGCTTTGCCGTTGTCACCACTTACCAACCATATATGTACTACCTACCTACTTCATAATCAAGTTTATTTGGAATCTGGACCGACTTCTGTGGGGGTCGTGGGCTCAAGTCTCATCGCCGGCAGCGTGCTTTTTATGCGTCCGGGCTCTCATCGCCCCCCTCGTCCCAAGCAATGGGAAGCCATGAGCGAAATCGTCAGAACAAATTCTGATCTTCCCTTTGGAAGACAGCTGATGATGTCCGCAACCCCAGGAATGGCAGTCGGACGAAAATCCAACCTGAAATGGTTTACTTTTTTACTATAAACGCTTCACACTCAGTTTGAAGAAACAGGGAGCTGCAGGTGCCTTCATGAGAAAATTTGATTACTGGTTGCTAAGAACGCCCAACTTAGTACTACTCGAAGAAACGAACAACGATCGCATTTTGAAAGCTAAAATTTGAAGAGATCCCTCTTTTGCGATTCACTCTCGTTTCTGATTTATCGTAAATTCGACCATCAAGTTCTCATAGGGTGTGAACGGTTGGTCTTACAGAGCACTTGGTGGTCTCATTTAGAAGGGGAATTCTTGTTCGATTCCAAAAGTTCTTCATTGAAAATGATAAAACAAAATTTATTGTTTAATTTATAATGATATAGATGGTCCTTGAATTATAAGATCAGTGTAACAGTCGATACCCTAACGCTACAATTTTTTAAACAAAAAACCATTTCATGAAAAACTCGGCTCTCCGCGGTTACCCCTTTTTACATACTTCGGACGAAAATATTGAAACAGAATGTGTTTTAGCTCACGCGTTTCACATAATTTCGCTACTTTCCTCCCGCTAAATCAGAATCTTATGTAATCACCGCGTCATAACAAAATATCTCGTAGGTTACACCAGCTTACACGATCCTTAGTTCCGAATCATCGGTATCCATGTTGTCGTCCCAGATTTCGTTATGAAATTTCGTTAGCTTTTTTGGCTAGTTAGTCCATGGCTAAAACACATTCTGTGTTAAAATTCCAAAAATGTAACGCGATGCCAATAAACAACATAGGGAAATTTATATACCTACCGGTAAACAACTGTGGTTAAAATTATCAACTCTTCGGTTGATATGTAGACTTATCCTTGTCACGAGGCATCTGCTTGTAGGTAGTTTCTTTTATACTCTTGGTGGGCTAAGTCTCTAGAGCAGCGGTTCCCAACTAAATTTTTCCAAGGACCTCTTCATCAATGACGAGGACCCCCACTATCTAAAGTTACCTAAAAAGAACCAAAATATGTGAAAAAATAAATCAAACTGATGCTATAAAACTTAGGATTTATTCGTGAAAATACCGAGATTTTTCAAGGTTCAAGAGACTCCGACGAGTTGGGTTCAAGAGATACTAGCAAGTTCGGTTCGAGAGTCACTGACTTATTAACTTTAGAAAGCATTTTCTCGTTCTTCCTCTGTATGCCTAGGCCGTTTTAACGATCCAAATTTTAACAAATGATCCATAACGTATGCGAAATTAACTTTCCGTGAAAAACAAAGCTTTTCAATCACTAAAATGTTGCACAAAATCACACATGTAAACAACTCGGTCAGGGACCGCAGTAGCACTAGCAAACTCCACTAGCACTAACTTGTTCCAGTACTCTGTGAGCACTAGCAATAAATAAATGAAAATATAGCAATAACTGACATCTCTGAAATACATAAAGCCAAACTAGAGTGTGCTAGCGTTAGTTGTCATATGAAGCCAGACGCAGAAGTCAACGTTCAGAAGCTGCAAATATATATTTAATTTGTATATCCTAAGGACCCCTCAGCCATACCTCGCGGACCACCAGTTGGGAACCGCTGCTCTAGAGCAGTCTGACACCAAACATTTAGATTTTTGTACTGATTACTTTAACGAGGGTAACATTTATTTATCAAAACATTATATATAAATATCTTATTTTGACAAAAAGTTTTATAGAAAATATGAATAAAAGTGTCACAAATTTAATTCACGATTTCCTTTTGACTAACAAATCTTCTTAGGGTAATTATTGAGAATGTCAGCTCACAAGTTGGGTAGGTACTATATGGATAAAGTTGATGAGACAATATCCGAAACAAAAATCTTCCTATTGTTGATTAATTCACACAGAAAGAATTTCGGCCAACTCTCAAAACTGTTGTCGCCGGAGCTCTCTATCTGTTCAGGACATCAAACATTTGATTTTCGACAAAGTCCTGCGATTTTTCGATAAAAGTAATCTCACATTGCAATCGTACAATAATAAGTATTACGGCGACGGACAAAATCAGAAACTTGAGGTGTCGACCTTGAGGTTCCTTGGCGTTGACTCTTCGAGTTCCTTCTTCATTCTACCCATTTATTGCCTGACATAGTTTCAGCTGAAGCTTCAATCAGTCAGATGTTCGGTATACTTCGTTGATCAAACTGGGTGGATCGGCTTGCAGTATCGCAATGGACATGCCACTATCTTCCTGGTCAATTCATTTCTCTTTTAATCATTTTTCTGATCATTCCCCCACTTCTATCATCTCTTTGACTCTCCCTTACTTACCTTCTTCTCCTATTCTACTCCATTCCTTCTCTTTTTCTTTCCTTCAGTACCAAAAATACTTACCTATTGTTTTCGAGTTTAACTAGAAAATTATTTTCGTATAGGTACTCTGTTTTCATTTGGTCTTGATGTTGGTATCACTTTAGGTAACTAATACAATTAAATCATTTAATGGTTTTCTTAATTTATAACTTCAATATATTCTTGTTCGTTTTGTGTGTGAGATGGGTCTATATACACAATGAGGAATTTCACCATGTTGGAATTTCCTATTTTTGACCCCAAAATTGGATTCAGAACCTCGAAAAACCTTCTACGGAAAACTTTCAGCCCGTACTTCCTAATTTACGAATAAACAAAACAGTGTAGAAAATATGAACGTTTAAAAAACCCTGGAGGATGACGTCAACTGGAAATAGTTCATGTGTGACCGCTTGAAGCGCTGAGGTCGTGAAGTATAGTCCTCAGAGGCAACATTTCACAAAACCAGTAAAGATCGAAATTGAAGAACTGAAGAGAAAAAAATATAAAAAGCAAGATAGACAAATACAGGTAGGGACGGCATGATACTCCAAAGTATCGATACTCCTTTCGATACGATATTTCTCTGAAGTATCGATACCCGATATCTTTTCGATACCGATATTATTAGGTATCGATACTTCAATAATATCGGCTCAAAGTATCGATACTGCCGATATTTCAAATTAACCCACCGATGATTTTGCAAACCAAATGAAAACCCCACTAATTAAGAATTATGAATATTAACTTTATAAATACATAAACAAAAGTCGAAAATATTCAAAATGTAATAAGTCAGTAATAATTTAAAATTATGTAAAATTCAATAATTTATAGTTTGATAAAAATTAATGATCATTCCATTTTATATTTATTCCAATTCCTATTTGCAAGAAATCTCTTTTCAATGAAATGATTTTTTTCTTCCACTACAAAAATGGAAGGGATCAAGTAGTAAATCAGTTAAGTACAATACAAATAATATTTATTATCAAATCATAATAACACAAAGTTGAACCAATGGCTACACTTGAGTTTAAAAAAAATACATTAAAACAATTGTAGTGATTTGAAAAGTAAAACAATTATCACAACGAACTCGAACTGTTCAAGAAACCCTGCGAAATGAGATAACCTGAGGAAAGTTTTTGAGTATCGTTGAAAGGATATTAGAAGCGATATGACGTTTCAATTGTTACTATACAGAGGCTATCGGGTATTTTCTGTGGCAGAAAAAATATGGTATTTTTCTCAGAGTCGGTACTTAATTATTTGGTATTTTTTGACCGGTCTACTTGGGCAAAAATATCGATAACGTCGTCAAGAAAGTATCTATACCTCCGATATTTTAGGTAAAAGTATCGATACCAATATATCAGTATGAGTTTTTCATCAAAAGTATCCATACAAATATCGGTATCGATACCAAAAAAGTATCGATATTCCGATATATATACAGGTTTCCCCTGTTTTTGTTTGATAACTTTCCTCTTGGGTAACACGATTTCGTCGTACCATCGGGCAACAATGGGAGGAGACTTCTATCCGAACAGCCAATCAGCAAGCGTTTCCGCTTCACGTTGAAGAGGTCCGTTTTCCAGGTTATTTTGTGAAATCATAAATTTTGATCGTCTCCCAAAAAATGACAGGAGACTTATTTTCCGAAATCAACCCGATTTTCATCTATCCCACACCATTAACTATTCTGGAAAAATGCATGAACAGAATTCGGTGAAATTCCTCATTCTCCTATTAGTAATTAATGAGTTCGACCTGAATGTTTAAAATGTGTGAATTGTGTTTTTGCCTCGTTAGGCGGGATGGAAAGAGAACTTGGCGACGTTCATGAACGAGCTGAAAAATCTGCAGTGCCAGGGAATGACGCAGATGGGTGCCGCCCTCAAGCATGCCTTTGACGTCCTCAACATCAATCGTATGCAGACGGGGATCGACACCTACGGCCAAGGCAGGTGCCCTTTCTTCCTCGAACCCTCCGTCATCGTTGTCATTACAGATGGTGGAAAACTGTCGAACACAACCGGCGTCCAAGATGATGTAAGTTTTGTAGTTGTACGATTGCATCGATTTAGTAGGTACAAAGCAGAGTCGGGCGTAGCCTACCTTCGTCCAACCCCAGAGCCTCAAGCCGGGACGATGATTTAATCGGAAAAATTCACGTTTTTCTATGTTCAAACACAAATTTTGCCCATAAATTCGAATTTTTTAAATTATACCGTCGGAAAGATGGGAATTTGAGGAAGTTTTCCCCCATTGAGTGTCTCTCCAAAACACTACCTATGTAAGTAATATGAGCTTGGAAACAGGCCGTAAAAACTTGTATTAACAAATTATACATTTCCCTTTGAGCTCTTTTGTCACGCATCTTCTCAAAATATTTTTGTTGATCCTTTGGGGATGGGGAATTTAACGTTCTTTCCGTTGGTGCCCTTATTTTTAAATTACACGGTAAATTATGGTAGGTAATTTTAGTGATAAAAGGTCGAAAAATCTTAAATTTTTAAATTGCAGGGTGTTGAAAAACTGTAAGAGGAAATTTTTGTTGGGAATTAGTTGTAGAATCTATCCCTTGAAGGTTGGAAACATTAGGAGTGTTCACCCTTTACTGCTTCTGTTCGGGAGATTTTTACTTTAAAAATAATTAAAATTGAAATTTTTTTGACTTCATTCAACCCCAGAGCCTCAAGCCGGGACGATGATTTAATCGAAAAAAATTCACGTTTTTCTGCGTTCAAACACAAATTTCGCCCCTGAATTCGAATTTTTTTAAATTATACCGTCGGAAAAATGGGAATTTGAGGGAGTTTTACCATTGAGTGTCTCTTCAAAACACTACCTATGTAAGTAATATGAGCTTGGAAACAGGCCGTAAAAACTTGTATTAACAAATTATACATTTCCCTTTGAGCTCTTTTGTCACGCATCTTCTCAAAATATGTTTGTTGATCCTTTGGGGATGGGGAACGTTCTTTCCGTTGGTGTCCTTATTTTTACATTACACGGTAAATTATGGTAATTTTAGCGATGAAAGGTCGAAAAATTTTAAATTACAGGGTGTTAAAAAACTGTAAGGGGAAATTTTTGTTGGGAATTAGTTGTAGAATCTTTCCCTTGAAGGTTGGAAACGTTAGGAGTGTTCACCCTGTACTGCTTCTGTTCGGGAGATTTGTGGTTTAATAATAATTAAAATTGAAAGTTTTATGACTTCATCGTCGCAATGGGAACAGTATAGAGAATGTTTTAGGGTCACATTATCAGTAAAAAGTAGCTGTGAAGGTTTTTACCCTTCCCTATATCTAAGGTGTCCTGTCCGTCATTTAGGAGTGTCGATTTTAAGAAAATCAAAGTTACGAGACACTGCTGGAAAACTTCGGAAAAAGTTACCTATATATTTGAATATTTAAAAAATTACTTCCCTTCATTGGACGTGACCTCTCAGTCCAATCGAATTTAGATCTTTCGGTGGTCGCTCGCTCACACGTCGACTCTAGTGCTTGTTTTCCATGATGATGATGTGGGTGCAGTGTAATACCAGGCTTGAGTACCAGCTGTAATATTAAAACTACTTCCTTTTTTCAACTATTGTCAAATTCATGTTGCCGACCTGATTACTATACAATTTCTAGGTTACATAACGTGAATGTACAGTTGTCGAATATCTACCTGTGAAATGAACGATTTCGTATATTCCTGCATTGTGATGATATTTCTGGATTGTCTGTTTCCAGTTCAACCTCCCGATGAATTCGCCGATTCCGGGTTGCGAGCTGACGAGGGAACCGTTTCGTTGGGATCAACGGTTGTTTTCCCTGGTTTTGAGACTGTCGGGGACTCCTGCCGTCGAGAGAGACGTAGGCCTCGTTCCAAGCGATACATCGCCTATCGATGCGATGTGTGAAGTGACTGGAGGTAACTTTTTTTCCTTTTTGTACATTTTACAGTTTAGTTTATTGATCCGGTGTGATGTTACATGTCAGCTGTAATGAGATAAGGGTCAAACGGAGAGAAAACAACTATTTCATTTAAGGAGATTCCAGCTTAGTATCGTCTTCAGGGGTGATGGGTCTTAATAAAACAGTATTTCTTCTCATCCCTGATTCAAAACTATCAGCAAAATATGTTCTTGGAGAAAAAATTCACTTTTCCAAAATGCCATGTTAAGGCCAAATACCTACCCCGACCAAAATTAAACGACTTAAAGTTTCACACACTTCAAGAACTTTGCTGGTTAAAAAACGCTGCAAATTATCACTCAAAGGTCAATTCTGTATCAAATGTACAGTTTTGCTATTGCCTACCAATCATTTTACGCTTCACTATCAAGTTTATTTTGAAGAAATAAACCCTTCAAACTCAATTCAAAGAAATAAAGAGTTGAGGGTGCCTTCATCAGCAAATTTGAGACCTGTTTGCTAAAGACGCCAAACTGAGTACAATTCAAAGAAACAAACAACAATCGCATTTCGGTCATCTCAAATTTCAATGGTGCTTCTTTTGCGATGCACACTCGTGTTTCTGATTTATCCGAAGTCCAACCCTCAAGTTCTCATGGGGGCGAATGGTTTGTCCTACATAGCTGTGGGTGGTCTCATTCGATTCTAAAAATTCAATTATATTTTAAATTGGTGAAAAAAACAATACCTTAAGATCGAGAGTTGTTGAGATAGGGCGTTCTGAAAATGTCAGCCCTTATTTTTCACCCCTTAGAAGTGACCGACATCAATCAAAACCTTCGGGGCAAAACTAGACCCCAAGTGGAGCCCGTATACCGAATTTCATCAAAATCGGTTCTTGTTAACTAAGAAAAGTGCTGCGGACGGACGGCAACATTTTTATTCGATTTTCGGATTCTTCTACCTTAAAACGCAAACCAACAAATTTTTAGGGGGGTAGAAATTTTTTTTTTTTCATTTTCTTTCTATTTTTCTATTCGATTCTGGAGGTTCATTATTGAAAATAAATAACCAAAATTTTTTAATCTCTTCATGTCACGTGGAGATGCAATTCTCCTACCTTGAAATTTCAACTCAACGTGAGTTTTTCTCCAGAAACCGTTGAATGTTGACCGTGCAATTTTATATTGATTTAAATTACGATTTTGAAGTGTAATTTTGCTACTTAATGGGTTATGAAACTACTGTGTTACGATTGAAATAAAGCGGCTGGCTCGGTGAGGTTTCCATTTGTATTACAGTCCCAAAATCGTCGTCCTTTTCTACCTGTCACTCGCGCCAGGGAAAAATGAGACCGAGGGTGTTGACTACCGACCGATGACGAAGTGAAAGGTGTGTTTATTACAGACCGTTCGTGGCCGGCCAGGGTTTCGGGATTTACCTTTAGGCAGAGGTTCCCAATTATATACAGAATATCTACTATTGAGATGAACCACACTTTAAGGATCAGCTCTACAACTAATTTTCAACAAAAATGCCTCTTAGCAATTTACATAACTCCCTTATTTCTCATGCAAATTCAAATCTGATAGCAACTTTAAACATATTGTTTAGTAATGCGTGCATTCTAGGGGACGTCCCATTGGATAAGCATTAGATCAGTTTAACCACTTGTTAAGTGATAAAACTGTTTCACTCGATGTAATTTATCAAGTATTTTAGGCAAGAAATAGTGACACCCCCCCTCACCCTTATCCACCATAACATTTTTAGCGGCATGGGAGCATCGAATTTGAAGAGCATTTTAAAATCTATGATCTACGATACCCAACATGCGAATTCGAGTTCACCCCCCCCCCCCCCCCCGCCACCTCCCCAACGCCAACAATGGTGCCAGGCTGGCACCAAAGCGGAAATACGTCGTAACATTGAACTTTCATCTGTTAGTTTTGGTAGGCAGTCCGTCGAAGTTCACATCCGTATTCAAGGTGAAACACACACAAAAAAAAAAACACGAAATAAGCGGTTTATGGCATTATGGCACCATATCCTGGCACCATGGTGGCACCACTATTAGTTCCATGGTGGTACAGATAATAATTCATGAAAATCCGGAGGTATAATGAGAATTTTTCCTCAATTTCAAAGCTTGGGTACAATTAGTAAGCAGTAAAGGAACCGAAATATTGAAAAATCGAATATTTTGTGAATATTATCCCCCACTCACCCCCTCCCCTTGCGAATTTTGGTACTCTGGTAAAATCATGTACAACTCGGAAGTTATTTGAGTCAAACAAAAAAAGAAACACGCAAATCGGTTGGAAATTGAGGCCTGGGCAGAGTTTACAAGATTATGCACGCAAACGCACGTTTTTAGGACGTCCCACAGTAAGACTTGGGCGTCCTTATGCGATCGATCTGGGGTAAAGTTGGACAACACTCAACAGAAAAAAAAAATAACCACACAGTAATCCGTTTTAGACCATTCTGAATCCAAATCCGCGAAAAAAACCATAGGTGTATGTCTGTGTGTGTGTGTGTGTGTGTGTATGTGTGTATGTGTGTGTGTATGTGTGTGTGTAACAAAATCTTGTGTACTCTGCACAGGCCTTAGTTCTCAACCGATTTTCCTGGTTCTTTTTTTGTTCGTCGCGGAAAACTATCTAGTTGTGCACTACGTCGCCGGAATTTCGAATTTTGCCTTTTAAGGGGTGGAAAGGGGGGGTTAATGCTCGAAAAACGTGCGTTTGCGTGCACAATCTTGTGAACTCTGCCCAGGCCTCAATTTCCAACCGATTTGCGTGTTTCTTTTTTTGTTTGACTCAAATAACTTCCGAGTTGTACATAATTTCACCCGAGTACCAAAATTCGCAAGGGGAGGGGGTGAGTGGGGGGATAATATTCACAAAATATCCGATTTTTCAATATTTCGGTTCCTTTACTGCTTACTAATTGTATCCAAGCTTTGAAATTGAGGAAAAATTCTCATTATACCTTAGGATTTGCATGAATTACTTTCTGTACCACCATGGAAATAAAAGTGGTGCCACCATGGTGCCAGGGCACCATAAACCTCATATTTCTTGGTTTTTTTTGTGTTTCACCTTGAATACGAATGTGAACCTTGACGGACTGCCTACTAAAACTAATAGATGAAAGTTCAATGTTATCACGTATTTCCGCTTTGGTGCCAGATTGGCACCATGGTGGTGGGGGGGGGGGGTGAACTCGAATTCGCATGTTGGGTGTCGTAGATCATGGATTTTAAATTGCTCTTCGAATTCGAGGCTCCCACGCCGCTAGAAATGTTATGGTGGATAAGAGTGAGGGGGGGGGGGGGGTCACTTTTTCTTGCCTAAAGTAATAAATAAATTACATCGAGTGAAACAGTTTTATCACTTAACAACTGGTTAAACTGATCTAATGCTTATCCAATGGGACGTCCCCTGGAATGCATGCATTACTAAACAATATGTTTTAAGCATTAACCCCCCCTTTCCCCACTCTTAAAAAGCAAAATCCAAAATTCCGGCGCCGTAGTGCACAACTAGATAGTATTTCGCGTCAAACGAAAAAAGAACCACGAAAATCGTTTGAGAACTAAGGCCTGGGCAGAGTACACAAGATTATTCCCAAAAACGCACGTTTTTCGAGCATTAACCCCCCCTTTCCCCCCTTAAAAGGCAAAATTCGAAATTCCGGCGACGTAGTGCACAACTAGATAGTTTTCCGCGACGAACAAAAAAAGAACCAGGAAAATCGGTTGAGAACTAAGGCCTGTGCAGAGTACACAAGATTTTGTTACACACACACACACACACAGACATACACCTATGGTTTTTTTTCGCGGATTTGGATTCAGAATGGTCTAAAACGGATTACTGAGTGGTTTTTTTTTTTCTGTTGAGTGTTGTCCAACTTTACCCCAGATCGATCGCATAAGGACGCCCAAGTCTTACTGTGGGACGTCCTAAAAAAGAGCGGTAAATTTCCTACCCGTTTTTCATCAGCAATCAGCATTCAAATTTCCCAATAAAGCCTCCTCAACTCTTTATTTCTCCAAATGAACTTTTTACAAGTTTTCGACCTTGCAGCTCTAAGATGGTCATAATATCATATTTCTCATGCAAATTCAAATCCGATTACACCGTTGGAAGGAGCGTTATGTTTCTTATCCTTTAGGTGGAAACCCCAATTTTTGGAAGCCATTTGTGAAAGTGAAAAGTGAAAGTCTAAGAAGTCAAAGTGAAAGTCTAAATTTATAATCATTTTCGAAAATCGCCATTTTATAATAATGATTTCAAGACAATGATTCCCCCGTAATAAATAGCGCTATCGAGGTGCACTCAACGGCAAAAACTACCCCAAGATCTAAGCTTGCCAACGGTATGTCAATTTTAAGGTTTTTTACAAAAAGAGAAAAGGTTTTTTAAAACGGAGGCTCGGCCCTTTCTTAGTCTGACTCACCAGGCTACCTAAGATTTTGGAACAGGTAGTCGTCTATGTTAGCAGGTATACCCTTTGAAAAATTGGCCAGCCGCATTCTTTCTATCTGCGAACAGTAAAGAAATGTTAGTGTTTGCAGCAAATCAATCCTTCCTGTTATGATGAACTAAGTTTATAATTGAGCTATTCGGCTTTGAAATAGTAGAATTTTGGAGCATATGAACATTATTCTTGCTGTGAATTAATTTTGAATTGTGAAATATACATCCTATTTTCCGGGCTGTTTTATGTTACGGATCTATTGCATGTATTGTAATAGGAGTACCTGTGGGTATTATATAGGAGTAGTATAATACCACGTACATGGTTTTTATGTGTCTTGTTCAGTGACAAATTTATATGATTTACAGGTCGTTCGTACTCCGTGACTTCACACAGAATGTTGATGCAGTGCATCGACAGTCTAGTTCAAAAAGTTCAAAGCGGAGTAGTAATAAATTTCGAAAAAATAGGGCCAGACCCTCCTATTGTAAATAATGAAAGTAAGTCCCTAAATTCTCTCTTAGATTCTCATCCTTGTGGAGGTGTTCTTATTTTATCTTGTTATCTTACATGGTCTTTGACTATTGTTTCCCTTTTTCAGATTCAAAAGAAAATATCGATGAATTGGAAGATATAAAGGAATGGGATAAAGATAGTACAAATAACGATGGATCAAGTAAAGTACCTAATGGGGTAAGAAATCTATTTTCTCAACTTCATTGAAATTTTACTTCATTTCCTTCCTTTTTTATTCATTAAATCACTCATATTTAAAATGATGTCATTTATATTTTTGCAGACTCGCCCTAATAATAATAATAATCCAAATAATCCCAATAATTCGGCCTGGCAGACTTGTAGGAAGCTGATCTATGTGCCTAGATCAGCCCAAAAAGGCTACGCAGTGGGTTTTTGGCCAATCCCAGAGTCATTTTGGCCTGATGTACAATCTCAAGCTCTGGTAAGTTTGTTTTTCAGTGTAATGTTATTATGTTATCGAGGTTTCTGAAAAATGATCTGGGATGGGGGTTGAATGAATGAATGAATGAATGTCTTTGTTATGCCGCCATACAAATGTTGTACATGACAAGTCGTCAGGAGTGTTTATATATAATAAATAAATATCAAAAATTGTCATTAGATAAATAGCAAGTCAAATAAATATAGAAACAATGCCGTTAACAGCAATCGTCAGTCAGAGATCAACAATACAAAAGATAAAAAGATTAAAAAAAAAAAACGGGACAGGGAAGACGATTAAGAGAATAAATAATTTGAAATGGATAACGACAAGACAACGTCGAACAGCACAACTACTAAAAATTAGGAACATTGGTTTAACAGAACAAAATTTCACAGCCAATAACGCCCAGCACAAACTACATCTCCTGCATCCACAGTTCCGGCGAGAACTCCTCCGCTGCATACAGCGACAGGGAGATTACGGCGTTCTTGATATTTGTTTCAAAGGAGCCAGGAGAGAGGAGGCGGATCCTTTCAGGAAGGTGATTAAAAGTCCTAACTCCGAAGAAATCACGATCCCTTTTCTGGGTCAGGGCCAGACGGTGACGAGGAAGGCTGAAAAGGTCCCTGTTCCTAGTCTGATACTGGTGAGTATCACCAAGTTTGGGAATGTCGAGTGCTTCCCTCTTCACTCACAGCAGCGATGCCAGGACGTACAATGCTGGAGGGGTTAGGATTTTTTGGTCCTTGAACAGGGGTCGGCAATGGACATCTGGAGCGGCTCCTGCCAGAATCCTCACTGTTGCCTTTTGGAGTCTGAATATGGGTAGTGCGTTACTAGTGCTACTCATAACAGCACTCCATACCGAAGGCGCGATTCGAACATGCCAAAATACGCTTTACGCAAGACTGGCCTTGAGACTGCAAAGGAGGTTGTCTTCGTTAACACATTAGCTAAGTGGTGCAGATTCATGCCAGACGCAGTCTAGGCAAGGAAGAAAGTGGCTTGAATTCGCGCTAGACGCAGTGAATGTGTTGATAGTTGTCTCCATTTTAATTTGGGAGTCCTGAACGAGTTGAGCTCAGAACATTTTAGAACTTGTCAGTAGTTTTATACAATGATTTTTAATAAATAAATAAATAATAGTTAGTTGCTTGGAAGTAAGTTTATGATGCATATCAGCTGACGCCATTTGAGAGGGTGGGGGGGAGATTGAGGCGTCTTTGGAAGCACGAACTTGTTCTAAAATATCCATGCAGACGTCCTAATGACGTTATACATAATAATTTCCATACAACTAGCTACCTAGTTTATAATTAAAAATGCTCTAGGGATAACATTGAAAGGAATAGTTTTGAAGAGTGTTATCCATCCATAAATATTCTATTTGTTGAATATTATTCCATCTATGAGTTGCAACGTGAAAATTTTTATGTTTCAGCCTCCCAGATCGGCTCATCCGAACGTCAAGTTCACCTGTACCAGCCAGGACCCTATGGTCATAGATAATCTTCCTTTTGACAAATATGAATTAGAACCTAGTCCGCTAACGCAATACATACTTGCTAGAAAACAACCAACAGTCTGTTGGCAGGTAATATTCGCATACATATTTTAAAATGAACCTTTATTTATTGTGATATTGTAAGATAGTAAATCCCGATAGTGTTTTTGTACATCCTGGATTTCTCGGAAAAGTGTTTTTGTTCCGTGGAATGCTTTCCATCATGAGAACGGAATTTTTGTCACATGGGAAGAAGTTTTCGGTGACGGAAAGCGAATGCTGCTCGCTCATTGGTCCATCATGTGTTCTTTTCGTTAACCCATTTCAAGCCGAGTGTAGAGATAACAGCGTAATGGGAGGAGGAGGATGAACTATTTTACAGAATGCCGGCCAAAATAAGGCATCATTTGCTCACCAATCGAGAGCAAAAATGCTCCAAATTTTATAAATTTAACATTTTACAGGATTTGAAAGGTCTCAGTTTTCCAACTCGATATGATTTAAACATTTCATTGTTGAAAATCTAAAAAAATCTAGGTCAAATGTGAAAATCTATTTATGGACCGGAATCTGTTTCGATTCATGGCCCAGAACGCTCACTCACCCAGGACCGAATTTGAGCAACCATAATCACGCTTTCGGCCAAAAGGCCTCTTTCAAAAAAATTTCCCAAATCCCCAAGCTCCCGAATGTCGAAGAACTTTTTTTTTAAAGATTAGGAACTGCATGAACGAGAAAAAATTCTTTTACAAAGATTTTCCACTATTTCAATATTCAAAAAAATCATTATTAGGACGATGCAATATGCATCAGTGGCTTGAAATGGGTTATGGGTGAGGGGATTGGAAAGATGTGCTGAATGACCAAACTCCGCGGAAAGGTTGGCTATGGTGTGTACTTTTTACGCTTGTTTCTTCGTTTCTATTAAACGAAATACTTTAAGAACAAAAATACTTTGATATCTGCAATTCCCTTCTCATTAAATCTTTTGGAATATCCTACTCAATTTGTTTACAATATAGATAAATATATAAATATTTTAATTAACGTTATTTCCACAGGTTTTTGTTCCGAATTCGTACAAAAATCCCGACGTTGCTCACCCTTTTGGATACTTAAAGGCTTCGACAAACTTGAGCTGTGTTAACTTATTTGTAATGCCTTACAACTACCCAGTGCTCCTTCCTCTTCTCGATGAGCTGTTCAAAGTTCACCGGCAGAAGACACCTCCAGAGTGGCGGACCAATTTTACGAATTACCTGAGAACCATGCCTGCGTACTATGCTGGCGTAAGTTGCACTACCGATTTATGCAGTATGTAGCGAGATATTTAGGCCTACCATATTAACTTTCATATACTACATCGCAGTAGTTGTCACTCATCTTAATCATCAAAGTAAAGAATTATAATGAGGATGATTTAATTTTTAATTATGATGATTTTCTATTAGGTTTTTGAGGAGTTCTAATGCTTGAGCCATAGTCGGTGGAGTATTTTGTCTTGGCAGATTAGTTTCCTGACACAAGTTATTGGTGTGAATGCCCGAAAATTAACAACTTGCAGGTTCACTCTCAACTCGATGAGAGCCGGTTTCACTATAGCGGTTTAACTATTGTTGGTTCTCGACAGAAGTTTAAGGAGTGCGTTATGAACCAACTCGTTTAAAACCACCCTTTCTGGTGGTTTAACTCAAATCCGCGGATTATCTTACAATCGAAAGCAGTCGTCACATTGAGGAATGTGTTACCTTTAGTTAATCAACTGATGAAAATCTATTTGTGAAACGGTTTTAATTTTAATTCTCGCTCCGAGGTTAATCCACGCTGGCGAAATCGACCCTAAAAGTTGAAAAATTTGAAATTGACTGTGAAAACACCTGGAAAAATTAGGAGATTTCTTTGAGATTTTCCAGTTAATACTCAGTATTGCAATTTGGACTACCTAATAATCTACGAATAAAATCATTCGCGATGAGATTGTGGAAAACCATCTTCATAAAAAACGGAGTTGAGAAGAACGTTGTCTATTTCCACGAGAATAATGAGTTACAAGTTAAATCTCAATAACTCAGTTATTGTTTGTTACTGATGATGACCTAATCGTCAAATTCTATTTAACTTGTAAATTTATTTTATTTTATTTGTAAATTCGATTTATTTTCGTGGAAATAGACGACGTTCTTCTCAACTCCGTTTTTTATTGCCTAAGAATCTCACCAATATGATAAGTCTTGAAAGTTGAATAATTTTTTTGTTTGTTTTAATACTGTGTTGACAATATTTTTCAGCCTCTGAGGAGGGCCTTAACAAGAATGGGAGCCGCTGGTAATGTTACACAAACTTTGGTGCCCGAGACAATGGACAACACTCTTAGTTACAGCGTACTCAACTACCTCAAGAGACTGAAGAACTCAGCTAAAATAGAATATGAAAAGTAATATAATTAGCCTATTTGTCCAAGTGATATTTTTTGTTTATTCGTGCTCTCAATTTATTGCTAGAAGAATTTCTTTCCCAGTTGAAGAAATATTTTGTGGTTTCAGCTGATCGTTAGGTACCTATTCACTTCGATTCAAGTATTTTCGGGTATATGCCAATATTTGAAAAAATCTTTAGTGGATAGACCACAAATAGCAAGTAAACAAAACGGTTGTTGGGGTGTTCGCATGGGTCAGAAAAACTGTTTATTGTTATTTTTAATCTTAACTAGACCTCATTCTGAGAATTTTGACACCAACCGCGACCTTCTAGCGCGAGAAGACCTTTCTTCTACGAGTTTTCAAAGTTTTGAATGTTTATGACTTCTCAGTTGGCGGGGGGGGGGTCCCGCCTAGGTGGGAGGGGCGCGTGACGTCATTTTTCGAAACTTCGAAAAATCATAGAAAAAGATCTACTCATCCAAAAAGAGAACGGCTGGTGTCAAAATTCTCAGGATGGGGTCTACTTTCAATTAAAAATTTAAAAAATCAGGCGCACCCCCCCCCCATTACTAACAATATTCTAGTGTTTATATCGTGAAGAATCTTAACTTTCGCAGAAGGAAAGTTTCGATACCTGAATTTAGCAAAATTACTTAATTATTCTCGTTGTTTGACGAATTTAACTAACGGTTTGACTGACTCTGTCAAATCAACTGTAATTTCAAGATGAATTGACGAGTTTCGGTTACAAAGGGCTCTATGGCCTAAGTGCCCCTCACAGGGGTTTTCTGTTAGTTTTCACTTCCGAACCAAGGTGCAAGGTGTTGAAATTAAAAAATCAAACTGAATAAAACAATATTAACCTTCTGCACTAATGAAAACTCCTTAAAAGATGTACTCATTAAAAAACAATAATAATAAAAAACTGTTATGGGTAGATCCTGAGCAAATGGTAGGAAATTTTGAATATTTCAATTACGTGAACTTTTTAAAAACAATTGTGCTCTTAGGCCCTTTGTAACCAAAATGATTCAATTGGCATCTAGCAATTTTCTTCTGCATCTGATTTAAATTTGGATGATAGTGACTCCCTGTGAGTTCCCAGTTCTTCAATTCATGGAGTTCTCTGTGCGTTTGTTATGGTTACATTTTATTATCACATTTACGACGTACTGTTTCTCTCTTTCAGATTATGTAATGATGTTAGTAGTAAACAAATGGCTAACAAAGTTAACCAGGGTCCTGAGGGTGTCAGAGTTAACCCAAGATCTCCTCTAAAAAGGGACCTTCTATCTCACCCTATGTTACAAGGTAATTCTTCCTCCTCTGATATGTGCAACGAAATGAGTGTTTTCTTTATTCATTGTAGTATCTGTAAATGGCGTGGAGTATACACTCCAATTAGAGAATTTTTTTTCTCCAAAAAAATCATTAATTTATATCTGGATTTTCAATGCTGTCAACCACCCAACATTCGAAATATCAACCTTTATCACAATTGAAATTGGTTGAGACATTTTAAATGTAGACCTTAAGTTGAAATAATTTTTCCTTATGGTATAATTTTTTTAGTGTGGTTTTTATTCAATACAATTTATTGAATAAAAATCACACTAAAAATATCCAATATCTAATACTTGATTATCTTACGTAGATACCTCATTGATTTCATTTTGGGGCCAATAATAGATTACATTCATTACAGGATAATATTTGGTTAAAACTAGGAAAGTTGTGACCTATTAGAACGCCTCATTTATGGTCATGAGACTCAAATTACAATTATTTTCAAATGACAAGAAAATTCGTTCACTCTAGACGGTAATTTAACTATTTTACATTTTCAGACAAATTCCAATCTCAAAGGGATCAACTCAACGAATTTGCGGGATTTGTAGTTGGTGTGGGACACAGGAAACATCGTGCTAGTCAGAGCTACCGTAACGCTTTTGATATTCCTCGGCGCAACCTTCTCGATCAAATTCTTCGAATGAGAGCCAACTTCCTCAACCCCTCGCCATCTCACACGAAATTACAAGATGACGGTAAGTTTGAGATCGTTGTACGAGAAAATTAGTGTATAAATCTCTTTGTCAGTCCGGAAGCGATTACTTCCAATCAATTCATCCAAAATTTGGCAACTTTGTCATGTGCTATGTAGAAAGGGAATAGGCTTTGCGAGAACTATGATCCCGCGATACAACTTTCAGTTGTGCTTATTATTCAATATTTCTATAATCTTGAATCAACATACATCAAAATACATTTTCTGCGTAAATTAAGGTAAAATACATTTTTTTTCGTTTTTTAGACCTTTTTGTCGTTAAAATAGGGTTATTTTTCGTTATTTAGACCTTTTTGTCGCTAAAATAACCCTATTTTAGCGACAAAAAGGTCTAAAAAACGAAAAAAAAATTAAAATTGGGGAAAACTTGGGAAAAAGGGGTTAAACAAAATTGCTAAGAGATATTCTCACACTTAAATTAGTTGTAAAATCGACTCTCGAAGTTTTCCAGTCCTTAACCCGTCCAACTGACTTCATATGAAGTCGTGGTGGATTTCCGGACGATCCAGTGACTTCTTATGAGTTCATGACTTAGTATCACATCTCATTCAAAACTGTAAAACTGTATAAAAGATGTAAAGCTGCAAGACGTTCTACTTCAAAAGTGAACGTGGTTTTCCTCGGCGATTGATAGTGAACGGTTGTCAAACCTTTGAAGTGGACATTGCGAACGCTTCCATGATTCGGAACTGCTATAACCTATTATCACGTAACCTTCTCCTTCACTCTGATAAAAATCTTATCCGGAGTTTGCTATCAATGGAATATCGAGGGAAAAAACACTTTTCCTTACTGAAATTCCTAATACGAGAAATTTGTAACTAGGTACGTTTTTTGGTTTTTGTCAATTTTTGAGAAAACTATCATAGGTATGATTAAGGTTTCAAATTGCAGCTGATAAAATCTTCAAATTCCTGTTTTTACTTTTTCTTAAATGAGAAGTTTTGCCAGTGGAAGGCTCAAAATGCGTTCTTTACATGAAAATTTCACTTTTTGGAAAAAATTGCCCATTTTTGATTAGCTGTTTCAAAAATGATTGCTCATCTTTTGTGTCATCCCGATTTGCAGATGTCGTTCACAGCATGCCTATCAGCCAGATGGGAAATTACCAGGAATATTTGAAGAAAACTCAACCACCGCTCAAGGAAGTGGAATCTACACCAGTTCGGCAGCACATGTTTGGCAATCCTTTCAAGATCGACAAGGTAATCTTGATTCTTTTGAGAACTCTCGCTCTATTAAATGAACAATCCGGTGGAAATGTGGTACATATTTATTATTTTGAGGACGACGTACTCGCATGCATGATGTTGTAGACGTATTGAATGGTGATATCAGTTTTCAGCTATTCTTCTGCAGCACTCTCATTGGCCAATGGGAAACTTTCTACGCATTTTTGCACTGGCGGTTTTAATTGTTGTATTTTCCCCACCGCCTTGTTTTGTTGACAACCGAGGCCTTCCAATTTGAATATTGTCCAATATACAAATATTTGCAAGAATACTACGTACATTCCAAAGAAGAAAAGCAACTTGAAAATATGTATCAACTTCTCAGACAGTTGTTTGGCTTTCCAAGACAATATACAATGTCTATGAATCTTTTGGGGTAGATATTCCGCCATCAGGTAGATTCCAAATAGAAATACAATTGCATCTCTCCACAAGTATGTGGTCTTGGCCAATCGAAGAACTGAACTTGTGATGCCCTTAAATGAACAAAACATTTGGTAGGCACTGAAATGTTATCGTAATAATTATTATTATTGAATTATCGTTGAACCTGTGTATTTTCATTGTTACTTAAACCCGTCACCTCTACTGGTGTAATAATCGGGGTGGAGGACAGACAATACGGCTACAGATTGTCGGTACATCATTAGCTTTAAATGTAGGAACTCACAGCTACCTACGCGATGCGAAAACTCCAAATTACACGAACAGGGGCTGAGTACTTGGTGCTGTCAACTCATGTTCCTATAACGAGCATCCCATGAAAACCTAGGCCATCCCTGGCACATTCAGGCTGTTGGCTAATGCCAGAGGGGCCTACTGTATCATCGAAAGATGAACTTCTGCAGTCAGCCCCACTGCTGTAAGCAGTGCTCCTTCAGAAACGCACTGTTCACACCATCAGCACACAAATTAAACCACAAGGCCTTGCTATAACCTACAAGTAGAGGCGCATGTTCCAGCTCTCATATTTCCGACTAGGCAGTTTGGCTCCCAAGTTTTTGACAGCTTGCAAAACTCCCATGTCGAGAAGTGTGCAGTTAATGTCTGATGCTCCTTCACACATATCTCTTCCCGCAAAAGCAGAAGGTGACTTCATCCTAGTGTATCTCAAACCACGACCCCGCGAATTCTTCCTCAATCAGAATCAGGGTAGACATCTCTGGCAAAGCCACTGTGTCAGCAGCCTGGGCCTCCCACTTGCGGCAACACTATTGGTTGCTAACCACTGGGCTGAAAGCTAATGCTGGAGCCCTAGAAGCGTTCTGATTGGTGGAGCTCCAGGACGTAGTTCTAGATAAGTGCAACAGATCGCGTTCATGGTTGCTTGTTCCCACCCTCATTGCAACAAGTCACCATTTTTAACACATATTTTTCTCCTTGGTGCATTACCGGCCACATCTAAGTAATTAATTTGATAACATTTAGTTATGTTCTCGATATGTATGAAAAATTCGAGCGATTTTCAATAATATACTGGGTTTCATACGTTTCTGTTGGTGTCAGTTGTTGATTGAACATTTGAACTACTGGCAATAATGACAACAACAATTGTAGGGCAACTTGGAAATTACCTTTCGTCTCGATTGTTGTTTCTAGGTAATTCTTGTGAATCTAAATGATGATGAAATGAAAATTATCAATTTCTGGTTATTCGAAAGAATTTGAAAAGAAGCGGCATGAAGAGAGTGTGGCCTCCTCCCACCACTTTGGTTTCCGTAGTAGTTCTTCAGCTGAAAGTAGATGGCGCAACTGAGGCAGCCTCAAAAATGCTTGCACACCATTTCAACATTAGCTTTCTCCTCTGTTAACTTGTCTCCAGTACTCTGTGTTGCTAACTATACGAGTTACCTGGCTAGTCGACTTCCCAGATGGACTGGTAACAGTCCTGGGATAGAGAATTTGTGCATGTCCCTACCGGATTACAGTTCGAGCAATACAAAAGCGTGATGAAGGGATGGGGTACCCTGTTTGTCTACAAGTGTGGCCAGTGGACACACAGGTAAAAACTCTACTATACTCTGATGGAGATAATACTGCGATATCCACACCTTCCTTCCTTGACGCTTTTGCTTCCTTACTTATGCTCATGGGATGGTTTTCCTAGATCCTCCCATGCGTCGTCTTCCGCTCTGTGGAGGCTGGAAGAAATACTTATTATTTTTTGTACTAGAGGATAACCCGGCTATCACCTCTCCGACTAGAGCATCTTCTCCACCCCAACTATTGGACAAATCGTAGAACCGTCAAATCCCCAACTTTATGGGTGTGTAAACAAATATTACGTAAGAGCATTGAGCTGTAACAGCTCAATAGCAGAACAGTTCTGCTATTCTATATTGACTGCAATTTTGCACTAAATGTGGGTTGCTTTGACAGGTACGTCAAATCTGTTTAACCTATGTTCATTTTTCAATCTAGATAATAATAGTACTAAATTATCTAAATTTGGTACTAAGAGATTGATAGCAAATTTACTTCAAGATGAGCATTCTTTCATAGTTTCCCATTGTGATTGGTGAAATGAAGAACTTTTGAAAAAATTAGGTCATGCAGAGTATAATTCAAAAGCAGAGTAATACTCAATAACGTGTTCCGTAAAATATAGGTAATTTTTAAAAATTTCTAGTAAACCCGTCTGCTGAGTGAAGGCGTTCTATTTTTCTCGACCAACTTGAATTTTTTCTCTTTCATATGTTATATACCTATATATTAATATATCGTAAAAAAATTTTACCAATTTTACCAAACAAGTTCTTATCAAAATCCCTTACTTCAATTTTGTTTTTGAAAGGACTAAAACAGTTCGTCTGATAAAGGGACATTAAAAAAAAGTCCTTGGTCAAACATGATTTGATTGGAATAAATCTATGAAGAAGCTTCTACGTAGTCTCGAGGAATGTGCAAAAATCTTATCTTACCGTTACCCATTCACAAGAAGAGCCGCATATTCTTTCCCAGCTAAGTGCCAATGCTGTTGAAAAACTTAACCCGGTTTGTCTCCCGCAGTTTCTCGCTTCGTTAGTTCTTGCCATTATTTCGTTAACTGCGGGGTTAGTTCAAGTTGTGGAAGGAATTTTCTTTGTTTGCCGTATTTTTTCTGTTGAAATTTGTGTTTTGTTAAAACTGTAGGAAGTTGTTGTAGGTACGTTGAATTGTCACATTTACTCAGTAAATTATGGAGTAACAAATATCTCATGGAGTAGGTGCAAAGTTAACTCAACAACCTTAACCAAAAAAAAAAAAAAAAAAAATCTGTTAAACAGAAATCTTGTTTTTTTTTGTAACTAAGTGAAAAGACAATTGTTAAGGGTTGCTTTTACGGTTAATATCCCTTCGTGATATTGACATGTACGTTGTTAATGCACAAAAATGCTATGTATAAAGATCGGTAAAGGAACAACTTACCTGATGGTAGGCGCGTCTGAAACTTACCTACGACCGGATTGATAAGATACTTTTGTGTTGGTAAGCTACTTTAGGGGTTTAAATTTAAAGTTTTCATTGAAGTTCTTCTTCGAAGGACCAGGGCTTTGGTGTAGAGATGACCCTACTGCGGCACAACTCGCCTGTCGTCAAGAGGGGAAGGTAGAAAATAGGTAGGGAGACGGACTTCATGTTCATACATCCAAACATTGATCATCGCTCCATCGGACAATAACGATAATGTGACTAAACATTATATCTGCAGTATTTTGACTGCTTTGGAAAACACTATTTTGAGAGTATTTTATTTGAAAAGGAAATAAATTCAATAAAGACAATGTGGTCTCATTAAAACGAACTGAATTGCTTTTTTTATTGTTATCTTACTTGAAGGTTACAGTGCCATGTGAAAGTAATCATTTCTTCTGGTGGTGGTTTATAAAAGACATTAACTGCCTTGGCAAAGGCACAACAATATCCTTAGTTCTTTGGGATGAGTACAATCAAAACCTACTTATAATTTGAAAATTTGTGTCAAACTAAAAATAAAAATTGAACTAGAAGTGTTCTTCCCTGCCATCTCGTTTATACTTCATTGTGATGAATTGCAGAGGATGATGGTCGATGAGGCTGACATAGATCTCGTTGGAGGACCTGGCAGTGGTGGACGGGGCAGCAAGAGATCCTTGGATGGAGCAAATCCTTCGCGGCCGAATAAAAGGAAACCCGGGCCGATTCCACGAGATGTCACCGTGCGGCGACCTCCCACGCCTCTCTCGCCGTTGGGTGGAACGAGTCTCTTATCGCCTCCTGCTTCTCCCATGTACATACCTAGCATGGAGAATTCTCCTCCTGCAAGTCCTTTACCCATTTCGTCTGGAATTGCTACTTCTACTGCTAGCGCAAATGTCTTCAAACCTATACCTATTCCCAGGAGCACCCCTCCTGTTGTCCACGTAAGTTTAAGTCTGAACATCATACCTCAATCAATCCATTAGTAAATGTTGCTGATAACTTACACCACATTGTGTATTCTGTGATTCTATAAGTCGAAGCTTCAAAGCGTGGAGCACCTCAAAGAAGCTTGAAGCTGTATAAATAATAGATAATGGTTAACCAAAAGTTACTTTCCAGTAGAAGATCCAGCATAACCCTAAATTTGTGGATACCTGTTGTAACTCTTTTAGAGGAAAATTACGGTGTGTTGAAGAACACGTTTGTACTATGTGAATATAAACACGAATTTAGATAAGATCTGAATTGATATAAAAATGGATTAATAAGTAGGTAGTGGGACTTCTGATGCACAGCGACTTGGATGGTATTAATAACCAGTTGATGATGAACCATTAAAGAGTTACTTCAATTCCGTATGATTACACAACTTACGAATGAAACTACGTACTAGGTCTAAGAATTACTTCTTTGGAATAATTAGTTTT
The DNA here is from genome assembly GCA_009739505.2 of Apolygus lucorum. Classification (NCBI taxonomy): domain Eukaryota; kingdom Metazoa; phylum Arthropoda; class Insecta; order Hemiptera; family Miridae; genus Apolygus; species Apolygus lucorum. Next base: position 24,549,881 of record CM019177.2, on the reverse strand, counting down.
TGGGGTGTTTCTTTGGTAATTGAACAACTAAGACGTAGCTGTAGATATAACAAACGTCTAAACCTTACTGGCAGCATTAGTTCATGTATCCTCCACTCGGGCGCTGATCGTATTTTTCGTCTCCCCTCCAGCTGATAATTGCCTCTCATTTATCCAATTTCATTTTTAATTTAGTACTATGAACAGGCTATTCTATGATATTTTCTGAGCCGCTAATGTTTTGTTATCTTTTTCCTCATACAACGAATCTGTTCCTTGTGAAACATAACTCCCGTAGTTTCATTGCACCAAACACGTTATCTATTCGTTGGAATTATTTCCAACTCTGATAATTTATTTCATAGTTCAATAGGTAGGGTACCTATTTATTCATGAGAAATTACCTCCATGGCTAATAAACACCCTTAGCTCAGGAAGGGAATGGGGAGAAGAAAGAAATGTTTGCAGAGAGAAGGAATACAATTATGGAGAAAAACAGTATTAAACTGGGCCCTCATCTTCAGAATATTGTTTATTGTCACAAAAAATAGGACGACTATATAGGTACTTAATTTTTTTTTGGCTGCCCAATGACTGATTCAGGTAAGTTGGATCTAGGAGAGAAGCAGAATCTAGCCTTAGCAGAGGATAGATGAACTAATGATGCCAGTGGGGTTTTGACGTTTGTGTTGAAATAGGTAATATGTATAATATTTTCTAGTTACTCACAATATTAAGATGAGAAATACAAGTGCCAAATTACTTTATATCCTCATTTCAGATTGTAGCAGCACCACCGCCTCCTTCTATAGTTCAGCCGGTGCCGCAGGTCCCGACGATAACCATCCAGCCCACAATGCCAGCGCCACCTGTACACCCAACAGCTCCTCCTGTCCTGAGATGTCCATCGCCCCCACCTCTCCTGAACGGCGATATTTGTGGTAAGTGGGTCAATATCAACATTTCCTTGGATTGAATTGTCTTTCTCTTCTGAATTGTATCAGTACCCAGCAATTTGAGAATGGTTTAGGTATATTTTTCCCACGATCAGAGCTTTTCCTAGGTAGTTCTAGCGAAGTTTAGTTCCTTTTCATTCTTCCGTGTTGGAGGTTTGGCTGTACCTTGGAATCGACTTCATGGGGGTGGCCACCATCACTGCCAGCCGTGTGGACCTTGGTAGAGCGCTAGAGCGCGTTACCAAGGCTCCATTGAAGCCACAGCAGAAACTGCGCCTCCTCCGCACGTACTTACTGCCGAAGCTGACCTATGGGTTAGTCTTTGGCAGGCTTATGGCGGGGGAGGCTGCAAAGCATGCTCTGCTGTGCGCTCTTCGCTGAAATTCCCGCCTGGTGTCCCAAGTGCCTATATTCACGCACCAGTCAAATCTGGTGGTCTTAGCATTGTGTCTCTCCCTGCAAGTATCCCTTCTCTGCGCCGCCAGCGCCTGCTAGCCCTTCAAGGGTCGAGCTGGGAGGTCGCCCGTGCTGCTGCTGATCTTGATTTTGTCAGGCAGCAGTTAGCATGGTGCGACCGAGCAGCACCATCTGCTCCAAAACCCAGTTCGTCTGCTGAGTTTGCTGCTGCGCTGCATGAGTCAGTAGATGGTAAAGAACTCCGACAGTGCTCCAAAAGCCCCATCTCATCCCAATGGGTCGATTGGGCTTCGGAGGGCATTGGGGCCTGCGACTACCGACACTTTCACGCCATCCGCGTGGCATCTTTGCCAACTGCGGTTAGGTGTTCGAGAGGTAGTTGCAGGTAGTCATCTAGCGGCTGGGATGTTGAGAGGGAGAGATTGTATCATATGCCAAGTGACCAGGGTAAGAAGCCCGACATCATTGCCGTCAAGCCCGACCAGTCTTGCATTATCCTGGATATCCAAGTTGTCAATGGCAGCTTGGACATGGAGCAGACTTGGCGGGCCAAGATAAGGAAGTATGATACAAATGATTTACGGCAAGCAGTGTCCGAGCTGAAAGGAGTGGCACCCAACAACATCAGGGTGATGGTTGCAAAATTGTCATGGCGCGGGGTGTGGTGTGGGAAAAGTGCCACGGAGTTGCACGAGTTGGGCATCTCTCTAGTGTCCTGCTAGGCTCATATCTGAATTGGTGGTCTTTCTATAGAGGCACTTCCCTTCATCCCTCTCTCCCTCCCCAACCTTCCTCATCATCCCTCATCCCTAGGGCCGTCGTTGGGTGAGTCCTGGGCGTCCTCCCCATGATATTTGATTTATTTATTTATTTTAATTTATGGCGTGCCCTCTCCGTCACATAAGAGGGGAGTTAATTTAAAAAAATAAAAAAAATTGTTGCCTTGGCTGTAACTGTGGTTTTTTTCTACATAATAAGAATACCTATATTGTTGATATAAGAAGGTATCGTTGATGAATCATTTTTCAAGTATCAACTTAGATCTGTCTAATGATATCGTGGATTTGTTTTGGTTTCCAGGAGATTTGATGATAATTGAAGATGAGGAGCCGAGGTCGAGGTCGCCATCACCTCCTTTGGATGGAGGAGAGTTTGCTCCACCTCCAGTGCTACAGCCCTACGATGGAGGAGGCGTCCCGGGGGTCGCAGGGGGGCAGTGCCCCCGGCTGGTACCCTCTTACTCCGTCACACCTCCGCTCTCCCCGCCTCCCCTTATTGCAGCTCCCGCCCCTCCTTCCCCACCAAGTGTGCCCTCTAAAAAAGAATTGGCTGATGTAAAAAGGCACAATCTGAATATAAGGGCTTTGGCTTATAAGGAGGTCAGGAGACCTGGTCTTAGTGAGTATTCTTTTTCATTATTCTATTGCCTTAAGTAGTTGGATTTTTGACACAGGTAATTCCATTTTAGTTTAGTTTAAGTTTGTAATTATATTGTTAATCTATGATCTGTAAAAAATGCCATAATGGACTAAATTAGGCGAATGGCTGGTCTCAATAACTTTCGTTTAGTTGTTACACTTCTGATGTTCTCCAGCTGCCACGACTGGAGATAATTCTTATAATCATATCTCATTTTTTCCTAATCCAACTTTTAGCAGTGAAATTCCAAGTATAGCGGTGAAATTCGTATGAAAATTCTGGCCAGCCATTCAGAACACGAATTTGAGTATATTAGCTGGTGTAAACTACAGTTGGAGTGAGTGGGTCTGAGAGAGAAAATCGCCAATTTGAGATATTTCAGGACTCCATCTGGAGTTTTTCCTGATTTTAGTTTCTTCTACACTCCTACAATACTCTCAATAGGGTCCAATGCCTGAGTGGTGATTGCCTTCTTGTGGATATCCTGGTTACTTCCATTTTCGATCATTTTGGTTCTGCATTTCCAATAGGGAATGTCCTTTGGAAAAAGCGGGTTTTTTTCTAACTTTAATCTGGTTGAAATTAAAATTTATGCATACCAATGTTCAGCCTGAATTCCGTAGTGTTATGTCAATTTAAGGTAAATGAGATTCAAGATGAAATATAGGTGATCATGACATCCACAGAGCAGCAGCCCTAGCATCATCCATGTCCGTCGATGTTTCATTTCCAGTATCCACGAAATCTGGTCTCCCTTGTTCAGCTAAGGTTGTGCATCCATGGGAATGACAATAATTTTCACGATTATTGAGATGAGAAATTGAATTGAAAGATTGAAATGAGAAAAATCTTATTTTCCAAAGGACAATCCCTCCACCTCTGAAATAGAATTAGGTGCTGTTATAACAATTTTGAAGAATTGTAGTGGTTTTTGAGTCGTTGTTTTTTATTATTTCATAGTTGATCCCATGTGGAGAGCTGCCCAAAACCCAAAAACCAAAGCCTGGACTTTGTGTTCTGTGAGAATTGCAGGGCTCTTTTAGACTTCATTAGGTCTTCCTCAGAGACTGCTTCAATGGTAGATGGACCAGACGTTTGAGTTCATGTTGTTCCCATTCAGGATGCAGCTCAGGAATAAAGAAAAAATGTTCAATTCAGCAAAATATTATTCTTACTGATATTTCAAATCTTATTAACGGCATAGCAAAGAGAGGGGCGAAAGAGCAAAAGTTGGTGCGATAAATGTGTTGCGATTTGATGATGTCAGCTGGTTTGTTCTGTTTTAGAACTGATCCACTCTTGAAGTTTTATGTGCAATCCTATTGATATGCGAAATGTCTGTTTACTGTACACGATCTGTTCACAGTAATGATCATTTTTGTGTACATAACTTCCTGATACGCACATAACATACTTGCCCACAGTATACAGTTCAGATCTTTTGTTGTGGAAAAACCAAGATGAAGGTGAATAAGGTACCTTTTGAGTACAGTGGCATCATAAATTTCTGTAGATTAAGTTCCTCAACTTGATAAAGTAGGTCGGTGCTGGTAAAAAAAGACTGAATCCCGAACTAGTTTTATTGCATTTCAACTTCATGATAAATATATGATGCAAATAAATGTTGATGTGCAAATAATAGGAAGGTGAAATCATGTCATAGAGGTGCAGTTGAACACAATTGACCAAATTCATGAATTCTTCCTTAGAGTAAACTGCTGACTGCATTCCCAGACTTCCTACATACATTTTCGTTCTCAGTATTTTCAACATTCGAATTTAGGTTTTTTTTTGTGTTTCAACAAAGATCGCAACGTACAACTGGGAATTGATGGAATCTGGTGGAAATGTTCAGATTTCAAGTCAGTCTAACTTACTTAACTAGTATCCATGGCAACATTGAAGTGTATGGATACTAGTTAATGAAATAATCTATTCCACCGAGGCAACCCTACCATACTTTTTTTTAGCACTCAGCTCCTCAGCCTATCAAAGTTACTTAACTACAAGTTATTGTTTTTTGAACCGGGCTCAAATGGAGATAGGACCATGTAAGATTTACATGGAGAAATCTTACATTTCTTTGCCTACACATCTCCACTTGTCATGTCTTGCATAAACATAAACTACCATTTCTTGCTAATGACTGCCCATAAGCTCTACTAACTAGGCCGTTTTTTCGTCAAATACTAAAATATTGCATCAGATGAATCATATGATACAATGGTCTGCTTAGTGGTCAATCTATCTGAGCCACATCCTGACTATGAACAACGTAAACTTCAGGCTTTCGGTCGACTGCAACTTCAACAACTGGAGTTTCTTCCCCTCAGACCATCCTTGGAGCCTTTGATTTGGGAAAGGAAGAAGAAAATGTAGTAACTTTTTGAATAGCAGTCTCTACTTCCTGACCTGTGATTATCTGATTATCACAGCTATGGGGATATGCGATGAATATTTTCAAAGCGTATCTTTGAGGGTATTCATGTGGAGTGAATGTTCGACCCATCTAACCTATGAAATAGTGCCTCTTTCATGATAATTTCGCCGATAATATTCAGTTTGACTATGACTTAACATAAGTTGAGCTTGATGATTTATTTCTATTACCTACCAGAAACCTGTACATGTTCAGTAACATTTGGACACCTCCGCTACGCATCACACGCTGAATTCACAGTCAACATTCTATTCGTTATGTAATTTTGTGGACAAAATATTGTATCTTAACGTGTCATGTATGAATGTCCAATGTTGTATTATGTGATGTGTGGTAGTGTTTTGTGCAAGTGATGCTGATGGAATTTCATATGAACCTTCGGTCGGGTGGATATTCCTTCCGTTCAAACCAACTTGGAACATGATCCTGTATCGAACGACGTAGCAGCGCATAATTTATGATAACTTGGTTTGTTTCAAATAAACCTTCCTTGTCGGGTTGGAATTTAAGATATCATGCACTCGCTTGAATAGGCGCGCTGCTTTTTTCAACAACAATACGATCTTCCAGGTTAGGCGTAAGGTTGTTTAATTTAATATGGTCAGCGATCTTCTCTCCATTGTAATCAATCTTGGATTCTGCTTCATTCGAAACTTCTGTTGAGGTACATCAGGGTTCCCTCGAAACTTTGTGGGTGGGATAGAGCACCAGTCAATGAGGTTCTGTCTTTTCGATGACTGGAATTTCAGCCTTGGATGCTCCCTTAAAGGCCATTTTCTTTCGGAACAATCTGCCGGTCCTCGATGAACATACAAAGACAGAAATTCAGTTGGATTTGAACTGTTCACCATCAATTACAAATGGCAAAACTCGGCAAATGGCAAAATTTTTAATCAAATCGTCTTGTAGGGAATTAAAATTTCACTGCACTCAAGATAGAGAGATTTGCAAGTGATGGATTCCGTTTTTGTAGTCCATTATTGTGGAGTTCCTTGCACTTCTATCTATTCTTTGTTGAGCTTCTTCGAGTATTGTTCGAAAAATTTAGCTTTATTCTTCTACTTCCACTCCTTACCTACGTTTGGAAGAACGTGTGAATCATCTGGCTCCGAAAGTTTCTTATACGAGTGCCTTCGACTGTTGAAGACAATGTTTGCAAGATTCGAATTTAAAAAAAAAAAAAAATCTACCTTCATGGTGCAATGGAATTTAATGAAGATGGCGATTTCAATTTGACCTTATTTCGATTGACTTCTGTATTTTGAAAATCTTGTTGATTATTGTCGAGGTGTTACCAACGGGTCCTTCCAGTAGAAAGACACTGAAGGTTCACCGCCAGCTTCCCCTCTCAGCATGTTTTATAATGCGGGCTCTTTCTTTGTGCCCTCCCCTTCTGTTTTCCCTTGTTGTAGACTACGAACAGCTATTCAACCATCTGGCGACGATGAAGGGAACCCCCGAGCAGCAGATCACACTCTTGAAGGACGTCATCAATGAGTCGCTCCGTTTCAAAAGAAGGAAACTCGCCTCCCACCTTGACCGCAAACTCAAAGCCCTCTCCAGTAATTCTTTAAACTGCCACAGGGGCCACAATGGTTCCAGATGAGACACCCCACTTTTTTTTGTATATAATGTACAGACAAACGGATTATATATAATGTAAAATATTTAACAGACTATCTAGTTGTTATTTTTTTCAATGGAAAAATAAATTCAAATTTAATGTAAAATTGGCCGAATTTAATAGGGAAAACGCCCTCAAGTACGAAGGCTTTAAATCGTGACCGACCGAACTCGGTCGTAGAGTAAAATTAATAGAATTGCCATTAACGGTCACGTGGTAGGGTCATTCATGAGTGCCTTGAATGTTATCACGGTTTGACTTGTAAAGTTCTATGGTAGAGTTGATCTTCAGGAATAACGATGAACCAAAGTAATAAATACAATTTATTACTATATTCGTGTGGGTTTCATCTGGGCCTGATGTATATTATTTTATGGAGTTACATAATAAACCCTAAAGCGTCTTGTGTTTCATTCACGTTATGAGTTGATTTTTCGAGTGTAGGGATCAAAATAACCCTCTACCTATCCGATCTATAATCTTGTGAGTTTCAGCAAATGCACGATGTAAAATATTGTGGAGAGACAGAATTAGTCAAGGAAACTGGAAACTATGATGGAAGGAACCGGTGGTAATGTTTTTATTTTATTTTGCTTCAGAGTCAAAATTTCCACTCGCGTTTTACGTTTAAGTCCTTCCTGAATTGTGTGTCAGTCGGTCATTGAGTCCGCAAATCCTTGTAATGGGCGTAACTATACAGTCCGATTTGGATGAAATTACTACGGGTTGGCATGATCCCTAAGATTTTCATGGCCTTAGGGTGGGCAGTAGCTTCTGCCTTGTATAATTTTTAATTTATACAGTTTCTATCCAAATTTGATGGAATTTTCTGGGATTGTTTGGTTTGGGCTGATGATTCCTCTTTTCATCGTAATCGGATCATCGTGCGCACTTGAAGGTCCTTTGAAATCCGTAATCGTAATCCGCTCGTGCGCATCGTAATCCGTTCAATCGTGTTTAGGGAGCGAGAAAGGCAGTCGCCTTTCTAAAAGAATTATCAGTTAGATTCAATCGTCACGATAATAAATAAATTGTTTGTGTAACCAACCGGTTCTTCAGGGGAAATTGCGGAAATTTGAGGTATCTAGGTCTGAAACCGGGCGTGGATGATTAGGAACCTCAGAACTCCTTTACTCATGTGAGCTCTTAACCCACACTTCTCATTTTATTTATCGAAAAAAAACCCGGACCGCTCGTCTTTAGGTGAATTAAACTAGTTCTGCTCAATTTATTATGATTATTTATTGATCCTTGACCTGAATAATTTTTTATATGAAGAGTGCGGTTTTTGTGAAGTGAATCATCTCGTTCTCTTGTATTTTTTTCACATAATATTCATAGTGAAGTAGGTAACCCACATACCTTGTTGAAGCTAGTCATTTTAAAATGATTGTTTACGTAGCTCATTGAAGAATCCGTAGTAACTAGCAAGTCTAGTACAGTCAATCAGTCAGTCAATGGTGGAGAGGAAACGCCTGTGACTGTAGTCGGCCAATGAAAGGGAAAGTTCACCCTCCTCGACCGGATCGAACAATAGGAGGTACACGTACCCTCTAATTTTGTGGTAAAAGATAGGAGGAGTGTTTTTAAAATACAATAGGTCGGAACAGCGGCCTCCAATCGAAAAATACACCGAAATAAACTGGAAAGAGCATAAAAAAATCTATACAGTCACGTGCATATCATGGAGCTACGTTGTAATATGATGGCATTACGGGGGCTGGAAGTAAAACGGATTTTTGCAGCATAATATTTTGCCTTGTTGGAATTCAACATAGTATTTTCAAATAAAGCATGATGTCATGTATCAGAAGAAGCTTCTAATTACTTCCTTTAATGTGTGCTTCAATTGGAAAATACAGTTAATTAATTTTTGAACAGGTACTCTAAACATGAATGTCCTCAAATTTCACGAAGCACATTTTAAAGGAAGTAATTCGAAGCTTCTTTGATACATGACGTCACGCATTATTTGAAAATGAAATTGTGAATTCCAACAAGGCAAAATATTGTGCTGCAAAAAACCGTTTTTACTTCCAGCCCCTGTAATGCCATCTTTCACGTTTATTTCGGTGTGTTTTTCGATTGGAGGCCGCTGTTCCGAACTATTGTATTTCAAAAACATTCCTCCTATCTTTTCACACAGAATTAGAGGGTACGTGTACCTCCTATTGTTCGGTCCTGGCGAGAGGGGGGTGAACTTTCATTTCTCGACCTAACACCAACGTTGGCTGGCATAGGCCGTTTCCTCTCTATCTTCTATCTCTATGGAGGGGCCACGAGGTAACCAGTCTATGTGAAAGGTTGTTTGTCCTGTCGACTGAAAGAGAGAGATTAAGATAAGCTCTATTAGCTAGTTGTTTCACTAACGCATACAATTAGCTAATAGAGCTTATCTCAATCTCTCCCTTTCACTCGACAGGGCAGACAAACAACCTTTCACCACGTGGCCCCTTCTTACTTCAGTACTCTCTCTACTGCCTGATTATGATGTTCTTACATCCAGTACTCGACTTGCTGGTTACGACGGATTCTCCAATGAGGTACGAAAATAATAGTCGTATTCTTATAACTAGCGGAACTAACTCAATACATTTAATACTAGTCATTTCAATTTTACCTCGATTCCAAAATTGGTTACGCTGGATACTCTTTCTAAACGTTCCTATCTTTTCGAGAAAAGAGAAATCGTTGATAAAAAATTTGTAATTTCTTTGTACTCAATACCTACTACTGATTATCGATATCTGCATCTTTTTTAATTTTTGATCAAATACCTTTTTTGAAGAAAAATATCTATTTTTCTTCCGAAAATATCCTTTTACAACTTTAAATTCCGTTATTTCAATCGCCAAACGTGTAATTAACTATTTTGTCAAACTGTGGTGACGTTCATTTGTGTGAAGGTACCTGCTACTTGACCCAGTCAGTCATATATTTTTAGCATAAAATACAATAGTAGCTTCACAATATAACGGCATCGTTAGGAATTACCTAACCTGCAGGGGGCTCGAATGCTGATTCGTTAGTTTTCCAAGTTGTATGGAATAATTAGTGATTATTTGTAATTATAAACGTAGATCGAGCATTCAAGCCCACTGTTTCGGACGAATTAGATAACTTATTTTTGGAACGAAAGTCCTGTTGATTCTGAACCAGTTTATCTTTAAAACATAGCCGTCTCGAATATATATAATATGCCTATAACAATCCCGAGTAAAAAAAAACCACCTCATACTTTTGTAAAAAATAAATAAGTAAATATAAATTGTTCTGTTGTGATCTCCGAGGCCTTAATAACGAAAATTAATTCACTATATCGGAGGAAGGTAATCGGTAAGTAAACAAATGAATAGTTGAAATGTTAGATCGAGCGTTTTATATGACAAAAACTCTTATTTACAGTAAAGCGTAACAAATCGTGAGTAAAAACATGGGGTTGGGGAAGTGAAAATCAGTCGGTCCACACGACTGCCTTTTTAGAGCGGTCCACGCTTGCAATGTAATTCGCAAAGGGGTGCCACGACACTGAGATGACGGCAGATCTGTAACAAATTCGAAAAAAAACAATCCTCAATTAAATTCGGTGAGTTGATTAGATGTCGAAATAATCAGCAGTGTAAATTATGTTGTAATTATTTAAAACTTGTTTTGGAAAAGAAAACGTAACTGATGAGAAATGTATTTGCGTAAAAATGTGTACATATATTTTATGATTATTTAATGTAAAATTTGTATACATTTATTCTACCGCCATTCCTAATTAGGATTATGACATCATTTTTGTCTGTATCCGAATTGCAAATTCGTAAGCACAAAAAAGTATACGGTGATGAAGTCTCCTTTTTTTTCAAAACTCCTTCGCTGGCATCGTGTCAGCTTATACGATCATGAATGCGATCCAGCCCTGTCCCACCGAATGGTGAATTTCATCAATGGTACTCCAATCAGCAGGTTTGAAGACGAGAAATTTGCCTTTGTCGAAATGGAGCGAACCACGGGGAAACCGCTGAATTTCAAAAGGCCTTTCAAAAGGAATTCGAAGACAACAAAAGATGCCCCGAATGATGTCAGTGGATGCAAGTCTACTAGCTGAGGGTGCGTACCGACGTTTTGTTCAAATGTTCTATCTACCCACTGTTTGAACAATAAATTGATTTCTTCCTTTACTCATATTATGAATATTTCAGAGCTGAAGAAATCCATCATTCAGTAGATGTAATAATGCCCTGGAGATGATGGCTGATATGGACCTCTTCGTTCAGTAAGTAACGTTTATCTCTCCAGGGAATAGATGGTGCAAACTGGTAAAATCCCCTTAACTACTTATTAAATGGTATTGTTTCTCTTCTTTTTCGAGTACAAATTCAAGGTCAATTGAAAGGTTTAAACTATACTGTTCCAGGTTGTTATTTCAAATAAAAGTTAGTATTGGATTTGGTTGTCTATGCTAGCGGTGCTCTAGTACCTACTTGATGTCAAACTAGAGCAATTTGTGAGCTGTGGGTTCTTTTATGGTGGACCAGGGTGTCCAGCGACTCAGGAAATTTTGCTCTACTGAAAAAATCGGGGAAAACTCAAGGAATTGTATTTTTCTCTCGAAAAAGCCTGAACGCCGAATATTTTTGTGGGAAATTCCACCAGTCAGAGGGAGTAAAGTTTAAGTGCGGTTTAAGTAGTATTTTTAAATTATAGATTTCCATAAAAATAAAACTTTTAAAATTTTCAAAATTTTAAAATGTGAAATGTTGCTTCATTTTTTTCTCGAAAATTTTCTGGAAGTGTTCATAGAGGGGGCACACTTGCTTACCTATGTTTCTCCTTAAACCTAATTGGGCCATGGTGTCACTAGTGTCACCGAAAACATCTTGGGAACTCCACAGCTGTCCCAAGGTGTCACCAGAGTAACTAGATTCAAATTGAAATCTGAAAATTAATGGACAACGGTGCATTTTTGTACTATTTTTAAATTTATTAAGAGACAAGAGTTTTGACCATTTTTTCATCGATTTCCTTAGAAATGTTTGTCATAACTCTATTTTGAGACTTCTGATAGCCCACTTGGAACTCTGCTGTCCATTAAATTTTGAATTGCAATTTAATTTTAACTAATTTAGTGCGTATGTGGAGTTCCTGAGATGTTTTCGGTGACACTAGTGATATCACGGTCAAATTAGGGTTAACCCCCCCAACAACCCCCCTCCCCCGGGTTCAATTAGGGTTAGGGGGGGGGGGGGGTGTCTGATTCTGGTTAGCTTATTGATTTCATAATCTGATTTTGCTTTCGAGTCTACCAAAATAGCGGAAACGTTCCAAGGTTAAAAAAAAAATGTTTTCCAAAGTTTTAGTTTTAGGCCTTCCTGACAATTTTGGTTCCGTGTCTGTCTGTCATGAAATCCTTACAATGCAAGGTAGTTAGAGATTGATAATTTGAGATCAGCTTCAATGCATCGGATCATCTATAAAAGCGTTTTCATTTCAAAATGTCCTTGAAAACCTGAATTTTTTGAGAAATTATGATTACATTCATCTACATTTAAATTCGTTAATAACCCTGAGGAAAGATGATTATTGATCCTGGAAAACTCAGGGAATCGCTGGACATCCTGTAGGCGGATAAATGGTTGTTTTGATATGACGTATTATATGAGGTCATGTATGTTTTTTTTTGTTTCCTACCTTGGACCTTTGGAAATGATCAAGGGGCGACAGAATATAGCTCAGTATCTCAGTTGTTGAAAATAACGACGAATTTTTTGCTATAACCTCATCAATTACCTACTATTGTTTCCATCCAAACTGCACTTTTTGGGCAAATTTCGATGGGATTTCAAATATTTTAAAATTCTCTAAACATCAGTTATAAACTTCAAATTTTAAAATTTTGAATGAGTTAAATGTGAATTTTTTAAATTTAAAATTGTCAATAGCAGATGCCTATTAGAGGATCGAAAAACAAGGATATTGCTGCATACCTCAACAAAATCGGCCGAGATCAATGCGAAAAACAGCGAGTGTCATTGATTTTGGTACCTCGAAAATACCTAGGTCCTGAGCAATAGACTACCTCCAAATCCACTTCTTGTATGTACTTTTTGCTCAACATTTTCAATTAGTCGAAAAAAAAAATGTTCAAAAAACCTGCCCTTACCGGATGAATGATTCTTTTTAATGAAAACCCGGTTTCAAGCTGTTGCCATTCTCGAGAAAATTGCAAGGTACCTACCTATTTTACCGAATTTTACTTATCAACCGACGACAAATCATTCTTATCGGTAGAGGTTGGTTATTTTGATGTATTTGATACTCAACCAAAACTGTTACCTATATTTTAAGCAATAAAAAAGTAATAAACACCACAATGGCCGGCCCTCACAAATACATTATTATTTTTATTCGGTGGGTATCTTTTATTCTATATCTACTTCTGGATTGGATTTCCAGACCGTTGTTTTGGTCCAGACTAAATTCATAGTACCTTATAGGTGCATAAATTCATAGATATTTATATACCTTTGTCCTGCCTTGATTCACAACCTTTAGTGGTAGGTAGTTCAATTCAAAACTAGCAGGTCCAATTTAAAAAAATCGACTTCTGGATGGATTTGGATTCATTGTTTCTTACTTACATTAAATTTCTTCAAAATTTTGCTCAGTACCTAATTTTTTATTTTTTATTTTTTTTTACTAAGTTTTACAAGTACAAGCAACTTTGAGAACAAATTTCGATCACTCATGAAGAAATACCCTCTTTTATGTTTCCTAGGAAATGTGGAGGACATGTCCTCTTCTCGTGAGGGTTCTATCCACTTTTCTATTATCCTAGCGTCTGCGTACCTATGGAGTGGCTGTAAAAGTGTTCGGTGGGATTGACAATAATAGTGAAGGCATATGGTTTAATAAAGAGATTGCGTTAAGGAGCTCTCTCTGAATCATTTCATTTTTGGTTTATTATTTTCAATAATGAACCTTTGGAATCGACCAAGAAAAAAAAAATTCTAACACCCCCTCAAAATTTGATGGTTTACGTTTCAAGGTACGTAGAATCCAAAAATCGAATAAAAATTTGGCCGTCCGTCCGCCGTACGCCGTACGCGGCACTTTTGCCACTTAGCATTGACCGATTTTGATGAAATTTGGTATGTAGGCTCCATTTGGGGTCTAGTTGTGCCCCGAAGCTTTTGGTTGATGTAGGTCACTCCTAAGGGTTCCAAAATCAATTTTGAAATTTTGAAAACGCCCTAACTCAAAAAATTTCGATATGAAGGTATTGTTTTTCCTTCAATTTATGATTCTATAGAATTTTTAGAATTTTTTGAGACCACGCGGAGCTCTGTAGGACAAACCGTTCGCTCCCTACGAAAATTTAAAGGTTTACATTGAAATATATATATATATAAATCAAAACACGAGTGTGAATCGCAAAAGAGGCCTAATCTCCGTTCCGTTTTTTTTTCTTTTTCTCTTTATATTGGATGGTTGGTGATTTTGTAGACGAGTGATCTATATAAAAATAATAAACCGTTGTGTAATAATTTGCAGCGTTTTTTCGTGTATAATTGAGGAGTTGACAGTCACCCATCTCTAGGTTTCATTATGTGTATGAATTGCCTATCTACTCTCATGCCGAAGTACACATATTTTGTAATATTTTGTTAGGTTCTTATTTACCTAACAGTTTGTTCAAACAGAGAAAATCAAAAATGGATACACAAGAATGATGGGTGCTGTACTATCCGAAGTTCTGGTTCAGTTTAGAACCTTCTGATGTGTTCTTCCTCCAATGGAAGCTCACCTGTCTGCGGAAGTGTCTTCCGAATCAGAGCGAAATAGCCCTCAGTGTCACCATTTCCCTGATTTTCCTCAACAAGTGTAACTCTGACGGGGTATCGGATAATTCGAAAAGTGACAGTTTTCATTATTCAAGCTGCATAACTATTTCTTACTCTTTGCAAAAAAGTTCTGTGTAGGGAAGGTAGAGCCAACACTGGGGTGAAGAGCACCAAGTGAACCTCAACAACCCTTTCACATACCTACAGATGACATCAGAATTGATAACAATCAAGTGACAAGGACAGTGAATTACCTGGTGGACCTGACATGAGAAGTGTGAAATTTTATTATAATAAATTATCGAATGGTCGTAAGTGATTGATAACAATATTCTCAATAACATAATTGGAAAAAAATCCATTCGTGCAGCATTTTACTGTATTATTTTTTCAACTTTATAAGGTTGATATTCTCATACAAATACATGTAGTTGTTGATTTATATTCTCATAAATAGATGCTGTATCCACGGGCGATTGTTTTTGAATTGTTGGTCGTCAATATTCATTCTCTTCTCGTCGTCCCATGGAGTACCCTCTCGAATATTTTTGTTTTTTTACGGTTGAGGGTCTCCAAAACACCTATTTTATGGCTATGTTCAATTTGTGGAGTTGTTAGAAGTTATCGACACCAATCTCCATTCTGTAGGCTGAAGGCCGTAGGTAACTGAAAATCAAGGTCAAACTAATAGGACAATGTGAACTCTAGAAAATATACTTAAGGGCCAATCTGCACGAGCTGTATTTAGGTGTGAATTAGGTGCTAATCTGCAGTTAGATGGCGAATTAGAACTCTCTTGACATTTTCATTCTGAACGATGTTTAAAAAACGGAAAGTCATACAGGTACCTACTTACGACATCAACAACCTATTGAAACATCTGAGTATGTCTTCATCGATAAAAATAGCAGATTGATGTTGAGAAGAGGATGGTTTTGACGAACCAAAAAACCCCTTTGAAGGTTTACTTATTCTTAAGGTAAAGTTAACCCCGAAACCCCAATTTCCCGTTTTGGTTTATTATTTTCAATAATGAGCCAAATTGTGCAAGAAAGAAAAATGTTATCCCATTCTACTCAAAATTGTATGGTTTACGTTTCAAGATACCTACGTAGAATCCAAAAATCGAATAAAAATTTTGCCGGCCGTTCGCGGCACTTTCCTTAATTACCATGGACCGATTTTAATGAAATTTGGTATGTAGGCCCCATTTGGGATCTAGTTGTGCTCCAAAGATTTTGGTTGATGTCAGTCACTTTCTAAGAGCTGAAATTAGAAAAAAAAAGTCTGTCAGTCCTCTGAACGCGACACTTTCTTTAGTTACCTAGACCAATTTTGACGAAATTTGGTAGATACATGTAATCCATTCTGGGTCTAGTTGTGCCCCAAAGCGTTTGGTTATTCTCAGTTACTTCCAAGGAGGTCGACATTTTCAAAACGCCCTAGCTCAAAAATGTTTGATATGAAGGTAGTTTCATCAATTTAAAATAAAATTGAATTTTTTCGAATCGAATGAGACAACCAGAGCTCTGCAGGACTATCCGTTCACTCCCTTTAAGAACTCAAAGTTGGGCCGAAAGCAGAAATTGTGAGTCGCGAACGAATGTTCACCGACGGGAATGGGCTAAGTCGCCATTCGAAATTCAGCTGATGAAATGCGATATTTTCTCTTTTCGATTAGTTCTAGTATCCCATCCAGTTGTTCTTCCTAGCAACTAAGAACCAAAACTGTTGAATATGAAGGAGGAACCCACATCTCTCGGATAACGATATTTTGCTGTAGTGAACCTTGCGTGATTGTATGGTACCGAGGTTGGCGCTTATAATGGTCTTTGGAGGCGTGTGATCTAGACTGAATAAACCGTTGTGTAATAATTTGCAGGCTTTTTCTTTTCTTCATATGTCTTGCTCCACTAATTATTTATAAACTTGTTAGGATTCAATTCTGGATAAACTTACATTTACAATTAAAAAATAATTTTCATAATTGTGACCAGGGGCTTTACAACAACCGTTGGAGTTCATAAAATGATAATTCAAAGTCAGATTGGCCCTTAGCGCTATGAGGTGTTGTTACATGGTGAACAGAAAAGCCCTACGCATCTAAATTATTATGATTTTAATTTCTATTACAATGTTATTGCTCTCTTTCTTTAAAATATTCACCCCCAGAGGTGTCCAAAATTCTTGGCAAACGAACTGGTCTTTTTGTTTGTTAATTTGAACAACAAAATTTTCCATAGTAGAATAAAAAGCTGCCAACTATTACACAACGGTTTATTATTTTCAACCTTTGGAATCGACCAAGAAAAAAAATTTTAGCCCCCCTCAAAATTTGTTGGTTTACGTTTCATGGTACCGTAGAATCCAAAAATCAAATACAAATTTGCTATATGCAGCACTTACCTTAAACCGTGGACCGATTTTGATGTTTTTTTTAAATGGTTGGTTGGTATTTGTATTGGATAGACGTGTTCTTTGCAGGCTAGTGATCAATACATAAAAATAGTAAACCGATGTGTAATAATACGGTTGGACAAGAGTGTTCTGCTTCAATAAGTCGAGCAATCCCGGAACGAAACGCTTCGGCATTGTACGACGGTCATACCAAAACGGGATTTTTCGTTTATTCCTTTTCCTCTGTCAAGTGACAACCCTGGAGAATATGGGTAACCAGTCAAAAATGCTCCAGTGTTGGTTTTGTGGTTGTTTTCGCCGAAAAACCCATTGAAGGTCGGGTGTCCTGATCAACTACTTTGGTAGGTATGTTTCTAGCCATATATCTCGGTTATTATGAATCCATTTTCCCCCAGTTTTGTAGGTTGGTCATGATAATGAGTTCAGGAGAATTGTTTTTCTTAACCTAATTATTTTTTAAATCTTAATATCGAGTTTGATGAAGGTTCTGGTTGAATGCAACATGAACATTTGACATTGAATGCGTCAGTATCTTGACACTGTATCTTTAATACAACATCCATATAATACCCCGATCTATTGGTATCTTGGCCATAATTTTTCCCTTGTTGACATTTTCATCTCTGTTTTGGCACTTAAATTGAAAAATCGTCACGAAAACTTGCTCACGCGACCAATAAATAAACTGTGTTGCGTAGAGAACAATCAACTGTTTTGATGCTTGGGTACATGAACTAACAACCTTCACTACGTGACGTCAAGACATAAAAACACGTGACAGTGTTGCGTAGAGAACAATCAACTGTTTTCTTATTTTGATGCTTGGGTACATGAACAACCTTACTTTCACACACATGAAAATGTCCCAATGTGTTGTAGACTCGTATGCAAGCATTTATAATTTGAATAAATTAAAAAATTTCTTACAATCCCATTTGATTAGGCGCTTTTTTAAAAATGATTTCGACTTACAACCAAGTCGTTGCTAAGGAACATTCGCGGTAAGAGTTTGTTATACGTCAACAAACAATCGAACTAACAATTTGTTAGCGTATTTGACACTAATCAAACAAATATTGAAGCGATTGGTTGTCTGCATTTTCCTTTCCAAGTCAAGGGTTAATAGTAGAAACATACAACCATACTATCGGGCATGGTTAACAATAAAAATTATTCTATCAGAAAATAAGTCGAAAGTTTAGAAAACGCTATCCTCCCACATTTTACCTCTTGGATTATCCACGGGAACTGGACAAAGTGGCTCGAACGGCAGACGGACTGGGAAATGTTTGTTAGATTTTTGGATTCAACACACCTTTATTTAAAGGATGGCGAGGGGGTTATTTTGGTTTATTATTTATTAATAATGAACCTTTGGAATCGACCAAGAAAAAAAATTTAGCCTCCCCCCCCCCCTCAAAAATGCTTGGTTTACGTTTCAAGGTACGTAGAATCCAAAAATTGAATAAAAATTGGTCCGTTCGTACGCGACACTTTCCTTAGTTCCCATGGACCGATTTTGATTAAATTTGATGTATATGGGCTCCAATTGGGATCTAGTTGTGCCCGAAGCTTTTGGTTGATGTCAGTCACTTTTAAGGGTTGAAATTTTGAAAACGCCCTAGCTCAAAAATGTCGATACAAAAGTATTGTTTTTCCATCAATTCGCTCCCTACGAGAACTTCTTAAGGGTTAGACAAACGATAAATCAGAAACACGAGTGTGAATCGCGAAAGAGGCCTAACCAGTTCAAATTTTAGCTGAACGATATGCGATCGCTGTAGGTAGTATCTCTGGTTGGTAGGTGGTGATAATGGCAAAGCAGAGTTCTTTGCAGACGAGTGATCTATTTAGAAAAATAATAAACCTTTGTATTATAATTTGCAGCGCAGATTCTTAAGGTTCAGTATTGAAATTAATAAACAAAAACGGGTGCAATAGCTCCATTTTCTCAGAAAATTCGCTAAAAAAGTGTAACAGTCGGAACCTGGAATTTGAGCAGAGAGTGATGTAGAGCAACAGCCTCTTCCAGTAGTCATTAGCGTAATGGAGAACGCTGAACTGAAATTCGCACCGCATGCAGAATGTCCTCGAGATTGATGCCGGATTTTCTTAATTTGTAAGATCTAGGTACCTGCCTAGATGAAACATCTCAACTCACCGAGTCATTCTTGATTTTGAAATAAAACTTAGTACGTTTTGGTTGGTTTTCTCTTTGGAAACTGTAAACCCACGTCATTACTAACTACATGAAATAATTGCTGCTTCTTCGGCCAACGTATCTTGATACCGACTAATGATTTAGATTTATTATTTTCAATAATGAACCTTTAGAATCGAGCAAGATTAAAAAGTTTAACCATAAATTTGATGGTTTACGTTTCAAAGTACATAGAATCCGAAAATCGAATACAATTTTTGTATTGTACGCGGCACTTTCCTTATTTGCCATGGACCAATTTTGATGAAATTTGTAGTAACGATTTGAACCACCTCACTTGAGATTGTGCTCATCTATAATAATCACCGAACACTCTCATCGGTCAAACGAGCGAGCCGCCCAAAGGTTGACCCTTGCGAAGTTCAACTTTATCAGCTGAACTAAGAGCAGCTACACTAAAAAACGATCGTGAATAGCGATTTCTCAAGTTTCACTTTCGAAAGTGTGGCTTCAATTGTCACTTTGGCGGTGTTTGTGAATACGGGCCTAAGGCATTTCACTAACTGAAATAAGCCAAAACGTGTTCAAAATTCAGCTGATCAAATGCGATAATTTTTCTTTCTTCGATTAGAGTTTCATGTCACCCAGTTGTGCTTCAAAATGTCGATTCTACAACTAATTTGCAACAAAAAATGTCTCTTAGCCATTTTTTTAGGCTTCTTTTCCGAGTTATTTCAATTTTAATTTTTTTTTTTCTCGTGATTTTGACTTTGTCATTAAATTGGTAATAACTCCTTTAATTTGCTATGATTTGAGGATACCGTTGGAAAAAGAGTTGTGTAACAATCTGCAGCTTTTTGGTAAATGTTCGAGCAATTTTGGTGAGTAAATACCTTGAACAGTTTTGAAAGCGTGGTAAATATTCAGCAGTAGATCTCAAGGTCTCAAGGTAGGTAGGTGTTCCAAGATATTAAGAGACAGTCTTGAGATCTTAATTACGAGTGGTTTTTAATTAGGAAAGTAACTTCGTGGAACTGGGTACTATCGCCATATGAACATATGAACACCCTTTCCGCTGTAGATTGAGTTAGATAGCTGCATCCTCAACCCTGCCAGTCTCCTCCCTATTCTATATTCAAAACTAAACTGGAGTTGAAAACGTTGGGTCTAATTTTATTATTTTTGTAGCAAGTGGCTACAGGTAGGTATTCTACGTCTATTTTTATTCCAATCGCGCCCTCGCTGACCTATTTTCTTCTCAATTGAAAATGTTCAATATTCACCACCTACAGTCATAATTATTACTTTACTTATTAAGTAACTTTTTAGGTAGATTACGAATACCTACTAACTGTCCTGTGTTCGTATTCACATTAAACGGAAAATCTTATGTGAGTATGTTACCAAACTACTACATTTTAATGTGTACTCTATTAAACGATGTTACCTACTGTTCCAGGATACTATCCACGTCGATTCATCAGTTTTACTACCAACTGGATTGGTACCTACTTCCGTTCAGACTGTAGGTTCTTACTTTTGTTCACATTTCCAGAAATACATCTCACTGTATTAGATATCTGCAGAGTACCCTCTCTAGAGACGCCTCGAACTTCAGTAGGTATCTGAAGCTCCGAAAACCGACATCTAGTACCATCCTAGGTATCTGCCTGGAGTCTACTTTATTTTTGCTTTCCTCATCCCACCAAAAAGGTAAAATTGAAAGTAGAAATCGCTATTAACGAAAACTAGATCCCTCATTTAATCCGACTTTCCCAACATTTCAAACAAATGTCCTCAAAAGTAAGTCCTTATATTGGTCCACAATATCGCATCCCCTGTATACTGTTTTCTATAAATTTAAGGATGGAGTGGAAGAAAAAATATAGGAAAAAACACCATAAATGGTGAAAAGTGTTTTTTTTTTTCATGGCTAACAAACTTAGCTTCGAGGTATGTAGATTCCAAAAATCGAATAAAAAAATGTTCCGTCCGTTTGCAGCACTTCGCCCAGTTCCAATTTAACAGCTCCATTTGAGGCCTACTTGTGCCCGAAGGTTTTGGTTATTGTCAGTCAAATCTAAGTGGGGAAAAAATTTTCAAAACGCCTCAACTCAAACAATTTTTGATATAGCGACGATTAAAAAAAATTTTTTTTTTACTCTACCCGGAGCTCTGTAGGATAAACCGATTTCCACGATTTTTAAAAATTAAATTAGGGTAGGTTCAATTTTTTTTAAATGAATGAAATCACCCTGTCCTCTGAAGGAGCTCTTAGGGAGCTTTGCCTCCATTACTATGTATAGTATTAATGTATACACAATTTTAGGGTGGACAAATGATTCAGACATACGAGCGTGAATCGCATCACGGAAGTTTATCAATGCGATCTTTTGCAAACAGGTGATCTCTACAGTAAAATAATAAACCGCTGTTTAATAATTTGCAGCGTTTTAGTTAGCACCTTTTTGAACTCTCCTCAAATGTCGACAGGAATTTCATGAAATTTGTTGGACTTGTTCGAGAATGAACTGAAAATTTCATGTTTTAGACCTTCTTAAACAATTTGGATGACATACATCTGAATTCCTAGATATCCTCGACCAGCTAAATACATTTCAATTGGCCCCACGGATCTGAAAGAGAGCATCTATGGGATTGCTGAGTACGAATGACGAATAGCTAAATCCTTGATCTGCAGGCTCATTTAAATTCGCTCCTGGTGGTCTCACAAAGCTGAAATACGAAGTAAGCTTGTGTGGTAGTACAGCAGAGATTGGATGACAAGCCGAAACCCTTCCTGAGCTCAGTTGGATGAATTAATTTCGATCTGGTTGGCTCCACGAAGATGAAATTGCAACGTTGGCACCTACGTAGGGTGCTTCTATGGTAGGTACTGCCGAATATATAATATATATATTCCATATTATGGTTCCGAATGACATGCTGAACACCTTTTCCTGAGCTTAGTTGGATCAGGTGAATTTGCTCCTGTTGGTACCACTGTGATCAATATTCATAGGCTGTATCTCTGGGAACCTGAAATTGTTGCGTAGGAATGATAAAAATAACTCCTTCCTCATTGACTGGGTCTCACTTGCTTGACTACGAAGTTTATGTTCCAGAGGGAGCATCTCTGGGACTGCTCAGAACTAATGACAAGCTGAATTCCTCCTGGTAAGCTCTGCACCATGAAATTTTACATCCAGCACTCTTCGAAGACAAACTTAGCCTCTCACATTTCAAGCCCACAAGTTTCCTTATAAATAGGAGTTTAATCCACATACACTAGTAAGAAGGTATGTTCCTATTAAATGAGACCAACCTGTCATAGTGTCATAAAAACATCATTTTGCGATAACAATTGTTCTTAGTAGGTTTTTAAAGAGTTCATTACCAATAAATCTCCCATTTTCAACCAAGTAGGTACCCATGGCTGGAGCAGTCTGAAATTCGATTGAACCAACGGGCGTCAACGTAGATTTCAGGGCAACTATGCATTCATATAGAATATGACACTTTAGCACGTCATACGATGACTTCATACTGTTGGGTATCAAGTTTCAACATGATATGAAATACCCCACAAAACTCGGAAAAAAAAATCATGCGCTATTTCAAAATTTCTCAATTTTGAAAAATGTTGGCTAACTTAATAGTATCGCGTTCTGGATTCGATTAAGAATTCATTCAAAAACATTTAGTCGGTGTAGAACAGAATAGGTACATTAGAATAGTTGATTTTTTCGAAAATTCTTTAGACCTTCCAATTTAAGGAGGATGATTCAGTACCGACCGCTCAGACATACCTTAGGTATCCATTGAAATCTGTGATTTATTGCTTGAAAGGAGATACCAATGAGCTTGATCGCCTGGATTTCAAACTTCCACGATGGTCATGGGACTACGTCAAGACTATCTACCTACTTAAAATTACCAATACCATTGAAAGCATTTCGAAATATCGAACCTATCAGTTAACAAGTGAGGGTGCCAAGTTGACGTCAAAAAAAGTTTCAAACTGTAATACGAGGAACGTGTTTGTTTCTAAAAGGCACCTTCCTAGCAATATTACCGTACATCCCTTGTCCAGCTTCTTGAAATCTTTTCGATTCGCTTAAATAGGAAGCATCCCTGTAAATAAAATGCAAATCTTGTTCCCAGAGGCCACAATCGTGACTACCCATATTAGTCCGAACTACCCTCACGGATGAATAACCTGAAGATGATAGATAGAAGAAGTTACATTTTCGATCAGAAATTCAACCAAGACCTTCCAAATATTTAAACTTATTCGGTTGGTTACTACGCGACTTCCTTAAATTTGGGAAGACTATGAGGCAAATTACATACACAATTTAAATGGGAAGTAGAGAATTTGAAACTGATGTTGGTGCTTCTTTTGTGATAAGTAGGAATCAGGTACGTAAACAAGTATGTGTATGAATAGGCGAGTACCTTGAGTGCATTTTGAACAAAGATTTTATCGTTACTAGGAACTATCATTCGGTCAAAGGTAGATTTACAAGCTAATGTGAGTGAGAACCTTCAATCAATTTACTTCCTTTCCTGGATTCTGTGTTCGTACAGTTTTGAATAGGATTTTAGCCCACAACATCCAAAGGAGATTGGTTGGTGTTACCTACTATGGGTGAATGGAGTCGAGTAACAAACTTTGAAGGAAGATGTTGGGACGAAAAAGAGCTACACACTACATAGATAACTGTTACAAGAAAATCTCACAATGAAAATACGTAGAGGAGAAACGTTGGGTAATAGAAGATCCCCTCTCCCGCTGAGTCAAGGACAGATCTATAGCCATGTGCAGGTGGATCTGAGAGCTCCCGCAACCCCGCTCATCGTGGAGGCCGCCATGGCGATGTCCGTCCTCCCACCCGGAGCAGCAGCTCGGAGACTGGCTCTGGCGGGTGCTTGCCCTGACTGTCAGGCGGGCGCAGCCTCGCCCGAGTAGAGGGGGCGAGAAGGAAGACGCTCCCCCCGTCAACTGACGATACAGCTCAGGAAGGAAGGGAATGTTTAATTCCGAGCGAACATTATGAATTGACGTGCTGAGCAGGAGAGCAACGATCGAACCACTAGCGAAAATCCACCATTAAATTAAGGATTAGTTGGTTAGAACCAAATTGCAGATCAACAGTTCGCCCAATTATGGTTTTGATTTATTATTTTCAATAACGAACCTTTGGAATCGAGCAAGAAAAAATGTCTAAACCCCCCTCTCCCTCAAAATTTGATGGGTCACCTTTCAAGGTACCTATGTAGAATACGGGAAGAGAATTTGAAAAATTTTCCGTCCGTACGCCGTCCGCGGCATTTTTCTTAGTTACCATGGACCGATTTTGATGAAACTTGGAACATTTGGGGTCTAGTTGTGCCCCGAAGCTTTTGGTTATTGTAAATCGCTTCTAAGGGGTGAAAAATAGGGGTTGAAATTTTCAAAATGCCCTGGCTAGAAAACTTTTGCATGAAACAATAGTTTTTTCATCAATTAAAAATAGTGTAAAATGCTTAGGATCAAAAATTAGACCACCCAGAGCTCTACAGGACCAACCGTTCGCTCCTTAAGATGAAGAATGAACAAGCAGAAACACGAGAGTGAATTGCAAAAGGAAGTTCAGCTGATAAAGTGCGATATTTTTGGTATATTATTTTCAATAATGTACCTTTGGAATCGACCAAAAAAAAAAGTTTACCCCCCCCCCCCCCCCACAAAATTTGTGGGTTTGCGTTTCATCAATTCTGACTTGATTCAATTCTGACTTAGTAGTGCCCCGAAGCTATTGGTTATTGTCAATCGCTTCTAAGGGGTGAAAAATAGATGTTGACATTTTGAAAATGCCCTGGCACGAAAACTTGTGTTATAAAGCTATTGTTTTTTCATCAATTAAAAATAGTATAAAATGTTTAGGGTCAAAAATGAGACCAACCAGAGCTCTTTAGGACCAACCGTTCGCTCCTTCAGTTGTTTTAAAGTTGGGAAGAATGAACAAGCAGAAACACGAGAGTGAATCGCAAAAGGAAGTTCAGCTGATAAAAGTGCGATCTTTTTGGTAAATTATTTTCAATGATAACCTTTGGAATCGACCACGAAAAAAAAGTTTACCCCCCCCCCCCCCCTCACAACATTTGTAGGTTTACGTTTCAAGGTACGTAGAATCCGAAAATCTAATAAAAATCGCCGTACGCTGCACTTTCCTTAGTTACCATGGACAGATTTGGTTGAAATTTAGTGTATGGGCTCCATTTGGCGTCTAGTTGTGCCTGAAGCTTTTGGTTGGTGTCTGTCACTTCTAAAGGCCGGTTCACACTAGTCATACACGCTTCAGATCCGACTCCGATCAGAGAATCGGAGGGGAGTCGGAAGAGGGAATGTCTTTGGACTCTAGACGGCGTAGTTCACACCTCTCCCACCCGTGTCCGATCCCACTCCGACTGTTCTCCGATTTTTGTTCCGATCCGACTCAGAGTTCGTCAACCATTCCCTGTCCGATTTGCGGGAAGAGCATCGGAAGGAAGGTAGGTATTTTGCTTCCGAGTCTACCAAGGTAGCGGAAGCTTTGTTTTCACTTTTCAAGGATGAAAAAAAAAGTTCTCCAAAATCAAAATTTTCACTCGCGTTTTGCGTTTTAGAGCTTTCTGAACAATTTTGGTTCCGTGTCTGTGTGTCTGTCTGTCTGTCTGTCTGTCATGAATTCCTTGTAACGCGCATAACTATACGAAGTTATTGTCCGATTTCTATGAAATTTTCAGGGATTGTGCGGGTTGGTGTGTAGACGGTCCCCTATGAAAATCATCATCCCCGGACTGATAGAAGCGACTGCGCATGCGCAAACGTGAATTCCTTGTAACGGCCATAACTTCTACATTTTCCATCCGATTTCAATGAACTTTTCAGGGATTATGCGGATTAGGTTGTAAATGGTCCCCTATGAAAATCATCACCTTCGGACTGATAGTAGCCACTGCGCATGCGCAAACGTGAATTTCCTTGTAACGGCGATAACTTCCACATTTTCCACCCGATTTCGATGACATTTTCAGGGATTATGCGGAATAGGTTGTAGATGGTTCCCTATGAAAATCACCACCATCGGACTGATAGCATTCACTGCGCATGCGCAAACGTGAATTCCTTGTAACAGCCATAACTTCCTCATTTTCTACCCGATTTCGATGACATTTTCACGGATTAGGTTGTAGATGGTCCCCAATTAAAATCAAGGCCTTAGAATTTACAGTAGCCTCTGCGCATGCGCAAACGTAAAATCCTTGTAACAGCTATAACACTTATATTTTTCTTCCGAATTAGATGACATATTCTAGGATTGTCCAGATTAACGTGTAGATTGTCCCCTATGAGGGTAGTGAAAGGTACTTAGAGATTGGTGTTTTGAGATTAACTACTATGCATCGGATTATCTATATAATCGGGTTATGGATACGAGGAAGCTATGTGCCACACCCACTTGGCAGAGGTTTTTTTATTTTTCTATATTTATATAGAAAAATAAAAAAAACCTCTGCCAAGTGGGTGTGGCACATAGCTTCCTCGTATCCATGATGTATGATCTATAGATCACTCGTCTGCAAAGCCACCAACCATCATCCAACATGAAGAAAAACATCGATCGCATTTCGGTCAGCTTTAATTTGAACGGAGATTAGGCCTCTTTTGCGATTCACACTCGTGTTTCTGACTTATCACACGTTCAAACTTTAAATTCTCGTAGTGAGCGAACGGTTTGTCCTACAGAGCTCCGGGTGGTCTCAAAAAATTCTAAAAAATTCTGTAAATTTTAAGGCCTTGATTTTCATTGGGGACCATCGACAACCTAATCCGCGTAATCCCTGAAAATGTCATCGAAATCGGGTAGAAAATGTGGAAGTTATGGCTGTTACAAGCAATTCACGTTCCGCATGCGCATCGGCTACTATCAGTCCGGGGGTGATGATTGTCATAAGGGACCGTCTACACACCAACCCGCACAATCCCTGAAAATTTCATAGAAATCGGACAATAACTTCGTATAGTTATGCGCGTTACAAGGATTTCATGACAGACAGACAGACATGGAACCAAAAATGTTCAGAAAGGTCTAAAACGCAAAACGGGAGTGAAAATTTTGATTTTGGAGAACTTTTTTTGCTTCCGAGTCTACCAAGGTAGCGGAAGCTTTGTTTTCACTTTTCAAGGACGAAAAAGAAAGTTCTCCAAAATCAAAATTTTCACTCGCGTTTTACGTTTCAGACCTTTCTGAACAATTTTTGTCCAGTGTCTGTGTGTCTGTCATGAATTCCTTGTAACGCGCATAACTATACGAAGTTATTGTCCGATTTCTATGAAATTTTCAGGGATTGTGCGGGTTGGTGTGTAGACGGTCCCCTATGAAAATCATCATCCCCGGACTGATAGAAGCGACTGCGCATGCGCAAACGTGAATTCCTTGTAACGGCCATAACTTCTACATCTTCTAGCCAATGGTGATTTCAATGAAATTTTCAGGGATGTTACAGATTAGTATTTAGATGGTCCCCTATGAAAATCATTAACTTCGGACTAATAGTAGCCACTGCGCATGCGCAAACGTGAATTTCCTTGTAACGGCCATAACTTCCACATTTTCAACCCGATTTCGATGAAATTTTCAGGGATTATGTGGATTAGGTTGTAGATAGTCCCCTATGAAAATTATTATACCCGGACTCATAGAAGCGACAGCGCATGCGCAAACGTGAATTCCTTGTAACAGCCATAACTTCAACTGTCCCCCAGGGGTCGCGGGTTCGAATCCCAGCCGGGGCTAAGAATTTTTTTGATCCTAAGACATAGATCTACACACTTAATTTTTTCATCCGAATTTCATGAAATTTTCTAGGATTGTCCAGATTAGCGTGTAGATGGTCTCTATGAGGGTAGTGGAAGGTACTTAGAGATTGGTGTTTTGAGATTAACTACTATGCATCGGATTATCTATATAATCGGGTTATGGATACGAGGAAGCTATGTGCCACACCCACTTGGCAGCCGTTTTTTAGTTCTTTTTTGTCCGCCGTCGTTGTGTTTCTCGTGTGTTTGTTTTGTAAATGGTCTTTATAATCTTTCATTATATTTTTTTTAGTACTCCTACAATGTCTTCCGTCAACCCGGAAGAACTTATTGAAGTAGTGAGGCAGTATCCATTCATGCAACATGGTTATGGTTATTTATGCCTTATTTTATGCCTCTCGAATGTTGTTCCTTTGAAAATCAATACCACTAGTACCTTTGAAAATCAATTTCATAACCATTTAATCATTGTCACGATTTTTCAATGAAACGCTCTAAAACAAGACAAATAAATATTTTTCCCCAGACTATTCCTTCCTTAGTTATCTAAAACGACAAAAAAAAAAAATTCAGACGTTCCCTTTTTTTCGCATTTGAGCACTTCCTTGCACACGTAGAGCGCTGTCCAACGAACTTCGCTTTTCGTTTGCAATTCTTAATTTGTTGGCGTTTGAATTAATATGGATTAATTAATATTAAATCTTAGGAGAGTTATCGTCTGCAATGACACACACTTAAATATGTATTTATGTACATATACTATACATTTGACAACTGCCGGGAGGCGACTGACGAGTGGTGAGGGGAACAAATCGGATCGGACGCGTGTCGGACAGGTGTGCCCACCCCTTTCCGATCCGACGCCCTCTCCGACGTCTATCCGATTCTCTGATCGGAGTCGGATCTGAAGCTTGTATGACATGTGTGACCCGGCCTTAAGGGGTGACAAATGAGGGTTGAAATTTTCAAAAGCGACCTAGCTCGAAATAAAGGTGTTGATTTCAATTTAAAATAGTATTGAATTTTTAGAAACGTTTGAGACCACCCGGAGCTTTGTAGGACAAACCGTTCGCTCCCTACGGGAACTTAAGGGTCGAATTCACAATAAATCAGAAACACGAGTGTGAATCGCAAAAGATGCCCAATCGCCGTCCAAATTTTATCTGACCGAAATGTCACGTTGTTTGTTTCTTCGAGTTGTATTCAGTTTCGAGTCCTTATCAACCAGTATTCAAATTTCCCATATAAAACTCCCTATTTCTTATTAGTGTGAAGCGTTCATTTCTTCCAAATAAACTTGATTGTGAAGTAGGTAAGTTGTAGGTAGGATGAGAGGCAAAGATGTGTTCTTTGCAGACGAGTGATCTATACAGAAAAATAATAAACCTTTGTGAATTAATTTGCAGCGTTTTCTTTCTCTGAGTATAGTTTCGTTGCCCTCAGTTGTGTTTCCTTGGCAACCAAGAACCAAATTTCGGTATGGGGTACCGAGATAAATGATGTATTTTTCATATTCCGATTTGACTTCAAAATTCCGATCAATGTTTTTTGATAGAATTGAAACCACACAGCTGAAATACTAACGTGCATTTTCAAGTATAATCGCAAATTAAATTTCAAAGAAGGCCGCAATTTCAAAGTATTCTGCTTTATTTTATACACTTCGAAAATCACTAATGTTTTCTGCAGGGTAATTTATAAATTCACTTTGAATGCAACAAAAATAAATGCCATAACTTGTAGTATGTGGATTTATTCAAATATAAACGGTAGGCAATATTCTTGTAGGTGAATTTTGGTTTATTATTTTCAATAATGAACCTTTCGAATCGACCAAGAAAAATAAAAAAATTGAACACCCCCTCAAAATTTGATGGTTTACGTTTCAAGGTACGTATAATCCAAAAATCGAATAAAAATTTGGCCGTCCGTCCGCCGTACGCGGCACTTTTGCCACTTAGCAATGTCCGATTGTGATGAAATTTGGTACGTAGGCTCCATTTGGGGTCTACTTGTGCCCCGAAGATTTTGGTTGATGTAGGTCACTTCTAAGGGTTCCAAAATCAATTTTGAAATTTTGAAAACGCCCTAACTCAAAAAATTTTGATATAAAGGTATTGTTTTTCCTTCAATTTAAAATTCTATAGAATTTTTAGAGACCACCCGGAGCTCTGTAGGACAAACCGTTCGCTCACTACGAGAATTTAAAGTTTGGACGTACGATAAATCAGAAACACGAGTGTGAATCGCAAAAGAGGCCTAATCTCCGTTCAAATTAAAGCTGACCGAAATGCGATCGATGTTCTTCTTCATGTTGGATGGTTGGTGGCTTTGCAGACGAGTGATCTATATAGAAAAATAAAAAAATAAACCATTGTGTAATAATTTGCAGCGTTTTTGAATAACTCTTCAAAACCCAAGACTCTAAAATGAATAACCCAAGAGAAGGGGGATTGTGTGTAATAGATGATCACGCCACGTTACGTAGGGGCTACCAAACATTGATTCTGAAACATTATTTTGAAAACATTTTCACGAATAATGTTTGATATAAGATCCGCAAAAATTATTGAGCATCAACTGTTGAAAATTTTTCAACTCGAAGGAAAACTGTGTGTTCCGGTTAGGTATATTCATTTTGTAATTTGTTAGACGGAATATTTTAGTTATTTGACCCGTTTGTGCAGGAGTCACCGAGTTCTAGTATTGGGCTGCTCATCCTTGCAAACTTTGGCAACGTCAACTTACCCTTTGACAACTACTTGTCTGATTTTTTCACTCCTATAAAGTTCAATAAATGTTTTTTCTCTCCACTGAAACCCACATTCATCAATGGGAATTGAAAATGATCATATATGTTCAAACCCAATGTTTTCAAAATAAATAAATTCTTAGCAAAAGAGGTCGTCTCTCGTAATAGTTCATTCACCTTACTCTCTACCACGGAAGTTGTTGACTCTCCAATCAGAAGGATCGACGGTGGTAGTAAACACGCGTGTTTTCGTTCGTATGTGAGCCATTGACAATATGGAACTCAATAATGTACTTACGAGTGATGTCGGAGAACCGTTTGTAGCTGGCATGTTGCGGTGTTCCAAACGTAAACTCCACCGTCACTGCTTCCTGCAGCAACGAATTCGCCCTCTTGGCTGAATACAGCTCTCGACCAGTCACAGCCAACTTTGAAACCCTCGGCACTAAAAAAAAAAAAAACCCAAATTAAGTAAATTTTTCTTTACGAATTACCTAACATACGAGAAGAAAAACTTT
Source organism: Apolygus lucorum (assembly GCA_009739505.2). NCBI lineage: Eukaryota > Metazoa > Arthropoda > Insecta > Hemiptera > Miridae > Apolygus > Apolygus lucorum. Next base: position 24,518,517 of record CM019177.2, on the reverse strand, counting down.
TATTGACTCCTGCATTTAATCAAGGGCAATATAAAATTCAAATATTTCAGCTTAAGCTAGTGAAATTATGGTAAATAATTAATTTGAAAGGAAAAAAAATGCGAAGAACATTTCTTACACGAAGGTGGAGATAATTTGACTGGCGCGGAGGTCGACTAGTCTGAGCGTGTCATCTCTCACGCAACACAGCAACGTTTTTCCGTCTGTAAATAGAAAAATGAATTGATATCAATCATTATTTCGGTATTTGAAATTAATAAGTGAAGCAATTTGCACAGGGTCCGAGTTGGCAGAAGAGTAGAATAGCACTATTCTTTCACTCGTACTGAAATTTTTAGTAAAATTCTTATGTAATAACATCTACTTTCCAGGTAAAATTTTATCCATTTCCCAGCAAGCGGATTCCTAGATTTCATAGTTTCATTCTACGAATGTACTTATCGATTTTTTGGGAGGTGAGTTACTTATAAATGCATAATTTTATCGCATGTTTTTTTTTTTTTTTTTTTTTTTTTTAAATATTTAACTGTTTATTTGTTTAAGCCCAATACAGCGTATTATTCCTTAATGATAGTAATTTTTGTAGCATAGTGTAATTTGTTCAACATAAGTGCTTCAATACTTCAATTATGAGAAGTAGTAGTATGAAACAGTAAGATAACGTACCTACTTAAATTAAAACAAACAGAACAAAATGAATAAATAAAGAAATGAAATTAATAAAAGCAAATAATTATTCATTCTTGGTATAACATGGTTGGTACGAATGACGATAAGTGACGAGTAGTCTTCAGTCTGTTCAATTCGAAGAGTTGTAGACTTTGAGGCACTAATGGGTTCAGAATGCTTCGTGCGTTAGTGGTGAACTGTTCCATTATCCTGATTCTGTATTCAGATGGTGTTTCGAGGTTGAAGTCGTTGTATATAGTAGAGTTTCTGACAAGCGGTGGAGCGTGAATGATCTCTTTCTGTAGAACTTGGTTCTGATTTTGCTCGAGACGACGAAATTGCGAAGCAGAGCATGTCCCCCAAATCGGCAGTGCATAGGCCCATATAGGTCTAATTATAGTTTTGTATACCAATAGTCTGTTTTGGACTGATAGGTAGGGACTATGTAGTAGGGAACTCAGCATTTTCATTCGGTTTCTTAGCCGCTTCACAAGTTCGGAAATGTGGTCGTGGTATGTGAGCCTCTTATCCAGAATTACTCCCAGGTATTTATAGGATGAGGTTTGAGGAATCATATGAGTTGCGTACTTTATTGGGAGGCTGTCGTATTTGTGTCGGTACGTGAAGGTAACAATGTTTGATTTACCGGGGTTGACTTTCATACGCCACTTTGAACACCAACGACTGAGTGTGTCAACGCAAGCTTGTAACCTATTTGTCGCAGTCTCATACGAGGTATCAGAAGCTGCTATCACTAAATCATCAGCGAACATAGACGAGAATGAAGGAGACGTTGGTAAGGGAAGGTCGTGACAGTAAAATATGTAGAGATATGGTGCCATGACGCTTCCCTGGGGTACTCCTGCTAGGATTGTTCGAGGAAGAGAGGTCTCGTTCTGCACGCAAACTCGAAAAGTACGGCCAGATAGATAGCTTTCGATTAGACAGTAGAGGTTGTTTGGTAAATGTTGCCGAAGTTTGTGTAGAAGCCCATTGTGCCAGAGTCTGTCAAAGGCTTGTTCAGCGTCGAAGAACGCTGTTCTGCAGAACTCTTTCTTATTAAATGCATTTTTAATGTAGGTTGTCAAGCGTTGCAGTTGTAGAGGGCATGAGAGCTTTTCCCTGAATCCAAACTGCTGATCAGGTATCAAGTGCTCAGTGTATTTCTTGATATGCGGGAGTATCAGGCGTTCAAATGTCTTCGAGAGGATGGATAAAAGACTAATAGGTCTGTAAGACGTAATGTCATTCTCCGGCTTCCCAGGTTTGGGGATCATTATGATCGTAGCTTGTGTCCATGCGTGCGGGAAGTAGCCAAGTTGGATAGAAGAAGTGTAGATACGAGTGAGGAAAGAAATTAATCGACGTGGAGCGTTGGAAAGTAATGGTTTGACTATCAAGTCTGGTCCAGGTGCTTTGCGGGAAGCTGATCGACGAATCACCTTCGTAACTTGCTTGGGCGAAAAGAAGATCGGTGGAGAAGGAAAGGGACACTCCTGAGGTGGCAGGTGTTCGGCCCCAGAACTGAATTCGTGTGGGGTGAAACGATTCTCCAACATTTCTGCGAAAGCGGTTGCTTTTTCAATAGGTAGCGATAGCCAAGTGGAATCGAATTTGAGTTGTGGTATGGTTCTGGGGCATTTGGTAAGAATTTTAGTCTTACGGTACAGGGAGAGATCTTTTGCACTCAGTGAGAGTATTTCTTCGCGTCGTTTTTCATTTTTTAGCAGGACCAACTCTGCCCTCAAGGCGTTGCCTAGTTGGTTGAAAAGTCTCTTTTCGCTCGTATTTCGCGTGCTCAGCCATCTACGTCTGGCTTTTTTGCGTTCTGACCAGATTTCCTGTACATGGGGTGGGAATGAATAATTTACACGTGGTCGAATTGACGAATGCGAAGAGGCTTCCGAAGCTGCTCTGGTAATTATAGATGTAATTTGTTCGACAGCGCTGTCTATGTCATTTTTTGATTTCAGTATGGGTAATTGGCCTAAGCCATCTGCTATCAATTGCTTGTATTTTATCCAGTTAACTGGATACTTGAGTAGGGTAGGTTTGTTGAAAACCACTTTAGGGGAACCAAGCAATTTTAAGTGCACTGGTATGTGATCGGAACTAAGATCCTGGTTAACGGTGACATTAGAAGTTTGGTTTGCCAAACCTTTAGTAATGAAAAAGTCCAGATGTGTGGGTCGAATACCAGGTTTTGGATCGTATCTCGTCGGCATTTTTGAGTCTTGTATTGAAAGCTGGAACGTTAACCTCCAACGGTTAATCAGTTGACCATAAGTATTTGACCTAGGAGAACCCCATGTTGGATGCTTGGCGTTGAAGTCACCTCCTATCAAGAATGTTGGCCCCAACTCGTGTACAACGCCCATTAGAGTAGCAAAAGAGAGGTTCCTGTTCATCCTCCTACACTGTGGAGGAATGTATATAGCTCCTAGCTGTACATCTTGCCCTTCCAGGTGCAAAATGCATCTAGCTACCTGAATATCTGTTTCGATGATCGGTAGCAAGGGTGACTGTTTCAGTTGCGTTCTAACCAACAGAGCGGCTCCAGCACAGCTCTGTCCGTCAGGTTCGTGAGCGATGTATGTTTTGAAGCCAGAAACATTTAGTTGGTAATCAAAGGGTAGTTTAATCTCGGACAACATTACCACATCGATGTTATGTGTATTTACATAGTGGATTAATTCATGTAGTTTCCCTCGAATGGAACAACAGTTCCAAGTTATGATGTTTAGTGTAGTGTCATGGGTCATTTTGATAGGAAAGTTGACAGTTGTAAGGATTTAAAGGCATTTGCTATTTCTTCTCTAACTACTGAGATGAATTGCTTGATAACAGTGTGGACTATGTCGTGGATGATGCTTCCTAATTCTGACGTTTGTTGGCTTGCGTGTGACTCACTTGTTCGATTTAATAAGGCTGCACTATACGATTTGGAGGTAAAATTTCTTTTTTGACTTTGGTTATCAGTAGGAAGAACTTTGGAGGAGGTTGGAAGTGGGGCAAAGTCATTTTTGTCGTATATAAAATGGTTATTTTCGTTTCTCCAATTTTTCTTGGATTCTTTAGTAGTTTTAGTTACACCAGCTAGTTTGCGGTAATGTGGACAACCTTTCCAGCTGGATGCGTGCGGTTCATTGCAATTGACACACTTGTAATCTTTTTTAGATGAATCATGTTGTTTTGTGTCGTGGTTACCAGCACAAACCCCACATCGAGGGGATCGCGAACACTGCCCTTTAGCATGATTCCACTGCTGGCAATTTTTGCAGTGTATTGGTCCCGATAAGGGTTTGTATTCCTCTATATTGCAGGCAATATAAGCGAGGTGTTTAATCTTGAGTAAGGAGTCTACGTCTTCGTTTGGCTCCACATCGATGTAATAGATAGGCATTAAAGTGCCCTTTTTATCCCCAATTGTGTGCTTAGCATTGAAAACTTGCCGGCATTTGATTCCATGTTCGCGAAGAATTTCGTCAGCGATAGTATCAGGGTTAGCGCCTGATGGAAATCCGCGTAGAACAACTCGGCGGGGCCTATTATCCCTAGGGAGATAGGTATGGAATTCAATTTCAGCGTTGTTGGAAAATGCATCTATGAATTTTCTGTAATGTTGTTGGCAAGATGGGGTTATTCTATATTCGTCCTTTGCTAGAGACTTAATGATGGCCGTATTGTCTATGGAACGGATGTAGTCAAGAAATTCATTTATTTCGAGTGTACCTTTGTAGGAACATGTTATTGAAAGACCAAGCTTCTTTGGTTCTTTCAGAGAGTTATCATGGTCATTATTACTACCAAGACTTGTATCCATATTTGAAATAGTATTAGCACTTTTATCGTTTGTAACAGCAAGTGGTGTAAACTGATTTTGTGTTACAATAGGTGAATTATACGCATTTCTGGTTTGATCTTTACTGGTAGTGTATGGTTGAGTTTTACGAGAAGCATGTCGTTTCGATGGAGCTTTAAATTCATTAGTAGGTTGCTCATCTTGAGGAGTTGTGGTATTTCCGTCGCTTCCTTGCTGGAATGTTTGGATAATTTTATACATTTATTCCAGCAATGGTAGGGTTGTATTTCTGAATATTCATGTGGTCAGTGGTACCTCGTCGAAGGGTAACCTTTCGGTCAAACATTCTTATTGGCGCCCAGCTTAGTCTCCCACCCTAGTATCGGAACCATAACAAATTACTCAGCTACGAGACTGGCAACAGACCAGCAGTTTATTAAGAGCATAAGCTCTGGTCGACGGAGGACTTCCGCCCATTTCAAATATAAAAACTCAAGCTTAACTTCTTTTAACGAACTTATTTCAAGCTCAGAGAAAAAAAAGAAAGTAAAGTAAACAACCATTTCAGGTTGGATTTTCGTCCGACTGTCATTCCTGGCGTCGCGGACGTCATCAGCTGTCTTCCTAAGGGAAGATCAAAATTTGTTCTGATGATTTCGCTCATGGCTTCCCATTGGCCTCTCCGCCCTGGGTTGGGACGAGGGGCAACCTGCTTACCCGAACTCACGGCCCCGCAATCGGTTCGAGTCTCGTCTCCGGAGACACATGCCGCAGCTCGCTCGGCCACAGCTGAACCCCGCTCAGAGAAAAGTACGGGATCCTCTTCAATCTCTCCGGTAACCTGTTTTTTACAGACCAGAAACCACTCCTCGGTAATCTGGTTTCAATAGTCGAGAAACCAAATTCCTATCAAAACATCCTTCTCATCTTTCACTACTAAATTCACCTTCTCAAACAAAGCAATATAGCCAGTCATTAGACATTAGTTAACTGCAGATAAACTCATAACAATTCATAAAAAAAGGTTGATTTTACTTCATGTTAGCATAATCAACTCCCAACAACCCTTCCAGCATGAGCAAAATTGGGCGATTACTTCGTGAAAATGCTGCAAATTATTTCACACAGGTTTATTATTTTTCTGTATAGATCACTCGTCTGCAAAAATCACAGCTTTGCCATTGTCACTTTTTATACCTGTTTTGCTTCCGAGTCTACCAATGTAGCGGAAGCTGTTTTCTTTTTTCAAGGTTGAAAAAAAAAAATGTTCTCAGATATCAAAATTTCCACTCGTGTTTTACGTTTCAGACCTTCCTGAACAATCTTGGTTCCGTGTCTGTCTGTCTGTTCAAAAACAATCAAACAATTCAATATTATTTCAAATTTGTGAAAAAACAATACCTTTATTTCGAGAGTTTTTGGGCTAGGTACTCTTGAAAATTTCAACCCTTAATTTTCACTCCCTAGAAGTGATTGACATCAACCAAAAGCTTCGCGGCACAACCTGACCCGAACGGGAGCCCATATAGTATAAATTTCATCAAAATCGGCCCATGGTTGCAGAAAAAAGTGCAGCGGACGGACGGTTTTGTTTAAATTTGATTTTCCGAAAAAGTACCATCAAATTTTGAGGGTGTTAGAAATTTTTATTCTAGCTCTATTCCAGGCGATTGTTGAAAATAAACCAAAATCGAAATTTTAAGGAAATCTACTTTGTTTCCCATGTTGACGGTGCAAATTTCCGATTTTATTGAAGATTCACAGTCGTGTTACAGTAACTTCATACTTGAGTAATTAGTAACACGAATGTCGATTGTTCACTGTAGGGAACATCTAACTACCAAGGCATCTCCCCATTTTAACATACGTTCTTACCGTAGATATCAGAATTTTAATAATGAACCTTGCATTGACGAAAAAGCGGACCTATGTACTTTGAGGATTATCGGCAGTAATTCGAGCTCACCAGGCATTGATGACCATTGACCATTGATTCATTAGATATTTGGATATAAAAATTTGGATACGTTAGATATTCTGATAAGTTGAACATCTTATTACATAGGGGACGTGAGTACATTTCTCCGGTAAAAACCCAGGACCACGTTAAATGATAATAAAAATTCCATTAATCAACTTTTGAACAGTATTTGTATTATAATACATTTTTTACAAATCTTTTATGATCAATAACTCATTTACCTACCTATTTTCGGATGTTGGAAACAATCATGTTAACTTGAATAGAAACAGCATGTTTATTATTACACCACCGTCTTCAACGGAAAACCCCAAATATTAAGTATGCTACTTTCATTTGTTTCTTACTCTCACTGATCTCTCTATTTCGTCTTCTTTCGAATAATTGATTAAAAAATAACTTATTATTAACGTAATTGATTCTTTTTCAATTAGATTTTTTAGCTTTTTCTGCCGCTTTCTTTTCTTATTTACAAGGTGCCCGTAAAATTGTACATTTTGAATGAAATGCATACAATGCTGAGATCTTGAGAAATAACGTGGACGTCCCATTAATGTTTCGGATTATTGCATATAACTTCCTGTTCATTATATTTTCAATGATTGCATATTTAAATTTCTAGCGTTCTACCGGATAATTAAATGAATATTGTAGTCTTCACGATTCCAAACAGAATAGCTTGGCTCATTCTAGAAATGAACAAAGAAGTTTACTGGATTAAAACAAATTTTAGGAACACTCTAAGATATTTTTTAAGCTCATAATTTAGAAGCATATTTTTCTGTTTCTACTTCAAGTTACATGACACGTATTGTACCTATCGCATAATAAATCTGTGTCGTAATAAGGTTTTCAACATGAAGCGGTGTCCGGGCGCAACACATTTCTACCGCAAATCTTGAAAGTATGGCTGGTTAAGTATACGTCGTCTTTAAAAGGCGCTTCAGAGAGCAGCAAGGAGGATTTTCATGAAAGATATTCGAACGACAAGGAGATGGTTTATTTTTTGCTCGTTTCAGTTTCTCTACAATGACGTAGTGTCCGATCTGCTTCTTTTCAGGGTATTAATGATTAGATTGGCATAATTTGACGATCTGCCGTGTATATTCGCAAGAATAACGTGATGGTTCAAGTTTTTTTCCCCTTCATTTTTGTCGTCGGTGTTCCCCCATGTTGCCAAAAAACACAAATTACACGTATTACAATGATAAATATGCTAAAATCAAATCCTTTTCTGCATATGATAAAACTCGGGGGCAAGCCCCCCTGGACCCCTCGGATGCTATCTACGGCCTACTGCATAAAAACATGGAACATGTTTTAGCCAAATTTAGTACAGAATACAAAAGTTATATTATGCCTAGCAAAATATCTAAAATGCATTAAAACAATACTTCGCTACCTAACTATAATAATATTTATGCTTTCTCAATAATAATTGTTTGTTGACGTGTAACAAAGCGCATATTCCAGCCCTTATTAATTATCATCAAGCTTATTTTGGATAAATCAATAGCTTTTAAATGAGAGGTAAACGATTTCAGAGGGTTGGATAATACAAAAGTTATATTATGCCTAGCAACATTTCAAAAATGCATTAGATATTTTCGTAACACAATTTTGGGACCAATTTTGAGACCTTTTTGGCCAGTTAGCTCACAGCTGTAACATGTTCCATGTTAAATTTCAGTATTATAGCGTAGTGTATCTTTATCTTCTTTCATCAACAGCGATGTTATTCGGATGTTAGGGTCTCGAAGTCGTGGGTCTTCTAAGATCCCGCATTCATTGCGGGGTTGTTTGCTGGCATATTTGTATAGGAAAACAGGACTGTTGAACAGACAGGGGCCAGTTCTAAGGAGGATCAGCGAAGAAAGCTTATGTCTACTGAGCTGCCGTTGTTTGAACCATGGCATTGATTGAATGTTATGGTCGGCATCACCTCGAAATAAAAACTTCTTTTTATAATTTTTTTCTATAAAATTCTATAAAAGTTTGTTTCGTACAGATCCGTATAGATGGTGTACGAGTTGTAGTAGTCTAGTTATGTACTATATCTTCTTCAAAATAAAATAAATACTCTCAAATAAAAGTTATCATTTTTAAACATAGAAGTTAACATTTTTCCGAATTGATGTCAATGTTTCCGAAACCTTGAAGATGAGATCTTGATCATTAAAACATAAAAATGTTCCAAAGTATGACGTCAATATTTTATTAGAATACTTCAATTATGCGGAAAAATAATTAATGTTATAATTCAAAAAAATTTTGAGGGTGGGTAAAAAAAATTTTTTTTTTGTTCGATTCCAAAGGTTCATTACTGAAAATAATAACAAAAAACGAATGAAACGAAATGAATTTCATTACCTCGATCAAGATCCAGGGAAGTAACTTTGCCTTGAACGAGTATTTCACTAAGGTTTTGATTCGTCCGGGTGTCCCAAAAGCGAATCTTCTTATCGTAGTGACCGCTGATGATTGTTGTGCCCGATGAGTCACTGATCACAACGTCATTACAACAGGAACCGGCAAACTTCGTATCTACACCTTTAAACAAACAAACAAAAGTCAAAAGTTAAGCATGACTTGGTCTCAAAATGTGTCTGTGAGGTGCACGCAGTGAGACTATAGTATTGTTCTGTTATGATGAAAGGTACAAAAATATATTCAAAATGAAAAATTGACAAACGAAGGTTTCATACTTATTTATCCAATGGAGGCACTGAATCAGATTGAGGTCAAATACACAAATTTCCTACCCAGTTATCAATTATTGGGATGATCGAAACTCCGAAATGAACAAACGAAGTTATTTACAATGATATGTTGTAGGTACCAAAAACAGATCTAGACGCTGAAAATCAGTTTTCAAACGATATTGAATCGTTGAATTAAAAACGATATTGAAACGAATTGAATTAAATCGCACCTCAAGAATAGATCATAAAACCTATACAATAAATCGCTTATAAAATCGTTAATTTTTGAAAAATGGCTTGCGCCTGTTTATTTTAATTTTAATTTTTTTTCATAATTTTCATTTTTTTTCATAATTTTCATTTTTTTTGAAGCATTTACTAGATTAAAAGGTATACTTTCAAACCGCAAATACACAAAAAAAAAAAAAAAAAACATCCTGAGTCGAGCTCTGGGATAATTTATGATGAATTACTTGTAGTTTAGTAATGCATGAATTCCAGGGGACGTCCAGTTGGATAAGGATTAGTTCAAAACCAATAGGTAACAATAAAACATGATTTTTTATTTAACTCCCTACTGCACAAAACTGTTTTACTCAATGTAATTTATTAGTATTTTGAGTAAGAAATTGTGGACTCAACCCTCCTCCCGTCTGTCGCCATAACATTCCTCTTGGCATGCGAGACTCGAATTTGAACAGCCCCCCTCCTCTCACTACTGTGGGTAGATTCTACAGTTGTTGCCCCAGCTGTTCTTTTCAAGTGATTTAAAAATTAGAAAAAAGTTTCTTGTTCTCGAATCGGTTTTTTTCGTGTGGAATTTAATTCTGTACTTTTTCTCGGAAAAATACAATTTGGTAAGTACCTTTACCTTTTGTCTTCCTACTTTTGTACGTTACCAGGTATACTACCGACGCCAGACTGGCACCACAGCGGTAATGAGTCGTAACGTATAACTTTCATCTGTTAGTTTTGGTGGATAGTACCTAAGTAGAAAATCAGATCCGTATTCAAGGTAAAGGATTTGTTCCACGGTGGCACAAAGAATAATTCATGAAAATGCAGAGGTATATTGATAATTTTCCCTCAATTTAAAAGCTAGGGTACAATTAATTAGCTGTAAAGGAACCAAAATATTGAAGAATTGTATATTTTGTGAATATTATCCCTCCAATTGCCCTCATAAAGAAGAAGTTATTTGAGTCGAACAAAAATTTGAACGTGCAAATCGGTTGGAAATTGAGGCCTGGGAAGAGTACACAAGATTATACTCGTTTTTAGAGCATTAACCCACCCTTCAAAGGCAAAAAAAAAAAAAAAAAATACAAAATTCGAAATTCCGGCGACGCAGTGCACAATGGGGTGTGCCCTTGATTTTTAAAAGATTTTTAATCGAAAGTAGACCTCAACCTGAGAATTTTGACACCTGCCGTTCTCTTTTTGGATGAGTAGATCTTTTTCTATAATTCTTCAAAGTTTCCAATGTTTATGACGTCACGCGACCCCCCAGCCCACTGTGACGTCATAAACATTCGAAACTTTGAAAAATCATAGAAAAAGGTCTTCTCACGCTAAAAGGTCGCGGTTGGTGTCAAAATTCACAGAATGAGGTATAGTTTAGATTAAAAATAACAATCAATAGTTTTTCCGACCCATGCAAAACCCCATTAAATAGACTTGCGTCGAACAAAACAGAACCACGAAGTTTTTGTCACATATACAACTCACATACACTATACCTGTGGTTTTTTTTTCGTGGATTTGGGTTCAGAATGGGCTAAAACGGATTACTACGAGGCTATTTGTTTCTGTTGAGAGTTGTTCTCCCTCACCTCAGATTAATCGCATAAGGATGTCCAAGTCTTACTAACTGTGGGCCGTCCTAAAAATTGAGTAGTCGTGACACTAATGCATTAATTCGTCACGCTGTTGACTTTTCATTTTAAAACAATTTTTTTGCCAAAAATGCTTGAAATAACTGAATATTTAAAAATATAAATCTTTAAAAAAGATTTTTAGGAAATTTCAACATTTTGGTGGACAACATTAGATGAAGCAGCTCTTCTCCTCTCTGGCTCAGCAAAGCAATGTAACTACTGATCTCAAGTGTATCGATTCTAGGATTGTAACGATGCTATATTCCTGTGGTCCAAGGTGTCTCCACTATTTACCTTGCGTGTGGTCTATATAAAAAATTGAAACCCAATTTTTTGGACCTGTTCCACAATTATTCTTGAGATGCAAAATGACTTTAGTCGAAGAGATTCTCAATAATTTTAAAGCAATATTCCGAGAAGTTATAAATTTTCCAAGGGTATCTGCTATGGCGCAAACTGTATTTTTTACTGACGAAATTTGAGAAATTACGATTCTGTTGCAATATTAATCTAGTCGAATACTTCAGTGTAAAACATATACTGTGAATTTATCAACGTATACCAAATTTACGTATGCGTAAAGAACTGAGAGTCGAAGTATTTCCAATCGACAAAATTACGAACACAAGGAGATTCATTTACTGAATCAAGAGTAAACCATAAATAAAGGTACATAGGTCATATGAATCTATACTAGTTCAATATTGATGTTTAGAACGAGGTAAAAATATGTTTGAAACGTTTTGGTGAATGAAGCAGTAGGTGTCTACTGCTGGGTCGGGATGAAATTCAGCATCCCATCCTGGTTAAGTTTTTTAATTCAGTTGAAGCTTTAGTCAAGCTTTACCATTGAGTCTAATTTAGTTGTGTTGTTTATTGGGTTTTGTTGGGTCAGTAGGTGACGTTAACTTACAGGATCTACTCCGAAGATCCCAAATCTTGAGCGTTCGGTCGTGGCTCCCTGTCACCACTTTGGTGGGCTCTCCGAGGAATTTGGCAGCTAAGACTTTGCCGCAATGACCAGTTAGCGTGTGCTGTAACATAGAAAGGTTAAATTAGGTTAAAATAATGGATAAGTATTTAGTTACGTAGAAGGACTGGTGTGGGTAGTATACTATGAACCTCCTGTTATAGGGTGATTCCAAACTGTTGGTACCGAGAGAATTTGAGGTCTTACAGGAAATTTCCACCTGATCACCTGTTTCGTATCACTAAACTAACCACTGGACTGTTTTCTAATATCAAAGATCTCTGAATTAATTAATCAAAAACCTGATTTCCGACTTATTTTAGTTGTGGAAACCCTTTCGAAATCAACGTTGTTGGAAATGAATAGAACTCAATAGTTGCAATTCTGCTGCGAATGAGACCAACTGCAGCATTATTGGTGAGTGGGAACTTACTTTCGATTACGTAGTAGGACTGGTGTGGATAGTATACTACGGATAGTATACTACTCCTATTATAGGGTGATTCCAAACTGTAGGTACCTACCGAGAGAATTTGAGGTCTTACAGGAAATTTCCACCTGATCACCTGTTTCGTATCACTGAACTAACCACTGGACTGTTTTCTAATATCAAAGATCTCTGAATTAATTAATCAAAAACCTGATTTCCGACTTATTTTAGTTGTGGAAACCCTTTCGAAATCAACGTTGTTGGAAATGAATAGAACTCAATAGTTGCAATTCTGCTGCGAATGAGACCAACTGCAGCATTATTGGTAAGTAGGAACTTACTTTCGATTTTTAAGTGAATTTCAAAGTTTCCAAATTCAATATCTATCATTTCCCGAGGTCAAAAAATCAACCTATGCCTAAAAAGCTAGTTTGTAATGTGGGCTTTTTATCTCCATAATTATTGTTGAAAAATGTAAGTTTTGTGTAATGTTTAGATCACATACAATGATTGGAAATAATCGGGAACACTGGTTAGGTTTTACAAATAAATTTTTGTACGATTACTTAACTGAAACTAAGAAAAATAGATCCGAGATTCAATGGAGTTTAATGGGGAGGATCTTTAAGTAAGTCGTCGTATTTTGGAATGAATAATTAACCTTATGAAGAAAATCAAGTTTCGGACTGCGCTCTAGCTGGTGGAAAACTAAAAACTGAAATAGGGATCTATTTTAAAACGACCATTTAGAAGAGGTAAAACCTATAATACCGTTACCTACAGGAAGGTGGAGGTTGCGTGATTTAATGTTTGCCAAAACCTATACCGTTAGAGAAGTTTCTCCATGGTAAACGTCCGCCCTTTTATCCTACAGAAAAGTCCTTGTCGGCCTCTAAACAAAGGAGTTTATCTCATTTGATAAATGGGATTCATTTTCCGTCTACCCGCAATGCTACGCACAGCCTCCTTGGTCGAAATCAGCGGGTGGTCCCTTCAGTGATATGTGGACCTCGTTTCACCAGTAAGGTAGAACTCCTACAACCCGCTTGTCCACGTATTGATTCTAATAATGCCCAAGTATTTTGAATTCCCAACGTCCACATTATCGTTAATGAGAAAAATGTGTAAACGGTATTATATATACGATAACGCTCTCATTCAAGTGGGTTTACAGATTCATGGGATGGCAGTCTCGTAGGATAGAAGTCTCCCGGGATTACAGTAAACATTCGATTCTGACGTCGGGATTCTCCATTAAAAAGGGTAATGAGCAGGGATGCAACGACTTCGATCAAAACAACTGCTCACAGTCACGCACTGCGGTCAATAGCCTACTCAATTCTAGCAGGCATGCTGTCATCTTCCAAGTCGAAGAGAATCGAGAGCTATCGATGTTCAAAGATTGGCTACAATATTCAGTAGTCAAAATCGTAGCGTTTGTATTGAAATGACGAATCATTTGTCCAAACTCTTCTAACCATACCATCGGTTGTACTTTGATCCACCATCTCTGAGTCCAACAGGGCTGAGTGAAGTGGAACAGGAACTACAGAGGACGTAGCCTATTCAGCTATTGCATTGACCTGCAGAGGAAAGACAGATCCTTCAAGTGGCATTTCAATTATATCAACTCGAGAATTTGGGGAGTGAACACAAGGGTGAGCACGACCTAGGAGAAAACTAGGAATTGTCAGTGTTATTTGCTGCACCATATGTTTCGATCGTAGCCAGACATACTCGCCCAAGGCTGGTCCGAGGGGGTGCGGAAGAACGGGAATGAGATCACCAGTAGAAAAGATGTACGGCGCAAAGGAGAAATGGGACTTGCCCTCGACATGGTCTTGGAGTTATCCCCGTAACGGTCAGCCTCTTGCAAGGGAAGATAAGAGATACCTTGGAGGTCGTGGCTGGTGCAGACTTTATGGCTCACGACTCGGCAAGGGTGTACACAGTTCTTCGTCGACTCTTTTCCAAGCTTTTCAGCTACCACCTCCTTGAGAGTTATTGGGTATAGGGACGTAAGTCCTTCTGAACTGTTTTATGAAAAAGGCCCGGTCATGCCTCAAGGTTTCTTCACTCTGCTAAGACTGATGAATCTAAAATGTTTGATATAATTTTGGGAAAAACAACGTGGAGATGATTGATTTATGTCAATTACTAGTTTTTATCTATCGCATAGATAATAGGAGTATCTATTCTAGAATTTTGTCACCAAAAATATAGTATGTTGTATGTTGTTGTTGTACGTTGTTCTTAGGTTTCAGTACTCCCTAAACTTATTTGGATTGAACTTCAATATTTCAGTATAGGTATAGGTCACAAAGCTGTATGCGAATGACCAAGTGGTAATGCAGGAAAATGAAGGTAGTTTGCAGCAGGAAGTTCACCGTTTTAGTCAAGATTGCTGTCTTTATTACATGAAGGTTTTCATTTTCAAAACAAAGGTCCCACGATTGCCCGATGTCATCATCCAACGTGGCAGAGGCTGCAAGTTGTCGTCGATAACATAATAGAACAACCATCTCTTCCAATTCTTGGGATGTGGTGGGAGAACGATAAATCCCATAATGTTGGAAAATTTCTAATTCATCTGAATCACCATATAAGCATGGTCAGGACCTCACTCATGAGATGAAAACTTATTTTTGACACAATAAAGAAATTAAATCGTATCAGACGATTTTATTAGTTCATCATTACAGACGAAAATAACAAAATTCCAAATGATGGTTCACGATTCACAGTAGCATAGGGAAGAATGCAAGATAGAAGACATAGTAGGTGAGTGGTAGACAATGAATGGAGGGATCAGCACAGATTCACACAACAATCTGGAATGAGGTCAAATGAAATAACCAGCCGATCAGGATATTTATTCCGTTGAGAATAAGAACATAGAGCAACGTGATCGTTGGGTCAAGCATATTATTTCCCCAAATCTTGCATATTAGGAGATAGTATTGGACAGAGCGTCCGTCTCCAGATTACAGAGATCGGGTGAGTTGAGCCTCACTACAACCACTTTTAAATTGACTCCTGGCGCCTCTTAACCCTTGTTGCGCGACGAAGTTTATTGAGCGCTTGTTATCGTCGCGGTCCCTGTGAGGCACTTGGCTTCAAAATAACCCTAAAATAATTGGCCAGATGGCGCTAATCCACTGAATGACGATGTACGAAAGCGCTAATTTCCGGGAAGCATGGGTTGTACAAAAGCGCAAAAAAAGGGGCCAAAGCGCAAAAATACGAAAATCTTAAATATTTATTTAAAAACGCAGCAAATTATTACACAAAGGTGCATTATTTTTCTATATAGATCACTCGTCTGCAAAGAACACGGCTTTGCCATTGTTACCACCAACCAACTTGAAGAAAAACATCGATCGCATTTCGGTCAGCTAACATTTGAACGGAGATTTGGCCTCTTTTGCGATTCTCACATTTGTTTCTGATTTATCGTAAGTTCAACCCTTAAATTCTCGTAGGGAACGAACGGTTTGTCCTACGGGGCTCCGCGTGGTCTCTAAAAATTCTAAAAATTCTATACTATCTTAAATTGAAGGAAAAACAATACCTTTATATCAAATTTTTTTGAGGTAGGGCGTTTTCAAAACTACAAACCTTATTTTTCAACCCTTAGAAGTGACCTACATCAACCAAAATCTTCTGGGCACAACTAGACCCCAAATGGAGCCTACATACCAAATTTCAACGAAATCGGTCAATGCCAAGTGGGGAAACTGCCGCGTACGGCGGACGGATGGCCAAATTTTCATTCGATTGTTTGGATTCTACATACCTTGAAACGTAAACCAACACATTTTGAGGGGATGTTGAAAAAAAATGTTTCTTGGTCGATTCAAAAGGTTCATTATTGAAAATAATAAACCAAAAGGTCAAGTCGTAAGGTTAATTTAAATAGAATTGTGAATATTTGAGTTTGAATGAACGAACGGATCCTTCCGTATCCTTCCGCTTTTGCTTTTTGCTTCCGAGTCTACCAAGGTAGCGGAAGCTTTGTTTTCACTTTTCAAGGATGAAAAAAAAAGTTCTCCAAAATCAAAATTTCCACTCGCTTTTCACGTTTCCAACCTTCCTGAACAAGTTTGGTTCCGTGTCTGTCTGTCTGTGTGTCTGTCACGAATTCCTTGTAACGCGCATAACTATACGAAGTTATTGTCCGATTCCTATGAAATTTTCAGGGATTGTGCGGGTTGGTGTGTAGACGGTCCCCTATGAAAATCATCATCCCCGGACTGATAGAAGCGACTGCGCATGCGCAAACGTGATTTCCTTGTAACGGCCATAATTTCTACATTTTCCATCCGATTTCAATGAAATTTTCAGGAATGTTACAAATTAGTTTTAGATGGTTCCCTATGAAAATCACCACCTTCGGATTGATAGTAGCCACTGCGCATGCGCAAACGTGAATTTCCTGGTAACGGCCATAACTTTCACATTTTCCACCCGATTTCGATGAAATTTTTAGGAATGTTACAAATTAGTTTTAGATGGTTCCCTATGAAAATCACCACCTTCGGATCGATAGTAGCCACTGCGCATGCGCAAACGTGAATTTCCTTGTAACGGCCATAACTTCCACATTTTCCACCCGATTTCGATGAAATTTTCAGGGATCATGTGGATTAGGTTGTAGATAGTCCCCTATGAAAATCATCATCCACGGACTGATAGAAGCGACTGCGCAAGTGCAAACGTGAATTCTTTGTAACCGCCATAACTTCTACATTTTTCATCCGATTTCAATGAAATTTTCAGGGATGTTACAGATTAACTTGTTTTGATGTTTTGAGATTAACTACTATGCATGGATCATCTATACAGTCGGGTTATGGATACGAGGAAACTATGTGCCACACCCACTTGTTTTGGGTTTCTTTTTGGTAGGGCTGGAGGGGTTAAATTTCACATACTTCTCCGCTTGGAATTTCACGAGATCATCGATGACGACGTGGATGGAGTGATGTGGGGAATGAAACTGTGGTTTCAAGGGATGATAGTACGATCCGGTGCCATTGGTGGTTCGGGATATTGGTCGTTCATCCCTCAACTCAAAGTATTCGGGCTTATGCAACTGACTCCCTGCCATAAATTCGGCCTGTTTTTTTTCGCGCTTTTGCAACACTCTCATAATCGCTCCCCAAAGGATTAGCGCTTTCTTACCTCACCGAAATATTTGACAGTGTTTTCTCATTGAAGAACATCGGCGTAATCATTTTCCAAACTGTTGGAGTTCGGTGAATACCGCATGTGTGTACATCGTGTGTGCCCAGAAAGGTACCTACATCGTATCATGTCCTTGTAATGAAATGTATTATGGGTGCAGGAGTGAGGAGGCTCACCATATCAATAGTTGAATAATAACAAAGTGATAGTGACGTTTCACCACACTTCCGATACTTTACAAATCGATTATTTTGATACGCTCTCGTGTAGTACATAAGCAAGGTACTTAGTAGGAAACTCATGTTATGGAATCAATTAGATCATGTTCAGGGATTCAATTTTCAGTAAGTATGAGCTAGTTTTTTCTTCGGCGAAGAGGACCTGGCATACATTTTTTTCCCCCATCGGCAGCTCTCATCAGGAAAAATTATAAAGATATTGCACATAATAAATTCTATTTCATACTATATTATCCCGTAAACTACGAACATCCTCCAAAAATATTAACCGTATCTGAGACGAACATCAAATGCCCAAATGTTCGGCGAATACTGCATGTGTGTGCCTAGCTTACGGATGCCTACATCAGAGATCGAGAAAGGTGTTACAAATGTTAAAAGGACTATCCTCGTGGGGAAGTCATCACGCCTGGCACGTGGAATGCTCCAATCTTCTGGCTCTCTCGACCAGGTAGATGTTATGTCCCGGCTTTATCACGAATGAAAGAAGATATACAGAGCACGATCTATCCAGATGTCCCTCCATGACCCTGTTCCTTTCGTCTTGACACCCTCTTAAGCTCGTAATCCGGCTAGCGGAGTGTAATCCCCGGGTTCCTCCCCTGAGGATTACCGTTAATCCCCCGACCTCTCATCCCCCGACTTTCAAACGCGCGCGGGCCCGATCAGCCGGATCGCCGCCAGAACCCGGTTTCCAGCAGCCAACACCGACAGCGCCACCAGTGCCCAGCACCAGCTTCCGCCAGCCAGCACCGGAAGCGCCACCAGCGCGTCCCCCTCTCTCCGCGCATGCGCCCCGCCGACGAGCCACCCCCTCCAAACCGAAGGACCCCCACGCACAGCCCTGACCGCCTCATTCCTTGACTGGCACTTGACTGTGGCGAGAGTACAAGCTGACCGAGATTTGCAGCCCCCCCGATCATTCGAGCGTCCACGTCCTGGTCTCACCCTGACTCCGACTTCATCTTCGACGACGACTGCGACAGCACCTGCCCTCCTACGAACTGTACAACTGGTAGGATTTATCCACATTATTTTTGTAAATAGACCTTTTCGACGGTTAGGCTATAAGTGATTTTCTCTTCAAAGACTGGCGAGCTGGCGCTTAAAATACCACGATAATAGCGAAAGACTGAGAATGGCCCTACCCATAATTTCCCCCTGTATATTTTAAATTGTAATATTTCATTTAATTTGTCTTGTAAAACTTAATTCTTGTCTACACGTGGTGTCCACCTTAAGTGTCCACCACCTAGTCCACCCTTGTCTACCAAGTAGAGATATTCATTTTGATATAGAGAGAGAGAGTGAGAGTGATAGTAGGAGTAGGTAGAGTAAGGATTGAGAGTGTTATATATTTTTATTTGTCTCACGGATTTGACAATACAACACCCATACGGAAGTACTTCTATCTTTCACTGGCTTATCTCCTACTGACCAGGTATATTTCACCAGTAAATTCAATAATAGTTATTTCACAGTAAATTCACTTGTTTTGCTTAATCAACAATTTAACGTAACTTCACTTGACTACATTAACTTCATTTTTATTATCAACTTAACTTCAACTAGTCCTAGACTAGTTCCTACTTTTAAGTAGGTGGTGGCAGCTCTACATCTCCAGGGAATACAGACAGCTAAGGTAAGTTGTATCCGCACTAAATTCATAACAGTAATACAGAATAGGTTCTTGAGGTTTCTATATTTTGATTCTCTCTATTAGATTCTTATTAGATTCCTCTGCTCCCTTTCGAGGGTTCCCATAGTGATAAATGGGGTTACAATTGTTGGCTTGCGGTGGAATTGGGTTGTAAAACACTGTGAACTAAACTTGTGTTAGTTCCCTGCAGTGCAGACCTAATTTTGATCCGATTTACCACACGCCTTGACTGCCATAAAATCAGTAGCTACCGATTTCATTCAATTTTATTCATTTATATTGCGGATTCTTAGCTGTCTTCCCTTTTAAATTCATTAAATTCTTTGTGGTGAAATAATTGATACCTTGGTACGTATTGGAGAGTTAGTCAGAAAGTTCCATTTGGAACCGAAGTACTAGACTAAGTTGTTTGTGAATGTGCATGTTATGATTTAAGGGTGCCATACACACATTTTACACAACCACACGAATTTTGACACATTTCATACTGTTCTTTGTGCTGTACGGGAAAGTACAGATACCCTTCGCAAAGTTCCGACTCGAAAATTCAAGTTTTAGGGTGTGTCCACCGTTGTCCGCCCTAGTCCACCAGCTGTCCGCCGTGGTCATAATTTTTGTCCACCCTTGCAGGATTTTTCAGGCCTATATTTCTAGGAAATTTGATCAACAGGAGCCTTCCTGTGCATGAAAAATTCGTTGCATACAGCCGATAGTTGGGAAGAGACGTAGTAGTTGAAACTTGAAACCAATATTTTCTAAATATTTCGTAATTTTCCCTTGCAAAACGTCCATTTTGTCTTAATTTTGTGTCAACGAACCTCAGGTAAACGACTCTTAACCCTCAGGTCACGTAGACCCTTTCGACCCAGCAACAAAAGGGTAGTTGAACCCTTGGAAAAACCCATCCCTTATTTTATCCCTTTTCAGCCTTCAGCCCCTTGATCCCTTTTTACCTCGATAATTGTTGGAAAAATTGAGGAAGTCATTCCCCTTTTTGACCCGACCCTTTTTGCCTAAGCCCCTTAGTAACAGGAAGAGGAACGACACTAGGATAATTAGGTAGTGGTACATTGCCTTGAATATTATATTGTGTGCATTTTGTATTGATTTGCTTGTTGAATAGTGAAATTTTGCTATTTTTCCATAATTTGCCATAATTTCGTGGTTGTCCACCGTCCACGACCGATATTTTTAGGTTTGTCCACCACTTGTCCTCCGTGGTCCACCGTTGGTCCACCTCACTGACCACCCGTGACCACACTTGTCCGCCAGTGTCCACCTGTTTTGTCCACCCACGTTGCATTTGTTTACGAACCCCTGATATAAACAGTAACTTTTCAGTCTTGAAGTCCGTACTCTTTGGACCCCATTCTTAAGTTTTGAGTTGTTGTGTGGACACTGTCCGCCTTTGTCCACATTTTGTCCACATCTTGTCCACCTTAGGTATACCTTCAGTCTACCTTTGGTCCACCTCGTTGTCCACCCTCAAGGGATACGTCCTTAAGACCTGTCCAGGCCAATTTTATTTTTGCCTGTCCACCCTTGACCACCCTTCTGTTCCCCTTTGACCACCCTTTTCCTAAATTGAACAAATTTAGTAGAAAAGTGGTATTAAATTCTTCTAATTCATTTCAAAACGTGGTAGTAGATTCAGACTACAATAATTGGTTGCAACTTTCCTTCTGAAAGTGTAACCCTGTTCCCAATACAATTTCGGATTGCCTACCCTATCTTGTCAGCCTACAACCGGTTCTCGCGGCGCGACGGAGCATACGGGTGTGTGTGATTGAAGTGCAATTTTGACGGCGTATTTGGAACGAAACCTTCAGTTTCATTCCCTTTTTCAATTTTTATTTTCTTTTAACGTGAAATTTCCCCCGTTCTCAAAATGTCTACGAGAGACCATGAAGACCCTGAACCTCGAGATGTCGCCCTTGAAGCAGTGGCGAAGGCCATGAGTCGCCTTGAGTTCGTACTTGGCAACCGACCTACCGAGTCCACCACCGAGCAAATTCCACGTTCCGTGCTCATGGAAGTCGACCCCTGGGATCCCGATGATGTTGAAGCCGTTGCTATCGGTACTTACCTCGAGATTTTTGATGGTATTACACGGGACCTGGCCGACAACCTACGCATACAATTGTTGCGAATTAAGCTCCGAGGATCAGCGAAGACCTTCCTCTTGGATAATGGACACCTGTTAGAAGGAAAAGAATGTTACCCCGCATTGAGACGAGCCCTGATACGCTGGTATGGCCGAGATGATCCCGAGGAAGCTGCGGAGCAGCTATGGACGATGCAGAAATCAGCGGGCGAGACCTTTCGCCAATTCGCCGAAAGAGTTCGACACACAGCTTCGCGAGCTTCGCGTGTGGAAGGAATATATATGGATGCGACCCAGACCCGCACATGGATAGCAGCCAGATCGGTTAAAGCCTTTCTGAAAGGAATACCTGGACAATACGCCGGATTCTTCGTGAACAACCCTCCAGCATCTCTCGAAGAAGCAATGAAGAAAGCTGAGCAACTAGAGGACGCTCTAGAACCTCGAGACGCTGATCGTTGGAATGTTGCCCGAATCCAAGTTCAGGATAAGAGATGCTTCCGCTGCAGAGAATTGGGACACATCGCATCGGGTTGTCCGAATATTCCACGACCTCCCACTCCTCCACCACAGCGACGAAACGCTATGGGAAGCCCACAGAAGCCTTGCAGCTACTGTGGAAGCAACGTACACTTCCCCGCGCACTGTTTGAAGAACCCCAAAAATTTTCCCTGCGATTACTGCGGACTATACGGACACAAGGAGTCCGAATGTCGGGTGAAGTCAAGTCACTATGCTGATGAACCCATGTGTGACTACTGCGGTTATTATGGTCACCTAGAGGCTGATTGTCCCCAGAAGACTGAATCCTGCATGAAGAGAGAAGCCGTCACCCGGTTGGAACCTCGTAAGGTACTAGCTCTCACGAGCGAAGCGTACGAACAAAACCCTCATCAGGCCGTAGCTCTCAGAACAGAGAAGAAAGTAGCTGACTCACCTCCAGTGTCTACTCCACAAGCAGAAGAAGCTGATGTGTGCCTTCCTGCCGTCGATTCGCCATTTAAGCAGACGATGCGAATCCGAGTAAACCTGAGTGGACATGAGCGAGTGCTGATAGTTGACACCGGCGCTCAAATCTCTGTACTGACGCACCCTGTTCCGAACGTACCCATAGTACCGACTCGAATTCTTGCCTGGGGCGCCGATGGTCAGCCGATGCCCTTCCTGGGACAGCAACGTCTGGAAGTTACTATTGGACCCATACGCCTGACTCATGCTTTCAGGATTTTCGCACGAGACCATTCCGGATTGGACCTGTTGGGGTTGGACCTGCTTCGTAGAATCCCCGCTTCTATCCACTTGGATAGCTGCGAAGTACGGATGACGCATCCCCAAACCGGCCAATCCGTGGTGATTAGTGACGTCATCACGGGCTACTTGTCGCCTGCTAGACCTGTACCCATGCCAGACCGTGAACAACCAATGCGACCCCGCATTGCAGTAGTAGAAGGTTCCCACGCATTCGACACCGCTCACCTGTTGGACCCTGTGGATATGGAAGTCTCATCGTCCGATGATTGCCCCATATTGGACCCGTCCGAGGAGTTTCCCACCGAGGATTTGGATGAACCAATCCCCGATCTACTTGGTGTACTACAGCAACAACTCCAGCACTTGCCGACGACGGATGCCAATTATGTGATCGACATCTTGAAGACTTACCAGCACCTGTTTCAGCGGCCTGACGCTCAGGGATGCTCGATGAAGGTTGTTCATCGCATCGAAACAGGAACGCATTCCCCCATCTACAAGAAGCCTTACACCGTACCGCATGCTCTGCGACCCATCATCGAAGAACAGCTGGAACAAATGTTGGCGGACCGCGTCATCGAACCATCGACCAGCCCATGGGGAGCACCAGTGGTACTGGTAAAGAAGAAAACGCCACCAGGACAAAGCCAGAAGTATCGGTTTTGCACCGATTTCCGAGCCTTGAACCATGCCACGAAGAGCGACGCTTACCCGCTTCCGAACCTGACGGAGACCTTGGAGTCTCTTGGCGGCAGCAAGTTCTTCACGACGTTGGATTTAACGGCGGGCTACCACCAGATAGCCATAGCAGAGGAGGACCGCGAGAAGACGTCCTTTACCACCTTAGGGCACACGTACCAGTACCGGAAAATGGCTTTCGGCCTTAAGAACGCGCCGGCGACTTTCCAAAGACTTATGAACTGCGTCCTGGAGGGACTTGTGGGCACATCCTGTCTCGTCTACCTTGACGACATTGTCGTCTACGGGCCAGATGTCGAAACCCACATGATACGGTTACGTCAAGTCTTGGAGAGGTTGAACCACGCCAACCTCAAGCTTAACCTTGCCAAGTGTACCTTCCTGAGCACGCAAGTAAGCTACTTGGGGCACGTTGTGTCAGAAGAAGGACTGCGAATGGAGCCATCGAAACTCGCCTGCGTGCAGCAATATCCAGCACCGAAGGATGCTACGGAGATCCGCGCCTTCCTGGGCCTCGCCGGATTCTACCGAAGGTTTGTCAGCGGTTTTTCAGCAATCACCGCTCCACTGACCCAGCTCCTACAAAAGGACGCTCCTTTTGAGTGGGGAGAAGAGCAGCGGCTGGCTTTCGACAAACTAAAGGAGACGCTTCTCACCAGTCCAGTCCTCGCTTACCCGGATTTCGAATTGCCGTTTACTTTGTCCACTGACGCCTCTGGCATAGCTTTAGGAGCCGTGCTGAGCCAAGAACGAGACGGAGTGAGCCACCCCATTGCTTTCGCGAGCCGCAAGCTAAATCCCGCGGAATCGCGATATTCCACCACAGAACGGGAGCTCTTGGCAGTAGTGTGGGCTGTCTCTCACTTCCAACCCTACCTCTTAGGTCGGCGTTTCCGGTTGGAAACGGACCACCGAGCACTCACAGCTGCGATGAACCTACGAGACCCGACGCATCGAATCAGTCGCTGGATACTCCGCCTAGCCGAGTATGACTTCGACCCGGTCTACCGTCCTGGAAGCCAGATGCAACACGTGGATGCCCTTAGTCGAGTTGTCATCGCCAGCATCAACACGTTCCAGCTGACCAAGGAGATGCTCATCTCGTCGCAGCAGGTCGACCCTTGGATCTCGGAAGTTCAGCGCAACCCTGCGAAGTGGTCAGCCCGACTAGAAGACGGAGTCTGGATGGCCTCGAAGGTCGTAGAAACCGGCGAATTGTTAGTTCCACTAATTCCCGGCTCCCTTCGCCACCAGATACTCCAAGTTTGCCATGATAGCCCTTGGGCAGGACACCCTGGCATTGAAACCACAGACGCCACAGTTAGAAGATATGGAGTTTGGCCGAAGCTCACGTCGTACGTGAAGGATTATGTTCAATCCTGCGCTGTCTGCCAGAAACGCAAGACTCCAAACCGGCTGGATCCTCCCATTCAACAACCCGAGCTACCGACACATCCTGGAGAGATTGTGGGGATCGACCACGTTGGGCCGCTGATGACACCCAACGGGGTTAGGTATTTACTCACAGTCGTCGACCACTTCAGCAAATATGCTGAAGCATATGTCGTCGCTAACACAACGGCAAAGAAAGTGGTTGACGTACTGACGAGGCAATACTTCCCCATCCACGGAGTTCCGGAGAAGATGATCTCAGACCGCGGGACCGCCTTTACAGCAGCCGTGACCCAAGAACTGTGCGCCGCCTGGGGCATCAAGAAAGTGCAAACCACCGCCTACCATCCCCAGAGCAACGGGATATGCGAACGATTTCATCGAACCTTGGCCAACATAATAGCCAAGTTGTCACCAAAAACAACCTTGTGGCAAGACGTACTACCAATGGCCCTGGCCGTATATCGTAGCGCTCCGCATGGAAGTACCGGATATACCCCAAACCTTCTGCACCTGGGAAGAGAAATAAGACTACCTGTGGCCGCCGCCTTAGACCTGAACCCTCCGTCCAGTCACGACCAGACACTCAAGTATGTCAAGAGGGCTCAGAAAGCAGCAGCCAAGGCGATCAGGAAAGCTTGGTTGAAGCGAGCAAAGATGGCTAATGCAAGGCGTACACCTCGTTACTTCAATGTAGATGATAGAGTCTACTTACGTCAGATGGTTCCACCTCCCGGAGTCTCAACGAAGTTCTGGAGTCCCTGGGTAGGTCCTCTGAGAATTGTACGACGACTGTCCGAAGTGACGTATGAAGTGGCAGACCTCACCGACCGTTGTCAGGTTGTACACCTGAGTCGCCTCAAGCCTGCGTTTGAGAGAGGAGTGCCGGACGACGCCTGCATAACACCGCCAATCAAACCAATGCCAGACCAACGACCTGAACCTGTCCCTTGCAGTTGGGAAGTGGATGATCTCATCTTCGAGGATGACGACGTATACCCAGTGGCCCGATTCACGGAAGTTCAGGCACCCGCAGAATCGATGGAGACCGCACCTGTGGAAACCCCAGCTGAAAACCCCAAGATCCTGAAAACGGAGAACGCTGCCGAAAACACCAACTCTCGACAGCTCCGCTCGCTTCCCCGACAGGACTACCGTCAGCTCCACGCAGGAAAGCCCTCCAAACAGCCGAAGACCTGAAACAAAAACAAGTATTATTTATAAAACCAAAAAAAAAAAAAAAAAAAAAAAAAAAAAAAAAAAAAAAAAAAAAAAAAAACTTTATAATATTGAAAATTTTACTTACCGTATTGTCATTCCATGCATCTAATCCTTTCTTTCACCAATCCGCAATGCTGCCGTGAACGCGCGCGCGACCGCTTGTGGGTTGACAAACGTGGCTTCTTCCCGTATAGATATGTCTTCCTCCCCCCCCCCCCATTTTTACTTACCATTGAAGAGTCGATAGGGTTACAGAGGTGAGGAACACTGAAATCCTTTAGTAGTCGCTAGTAGTCTGAGAAGAGTCGAATAGGAACACCTGAAACACACAGTAGGATTGGCACCCAGTAGTAACATGTGCATCGTAGAAAATAACCCCCAGTTGTTACTAACCATAAGATTCAGTCATAAGCACAGTGCTAATTATAAGGTGGGTGTGTGTGTGTTTACAGACGGTGATGTCGGGTGGCAAAGACCTGTATGCCATGTTTACCGATGTGGAGCGACGACTGAACCAGGGTGTTGACAGGGATGAGAGCCAGTGTGACGAACCAGTAGAGGAGCCAGCATTGCCGAGACCCAGAGTGAGCGCGATTGAACAGAGTGAAGTGGTGCGCGAAACCATAGACGTTGATAGGGAGTGGGGTGTGCTCGAAAGTGGAGTCGAGATGATGTGTAACGCGACCAACGCGGAGGACAGAAAACACGGGTGGCATCGTTACGCGAGTGCCTTGAAGTTGCTAAAAGGGTGCACACGAAGTAGGCACACCATCGCAAGTCCTACTATCGACGTCAACCACCTTGCTGACGCTGTAGCCCTGAAGCTCCGACAGCCGCCTGTCGTTGGACCAACGCCGCAGGAAATTGCGCGAGAGGTGGTGGAGATGCTGCAAGAAAAAGTGACGCTCACCAATCCCAAACTGGCGGAGGAGATTGCAGAACTGGTGTGTCAGCGCCAAAGTCCAGCCTACTCTCCTGTTCACGACGCTGGTGCCATCGCTGATGCCATCATCAACAAGCTGCGAGGACAAGTAAACCTGGATCTGTGCTTGCCTGAGCAGACGACCGCCATACCACCAGCGCCCGAGTCTCTGCACCCAGACGAAATGACGGAAGATGTGCCACAGGACGACAACGACCTGCCACAGGTGTCGGACCATCCTGCTGAGGAGCGAAGGTGCCTCGCATGTAAGCAGCCCCGTACCCGTCACTCGCGACTATGGTGCGAGGCGTGCCGAGTATTCTTGCGACGCTCTCACAAAGCCACAGCTGAAGGACGCCCATTCGCCTGCCACAACATCCGCCACCAACAGAAGCCCGACTTTGAGAACTGTCGAGGGTGCAGAGCTCGACGACTGCATGATTTGGAAACCCAAGCGTGCCATCCTGAAGATTCGGATGACGCCGATGGGGACATCGGCTTCCGAAGGGGAGGGGAGTGTAATCCCCGGGTTCCTCCCCTGAGGATTACCGTTAATCCCCCGACCTCTCATCCCCCGACTTTCAAACGCGCGCGGGCCCGATCAGCCGGATCGCCGCCAGAACCCGGTTTCCAGCAGCCAACACCAACAGCGCCACCAGTGCCCAGCACCAGCTTCCGCCAGCCAGCACCGGAAGCGCCACCAGCGCGTCCCCCTCTCTCCGCGCATGCGCCCCGCCGACGAGCCACCCCCTCCAAACCGAAGGACCCCCACGCACAGCCCTGACCGCCTCATTCCTTGACTGGCACTTGACTGTGGCGAGAGTACAAGCTGACCGAGATTTGCAGCCCCCCCGATCATTCGAGCGTCCACGTCCTGGTCTCACCCTGACTCCGACTTCATCTTCGACGACGACTGCGACAGCACCTGCCCTCCTACGAACTGTACAACTGGTAGGATTTATCCACATTATTTTTGTAAATAGACCTTTTCGACGGTTAGGCTATAAGTGATTTTCTCTTCAAAGACTGGCGAGCTGGCGCTTAAAATACCACGATAATAGCGAAAGACTGAGAATGGCCCTACCCATAATTTCCCCCTGTATATTTTAAATTGTAATATTTCATTTAATTTGTCTTGTAAAACTTAATTCTTGTCTACACGTGGTGTCCACCTTAAGTGTCCACCACCTAGTCCACCCTTGTCTACCAAGTAGAGATATTCATTTTGATATAGAGAGAGAGAGTGAGAGTGATAGTAGGAGTAGGTAGAGTAAGGATTGAGAGTGTTATATATTTTTATTTGTCTCACGGATTTGACAATACAACACCCATACGGAAGTACTTCTATCTTTCACTGGCTTATCTCCTACTGACCAGGTATATTTCACCAGTAAATTCAATAATAGTTATTTCACAGTAAATTCACTTGTTTTGCTTAATCAACAATTTAACGTAACTTCACTTGACTACATTAACTTCATTTTTATTATCAACTTAACTTCAACTAGTCCTAGACTAGTTCCTACTTTTAAGTAGGTGGTGGCAGCTCTACATCTCCAGGGAATACAGACAGCTAAGGTAAGTTGTATCCGCACTAAATTCATAACAGTAATACAGAATAGGTTCTTGAGGTTTCTATATTTTGATTCTCTCTATTAGATTCTTATTAGATTCCTCTGCTCCCTTTCGAGGGTTCCCATAGTGATAAATGGGGTTACAGGACGTTCCCACGTCTTCCTCGTTGTCTTCGGGAGGCTCGCCGTCGAAGGACTTCTTGTCATTAACATTCGTGAACTATTGGCGTTGTCATAGCCGTCCCTATTTAACATACTAGCGGGGTGGATCACATGACCCGGTTCCCTCCCTCTCATGGTCCTTTGAGAGCCTGAATTAGATTTAAGCATAATGGCCCGTTATTTCATCTCATCACTTCATGACAATCAGTTTCAAAGCTTTTCTGAGCACTACAAAATGAAATTGGTGTACCGTGAATTACGAGGGGGGGAATAGAAAGTTCACGCTACGTATAATCTCTAGTAGTATCCAAACTAGTCTGCCAAGAGGGTGTGGCACATAGCTTCCTCGAATCCATTACCCGATTGTATATAGATGACCTTTCCATAACTTAAATCTTCAAGTTTTTAAAACTACCCTCCGAATTTGTTGATGTCAAGAAAATGACATCGTAGGGAATCATTCAATTTCAACCACACAATCCCTAAATATTCCATCAAATTCTGATCGAAAAGGTAAATGTAAAGCCCTGCTGACATCAACTTATCCAGAGAGAGTCTTGTTTTAGAACCATACAATCTATTTGAAAAAATCTTTTAGGAAAATGTTGCCACAAATTTGGAAAATCTAAAATTCAATTAAGAATAGCCAATAGATGTATTCACATCTCGTCCTAGACAATATTTGAAAAAAAATCAGAATGGTGCCAAATTACGAATGATATTGAAGGAGATAAACAATTTAAAGAATGCATAACAATTAAATTCTACGAATTTTCAAATGTTAAAAAAATCCTTGAATTCTAAATGGAAATGTTGCATTCGATTTGGAAAATGATAATAAAATAACAGCTTGCATGATAAAATCCCAAAATCGTCACAGGACACATCGAAAAGAGTAACTCCTCCTTCGCGCCTACGGCGGTTTTGAAGTCGGTCGAAAAGGCGCCATCGGAGATGATGAGGAGTGGTGAATTACATTTAATTATTTTTTCAATATGGTAACATATTAATAAACGATCCAAGGAAACGCGAGTATTTAGTAGATGAATGCGCAGGTAGTTACTTCTGGAGCGACAATAGTTCACCCATAGTTCACCAGTACGCACTTGAGAACGAATATTCATTGGAATTCTTCCTATTTCCATACAGAACACTGGTGCACGTGAGGGAGTACACATGTTCACCGTTTTAATGCAAACCAAGTTAACTGTATAACTGTACAGGCTATTTATGAGTTCGGACCCAAGACTGCTAACGTTACGTACATTGTCAACGGGAGCCCTTCCGAGGGGTATCTTGATTTATTCCTGCTAATATTCAATGGACTTAGGTAAACTCGGTAAGAAAGCAGGATTTATACGCCCTCGCCCCCTCTTCCGCCAGCAACGCCGTTCAGTTCAACGCTACCCACTTACTAAGAAGACATTGTGCAGTCGGGACCACAAATCCGGCTGAGGTACATACCATTCCCATCCTCACATGCTAAACTCTTCCGATGTTACAACTACAGGAGGGGAGTCCTTTCTTTGAGGTATTTACAAACGCTTAAGTACCGCATGCATGGTAATCAAAGTTTTCAACAGCAAACATCAAACCAAGACAATTGAAAAGATCGCATCACAATGTGTCTGAAAGGTTTTATTTGAAGACAAATAGTAGTATGTTATCTGCAATGTTATTTACTAACAGAATAGAATCGATCGGTAATAAAATAATGCAAAAAAGACTTTCAAGTTGGGTGGCTCCCAATGTTGTGTTCGTGTACTATCGTGAGTACAAAGTTGACGTATGGAGGAATTTAATTCCGAAAAACCATTAGTGGTGCACAAGGGATGCCTACTGGAATCACCATACTGTTGAAGCTGTACTCTTATTCTTGATTGTTAATTAATAGGGGAGAAAATTGTGATATTAGTTTTAGCCTGAAGAATCTTGACAGCAGCTGCTTAGGTCAGAAGGAGCCAATAAGTGAAAACTTTGTCCCCGCACTGAGAAAACCCTAGGATATGTCACTAATAACAATGAAAAACGAGTAACCGAAAAATCTCGATTAAGTTTCAGTAAAACTGCTCGAAACTTACTTAACTATATTGTTGCACGGTTACAACATTGTTAATCACGGCTTATCAAATTTGACTGGGAGATCTCGAGAACAAGTACTCACCGAGAGAATAAAACAGCTAACAACATGATGAGAAGTGAACAAAATTACAGAACAAAAACTGCTTATCATTTGTCGGCATCTGAGTTCTTCAACAGAGAACAAGATTATCTAGTTGAGTTAATTAAATGGGAAAATACGTACGGACAACTGGAATAAATTATTTCTGCTAGTTCTACATTCTTGAATAATTTTGCTAATAGTTAACTTTCAAATAGGTACCTAAATAATATTCTATAACATACTACATACTAGACTAGACAGACTACAACATACTAAAATACTATAACAGTATTCGAAGTAGCTACGGATGGAAGGGAGGCATTTTAATAGAGGAAGTTGAGCACATTCCACAAAATGAAAAATGAAAACTATAAACAATGAGAAATGAAAACAAACCGAAATAAAAAAAACTACTTAATGTGCTTTGTGTTATAAGTGATAGATGAAGATCAAGCAATTGAAATAAACAGTCGTCATTAATTTTAGTTTCATTAGGCAGTCATTGGAGGAAATGAGAATTATTCGAAAGAATATCTAATTGAATGAAGAAATAGATCAATGAATCAAGCTTTTTGACAGGTAGTGATGAAGAATACGGTGGAAACTAAGAAACAACCGATAGATTGATGAAGAATAATCTAATGATGAAAAGTAGGATAGATAGTTAAAGTAACTGGTAGAATAATTGGGTGAAGGAATAGATCGATAAATCAAGTTTTTTGACGAGTAAATGATGAAGAATAGAGTACCTACGAGTATAACTAAAGCGTAGGATTGAAACATGTTTGAAGGCGCAACCCGCCTTGCATTACCGTATTGCGGGTTCAAACTTCGCAGAGTAATAAATATATCCGACCGAATGGGAAGAATTACCATGAACATACACAAAATATATCTAAATTCGATTTAGGATAGACATCGATGGATTTGAAAAGCAAATTTTAATTTAAAGAAGGCATTTAAGTAATATTCGCTTCTAATAGTCTTCTACATTTTCTCAAATAGTTTCAAAAGAAGTTTCCATCAGCTTCACGTATATTCTAACACTTTCGTTAAAGCTACGAATAAAATCAAAGAGTGCATCGAGGGAGTCTGAACAAAATAACGCACGGATTATTTTTGAACGCGTAAGCACTTTAATGTTTACCTTCCCCAATGTTTACTCTTTCCACGATGAATTGGCCGGATGACTGGAGCATTGTCTTAAGATGTGTGGTGAGCTGAGAAAACAACCGATTCTATAAGTCCTCAGCAGAACGGAAGACTGCCATGACAGAAGAATGGTTGACTCAGCTAAATTTGGGAATATATTTATGTGGAGAACGACCTGACCTCTGATTTCTCACGATTACGAAGCGCCGGTTTGGTTCAAACTTGCTAGGTTGATGTGGCAACGGTAGGAGCCAAAGTATCAGTGACAAGTTTAGAAAAAATTCAATGAAATCTGTAACATGTTCTCAATCTTATTACATAAGAGGCAATTCCGACCAATTCTAAAAGTCCGTGTTGCCCACAATTCGTGTAGTTCGTACAGTTATTCTTGGTACAAGGATGGATCACAGATATCTGATAAACCAAACTAGCTCAGAATGCAAGTGAACATTTTGTTTTTGGAGGACCCACATTTTTTGACTTGCTGCTCGAATACTACGCTTTCTTATCTGTGATGGATTGATGACGAAACCGATTGAACGTTTACCATTTTACTTGCATTATCATCAGATTTACTCACATTCTTATTTTAAACAATCGTTATTATTTTAAACTCGAGGAACACAGTAGTGTCGTCACTAGCTGCTCACAAATCCCCTCGTGACAGGTTTCGAAACTATTGAGAGAAAGAGGTAGCACCTGGGGGCCCTCCTCTGGTTCTGTTCGAAGAATTATAATAATATAATAATTATATAATATAATAATTATAATAATAATCATTATTATTGTTGTAGCTCGACTGAGTGTGAACCTTCGAGGTGTCATGTGATCGTTTTTATATCAAATTTGTACTAAACGCTGTCCGAGGGGGAGTATCGATAAATCGAGTTCAGTTTCTGAAATAGTACAGTTTCTTTAGGTAATAAAATTAGTTTACAATTCGGAAGTGTTGTTCCTTTGCAAATACCATGTCTTCCAACGAAGAGGAAGGTCAGCTTCGGGAGGAGGAACCCAACATAACATATCTTTGATAGCGAGGAAGAAAAATATGAATGTGAAATTGAGGGGGGAGAGAAGGAGCTCAGGACAGAGCCTACTACGAGAAAACTGTTGTGGAGGCCGAGGTCCTTCAAAGGCTGAGCGGCAAGGAGAGAGAATGGAGTGAAGAAAGTCATAAAATCCTAAGGTGAATTCCTGAATTTAATTTGAATCATATTTCTTATTCTACAAAACAAATTGAAATAGTTTTCTTCTAGTCAACGATATGGTGAGCTTTTTGAAAAACAGCGACTAATACTTTTCACAATTTCTATTGTTAGTGGTCTTGCTCTGTACAAAGGTCATAGACCTTCGAGGTAGCAGTGGTAAGATCGTTTTCACTTAATGCACGTCTACTTAGCTCGAGAGCAGAAGCTACAAGCTTAGCAAGGATGGCAAATAGGACTCAAAACTCGTCAGTGACTCTAAAGAACTTCGCTGGACCTATAAGAGAATGCGAAATCGACTCTCGAACTAACAGTCTCCCAGTCGAGCCTGTGGGAATGACAATAATACAAGGCCGTAGGGCCCATCTGAGAATCATAATCCACTACCACTTTTCAAGAAGCGTTTCGCCGAGTCATTCGCGGACAACGGTACGCGGTCCCTGCCAATCATAATAACTGCCTTTGAGGGCTCCTAAACAAACTGGTCCTGCCTACAACTGACTCTCTTGTTTGTGATTATCCACTTGTGCAAGATCATCTACCGATCGGGCTACCCACTTCATTCACGACTCGCGGGTCATTAGAGGCTCGTGAAATAAAGGCCCAACTCTTGTTCTGTCGACATGATTGATCATCCGGCGCTGCTAACGAACAGTTCGCACGTATTTTACAACGGGAGCAGACTCTATAAATAACGCTGATTTTCCGCCGGATTTTTTTTCCCGCAATTTGCAGACATGCAGAAAAATTATGCATCTTCGCTTCAGTTGAGGGCTCAATTTCGGAACGCGGGACGAGAGCGGAATAGAAACCGTATTGTATATTTCAATATTGTGTGGGACTGTTCAAAGTTTCCTGAAGACTAAGAGGTGAAGGAAGAATGCTCCCAATAATGTAAGGAAGATGAAGACCGAATTTCAGAACTCAATTTTCAAGAACCAACAGTTTTTGTACAGGAAATTATGAATTTTGTAATGGTTATGAATGAATGTTATAGGCTTCACATGAATTAAGACAGTTGAGGCTAACGAACTTGCAATTAAGCATTCAGAAACAACGGGGCTCCAGGTGGAAATAAAATTCTCGTCTTCTTATCATTTAGAATCTTCAAGAGCCGGAAGTTTGGTCGAATCAGTTTGAATCCAGAAAAAAAGAGGAAACCATTGTTGGTTAGAAACAATTGAGCAAACAAGAACAAAGGGCGGTGTAATGAAGCTATCGGCGAGCTCGCGGCTTTTCTCCTAATCGAACGTTAGAATTCTGGGACATAAGAAATTCCCACTTACCAATAGTAACTCAAACTGAACAAATTTGAAATTGGTGTTACTGACATCATTGACATTAGGAATATTTCGATCACTTTTGATTTCAGGAACTCTGCAAGTTGGTTTCTGTACAGACTTCCCCACTTTCTTCCTTTGGGAACAACTTCTCACTCATGAGTTAGTGAATCATTTCAAGCATCTCTGCCCAAACAAATGGTAAATGTCAAGTTATCTAATTTGAGGAAGACATACCGAATATTAGGAAGCTTTGTAATCTTGCAGCAATTAAGAAGGAATCCTCCAATTTCAAAATTTTAGCTCGCATTTTGCGTTTCAGAGCTTTTTGAATTATTTGGTCGTCAATCCTTGTCCCGGGCATAACTACTCGAAATCATTGTCCGATTTTGATGGAATAATCAGGCCGATTGATGCTCATATTCGGAAAACATTGTCTTCCTTCTTCTCGTGCCAGTCAGAAAGGAAAGTACTGCAATCGAAAACAACACATTTTACTCAAACAACATTTTGGTTTATTATTTTGCTTCCGAGTCTACCAAGGTAGCGGAAGCTTTGTTTTCATTTTTCAAGGATTGAAAAAAAGTTCTCCAAAATCAAAATTTTCACTCGTATTTTGCGTTTTAGACATTTCTGAACAATTTTGGTTCCGTGTCTGTCTGTCATAAAATCCTTGTAACGGGCATAACTATGCGAAGTTATTGTCCGATTTCTTTGAAATTTTCAGGGATAGTGCGGGTTGGAGTGTAGACGGTCCCCTATGAAAATCATCATCCCCGGAATGATAGAAGCGACTGCGCATGCGTAAACGTGAATTCCTTGTAACGGCCATAACTTCTACATTTTCCATCCGATTTCAATGAAATTTTCAGGGATGTTACAGATTAGTATTTAGATGGTCCCCTATGAAAATCACCACCTTTGGACTGATAGTAGGCACTGCGCTTGTCCCCAATGAAAATAATGGCTCTCAAGTTTATGGTACTTAACCACCACGCATGCGCAAACGTAATAACTAGTAACATAAATAATTTATATATTGACCACCCGTTTTCAACGAAATTGTCAGAAATGTTGCGGGTCGACGCCTTAGCAACCGACCAGGTTCTATGTAATTTGAAAAACAAAATAATTTCTTCCAAGAGCCGTTCTTAGTAATCACTCTGACCTCTGACGCCCCAGTTCACCTGTTATTACTACATACGGGAGGTAAGAGCTATCGCCTTTGACCCTAAAGAGTGCCACCCCCTTTATTGTTTCGTACTATTTATTACATATCAACAATTTAATATATTTGCCATCAACAATTCATTGTAACGTTAACCAATCACTCCTTCGTCATTTCATAATTTAATAATAAACGCTGCAAATCATTGCTCAAAGGTTTATTATTTTCTGTATAGATCACCCTTCTGTATAGATCACTGGTTCTCCATCAATAGCACCTACCACCATCTGTATTCTCTCTCGACCTTCCCTCTCAAATTTCAGCTTCCTGCGTTCAATAGGATTGAAAATGGCTTCGGAGCTCACTCAGCTGATCAGTGATATGAGGAGTGAAGAAGATCTCCTCGAATGCTGGAGACGCCTGGAAGAGCACTTCCATTCAATAGGATTGAAAATGGCTTTGGAGCTCACTCAGCTGAACAGTGATCTGAGGTGTGAAGAAGATCTCCTCGAATGCTGGAGACGCCTGGAAGAGCACTTCCATTCAATAGGATTGAAAATGGCTTTGGAGCTCACTCAGCTGATCAGTGATCTGAGGAGTGAAGAAGATCTCCTCGAATGCTGGAGACGCCTGGAAGAGCACCTCCATTCAATAGGATTGAAAATGGCTTCGGAGCTCACTCAGCTGATCAGTGATCTGAAGAGTGAAGAAGCCTTTGAGCAATGATTTGCAGCGTTTTTTACCCACCAACATTTTTTTTACCTACCAACTTTTTTTTACCTACCAGCTTGGTACTGCCTACCCCACCATACTGGCTTCACACCTTCACAATCAAGTTTATTAGAAAGAGCCAAAAAGAAGAAAAGAATAGAAAGCTTCATATGGAAATTTGATTACTGGTTGCGCAGAAGGCAAAACTGTATACAAATCGAAGAAATGAACAGCGATCGCATTTTAGTCCGATAAAATTTGAATGGAGATTAGACCTCTTTTGCGATTCACACTCATGATTCTGTTTTATCGAAGGAAAACCTTCAAGTAATCGTAGGGACCAAACGATTTGTCCTACAGAGCTCCGGGTGGTCTCAAAAATTTTTAAAAATTCAATACTATTTAAAATTGGTGAAAAAACGATACCTTTATTTCGAGAGTTTTCGAGCTAGGACACTCTTGAAAATTTCAACCCCTTAATTTTCACCCCTTAGAAGTGACCTACATCAACCAAAAGCTTCGCGGTACAACTAGACCCCAAATGGGGCCCATATACCAAATTTGAACCAAATCGGTACAGTGTTGCTAAGAAAAGTGCCGCGTACGGCGGACGGCGTACGGCGGACGGCGTACGGCGTACGGACGGAAATTTTTTTATTCGATTTTCGTATTCTACGTACCTTGAAACGTAAAACATCAAATTTTGAGGGGGGGTTAAAATTTTTTTTCTTGCTCGATTCCAAAGGCTTATTATTGAAAATAATAAACCAATAAAATATATGTTCACCTTTTTTGACATTTTCACGCCCTTTGCTTTGGCACATAAACTGAAAAGTTAAGCAAGTCTTGCTCACGCGACCAATAAATAAATAAAATAGACTCACTGTGTTGCGTAGAGAACATTCACCTGTTTTCTTATTTTGATGCTTGGGTACATGAACTAACAACCTTACTTCATTACCTTGTTGTGTAGTGGTTGACATGAAAATGTCCCAACGTGTTGCAGACTCGTAAGCAAGCATTTAAAATTGAGTTTCTTCAAAAGACTAGGTACTTTCGAATCGAGTGTTTAGTTTAGATTCTTAGATGATTTTCGTGTTATGCTTCTGCATAACAATAACCAAACTATATTCCACATTCTACCGTAATCTACAACTCCGAACTGATAATTGAATTTATGATTGAGAAAATTGATTGAATAAATATTTTCAATGACGTACCTATATAGTGGTTACGGTGACGAGGAAGCTATGTGCCACACCCACTTGGCAGACGTTTTGATAATAAAACATTGAAATCGAGCAAAACATTTTTTAACCCCCCCCCCCCTGAAAATTTGATGTTCTACGTTTCAAGGTAGGTATACGTAGGATCCGAAAATCGAATAAAAAAAATCCGTCCGTTATCTGGCCAAAATGCGATTGCTGTTCGTTTCTTCGAGTTGTATCCAGTTTTGCTTTCTTAGCAATTAGTAATCAAATTCCCCATATAAATTCCCTGTTTTTTCGATTTGACACTGATTCCTATGAAATATCCAGGATGAAAGCGGGTTAGTCTCGAGATGTTCCCTGTGAATTTCGTCAACATCATACAAACAGCAGCGCATAAGTAAACTCAAACGTGATTTTACCTAATTATCAATAATAAAATCAAACATTCTCACACACAATTATTCTAAATAGGTCCTTGTTATTCTATGCGATGAAGAAATACAGTTAACACTTTCTTGATAGACTTTTTAGTCGCAACTGTTTCTTCAATTCTATTAATAGAATTAGGAATAATAGGAATAATTATTAATAGAATACCTAATTAGGTACTTCTTATTTTAAAAACAATCTGCTTTTTATGTCGCATCCCGAACTTTGATGAAAGCAAAGTCAACTACAAACTTTCTAAAATGTGCTTTTGATAACACGAGTAGGTACATCATGAGAACTAGTTGACAATCGAATTAACTAGAGGTGTGGAGTGAAGGTGGGGAGAGGGTGAGACAAACAACGACATAGATGAAGCATATTGATGCTAATAGGTAAAATGTTCTCCAACAATAAATACAATAAATAATATAAATTCTACAACAATAAATCTACAAGCGATAAACTTTTTTGGGAGATTTTCTAAAACTCTTTTAGGGAAGAAAAGCACCGAGCAGACGTTTAATAGGTTCCTAGACCTGAGATATCCATTAGAACGGCTTCGATGGCTTTTACGATCCAACTATCTTAATTTTAACTCGGAGGGTTTCAGCTTGATGCGAGAGGTAGGTACCTACTATTCTTCGCATAACGCGCTTCATGATTATTGGAATTTTCGTTGAATTTCCTTGAGCTGATATTTTTTTACTACTAGGTAATTATAAGGAACACGAACCATGTGTTTAAAATTCTCGTGGGAAATCGGTAAAGACATGCGAAGGGGAGAGCTACAACTACGGAGTGACACAATTCTGAAGAACTAACCAAACTGGGCTTCTCCTTCCAGATCACACACCGATCGTGGCACGCTTTTCCAGTTAGTAAACCACTCCTACAACCCCTCCTCCAAATTGGGGAGTCTAACACTATTATATGAACCGCTCCAGACGATAAAGAAGAGCTAAAAAATAATTGGAGCCAAAAAATATTGTTTGGGAAAATCGCATTGTTGTCGATTGCAATACTTTCCTTTTTGATTTGAGAAGAAGGAAGAAAATGTTTTCCAAATATGAGCATCAATCGGCCTGATTATTCCATCAACATCAGACAATGATTTGGTGTAGTTATGCCCGGGGCAAAGGTTGATCTCAGACAGACATGAAACCAAAGTTGATCAGAAAGCTCTGAAACACAAAATGCGAGCAGAAATTGTGTCGAGTTCACAAATTTTTTTGTCCTCCTGCACGAACACAAAGCTTCCCTATCTTTAATAGTGAGAAAGCGAAAAACGAAACTAAAACAAAGAAGCTACGAAAACGGTGTTCTTGTTATCTGTAAGAACCATCAGAAACAGCAAACACAAGTAAGGAAAGTATAAGTACTTATACGAATAATAACGTAAGTGATCCTATTTTCCCGGCTCCAAGACTTTGGGGAGACTCCAAAGTAGTAATAAGTACTTTGGTATAAATACCTCATTCAAAGTACAATTACATATAATTTTCTAAGCACTTTCATCGTAGCAACCACCTAAGAAATGATTATAACAATCAATAGGTACCTAATGGAAAGAAACAAAGTGTTGAGGAAAAAACCAGAGTTGAGGAAGAAAACGCTGATTACAACTTGGAAATGACGTAATCTACCATAGTTTAGACTACCTGGAAGGAAGGAAAGAAGCGTCGAGCAGACGAGCATCGAGAAAATTGAAGTTTTTCTCTAAACGTGGATAATGATTCAGAATTATGGCGCCTTCAAGAAGATTCATCTCAAAATTAGGAAATTATCGTAAACAAGAAAGAATACTTTTTATTTTAGAGTTCAGGGTTTTGACCTGTTCGGAGTATTTTTACTGCCCATGGTTCTTTCCATGGGTTCTCTTCATTAATCAATGACTACCTACCAAGACTAGCTACTTGTTCCAAGTTACCCACCTAATTGGCTTCAAATTTGATACCCACCACCGACTGAAGTTGCGTATTGGAACCGAAGAGTTTTGATTGATGTGACTCTTAAATTTGTTCCAAAAAATGTTGCATGAGAGATTCCGATTCTGAGTGAAAAGTTTAGGTCGAAAAACAGATACCTGAGTTAAAGTTCATACTTTTGTAGTGTTACTTAAGCGTCTTTGTAAAATAAAATTAAAATAGTTCACTTTCGAAACCAGATGTGAGTTTTTCTTTACAATACACATCTCGGTTCCGAACACTACTGATTCAACTCGGCAATTTGTCGACACTCTACAAGACAAAATTAACCGTTTTGTGGATCTCAATGAAGAGGACCACGGATATTGTATACTTACAGAATATTATCATGAGTTTACTAGGTTCCATTTCAATAGTTCATCGAAATCAATTTATGAAAATTTATTTCTAAATTCTATGTGTAAATTCACTTTTATTTGATAGTTTATAAAAAGTCCGTAAAGTTGGGTGAACAGTAAGGTTAGGTAATTCACATTGTTCCTCAAGTAGTGTTCACATATTATACAGGGTGTCACCCTTTCGGACGCACCACCAGCCAAGGTTCGATTCTACAACTAATTTGCGACTTTTTGCTTCCGAGTCTACCAAGGTAGCGGAAGCTTTGTTTTCACTTTTCAAGGAGAAAAAAAATTCTCCAAAATCAAAATTTCCACTTGCGTTTTGCGTTTTACACCTTTCTGAACAATTTTGGTTCCGTGTCTGTGTGTCTGTCTGTCTGTGTGTCTGTCCGTATGTCATGATTTCCTTGTAACGCGCATA
This sequence comes from Apolygus lucorum, assembly GCA_009739505.2. Lineage (NCBI taxonomy): Eukaryota > Metazoa > Arthropoda > Insecta > Hemiptera > Miridae > Apolygus > Apolygus lucorum. The sequence continues at coordinate 24,477,611 of CM019177.2, read as the reverse complement.
ACTATACGAAGTTATTGTCCGATTTCTATGAAATTTTCAGGGATTGTGCGGGTTGGTGTGTAGACGGTCCCCTATGAAAATCATCATCCCCGGACTGATAGAAGGGACTGCGCATGCGCAAACGTGAATTTCCTTGTAACGGCCATAACTTCCACATTTCCAATCCGATTTCAATGAAATTTTCAGGGATTATGTGGATTAGGTTGTAGGTAATCCCCTATGAATATCATTGCCCCCGGACTGATAAAAGCGACTGCGCATGCGCAAACGTGAATTCCTTGTAACGGCCATAACTTCCACATTTCCTATCCGATTCCAATGAAATTTTCAGGGATGTTACAGATTAGTATTTAGATGATCCCCTATGAAAATCATCACCTTCGGACTGATAGTAGCTATTGCGCATGCGCAAACGTGAATTTCCTTGTAACGGCCATAATTTCTACATTTTCCATCCGATTTCAATGAAATTTTCAGGGATGTTACAGAGTAGTGTTTAGATGGTCCCCTATGAAAATCACAGGGAATTGTTTTTCATAGAGGGATTCTTTCATAGAGGAATGGTCTTCTGTGAGAATCTCAAATCCCATTAATTGCATGTCATCGGTAGCTCAGAGGATAAAGTCTTGATTTGAGCTTCTAAGGTCGCGGGTTCGAAACCCAGACGAGGCTATGTATTTTTTGATCCAATCACATACACCTACTCACTTAATTTTTCATCCGAATTTGATGAAATTTTCTAGATTGTCCAGATTAGCGTGTAGATGGTCCCCTATGAGGGTAGTGAAAGGTACTTAGAGATTGGTGTTTTCAGATTAACTACTATGCATCGGATCATCTATACAATCGGGTTATGGATACGAGGAAGCTATGTGCCACACCCACTTGGCAGACTTTTTTTCTCTACTTTTTTTTAACCCCCTTAAAATCCGACTTTTTCCACTTTTAAGATTTTTTTCGTATTTTCGACCTTACGCCATTAGAAGAGCCATGACTCCCTTATTTTTCAGTCAAAATTCAAATTTAATTACACCGTTGGAAAGAGCGTTAAATTTTCTATCGACCTCGTGCTAAATAAATGCTTTAAAATTCAATTAAACACTCAGATATGGAAAAATGAGCCCGAATAGTAAAATCTCGAAAATGTACAATACATTTTTTCAAACGTTTGTAAGCCTAGCAGAAACTGCCGGTTAATTTCCCACTGTAACCCCAAAAGTTGACCCAAAAACTCAGCTTTCCAACGGTATGGTCAGAATTGTTTCCAATATTTTTATTAGTGGAGAAAACCGCGCTTGAATGCGTAAAAACGTGATTTTTTTTCAAAGAAATCGACATCCAACCCCGAATTCTTCACTCAAACCGTCAATTTTGTTGAAAAAAAAATCACCTTTTTTTCGCATTCAAGCGCGGTTTTCTCCACCAAGAAAAATATTGGAAACATTTCTGACCATACTGTTGCGGACCCGAGTTTTTAGATCAACTTTTGGGTTTTGTGTAATAATTTACAGCGTTTTTATATTCGGCGTACACGTGATCTGTTAATTTCATGGTGTATTATCAAATAAACCGTTCGTTAACCACTCCCAGGAACGGAAATTCAGTCCCACCGATATACACGTGTACACCATCATTTCTATTCTCACAATTTCCTCTCCCTGAGAGATCGACACGTGGAATCGCGCTCGACGGTGCCACTCAGCGGTTAATGCAGCCTGTTGCGGACAGCCAGCTCTAGCCTGTCATTACAAACATCCTCCTGAGAGGAAGAGCAACAGTGATATCTGAAATAATTGCACACCATTTCACCGCTCGCTTCCTTTGAAACAATTTCACTGTCGACATCGCTCCCATAATTTTGTTTCTCCACCTTCTCGTTACCATAATTCAAGCATTTGTAGCTCGCGAATGAGACATGATGTCGGTAAATCGATAGGAAAGGTCTGGGACAGTTTGGACAATGGCAATATTTGTGTTCAAAAGCACTTAGAAAATTTCAAATAAGACATCAAGAAGCTCAATGATTATCTAGATATGTACCTAGATTAATTAGGTTGTTAGTTCGGTTCACTAGTTTTCAGTGTGACATCAGAATTTGGATGTTTGAATTTGAAATCTTGTTAATTTAGCTTTCGAGTTTACCAAGGTAGGGGAACCACTATTCAAGGTTGAAAAAAAAAAGTTCTTCAAATTCAAAATTTCCACTCGCGTTTTACGTTTCAGATCTTTCTGAACAATTTTGGTTCCGTGTCTGTCTGTCTATCATGAAATCCTTGCCACAATCATAACTTCTACATTTCTCGTCCGATTTACTTTGAAAATCAATGCCCCAAGGCAGATAGTAGCCGCTGCGCATGCGCAAACGAGTATTTCCTTGTTACAACCATAACTTCTACATTTCCCATCTGATTTCAATGAAATTTCCAGGAATTATGCAAATAGGGGTGGAGATGGTTCCCTCTGAAAATCATGGCGCCAAATTGAAAAATTTTTGCGCATGCGCAAAAGTGAAATCCCTGTCATCACAAATAGCCATAACTTCTCATAATTTTCCAACAATATTCAGAGATTGTGCGGGTTGACGTGTAGAGTCCTCTATGTATGGTATCCAGAGATTCATGTTTTGAGATTAACTGCTATGCATCGGATCATCTATGCAATCGGGTTATGGATACGAGGAAGCTATGTGCCACACCCACTTGGCAGACGTTTTGTCTTGTGCTTGTAAACATTATTCGTGGCTGGGTATCAGAATGCCGCCCTCCTCTCCAGCCTGTGATCACCCCCTCGAGAATCGTACGGCTATGATCAAGTTTAAAAAAAATCAGCATCGTATCCCTAAATTGGTTCTTCAAGTGGCTATCAGACCACAATTTGAAAATGTTCAAAATTTGAACAAATTTTTTATGAGCAGTGTGCAAAAAAATCTGCACACTCTCTGAACAAATTACCCTATTTCTACGGTAATCTTGAAAAGAAATCCGTTTACGGAATTAAAATATCTCGATCCGTTCTCAAATGAGGAGTAAACGAAATTTGGCCCCGATGATGGTGCCATATCTTATCTCAGAATCTCACTAAAACCTCGAGACATTTAGCCTTAATCGCAAAAGGACGTCAAAGTCTTACCGTGGGACGTCCTAAAAACGTAAAATGAAGTAGAATCTGGGGCCATTGTTGGTTAAAACCTTGTAAAAGTGATTCACAGAACAATTCAAGAATTCGGAGTACAAACGGCTCCAGGGAGGCGTAGAAAAACGACATAAATAACTCCATCTCAGTCCAAAACACAATGCAAATGAGAGGGAGTTGATGGAGATATCACTCCAGTCCAGGACTGTGGTGTGTTGCTTGGCCTGACCTTTCATCGGACAAACGATTCCCGTTGCTCTTGAGAAGGTGTGGATCGCGGCGTATCTATTTCACTATTTGAATGTTCTCCGTGGAGACCAAGTCCAACTATTCCACCCTAAGAATTGTTCTTCCTTCTTCGGGAATATGAGAGGATAATCATGCCTATAACATCTTATCTCGTAAGTGATGAATCTCCAACATTTTTGCTGAACTGCAAACTTAGAAATGAAAACTGGCAGATGGATGAGCAGAGAAGAAAGTGATTTTTTATTTATAATTTACTGAAAAATCATGAGGTCAGTATTACCCCTTTCAGTGTTCCAACTTGTGACTCAGTAACGTGAAAAATGGTTTATTGTTTCACTGTATCGATCTTTCGTCTGCATAGAACGCGGCTTTTCCATTAATATTACCTTCTACCAACATAAATAAATATATGAATTAACAGTACCTACTACCAAAACATATGAATAAAAATATTTATTTTAAAATCATAATACATACAAAAATAAAAAATAAATTTGATTTTTGACTGCTAAGGATGCATAACTGAGTACAACACGAAACTCTATTCAGAGAAACGAAAATAATCTTCATCCCGAACATCCTAAGCCATCACAGATTCGTTTCTACATTAAACGAATAAAACCGGTAAAAAAGCGTTCAGTAGAAAACCTCAAAATGAACGGGAGGGAAACAGAACGGTATCAATTGAAGATACACATTACCATGCGAGTATATGGTAATGCCTTCTTCGAATGTTCAAGATGGGAACGAACGTAAATGACCGGAAAAATTGATCGCCAACGGAACTCAGGTGAAGCTCTGAATGCGAATCAATTTTTTTCGTTTTGTTTTGAGTTGAAGGGAAAAAAAATTCTCGGAATGAATTCCAAAAGACTGTGGGTATGAATTTGCGGTGTAGGATTAACGGGGTGTCTGGACAGACAGTCGAAACAAGTCAGGAAAACCCAAGAGATACGTGATTATTCGTCAACTGAACTGCGGGAGGGATCTGGGGAAGACAATTCTCAATTGCTTAGGAATGAGTCTTACATGCCCTGTGGGTATCTTCACTCGGACGAAACATCAAAAGTTGGACTCCGACACCCGGGAAACATGCAGACCGCAAGATGTCGATGCTGGCCGCAATCCGGAGTTGGACGAGTGAGTTCGTCGGAGGTTGGATAGAAATGACCGAAGAAATTTGATAAAGTTGTCTAGGGAAATTAACGACAGGCTTCCGTAGGATGTGGAAGTCCAAATATAGGTTAACCGTATAGGAAATACAAGATCCTTGGGATGAGTATCTGTATGTAGGATAGGTACCTCCTAACCGGCTTATCTAGGACGCCCACAAAACAAAAAATAATAACTCAGTCTACACAAGAAAAGTTTCACCGAGATTTTAGATGCAAAAATCTCATTACTTATTTATAGCTACAAGACCTTTCGTTTAAATAGGTGTTTAATCCCAGACCTGAATGGATGTACGAGTTTTAAAACATGTCATGACATCGAAGCCGACATCCGAAGCCCAAACTCAGGAATTTAAATGAATGTCTAAAATATCCCACGAAAATAACAGAAGTTTTTTGAAGTTACAGATTTCGATAGGTTTTTCGAAAACCTGAGGTTACAGATTTCGATAGTTTTTCCAAAACCTGTGGTCACAGATTCCGATAGTTTTTCCAAAACTTAACACCTTATTACTGAATGGGATGTTTCGAAAATGCTTGCTAAAAGTTTGATTGGTAAAAAAGTTAATTGCATGTAAAGATCCTGGCTAAAGACTTAGTTGTCAGCCTACTCAAGAAGTTTCCAATACACATAAATAATTAATGATTGGTGATCAAGTGGTCAGTATTTCTTTTCGTGTTGTACTAAAATAATAACAATGAAATTGATGACCAAGTTTACTGAAGAAATGTTGAGATAATTGTGACCAGGTTTGTTATTACCTACAGAATGACTAACTAAAAAGATAAAGATAACTTGAAGGAGAGATTTCCAATAAAACCCTAAAGTGCGGTCCCGAAAGATGTACTCGTACGTAGGTAGATTGACGAAGAACTAACTTCAAGTAGGTAGAAGGTAGATAGATAAAGGTGAAGGAAGTAGCCAGAACCACAGAGTCACGGAGACAACTTAGCCAGAACAGGCCAGGATCACAGATAGAAGTAGGAAGATACCTCAACACAATATTTTAGAGCCGAGGATCGACCGGTATGCAGGTTATAAACGGTTGATGAAGTGGCAACGGTTGATTCAGTTGGCACTACCGAAAATGTGAATAAAAAAAAGCACTAGAATATAATGGCTGCCTTATGTTCATAATGATTTTCCTGATGGAGCCACAGATGTGATAGAAAACATGTAGGTAAAGTAGTGATTTGAAAAGTGTAAGAGGAAAGGAAGGATGACATCGCCGTGAATGGAAGCAGGTGTTGTGTCAGACAGATGAGTTGGTTGAACGTAATTGTTGATTGCAATCCCCCAAACAACGTCCAACTTAAGCCATGGAATGTTGTTCATGACCATATCTCTCGTGATGTCTAGAATTTTATGGGGAGTATCAAAAGAAGTGCGGATTATTTCGCACGAATAAAATCAATAAACACCCATATAAGCTGATATGGCTATATTATTACTTGATTATTATTTACTTGGTATGATTTACGATCTGACCTATTTGCAAGACAGACTGGGGCAGTCGGAAGGAAGAACATAACACCGTACAACGCACAATTGAGTCACGCTATTCCCATACACTAGTATTTCACCGTAACATTAATAGACTAATTTCCTTGATCGAGCTCTCTAAATTGTTTCTCATCGGTTATTACGGAAAGTAATGGGCAGGCCTATTCTCTGTTCATTTTACCATGGGCATCGACTGTTTACTTCTGCTCAAAACCTATCAGGCAGCGCCCTCCATAGATAAGTGGGGAGCGGAAGTCTGCGTTCGAGCTACTAACACGAATAGAACAAAGTGGATGAAAGAACGCATCAAACGTGAATGATGTAAAATGAGGCAAATTGAGTTATATTTTATGAGCGCTTATGATTATATTACCATATGCATAATATTTTCGTAAAAATTGGATGAAATATTTGGTGGGTAGGTAATTGAAATTTGAATGCGTTCTTTAGAGTTGAGCCATGGTGGTAATGAGACAAATCAATATAATTTTTACTTTCCTCAACCCACCCAAGGGGAGAAGTGAACAAATATTGTCTCTCATTAAGAATTTGCACTCGTGGATTTCGATTCCAAACTCACCTTATAAGAATAACGATATTTTGATCATCGGTTGGACAATTTCAATCAAATAATGGCATCAACGATAATACGTTTTGTTTCCCACTTTAGGGGTTTTCATAAACATTGGCTGACGGGATGGAGACATTAGGTTATATCTGATGGTTCTACGTAGGAATAAGGAATGTTCAGTACCTATAATACTAGACACAGCCAACTACTTATTCTATATTTTTTTAGTAATGCATGCGTTCCAGGGGCTATTCATAAGGGTAAGAATTAGTTCAATTTCAACCAGCAAGCAATAAAACAAACCTACATTTTTATTCATCTTTCAAACTTTTTCACAAAATTGTTTCACTTAATGCAATTTAGATAGTATGTTGCTCACCCCATTTCCTTACCCACCGTAACATTTCTAGCGGGATGCGAGCCTCGAATTGGAACCGCATTTTAAAATTCCATTTTAAAAATAATTGTTGGGTATTTTTGATATCCAACAAGCGAATTCGATTCACCCCTCCCCCCCCCCACTTACAATGGTGGCAGCCAGGCACCACATCGGTAATACATCGTAACGTTGAACTATCATCTGTTAGTTTTGATAGCCAGTCCGTAGAAGATCACCTTCATATTCAAGGCGAACCCCCCCTAAAAAAACCAACGAAATATCGTCGTCAATACTGCAACATCGCATATCTCAATTTTTTTTGTTTTTGAGATTTTTATATCGTTGGATTCCAAATTTCCCGCTCTATCGACCTGTTCAGCGCTACTTCTCGTGTTGGTCACTAGAAGCGTGCAAAACGTATTAATGATAACACTGCACATCTCAAATCGCCCTGGAACACTGCACATCTCAGTCATTACAATGGAGTTTTCAAGGTTCTCGGATCAAGAGGTCAGTTTTCCATTACAGCAGTTTCTACAGTGAATATTAAGCTATTTTATTTAGTCTATGTCAAGCTTAAGGTTTCATAGAAATATAATATCTATGGTTTGATCGTATTTTTGCATGAATAATGATAATATCCTGGAATATAAAATGTTGTATGAGTTGTGCTATGTTCACCAAATTGAAGTGTTGAGATGTGCTATGTTGCTCCCAGTCCAGTTGAGCTTTTACATTACTTACTCTACGACAAAAATTATTGAAACTGAACTAGAATAATGAGATAATGAAAATAATTAAGTACCTCAATTTTAAAATGAGTGACTGGTAAGACTTTGGGGATAAAACGGAAAGTACAGTCAGTTCATTCTTTTCATAATTTTTTTGACCTGAGAAAATTGTAAAAATGAACGAACCTTATGACCCAACCTGTTGAGATTTCAGATAGATACAGTACGATCCCAATGGAATTATTCGATATAAACTTAATTTTAAAGACGATCTCACTCCTCTTCCTTGGAGGCCTAACAAAAGAATTAAACCAGCTTCAAACTTTCCTGCACTTTATAAGGGTGGTCTAGCAATTCCACTAGATAAATTTAATGAGCTACAATATCTTAGATAAAAATTTATCGAGAAAGATAGCCAAGCATATTACAATTTAATAGGTACCTCACGATACAAACAGGAGGAGAAAAGAAAAGACTAAAACTGAAAAAATCGAAAGACTGAACTAGTTGTAGGTATTGTATCTTCGATCTCTTGCAAATTGTGTACCTATTTGAAATTCTTGTGTTCAAAACATTTGCCTGCCTATAATTTTACCAAGGTATGTAGTAGATCCTAGACCATTTTGGTTTATTATTTTCAATAATAAACCATTGGAATCGAGCAAGAATCAAGAATTTACCCTCCTCCCCCCCTCAAAATTTGATTTTTTACGTTTCAAGGTACCTACGTAGAATCCGAAAATCGAATAAAAAAACAGCACTTTTCTTAGCAACCCTGGACCGATTTGGTTCAAATTTGGTATATGGGCTACATATCCGGTCTAGTTGTGCCCCGAATCTTTTGGTTGATGTCAGTCACTTCTAAGGGGTCAAAATTAATGGTTGACATTTTCAAGAGTGCCCTAGCTCGAAAACTCTCGAAATAAAGGTATCGTTTTTTCACCAATTTTTAATAGTATTGTATTTTTAAATTTTTTTGAGACCACCCGGAGCTCTGCAGGACAAACCGTTCGGTCCCTACAAGTACTTAAGGGTTTTCCTTCGATAAAACAGAAACACTTGTGTGAATAACAAAAGAGGTCTAATCTCCGTTCAAATTTTATCTGACTAAAATGCGATCGCTGTTCATTTCTTCGATTTGTATTCAGTTTTGCTTTCTGAGCAACCAGTAATCAAATTTCCATATGAAGCTCTGTATTTTTCGAATCGAGTGTGAAGCGTTTAGTTCTTTCTAATAAACTTGATTGTGAAGGTGTGAATGCAGTATGGTGTGGTAGGTAGTACCTACCAACGGTTGGTAGGAAAAAAAGTTGATTGGTGAAAAAAAAAACGCTGCAAATCATTGCCCAAAGATTTATTATTTTCTGTATAGATCACCCTTCTGTATAGATCACTGGTTCTCCATCAATAGCACCTACCAGCAGCTGTAATCTCCCTTGACCTTCCCTCTCAAATTTCAGCTTCCTGCTTCCTGAGTGAGCTCCGAAGCCATTTTTAATCCATTTTAAGCCATTTTTAATTGAATGGAAGTGCTCTTCCAGGCGTCTCCAGCATTCGAGAAGATCTTCTTCACTCTTCAGAGCACTGATCAGCTGAGTGAGCTCCGAAGCCTATTGAACGCAGGAAGCTGAAATTTAGAGGGAAGGTCAAGGGAGAATACAGAATCTGTATTCTCCCTTGACCTTCCCTCTGATGGTGGTAGGTGCTATTGATGGAGAACCAGGGATCTATACAGAAGGGTGATCTATTTAGAAAATAATAAACCTTTGGGCAATGATTTGCAGAGTTTTTTATATATATTATTTTAGCATCGATGATCTGCCTCAAGAACATTGTGATTTATGAAACGAGTTCCTCGTAAAATTTAATACTGTGTAGGTACATTTTTTTATTTGAAATTCTTGTGTTCAAAACATTTACCTACCTGTAATTTTACCTAGGTAGGTATGTAGCATTTTACCATTAAATGGTAAATTTATATTTATACAGAAAATTTATATTTATATTTGTTTATATTTATATTTATATAGAATTTTTTTTGTATGATATAATTTTAACATCGATGATGTGCTATTTTAGTGCCTTAAGTGGAAAGAGTAAGGAAAAGAGTGATCTGTAGCATAAGAAGTAATAAAAACATTAACTATTAGAGCAAAAAAGAAACTTTGTAATAATGGTAACACCACATATCTCATAAGTTAAAATCGGTAATTTTGCATATCTCAGCTAAAATTTGAAAAAAATTCAAATTTATAATTCTAGCAAGAATAGTTCATCAATGAGACAATTAAAAGAAACTTGAATCCCTATTAGAACCATTTCCTATCAAATTAACCCAGTAAATCATTGAAATCCAGTTTTTTGGCTCTCCTGAAAAGTTGACAAAAATGAGATGTGCGTTGTTGCAGTATTGGCGACGATATACAGTTTCTGGTGTCCTGGTTACACCACTGATTTGCTCCATGGTGGCACAACGAATGGTTCATGAAAATTCAAAGGTAGGTATATTTTCAATATTCTCTAAATATCAAAGCTTGGGAACCATTAGTAAGCCTTACCTAATAGGAACCGAAACTTTGGAAAATTATACCCCCACTCTTCCCCTCTCTATGCGAATTTCGAAACTCTGTTGAAGTAATGTGATATTGGGAAGTTGACTGAGTCGAACAAAAAAAGAACCACGCAAATCGGTCGTAAACTCAGGCCTTGACAGAGTGCATAAAATTATGCCTGAATACGCCCTTATTTCCAATCTTCCTTTCACCCTTTTAAAGGCAAAATGCAAAATTCTGGCGACGTAGTACACAACTAGATAAATTTCCGAGTTGAACAAAAAAAAATAATAATAATAAAAAATAAAAAAATAACCAGGCAAATTGATTGAAAATTACGAGTAAGGCGAGGGCAAACTGCACAAGATTATTTTCAAACACACACAGACATTCACCTATGGTTTATACGCGGATTTGAATTCAGAACAGTCAAAAACGGATTTGTGCCCTTCTTCACCCCAGATTAATCGCTTAAGGACGCCCAAGTCTTATTGTAGGACGTCCTAAAAAGGGCACACCAAAGGAGTAAATCACATTGACCAACTGACCGAGAAAGTGTAAGGCAGGATTCAAAACAAAGCTTGAAATGTAGAACATTAAATGAGGGTAGGAAGAAAGTGTGGGATAGGCCAGGTAACTTTTCGGACCTATTAAATATTATAATATGAAAAGTTTAATCTGGCTTTATAGGCTCTATTTAAGATTAGGTTTAATTCGGCCGATCGTGGGAATATGTTGTGAAGTGGCTTGAGAAATCAAACAGCTGGACGGATAACGGCTCCACGCCGTCGTACGCAAGATAAGCGACTCAAACTTTCTTTAGACAGCTGAATTAAACTCAAATGGGTACCTGGATAGATTTATACCTAGTTGCAATCAAGTGCTGCTGGTTGGGTAAAATTCCTAATATTTCATTTCAAGTGACTATATCCGAAGGTAAATGTATGAAGTATGACAAAACCATCTATGTACGTGAAATTATTTCCAAATGAACAATGAATTTCATTGCAATGGGGCAATAAATATTCATAGTAGACTTCATCCTGAGAATTTTGACACCAGGCGTTCTCTTTTTTGATGAGTAGATCTTTTTCTATGATTTTTCAAAGATTCGAATGTTTATGGCGTCACGCGACCCTCCCGCCCGTGACGTCATAACCTTTGAAAAATCATAGAAAAAGGTCTTTCTACGTTAGAAGGTCGCGGTTGGTGTCAACATTCTCAGAATGAGTTCTAGTTTAGATTAAAAATAACAGTGAGCAGTTTTTCCGACCCATGCGCACACCTCATTGGGCACGTCTGTGCTCGAATTTGTATCCCACAACCTAGTAGCTCGATTTTGCTCAAATTTGGAGGGTAGGTTGGGCCTAGAAGATTTATTTGAAGCATGCATTCCATACAGACTGGAACAGTAAGAGCCACGGCAAATGTCAAGAAACGAAAAACCCTCAACATAATCAGGAACAAGTTCTCAATCGTATTAATGTTTGCCAATCTAGAAGGTTAACACTACGAACGTAGAATTCATTATTCATATCGAGAATTTAGTGAAAAGTCTCGTGTTTTTAGGTACTAGTACAAAAGTTGCGGAATAATTTTGGTTCCATGCATGTCAGTCAGTTTGCGGTAATTTCTTTGTCCCGCGTAAAACTATATGAAACCGTGGCGCGGTTTTGATGAAATCTTCAGGGTTTGTATAGATTCACAGAATGCGAATTTGATTGTCTCCGAAACAACAGTTGCTTGTGCACTCCTGAACATCAATTTATCAAGGTCTGAAGGCCTGATTTAGCTCAAATTCGGAGAATAGTTCATGGCCATCAATGTGAGAAAAAATTAAAAAACAACAAAATCGAAACGGGCGAATTCTCGATTGTGTTCTTCAATGTTCTTCAATTCTGAAAACAAGCAAGATAATCAAGAACCAATCGATAAGAATGCATCGGCCCGGTAATAATGTCCAAGTGACAATAAGAAAGGAAGCTACACTGCACATCTAACAAGGCAGACAACTTCAGCTTTTGAGTAGATATCCCTTCCCAATAGGTACATCATTTTATATAGTTCTAAAGCAATCGGCCTTCAGAAGGACTACAAGCGGATTTCAACGTCAAGAGGATTAGAAAGAAAATACAGAAGAGAAGATCACGAGTTTGCAAAGAGTGCACTTGAAGTGTTGGGAACAAATTGCCTAACATAATGATGGTAGATCGAAGGATCGTGCGTTTGGAAGGAAACCCACTGCAGCTCGGAAACGGGTATTCAAAATAGAGTAGGTATCTAATTCCTTCAATCCAGCGTTGTCATAATCATTCAGGGATCATTTCAGGGAAGTCATAATCATAAGAGATCAACCCCTATTATTATATGGCTGGCTTATATTATGATTGATTTAAGGAACTTTGCATCGGCACGACAGCATCTGCGCAGCATTTATGAAATATGTTTTTATAAATAATAACTCATACGATCGAATTTATGTTAACCACATAAATAGCCAAAAAAGAAGTCAAAACTAAAAAAATAAAAAAAATGCAAATAAAATAATTTATTTATACAATAATGAGGCATATGAATTTAGTATTGAGAGAGCAATGATAGCGGAGGTATTGTGTTCGCTTCTGGAAGGTAAATTAAATCAACTTAAAAACACATGCATTTCACGTTTAAGACCATCCTGATCAATTTTGATTTTTTACCTGTCCAAAATATCTTTGTGACTAAACTTATTCGATTATTTCTTGAGCAGGCCAAACGTTGTAGGGAATTGTTTCCGCCAACTGTAACACGAGCAGCGGGATGAGCCAGTGGATGAAAATGATTATTTTTTGTTTGAATCGGGACTTAAATCGAACAACAAAGATTACCGAAGATATTTTATGGAAGATTAGACACTTTGTGTATCAACACTTCGGTTGGGTAAGCAATATAAGCACCTCAAGCATTAGAAGGGTACCTCCCTGATATGCCAGTATTTGATATTTTGATTTTATTTGTTTTTGAAGAGTTTTTATCTCATTTTTTACTGGTGCCGTGGCTTCTGCTTCTTGCATATCAAAGGAATTCAAACATGATCATTTCGATGCCAGTCCTAAACTACAATCCCGATTTCGTAGATTTAAGCATGGAACAAGGCATTGATCTCTAACTAAGATTGTCCAGGAAGCTCTGAGACACAAGAACAATGGAATGACATTACATCACTCATCTGCAAAAGGTCGTGTTTGATCAGATGAAATTTGCTTCACTTCCGTCAGTGAACGTTCATATGCGATTCACACTCGTGTTTCTGATTCATCATTCTTCTATCTTAAGGATCAATGGAGACAAGCACCTCCGTGCTATGGCCCGAAGAGGCTAATTTAAGTAGGTCCAATGGACGTCGGCACATCACTTCATACTGATTGAAAGCTTGAGCTAGTTACTTGATACATAACAAGCTCTTGTCGTTTACAAAATGCTTAAACCTTGCCATTTTTTCTTAAATACTAGCATATTCAAATTGGTCAGTTCATGGTATACAAGTAGGTACAAACCACACATTTTGGAATAAGATTGGCCAACTGGGCGGATGCTTGCATCCGGAAACATTAGTGCATTCTCAAACCATTTTTCTCGTACAGGTATTCAAGCCTAGTGCGTCTATGGTCAAATGAAGGCGATAAAACGTGGACTGATACTGACGTGAGCGGATACTGCGGCATCTGGTAACAATTGCTATCCCTCTATTAACTTATTACCTATAACGACCGGTTTTAAGTAAAAACTCATCAATTTAACAATAGGTAAAGTAATATAGTGAGGGTAATGCTTTACATTCACTGATTAAATAATTATTAACCTCATAGGTAGCGAACGGTTGCTCCCACAGAGCTCTGGGTGGTGTCAAAAAATTCTTTAAAATTGTCGCCATTTTAAATGCATGAAAAAACAACAACAATTGAACATCGAAAGTTTTCGGGCGTATTCATCTACTTTTTACCCATTACAAGAAAATGACAATAACCAAAACCTTCAGGGCACAACTAGACCCCGAACGGAGCCTACAAAACTTTATTAGGGGAAAGAAAAACTAGCATTTTATCAGCTGAACTTTGAACGGAAATTCGGACTAGTACTTCCGTGAATGAAAACCATCCAATCTTTCTTCTAACTCGATTTCAAAGCTTCATTAGTGGAAATAATACTCAATAAAATCAAAAATATAAAACAAAAAGAACCAAGAACAAGAACCAAGGCCGATCGACTTGTAAATATGAAAATCCATCGAATATTATAACAAGTGGGCCATTAGTCAGCTCCCTATGGGCAAAGTTATGGGCGGAATAACATAAGTTATGTCTCATGTAATCTACTTAGCCGGATTAACTGATCACGTTTCATTCAATCACGATTTCTGAGGTGCCTCAGCCGTCAGGTTTGCTGCCTACTGGAAACAGCTCACGACCAAATGTGGACCACCGACTCCAAATCCCTCAAGGCCACACGCATTTAACGGAACCCGATTTGTTATTTATAGGAGAGAAGTTCGGGACTCTGATATTTTTCCTTTCAATCCGCTGGGTCCAGCCCTACTTATTTTTCTATCCCGTATCCCGTTACTCATATAGCACGAGCGCTGAGATCAGATATCACCTCGAAATAGCCAAGCTCATTATCTAAGAGTCGTCCACGCAGGAAGATTATTTGGAGAGTAATTTATGGCTTGTTATTTTTCAATCTTACGAGCTGATATGTGGATAATACGTGGGAGACCACACAGGGCGTATGCTATGATTCGATGTGGACAACATTTGAACAACGGGAATCCAGAATTGATTAAAAATTGGTATACCTGATAGGAGGGCCCTCTTTTGCACTGGAAATACTTTTCAACAAAGCCCAAGACCTAGATTTCACAATAATCATACGTACCAACAGATTAATTCCTCCTCCAAAAAATGGACCAATCTTTGTCCAATCGTATCGCATTTTCTCTGAGATTATAATCTCAGCTGTGTGAGATTTCTCCTACCGGAGGTGGAAGAACCATGTGTGCTTGAGTGTATGATAAGTCAATTTTCGTTCATTATTTTCAGTAATCATCGTTTGGAATCGAACTCGTAGAAAAATTGTAACGCCTCCTCAAAATTTGATGGCCTACGTATCAAGGTATGTAGAGTCCAAAAATCGAATAATACGTCTGCGGGTCGGAAGAATGATGAGTAAGCACGAGTCTGAATGGCCCATGAACGAAAATAAGACAAATTTTAGCTGATTAAATTTTAGTAACAAATTTTATTAACCAATGAGGAATTTCACCATGTCGGAATTTCCTATTTTTGACCCCAAAATCGGATTCAGCACCTCGAAAAACCCCCTAAGCCAAACTTTCAGCCCGAACTTCCTAATTTACGAATAAACAAAACAGTGTAGAAAATACGAATGTTTAAAAAAAACCGGGAAAATGACGTCATCCTGGAATAGTTCATTTATGGCCGCTTGAAGCGCTGAGATCGAGAAATCTATAGTCTTCAGATGCAAAATTTCACGAAACAGTAGAGTTCGAAATCAAAAAACTGAAGAAAGAAATAGAAAAAGGAAGATGGGGAAAATTAGGTTCCCCTGTTTTTGTTTGATAACTTTTCTCTTAGAAAACACGATTTCGTCGTCCCAATGGGCAACACTGGGAGGAGACGGCGATCCGAACAGCCCAATCAGCGAGCGTTCCCGCTTCACGTCCGTTTTCCCGGTTAGTTTTGAAATCACAAATTTTTATTGTCTCCCAAAAATAACAGGAGACTTATTTTCTGAAATCGGCCCGGTTTTCATCTATCCCACACCATTAACTATTCAGGATAAATGCATACAGAATTTGGTGAAATTCCTCATTCTAGTAACGAATTATAGAAACCAACGAATTGGTAACGAATTATGGATACCAATTTTAGTTACAAATCTTAGAAACCACTTAAGCTACGGATTATGATGAACCAAGAGAGAATTTCGGTTTTTTTGACTTGAAATGCCGATATCTCTAAATAAATTGGGATATAAGCCTCAGTGAGTGAGATAATTTAAAGTGATCATTGCAAGGGACTTCCCCTGGAATGCATGCATTATTAAACAATATGTTCTCGAATATTATTCCAAGTTAGTCATTTGTGCTTCTTGAACAACCAAGAACCAAATTTTGAATTGTAGTTGTTGTGGAGAAGGAAGCAGAAAGAACGTCGTTATCCTTCATCATTCACTTTTAATTTGGCTAGCGCTTTCGGGGCGAGCTTTGGCCCATTTCTCAAGCCTACAATAAAAAACAATTAATTCGAAGACTAAAAATAATAATAATAACATTGAACCACTAGTGTAGTATAATCACGGTTAGTAGAACCAACCAGTCAAAAAATATATTGTTAAACATTTGTTTATTTAATAATTATTTTTCGTTATTAAAAACAATTGAAAATTAGCAACCAAGACTATACCTATTCTTCGTCATTAAAAACAATAAAACATAACCAACCTATGAGTTAGTTGTGTGTATTGTTCAGTTCTTGGTTGCTTCCTTCTCCAACAACAACCACAATATGACTATAGCAGGAGTACAGAACAACAAATTTTGTATTGAAGGCGCCCACAACTTAGGGATAGCGATGATTTGCTGGTCAAAAAACTTAATGTCAAAATAAACTTGGTTGTTAATCTAGATGATAAGATTAAAGGCACTGATAATGGAAACGCCGCGTTCTTCGCAGACGGGTGATCTTTACGGAAAATAATAAAACGTTTTGTAATAATTTCCAGCGTTTTTCTTCTCCACTACCAAGGATCCCGAAAAATAAAAAATATGAGTAATTTTTCGTTTTAGAGCTTTCAAAACTATTCCGTGTCTGTCTGTGGTCAATCATTGTCCCGGGCATACCTCTGGTAGTAGAAACTACAAGTCAAATGTTATTACCCAATATATAATATTTAAATTCAGACATAAAGTCGAATCTTGGTATTTTCCTATGATGATTTAATGCACAGCGTATCTTTCTTCTCCTTCAAACATAGATTTATTATCCTACCCTCTCAAACTCTCACTCGAGCTCAAATTTGGGACTTAGAAGATTCATTCAATTTAAACAAATCGGAATGATATAGAGATATCCTTATTACTGTCTTAAGTTCTACTACTATTAAGAAGAACCATAGATGTACGCAACTTCCACCCTTGCCGTACATAAAATGATCCCCAGCGACAGTTGGTAATCCAAGTAACAAACTGTTCGAGATATTCTGTGAAACAATTTTTCTTGATTCTTTTGATTTTTCAATGCGATCTCGTTTAACAATCTTAACTGGTAAACAAAGAATGTTTTGCCAGGAAAAATGGATGATAGAGGTAATCTCATACTCGTACATGAACAGCAAACGAATAAAAAATTGTAATTTGGTGCGAATTTATTGTATTCACGCAGCAAAACACGAAAATTCGAAAATCGTCCTAGTAGCAGGTCAATCATAACATAACTATCTTCACTCCAAGCAGATACCTCGTGACATGAATGCATCTATGGGCTGGAGGTCACATTCTATTTCGATGGTGTACGATTGTAAGAAAGGTTACTAGGAAAAGATTCTTGTTCGATAAAAAAAAGAGAATTAATCTGCCCGATGTAAAAAAGCACAGGCGTTTGAAAATTATCCATGGCCCATTATAACGCAACCGCAGTGCGGTGAAAACTGTTGTTTACCGGTAAATAATTGCCTGTTGCTGTTTATAGGTTTCGCGTTGCCTTTTTTTCCGAGTAACAAAATGACCCTCAGCGGTAAGATATGGTAAAAACAACTGCAAATTATTACACAATGGTTTATTATTTTACCGCACAGATCACCCGTCTGCACAGAACGCGTTTTTTTAACCAATTAATAGGTACTTCCTACTAGCAATAACTTTGCTATCCGGGAGTAGTAAAAGTTCATTACGAACTTTGGTTTTTGGTTGCTAAGGATGCACAACTGACTACAAAACCAAACTTTTCAAAGAAACGAACAATGATCGCATTTGATCAGCTGAAATTTGGGCGGATTTTAGGTCTATTTCCGTCAGCGTACAGTATATTCCGATTCACACTCGTTTTTTATTCATGATAAGTTCAACCCTTAGGAGGTCATTGGGAGTGAACGGTTAGTGCTACAGAGATCTGGTCTCATTCGAATCTAAAAATTCAATTTTCCTAAAAATTGCCGAAAAAACAATACTTTTACAACGAGATTTTTTGAACTAGAGCGATTTGAAAATTACAATCCCTAAATTTCAGCCCGACTACTAGACCCCCAAATGGAGCCCATATTATACCAAATTTCATCAAATTCGGTAAACTTAGGAAAGTTAGGTACCTATTTTAAAACGTAAACCATCAAATTTAGAACCAACAGGGTAGGCAAAAATAATAGTGTCGTGATCATGACCAATTCACGATTTTACTAATGGGTAACGATTGTTTTAAAAGTAATGGTTTAATCGCTAGTCTGGCGTGGGTCGTGAGGTAATGGAACCTAACTGTGCACGTCGTTATGCACGTATATGAGTTCCCATGCTCTAGGCGTTTATATACCAACCTTAAAGTTCGTTTGAAAAAACAAACGGTACCCCCTCATAAGGCTAATCTCGGAGATATGTTCATTGTTCCAGGAGTTTTAGAATTCTCAGATCTGTATCCCGACCGCACCGTCGCCTTGCGGTAACTCTCACACCCGTTCGTGCCCTCTGGCCAAGAGGTGTGTGGTTTCAGGAGCAACAGAACAGACACCCTGAAAGCAAATACTTCATTTTCAAGCGGGCATGAGCCATTGTCTCGCCCTCGGGAGTTAACCATTGGTGTTCCCCGACGAAAGTGCCATCGATTGAGGCCTCGAGCTTGAATTTATCGAGGCGACATGAAAGACTTACCGAACGGTCGTGACTACTCTCGTGCGACTATCCTCCTTTTATAAGTAGATCTTAGAACACAGCTGGAAATTGATCTTTGGGGTTGGGGGCCATGGATAAATATGCACCTTCGGCATGTACTAATACAGGGGATATTTTCTGGGACTATCCCTAAGCTATCAATTACACTGTAAAAATAACCTCAAGTTACAGGCTTTATTGAGCAAAGCCCAAAGACAATGACTTTTTGTGAGGCAGTTTTCGCTTTTTAGGACGTCCAACAGTAAGACTTGGGCGTCCTTATACGATTAATCTGGGGTGAAGAACGACATCACTCGACGTATAAAAAACAATAACCACATACAAATCCGTTTAAGACCACTCTGAATCCAAATCCACAAAAAATCATAGGTTGTTTGTCTATGTCTGTGTTCAGAGAATACCCGATTTTTCAATATTTCTTTTCCTATTACGGCTTACTTATGAATAGCTATCATATTCAGGGAAAATAATATAAATAATAAATTTTCCTCCAGTTTTTAATGAACTTTACCTACCTATTATGTGTCCAACCGTGGACCAAATCAGTGGTGCCAGGTTACCTGAAACCGCATATTTCTCTCCAGGGGGGTATATTTACATGTAAGGTACCTATTTATCTACGATTTTCGATTTATATCACTACTATATACGCTACTATGTCAGGAATGGCAGTTGGACGATAATTCAGCCTGCGATGGTTGTTTACTTTACTTTTACACTCTTCAGTTATTACGGTCAATAATGGTGGGTACAATTATTATACTCTGAAGATAGGTATTTTGCTTTCCCCTAATGCACCAACAATTACAATGTGTTCTTAGTCTGTAGTTGCATCAGTACAACGGGATTAGTTTCGTAGGATTATATATTTTGTGATGAATTCGGATCGACTGAAATTCAACGATATCTGCAGAAAACAGCTTTGATGCTTATTTCGGTTCTGCACCATTCCACACAGCGAGGATAAATGTCTGGTGGCCAGCAATGGATAAGAATATTGAAAACTTTTTGAAGCAATGTAAACTTGTTGAGAAAACTGGCCATGGGATCAAGAATCTCCATTGCACTCATGGAGATTGGTGGTCTAGGATTTACGTGGATTTTGCCGATGCTTTTGAAGGCTACTATTGGTTGCTGGCTGTGGATGCCACGAGTAAATGGGAGGAGGTAGTCCCAATGAAGAGCATAACCACAGATCGGACCATAGGAGTGCTGCAGGAGCTATTCGCAAGGTGGAGACTTCCTAGAGTTATAGTGTCAGATAATGGGCTCCAGTGGATCTCTCAAACATTCAAAGAGTTTTGCTCTTTGAATAATGTACGACATGTAACTACGACACCTTACCACCCTCGGTCGAATGGGTTGGCGGAACGAGCGGTGAGAACTATTAAGCAGCGGCTCTCATCATCCAAGAAGAAAGGTGAAGATATCCATTCAAGGCTGAACAAGTATTTGTTGTCGTGCAGGTCGTCGGTACACAAAACTACAAACGTCAGAGAGCCTACTTGGGGTTGAATTTTTTGTGCAACGGCATTGTTTCTTGTTATGCAATTGGGAATACTTATATTTGCTTTACTTGCTAGGATTAATTGTACTCGTAAGTATTGCAGTGAAAAGAGAAATATTTCTCTTCGTGCACTTAGTAGGGCAAGAACATTTGACCTGACCAGTAACAGTCCAAAAGTGAAACACAGTCACCCAAAGAGAACTTTTACATCGGTTCGAAAGTACACACTTGCTTAAAATGCCTTTTGTGATGGTTATCAACTAGAAATCTTGTTATGAATCTAATTTTTACGTTTACGAGACTATGAATAATAGTACATTTTATTAATCTACCAGAGCACTCATTTTTATTGTCTGTACAAACTCGCCAAGTCTGATTTATTAGCCCCTATGGAACTTTTCTCATAAAAAATAGAATAAATCATCGAACCTATTTCGCTGGTGGCCACAATAAATCAAATACCAACAACCTGATGAAAACATTTGTTTGTTATTTAAGAATCAGTTGCATTAAAATCGTGCCACTTTCCTTTTTCTTTGAATTTGGTATCCTATGTACTAAAGTACTGGCGTAAATTGTTTTTTTCCCGTATATCCTGGCCTACGTAGGAACGTAGGCACAAGGAACTTACTCATAAATAATACTTGTTGCTCCACTGAGCAGAACCTCTAATTGGCCTGTCATGAATGTTCTAATTTTTATCAAAAATCCGATAGTATGAAAATGAAACAAATATAGAGCGATTCCGGACGGAAACAACCACTAGGTAAGACGGTCAGCGGGTTTGGGTAGGTAACCGTTTCTTTGTTTTCCTCTCTGCTGACCAACCTAATTCATAGTGACGATATTGCTAGAACGATTCGGAGAAACTAACAGAAGAAGGCAATAGCGTCCACTCATTGTCACGTTTCTGAAATGGAACGTTTTAGAACTGTGCATTGGAAGTAACAGTTTCAGAACACAACTACGAACTAGTAGCTTAGATCGGTAATGGTTTTTGCTCGTTTAACGATAAAATCGTACGGTTTGTCTCTAAGAGTTCATATCAAAATCAAAAAGGTTCGTTGAATAAGCGGGATTTAACTATTCAGGAGATAGTTTTGCAGAAACGTTTAGTAGAGACTACATGCAAGGATTTACAACTCTATTTATCGAGGAAAATAAGATCAACGAACTCCGCTAGACAGACGAAATTATTGTAACTCTTTATAGCAGGGACCCAGTACAGTGTTGCCTGGAATCAATGAACCACTCAGGAGCATCTCCTACTAAAATAGGAAGAATTGATAGGGAACATTTTATAAGGCAAAATGGGGAATTTTTTCGGGGGGGGGGGATATGATTCTGCTATTTTAACGCACTGGCGAAGCTCAAAATGTCAACAAGAATCCCATACTTCCACTTTAACCATGACTTACTCAAAAAATGAAAGGCAGAATGCAGTTTCTTAAACGATTAGACCATTCAAAAAATTTACTAAGTTTAGTGAAATATCGAAAAAATTATGCCTATGTTAAAACAAATATAATAAAAGAAAACAATTTAAATCCAATGTGAAAAATTCCAAAACGAATCCCGAGCTCGCTACTTTCCTCCATCTGCATCATGTCTGCCACATTTTTCAATTAAGTAAGTACCTAAAAATATTTCATTTTTGAGATTTTTAGAGAGAAGTTTGAGATTTTAAAAATATATGAACCTCTTGCAATCGCAAAAAATTTCCCCAAAGAAAAGCTAATTATTATTGTTAAAAAGATTGAATAAATTCACTCATTTTGTGAATTTCCATTATTTATTTTTTCATCATCGAGAGGAAAAAAAGTTTGTTTGACGAACGAAATTACTCCATTTTTGGTTTATTATTTTCAATAATAAACCTGAGGAATCGTACAAAAAAAATCAACCCCTTAAAAATTCGATGGTTTACGCTTCCAGGTGCGTAAAATTCAAAAATCGAATAAAAATGTCAAAAATCGTACATTTTACCTAGTGCACGGGTTCCGTTCGGGGTCTAGTTGTGCCGCAAAGCTTTAGGTTGATGTCATTCACTTCTAAGGGGGTGACAAATAAGCGTTGAAATTCTCAAAAAGCCCTAGCTCAAAAACTTTTGTTTTAAAGTAATTTTTTTAAATAAATTAAAAACATTATTGTTCAAAAGTCTGTTCACTGACGGAAATAGGCCTAATTTCCGTTCACAACATTTTAGCAGATTCGTAATGAAGACATGTAAAGCTCTCGGAAAGCGGTGTTCTTGCTAGTAGGTAGTGTTATTGGAAAAGCCGAGTTCTATGCAAACGACGGGTTATTTATAGAGTGAAATATTAAAGCATTTTGTAATAATTAGCAGCGGTTTTCATGTTGAAGTTAGAGTGTGAGAATGAGGAGCAGCTCAAGAACTCGGGTCATTTACCGAAGAGGGTTATATGGGGTCGCGCGTGATTAGTGGTCGATAGTGGGTAATCTAATCCGGTCGCTTCTAATGGGTAAAAAGGGATGACAAATAGAGGTTGTAATTTTCAAAACGCCCTAGCTCGAAATCTTTTGGCATAAAGTCAACATTTTTTCATGAATTTAAAGTAGAATGGAATGGGACCACCCGGAGGGCTGTAAGACAAACCGTTCGCTCCCTATCAGGACTATCAGGAACACGATTGTGAATCGGAAAAGCCTGTGCACTAACGAAAATAGACCCAACATACGTTCAAATTTCAGCTGATCATATGCGATCATTGTTCGTTTCTTTGAACAGTTTCATTTTGTACTCAGTTGTGGATCCTTAGCAACCAAGAACCAAAGTTCGTAATGAAGGAATCCACAACACTCGGAGAGCGATGTTATTGCTAGTAGGGAGTACCTATTAATGGGAAAGCCGCGATCTATACATCAAAATAATAAAACATTGTGCAATAATTCGCAGTTTTTTTCGGGAAAATTTTGTATACGTTAGATACATTGGGTATTTTGATACGTTGCACTTTTTGATACGTTGGGCGTTTTGATACGTTGGACATTATGACATACGTATAGGATATTTTGTTACATTCGATAAATTGATATAGTGGAGATTTTAATACGTTGGCCATCTTGATGACAAATAGAGGTTGTAATTTAGTATTTTGGTACTTTGGATATATTGGATAATTTCATATTTAGGATATTTTGATATATTGTTACTCTTTAATGTTGGACAGTTTCAGGTTATCCAATATCATCGGTTCAGTCAAACGTAATATTCTCTATTTCATTCCTCTAAATAATGGCTTATCTCCGCACCTTGTATAACGCATACAATAAGTAGAAGTTTTCTCTATACTCCGATATTTCACGGTCACTTTGCTTTTCAAAAGTTTCCGCTAACGTCTTGGAGACCTCTTCTCTCACTGGATGAATTTCAAATGTTCGTAGGAAAAATAAATAATTGGTAGCGAATTGATACCATTAGGTTAATTTAGGAACCTATAATGAGTGCAAATATGAGTGAGGCAGTTTAGATAGGAAAATTTCCTATCTAAATTTAATCTATCTATCTCTACATTTAATGTAGAGAGAGAACCGTGGGTCAATGAGAATGAGAACTAATAGACAAATTCTCATGGTTCACTCCAGTCTGGAACGGGAGAACACTCCCCCAATCGGGGATGAACTGGGAACACTGCACAGTGCACATACCTGCAATCACTCTCGAATCAATAAATTGCATCTCTCGACCATGTCGGGACGATATTTTCCAACAGACGCGTGACTTCTCGGGACAGCTGGAGCGACCAAGGGCACGTCCCACGCCAGGCGTCCCAGAATGTGTCGCATCAGGTGTTTGGATCGCA
The DNA here is from genome assembly GCA_009739505.2 of Apolygus lucorum. Taxonomy (NCBI): domain Eukaryota; kingdom Metazoa; phylum Arthropoda; class Insecta; order Hemiptera; family Miridae; genus Apolygus; species Apolygus lucorum. The sequence continues at coordinate 24,453,052 of CM019177.2, read as the reverse complement.
GTCGGGGTTCTGGTCCTACCCTACTGCTCCACATCTTTAGTAGATGAGAACTTTTACTGTTTCCGTGGTCGACGTGCGGGGGAGGAGTTGGGGTTTTCTCCCGGCTTTGGAACACAATGGCTGCATAGCCCGGCATTATTATCGCACCAAAACAAGAGGGTACGTTCGTCTTGCGGGTAAGCATCGGACATCGACCGAGTTCGGAAAGGCCGACCGTCAATGTTACCGTTGGAAATTATTACAGGATTCGCAGTGGTGGCAAGCTATACTGACACGACAAGGTGACTCGTAATAACAACTGCGTTGCAACTGCATTGAAAAAAAGTCTGCAAAGTGGATGTGGCACATAGCTTCCTCGATTCCATAACCCGATTGTATGGATGATCCGATGCATAGAAGTTAATCTACCATCTACCCATCAACTGCCACAATCTCTGAATATTGTTGGAAAATGTAGAAGTTATGGCTGTCACAAGGATTTCACGTTTGCGCATGCGCACAAAATACTTTCAATTTGGGGGCCATGATTTTTAAAGGACTCCACCCCAACTTCCATAATTCCTGAAAATGTCATCGAAATGAGATGGGAAATGTAGAAGTTGTGGTTTTCATGAAGAAGTTATCTATTAGGTCTTAACAATAATCACCCGACTCGAGTGTGAATCGCAAAAGAGGCCTAGTCTCATTTTAAATTTTAGCTGATCAAATCGATCGTCGTTTCTTTGAATAAGTTTCGTTTTGTACTGAGTTTTGACTCAGCGACCAATAATCAAATTTCGTAATGAAGGCACCCACAACTCTCGGATAGCGAAGTTATTGCGTAGTTTATTGATAGCGAAGTAGTTATGAAAAAGCTGCGTGCTATGCAGACGACGGATGATTTGTACAGTAAACAATTAAACTATGTTGTAGTAATTTGCAGCGTTTTCTATCTATCTCTTTCCCTTGAACAGTAACGTCTTAGAGATGACAATCCCTAAAGTTCGATCTCTGCCAATGGAGGTTACCAAATAACAAAATCGTTCTGTTTTGGTTCTTCACTGTGTCTGCTTTACATCGTGCAGATCCGGAAAATGTCTATTCATATTTTGGGTTTCAAAGCTCCCGTATTTACCCGGTGGTAACTTGCAGGTCTCGTGCACAGGTCAAGGTTTGTGTTTGATGAAAATTTCATGGTTAATAAGGGTTAGCCTCGAGAAGTTCCCCCAAGAATTTAATCAATACTGCTGAAGATAGTTGACTGCATCTCCACTCCATCGAATTCACAAAGATGATACATAACTGTGTTTCTGAACAAATCCTTCAGTATCGTAATCCAAGATTGCTATAAAAATAGAAATGGTTGGATGAAATTAATTATGTATCGTCGATTTTCGAGTCGCCAACTTCCTATTGTTGATAAACCCATGAACAAAATCCGTGGGAAAATTGTTTGTCAGATTGAATGGAATAGAATTGTATACTTCGGACGTTCTCGGTTATCTAATAGGTATATGAGGTTTAGAAGCGTATCCATTCGTTTTCCGCATATTACCTTCTATACCAGCAGAGTCCAGACGATGGGGTGTAATCGCAGGACAGGAAACAAAAATTACTGTAAACTAATAGCATCCATGCTAGGGTCCATATCAATTACTTCTGCCAACTCTACGATTAATCTTTAGCTGCGGATCAAACGAGTAATAAATCTCCTATGATTGGTGTTCTCGGTTCGGCGCTAGTGAGCCCGTGAGAGGAAGGTCCCGTTTCTTGAAGACGAAACCAAAAGATGCATTGATCAATAAATGGTCGGAAAGAAGCAAATCTCGGAACAGACATTTCAATAGCTACGAGAAGGTACCTGTTTGAATAGAGAGATCTACTTAGTAAGTGTTCAGGTGGAAAATGAAGACGCACTGTCGTTCAAAATAGTTGTGAATTGGTTCGCTATTATGTTGAAATCAATCAACCACAAGCAGACAGAAGTATACAGGAAAGCAAATTGCGAGAGGAAATTTTCTTTTTCTGGATCCAAATTTTGTGGAATTTTTTTTCTGGATCCAAATTTTGTTGACCCGCTGCAAGAATTAAAAGCTTCCCTGAGTTTGATGAACAGTAAGCAATTCGTCTGAAGTTGGTTAGGCATAATAACTGTGAGCTTCGTCAAACAGATTAACATGGAAGTATTGTATTAGTTATTCTACAAAAATGCTTGATATTATTGAAAAATACTACTGATAAATTTCCCATTATGAACTGGTTTCACGATCATGGTGACGGTTTTCAGAGTTGAGAAACTGCAACACGATTGAGAAGTACCGCAGAGTATAGACATCTTGATTAGATATTCATTGGAACATGTTTATTGTGAATTCAACTGATTTCTTCAGCCTGATAGAAGTACCTAGGACCTAGGTATTAATCAGGGTTAAGTCCACATTATCATGTGATAGTTGAAAAATAAATAAATAATGGCTAATGAATAAGTAATAACTAAATGAATAAGTAATAATAAATAAAAACAACAGCTACCTACTGCTAAGCGGCTGAGTTCCGCGGGAACATGTTCCGATAAATACCTACTCAAGAAGACTCCGAAAATGGTGATTTTGTTTACTTTTTTGCAAGTTGCTTGGCAAGGTTCAGATAGGAACATGATGAAATGAATGTGACAAAACGTGAAATAGGGCAAGTAAATCGGTGTTTAGGCAATATGACGTTTGCGCGTGTGCACATCCTTTAAATTAATGGATGAGTAAAAGGTGTTATGGAAAACCTACGGTGTGAGACAAGGTTGATGAAAACAACACAGGAACCGCTGATCTTCGATTTCCATAAGTTGAGTCAGACGCAGCCACGCATTCACGCTCCTCAATGGAAATGGAAGGCGTAAACATAACATTTAACCTTCATTCCACGGTACCGTGAAATACACCTACTGTCAACCTCTTTGTGATCGGAAGGTTGAAATGGGTTATAAAATTGCCACGGGGAAGCCTAACTGTAACGTTCCGAGACGGGGTGCATAATTCAAAAAATTTAAGGTGCCTCGAGACGTTCCGTTTTTCTCACTGATTATCATAATAAAACTTGCTCACCTTTTACCGTGGGCGACGGATAAAAAAAGAATAATATGAAACGGTCCTGAAAAAAAAGGGGAAAAAAATCGAAACTAAGTCGAAAGGGGAACCGTTGTAGTGGAGGAAGACTGGATGGCCAAGCTGGGACTGGGACGGCCTAATTAAGATATGGAACTTGCTTTCCAGTGTGGGATTCCGCGAATAGGTTCGCTAGTGGTTCGGAATCCGCAATTTGGCACGCGTGGGATGATGGGAAACGGTACTCGTCCCGTCAAACGTGAGGCCAACAGAATCAACAAAATTCAATAGAAAAAGTCAACAAAATCATTAATTTTATTGATTCATTTGTGACTATCTTATTTAACTAAAATCATTTAATTATTATAAATTTGAAATTTATTGTATCAGTTGTATCGTACTCTTCTGTACGAAATTGAGGGATTACCTCCGTCATTAGGACATTCTAACCAGTTATGGACGAGTATAATAATACAAAGCTGAAAGAAACAAAAACAATCCTATACGTTGATCATTACTTTATAATTCTACGGACCAGAATATGTTTATTTATTGAACGTAATGTCTAATTTATACGTCTAAGATAGCAAACACGATCTACGATTTTTTTATGTTGTTCCTCAACAGTCATTCCTCAATTCAAAATTGGGTAATCTTTTTTCTAAGAATGCAATTTTCGGGTTAAAATGCCTTGTTTTGAGCCTTTTTTAATATTTTAATATAGATTTTGTAATGAATTGAATAAGCATTTATTACAAAATTTGTTGACTGAAATTACATCAATAAAAGAGGTTCATCAAATTAAACAAACTCAATATAATATAATATCACTGATTATATCTTGGATCGTTTTACCCAGTCGGGGTCATAGGAAGGAGGGGGGGGGGATGGGTGGAGTTCGTCAATGGGTTATGAGTTAATAGTGGGATCGAAGAATTTTAGGAGGACGTCAGCTTTGTAAGTGCATGTACCAAAAAATGTTGCAGTATTCATAGGTTCGTAAAATGTTTCTTTCTGACCCTTCACTTTGCGTTATTGCATTTTGTCATACATCCTCAGTGACTCGGTAAAGCTTCAACTCTAAATAATAAAAAACGGCGAAACGGTCCCAATAATTTATGTTAGAAAGTTCTATTTGCGTAGAATGAGGAATGAAGCACTCACGACAAGTCCCAGTTACGCGCGAGTTGAATAATCTTGAAATGGAACATCTATGATTACCTGCCAGGGAAAAATTATCTCGCCAGTAAGGCGTCGCTGACAGGCATACATCTAAAGTCTTTGATAAAAGATAACTTGGCATTAATAGCTTGTTTAAGGGGGCGGCGCTTTGGAGAAGCAAGAAAATACCCGTTAGGTGAAGGTCCACGCTTTACAAGTCTCATAAAAATGAGTGGCAACTCAGCGTCCGAAAACAGTCACAGGACAAAGCTGATGAGTCAGGAGATTCTCCATGAAAGCCTCTACCTTATCCCGAGGCAAAAAGCCAAACTATAGCAATGAATGGATATTTCTTTCCTAAAAATAGTTACTGCCTCCATACTTAAACCAATGCTAAATCACTCAATATGCCAATCTTAAAAGATGATCAGAGTATTTGTTGTTGCCGAATTTATTTTATTCTACCAGCTTCCAGCTGAAGGGATCTCAGCTGAAGTGCTGAAGAAACAGCATTAATATTGTGCCACCGATGATAATATCATCGATGATATTATCCCCATTGTGAAACAGGATTTCCACAAACACGTTGATGGTTTTTTGGAATTGAAACAAACATCAATTTGATTAAAAAGTGCATCCCAAATGTGCGACGACACCATTTTGTTTGTCCAAGGAATCGACCGAAGACAACATGACACAGACTCGACACCAATATTATTAGGAGTAAATTGTAAAAGATGTATAGTTCGATCATAAAAGTGTGACACTAATTTTGGGGTTGTGCATCCCATAAAATTCAATTTACCCTTTTTCATGACTATCTAGAGAACGTCCGGGATTCTGTATCCTTCTGGTATGGTAAAAAGAGCGGCATCTCAGCAGTAGTGTTCTGTGGTGTCACAACAATTATGTAACCTCCGTGACAACTTCCCCCTCCTGCCACACTCCAATTCGTAGGGGACCATCCCTAGAGTAATAGGAGAGGCCGTAACGGTGCCAGAACCGCCATTTTTACCCTACTCCTTCAATAGGTGCACAATGGATTCAGGAATTTGAACTTCTGAATCTTGAAAGCTTCGAGACAGTGGAATGAAATAATTGTCTAGCAATGAATTCACGGGTAGCCAAACAATATCACAAAAAGTAAATGGCGTGGAGTTTAAGGAACTAATACATTTCTTTAGATCAGGCTTGAAAAACCAAAGTTTTCAGTGAGATTGCAGTAAGTAGGTACAGATATGCATTCAACATGAAATTCAGCTCAAAACTACAATAGAGATGAGTAGTTTTATTCTGGAAGTAGCTACATACCCAAGGAACACCTTGCCCTTGAACGAATATAGACGAGGGAAGGCTGATTTTCTACATCCATAATAAGACGGACGGCTGGAGTTATTAATATTACTCAGAATAATCAACGAATTTTGTATTTGCAAGGTTCAAGCTAAATCTCTCCTCGTAATAACCAATGTGTACAATCTGCTCTGGTGGACTTGGCTTCTTCCTCTGAAATATTTGCCCGTCACATTTGCGCCTGAATGCCGTGAATTTCTCTGGAAGATTTACGGCAACACGTGTTACTTCTAGTTAGCGGTCGAACCCGCGGACAAAAAAAATAAAAAAAAGCCAGATAGACAATTATGAAGGAAGGAGCGAAGGGAATAGGTATCTCGAAGTATGGCTGAGCGATGAGAAAATATGACCATCCAGAGTAAATTACTTGCAATTGAGACATAAGGGGAAGCGAGCCTGAACCTTTAGAGGTCGTTCTCCTGTGAATAACAAGGCGTGAGACGGTTTTGTACTGGAAGCCATCAATTTACTGACATTTACTTGTAGAAACTTCTCTGCAATGACACGATCGTCACCTGTCGAGGCACCCGAGTCATTAAGAAAGTCATGACACACTAAAACAAGTCAGCATGAGCTAATCCGGGAATTGCTCGAATTGATATAAGGAGCAAGAAGACCGAATCACTGGTATTAAATACTCGATAATGGTGTTTCTTTGAGATATTCACGGATTCCCTCCCTGAAAAAGGCTGCCAATCATTACAAAATGATTAAATCATTCGGCCTACAATGAAAACCTTCCATCACCATGAAGACCTCAGAATAAAAACCTCCTAAACGCCAATTTTTCGGAAATTTGCTTTTTCGGGTTTTCGAGTTCACCTACTCTTTTTTCAATATTCTGCGTCATAATTATCACCATACTCACACCGTAATGCCCCATTTCATCGAAAATGAAAAAATTTTGAAAATAACTTTAGTAACAGCTGAGCATGATAAACTCCTAACTCCGGCGAATATTTTACTCGGGAGTCGAGAGTGTTCCGTCTGTGAAGGACTTCAACATGATACCTGCAAGATCAAAACCATAATTTTTTATTCAGATGGTTGTACGTACCAAAATGGAAATAGTACTTGCCCAAGGACTTTCTTTTATCATAAATTAGAAATCCATCTATTATTAATCCAGCAAAAAAAAAAAAAAAAAATGCAAAGCCCATACACAAATGGAGGCAGACTGCATGCACTCCAAAATTGAGGCAGCCTTGCTAAATAGGCCGGTATTCCCCTCTGTATGCAGGACTAAATGCTGCAAAGTTTGCCCGGAAAAACCTGATGCCGTAAGTACCAAGTTCGAACGCTCCACCACTCTTTTTTTCCGAAAATTCAGCAGATTGAACTTCATCAACTCAATCAAACCAGGGAAGAGAATAGGCGATCCCGTTGTGACCGATATTCGATGTCTGGAAACTTAATTTGCTGGAAGAGTTCAAGATACTCAATCCTGGTAGAGAGAGAATTTATCCGACGACGGATTTTTTGGTGAAGGGCTCTATGAAAGCAGGATCGCAATAAAATCATCCAAATACAAGCAGGAATTAAAAACCGCGATTCCTCCCGAATTTCATAACTTGTTGACAATCTACCATACAATTAAGTTTTCTCTTTTTCAAATAATAATTGATACGTTTCAATTTCCACATTGGTATTTACCTTAGGTACCTAATTTTGCTTGCTGCTTAGACCATTCCTGTTCTCGACCCATAGACGTTTTTACCACTCTAACGTAATCAATATCTACTGTGATAATTTGAAATTATTATTCGTATTGAACTGGTTTCATACCGTATTTCTAAATTTTACATTTTTAAAAATTGAATGCGTGACGTTGCAACACCCTCATCTACCACCTCAAGACCTCACCGAACACCAGACTGTATGGTTCTGCCAAAAAACACCTGGTTGCAGAAGGGTTTTGTGCGACAAAATTACTTGAAAAATAAGAACCTTCTATATAGCATATTTTCAAAATTTGAAATATTAAAAACGCCTAAGTCACAGGCCACAATACTTTGCTATAGTATGGACAATTTTCACTTTTGGTAATGAAGAATGGGGGTAGTGGTACACCGAAAAATTCAAAAGTGGAGCAGAAAGCCAACCGAGGAAATTGAGCGGGTTTTTTTCGTTCTCCTAAAAAGTTGGGTGAGCAGGAGTCGGGAAGTTTTCATTTTAAGCCGTCCATGGAGATGGGAAGTTTCCATTATAGACCGAGGAATTTATTGTTTTCCTGCATACAGATCACTAACCTGCAAAGAACACGGCTTTTCAACATGATCACTATTTAACTACTATGTTTAGCTCAAGGTTCACTGTCAAGTTAATTTTGACAGAAAGTACCTACCCGTGTACATCGTTATCTGGGAGTTGCGGGTGCCCTTCTTTTGCAATTCACACTCGTGTTTTTGATTTACTGTAAGTTCAACACCTAATACTTCTTATGTAGCGAACGGGTTCAATTCGATTTTAAATTGGCGAGAAACCAATACCATATGGAAATTTTCCGAGCTAGGGCGTTTTGAAAATTACAACTCCTATTTTTGAAAGTGACTGACAATCACCATAAGCTTCGCGGCACAACTAGAACCCAACATTACAATTTCAATTTCAAATGAGAACCCCCCCTTTCTATTGCAAATTTGGATTCTATTCAAAATTTCAAGAATTTTCGACTCCTCATCCGTCTTTTTAGCGCGAGTGCGCCAAGTTCCCTAACCACCAAAATTGCGCAAAATATGAATTCTAGTAAATCCCAAGTGTGGTACATGAATTTTCATTATTTTTGAACGCTGATTCACGTGATCTCATCCATTTTTTATTTGACCCGTTTTTAGCGGAACGAGGATCGAAAATTGGTCTGAGAAATCTGAGAAAGTTTAGTATGTTGGAAAGTCTGAAAAAGTTCAGCACGTTGGATTGTCTGAGAAATTTTAGTACGTTAGAAAGCCGAAGAAAGTTGAGTACGTTGACATTCTGAGAAGAGAAAGAGGAAACATGAAACATGGGTCTGTTGCACTGTGACCCAAAACTTGGTTCAGAATGTATGAAAGGTTAGTTACCACCAACTACGGAAAATCCTAAAATTCATTGCAAGGGTGTAAATTGAACAAAATGTGGTATTACAGGACATTTTACTGGCAGAAATCCTAATCATACGTGCTTTAATTGTGGAGCGTTCTATTGACACTGGAGTTCAACCATTTTCCATTTCCTTGTACGCCTTCATGGAATAGAGTTTTCATTTTTAGGAAACCTTGAAGAAATGTGCAGCGACTATATTTCCTACATAGTAGAAAGGAATCCCTGCCTCAATTAGCTTCAGTAGTTAGTTGTCTTCCACCCGTTTTAATGCATAAATAAATGTGTAGCTGAAATCCAATTTCGAGTGCACGACACCAAAGGAAAGAATGACAAAGTGTTTTCACGCTCTATTGATTCACACTTTAATAAGCCCGTCCCGATCCCCGGGCTACTGTAATCCGTCGTATGGTTTACCGTAATTGGTAACTTGAAAATTGCTCGTATTTTCTTGGCCACCAATCCAGTTTTGATAAGTCCAGCTGCCGGACGGCTGTATATTCTAGACCGGACCAGTTTTGAACACTCCATCTGTTCTTACACCTCCTTCTTTCTTACCACTTCTATCTTGGGTTAAGCCCCCTAAACCTCTGCCATATTGAGACTTGTTGTTTATCAAATATAAATTGGTCGATCACGAGCTAACGGGCCTGTTCCGCTCTGTTTTCTATCCGGCTCCCCTCTGGGGCATCTGGTACAATCAATACACCGATTCCTGACCTATCATAAGACCGTTGCTTGTTTCATCTATTCTCTTTTCTTTCTCAGGTGAATGAGACAGACCTAATCGATAATTATATCGGTGACTACAAATTTTGAAAAAGCCACTGTTTCCTGTTTTTATTGAAGTTTGAAGGACGAAATTCACTTCGATAGAAAACAAGAGTAGAAAAGAATTGTTGACTTCATGGGACACGAGCACGACAAAACTGATAGAGAAAACACTCGAGAGAGTCTCATTCGGCCGCCGTTCGTTCCTCGTTCCTGGTCAGCATCCCCCTAAATTACCAGCGGTCATACTTTAAACGTTGTACCTAAATTTGAAATTTTCAAAGATTTTCGAAATTCATTCATTGATCAGCCTAGGGAATTGAAAAATTAGATGATTCCAGCGGCAATCTTTTACCTTTTCAATACCCCATGCAAATGCACTAATGAATTTCAAAAAACCTTGAAATTTTCAAATTTAGGTACAGTTTTTAAAGTTTGAGCGCCGGCAATTGAGAGAGATACTAACCCGGAGCGAGGAACGAACGGCGACCGACTGAAATGCGAATGTCCTATACGATAGTGACTCATTGACCAGCAGATCTTTTTCAATATGCCTAAATGGTGATGTAATTACGAGGGTCAGGTATAGAGAAATATAGTTAAGGAGTACATATTGGGCGATACGGGAATAAGGCGGAACAATGAAAGATGCCGAGAAAGCAGCAGGTCATTCCAAACCACTTTTTATAAAGAAGGATACCAACGCCCACCATAATTTGTGCAAGGCGAAATGTGATATTGCCCCCAGGAAATAGTCTATGAAACGCTCTATCTCATGCATTAAACATTAATTCCACGGATGGTTTCTTATTCGAATTCTCTTGACCATAAAGTCCACCCCGTGCCATCCTATTTGTATTCTATGTACATTTATGTTAATAGTTTAAAGAACCGTAAACCGTCGACCCTGGGAAGAGTTCGCTCCAATTCTAATGGTAGATTTTTTTAAGTCGCAAGTCAACTCCGGAAACGGAGTTTCACATTCCAAGAACCACTAGCGTGTGACAATATCTATTAGGAAGGAACGGATTCAAGTGCATACGCAAATACTAGATTGTTCCACTCCCCCACCCGTATGTACTAGGCAGCTTCAAGGTAAACAGAGTCTAATGATTTATCATCTACTAACGTGATGTTTTGAGAATTATATTGAGAACATGATAACTCAGTTCGGAACTATACGGTCTTGTAAAACATAGTGTGGAGAGGCAGATATAAGGTGTTAGAGTAGGTACTATAATATAGTACCTACTCTAACACCTTATCATATATTATTATTATACCTTATCATTTATTATATACATTATGTTATTATTATATGAGTGAAATAAGGATAATATGTGTATGTTTGATCAAATTAGATTGTTATGTGTACTTGGGATTTGTACGTGTGTCATAATGTTCCGAGAAGTTTTGATTAGTTTGATTCTACATAAATAACTAAATGTACCTTTGCTGATCAGAAATGCACGAGAAAATTAAAATAAGTATTGAGTGATTAATTGATGTCTTAAATAATCATTTAGAGAATAATTGGAGGATGGGAAATGGTCCCCAATGAATTAGCGGGTGAGAAAGTGGTTCCGCAGTCTTCATGAATTGGGGGAAAGGAGAGTTGTCCCCCATGAATTTTCGTCTCGGTATTTCGGGAATGATTCTCAGAAGTATCCATTAAAGGCAAAAAAAGCTGAGTAATTTTATATTTGATAAGCATTTTAGTTTGACTGAAATCTGAACTCGAGTAGGGTTTTGAAGATTATGAACATGAAAATAATTCAAAAGCCAACAATTTTAGGTAGTCACCCTTCACGAAGTAGCACAGCCACTCACAGTATGCTCAAGTCCAAGCTACACTTACATTCAACGAATTTTAGCATGGAACATGCTTTAGCCCTTTACCTAACGACGAAAACGTGACGAAACCGTGGAACGAAAGTAGCGCGGGATTTTGTAATCATTTTCACTTACAACTGACCCGTTTCTAGGCAAATGTATCGCCGTTAGTTTTCATCTCACGAAAATCGTTCACCACTCGTTGAAAAGCCCTCAATTTATGCGTAAATTATATACTGCTAAAACAGCTGTAAATATGGACGAAGCTGAGATGTACATCTGATTTAAAAGAACTGAAAACAACATTCGCGGTAAAAACCAACATCGATTAATTAGTAGCTTTAGATTAGATTAGATTAGTAGCTTTATAACATTGATGTTGTTGGTTGGCTTGGTTTTTACGAATGTAATCAAAGGATCTTGAAACCTAGGCGAGATTTTGTTATGAACGCGGGCTTTTAGTTGTGATGTGTTCTTCGACGTTTTAGATGTTTTCGATTTCTTAATAATAACAATACCTTTGGGACATCAAGAGGTGAATGAAATGACGAGCATTTTGAAATTAAAACAACAGATAACAACTTCCTAGTAAAAGGAAAGAGCAAAAAAAAACGAAACACGGCTAAAACATATTCCATGTTTCTGGCTTTTTTGCCGAAGGCTATAAGCAGTAACCATCCAGGGGTACGAAGGGCTGAGTTTTAATTATAAATTCTGTTTAATTATTGTACATTTTGTTTATAAATAATATTTATTATAAATATACTGCTGCTCAAAATTAGAGCACCACCATCTATTTCTTCGTCTGTCCCCTTCTTTTTTCGCTTATCGAGTTTTTATCCATTTGCACACATTGTTTGCAAACACAGAAAGAAAAAGGTAACCAAAAATAGCACAAATTCGAGAAAAAAGATGTTTTTAATAAATTAAAGAAAAATGTACTTCTTGTGGAAAAATTATAAAAATTCGAAATGTGAAGAAAAAGGGTTGAATTATGCCAGTTAAGCTTTTCAATACTTGGTATTACCTCCTCTAGCTAGGATGAGGGCTTGGAGCCTTCGAAAGATACCTCTAATCAAGTTTTGGATATCCTCCTGAGGGATATTGTCCAACTCCCCTTTCGCTGCTGTTTCCAGCTCCTGAAGATTGTCTGATGGTGGATCTCTGGCTCGAATTTTTCTTTTCAGCATGTCCCAAACATGCTCTATCGGATTCATGTCTTGGCTTCTTGTTGGCCAGTCCAGGATACAAAATTTATAAGGGAAGAAGGAAAGAGACAAACGAAAAAATGGATGGTGGTGCTCGAATTTTGAGCAGGAGTGTATTATTATAATACATATTATTATAATACAGGAGAGCCTCATCTTCAGCTGAAGTGTCCTGTTTCAATTTTAAACGGTTGAATTTAATTATTTAATATTATTATCATAACTAAACATAGAACAACGTAACCGTCTCTAAAGCGACAATGTTCGGATCCAACAAAATCATCTTTAAAGAAGTATGAAGATAGAATCCTTGAAAACTTCGCCTTGGAAACCCTTTGCTAGCCGAATCTGTGCGTCAGGTATGAAGGTTCTCAATTATGGAAATGAATCATTCACAAGGCATGTAAAGTCTGAATCCCTCTGACACCTGTACTCGAGGAATGCTCTAGCGATCAAGGTCGTTGCACTTACCACAAAAGTTGACCATTCAACCAGGGACGTAACGAAGACAGTGCAAATCAATACGCACGACGGAGGGATCCCCGAAGAGCGGACAAAAGGCGATCAGGGAAGAAGAATAAAAGAAAAGCGAAAACTCTGTCACGAAACTTGTTGTTGGGGCGTCGACTGTAAAAATCAATAATGGGGACGGAAGGGAGCGTGGGCGAGTGGATGGGAAACATCGTGATTTGGGAGGGCATTGGTCTGTTCCAGGAGTAATCGCGACCTGCTCGGGACATCTCCGTTCCCGTCATAGTCTTCCTCAAGAACATTAACCGTGGGGCAGGAACCCTAGGGGCTTAGAAATCCCACGGTGGAGGGCGAGCTCCTCAAATGAACGAGCTTAACTTGGAAGATAACGGAGAAATATTGCGTAATCATAATCAACTCGAGAAGGAAGGAGGTTCTTCGAAAGTAACTAGCCTAATAATTATGGCAGAAGATGGGTTTTTCATTTACATTAATCAAGTAGAAGAGAACCCACAGCTATAATTTATTCATACAACAATAGAGAGTATTTTTTTTAAACCAACAATACAAAAACGTATGCCAAGTTAGGTGGGTTGTATTTACATCCATCAAAACTGACTTTTCACTATTTAATCGTCAAAATACTTGGAGAGACGTTGAGACATCAGTTCAGAGCTTACCTCAATGCATTAAGATCACTTTCATTGCAGACAGATTAATTGTATAAATTTGACGTGCTCAGTTTTAGAGCACTGATTTCACGGCCAGTTGGACGAGCTTCGTGGGTACCCTCATGTTGAGCTACATACTGCCGTGCTAAGCCAGAAAGTCGTATCTTGGCTTTACCCAATTTTCGGGAAAACGACCTAATAGGTTTCGTTGGGAAATAACTCTTTCACGGGATTATTTTTCCTTTCTTTTGCCACAAGTAAAGGTTCTTCTTAAATGAAATTAGTGGCCGAATCGGTACCTATGGATTGAAATTTGAAAATTTTCAGTATAAATTGTCCAAAACGGTATAACATTTTCCCATTCCTATCTTACTTACTTTTAAGCCAGATATACTAAGCCTTGAAGTCGTATCTCGGTTTTGCTAGCAATAAAAGTCGAATCCATGATTGATACGAGTTAATGCTCTCGTGAACCCAAAGTTACGACCATTCTATACTGAAGTCGCAACCATAAGACTTTGGAATGCTAACCACATTTTAATTCCTGAAACTTTATAATTATCAACAAACCTTTTCACCTTAATTATTTTGTCATCCTTCTTGGCTCAAAGTCAATCGTATTTAATATCTGTGTTCAGAGTGTAAGGAAAAACAGTTGAATCAATAAATAAACAGTAGGGAAGGTTATTAAAGTCACCACTAAATGCTGAGTTTTCAGAAGCAAAAAGTCGTATCATGCCGATTCAGAATGCAAGTAGTCGTATCGTAGAAATACTAAGGCCAGGGTCAAGATGCGAGTTTTCTTATCCTGTATCGCTCTGATCCGACTAGTTTCTCATCAGAATCAAGTTAACACGCCTTAAAGCGAAAATCGGCAGGCTTGTTTGAGGCATTTCTAGTAGAGGTACGACTCCGAAAATCGATAGAAATCGACCCCCATAACCCCCGTGTACCAATAACTTGATTTGGTAAAATTTTCACGTTACGACTTTCTGGCTTAGCACGGCAGCATAGAGCTCTTGTCTTCTCACACTGTCGTATGCTGCTCAAAAATCGACAAACAGGTGGTGTGTTTGAATGCTGTATTCTCAGGCTCGTTCCAGCATCACCCCAAGTGGGAAGATCTGGTCTATGGTGCTTTTGCCTCCCAAGAAACCAGCCTGGTATTTAACTGTCAAGATACTTAGAGAGAAGTTGGGGAAATCAGTTCTGAGCTTACCTCAATCATGCGCACACGTGAAATTCATTAATCAACTTTCATATATTATCAACCAATTCCGATCTGAAATTGCGCGGGTTGGAACTTAACACATACTTATTGCGGACAGATTGCTTAATTGTATTAATATTACGTGCTCAATTTTGGAGAGTGAATCTGCGCTCTGACTTGTAGAGATCCCCTGTGTATCGTGAAAAGAGCAATTTAATGTGTTGTGAACGGTGGAAGTACGTGCTACACCTTTTAGTCACACTTGCTTATATCACATTATAGAATTTAACACCACACTCCGTAATTTACGGAGTTCAGTTCTTACTCCGAGGTTTATGTTTATGTAAAATAAGTAAGACCAAATAAATTTCAATTGTTATAATACTCGTTTCATTACAATATTAATTTATCAATACCAAGGAGGTACCATCATTTGTACTGCGATTAAATGCCCCAAAATGGCGATATTACAAAACTATACCGCTCATCAACCCAAGCAGGAATTTATGTTTTCAGAAAAAAAGTATTTTTTTGCTATGGTTGAAGGGATAATTCTAATAAGCAGAAACATTGGGCTTCAACAAAATAGTGCAAGGCCGACGGGTTCAAATATAGAGGTGAGGTTGTTAATACATTATTTGGCACACATTGCTTATTTGGAAGTAAATAACGCAGCAAATTATTACATAATGGTTTATTATTTTTCTATATAGATCACTCGTCTGCAAAGAACACGGCTTTGCCATTGCTACCACTAAACAACATAAAGAAAAACATCGATCGCATTTCGGTCAGCTAAAATTTGAACGGAGATTAGGCCTCCTTTGCGAATCTCACTCGTGTTTCTGATTTGTCGTAAGTCCAACCCTTAATTTCTCGTAGGGAGCGAATGGTTTGACCTACAGGGCTCCGGGTGGTCTCATTTGATTTAAAAAATCCCAATTCTGGAGCCTAACGAGTATAAAACTTATTATTTTTTAGCTTAACGATAAGAAATAGAAACTCCCAGATATTAAACCAATAAAAATGAAATTCTGGAAATTCTTTCCAAATCCCACTGAAGTTAACAGCACAGTATGACAAATGGGTAGCCAGAAAACGATGTTTGATGGGTTTACCGTTACAGCTTAAGCAGAGAATATCACATAATCCACCAAGAGCCTGACCTGCACAACCTTTGAAATCGAATCCCCAAAAACTTAACTCAGTAGGTGAGGTCACCAACCTTACGTTCTGACACCATCATATCTCGGCGGGCTAGTCTCCAAATTTCCAATATGGCCTAAATATATCCACATTCTAAAAACTTTTGTGACGTGGAGGTACGTTCACTTGATCGGAAATGAGACTCAATATCTCTATTCCATCTCTCAAACGTGAAAAATCTTTCAGGTACCTTTTACAGACTACGGAAATGAGCTAGAGATATTCTTTTAAAATTTACATTTTATCAATTTATACCTGGGAAGGACGTTACTTGTAATTGACCACTTGTCCAGGAAACCAGTTAGGAAGTATTTCGTAACTGTCGCTGTCGCAAATTTCCACAACCAAACACACATATTCTACATTATGTTAAAACATTACAAGTATAACACGAGCGGCAAAGTAATAGTTGTACGGTGGAGATACAAATGGAAATAGGTATCGGGTGATACCGATCAGACAAGAGCTAATGCAATGCCAATTGGTGCTGCGTGCAGCTAATCCAACGTGGGAGGAGAAGGCATCACAAGTTAAGAATGCAATGGTAATGTTGGTTGGGCCTAGTAGGACTAATTGCTGCTGCAGGGCTGGGGGCATGAGGTTATGGAATGGATAGATAAGATGAGTATCTCGAGCCCGAGGAAGCAGCGTGCTAAAGGGAGTAGGAAGCCGTGTTCCTCTGCCTCCAGGCTGTCCTCGCAGATTACACACTGCCGCGGGGGCTGCACCGTCGTGAAAGGTCGGCCTGCCAGCTGACGGAGGTGTCTGCCTCTTGTCCCCTTCTGTCCTGAGGCCAAGCGTGGCTGTAAACGCCGGGGCGATGCACTTTCATCGTCAAGGTGAACTCGGCGTAATGGTGAACCCCTGGAAAACTTCCGCTGCGAGAGAGCGACTTTTTCAAGGCTCATCAAGCTTACTGTCCTTAAGAGTGGTCGAGGTTGGTACGTAAAAGTGATGTCTCGCAGCAAAATACTGTGCTCATCTCCAATTTTGAGTCGTTTGCAGTTCACGCTCCGTCCGTGAAGCTATTTATCTAGAAGACTACCAAAACATAGCTTCTGTAAGGATTGACAAAGTTTGTGTCCTAAAATGAGGCATCGTTTCAAGTTTCAATGTTCAGTACAACTAGGAGATCGTTCAAGACACTACATGTACCTCAATGTCAGAAAAGATAAAAGGAATTTCGTTGAGTTATTTACGGGTAGTAATGGGTAATAACGAAGGAATAGCGATGTAAAGTGGTAAAAATGCTACTATTTAATTTAGTTAATGACGACAACGCTATATGATTTCCTGTAATTATACTCTTCAGGCACGCAGGGGCACTCCGTAAAAGCTGATACCTGCATTTTCCAATTGAATTTTTGATAACGTTGAAATTCAAACTAACGTATAACTACAAAATGGCCATGTAATCAATAACACGTCAATACTATTATATACGATATCCTGTAATTATACTCGTTGTTAGGTGCTTATTAGTTTCCCTCCTCCTCCTCTTCACTTCTCCTTTACATTTTGAATCGTTGTTAACATCTATAATTATGTAAATGTGTAAGGTTAGTGTCATTCCACAACTTTTTACAACCAATGTAAAGATGATACTCATCCGTTGAATCGAAATTTCCGTGGCGAATCAAATGACATCAGCCATATTTCAGAGAAATAATATTTATCAAATATTATTTGATTTAGGAGGAATCCATTTTTAGGACGTCCCACAGTAAGACTTGGGCGTCCTTATGAGATTCATCTGGGGTAAAGTTGGACAACATTCAACAGAAAGAAAAAAACGGCTGCCAAGTGGGTGTGGCACATAGTTTCCTCGTATCCATAACCCGATTATATAGATGATCCGATGCATAGTAGTTAACCTCAAAACACCAATCTCTAAGTACCTTTCACTACCCTCATAGGGTACCATCTACACGCTAATCTGGACAATCCTAGAAAATGTCATCAAATTCGGATGAAAAATGTAAGTGTTATGGCTGTTACAAGGATTTTACGTTTGCGCATGCGCAGTGGCTACTATCAGTTTGAAGGTGGCGATTTTCATAGGAAACAATCTAAATACTGATCTGTAACATCCCTCAAAATTTCATCAAAATCGGATGGAAAATGTGGAAGTTATGGTTGTTACAAGGAATTCACGTTTGCGCATGCGCAGCGGCTACTATCAGTCCGGGGGCGATGATCTCCATTGTGGACCATCAACAACCCAATCCGCATAATCCCTGAAAATTTCATCGAAATCGGGTAGAAAATGTGGAAGCTATGGCCGTTACAAGGAAATTCACGTTTGCGCATGCGCAGTCCGGGGATGATGATTTTCATAGGGGACCATCTAAATACTAATCTGTAACATCCCTGAAAATTTCATTGAAATCGGATGGAAAATGTAGAAGTTATGGCCGTTACAAGGAATTCACGTTTGCGCATGCGCAGTGGCTACTATCAGTCCGGGGATGATGATTTTCATAGGGGACCATCTAAATACTAATCTGTAACATCCCTGAAAATTTCATTGAAATCGGATGGAAAATGTAGAAGTTATGGCCGTTACAAGGAATTCACGTTTGCGCATGCGCAGTGGCTACTATCAGTCCGGGGATGATGATTTTCATAGGGGACCGTCTACACACCAACCCGCGCAATCCCTGAAAATTTCATAGAAACCGGATAATAAATTCGTATAGTTATGCCCGTTACAAGGAAATCGTGACAGACACACAGACACGGAACCAAAATTGTTCAAAAAGGTCTAAAACGTAAAACGCGAGTGAAAATTTTGATTTTGGAGAATTTTTTTTTTCATCCTTGAAAAGTGAAAACAAAGCTTCCGCTATCTTGGTAGACTCGGAAGCAAAATAACCACATACTAATCCGTTTTAGACCTTCCGAATCCAAATTCTTAAAAAAAACCATAGGTCTGTGTGAGACAAAATCTTGTGTACTCTGCCCAGGCCTTAGTTTCCAACCGATTAGCATGTTTCTTTCTTTGTTCGACTCAGAAATCTTCCGAGTTGCTAATTATTTCACCAAAGTATCAAAATTAGCATGGAGAGGGGGCAAGGGGGGGATAATATTTCAAAAATATCTGATTTTTCAACATTTCGGTTCCTTCATATCTCACTAAATTGGACCCAAGCTTTGAAATTGAGGGAGAATTCTCAGTATACTTCAGGATGTTCATGAACTATTCTTTGTACCACCATGGAACTAATTAGTGGTGCCACCATGGCGCCAGGAGGCCAGAAACTGCATGTTTCCTAAGTTTTTGTGTATTTCACTTTGAATACGGATGTAAACTTCTATGGGCTGTCTACCAAAACTAACAGATCAAAGTTCAAGGCACAGTTGGTGGGGGGGGGGGGGGACTCAAATTCGCATGTTGGGTGTGGTAGATCATGGATTTTTAAATGCTGTCCGAATTCGAGGCTCTCATCCCGCTAGAAATTCATGGTGGATAACTTGGAGGGGAGGGGATCCACTATTTCTAAATCAAAATATTAATTAAATGACATTAGGTGAAACGGTTTTGAGGAGGAGGAAGGTAAATAAAAATACGAGTTTTATCGCTTACCAACTGGTTTAAATTGACCTAATGCTTATCCAATAGTGATGCATGCATTACTTAACAATTTGTTCCAACCTGGTTCACGAGTACATACTCGCAGGTTTGTGGTTAAAGTTGCAAGAGATCTGAATCAAACCGAGGTACCACACACTGAAGAACATTCTGATGGAACGAAAACGTACCATTTTACCATTCCAAATACTTCTAGTTGAAATGATCCGTCTAAATTCTCATACCAACAAGACTGGGACGTCACTAAATTATAGATTCTTTTCTTCGGGAACAGCAGATTTTAAAATGCTCTTAGCTTCTCGCAATCGACTGTTCTAACGCGATAAATTTTTAGTTCGAAATGAATGATTGGTCTCTCAATATTCTTCGAGGAAATTCCATGTATATACTAAGTGTTGAACAATCTTAATAAATAATCACATGTAAATTATTGCTTGTAATCAGTCATAGATACAGGCTAGTCATTTTAGTTAATAAAAAAAATTAATTGTTGTATACATGGAGGTGCTACAGGAGGGAAGGAAGGAGTGTGAACTACAAAATAAGAAGGGGAATGCGGAAGAGGTCAGAACGTGATCAACAAAGGACGTTCTTCAAGAGTTATATTGCCATGACATTCAATGAGTTTTTGGGCCAATAAAATGTAAAGTCACGGTGGTAAGACGGTTTTACGTATAGGGAGTCTCCAATAAAAGCAAATAAAGAAGCAATTTCGGAAATAAGTTTAGCTTTTTGTTCAGTTTCAAAGTTCACGCATCACCGCTACGATCCGACGTGTTTTAGACAGAAACAGTATTATGTAATTCACAACATCACGAACCGCGAAAATGAGGGAAATGTCGAAAAAGTATAGTTACCTAAGTGTAGCACTCTGAATGTGGAAGGACGGAAACCACTCAACCGATGCAAGGCAATTTTTGATACATTGAAGAACTGTTGGCCTTGAGTTGTTATAGTAAAACCAGTATTCGAGACATTAAGGCGGATCGAATTAATGAAACAAAACAGCCAGCGAGCTATTATGGACAACACATACATAACGTAATTCTTGAATGAAATCCTTGGCCTCCTATTATATACGGTCGCGAGCTCCGAAATTACGGTGTGTTTTTTCCGATGAACCATTCTCGGTCCGGAAAAATAATATTGAATAGCGATGTAATTGCTCTATTTATTGTTTCCTCACAACTAAACCATTGTTTCCAAATAGATATGACTACTGAGTGCTGATATAATATTTTGGTGTGAATAAATTGATGGCAATACCATCGATTTAAGTGGTAAAGTATTTTTTCCAAATGTAAATAGTTACTGCAAACCCTCACTGACACACCAATTAGTTATGGGGAACACGACACTGGCACTCATAAGAGCTCTTTTCAAATCTTGAAGTGCCTCCTCACATTCAGTGGTCCACTCAAAGCTTCCCTTCCTATCAGTACCAACCAAGTAACAACAAGAGGAGCTTTCATTATTGATGTCTCCTGGCCAGAGATTACTTGCAGACATCAATGCTACCGAATTCAGAAATTTGAAGATGAGCACTATTAGAGGCTACAGCAGCGCTTGCCAACGTACAGCGAAATCAAGTAAAGGTGATTGGGGCAACTATTACATGGCATGGGAAATAGTATGACAGGTCAGCCTGGGTTCTGGTTCGAACAGACCTATTGTTCATCCTAGAGTGGAAGTCCTGACAGGAGGAACACTTGTCTGCATTCAAGGTTACCGCTACTCGTCGACGTGCCACGGTTCGAGCAAGAGGGCCCAGTGGGACTAGGAGCTGAACTCAAACACTATGGGGAGGAGAATGGTGTAGCCAAAAGAGGCACAATCTTCCCATCAACTCTGGGACAAGAGACTTCAATCTTGTTCCTCACAGATCACGGACCCTGTTACCAAGCAACCAGATGGATATGACCGCTGAGTGCTCAAAGAGCTGATGTAATATTATGGTGTATATTTATGAGCAATAACATCGATTGCAGCAATGTTGAATGACATACCAATCGGTGATGGGGAACACGACACCTGCAACTCCAAAACAGATGCTTATAAACGTGAGGAGATAAATTATAAATTGGTTGTTCTGCCATTTGTATCATCTAATGAGTATGTCCATGGACCATTGGGTGTTGGTGGTCTTGGAGCCATGGAACTGTTCAGTAAAATACCAATTATACGAGCTAATACACCTGGGACTGTAAGTTCACAACATTTTGAGGAAGTAACGAGTCATCAACAGCAAACATTAAAACTCGTCCGTCGAACATTCAGGACACAACGCCTTACTCTAACAACAGATGGAGCACGGCATGGATTTAGGAATTAGGAACGAGAGGCTGGCGTAATGGCGACACTCGAAACAGCCGCACATAATATGTGCGGCTGTTTCGAGTATATTATGCTCCTCCAAAACTCTGCCCTATAAGATGGCAATGTTCATCAAAAGGTGACCAGTATAGCTTCAGCCGCACTTAGAACAACGAGGTTATCCTCCTGATCTATTGGTGGTAATACTTGTTCTTGCTCTTGATCAATCCAGACAAAATTTAGAAATTTGAAGTTGTACTATTAGAGGCGGCAGCCAACATACAGCGAAATAGAATAAAGGCGATTGGGGCAACGACTACCTGACGTGGGATATGGCATGGCAGGTCAGCCAAGGATCTGGTAGGATCTGGTGGACGACCACTCGAGTGCTGACAAGCAAGTGGGCCCCGTGGCATTTTCTGAGTTTGAGCGAATACTTTCTTCCCATACCTTCTCAACTGGTACTAAGTGGTTACAAATTTTTCCCCCTTAAATTTGCCATGGGAACTGTCTTACAGCCCTTCATTTCGAAGACAACTTCCTAGTAGGATGACAGGTAACTTTTTTTATCGTATTTTGTTAGGACGTCCCACAGTATGGCTTGGTTGTCCTTATTGATTAATCTGGGGTAAAGTTGGACAAAACTGAACTGAAAAAAAACCCACATACTAATCCGTTTTAGGCCATTCTTGGCTAATGAGTTTTCGGGCATAATCTTGTGTGCTCTGCCCAACTGAATTGCGTGTTTCTTATTTTGTTCGACTCAGAATTCTTCCCAGTTGCACATTATTTCACCTGAGTATCAAAATTATATGAGGAGGGGGCAAGTGGGGGGATAATATTCACAAAATATCAGATTTTTCTATATTTCGGTTCCTTTACAGCTTACTAATTGTACCCAAACTTTGAAATTGAGGGGAAATTCTCAATATAACTCTGGATTTTCATGAATAAATCTTTGTGCCACCCTGAAACAAATAAGTGATGCCACCATGGTGCCACGACGCCAGAAACCATGTATATCGTGGGTTTTGTGAGCCCACTGTTTATAACTCAAAATACGAACCAAATTACGTACCTACATTGAGTGAACAGTTTTGTGCAGGAGGAAGGTAAATAAAAATGCGTAATTTATCGCTCACCAACCGGTTTAAATTGACCCATGGGACGTCCCCTGGAATGCATGAATTACTGAACAATATGTTCAAAATACAATCTGGTTTTTCTTGCTGTTAGTTTTCCTCATAATGTGCCCAGGAAAATAAATTATTGAAACAGTAAATTCTGTTTCAACATAAAAATAACTACCAGATAAACACACCATTTTCATCTTGAAATCCGACCGGAGCGTAACAATAATAGGGTGAAGATAATAAACTGTAAGTTTTAAAAAAAATATTCACATAAACGTCGGCCTTAGGGTTTACGTGGCTTCATAATTTCTATTCTTCGCGAATAAAAGCTAAAATAAACGTTAATTCACATGAACCGGGTTTCACGAATTGTTACTGTCGGGTTTCCACTGGGAGTACACCGAGAGAGGGGAAAAAGAAACAAGTTACCGCTACGAAGAGAAATGAGGAACAGGGTTTTATTACCAGCTACTGAATGGAGAGAGATTGTGCAGAATGTTTCTTCCGTCAACATTCCTCGCTGTTTTTTCTTCGTTTTTTTCTTCATTATCAGTGATATAGAAACAGAAACGTTTTCTGATCGTAGCCTAACTCGAGGTCAAAGCACCGTACACGCGAAAGTAAACCGAGATGTTCTTAAAATCGAAGATTGAATATCAATACCTGTTATGAGTGAAAATGCCATAACGTGAATTGGGAGGTTGACAACCTTGAGAGAGTGTAGCACGAATATTACCAGAAAAATAACTACAATAATTTTCAATGATAAAACGCCGCAAATTATTACGCAACGGTTCATTTTTTTCCTGCAAAGATCACCAATCTGGGAAGAACATGGCTTCGTCCGTTCTTCTAAGGGTAAATAAAGTAAAGAGGGGGGGGGGGGGGGGAGGTTTTTTCCGGCTATATCTCAGGGGTACTACACGTGGGTGTGTTAGTATTCGGATGAATTTTTCAAGAATGGGGGATGCGCCTTGATTTTTTTAGATTTTTAATCGAAAGTAGACCAAATCCTGAGAATTTTGGCACCAACTGCGACCTTCTAGCGTGAGTAGAGCTGTTTCTATGATTTTTCAAAGTTTCGACCGTTTATGACGTCACGCGCCCCTCTCGCCTGGGCGGGACACCCCAGCCCACTGTGACGTCATAAACGGTCGAAACTTTAAAAATTCATAGGAAAAAATTTACACACGCTAGAACGTCACGGTTGGTGCCAAAATTCTCAGAATGAGGTCTACCTTAGATTAAAAATATCAATAAACAGTTTTTCCTACCCAGGCGCACACCCTATTGCTCATTTCATAATAAGTAATTAATTATTCTCATTACCGAATGGTTGGGACCACAGAGCTGGGTGGTAACAAAAATTCTAAAAATCATGCCTGAAAAACAATATTTACTTTTGTATACCGAAAGTTTTCGAGCTAGGTTGTTTCGAAAATAATATCCCCTACTATTCACCCCTTAGAAGTGACTGACAATAACCAACTAGACCTCAAAAGGAGCCGATATACCAAATATCATCAAAATTGGTCCATGGGAACTAAGGAAAGTGCCGCGTACACCGGACCGACGGAGAAATTTGTACTCGATTTTTGGATTATACAGGCTGTTGGAGATCACTCCAACACATTGTTTAGATGAGTCAGGCGTGATATTTTATGTTGTTATGTGTGTTGTCGATGTTAAAAAAGATTATTGTTCTTTAAAATACAGTCCAACTTAGACGATTTAAATTTTGAGTTCTTTTTATTCTTCTCAGTTCTTGGCGGATTGGTGCCAAGAAGTAACACATACCATGAAACGTAAACCATCAAATTTTGAAGCGGGTTATTTTTTTCTTGCTCAATAATCACAAAGGTTCACATTGAAAATATCAAACCAAAATTGAACTATAAGAATGGATAATTCTATTTAGATGATAATTATCAGCTTCGTGTTCTTTCTATACATTTTTGTTTTTGTTCTTTTCTATCCATAGATGTACTATATGCATTGTACACCATACACTATATGTACTATATACACTATATACATGATGCAACACAGATTTCAAAAAGATGTATTTCAAAATGCAGTTTTACGTGTTGGTTAGATAGATCTAGGATGTACCTATTGACGAGGGGAGAACTATCAACGACATTACAGTCTTTGATGAACTAAAATTAAAATGTCTGCCAAGTGGGTCTGGCTCATAGCTTCCTCGTATCATTAATCCGATTGCGAAGATGATACGATACATTGTAAATATTTCAAAACATCAACCTCTAAGTACCTTGCACTACCTTCTTAGGAAACCGTCTACACGTCAACCCGAACAATTCCTGAAAATTTATCGAATTCGGATGAAAAAATTAGAATTTATGGCTGTTATGTTTGCGCATTGGCAGATCCTATTATCGATCCGGGGACGATGATTTTCATAGAGGACCATCTACACACAAACTTGCTCAATCCCTGTAAATTGCTTCGAATACGGCTGAAAAATGTAAGGTTGAGGCTGTTATAAGATTTTCACGTTTGCGCATGCGCAGAGGCTACTGACAATCCGCGGTCGAAGACTTTCATAGGGGACCATCTACGAGCCCACACGCACAATACCAATAATTTCATCGAAATCGGACGATAACGTTGTATAGTTTTGCTCGTTACAAGGATTTCACGACAGACACACAGACACACGGACGGAGACCGGACTAAAATTGTTCAGGAAGGAAGTTTTGATTTTGAAGAACTTCTTTTATCAACCTTGAAAAGTGAAAACAATGCTTCCGCTACCTGGGTAAACTCGGAAGCAAAATGTACTCGTAACCAAAACGCTGAAAATTAATACACAATGGTTCATTATGTTACAGTGAAGATCACCGACTGCATAGAACTCGGCTTTTCCATTACTACTGAGTGCCTTCATTATTAAATTAATTTGTTTCTTGGTTGCTAAAGGAAGCCTGAGTGACATGAAACTTAATTTAAAGAAAGGAACCGGTAGGTAGTAAACGGGTAACTCTATCCAAAGAATTAGGTCAGCTGACATTTGAACGGATATTATTAACCCTATTTTCGTCTGTGAACAAACTCGTGTATCTGATTGGTAGTAAGTCTAACTCTTAAGTCCTCCTAAGGAGCGGATGGTTTGTCCTACAAAG
Source organism: Apolygus lucorum (assembly GCA_009739505.2). Taxonomy (NCBI): domain Eukaryota; kingdom Metazoa; phylum Arthropoda; class Insecta; order Hemiptera; family Miridae; genus Apolygus; species Apolygus lucorum. The sequence goes on along the minus strand of CM019177.2, from coordinate 24,426,829 downwards.
CTCTAGTTGGTCTCATTCGATTCTAACCATCTAATACTACTTTAAATTTATGAAAAAACATTTCATATCTCATTTTTTCGAAAAAAGGGTGTTTTGAAAATTACATCCCCCATTTTTCACCCCTTAAAAATGACAGAAACTAGCCGAAATCCTAGCGGCACAACGACCTCGATTGGAGCCCATGTACCAAATTTCATCAAAATCGGTCCAAGGCAACTAAAGAAAGTGCCACGTTCGGCGGACGACCGTAAATTTAAACCATTGAATCAACTTCATTGCTCAATCCCAAAGGTTCATTATTGAGAAATAAACCAAAAGTGTTTAAAGTAGTTTATGCGTAATTTGGAACCACTACGGTAGATTCATTTAGAAAGAGACCTTATTCCGATAGTTGTTATATGTTAGACATAAAAATTGAGCATTAACTAAACAAAAGCAATTTGGTTTTCTAACAATTGGTTACTTGATGTAGTGATAACGAGTGGGTCGATTGAACAATGAATTAGTTGACGAATGCCTAGTGAGAATTTAATGAAATAATCCAAAACTTCAATGATTTGAATTATCTTGAAATAGACAAAAATTCAATAGGACCCTTTCGGAATGAAGTGATTCAATTCTATTAGTAGGAATGCTACCGAAATGAAGGGGTATCTTCATAGGGGAAATGGGAAACGAAACTAATAATTACGGTCAACCCCATCCGCTATCCATTTTAGTGAGGAAAACTGTTACCTAGGTCCTAGTTATTTGGACTCAGTACATAAATCCATGGTCGTCAAAGCGATATTTCTTGTTGCCGGGACCCCACTCGACGTCCGCCCTTGCTCATCTAGTCCTCTGCAGCGTTATTGCCTTTGGAGAATTCACCGCACTGGACGACTTCTTGGAATCCCCGGACCCTGAGTTTAATTAGATCTGGGCTGAAGGCGTTCACCTCTCCAGGGTGCTTGGCACCTTCCTACTTATCCGCAATCCTTCAGGAATCTGTAATGAACTTTTTTTTCCACAGTTCTTTGGTTCTACCATGCTATTCAACTACCGAGTAAGCGCATATAATGGGACAGGGTCGTCTTCACTGCTTTATAAGTAGACCACTATAACTTCCATTTCGTCTGGTTTCCTTCACAGCTTCTCTCGACATTTTCATCTTCCTTTTCCGCGAAGAACATTTCTTTTCTCACTTTGGAAGGTACTCAAATAGGTATGTATTTCCAGCGGAGAAACCTGTTATGTTGTTCAAATAGATACATGATACTTTTTGTCCAGGCGATTGTGTAAGCTGCAAAGATCACTCCAACTTTCCTTCTCGGCGTAACATAATAACATTATTTTGACTAACTAGACCCTGTGTGTTCTTTTATTTATATTAGGGTTGGTTTTCTCAAATTGATGATCAGGATCATATTTCTCGTAGCGAGTTTTAAATAAGTATGTCTTTGAGCTGGAGGCCGATTGAGAAGCGGGTAGGTTTTTGGGTGGAGTGAGTCCGAATCATATATTTGAAGGTGTCATAGAGTTGTTGTGTTGGATTGCTTGAAGAGGTCATAGCAATCCAACACATGGACATGGTACATGGTTTTTTAGGTGTGAGCTTTTTTTTAACGCCAACTCGGCCAAGCTTTTTTCCGAAATGGATTATGTACCTAAGGGGGCCATCATAATTCAAACTTACCGGATGCAAGCTCGAGTGTCTTTTTGCAGATGCTGAGTTCAATCTTAACCAGCAATACCAAATACTTTTGGTGATCCGAAAACCGTAAATTAGATTCATTTTGAATACAATCACCCCGAATGAAAGATAGAAAGGTTAACACGTTCGACCAAAAAGAATGCGGCAGACCAGTTGAACGAATAATTTTCTGGAACGAAGCAAAAAATATTGTATGTATTTTAAAGGTGCGGAATATTTTCGAAATTCTTGTGAATGTTTGCTTCCCTAAGACCTTATGATATATGCTCATAATTTCCTGGGTAAAAGCTGGTTTTTTAGTTAAAAAAATGTTTGTTCTGGGGTGTTCTGCTGGACTATTTTCGATCGTCTCGATAAACAAAGAGTGTAAGTTGGCTCATTTGAGTACCACAACTTTTAAGAAGTAGGCCCAGTTTGGTACAAATCCGTGCTTAGTGGTCCTTGGCCCAGTTGAGCATCATCCTATAAGTAAGCTTTGCAGTGTTATAACAATTATGACGATTGCAGCACATTCTCAACGCTCGGCAATAACCCAAGTTCTAAGTGGGTTCTTCAATTTATACGCCGTTTTTAATGAGCTTAACATTCGTTGGGCGTTTTTATAGGGGCCTTTCTAGAAGAGGTAAATAACCTCAAACTCGGGTCACCTGGTGTTGATCATCAAAGTGTGGCTATCTGACATATTTTGACGAAAGCGTGATGTCTTCACACGTAAAATTAGATGGTTCCCGACGAAGGTTGATGAGGGCACTATGGCCATTATGTCCATCAGCCGGCGTGAGCGTCCCACTGACAGATATGAACGCGCGCGCGTCGTAGCTAGAAAGTAATTATCGGTATGAAAAGCTCGGAGATTCAACAATATAGCCAGTGGAAAGCACGAGGGATCGGACTACGACACATATCAAAACGAAAGGTGGTATTAGTAGAGTGGGGAATGAGATAAGTGTAATTAACTGTATTATTTAATCCATATGCATTCGTTAGTTCGCGCTCATCGTCTCACGAGATGTTCGCGTTGGTGATGCGAGAGGGAGTGTGGGGTCCCGTCCTTGGGAAGGCCGCGAGGGCAAAGACCTCTGTCTGCCAACAACCTGCTGCACGGCCCCAAGAAGATGCTTCTCTTCCGCCTGCCACTCCTATTCTGCCATAACTTGAATCAAAACTAAAACTGAGCTAAAACACAGGGATCCTGCATTTTCTGCATCCTCAACCAGGCTCCTCAAGAAGCTATCTATGAGCTCCTGTTGTCAACATTGGGAGGATTATGTTGGATTCCATGGATAAACGGATGAACTCTATGGAGATTAAATCTTAAATGTTAAATTTTATTAACATGTTAAATTTTATTAAGATGTTAAATTTTATTAACATAATTTCCTTATACATATTGGAGAGAACATTTTTATATTCTCTAGGCCTATGGTGCTTTTCTCTCTTGAAGGAAGATAGTTCATAGTTAGACATTTAATCCCCCCCCCCCTCAAAAGTTGATGTTTTACGTTTCAAGGTACGTAGAATCCGAAAATCGAATAAAAACGCTGCAAATTTTTACAAAACGGTTTATTTTTTCCATATAGATCACTCGTCTGCAAAGCCACCAACCATCCAACATGAAGAAAAACATCGATCGCATTTCGGTCAGCTTTAATTTGAATGGAGATTAGACCTCTTTTGCGATTCACACTCGTGTTTCTGATTTATCGTACACAATACCTTTATATCAAAATTTTTTGAGTTAGGGCATTTTCAAAATTTCAAAATTCATTTTTCGATCCTTACATTAACCAAAAGTGACTTACATCAACCAAAATCTTCGGGGCACAACTAGACTCCAAATGGAGCCTACATACCAAATTTCATCAAAATTGGTCAATGCTAAGTGAGGAAAGTGCCGCGTACGGCGTACGCCTCCTATTTAAGCTAAATAGGATTGAAAATGGCTACGGAGCTCGAATGATGAAGACGCCTGGATGATCACTGATCAGCTGAGTGAGCTTCGAAGCCATTTTCAACCCTATTGAACAGGAAGCTGAAATTTGAGAGGGAAGGTCAAGAGAGAATACAGATGTTAAAAGGCAACCGGTGATCTATATAGAAAATAATAAACCTTTGGGCAATAATTTGCAGCGTTTTGATCTAGTGCTATAATGCTCATGTTTTTAGGGCTGAAGAAGAAATAGCCTATAAAACGTCGTAACCGAAATCGAGGCAATTGAATAAATCATTCTTCCCGGGGTTTTTTGGTCACTCATTGTCACGGTAAGGAGCCTCAAGAGCCGAAAAGACAACAAAGAACTTATAACAAGAAAAGTTTTGAAACCACACTCTCTGGTTTTACCTGCAGAAGAAAGGGTTCAGCCCATTGACCTCTTTAAAATATGCAATCAACAATTCTTGTACACTGGAAAATCATAAAGAATCCGAGTTATTCCGGGACAATCGGGAAGTTGGTCGCTTCTCTCCCAATCAAGGAAAGAACGCTCTAAGTTAGGATAAGGGGAAGAATTAATGACGGAGAATGATTATTTATTGGCGAGTTGATAAGGTTTTGCAAATTGCCTCTGAAGAGAGTTTTTCATCCTTCTAAGTAATTGTTTATAATTGGTTTGGTGATAGGTTGATGAATAATAAAAATGAAATAAGGTATTGTGGTTTTTTGTAATTTGAAAGTAGGAATGATGCAGACGAAAAATACCTTTTGTGGAAACGTTAGGTAAATGTGCCAGGCGCTAAAGTAATATTCATTACTTATTACATTATTAGGAGGAAATCATTACTGCAAGCAAATTCATGGGCATGGGCACTGCTCATAATAGAAGGCACTAAAGAGAAAGAGCTAAAGAATAAGTATTGGTTTAGTGAATTACGCTTCCGAATCTACCAAGGTATTGGAGGCATTGTTTTCACTATTCAAAAATCGAAATTTAAATTTTCACTCGCTTTTTACTTTTTAGAGCTCCTTGAACAATTAGTTTCGTGTCTGTTTGTTCGTCTGTCAGTTGGTCAGTGTCCGCAAATCATTGTAACGGGCAACATTATACGAAGTTAATGACCGATTTTTACGAAATTCCCAGGGATCGAGCTGATTAGGGTGTAGATAGTAATCTATTAAAATCATACTACTTGGTAACCACTTACCCAAACATGAAATATTTAACTCCAAACCATAACTTTTATACTTTCCATTCGATATTTGAAAATGTCGGGGCATGTTTGGAACACCAGACGTTTCCTTATCAATTTCATCGTGATCGGATCATTGGTGGCCACTGTCCATGATCCAACGTGAAATCCAAGAACTTTTGTAGTCCAAATAACCATAACTCTAACTGTAGTCCAGAAATCCAATAACAATAACTTCTGTAGTTTCCATTCGTTTTTTATGGGATTTTCACGGTGTTGTGTGGAAGACCAAGAGGAGTTATGGATATATGAGAAGCTGGGTGACACACCCGATTGGCAGAATTTTCAAACCTCGAATGACTAGGTTCACCAATTTCCAAAGTCGAGGAAATCATCAGCTATCTTCCAAAGGGAGGATCAGAATTTGTTTTGATGATTTCGCTCAAGACTTCCCATTGCATCACCACCATAGGTTTTGGTTGGGGGGGGGGGGGGGAAGGAGAGAGAGCCCGGGACGCTCGAAAACACGCCCCCACGGCGAGAATCGAACACCTCCCCGAAGTAGCCGACCGAGAGGACGCGTCGCGCAGCCAAATCGTTCAAATCTTCTACGAACAATCTTCGACGAACAGACCCGATTACCGTTATTTCTGAGCTATACTCTTTTGAAATTTTTTTTTTTTTTTTAATTGACTGAAATACCCCATTGTCAAAAACTCGGGAGCCGACCTGCATAGTCCGAAGTGTGAGCTAAACGTGCTCCTCAACCTGTAGGTTATAACCGGTACTTGCAACTATGCAAGGACGTTGATTGTGAGAACAATCCCTCTCAGGTGGAATTTTTCTCTCTCACTGCGAGGGGGGAGACCATAGAGTTTTTCTCCAGGCATCCCTTAGTCGACCTTCACTTTGAATGGATACATTTAGACATCCTTGACCCTCTATTCGAGTAGATACAATAAGTTTCACGGCTGATTCAAAAAGGAGTTCATTCTTGACATAGAATTATCCACAATGAGTCTAACGTAAAATAATAGAACACGTGTAGATAAATATAAATGAGGTGAGCCGTTTAGATTTTACGAATCGGGTGGATTGTTGAAATTACATATACGAATTGTTGATTTAGTTTGAAAAAAAAAAGTTTTCTGTTCATCATCAACTGCGGTGAAAGAATCTTGTTTCTGTTTACATTCGCCTCACCTGACCCAACACCAGTTGATAAAGAAAAACTACTTCTAAACTTCATCGCTCCTAATTATATAGTATCATAAAAAGTTAGTACTAGTAGCTTCTTGGTCTTATTAAAATTATTAAACTTTATTATCTCAATCAGCTGTTGGAATGAAAGCAGAAATAAGTGTTGTTGGGCACAAGTAAAATAACATTGAACTTCCATAAACCTCCAGTTTTTCGAAAGTGAAATCAATAATGATCCCCCCTAACTCGCAAATTGCTTCCATAATATGGTTAACCATATTATGGTTAATGTTTTGATTTTTAAGGACGATTTTATGTCACGATGATTTGAACAGGAATGTTGATAAGCTTACGTGGTTTCGATCGTTAGATAATGAGGGCTTGAGTAACCATTACTGTGCAATTGAATGATGTATTAGGTAAGTCTTTTCAGAAATTCTAGGAAAATGGAAATTGGAGAGACACTTGGTTTTGCAGGTGCATTATTAATTGGTTGACACATCATTATAAAATATACTATACAATTGAAATCGCTCAAAAAGAGTTTTAAATCGATTTAATAACATCATGGAATTTTCTTCTTTTCAATTTGAAAACAGTTAAAAATTATAAACTTGTAGAATAAATTAAAAATTAATTGAAAAAACATAAATTTTACTAGAAAAACGTAAAATTTTTCATATTAACTTCAAGTGTCACATAATATTATAAAACATTCATTTGAAAAATCCAAGAGATAAAACGAGAATTTGGCGTCGTATCTTGAGGATAGGTCCTTAGTGGATTGCTCACAAAAGAACAAGCTGAATAAAACAAGATCGATAGCGCCATTGTTCAAGACTTATAATAAGGTCAACAGACGATGGACATGGATGTGCCATTAGTGAGGAAAACTGAACTTCCGGTGCTTTCAGCGGAGATTCCATTCCTGTTGGTCATACATTGGAGGTACTCTTCGAGGATGAACCGTATAATGAGTAAGACTAACAGTAAGACTTATAGGTGGACAATGTAACAAAACGACAGCGGAAGTGAGGTGGAAGTTTAGAGCAAAAACTTGTTAACTTGATCACGAGAACATCATTAAGATTCGAATTCGTATCAACATTCCAAACTAACATTCAGAATCCACTCAAGAGGCTTGTTATACTTAGGGCTAAAGCTTGGAAGATGCTAACTTTTCATTCAGCTGATTGCTCACGCGCGCATTGGAAGCATTTTTTGATTCCAGCTCATTAATAGTACGAAATTGGGTGACCTGAACCTGTACGGCTATTATTCAGGGTTCTTTCATTTTCATGTCCATTTTGACCCAATGATTCGTTTTCTGCAAGTGAACCTTTCAAGATTTACAAAAAACAATATGATTGAGTTTCTGTTGGATTTATGTCGATTTTTCAGAATATTTTGTTATTTTCTCTGACATTCCCCTATTGATTGGATTGCTCTGAAATGAATCGGCAACTGTAAATGGGACCAAAAATATTTGTAGCTAACCTACAAATTTATTGGAGGGAAATCCAGGAATTACTCGTATGTAGTCAGAAATCGATGGTTAATGATGATCAACTTTGTCATGTTTGCGTGTGCATAGCGTGGCGGTGCGGTGACTTTAAACTAGAATCAGTAGGTAGGGAATCACTGATATAAATTCATTCATCAATGAACCGAGTGTCCTTTTGATTTATTGTTTTATAAACCTTTGAAATTGAGCAAGAAAAAAATGTTAACCTCCCTCAAAGTTTGATGGTTTACGTTTCAAAGTATGTGGAATCCGAAAATCGAATTAAAAAATCGGAATTAAAAACTCCGCCATACGCGGTAGTTTTCTTAGCAACCATGAACCGATTTTGATGAAATTTGGTGTATGGGCTGTATTTGAGGTTTAGTTGTGCCGCAAATCTTTTGGTTGATGTCAGTCATTTCTAAGGGGTGAAAATTAAGGGCTGAAATTTTGAAGTGCCCTAGCTCGGAAATTCTTGAAATAAAGGTATTGTTTTTTCACCAATTTGAAATATTATTGAATTTTTGGAGACCACCCAGAGCTCTTTAGAACAAACCCTCCGCTCCCTTAAGGGTTGGACTTTCGATAAATCAGAATCGCGATTGTGAATCACCAAAAAGGTCTAATCTCCTTTGAAATGTTAGCTAACCAAAATGTGATTGTTGTTCGTTTCTTCGAGTTGTCCTCAGTTTAGCGTCCTTAGCAATTTTCAAAAGCGCCCTAGCTCGAAAACTCTCAAAATAAAGGTATAATTTTTCACAAATTTGAAATAGTATTTAATTTTTCGAATCGAATGAGACCACCCAGAGCTCTGTAGGACTAACTGTTCGGTCACTATGAGAACTTAAGGGCAGGATCTATGATAAATTAGAAACACGAGTGCGAATCGCAAAAGAGGCCAAATCTCCGTTGAAATTTCAGCGGACCAAAATGCGATCGTTTTGTGTTTCTTCGAGTTGTCCTCAGTTTTGTGTCCTTAGCAACCAGTAATCCAATTTCCTAATGAAGGTACCCACAATCCAGTAGGTAGGAATTGACAGTGGCAAAGTCGTGTTCTTTGCAGATGAGTGATCTAAGGAGATAAACAATAAACTGTTGTATAATAATTTGGAGCGATTTCCCAATATTTTCAATACCAATAATATTATGAATTTCTGAAATGTGACTCTTTATGAAACACAAGTTCTAAAATGTGAGTGTCAATATTCAAGTCACAATAGACGGGAAATCATTTTATATAGGACCTTCTAGGAACCAAAAAACGTACTTTTGGACAATTTCATCAAAATTTGATAGTAATTATTTCGCATGTTTTCAAAATTAATTATGAAATTTGACGTTTTGTTTAGTTTTTTCCCGAACGCTGTTGTGGCTCCTTCTAATCCAAATCCAATGAAACTTTTATAAAAATCGTGTTGGAGCCTAACCAAAAACCATTCAATTCATCAATTCATTTTTGAGGAATTCATCAGTGGTATCTACTGCTTCATGATAAAACTAAGAATTCACTTCGAATCCCTCTAAATGTCCATGTCATTCTTTGCGAGGAAGCAACACTGCCCATCCAACATCAGAAGATTACTCAACAAACTTAATGCTTCCCTGATTTCAAAACAACATGAAACACCAATACTGCCCACGATTATACGATCACGTTTACAACTAATTCGATTCGCCAATGTTGTTAGGAATGTTGTATGAGGAGGACCTACCGAACTTAGCAGACCATTTTGATCTTATTAAGAGACATTAAGAGACACAATTTGATTATACGTATGCTCAAATGATATACCTGGGTTTATCAGTTACCGTTGATCAGGTCAAATGGATTTCCAACGTTGTACCTATAATTGCTTACTGTGATAGATTCGCCAAATTCATTTCTGAGGTAGTGATTTAACGTTTTCCAATTTACCACAAAACTGTTCAAGGCAGCATACTATCTATCGGCAAAGTGAAGGTTGTTTTTACGAAGTACTAAAGCTCATGCGGTTCCGGATCTAGCCATTCCGGGCGTTGTGAGTGATTACAGGTCTCTCATGTCATTACTGAAATACCCTACGAGTTCCAAGTAACCTCCAACCCGCTCCTTTTCATCACCATCCACAGCTAACGGAAACTCCTAACAAATTGAACGCATTACAAACGCATCTCGTGACGTCATTTGCGCGCGGAAACCTTGACCACCTCTTCATTTAATTCGCGGCTTCCCTCCCGTTTGTGCCCACCGCGGGAGTTCGCAGAACGGTGGAAAAAAGTCCATTCATGCAGCATGAATTAATGAGCGAATTTTCAAAGAGATCATTCAGTTTAAGGTGTGGTTAAGAAAAGGACCAATGGTGTTGCAATTTGTTGTAGAAAGTTTTTTTTTCGATTCTTGGTTTATATATATGTATATAAATATTTTTTTTACATGCTTTTACACCAATAATCGACGTCCTGGAAGACGTGAAATCACTGGGCTGAAAGCTGAATCTGGGAGCCCGAAAAGCGTTCTGATTAGGGAAGCTCCTGGACGTAGTTAAAGATGAGTGCGACAGATCGCGTACATGATCACTTGTTCCCAACCTCTCCACAGCAAGTCACCTTGTTTATCTAATATTTTTCTCCTTGGTGCGTTACCTGCTGCATCTAAGTAATTAATTTAATAACATTTAAATATATTCGCGATATGTACGAAAAAATCGTGCGATTTTCAATAATACACTCGGTTTTGAACGTCTCTATCGGTGGCCGTTGTCGATTGAATATTTGAACGAGGACTTTTTTTTTTTTTTTTTTTTTTTTTTGTTTTTTTTTTTTTTCTTTTTTTTTTTTTTTCTCCATATAAACTTATAGAGTACCCACACGGCTACTGCATTTCTGGTTACAACAAATATACGCACGTATTCATTATATATATATATAGCTACAAACTTTTCTTAATTTTGGACAATTTTCATTTTTGAAAAAAGCATTCATATCAGAAATTTTGTGCTGAATCCGAATATACCATAAATTACCATGATTTTCAATGTAAAAACCTCAAAAAACGGGAAAAACCCATTTTTTTGGAGTTTTTTTGAATTTTGGACCACTTTGGATTGTCCAAAATTGCTGGTTAACGAACTTGACCTATGGTTTGTTGTTACAAACATTTTGGCAAAAACTAAAAAAAATTTTTTAAACAATTACTCAAGTTATCGTCCGGAATGACACATATATATATATATACATATGATTTTTGGAAAAACTTCAGGGATCGTTTCAGAATGTTCCAAAACGGATTTCAGTGTGAAAATTTTTCGAAAAAGTCGATTCTAAAAATTTTGAGGCCATTGCAATAGCTTCATTTTCCTTGAAAATTCGCTAATAATACGCTGCAAATTATTGCTGGGTATGCTTTGAAGATGTTAGGAGTCCATATTCATGTTCTAGTCGTCTCTACGAACTCATAGAGTACCCACACGGCTACTGCATTTCTGGTTACAACAAATATACGCACGTATTCATTATATATATATATAGCTACAAACTTTTCTTAATTTTGGACAATTTTCATTTTTGAAAAAAGCATTCATATCAGAAATTTTGTGCTGAATCCGAATATACCATAAATTACCATGATTTTCAATGTAAAAACCTCAAAAAACGGGAAAAACCCATTTTTTTGGAGTTTTTTTGAATTTTGGACCACTTTGGATTGTCCAAAATTGCTGGTTAACGAACTTGACCTATGGTTTGTTGTTACAAACATTTTGGCAAAAACTAAAAAAATTTTTTTAAACAATTACTCAAGTTATCGTCCGGAATGACACATATATATATATATACATATGATTTTTGGAAAAACTTCAGGGATCGTTTCAGAATGTTCCAAAACGGATTTCAGTGTGAAAATTTTTCGAAAAAGTCGATTCTAAAAATTTTGAGGCCATTGCAATAGCTTCATTTTCCTTGAAAATTCGCTAATAATACGCTGCAAATTATTGCTGGGTATGCTTTGAAGATGTTAGGAGTCCATATTCATGTTCTAGTCGTCTCTACGAACTCATAGAGTACCCACACGGCTACTGCATTTCTGGTTACAACAAATATACGCACGTATTCATTATATATATATATATAGCTACAAACTTTTCTTAATTTTGGACAATTTTCATTTTTGAAAAAAGCATTCATATCAGAAATTTTGTGCTGAATCCGAATATACCATAAATTACCATGATTTTCAATGTAAAAACCTCAAAAAACGGGAAAAAACCCATTTTTTTTGGAGTTTTTTTGAATTTTGGACCACTTTGGATTGTCCAAAATTGCTGGTTAACGAACTTGACCTATGGTTTGTTGTTACGAACATTTTGGCAAAAACTAAAAAAAATTTTTTAAACAATTACTCAAGTTATCGTCCGGAATGACACATATATATATATATATATACATATGATTTTTGGAAAAACTTCAGGGATCGTTTCAGAATGTTCCAAAACGGATTTCAGTGTGAAAATTTTTCGAAAAAGTCGATTCTAAAAATTTTGAGGCCATTGCAATAGCTTCATTTTCCTTGAAAATTCGCTAATAATACGCTGCAAATTATTGCTGGGTATGCTTTGAAGATGTTAGGAGTCCATATTCATGTTCTAGTCGTCTCTACGAACTCATAGAGTACCCACACGCCTACTGCATTTCTGGTTACAACAAATATACGCACGTATTCATTATATATATATATAGCTACAAACTTTTCTTAATTTTGGACAATTTTCATTTTTGAAAAAAGCATTCATATCAGAAATTTTGTGCTGAATCCGAATATACCATAAATTACCATGATTTTCAATGTAAAAACCTCAAAAAACGGGAAAAACCCATTTTTTTGGAGTTTTTTTGAATTTTGGACCACTTTGGATTGTCCAAAATTGCTGGTTAACGAACTTGACCTATGGTTTGTTGTTACAAACATTTTGGCAAAAACTAAAAAAAATTTTTTAAACAATTACTCAAGTTATCGTCCGGAATGACACATATACCTATATATATATACATATGATTTTTGGAAAAACTTCAGGGATCGTTTCAGAATGTTCCAAAACGGATTTCAGTGTGAAAATTTTTCGAAAAAGTCGATTCTAAAAATTTTGAGGCCATTGCAATAGCTTCATTTTCCTTGAAAATTCGCTAATAATACGCTGCAAATTATTGCTGGGTATGCTTTGAAGATGTTAGGAGTCCATATTCATGTTCTAGTCGTCTCTACGAACTCATAGAGTACCCACACGGCTACTGCATTTCTGGTTACAACAAATATACGCACGTATTCATTATATATATATATAGCTACAAACTTTTCTTAATTTTGGACAATTTTCATTTTTGAAAAAAGCATTCATATCAGAAATTTTGTGCTGAATCCGAATATACCATAAATTACCATGATTTTCAATGTAAAAACCTCAAAAAACGGGAAAAACCCATTTTTTTGGAGTTTTTTTGAATTTTGGACCACTTTGGATTGTCCAAAATTGCTGGTTAACGAACTTGACCTATGGTTTGTTGTTACAAACATTTTGGCAAAAACTAAAAAAAATTTTTTAAACAATTACTCAAGTTATCGTCCGGAATGACACATATATATATATATACATATGATTTTTGGAAAAACTTCAGGGATCGTTTCAGAATGTTCCAAAACGGATTTCAGTGTGAAAATTTTTCGAAAAAGTCGATTCTAAAAATTTTGAGGCCATTGCAATAGCTTCATTTTCCTTGAAAATTCGCTAATAATACGCTGCAAATTATTGCTGGGTATGCTTTGAAGATGTTAGGAGTCCATATTCATGTTCTAGTCGTCTCTACGAACTCATAGAGTACCCACACGGCTACTGCATTTCTGGTTACAACAAATATACGCACGTATTCATTATATATATATATAGCTACAAACTTTCTTAATTTTGGACAATTTTCATTTTGAAAAAAGCATTCATATCAGAAATTTTGTGCTGAATCCGAATATACCATAAATTACCATGATTTTCAATGTAAAAACCTCAAAAAACGGGAAAAACCCATTTTTTTGGAGTTTTTTTGAATTTTGGACCACTTTGGATTGTCCAAAATTGCTGGTTAACGAACTTGACCTATGGTTTGTTGTTACAAACATTTTGGCAAAAACTAAAAAAAATTTTTTAAACAATTACTCAAGTTATCGTCCGGAATGACACATATATATATATATACATATGATTTTTGGAAAAACTTCAGGGATCGTTTCAGAATGTTCCAAAACGGATTTCAGTGTGAAAATTTTTCGAAAAAGTCGATTCTAAAAATTTTGAGGCCATTGCAATAGCTTCATTTTCCTTGAAAATTCGCTAATAATACGCTGCAAATTATTGCTGGGTATGCTTTGAAGATGTTAGGAGTCCATATTCATGTTCTAGTCGTCTCTACGAACTCATAGAGTACCCACACGGCTACTGCATTTCTGGTTACAACAAATATACGCACGTATTCATTATATATATATATAGCTACAAACTTTTCTTAATTTTGGACAATTTTCATTTTTGAAAAAAGCATTCATATCAGAAATTTTGTGCTGAATCCGAATATACCATAAATTACCATGATTTTCAATGTAAAAACCTCAAAAAACGGGAAAAAACCCATTTTTTTGGAGTTTTTTTGAATTTTGGACCACTTTGGATTGTCCAAAATTGCTGGTTAACGAACTTGACCTATGGTTTGTTGTTACAAACATTTGGCAAAAACTAAAAAAAATTTTTTAAACAATTACTCAAGTTATCGTCCGGAATGACACATATATATATATATACATATGATTTTTGGAAAAACTTCAGGGATCGTTTCAGAATGTTCCAAAACGGATTTCAGTGTGAAAATTTTTCGAAAAAGTCGATTCTAAAAATTTTGAGGCCATTGCAATAGCTTCATTTTCCTTGAAAATTCGCTAATAATACGCTGCAAATTATTGCTGGGTATGCTTTGAAGATGTTAGGAGTCCATATTCATGTTCTAGTCGTCTCTACGAACTCATAGAGTACCCACACGGCTACTGCATTTCTGGTTACAACAAATATACGCACGTATTCATTATATATATATATAGCTACAAACTTTTCTTAATTTTGGACAATTTTCATTTTTGAAAAAAGCATTCATATCAGAAATTTTGTGCTGAATCCGAATATACCATAAATTACCATGATTTTCAATGTAAAAACCTCAAAAAAACGGGAAAAACCCATTTTTTTGGAGTTTTTTTGAATTTTGGACCACTTTGGATTGTCCAAAATTGCTGGTTAACGAACTTGACCTATGGTTTGTTGTTACAAACATTTTGGCAAAAACTAAAAAAAATTTTTTAAACAATTACTCAAGTTATCGTCCGGAATGACACATATATATATATATACATATGATTTTTGGAAAAACTTCAGGGATCGTTTCAGAATGTTCCAAAACGGATTTCAGTGTGAAAATTTTTCGAAAAAGTCGATTCTAAAAATTTTGAGGCCATTGCAATAGCTTCATTTTCCTTGAAAATTCGCTAATAATACGCTGCAAATTATTGCTGGGTATGCTTTGAAGATGTTAGGAGTCCATATTCATGTTCTAGTCGTCTCTACGAACTCATAGAGTACCCACACGGCTACTGCATTTCTGGTTACAACAAATATACGCACGTATTCATTATATATATATATATATAGCTACAAACTTTTCTTAATTTTGGACAATTTTCATTTTTGAAAAAAGCATTCATATCAGAAATTTTGTGCTGAATCCGAATATACCATAAATTACCATGATTTTCAATGTAAAAACCTCAAAAAACGGGAAAAACCCATTTTTTGGAGTTTTTTTGAATTTTGGACCACTTTGGATTGTCCAAAATTGCTGGTTAACGAACTTGACCTATGGTTTGTTGTTACAAACATTTTGGCAAAAACTAAAAAAATTTTTTTAAACAATTACTCAAGTTATCGTCCGGAATGACACATATATATATATATACATATGATTTTTGGAAAAACTTCAGGGATCGTTTCAGAATGTTCCAAAACGGATTTCAGTGTGAAAATTTTTCGAAAAAGTCGATTCTAAAAATTTTGAGGCCATTGCAATAGCTTCATTTTCCTTGAAAATTCGCTAATAATACGCTGCAAATTATTGCTGGGTATGCTTTGAAGATGTTAGGAGTCCATATTCATGTTCTAGTCGTCTCTACGAACTCATAGAGTACCCACACGGCTACTGCATTTCTGGTTACAACAAATATACGCACGTATTCATTATATATATATATAGCTACAAACTTTTCTTAATTTTGGACAATTTTCATTTTTGAAAAAAGCATTCATATCAGAAATTTTGTGCTGAATCCGAATATACCATAAATTACCATGATTTTCAATGTAAAAACCTCAAAAAACGGGAAAAACCCATTTTTTTGGAGTTTTTTTGAATTTTGGACCACTTTGGATTGTCCAAAATTGCTGGTTAACGAACTTGACCTATGGTTTGTTGTTACAAACATTTTGGCAAAAACTAAAAAAAATTTTTTAAACAATTACTCAAGTTATCGTCCGGAATGACACATATATATATATATACATATGATTTTTGGAAAAACTTCAGGGATCGTTTCAGAATGTTCCAAAACGGATTTCAGTGTGAAAATTTTTCGAAAAAGTCGATTCTAAAAATTTTGAGGCCATTGCAATAGCTTCATTTTCCTTGAAAATTCGCTAATAATACGCTGCAAATTATTGCTGGGTATGCTTTGAAGATGTTAGGAGTCCATATTCATGTTCTAGTCGTCTCTACGAACTCATAGAGTACCCACACGGCTACTGCATTTCTGGTTACAACAAATATACGCACGTATTCATTATATATATATATATATAGCTACAAACTTTTCTTAATTTTGGACAATTTTCATTTTTGAAAAAAGCATTCATATCAGAAATTTTGTGCTGAATCCGAATATACCATAAATTACCATGATTTTCAATGTAAAAACCTCAAAAAACGGGAAAAACCCCATTTTTTTGGAGTTTTTTTGAATTTTGGACCACTTTGGATTGTCCAAAATTGCTGGTTAACGAACTTGACCTATGGTTTGTTGTTACGAACATTTTGGCAAAAACTAAAAAAAATTTTTTAAACAATTACTCAAGTTATCGTCCGGAATGACACATATATATATATATATATACATATGATTTTTGGAAAAACTTCAGGGATCGTTTCAGAATGTTCCAAAACGGATTTCAGTGTGAAAATTTTTCGAAAAAGTCGATTCTAAAAATTTTGAGGCCATTGCAATAGCTTCATTTTCCTTGAAAATTCGCTAATAATACGCTGCAAATTATTGCTGGGTATGCTTTGAAGATGTTAGGAGTCCATATTCATGTTCTAGTCGTCTCTACGAACTCATAGAGTACCCACACGCCTACTGCATTTCTGGTTACAACAAATATACGCACGTATTCATTATATATATATATAGCTACAAACTTTTCTTAATTTGGACAATTTTCATTTTTGAAAAAAGCATTCATATCAGAAATTTTGTGCTGAATCCGAATATACCATAAATTACCATGATTTTCAATGTAAAAACCTCAAAAAACGGGAAAAACCCATTTTTTTGGAGTTTTTTTGAATTTTGGACCACTTTGGATTGTCCAAAATTGCTGGTTAACGAACTTGACCTATGGTTTGTTGTTACAAACATTTTGGCAAAAACTAAAAAAAATTTTTTAAACAATTACTCAAGTTATCGTCCGGAATGACACATATATATATATATACATATGATTTTTGGAAAAACTTCAGGGATCGTTTCAGAATGTTCCAAAACGGATTTCAGTGTGAAAATTTTTCGAAAAAGTCGATTCTAAAAATTTTGAGGCCATTGCAATAGCTTCATTTTCCTTGAAAATTCGCTAATAATACGCTGCAAATTATTGCTGGGTATGCTTTGAAGATGTTAGGAGTCCATATTCATGTTCTAGTCGTCTCTACGAACTCATAGAGTACCCACACGGCTACTGCATTTCTGGTTACAACAAATATACGCACGTATTCATTATATATATATATAGCTACAAACTTTTCTTAATTTTGGACAATTTTCATTTTTGAAAAAAGCATTCATATCAGAAATTTTGTGCTGAATCCGAATATACCATAAATTACCATGATTTTCAATGTAAAAACCTCAAAAAACGGGAAAAAACCCATTTTTTGGAGTTTTTTTGAATTTTGGACCACTTTGGATTGTCCAAAATTGCTGGTTAACGAACTTGACCTATGGTTTGTTGTTACAAACATTTTGGCAAAAACTAAAAAAAATTTTTTAAACAATTACTCAAGTTATCGTCCGGAATGACACATATATATATATATACATATGATTTTTGGAAAAACTTCAGGGATCGTTTCAGAATGTTCCAAAACGGATTTCAGTGTGAAAATTTTTCGAAAAAGTCGATTCTAAAAATTTTGAGGCCATTGCAATAGCTTCATTTTCCTTGAAAATTCGCTAAAACCGCATTAGAAGGCGATTGTAACCTCAGGTTTATTGTTCCGTGTCTGCGCTATTAGGAAGCGGCATCAGTGGGCTCACAAGGGAAAGAGGAAATTCACTGGTTAAGAACTGAATCACTCGTGTTAATGTAGAAGAAATTAATTGAAAACAAAGTAAATTCAATGAATAACTTAATGATATTCTTCCAAGTTCAAAAAGCTACAATCTACAAAACCGTTTCCAGCTAACAGACCCAACACAACCAACATGGGTAAAAGATGAATGCAATTTACTTCTTTGTCTTATTATTTTCAATAACGAACCTATGGAATCGACCAACCTTCCTAGTATCGAGTTGGATAACCTGGGGTAGTTGTGAGGTGAAATTGGATGTTTCTTTTGAATGACGGCTTGCATTGTAATGTTTTTTTTTGTGATTGTAGAGCTGCCGCAAATACTTACACAGAGCAAAAAGATAAAATATTCATGTCATAATGTATCAGATTGAAGAATCGATACTTTCCCCAATTTTAACGAATAGATGATAATTAATTTCATCAATTTATTTCAGAAACGAATGAAACCACCAAGACAATCAACAATAATTTATTATTTTAATATTACGCGTTTATTGTGAAAATAATAAGGGCACATTTGCGAACCCCCCTTCCAACCCTTCTATCCTGGTCCTTAGAGAAGACAGTTGACGTCAGAAACATGAGAACGATTAACAACCAAGAATCAAATTTCTAATAAAAAGCACTCATAACTTACTGTGGTATAACAATGTTTTGCTAGTAGGAAAGCTGTGTTATTCGCGGGCACTATACAGTGGATCAATACAGAAAAATAATAAAATGTTGGGTAATAATTTGCAGCGCTAAGTGCAACCGGATCGAGGAGGATAATTGAGGAGTTTCGACTTAGGCATTTCGGTAAAAATTAGGCATTTCGGTAAAAATTACCTGAAATCATGGGAGGTCATATAAATCCTGGACGATGCTGATTGGTTCACATTGTACGGGTTTCTTAGGGAGGCTTAGGGATACCGTGCGTTTTTGGTACAAAATTTCAATTTTGTTGGCTGTGCCATTGAGAGGTTGTGGTCTGTTTCATGTTTTGTCGTTGCTATTATGTTATGCCCTCTCGCTTAATCTGGTTTCTATCGATTGTTAAAAATAAGGCAAATAATAAAAAAGGTAAATAAATTAGGTAAATGATTATTAGGTACGTAAATAATTATGAGGTAAATAACATGAAATAAAAATGTAAATAGATAAGTATGTAATGATTGAAAAATGTAGCAGTAAAATAAAAATAAAATTAAAATAATTATTAAAAATAAAATGTTAAATAATTATAAATAGGTAATAAAAAGTTTTGTAATGATCGAAATGATTGTGTATGACGTTTTTGGTTTAAGGGTGTTGAACTGTCCGGGCAGATGATCTACGGTTCATGCCCTAAACTTTTTCTGCAATAATAATTATAATTGAATATTCGATGTCAAATAAACATATTTTCTATTCTATTCTAAGTCTATCTATTCTATCTAAGTCTATTCTATTCTATTCTATTCTATTGTATTATAGTTAGAATAGTTGTTTGTGACTTGAAGTGACTTTCCACGAATTTTTTTTAGACTAAACCGTTACTAATTGCATACAATTACACACAACATCTCATTATGCACTATATTCCTCTAATTGGAGTATTTTTTTCATTTCCAGAATGTGATGATTAATATTGGTGAGTAATAAGTACACAATTCCGGAGGGTGATGGTCAGGAGGTAAACAAAACATGGCCCAACTTTCACAATGATGGCTATAAATAATGAAACTTATATCAAAAATGAAAATATATTATCACAAGGAAAAGACAAGAGGAGTTAGTTGCATAAAAATTAAAATTATAAATAAAATTATAAATGCGATCGGACAGGTCACGATGGTGACTGAAACGGCGGAACGGAACAACATCGGTAGATTGGCTCGTTAGAGGAACGCTCTTGAAGATCGTGAGTATTGGGGGTGTAAAAAGGCCTTGTTAGTGGGCGAACATAAAATGTTACAAATAATTTGGTGTTGGCCGGATGAACAGTGAGAGGGCCGAAGAGCAAAGCGCGGTGGTGCGGAACTGAGTTTCTGAGTCCTGGCTATTCATAGCAGTTTTCCCCCCAACATTTTGCGAGGTTCATTATTTTCAAAAATTGAGCACGAAGAAAACAGTATTTGGAAAATTCAACCCATTCAAATCCTGTAATCAAGATTATAGGATTTTTAGTTTTTCTCTTAAAAATCAGGCATATGGTGAAGGAATAATGATTGAAACTGTGCACTGCATAAGGATATTTCCCAAAACAAGCAAAAAAATAACTTGAATTGAACAGAGAAGTGGAATGTAATCGAATCCAGGATTATCGTTTCTCAATAAATACAACTGGTAGAAAACGAGTATCAGTTATTTGACCAGTTTTCATACTTCCCTTTGTGAGAAACTACCTTGATGGGGAAACAATGGCCAATCTGAGAACCAAAGTGGAACAGTTCACACAGTTTTTTGTTATGAGTTCTGATAAAACGGGAATTTACTTCAAAATCTTTCTTCCAGCACAGAAAAATGTTAGATATGCACGTACGTTTGTAGTGGAGTGCTTAATACTTCTGAATAATAGTTTCCCATGGGCCTACGAAATTTACGTTACTCGCAACGTTAATCCAATCAGTCATTAACATCAACAAAGATCTCTCCCAAAAATCTACTAGCAAGAGGGAAGTCGCCGTCTTAATAACTGTTTTGTGGGATTTTCAACTTCGGGATCGCTCCCGCTGAGCCTCTGCTCGGCAAGACTTTATCTGATGACCTCTTCGTAGGGCCAGAGGAAATTAAAATCGCTGGAGACCCCTTCCAGACTCTGGCGCGCGGTTGCAATTCGCAATCCGACTGATATTGCCGAGTTGAGCTAACGGGGTGTGGTGTGGGTCACGTAGGTCCCCTCTCTCATCCTTTCTATCAAGTCAGATCGAATCCCACGTGTTTTTCCTCCAATTTTCCTGTTCTATCACACAAATTAGGACAGGAAGGGAAAATTTGATTTATCGCAAAAGGTAATGAGCTCGATCCGGCCATTACTTGGTCCGTCAAGTAATGGCCGAGTATTTAAGTACGTAACCATTAGTTGTAACATAGTGTTTAGTGTTGTCCCCCCACAGAGAATAATATTCTTTGTTATTATATTACAAAGAAACATCAAGTATGATTGAAATATTATGGAACAATATTAAACCCGATTTAATTGAGGTAGACCTCAGGGAGCAGTTTTCCAGCCAGAGTGGCCTCTCGGTTCTACGAGATTTTTTAATTTTTTACAGGGAGGATGGAAGAGAGGACTCTTTTGTCCTAATCCTTCCTTATTTCGTAAATTCAATCAAGCATCAAGTATATAAGTGTCCTGGGCGCGATGGAGAAATGGCTCGGCTGTGTGGGTTTTCAGGATGGAGTAGCGGCAAGATTACGTTAGAGGAAACTACAAACTTTATGAGAAAAACTGTAGACAAAATATACCCGATTTACGCGGTCTTGTTAGCAGGTTTCCAAATTGACGGCAGTAACAGAATTGAGGAGTTTATTGCGACTTTGTTGAAGAATTTTCGAATTTTCGCATAAATTGAGACTCTTACTGATACTGATGGACAGTGATTATGATGAAGAAATTAATAGAGGTCCTTTTATGGGCAAGCCCGCACAAACTCTGCAAATGTGATCAAAACGAGAGAAAGATTTCGAAAGATTTTCGTATAGCTGAGACAAAGAATTGACCACATACAAACATGAAGGTCTGTGGTTACGGGTAAAACCTGATTTGAAATGAAACCTGATTCAAATGTTGAAATTGAAGGGATCAGATCCCTATGATTTCAGAAGAAATTTGTTGTAGATGCAAAACAAAAATTGTTGAACCACAATCCAAATTTTCAATATGTTGCATTCTAGAGCACCTACAACAAAGTAGCATTCTCATGGCTTCACCCAAGAAAAATCTGACATGCATTGCGATTCTTCAGAAATTCATGTCGAACTCCATCCGATGTTGTGAATATGGGTTCTTACCAGAAGAATTTTGTTGATTTCAGAAGAAATTTGTTGTAAATGCAAAACAAAAATTGTTGAACCACAATCCAAATTTTCAATATGTTGCATTCTAGAGTACCTACAACAAAGTAGCATTCTCATGGCTTCACCCAAGAAAAATCTGACATGCATTGCGATTCTTCAGAAATTCATGTCGAACTCCATCCGATGTTGTGAATATGGGTTCTTACCAACAAACAGTAGAGTCACGAAATGTCTATTAGTTCTCCAAGTATGTAGGACGTTGTAATGGTTGTAGTATGATATTCATTGGGTAGTTTGTTAGTGTTAGGCTGGCTGTTTTCACGGTGTGACGACTAAAGTGGTTGCGATACCACCGCCAGAATTACTCACATCCCCCAGTTGGGTGCTAGAATAATAACGTCATTTCTTCATCCTGGTGGACTGGTTCGAATACAAATTGTTCAATCATCCCACCGTTCATTGCGCCAGAACCTAATATTAGGATTGGAAGCGTACTTACTAGGGGTATGATCGACGAAGGAAGGAGAGCTTACAATCGTATTACGGTTTGGAAAGAAATTGTTCCGAACCTTTTATATTTGGGAATCGTTCACGATGCCTTCAAACTGTAACAGTTAGAGCTGCAAATTGGTGGGCTGCTAACTCTCACCCTCATTTTTCACACGAAATTGATACGCGGATGAAACGCGAGTCATACAACTACTACTTTCAAGCCGTGTGCAGTGATAATTCCTATGATTTTGGAAAGAATGCTATCAGCAGATATGACCAGCTGTATTATAGATTCCAAGAATCTATAGGAAAAGTGTCCAACGTTTATAATCTGAATGGTGGTCAAAAATCAATCATCCCACAAAGAATGTACACGTAGGAGGCACAATTCTTATTGCAATTAGTCCGAGAAGATAATGAGTCAAAATGAGGCCCATAATAGTCATGATGCAATTGACTGTGGCCATCCAAAAATTTGGCTATGACTGCTATCAAAAAATATTGAGAGCATTTTTCAAAATGTACCATTTTCCAATCAATCGTACCTGCCAGATGAAACCAATCAAATAAAACCTTGCTCCAATCAAATGCATTTTTTTTTCAATCGAATGAAACTCATTGGTCCATCATGATTGGACCATGTCCCCATTTAGTTCATCCCTGTCGTTTGCATTCCTTATTCATGCTATTTTATTTTTTCCGGATGGTTCGAAAAAGTTCCATTATTTGATTGAAAAACTTTCATTCGATTGAAAAAAGGTTTAATTTGATTGGAACGAGGTTTAATTTGATTGGAACAAGATTTCATTTCGTCGGTACAAAGTTTAATTTCATAGAAAAAAAGGGTTCATTTGATCGTAAAATGCTACAGAGATCGACTCTGCCCTTACCTTTAAAGAACATGTCAGCCAGGTAGCTCTTAAGGCCTCTGGTATGCTGGGCTTCGTGGTACGGAACTCGAGAAACCTGAATGACGTTGCTACGATCAAATGTTTGTATTATTCGCTTGTGCGTTCTCAGTTGGAGTTCTCAAGTGAAATATGGAGCCCATCACAAGAGAAATATATCTCTCAACTTGAAAAAATCCAGAAACGATTTGCGAGGTACCTGGAATACAAGGACTCGGGCACATATAATTCCAGGGCAAACTACGCTGTACTCTGTCAAAACTACGAGTTGGTTCCCTTGGTAGTTCGTCGCCAATGGTCGGATCTGGCCTTCCTGTACAAAGTGTTGAGAGGTGGGATGGACTCACCAGAGTCACTGGCCAGCATTCCGATACGAGTGCGCTCTTTTTGCAGTCGGCAGACAGATCTGTTTGATCCGACCATCAGCCGTACAGTAGCGCACCGCAACTCATTGCACCAACGGTCGCTAATTGCTTTCAACCAGGTCTCTGCGATTAACTCGGAGTTCTCTTCCATGATACATTTGGAACATTTAAAGGGGGATGCATCCGCGTGTTGAAGCAAATATGGACAGAGAAACTAAGCAAGAAGTGAAAAGTTAGTAACAATATGTATATCTGAAATAGTTACCTACCTTACTTGTTATCTTTTACTGTTATTTTAACCTGTAATTCTTGACCTGTGATATCAATGTAACTAGGCATATTGCCTGTATTTATATATCACTAATAAATAAACATTATTACTCATACTCATTACAGGTACCTTTCCCTATGGAATTGTCTGTCTTCAGTGGAATAAGTTTTGATTTGTGAACTTCAATCCCAAAATTTTAAGGTTCTCGAAAACTAAATTAAAAACTATGAGTTGAGGCCAGATTCTTGAAATTCAGATTTTTTTAGGAGATCCGCAATTTAAAATGATAAAACAAAAGACAACACGGTTGGGTATATTTTTTCTGGAAAAACTGCAGTATCATAAATTTAGGTCTTGGGGAGAGAAACGCGTATAAATATGCTGTAAAACGTACTTGCTTGTGGTTGAATATTATGCGCGTCCTGGCTTCAGAGGTCTTGCGTGCAAGTTAGAGACAAGGGAGCGCCTAGATCAGATCTCTAGCTGCCCTCCTGCAGTCGGTATAAAACCACCCGCATCGGTCGTGGACGTACGTTGACCTTTCTTGACAAAAATATACATCATCTCCCTCATTATAAATCATATTAATCCTCCTCCATAGCCGGACTCCGCCGTGCCAGCTCGAGTTTCCTCGTTGAACTGCCTCAGGTTCTCCCTATTGCAGCCCACGACCGAACTAACATTCAAGTCTGTCTTGATGTCCAACTTGGGAGGAAGTGATTTATCAACGGTGTCTTAACATAAGGTTTGCACTGAGTATGTTAGTAAGGTCTTTGAAAGAAAGCTAGTTTTTCATCAGAGATTCCAAACAAAACATCCACATGAATGATCACTTCGTTCATGATTTACCTACGAGTAACAGGATTAGTAAGAATCAATACCTAGTTATTTTTACATTCTTTCATAAATGTATGCTTTGGCAACAATAATTTGCGTAGAAGAGAGAGGAATGATTCAACAATTATTCAGCTGATCCCGTCCAGAGGTCCCCGAAGAGGCACACCATATGTCTCTTGTAACTACTCGCAAGAAGTTAATTTTATCGTCACCGCATAGCAGATCAGATATTATTTTCTCCTCGTCAGTATTAGAGATGGGGTGAGCAGAAGAGAAGTTGGTTTATCGTACACAGAGCTGATCCTACGTCGTCCCGATTACTCCCATTGATTCAAGAGGATGTGGACAAAAATGTCAGTGGTCAAGGATAAGGGAATAAGCCTTTTCGCTCAACCAATTCTGCTCGATGTTGCACAACTGCAGAAGATTCCATCTTTTGAGGATTATTTTTGAAATTTTTGCTTTGTTGATTCTGTTTTGTATTGCTAATTACATTTTTGAAGTAGAAATCTTGTTTAAACACTACAAATTTAGGTTAGCTGTTATTTTAAAATGTTACTTTCAGTCCGCTATGAATTGGGTAGTCGAACATCGGTAAATTCCACTATACCCGCAGATGATGGAGGGTGGAACTTACTTACCCAGTAAGGTGACCATGCAAATGAATGAAACAGAACAAACAGTATAGTATAGCGTAGAACAGTATAGCGTAGAGCCAAAACTTAAAAACCTTCATTCTCAGTTGCCTGGTAATACTCCAGGTTTTGTAAGATGACAGGAGACGTGTCAACGGGAGTTACATCGATCGTAACTCATTTTGGACATAAAGTTAATCCATTCACAATTAAAATATACAGGGTGTCTACAAAACAGATCTCATTCCTTCAAGGGATCGATTCTACTACTAATTCGCGACAAAAAGTGTCTCCTAAAGTTTTTTTTAACGCTTCTATCCCGAGTTATTCACGATTTAAGATTTTTTTCGAGTCATCGACCTTACTTCATTAAAACGGCCATAGCTCCCTCATTTCCAGAGTAATCTCAAATATGAAGACACCGTCGGAAAGATCGTGAAATTTCCTATCTCCCTAATAACATTTTTTCCATTTTTCAACGCCTTTAATGTCCAAATAATTCGATTTAATGAAATATTGCCAGTTTTTTTTTCCATAAATGTTTAAATTGTTCAAGACCAATACAAGGTATTATACCTTAATAAAATATGAATAACGGTAATGGACATAAATAATTAGTTTGCTTCAAAAATTAGAAGTACAACATTGGCATATGCTTAAAATAAATTAACAAATCAAAATCAGCTTAAAACGGTTAGACATGAAATATGTAGGCTGTAGTAAAATCAATCAAACATTTCTGGCAAAAATGTAGAAAGGTGACGTGGGTTCTTAAGTCTTTGGACATCGTATGGAAGAAGACCTTGCAGCACCAGAGGGTTGACGTTGCTTCTGGCAGTTTCGAGGAAGTTATTCATGATCTTTTCTCGAAATTCCATGGGTGTTTCTAAACCGAAATCTCGATAGATGGTAGCATTCCTGACCAGAGGTGAAGCCTGAACTATGTTCTTCTGGAGGGTCTGGTTCTGCTGCTGCTCGAGACGACGGAATTGAGAGGGAGAGCATGTTCCCCATTGGTAGGGCATATGCCCATATTGGCCCTATAATGGTTTTATAAATCAGCATTTTGTTGTTTATTGATAAGTACTTACTGTGAAGTAGGGGTTTGAGCATTTTAGTTCGGTTCTTAAGTCGACTGATAATTTCGGTTATGTGATCCTGAAAGGTTAGCCTTTGATCAAGAACGACTCCCAATTATTTGCATTTTCCTGTTTGGGGAATATTTTCGGTGGAGTATTTGACAGGCAAATGAGTGAATTTCCGTCTGTATGTAAATGTAACAATATTTGATTTCTGGGCATTAATTTTAAGGCGCCATCTGGAACACCGATCCTTAAGACGATCTACGGACTCTTGTAGTTGGGTTGTAGCAGTTTCATGACTTGAGTTGGAGACAGCAAAGACCAAGTCGTCAGCAAATATGAATGAAAATGAAGGATGCTTCAGTAGAGGAAGATCATGACAGAAGAATATGTATTACTATTGATTTTGTGGTTTTTAGTGGTATATGTAGTGGTAGTTAGTGGTAAATTAAGTGGTATTTAGTGGTATATGTATTACTATTAATTAGTGGTATTACTATTGCCAGTAAGCCTAAAAACTGCGCCAGAATCTCATCTTCCCAACGGTATAATCAAAAAATGTTTTACAATGGAACTTAGGCGAGAAATTTGTGTTTGAACACGGAAAAACGTGCATTTTTTTTTCAACGGGAGGATTGGTGGTTGGATGGTGGGTGGGAGGAGCGGCGGTCTCTTCAGATTTGCGATTACTCTGGAAATGAGGGTGCTGAGGCCGTTTTAATGGTTTGGTCGAAAAAATCTTAAATCGTGGATAACTAGAAATAGAAGCTTAAAAAAAAAATAAATAAATATCAGGAGGCACTTTTTGTTGCAAATTAGTTGTAGAATCGATCCCTCGAATGCATAAGATCTGTTTTGTAGACACCCTGTAAATACAATAATGTATTCTTTTTGTTGTTTGTTTTGTTATATTATTCGTATATTAATTAGCCTTGTGAATATAGACATATAGGTAACTACTGTCCCAACTTTTCCTAAAATATTCTTTAGTGGTCTCCAAGAGGCTGAGTAACAAAGAAAAAAGGAAAAAACATAAAATTAAATTAAATGATAAATGTCTACATTTATGGTGTATAGCTACTGAATTCCAGTGCTCTAGAACAAACAAGAGAGAAACGTAGGAAAGCCTCACAAGGCCACATATCTGTTTTTCCAAACAATAACATAGAGTACTCCTCCAGGGCCTGAGTACCAAACGTTATATCTTTATTATCTCTCATTACGCAATATCATTCGGGAGTACACCACAGGTTCCCTCCACGCAAAATTTAAGGAACCTAGACAAACACTGCTACAGGTAATAAGATCTGAGGTGGATAACCCCGATAATAAGCGGCTGAGATGATCCACGGCTTGACTCCTAAGTGACGGTTAAGCGATGCGAAGCTGGAAAGTCGTTACTATGTAGTTAGAAAAAGGAATAAGATAGGAAAATAGGAGCTTGGCGGGGGAGGCGGATGGACGATGTCCGGCGCATGAGTTACCACTCACCTGAAATGAGTGAAGCCGGGAAGCGTTAGCAGGTTGTTACAGCTTACAGGCACCCCGCCGAGAAAGGATGAATCTTCCCAAGTCACGACAGACTGCAAGGTCATTCACGGAGAAGCTTGAGACCACGCAGTCAAGAGTTCGAAGCAATTTGCATCATCATCATCGAATTTTGACCAGTGCCAATAAATAATGGAACTGATGGACGAAACGAAAAAGCGAAAGTACCTATACACTGGGAAGTCCTAAACAGAACGAACTTACTTTGAGGTCTAATATACGAAATTTTTATTACAAGTCCACCTGTGTAATATTTTTTTCTACAATAGTAAAAAACGCTGCAAATTATTAAACAAAGGTTTATTATTTATCTATATAGATCACTCGGCTGCAAAGAACTTGGCTTTGCCACTGTCACCACCTGCCTACCACGTACCTACAGCGATCCCATTTTGGTCAGCTAAAATTTGAACGGAGATTAGGCCTCTTTCGCGATTCATACTCGCGTTTCTGATTTATCGTAAGCCCAACCCTTAAGTTCTCGTAGGGAGCGAACGATTTGTCCTACAGAGCTCCGTGTGGTTTCTAAAAATTCAATACTATCTTAAATTTATGGAAAAACAATACCCATATATCAAATTTTTTTGCGTTTTCAAAATTCAATCCTTAGAAGTAAACCCAAATGAAAATTTCAATGGATTCATAAACTTTGTTTTGTTCATAGGTAGACTAGATATTATTCGTCAATTACGAAAAGTCTGTTTTCAATAACAGCAAAGTTCCCGACAGCTGTTGCCATACGACCTGCTTTGCTGTAGCATACGAAAAGCACACGAAAAGCTTACGAAAAGGCATACGAAAAGCGCACAACTGCATCAAGTTGGTGAACTTCTCAGGTGGGTACAAAAGTAAGGGGCAATGGATGGTGCCGTTTTGGTGTTAGAGAATATAACTTAGAATGGGTAGATAGGTAATAGATAGGTAATATTTTAGAAGAAAAAGGAGGAGATGGAGTGGTGAACCACACATCAAGGGTCAAAGAGGTTACGGAGATCCACCTTCGTAGATGTGAAGCTCACACGCAAGGTTCTGTGGCTAGTGGCTCTGAAGCATCTGGGAACTCCGCGGTCTTGGATGGCAAAGGGGGAGCGTTCAGGAAGCGCGGAGGGAGGGCTGGGATTCTTCTCCTAACGATCAGTTTGTTTTAATAATAAACGGGTAGTAGATCTAACGGTGCATCTTAGGGGTCCTTGAGCACGTAAGGTAATACCAGGCCCAGGACAAATTGAGGGGGGTGTTGGAGCTTGTGAGGCATACCTGAAAATGTCCATAGATCACGCAAAAGAGGTGGGCACACCACGTATTTTTCGAGCGAAGGTCAATATCACGAGTTAGTTGACAAAATATGTTCAATCATAGATAACAATAGCGAATAAGTGAATATCTACACAATAACAAACAAGCATTCGATTTGTCGGATCTGATTGCCCAACAAGATTTGACAGGTCAGATATCGGTCTGACAGTAGTGATCTAAAGTTGTCTTCGCAACGTTTGCCAGGAAATGATTATGACGAGGATCCCACCCTAGGAAAGGTTAGCCGCTCAAATCTGTTGGGTGATCAAATCGGGTAGATTTCAGGTCAGTAACCGATGTTGATCCAGAAGATTCAAATCTTTTGGCACGACACCATATGGAAGGCAAAGGGAAACATTCACGTTTAGGATCACAAATTTTCGTGATTATCTGAATGTAGAACTCTCTTAAGTCTCAGGGTCTTTCGTATCAGAGTCATGTGGAACTACAATTTGACGCTTTCTATAATAACTTTGTAATTAATTGTTTTCATCAACCTGTGATGTACATCCACCATTATATCCAGTGTTTGAAAACAAGGAAATCAGATTAAATTAGACCAACGGTTAAAACTTCAAACCATGACTATCAGACACAATTTTAGCAAAACTGGGAACCGATTGAAGAAAAACGCTGCAAATTATTACACAAAGGTTTATTACGTTGACATTTTATGTCTTTACTTTGGCACATGAACGAAAAAACGTCACAAAAAAGCGTCACAAAATTGGTCACTTTACAGTTAGTTTAAAAAAAAAAATGATTTCTTACAACCAAGTCGTTGCTACGGATTGTTATCTTCGTCATTCGTGTTCGTAGAACAATCGTTCACTATTCGTTGGAAAGCCCTAAATTTATGCATAAAATGACCCAATGTGTTGTAGACTCATACGCAAGCGTTGTTTTAAACTATAAATGACAGAATTGAGCCTGCTGAGTGTGCCAAATTCAGACTCACAAGAAGGTGATCATTACCAAACAAAAGGGATTTTTCTTCTCACAATTATACATCCCTCTGAAACACAAGTTTGTGCGTTAAGAAATGTTTGTACCTAACTATTATTTGTGATTAGGTCATTCGCCAGCAAACACCACAGCTTTGTCAGTCAGTACCTACTAACCGTATTTCCGCGTGCGCAAAAAAAAAAAAAAAAATAATAATAATAATAAATAAATAAAAAAAAATTAAAATAAAAAAATCCACGTACAAATCATTTTTAGACCATTCTGAATTCAAATCCAAGAAAAAACATTAATGTATATCTGTGCGTGAGACTAAATCTGTGTGCTCTGCCAGAACCTTATCCTTCTTTTGTTCGATGCGGAAATCTATCTAGCAGTCTACATTGCAGGAATTTCGAAATTTGTGTTTAGGGGTAAGGAACGATGGATTAATTAATGAAAATAGGGCGCATTCTGAAGATACCTACCCAAATGAGGGTGATTATACATACACAAAATGCACGATTTATGAATATTTCGGGTCCCATTAAACTTACTAATGGTACCCGAGCTTTGAAATTTAGGGAACATAGGTAATCAATATTCCTCCGGATTCCCATGAACTTTGTGCCACCAGGGAACAAATCAGTGATCAGGTGCCAGGATACCAAAAACCGCATATTTCGTAGGTTTTTGGGTGTTTCACTTTGAATTCAGATGTGATCTTCGACGGAATATCTATCAACTCTAACAGATGAAATATTAATGTTAAGATTATTACCGCTAAGGTGCCAGACTGATAACGTCGGTTGCGGGGGGGGGGGGGGGAGACGAATTCTATCCTATATTATGGTGGCTTAGGGTTCTGACTCAAACAACTTACTAAATTTCATTAAATGAATCTGTTTTGTGCAGTAGAAAGAAAAATATGCTTACTGGTTGAAATTGATCAAATCCTTATCCTGGGATGGATGCGTGCATTAAGTTTCTCTATGCATAAAAAGCTCGTAAGTGTATTCTAATAATTATAAATAATTCTTCCAATATTCTACCAAAACAGAAAACAGTACAGTACCAGTTTCATCTATGAACTGACTCAATTCTGGACACCAACCTGAAACAAAAGAAGATATCACTAATTAGTGAGCGAAGAAAACATCGACAGAGGATAGAATATTAAATTAGGTTCTTATAGTTCAAAATTGAAAATTGGTAATTCAGGGTGTCGAGCGATTTCCCAAAAACTGAGTTTCCAGGGTCAATTTTCGACTTTTTCCAGGGTTCTGAATCGGTTAAAATATAAATAAATGCGATCAAAATTTCTCAAAATTCAGGTTTTTAAGGACATTTTGAAATGAAAAAACGCTGCAAATCATTGCTCAAAGGTTTATTATTTTATGTATAGATCATCCTTCTGTATAGATCACTGGTTCTCCATCAATAGCACCTACCACCATCTGTATTCTCCCTTGACCTTCCCTCTCAAATTTCAGCTCCTGCGTTCAATAGGATTGAAAATGGCTTCGGAGCTCACTCAGCTAATCAGTGATCAGAAGAGTGAAGAAGATCTCCTCGAATGCTGGAGACGCCTGGAAGAGCACTTCCATTCAATAGGATTGAAAATGGCTTTCGAGCTCACTCAGCTGATCAGTGATGTGAGGAGTGAAGAAGATGTCCTCGAATGCTGGAGACGCCTGGAAGAGCACCTCCATTCAATAGGATTGAAAATGGCATCGGAGCTCACTCAGCTGATCAGTGATGTGAGGAGTGAAGAAGATCTCCTCGAATGCTGGAGACGCCTGGAAGAGCACTTCCATTCAATAGCATTGAAAATGGCTTCGGAGCTCACTCAGCTGATCAGTGATCTGATCAGTGAGCAATGATTTGCAGCGTTTTTTACCTACAAACATTGTTTTACCTACCAATTTTTTTTACCTACCAACTATTGGTAGGTACTACCTACCACACTATAATGGCTTCACATCTTCACAAACAAGTTTATTAGAAAGAACTAAACGCTTCACACTCGATTCGAAAAATAGAAAGCTTGATATGGAAATTTGATTACTGGTTACGCAGAAGGCAAAACTGAATACAACTCGAAGAAATGAACAGCGATCGCATTTTAGTCAGATAAAATTTGAACGGCGATTAGACCTCTTTTGCGATTCACACTCATGATTCTGTTTTATCGAAGGAAAACCTTCAAATACTCGTAGGGACCGAACGGTTTGTCCTACAGAGCTCCGGGTGGTCTCAAAAATTTTTAAAAATTCTGTACTATTTAAAATTGGTGAAAAAACGATACCTTTATTTCGAGAGTTTTCGAGCTAGGGCACTCTTGAAAATTTCAACCCTTAATTTTCACCCCTTAGAAGTGACCTACATCAACCAAAAGCTTCGCGGCACAACTAGACCCCAAATGGAGCCCATATACCAAATTTGAACCAAATCGGTCCAGTGTTGCTAAGAAAAGTGCCGCGTACGGCGGACGGCGGACGGCGGACGGCGTACGGCGTACGGCGTACGGCGGACGGACGGAAATTTTTTTATTCGATTTTCGGATTCTACGTACCTTGAAACGTAAAACATCAAATTTTGAGGGGGGGTTAAAATTTTTTTTTTCTTGCTCGATTCCAAAGGCTTATTATTGAAAATAATAAACCAAAACATTAGAAATATTGTAGATTATCTGAAAACATCAATCTTTAAGTATCTATCAGTCCCGGGGCGATGATTTTCATCTACACTCCGATCCCCACAATCCCTGAAAATTTCATCGAATTGAATGGAAACAGTGGAAATAGCAGTCAGTCAGTGATTATTTTCGTAGGGGAACATCTGCAACCCAATTCACTCAATTCCTGAATATTTAACCGAAATCGAAGAATAAATTCGAATAGTTTTGCCGGTTACAAAGATTTGGTTTACGACCACTTAAATTCACCTTCTATTAATTGAAAGAAATTAGAGAATGAACGTCAAAATCATTTAAACATGTTGGTTTGATCGAGACCACCTCAAAGGCTCGTTTTCACCTTCGATTGTTCAAAAAAGTAGAGACAAAACTTGTTGGTTTACTCGAGAGAAACGACCTCTTCAAAGGCTTGATTTCACCTTCGATTGTTTGAAAAAGTCGAGAATGAACGATGAAATCATCGAAACTTTTTGGTTTACTCGTGAGTAACGACCACTTCAGAGGCTTGTTTTCATCTTCGATTGTTTGAAATAAATTGGGGAATGAACGTTAAAATCATTTAAATACGTAGTTTTGCTTGAGAGAAACGACCAATTCAAAGGCTTGTTCTCACCTTCGATAGTTTGATCCTTATACCTGAAAATTTCATCGAAATCGAATGGAAAACTTCGAGAGTCGATTCTTCAACTTAGATTGAAAATGTCTCTTTTAGCAATTTTGTGATCTGGGTCTTCAAGATCAATCTAGTTACCATGTGCCGAAAGTGATGAAATTTTGTGTATGGGCTCCATTTGGGGTCCTGAAATGTCGCCATAACAAAACGCTGCAAATTATTACACAAAGGTTTATTATTTTTCTATACAGGGTGTTTCACGAAAAGGTTACACCCCCCTTCATTTCCGCTAAATACAGCGTAAAAATTCCGATCAACGCAATTCTTAATGATTTTTTGTGAGGATCTCAGGAAAAATACTTTTGCGCAAAATAGTTGCGCGCAATTGACACTAACTTCATTTTTTCAGATGGAACCCCCCCTTTTTATTACCAATTCGGATTCTACGTCAAATTTCATAAAAAATTCATAC
Source organism: Apolygus lucorum (assembly GCA_009739505.2). Taxonomy (NCBI): domain Eukaryota; kingdom Metazoa; phylum Arthropoda; class Insecta; order Hemiptera; family Miridae; genus Apolygus; species Apolygus lucorum. Next base: position 24,392,486 of record CM019177.2, on the reverse strand, counting down.
CCACATCGATTTGTTTTATTGCGCGCAACCTGGCTTTTTGAACGCTCTAAGTTGCGCAACTCCACAATTGCCCAAAAATTAGGTTTTGGAGAACCCTTAGTGTGGCACATGTTTTTTCATAATTTTTTGACGCTGAATCACAGGGTGTCATCCGTTTTGAGGAAGACCAAGATTTCAAGAGGAAAAATCAACATTTCTTTCACAAAAACATACGTTTTGTGGTCGAAATCATGTTTGTTTTTTATTTTCTCGCCTCCTTTTGAACAACGGGCTTGGGGCCGTCTACGGAGGAGTTAAAAATAAAAACTGGCAGCACGATAATGTTTGAACTGAATAAAATTGCCTAAAAACGAAAAGAAGCGATTTTTTCACTAATAACAACCGAATTTTTGGCCGCCATCTAAAAAAATTCCAGTCAAATTGAAAAACGGATGACACCATGAGGTTTAGCGTAAAAAAATGATGAAACTCGGCGCTTTGCGCCTCGGCGGGGGGCTCCGCCCCCCTGCACCCCCCGGTTTATTTCTTTTTCCATACTCTGTATGAAATCATAGGAACACAGAATGTGTTTTTGCGATACTAGTCATCCGTTAAATGAAAAACAACAATAATAAATGTGGAGTTGACATTAACATGACAACCAATAAACATATCACCAGATGTTTTTTCTGTCGCTTTTTCGTGACGATTTTTTTTCGGTAGGTCATCGCAAAAACACATTCTGTGTTAAAAATATGTGACACACTTAACGTTCTCCAAAACCTAATTTTTGTGCAATTGTTGAGTTGCGCAACTTAGAGCGTTCAAAAAGCCAGGTTGCGCGCAATAAAACAAATCGGTTAGGGTATGAATTTTTCATGAATTTTGACGTAGAATCCGAATCTGTAATAAAAAAAAGGGGGGGGGGGGTTCCGATGTGAAAAAATGAAGTTAGTGTCAATTGCGCACGATTGCGCGCAACGTTTTTGCGCAAGAGTATTTTTCCTGAGATCTTCACAAAAAACACAAACGGTGGGTACAGCTTTCGTACAAGTACGCAACCACGAGAGACATTTTATGTCTTTGCGCCCCCTTTCCCCTTCATATAAAACCCTGTATTGTACTTTTGTTTGTGGAAATTTGATTGTGCTCGTTGATGGTTGCGATGTAATGTAAGTAAACATTCATTTAAACCCGCCCTCTCAAATTTCAGGTTCCTGCGTTCAACAGGAGAGAAAATGGCTTTGGAGCTCACTCAGCTGATCAGTGACCACTCAGGCGCCTTCAGCATTCTCCATTGACCCGCCCTCTCAAATTTCAGGTTCCTGCGTTCAACAGGAGAGGAAATGGCCTTGGAGCTCACTCAGCTGATCAGTGACCACTCAGGCGCCTTCAGCATTCTCCATTGACCCGCCCTCTCAAATTTCAGGTTCCTGCGTTCAACAGGAGAGGAAATGGCCTTGGAGCTCGCTCAGCTGATCAGTGGCCACTCAGGCGCCTTCAGCATTCTCCATTGACCCTGTCTCTCAAATTTCAGCTTCCTGCGTTCAACAGGAGAGAAAATGGCCTTGGAGCTCACTCAGCTGATCAGTGACCACTCAGGCGCCTTCAGCATTCTTCATTGACCCGCCCTCTCAAATTTCAGCTTCCTAAGTTCAACAGGAGAGGAAATGGCCTTGGAGCTCGCTCAGCTGATCAGTGGCCACTCAGGCGCCTTCAGCATTCTCCATTGACCCTGTCTCTCAAATTTCAGCTTCCTGCGTTCAACAGGAGAGGAAATGGCCTTGGAGCTCACTCAGCTGATCAGTGGCCACTCAGGCGCCTTCAGCATTCTCCATTGACCCTGTCTCTCAAATTTCAGCTTCCTGCGTTCAACAGGAGAGAAAATGGCCTTGGAGCTCACTCAGCTGATCAGTGACCACTCAGGCGCCTTCATCATTCTCTATTGACCCTGCCTCCGTAACGCTTCAAAGGGATCTGTTGGATGACGATACCTATTTTCCTCTCACTATTATGTTGACATCTCATTTGTTACTCACGATCATATGTTACTAAACATGCGCATAAATCAGCTTTCCGTACAGGTACATTCATATTAGGGACCATGTACCATGTTTAATAAATTGAGAGCTTTCCAATGAGTGGTGAACGATTTTTGTGGGGTGGAAAATGAGGAAGTTATGAAAATCATCCTATGAAAATCATCAGAAATTTCCGCGTAACGCTCCCCGCGTGACGATCCCCGCGTGACGATTTTTCATTTATGTGCCATAGTAAAGACATAAAATGTCAAAATGGATGTTATAGCTGTTACATCCAAGTTTGCGAATGCGCACCCGCTACTATCAGTCCGGGGGTGATGATTTTCATAGGGGACACGCTAAACCGAACAATCCATGAAAAGTTCATCGAAATCGGACAATAACTTCGTATAGTAATGCCCGTTACATGGATTTCATGACAGATTATCAATTATTAAAATTATTTATTCAGAATGTACTCGTTGAGTAGAACTAGTAATCATAGAAATGAAAGGAAACAATTCATTCACCATCTAGTGTTGAGTGCTGCTTGTCTATCCAAAAGCTATTTAACAGTAGCACATTCGTAACCACCGATGTTCGAGTCAACACGACGGTTGACATGAAAATGAAGTAACGACTCCGAGCTCGATATTCATAATTCGTGTCTAGGGTTTTCTTAAGTTATTCGAGATTGATCAGGCGACAACGTTCTAACTTCAAGCTTCGGCGAAAGGCGATTTGCATACAATTTGTCCTGGCTCCAAGCTCGGGTATCACAAACGGGCTAACGGGTCAGGGCGGACACCATGCGCCTCGGGTCGGACGCTATTCAAGCTTTGAGCCGTATTGTGCGCCAATCTTGAAAACGGCTTTACAAGTCGTAAATCCGACAACGGCTCTTCCGAAGCAGGTCTTGTCTCACCAATCACGAGGGCCCTCGGCTGGCATTGGCAGGAGCGTCTCAGGAAATCTGAAGAATTGGTCTATCAGCGGAGGTACTTCAACAAACTCCCAACGTCTTCCCGACTGCCATCATTCGCAAAAGCAACTTCTTCCAGAGAACAATTTTTTTTGTCAAAATTATGCAGGATAATTTGAACCATTTCAAAACCGATAAATAGACAGATAGATAGACACGAAACCAAAATTGATCAGGAAGGCCTAAAACTTAAAACGCGAGTAGACATTTTGATTGACTTTCTCTTACATTTGAAAAGTGAAAACAATGATTCAGCTACATTGATAGAGCAAAATGCAATAAACTAATTGATAAAGCAATATGAAAAGTTACTTAATTGATGCCAAATATGAAAAGTCAGTAAAGTGAGTAAAGTAAACAGCCTCACCCGCTTAATTGGATCAACGGCCTAACCGGAAGAATTATCAAGACCTGCGATACCGCCCTCAACTGAAATGGAACGATGGAAGGGAAGCTCTTGAGGTGATTTCAGATGGATGCTTGCAATTTTCTATACTTGAAGAAAATAAAGTAAAGTAAATAGCCATTTTAGGTTTTTAAATAATTTTTCTCATTCATTTCATTTTGATCTTTTTTGAAAACTGAGTGGGAGTCCCGTATTTTAGAATTATTAAAATCTTATTTCTTTCTCTATTGCCAATTAAAGATCAATAAACAATTATCTTGAGCCACATTTCAACAAAACTGAGCTATTAGATTAAGAAGAATAATTGATTATCACATGAAAGAGAAATTGGAAAACCTCGTATGTTGAAAATGCATCGATCACCCGATCATCATTAACTTGAAAGTTTTCACGGCCACGTCAGGGAGGTTTCAAACTGACAGGTTATTAAGAATAGCCACAGAAAAGAAATATGAAAATCACTTTTCATAATATAATAAAATCTTCGTTTAGAAAAAAAAAACTTCAACTTGCGAGGCTTAACTGGGTCACTGTCGTAAATACATGAGAGCAGACCTACTAGTATTGATCCAATGGAGATGAATTTCATGAAGGACCATCTAGGTACCCGCACAAACTCCGAAATTGTCATCTAAATAATGATTTCGTATAAGCGCGGGATAAGGAATTAACCACAGTCATAAAAATACGATCAACTTCATGGGCTCATGAAAGAAAATAATAAACTAATACGTTTCATGGCTTCGGCTCAATCATATGAGGCATGTAGTAATTTCTCACGAGATTGACTCCTCGGAATAGCGTTTTGGGTTATTATTTTCAATAATATATACCTTTGGAATCGACCAAGAAATTTTTTTACCCTCCCCCCCCCCCGTACAACCCGAAACCTAATACAAATTTTGCCATAAGCAGCACTTTCCTTGACCGATTTTGATGAAATTTGGTATTTGGGCTCCATTTGGGGTCTAGTTTTGCCCCAAAGCTTTTGGTTGATGTCAGTCACTCCGAAGGGGTGAAAAATAAGGGCTGAAATCTTCAAAACGCCCTACCTCAAAAACTTTCGATGCAAAGGTATTATTTTTTCATCGTTTTAAAATCGCACCTTTTGAATTTTCAGAATCGAATGAGACCACCCACAGCTTTGTGGTACCAACCTTTCTCTCTCCATGAGAACTCAAGTGTTGGATTATGATAAATCAGAAACACGAGTGTGAATCGTAAAAGAGGCATTATCTCCCATCAAATTTTAGTTGTTCGTTTATTCGAGTGTGAAGCGTTCATTTCTCCAAAATAAAATTGATCCTGAAGCGAAAATATGGTTGGTAAGTAGTGACAATGGCAAATTGTGTTCTTTGCAGGCGAATGATCTATACAGAAAAATAATAAACCATTGTGTGATAATTCGCAGCGATTTTGAGTCATACTGAATTGAGACGTTCCTGTATGAACAGACAGGGAAAGTTTAAGGTCAGTAGGTGTAGAAAACAAGAACAGTACCCGATGGAGAAAAGGAATGGGCAGACAGAGTGGGCTAGGGGTAATAAAAAGTAACTAAGACGACAACAAAAGACGAGTAGACTAAGAGAGGAGCTGAGGATGGCAGACTACGTGATTTGAGCCAGTCGGTCTCTAGTGACAATTAGTTGAGCCGTTAGGGTACATTTCATCACGAGGTGCACGTCCGTTAGTGCATCGTGTGTTTGAGCGGGCCTCATGTGACACCTCTGTTTCTGTCTGAGACACATGTGTGTGACACATTCCGAACCGCCAACTGTCAAACGAGGGACGCCAGGACTTTCCATTCCCAGGACGAAGGACTCCCGCCAGTCGCCTTATTTCAGAGCTTATCCGATGTTTCAGGGAAGGTCGATCGTTATTGGTCGGTTTCGATCATTTTTGTAGGTGAAAACCAACAAGAAAGTTTTCTCGAGTATAATGCCCACCAAATCAGCATCTTTCTATTAGGCACATTCCTCCTACGAGAAAGGAACCATAAAAAAGTTTCAGGAGTTGGGATCCAGAATCGATTATCCCTGTGAATTACTCTCAATCCATAATCGTGGTCGCCAGAAGTACGAATAAAGACGTCACTGATTACTCTGGTCCACAAAAACAAATTCAAGTTTTGTACCAACGCACCAGATAGTTCAGGACACTTTTGCTTGGGCTGAGTTGAAATCCGAGGAAAATGTTTGACATGGATGATATCGATTTTCACCTGAGACATATCATGTCGTGGTGGTCTATTTGTGAAAATGTAACACGAAAAACTCGGCGCTTTGCGCCTCGGCGGGGGGCTCCGCCCCCCTGCACCCCCCGGTTTATTTCTTTTTCCATACTCTGTATGAAATCATAGGAACACAGAATGTGTTTTTGCGATACTAGTCATCCGTTAAATAAAAAACAACAATAATAAATGTGGAGTTGACATTAACATGACAACCAATAAACATATCACCAGATGTTTTTTCTGTCGCTTTTTCGTGACGATTTTTTTTCGGTAGGTCATCGCAAAAACACATTCTGTGTTAAAATTCCAATTTTTGTGATCAACAACGTAGCATCTCTTATGTATTGTAGAGAAGCTTGCTTCATAGCTACTGATATGTAGCTATGATTTTGCATACTGGTATCGCGTTGCATTTCTTGTGGCAAATTTCCCCCTTAGAGGGAAAAACAATACATCATGGATATGTCCATTATTTCTATGAATAAACAGATTTTTTCTAACAAATTACTCTCCGATCGCACGTAATATCGCAGTATTGTAGAGAACCTTGCTTCATAGCTACCGATAAATAGCTATGATTTTGTCTACTGGTTGCAGCGTTGCATTTTTTGTGGCAAAAAATCACGTTTTTTCGCATTCAAGCGCGGTTTTCTCCACTAATAAATATATTGAAAACAATTCTGACCATACCGTTGGAAAGCTGAGCTTTTGGGTCAACTTTTGGGATTACAGTGGGAAATTAACCGGCAGTTTCAGTAAGGCTTACAAACGTTTGAAACATTTCTTTTCTGGGTTATACCAGTCTTGATGATAATGTATTCATTTGGTTTTTGAAAATATCTACTCTAATTTTGATTAATCTGATGGGTACTGAACAACTGAAGGTTTGTCGTGCAGGTTGTTTTCCAAATTTCATTGAAAACGCTTATCTCAAGTTTTTTATGTTAATTTGTGACGATTTGAAAAATGAAATGCTTGCATACGAGTCTGCAACACATTGGAACATCTTCATGTCAACCACTACACAACAAGGTAGAGAAGTAAGGTTGTTAATTCATGTACCCCAGCATCAAAATAAGAAAACAGTTGATTGTTCTCTACGCAACACAGTGTTTATCGGTCGCATGAGCAAGTTTTCGTGACAATTTTTCAGTTTATGTGCCAAAGCAAAGACATGAAAATGTCAAAAAAAGTGTCGGAAGAAATTCCTTGACCCCCGCCAAAAGACATATCCATGTCAAAATTCAACGTTTCTATTTCGGTCTATTTTCACGAACAACAAAAAACGAACCTCTTAGGTTTTTTTCTTCCGTTGGTAGGGCAACAGAATTTCCGCAATTTTCATCGCACAGAAATAGATTGCCACTCGCTGGAAAGCTCTTCATTAATGTGAAAAATCTATAAATCTCAAGCTACCAATTGCCCCCTTCATAAGCACCTAACTACATTCCTAAACTAATTGATCGGACTCAAAACAAAATTTTATTTTTGAGAAACATGACAGCTTAGGTTTTTATAAACGATTTCTAACACAACCGAATGACGCTGTTAAAACTAGGAGATACGTGACACTAGCACTCCTTTTTTTTGCGTGAGACTAGCGCTTTTATGACATTTTTGATCCTTATCATTTCTTTCTCATTTTCATTTACGCAGTTTCTGAATACTGTGAATATCTACTATAATTCAACATTTTGTATGATGTCTGTACAGGTAGAAAATATTGTTTCTTCCGGTATCATGAGCGTGAATCAACGGATAATTCTGTACCTCAGAGGTCAACTATCGTATGTCCAAAATTCTCGTTTTCGAGATTTTTGTTTTGTATGTGCATTCTTTCTATTGTATTTTGTATTCTATTGTATTGGTAGGCATAAACAGATTCTACAGAATTAATTTGAGCATGATAAAGACAGAATCAGAATGGGCCATAGGGATCAAAATAGGTGTACCCACAACTTCTTTTGGCTCTGCTGTAAGATCGCCAAAATGTCACTTACGATAATCGACCTCTGAGGTATAGAATTGTACTTGATATTATAAATAAATCATTTTAATCTAAATCATGATGGTTGGCTTTAAGAACGGCACGATGTGATCGGGTTTAAATACCCGGGAAGTGGTATGTACAGAAGTTTGATGACCAATTTCGAATAGACCCTGGCAGATATTTAAATCTAATGGAGGACATATCCATGGATTTGTCTTACGGCTGGGTTATTGGATTTTAAGGAGTCGCAGATTAGAAGTAAAATTGGCATAGTTCAAAATCGTTGCAAATTATTACACAACTGTTAATTATTTTTCTAAAATGCTCACCAGTCAGTGAAGAACACGGCTTCTACAAAAGAGGGAAAATTACGCCGAATTAAGTGTAGGTTATCCAACCATGGAAAATATTCGGAATCCACTTCTTATGAACTACACAACCCATAGAAAACAGCTTAATCATGTTTATACTCGTAGAATACTGCAAGGGTTCTCTGAACGTCAGATGGCTTGTTTGAATAGGCATCTCTCTTTGTTCGAAAGCCTGGTACGTTAATGGGTACCTACCTACTTTCAAATGCAGGACTGAAGAGCACTCTCTTCCCCTGTAAGAACTGTAAACAACCAATCAACGTTCTTTCGTCCACTCCAGGGGATAGTGACCTTGAGGAGCGGCCTTGACTTCTCTCGAGGCTAATTAATACAACGGCCGATCTGAGATACGGCTTTCAGCTTCAAGATTTATCCGCGTATTTCTACCGCGAGAGAACTGAAAGGATAAATTTAATGAACGTGCCCCTCTGGGTACCACAACAGCTCTGTGGTTGATATATTCAGGCGGAGGAGGGACGTGACTCTTTATATTAAAATGCGATATAACAATGGCAGTAAATAAACCTTACATGAAGCCCATCTTCCGAGCTACACACTAAATTACATAGAAGAAGAACAACAAGTAGGAAAGTCTACTCAACTCTGTACCGTCTAGGATACCAACACAAACGTCCTTCACCTGAAGCGAAACAGTGAGACTAACCGACTAGGGTCCTACATCACACGATTCCATCGATACCACTAATGGATAGATATATTTGAAACTATCTTCATAATAATATCTCCTTTAGGCTCATAAACTATAACTACTGACCCAGTTATCACCTCTAACTACCAACCTCTAATGAGTCATAAATTACATCTATGAACCCCATCACTTGTAAAACCTACCAACTCCATCACTGTCAACATTAAATTACACCCACCACTAATGAACCTGTTGGGTAAAGGACTCGAATTTCGACACCCTAACTTCAACATGGTAAAATAAGGCTTCAAATGGTACGAATTGTTCACATTCGTCAACATCAAATTCTAAGTTCAAATTCAAACCTTGGCTCCAACATATCATTAATCAGTTTTTAATTCAATCAGTTCAATTTTGGTGGCAAATCAGAACCTGTAGCTGTTTATTTTTCAGTCGTGCGTTTTCAGTTTGGCTAAGGAAAGAAGCTAAAATTTGGTGTTTAATTAGCAGCACTATAACTAGAACCATTGTGTTATTTTAATGTTGAAGATTCACAGATAAGAGTAGAAACGACTCCATTCGAATAATATTTAAAGGTTAGGCTCCTGTCGGTATTAGGAAGATTGATATCAAGTTCGTTACTAACTTCGACACCCCCAGGACATACTATTCAAAAGATGAAGAACCGTAGGATGAATTGGATTGTTTTTGAGATTTTGTTCCGTAGTTGAATAATTGATTTCCTACCTAATTTTGACATGATTTTTTCCGAGTGAAAAAATTGCGTTCCTAATACCGACAGGGTTTGTTCCTAATTCCGACATTTCATATACAATCTTACATCCGAGATAATCATAAATTTGAATGATTTTTTTCCCACAATTTATCGTTAGTTAATGTTGTAGAGGGCTTCTGAGAGTCCTGATAGCCTTTTATGACACCGAATTATTATGTTTTATATCATTTTCAGGTGCCACGATGCCCTCACAAATGTCCCACAAAATGGTCACAATATGCATCAAGCAACTGATAAGTAAATGTTTACACCTTGCTTTCGGGGTCATACACCTTGGTTTCGAACACATTGTCGAAGATTGATAATATCAATCTTACCTCATATTATGAGGCAATTTTATTATTTGTATTTGAACGTTCATTAGTCCCTTTGTCGTTCTACAGGTCTAAACCCATTGTATCTCATTATTAACCCTAATTGGACCATGGTAACCCTTAGTGGCCCCGAAAACATCTCAAGAACTCCACAGCTGTCCCAAGGTGTCACCGGTGTAACCAAAATTAAATTGCAATTAAAAATTTAATGGACATCAAAATTTTTTGTGGACCATTGATAGTTTCAAAATAGAGTTTTGACAAAAATTTCAAAAGAAATCAATGAAAAAATTTCCAATTTTTTGTCAACATCATTTTTTTACTTTAATAATTTACAAATACTTCAAAAAATTCAGCTTTGCTTATTAATTAGCGAATTTTCGAAGAAAATGATGCTATTGCAATGGCCTCAAAATTTTTAGAATCGACTTTTTCGAAAAATTTTTTCACTGAAATCCGTTTTGGAACATTCTGAAACGATCCCTGAAGTTTCGCCAAAAATTGTGTGTGTGTGTGTGTGTGTGGAACTCCTAAGATGTTTTCGGTGACAATACTGACACCATGGTCCTATTAGGGTTAAACCCAATGTAGGTAGGTAAATAGGGGTTTTAAATTGGTTTAAACCCAATTTTGGGTTCTTGAGAATGTTGGCAATAATACTCAGTCTAGCGTTTACTTTCTCCTGGTGTTATGTCTTGTAGTGACTAGTAGTTTCAGGAAAAATAATTATGGCTTTACTACATATGATTTGAATAAGTGTAATAAACAATTTTTGATACACTTCCGATGATCTTGGGAGAATTTTTTTTAACGTCGGAATTGAACTTCGTTGGGTGATGGCATTAGGAATATCCCCATCTAAAATTGTCGATAACAGGAGTGAAACGGCACTTTTGAAATTTAGGTATTAACATTGGAAATTTCATAAACTTTGAACATTTTACTAGTGCATTTTGCGGGGAGATTTTGATTACCTAACGATTTGAGGTAATATCGGTCTTATTATCTCGGGAAATAACGAGTTCAGCTTGGAATATATTAGGAAAAATTCAAGGGAGTTCGGTACCCTGGGTAGCCCTAGAGCGTCATATTACGAAACGTTTTACATAAACGACGACTAAATCACCCTAAGTCATCAGAAACTCCTATCATTGGATAACATTTGATTCAGGAGGAAATTAAGTTTCCGAAACGCTTACCACTTATTCTATTACATACAAGCTCTCTAAGGTTCTAGAAGTTTTTATAAATGAAAAATTCGCGCTATTCGTCCATTTAGGTACATTTTCTCACCTTCCTTACAAGGTGGAGATTTCCAGTTTTTATCAGCTGGTCAAAACTCTATCATGAAAAATTAGGTCCAATGAATTCATTCTATCTGCTAAATATGAATTTTAGTACTGGCCATGGAAAATCAACGTTGTCTGCTCACTACATGGATATGACAAATTATACAAAAAATTATGACAAAAGAGAGAGCAACATGTCACCAACAGAACAAAAAAGGAAAATAATTCTGTCCAGTAGATCTATATAAAGTGGCTCCTTGTGCTTTCAAAAACGTAATCTTGCAGAAAACGAGTTTGAAGTATTTCTTCCTCCAAAAACGCCACTCCCCAACGTTCGTTCGCTTCTCATTTTGCCTTCTTACTTATTTTTCTTTAGTTAGATAATATTATTCCTCAAAATTTTCGAATGGTAATACAGAGTTTTGAAGAAGGCGATGAGTCAAGTTATATTCCAGGAGGTTGACAAACTGTAGCATCTGGAATAATAATCTGATTTACCTGGGGATGGTGTTAAAATTTTTCTAAATGTTGTATAATTTTAAAAAAAGTCCTTCTGTATGTGTAAAGAAAGTAAATGTTGTATACTTTAATAAAAAAGTCTACTCAAAAGTCGAAGAAAAAAAGTCTTGTACTAAGGTGATGGAATTTGGGTTATTCACCCTATTAATCTCACTTCAATTATAGTAAACGCAAATGAACACCGAACATAATTGACATGGGATGTGAAGCTTGTCACGCAAAACAGTAGCCTGGATGGGATCAGTCTTTCAACTACGTGTAGATGTTCTCTATCTCTTCCCGTGGAGGAGGGCTGACCGTTAAAATAACTTCGAAGCAGTTAAACTTCCTTCCTGTTTTTTCCATCAATGAAGATTGTTCTCGAAAGTCGTCAATAATGGATTTCTATGGTGAGAGGTAACTATTTACCAAATAGTTAAGTATATACCTAGGTACTGGAAGTTCATGAAAAATTAATCGCTTTTTCCTTTAGTCGTGACCATTCTAGGCGGTTTATACTTTTGTGGGGTTTCTGAGCCATCCAAAGAACCTCAAAACCTAAATACGTGAGAGCGTTTCGACCATAGGAGTAAAATTTATTGAGGTTTTACTCTAGCCTCGAAAATGAACGTTTTATACCACAGTTAATTCAAATCCCGACCCTGAGGCTGGGTAAAACATATAATTAATTTTCTGGAAGTAGGAAATTCCATGGTACTCTGAATAATAGGATCTCTGAATGCTGAATTAACTTTATCACGATATACCAAGTATAAGAAAAGACTTTGAATTGATTTGATAGTTTTTTCCAACGCAAAAGTAGAAAAACGAAACAATTGTAGACAATTAAGTGCGTATCAAATGAGACTACCCAAAGGTTTCTATGAGTGTTCAGATTTTTTAAAAAATAGAACAATTAGACAGTTTGGTGAGTGGGGAGTTCACGGCTCAGTGTAAAGTGAAGGTTCGTACTTACACTGTACAAGAATCATCTGACAAAGGAGTATCACGCACTCAAATCAATGTTTTGGAGTTCAATCAATAGTATTATTCAAACAAGACAATCAGATCTGCTTTCGTTGCACCTCGAAGGAGTGAAGAAGTCAACAAATCGAGTGTGCCACCATCAGTTTGGTTTGGGAAAAAACTCAAAAACCGTTGATCAAAATTGAATTATTGGGTAAGAAAGGTCTGAGTCAATTCACAGAATCTAGATACATGTGATCAGTTTGGATTTTCAACAAAAATTTCCACAAGGGAATTTCAAACATGTAAAAGTGTACATGTGTTACATCGTAGTTTTCAGCCCTTCAGGGGAGCTTTCGGGAGAAATGTAAAACTTTACAGCCAGGCTGGAGACCTCCATGAGAATTACTGGGTTTCTCTCAAGTACACCTAATTGCTCACTTCCCAGTTGGTTACTTTCGTCAATACCACCTCAACCTGAATATCTAGAATCAAACCGATTCTGAATAATATAGAGCATAATAAGAGAGTTAATAAACTAAACTAAATCTTTTCTGTAGTAATTACGTAGTAAATCTTTCCTGTAGTAAATATACGAATGATAGCATAATTAATATCATAAATCATAACATTACTTAGCATTATCAGCAATAATCGCATCCACTACAGAAATTCAACGTTGGTTTATTATTTGCAGTAATGGCCGTTTGGAATCGATCAAAAAAAGTTACGTAATTAAGTTTCAAATCGGAAAACCGTAAATAAATTTAATTTTTAAATTACTGATGGAACGATGAACGATGAACCATGTGCAAGTCGATTGTTAAATTAATCAGGATTACACGTGATTGACTAGGAGCTTCCCGAGAGTTTCTCAACACCTCCCTCTCACCCTTCCAATTGTATTTAGGTCCTAGTTTGTTGACCGTATTTCCAAAATATTCTATGGCCAAAATTGCGAAATTTTTCGTTTCCTCAAGTATAACTGTAATTCATTTAGTTCAAATTTTATTCAAATTTCGTATTGAAGGCACTCTCAACTTTGGGGTCGGTAACGATGTTTTACTTTATATCAAAATAAACTTGATTATTAACCTTGCGCAATAATATGAGGATTGTCAGGTCTAGATCCAAAGAACATAACGATTGAACGATTGAATCAGTCAAAAATCAGCTCAAGCAGGAATGCGTTAAACAGATATCAAAATGGCCGACATTGGTCGAAACTATCTTATAAGGTACCTAGTTACTGGCTGGCCTCCAGATCATTTTCAAGGGTCCATGAGTACACCTACCTATCCTACAAGGTTATAAGATTATTCTTATAAGAGATTCTTATAACAATAAGAATATTTTATCATTAATAAGATAATTCTTAATGATCCATGACTATTCAAGACGTATGTACGAGTAAGAATGTGATGAAAATATCAAAATAATTAGGGAAAGTACGTTGCTCGTAATATTAGCTTGTTCAATTTTTTGTTTATACCGATGATGATGAAGAAAATATGTGCTCTTAGTACGAGTAAATTAAAATTTCAAATTTTAAGGCATCCGACGTACTTCCCGGAGAATTCAGAACATATGTTAGTTTAAAGGATTGTTGAAGATGATAAACCTAGGATGATGAGTGTTTCCTACTATACTACCGGTTAATGATAATAATCTGCGGTAACCTAACCTTCAGGTTGTAAGTAGGGCTAACGTGATCCTCCCACCTAGACTGGGGGACCGTATTCCAACCATTATCGTGACGGTGTCTCCGTGACGTGAAGTACCTCTTGTCCTCACCTATACAATTTAAAGTTGGCCTAAACCATCGCCCTTTTCATCCTCTTCACACCGTTTCGTACTCTTTTGGACGTGTTTTGAGACAATGCTAACAGGGCCCATCTCTCTCTGTCTCGAGGAGGCACCGTTATCAGGTTTTCGAAATCTCTCAACACCTGACCGCCCTACGAGCATCAGTGCATACGCCTCCCACACGGCACCGCGTTCTACCCTCAATTGTCCTCTATCCCATGTCACTTGTGACCTCAATACTTCGTTTCTCTGCAGATATTGATCAAGATACCACCTAGTCGGGGTGTAAGAGATAGACGACGAGGCACTCTCTTCTGGGACATTCGGGTCCCAAGAGACCATCCCTAAAGCAGCAATTTATGACCTTTGGTAGATGCTGAACAAAAAGAAAGACACTTGCAAAACATTCATCCTGAGCCAGCTGTGGATAAAAGGGGATAAATGACCACAGAGTATCAGGACAAGTTATGACCACTCCCTAGAATATTTTCGATGAATTTTTTCAAATTCCAAAACGTTTGCCAAGTGGATGTGTCATGTAGCTTCCTCGTATCCGTAACACGATTGTATGGATGTTGTTATTCTCAAAAGATCAATTTCTAAGTAGGTACTTACCTTATGTCGCGAAATCTCGTATTCGTTCTACTCTTTATTTTGAATTTGTTGCTAATACAAATATTTCATTATTTGGCAATAGGTGATATTTCGGTTTATTATTTTCAATAATAAACCTTTGGAATCGACCAAGAAAAAAATTTTTAAACACCCGTCAAAATTTGTTGGTTTACGTTTCAAGATACGTAGAATCCGAAAATCGAATAAAAAATTTTCCGTCCGTCCGCCGTACACGCCACTTTTTTTTTAGCACCTGGACCGATTCGGTTCAAATTTGGCATATGGGCTCTATTTAGGGTCTAATTGTGCCGCGAAGCTTTTGGTTGATGTCAGTCACTTCTAAGGGGTGGAAATTAACGGTTTAAATTTTCAAAAGTGCCCAACTCGAAAACTCTCGAAATAAAGGTATTGTTTTTTCACCAATTTAAGATAGTATTGAATTTTTAGAAATTGTAGAGACCACGCGGAGCTCTGTAGGACGATCTCTTCGCTCCCTAAGAGTACTTAATGGTTTTCCTTCGATAAAACTGAATCACGATTGTGAATCACAAAAGAGGTCTAATCTCCGTTCAAATTTTATCTGACTAAAATGCAATCGCTGTTCTTTCCTTCGAGTTGTATTCAGTTTTGCTTTCTGAGCAACCAGTAATCAAATTTCCATATGAAGCTCCCTATTTTTCGAATCGTGTGTGAAGCGTTTAGTTCTTTCCAATAAACTTGATTATGAAGGTGTGAAGGCAGTATGGTGTGGTAGGTAGTACCTACCAATGGTTGATAGGTAAAAAAAAAAAACGCTGCAAATCATCATGCAAATGAAGGGTTGAAATTTTCAAAATGCCCTAGTAGGTAGTAGGTACCTATGGTTGGTAGGGAGGGATCTATACATAAGGGTGATCTATACAGAAAATAATAAACCTTTGGGCAATGATTTGCATCGTTTTTAGACCTGTTGCGAACTTGAATAAAATTTGCTTTCTTGCTAGAAACTGGAAAATGTGGATTTAATTTTGTAAAAGGAAGAATTTTCTTGAGAAAGAAAAATAGAACTGGGGCCCAACTATAGTTCTTGGAAAAAAGTCTCCACAGTTGGTAGAAGATCGTAGTTCATTTCACAATATTCTGTTCACAGGATTATTACCGCCAACAAGTGAGTGTAATAGTAGCTACAGTAAAGGAGAAAATTACTCTCGATAGCTTCACGGTCGCAGAAGCAAAACTACTCCTAGGAGAGCTCGAAGCATCAATAGAATCCCTGAAAAGCCCTGTATGGTCTCCTTGTACATCGCGGTGTGCAAGAGTTCATCGGCTGATGATGAGAACTGATGATAGAGATGTTGTTCAGGTACAGTACGAGGCACATACGAAGGTGGTGGAGCTGAATCACTTCATCGATGAGCGTGCAGCATCTACCGATGGTAATTTTCAACAGCATCAGATAATCAAAGCAAGGTTACCGAAATTGGAAGAGCCGTAATTTGTTGGGAATTGTTGAAATTTGATGAGTTTTGGCTAATGTTCGATTCGGATACTCATTAGAACAATTCATTGATGCCAGTAGAAATATTTCAGAATTAGTTCCATATCTAATTGGTAAAGCAAAATTTTCAGGCCTCTCACAAGCTGCCCTTCAACTATGGAAGGGCAATAACAATTCTTCAAGAACGTTTTGGAGACAAACAACTACTCACCACTAGACACTACAATAAAATCCGCAAGGAGGAAAAACGCTTCAAGTTTGAGATCCACTTACGATAAAATTAAACAACGCAAAAGAAGTTAACAAAATCTAGGCGAGCAGAATTCGTTTATCCATCATCATGTCAAAATTCCCTCATCACATAAATTTAGATATTGATAAGAATCTTAGTGACGAAAACTGGACTTCTAGTGCTTGACTCAAAGCCCTAAGACATGTGATTTCCCCAGAGGAGCAGGTTTTCACACCTCTTCGTTTAGAATACCTCCCAAACCAATCTAAGTCACAACATTTCACGACAGAGACACTTGCTGGCTTGGAGGGCTTAAAGAACTGCTTTTAGATATTTTGCTGTTAGGTTTCGTTATTTTGTCTGTCAAAAATTAGGCTGCCAGTGAACTTTGCGTGATCATTATGGTAGGTACCTATACCTACTAATAACGGAAAATCGGTGTTCTTTGCCGGAGGATGATCTACACAGAAAAATAATAAGCCGTTGTTTTTCATTCTTTTCAAGTTGGAAGATATATTATTCGAGTCGAACAAAGAGCTCATAATATTGTCTGAAAATGGCGGATATTTTTGACCCCATAAACGTGAAGTTATGTTTAATTCCCCACTATCCCCACCAGAAAGAGGTTCCACCCATTTTTGGGGAGGTTGACTACTGTACTTCCATCACCTGCAAACCTAGATGCAGTTCGATCGTTTGACACCCGATGAAATATTAACTTTGATTCAAAACTACCATCAACATTCCTCACACCAGTAACCTCGTTTTTCGAAGAAAGTGGGAGAGAATTACGGCTTTTCTCCCAGTCCATTACCTTCGGCAACACCTGGAGACGCGAGACATGGCGGCCGACAGAACCAGATGTTCCAGAACGACCGATCGACTGACAGTAATTAGCCACATATAGCAAGGTGACACTAGGAGTAGGTGAGAGACCATCGCATCGTCGTGAGTCGGTCATTTCGAGGCGCACGCCCGATCTTTTGTGCAGCTTCTGAGCCGTTAAGCGTTCCCTCCCTTCATCCTTGGTCGCGAACCACCTTAGGCCGCTTTTTCGACCCACATTTTCGCTCACCTGTTAAAAGTCCACACGTTCAGCCTGACACAAATTATACGAGGGTTTAATGGAAAACTGTTGCTGGTCATTCCAAAGGCCAAATTCCTTCGCCTCCCACAGCCGACCTATTCGGAAGGAGAAAACCAACCGAATTGGATTGAAGGTGAATGAAAGCCTGAAGGTCACAACGAGTTAATACGAGCCAAGGATCAGTGTTATTGGAGGGATTACTAATTCCAATCCCAAATGCTTCAACCTTTTTAAGTGCAATAACCTTTTCCGGTGCAATTAATTTTTTCTATTACTGAAATAATAATAGTTTTTCTTCATTTATCGTTCATATTAATTGGAAACAGGAATATCTATTTCAATTACGAATTATAGAAAATGGACTAGGTAATGATAACAGCAAAAATTGGAGTTCTTTTCGTTTCGATTTTCTTTTTTTTCTAAGCACGCGCCCATTTGATTTTGCCTAAACACCAATATCTCACAACCAAACAGCTCAAGTTTTTTAGGACGTCCCACAGTAAGACTTGGGCGTCCTTATGCTATCGATCTGGGGTGAAGGAGGACAGCACTCAAGAGAAAAAAAATAACCACACAGTAATCCGTGTTAGACCATTCTGAATCCAAATCCACGAAAAAAACCATAGGTGTATGTCTGTGTGTGTGTGACAAAATCTTGTGTCGTCTGCACAGTCCTTAGTTCTCAACCGATTTTCCTGGTTCTTTTTTTCTTCGACGCGGAAAACTATCTAGTTGTGCACTACGTCGCCGGAATTTCGAATTTTGCCTTTTAAGGGAGGGAAAGAAGAGTTGAAGCTATAAAAACGTGCCTTTTTTGGGCATAATCTTGTGTCGTCTGCCCAGGCCTCAATTTCCAACCGATTTGCGTGTTTCTTTTTTTGTTTGACTCAAATAACTTCCGAGTTGTACATGATTTCACCAGAGTACCAAAATTCGCCAGGGGAGGGGGTGATTGGGGGCATAATTTTCACAAAATATCCGATTTTTCAATATTTTGGTTCCTTTACTGCTTACTAATTGTACTCAAGCTTTGAAACTGAGGAAAAATTCTCATTACACCTCCGGATTTTCATGAATTATTATCTGTGCCACCATGGAACTTATAGTGGTGCCACCATGATGCCAGGACACCATAAACCGCATATTTCGTGGGTTTTTTGTGTTTCACCTTGAATACGGATGTGAACCTCGACGGGCTGCCTACTAAAAAAAATCGATGAAAGTTCAATGTTACGACGTATTTCCGCTTTGGTGCCAGACTGGCTCATTTGGTGGTGGTGTGGAGGGGGGTCACTATTTCTAGCCTAAAGTAATAAATAAATTACGTCGAGTGATACAGTTTTATCGCTAACCAACTCCATCTAATTCTAATCCTTATCCTTATTGGATAAGATCTAATTCTTATCCAATGGGACGTCCCCTGGAATGCATGCATTACTAAACAATATGTTTCAAATTTGAAGAGTAGTTTGAGTTTGGGTTCAGGAAGAATGCACATTGATTTCAACACAATTTGAACCGTACATGTGAAAGAGTGAAACATTATCAGCAAACTGCTTTCCATTTGGGTTGAGGTGTTCACTTACTCTGGAAACCATCAACATGATGGGGAATATCTACGTTTAAACTGGGGGACGACACCAGTTGTAGATGATACTGTTAGGTAATGAAATCAAGCTTTCTCCGACAGGTAACTATAATGTATTATACGTCCATGTTATTCCATGAGAGGAATCTTAATACCCACCAATTGGGTGAAAGGACGGTTCTGGCACTGTTACTAGGCATCTCGACAGTAGAGTTGACACGGAGGTTACCACAGAATTGTGAAAAGAAGAGAAAGGAGGTGTTGGCGGCTATGAGTGGAGGTTTGTAATGGAGATGGAGTTGTGGTACCACAGAGCACTACTGCCGAGATACCTAGTAACTGAGCCAGAACTGCCCTTATTTCCTATTCGCACCCCATTATTCCCTGGTTTTTCTTCCACTTGGATTCTGGAAATTCTGAGATTGAAAAATGAATCTGATCAAAATATTTTTGATTTGATTAATGAAAATGAAGAATTTGAATTGGAGAGTATTGAATATGATTCTGAACATGTAACATTTGAGTGAAAAACGCTGCAATTGTCGGACATCTTCTAATTATTTTGCTGTTTAAATCACTCGATTAGTAATAATATAATGTTGCCCATTTATCAACGCTATTGTAATAATAGAATACGACGTTCACCATCTTCAAGTATCTCAGTATTTTCATTGGTAGCTATAGTTATAATAATATAGTAGGCCGATATCGTATACTGCGCTGAGAATGAACCCGTGGGCGAGTCACTTTTGAGAAATGAACGGATGGTCCTTCGGAGATTTGGGTAGACTCATTAAATTGTAAAAATTGAACACTTTTGAATTTAGGAAATAATTATTCCGTCAAATCAAAAGTTTTTGAGTTGAAGCATGTTGGAAGTTTTGATTCTCTATTTTTGGACCAAAAGTAATCAAAAGATTTGGGGCACAACTATACCTCAATTGGAGCCAAATAAACCAAAATGAATTAATTGTGGTCAGCGACAAGCAGCCAAAGTGATTCCGTGTTCCTTAAAACATTTAAAACAATTGAGAGGTTACACTTTTTTAAACTCTATCCCAGAGGTTCATTATTGGAAATAATAAACCACGAGCGATGAAAAATATTGAATTTCATAGGAGAAAACTATAAATATAATCATGATTTGTTCGTTCTCCGTGCTGGAATAACGGCTTTTAGCACCGTTTATGGAAGTTTACTATTTAAGCAACTGACGTTGGTGATACTGGCCATAAGAGTTACGAGTCATTTCATATCCAGGTTAAAAGATAACCATTACGCCCATTTTTCGGAAAACCCCATAAATTTCACCGTTAGACTGATCTGAGAGGAATCTAACAGAAAAAAACCCCATGTGGAACGTGGACAGTAAAAATTTGAACTACAGTGTTTATAGAAATGACAGGGAATAGTTCGCTCCATAAAACTGCTTTTCCAGCGTTTAGCTGTTTTTTCCTTAACTGTGGGAGAGCGATAGTGGATAAAGACGAACGCAATTAGATTCCAATGAAATTATATAAATTAGAAGATTCGATTGTAGACTACATTGGTCGTACCTAAAGTGAAGTTACTGCAAAGGTGAAATGAGCAGTATGTTACAAACTGGATATACACTAAATAATAATTTAATACCTTCGTTCTCCTCGTCAGTACTATTAAGAGAAAAACTGAGTTGTCTCAATTGCCGCGACAAGAATAAAGGGATATGAAACCACTTTTTCCAACGTACTCAACAGTTACGAATGGAATAACTATAAACGGAAGAACGGTGAAACGCTAATGGAAATGAGCACAAGGATAAAATAAGACATAAATCAGACCACCTAGGTTTATTGTACGATGATTGGAATAGCCCACTATTACCGAGTACTATCACAGTTATGAAAAGGAATGAAGACACAGAGAATATCAAATACTCGTAGGTAATAGAAATTGTGAAATGAATGGATGAAACGCAGTCAAGTGGTCAAATTTCTCTTTACAGCGAGACTTTTAACTGCCTACAATTTGAGTTATATTAGTCACACACAAGTAGGTCAGAATGTTTGAAAAAATGGTGTAAGCTCACAGTGAAAAGCTCATTACTAGCCTTCAAATTAGGCGGTGAGAAATGCTCTTTGTGTTTCCTAGAATTAATGATCCAAACTTCAAGGACTGATTCTACGACTACATAGCAATAACTTTTGTCCTACAAAACAACCTACATATCTGTAGGTCCTTTCGTTCAAAATTTTTTACTGAATCAATCCAATTAGACTTTTTTAAATTTAAATTTGGTTTATCGTTATTGAATCCGAATTTGTAAACATGGCCATATTTCCCTTACATTACACGTTTTTCCAAATTTGAGGATTCCAATGAAAAGAACATTGAATTTCCTTTCTGCTCAATACGGAATCAAAATTTTTCACGCAAAAAATGTAAAAAAGTCCGGTGAATCAAATTTCCATATGAAGATCCCTATTTTTCGAATCGAGTGTGAAGCATTTAGTTCTTTCTAATAAACTTGATTGCGAAGGTGTGAAGGCAGTATGGTGTGGTAGGTAGTACCTACCAATGGTTGGCAGGTAAAAAAAATTGGTAGATAAAAAAAGGCTGCAAATTATTACACAATGGTTTATTATTTTTCTATATAGATCACTCGTCTACAAAATCACCAACCATACAATATGAAGGAAAAAAAAATCAAAAAAAAAAAAAAAAAATCCCATCCATCGCATTTCGGTCAGCTCTAATTTTAACGGATATTAGGCCTCTTTTGCGATTCACTCGTGTTTTGATTTATATATATATTTCAATATAAACCCTTAAATTTTCGTAGGGAGTGAACGGTTTGTCCTACAGGGCTCCGCGTGGTCTCAAAAAATTCTAAAAATTCTATAGAATCCTAAATTGAAGGAAAAACAATACCTCTATATCAAAATTTTTTGAGTTAGGGCGTTTTCAAAATTTCAAAATTGATTTTGGAACCCTTAGAAGTGACCTACATCAACCAAAAGCTTCGGGGCACAACTAGACCCCAAATGGAGCCTACATACCAAATTTCATCAAAATCGGTCAATGCTAAGTGGCAAAAGTGCCGCGTACGGACGGCCAAATTTTTATTCGATTTTTGGATTCTACGTACCTTGAAACGTAAACCATCAAATTTTGAGGGGGTGTTGAAATTTTTTTTCTTTGTCGATTCCAAAGGTTCATTATTGAAAATAATAAACCAAAAGATGCAAATCATCGCTTAAAGGTTTATTATTTTCGGAATAGATCTCCCTTCTGTATAGATCCCTCCCTACCAACCGTAGGTACCTACTACCTACTAGGGCATATTTGAAAATTTCAACCCTTCATTTCCATTTGGTTGGTGGTTGGGGTTGAAATTTTCAGGAATTCCCTAGTAGGTAGTAGGTACCTATGGTTGGTAGGGAGGGATCCATACAGAAGGGTGATCTATACAGAAAATAATAAACCTTTGGGGAATGATTTGCAGCGTTTTTTATTTTAATTAGTTGCTTACTACAAAACAATTGATTATTTGGCAACAGGTGTTCATTTTCAGACATGTTGCGAACTTAAATAAAATTCATTCTTCGTGCTAGAAACTGAAAAAGTGCGTTTTATATTTTCTAAAAGTTATACAATTATAGATAGAGGGAGAGATTCAATAGAAATAGGTCCCGGCAATAGTTCGTGGATAAGTTTCCACAAGTGGTTCGGCAATGATATCTATTACCTCTTTCATGGCTTGGGGTGGAAGTTCGTCAGGGCCTGGAGCAGAACCGTCTCTGAGAGATCGCGCTGTTTTAATTATTTCGCCTGTCTCTCCCTTGAAAATGAACATTGAGGAAGCTATTTGTGGTCGTATAAATACGATAATTTTCTCACCGACATGATTTTCTATATAACGTGCAAGTTATTATTCGTTAGACAGTAAAGTAGAAAGAACAGAACGAGAAAAGTAATTATTTTCAGATGCTCATTTCCTCCAAATGCACGACAAACCGCAGAACGTGTTTTACACTGACTTCAAGTGGTATTTGCAGTAATCTCAGATTTCTCATTAAACGAGTAGCAGTTACTATCTTGATGGCTCGTGGACTTTTCAGTACATTCGACGCGGGCGAGGTTTAAAAACCACGTTTTCGCTCATAGGCCCACGTGAAAAATAACGTTGCGATAGAAATGATACGCTCTGCTCGCTCGGTGGGTTTCATTCCTCAGCTCCGAGAGTAGTGTACATGCATTTCCGTTTCGAAGAGACCCTGCGGTTTTGCGGCCGCAGGACCGAGAGAACGTGGGCACCTAACGGAGAACTGCTAGGGCCGCAGGGCCGCGCAGGGCCACACGCCCCGGCTGGTCTTTTGGAGTTATATCTGCTTCTCATCTCTTAAGGGAGAATATGTGAAGCAGTTATCGCTTGCCGGCATCGGTTTTATGAACCGAATAACGTCGTGAGCGCAAACGGATCTCACGCCTCCCTTTATATCGCGGCGAGATACATTGCCTCCCATTCCCTACTTCACTTTGCGCACTCCATATTTCCATCAGCTTCTGTATTCTTTGGCGGGAGAAGTTGTGTGGGATCTGTTCTGGAGGTAATGTGGTTTCCAAGAAACCAAGTGATTAACTACCAACCAAGTGATGGAGATTCCAAAAGACCAGGAATCGCCACAATTCCATTATTGAATTGGGTGAACAAATTATATTTATTTCATATTTCGATCAATTATAACAACTTGAACATTATCGAACGTTTACTTTCAATCCTGAGCATTTAACTCTATATTGAGCAGATCCAGCAGTATATTTATTTTAATAGAGCCCATTACATAATAATATACAGGGTGCCTAGAAACCAATCAACATCCAAGGATCTCTATTACAACTAATTTGCAACAACTTTTCCCTCTCAACACTTTTCGGTTTATTATTTTCAATAATAAAACTTTGAAATCGACCAAGGAAAAATTTTAACCCTCTCCTCCCTGAAAATTTGTTGATTTACATATCAAGGTACGTAGAATCCAAAAATTTAGTGAAGATTGTACCGTTCGTCCGCCGTAAGCGGCACTTTTCTTAGTTGCCTTGGACCGATTTTGATGAAATTTGGTACAAGGGCTCTATTTGGGGTCTAGTTGTGGCCCTAACGTTTTGGTTGATGTCAGTCACTTATGAGGGTTGAAACCTAAGTAAGGGCTGAAAATTTCAAACCGCTTTCGACTTAAAGGAATTGTTTATTCATCAATTTAAAATAGTATTGAGTTTTTAGACTCGAACGAGTCCACCCGGAGCTCTGTATGACCAACCGTTAACTACCCATCTTAACCGGGTTGGACCGTTCAATAAATTTTACAAATTTTTATAAATTTTAGACCAAAATGCGATCGTTGTTTGTTTCTTCGACTTGCACTCAGTTTTGCGTCCTAAGCAACCAGTAATCAAATTTCCTAATGAAGGCACCCACAACTATATTCCATCGAATA
The DNA here is from genome assembly GCA_009739505.2 of Apolygus lucorum. Taxonomy (NCBI): domain Eukaryota; kingdom Metazoa; phylum Arthropoda; class Insecta; order Hemiptera; family Miridae; genus Apolygus; species Apolygus lucorum. The sequence continues at coordinate 24,367,710 of CM019177.2, read as the reverse complement.
ACTATTTTTCCGTCCGTCCGCCGTACGCGGCACTTCCCATGTACCGATTTTGATGAAATTTGGAACATGGGCTCCATTTGGGGTCTAGTTGTGCCCTGAAGTTTTTGGTTGATGTCAGTCACTTCTAAGACATTTTCAGAACGCCTTAGATCAAAAAGTTGCGATATAAAGGTATTGGTTTTTTATCAATTTAAAATAGAATCGAATTTTCAAAATCGCATGCACCAAAGGAAAGCTGATTAAATTTCACATTTGAAGGGTAATTTGCCAAGTTGCAGGATTTATTTACGAAAAAATTTGAAATTGTACATCAGATCGACGAATCTGAAAGTTTACTCACATTTGCGTTTATCAATTTCTGATCGTGTTTGTTCATCTACGGCCAAGTCCTTGCCTATCTATGGATCGATTTAGCTCAAAGTAGATTTTTATTGCGTTTCCACCACCTGCCAACGCATCAGAGAATAATAGAAAAATTATTTGGAAAAAAGTAAATCAATTTGAAAAAAAAACTAAAAAATATGATATAGAAAATTACCTATTCAGTGTTCAGCACCAAACAAAACTATCCAGAATGGTCAAAAACGAAAAATGAGAGTGCAAAATCTTAATTGATTTGATGTTAATTCTTAAATGGGATGGAGATCTAAGAGAGAGAGTGAATACAAACAGTTTGAATTACCAGAGGAGGAGATTTAAAAAATTCGAACGAAACCCCTGGAATCAAGAATATACATATATTGGCGAATATACGAACCAAAATAATATATTGAGGAGCTCCTTCGATATTTTAGTTAGAATTTAAAAAAGTGGGTTTAACGTAATTGTCTTGAAAATAATTGTCTGGCTATGATGACGCGGACGAGAAGAAATTCATTCAACCTGATGGTAAATAGCTCCTTGCAGTGACTTCTATCGTGGACTTCTTGCGGCGACCTCCAGCAATGATCCATAGAATTTCGGCAGTGCTGCCTCTGAGGATCTGAAACCAGGAACCTTGAGGACTGTAGCATGTGCTCCTAGACGGTGGCAGCATTGAACTGATGGAGGGTACTTGAAATCTCACGACCAGTAATTTCTCCTACGCTGGAATGATGAAGACCCTAGAATTTGATAGAGGGCTATGGCTCAGCGATGTAGACATCCGTTAGACCAAATGTTCAGCTGGTGGGGAGTCGATTCGTTAGAGCAATCATTTTTATTATCCACACTATCTTCTGTGAATTGAAACAGTAATAGAATAGGTATCCTGTTTGGGCCTGAACGCAAACTTACTTTCAATTTTACGATAGGCATTGTAAGTTTATGTTGAAATTACTCTCAAAATGATCCAAGTAAGTAGTTGATGGAATATAAGCGCTAGTTCGGTTGCCTAATTGTATCTCTTTATGATTATGGTTTCATTTATGACCACTTACGAGTTTATAATACCACTAACTGCTCTACGCTCATTTTATTACTGCTTTTGTACGTTCCCTGATCCTGTTCAAAGGAAGCGGTGAGCATCAGAACTTCAAAAAAAGGCGGCCTCATTCGAAAGAAATTATTGTAACAGCTCCAACATAAACAGGAGCCGAAAGTATCTATCGATACCTGCATAATTGATCCTAGGTTGTGCCTATAAACTTCGTACCCATAAGAAATAAGTAGTTATGATTTATTTATGTTAGGTAGTTCCGCGGACGTCGGTCGTGTAGGGTCAATAACAGGTCTGTTTAAGCTCATCGGAGAAAAAGGTCAGGAGTAGGTATCGAATTGGCGGTCGGCATTCGAGCTTCACTGATATTCCTGAAGGTGAGGCGCACGGCGGGGCACATAAAATGGGACTAACGAACGGTAATGAACCCATAAAATTATCGAGAAACCGATGATCGAAAATTGAGGGGCAGTTTGTTACAAGCCGATTCGAGAACCAAAAGGGTGGATTGTTGATGGCGAACCAGTGTTACCGAACGTACATAATTCAGCACTCCAAACGATGTATGATATTAGAGCCAATATCGTTCAAGATCAGTATACAGCCGAATTCAGTAACCTTCGAGTTGAAATACACAAATCAATTTTTAATGAGATTTACCCCACGGTTAGTAAAACAAATCTATCTCTGCCACTCCAAATTTATAGCAATTATGACTGATGTATTTGATGGATGGGAATGAATTCACTCGCAAGAACTAATCATTAGAAAACGCTGCAAATTATTACACAAAGGTTTATTATTTTTCTATAGTATAGATCACTCGTCTACAAAGAAATCGGCTTTGCCCTTGTAAACACCAACCAGAAAAACATCGATCGCATTTCGAACCAGCTGCTTTCTTTGTCCCTGCGAAGCAGAGTCGATCAAATTTCGTTCAAATTTAGACAATTTTCGTTTATTATTTTCAATAATGAACCTTGGAATCGACCAAGAAATTTTTTTTGTTACCTCCCCTCGAAATTTGTTGGTTTACTTTTCAAGGTCCGTAGAATCCAAAAATCTAATGAAAATTTGGTCGTCCGCCCGCCGTTCGAGGCACTTTCCTAAGTGAGCATTAACAGATTTTGATGAAATTTGGTATTTGGGCTCCATTTGGGGTCTAGTTGTGCCCCGAAGCTTCTGGTTGAAGTAGGTCACTCCTAAGGGTTGAAATTTTGAAAACGCCATAACTCAAAATATTTTGATATAAAATATTGTTTTTCCATAAATTTAAGACCACGCGGAGCCCTGTTGGACAAACCGTTCGCTCCCTACGAGAACTTAAGGGTTGGACTTACGATAAATCAGAAACTCGAGTGTAAATCGCAAAATAGCCTTATCTCCGTTCAAATTTTAGCTGACCGAAATCCGATCGATGTTTTCTTCAAGTTGGTTGGTGGTAACAATGGCAAAGCCGTGTTCTTTAGGACGAGTGATCTATTAAGAAAAATAATAAACTTTTGTGTAATAATTTGCAGGATGTTTGAATCTTATGTGAAGACTACTGGAATTTTCCCAATATGTTGGTATCCATGAGATACCAGTTATTCGATTATAAACTGTCTCTCCCCTCACCACCCTCCCCATGCTTCCGCTCAGCAGAATCGATTCAACCGAAAAAATTTCGCTCAAATTTGTACGAATTAGGATTTGGCGCGAGAATCTTTGTTGATGGGCTTTCAAAGCTCAACAGGTTAGAAAAACCGAGTCTGCTATTTATTCATTCAGCAGAAATGGTCCAGAATGGTTAAAGTTTAGTCCAAAAATAGATTAATTAGTTGGTGGTCGCAAATTGCAAAATTATCTCCAATTTTTTACTGCAAGGTAATAATATAATATTATCTGCCATTCTGGGAACGTTGCGTTTGTAGAGCAGGTATTTACGGGAATACTACTTCAATATTGAGGTGTGAGCCCGTTTTGGATCATCCGCCTTCCTAATTAGGCGTCATTCCATCAGCAAAAAAAGTCCATTCATGCAGCATGAATTAATGAGCGAATTTTCAAAGAAATCATTCAGTTTAAGGTGTGGTTAAGAAAAGGACCAATGGTGTTGCAATTTGTTGTAGAAAGTTTTTTTTTCGATTCTTGGTTTATATATATGTATATATATTTTTTTTACATGCTTTTACACCAATAATTGACGTCCCGGAAGACGTGAAATCACTGGGCTGAAAGCTGAATCTGGGAGCCCGAAAAGCGTTCTGATTGGGGAAGCTCCAGGACGTAGTTAAAGATGAGTGCGACAGATCGCGTTCATGATCACTTGTTCCCAACCTCATCACAACAAGTCACCTTGTTTATCACATATTTTTCTCCTTGGTGCGTTACCTGCTGCATCTAAGTAATTAATTTAATAACATTTAAATATATTCGCGATATGTACGAAAAAATCGTGCGATTTTCAATAATACACTCGGTTTTAAACGTTTCTATCGGTGGCAGTTGTCGATTAAATATTTGAACGAGGACTTTTTTTTTTTTTTTCCCCCCACATGAACTCATAGAGTACCCACACGGCTACTGCATTTCTGGTAACAAATATACGCACGTATTCATTATATATATATATAGCTACAAACTTTTCTTAATTTTGGACAATTTTCATTTTTGAAAAAAGCATTCATATCAGAAATTTTGTGCTGAATCCGAATATACCATAAATTACCATGATTTTCAATGTAAAAACCACAAAAAACGGGAAAAACCCATTTTTTTGGAGTTTTTTGAATTTTGGACCACTTTGGATTGTCCAAAATTGCTGGTTAACGAACTTGACCTATGGTTTGTTGTTACAAACATTTTGGCAAAAACTAAAAGAAAATTTTTAAACAATTACTCAAGTTATCGTCCGGAATGACACATATATATATACATATGATTTTTGGAAAAACTTCAGGGATCGTTTCAGAATGTTCCAAAACGGATTTCAGTGTGAAAATTTTTCGAAAAAGTCGATTCTAAAAATTTTGAGGCCATTGCAATAGCTTCATTTTCTTTGAAAATTCGCCAACAACACGCTGCAAATTATTGCTGGGTATGCTTTGAAGATCTTAGGAGTCCATATTCGTGTTCTAGTCGTCTCTACGAACTCATAGAGTACCCACACGGCTACTGCATTTCTGGTAACAACAAATATACGCACGTATTCATTATATATATATAGCTACAAACTTTTCTTAATTTTGGACAATTTTCGTTTTTGAAAAAAGCATTCATATCAGAAATTTTGTGCTGAATCCGAATATACCATAAATTACCATGATTTTCAATGTAAAGACCTCAAAAAACGGGAAAAACCCATTTTTTTGGAGTTTTTTTGAATTTTGGACCACTTTGGATTGTCCAAAATTGCTGGTTAACGAACTTGACCTATGGTTTGTTGTTACAAACATTTTGGCAAAAACTAAAAGAAAATTTTTAAACAATTACTCAAGTTATCGTCCGGAATGACACATATATATATACATATGATTTTTGGAAAAACTTCAGGGATCGTTTCAGAATGTTCCAAAACGGATTTCAGTGTGAAAATTTTTCGAAAAAGTCGATTCTAAAAATTTTGAGGCCATTGCAATAGCTTCATTTTCTTTGAAAATTCGCTAAAATGCACCAAATCGGTCAAATATTGGCCCAAAAATGAACCTACTTTCGTTGGTGTTTTATTTGTAGTGTTGATTTATTAGTAGTAGATATTTATCATAGTATGAGACAAATATGTCCTTTGAGTACCTACGACATTCATGTAAGTGGGACCCATCGTTAAGTACCTACTTCGATCGACGTAACTAATTACATAAAAATGTGGCCAAATAGGTGAATATCCATCCACCTGTACTACCGTGCTAAGCCAGAAAGTCGTATCTTGACTTCACCCAACTTTTGGGAAAACGACCTAATAGGTATTGTGGCGTAATAACTCTTTCATGGGATTATTTCTCTTACTTTTACCACAAGTAAAGGTTCTTCTTAAAGGTAATTAGTAGCCGAATCGATTTGAGGAGTAAAAATTAAACATTTTTGAGTGGAAATTGTCGAAAAACGATGATACGATGATTGACGCTCTCGTAAATCCGTAGTTACGACTGTTCTGTTCTGAATACGCAACCATACATCATACTTTGTTCTCATACTTTGGATTGCTAAGCACATTTTAATTCCTAAAACTTAGTAATTATCTTTAAATCAAGAAACCATTCAACCTTAATTATTTTGTCATCCACCTTGGCTCCAAGTAAATCGTATTTCATATCTGTGTTCAGAGTCTAAGAAAAAACAGCTGAATCAATAAAAATAAACGTTCATTCACGTGAAGTATAAAAGTCACCACTAAATTCTGAGTTTTCAGAGGAAAAAAGTCATAACATGCCGATGCACAATGCAAGAAGTCGTATCGTTGAAATACTAAGGCCAATTCCCTTATCAGAGTCAAGATGAGAGTTTTCTTCTTCTGAATCGCTCTGATAGTTTCTAAGCAGAATCAAGTTAACAAGCCTTAACGCAAAATCGGGAGGCTTGTTTGAGGCACTTCTAGTAGAGATTTCTAATATAGAAATCTACCTCCAAAACCTCCGGGTACCAATAACTCAATTTGGTCAAATTTTCACGTTACTACTTTGCACGACAGTGTAGCATAACCGGCTGTTCCCGGGTAATATAAAGGAAACCGAGAATTTTATTCCAATCTCATGACTAAACCTCCGATAACAGTAGCGGTAGTACGACAGTTGGCCATCTGTCACAACTGTGACAATATTCATAAGTGCCAAGTCAACCTTTGCTGGAACGAAGAGGACCGTGTTTATGTTTGACTTCATCACGTCCGCCCGAGAAAATCGCGAGAGCATAGACAGACAGAAGTATTTATTGATATGTCCATAAAACGGGTGAAAGGTTTGCAAAGATGTATTGACATTGGCAAGGGTTTATTCCGAAAGTGTCACGATGACTAATACTCACCAAAAGATATATCCATGTTCACTTCCAACTCAGGAGGGAGCACTTTTATAGGGTTTGTGCAGATTGGCTTCCCTATAAAGTCCCCGTAGAATATCGTTGCCAACGGTAACACACATCTCTATTCTCGGTCATAGTAAGTTTGGTAATAATTTGAGGCCCTCAAAACATCATCATGCCTAAATTGGCCGCCAAAGTGCTGATCAGTATAATACAATAAGAACTGTGAACCCCTCCTTGCTAGCTAGTGTTTCTTCATTGATGTTTTTCATACTGGTTATCAATATCCTCAAAATTTGCAAAATTCCTTACATGCTACAATTTTCTCCGGTCAGTGATGGCTATTTTTTTTGTTACTGTGTTACTTGGATATACACTGACACAGAACCAAAGTTGTTCAGAATGTTGTGAAACTCAGACCACGAGTGAAAATTTTGATTATGAAGGACCAACATCCTTTTTGCAGTATTAACAATTTAAATTGGAAAAAATATCCCATTGCTACAATCGCAGATATCGCCCTGCCTAATGCCCCTTGCATTACGAGACATTAGTAGGCCTGATACGTGTGGACCCATTTTGATAGATCGACTTATATTACTGTACCAGCTGCTTGGGCCACTGTCTCCCTTTCATAATATTCAATATAGAAAAATGAGACACTCTGTCAAATGCTTTCCCTACATCGAGAACTACAGTATGAAGCTCTCTCCTTTTTCTGATAGCTTCATCCAATTTCAAGATTTTGTTGAGTGCCACCACATTCAGTTCGAGACCAGCAACGGCTCTGTGGTTATCTCTTTGATGCTCAACATGGAGGATTCCATACGCCTTCCAATGATTTTGTGGAACTGGCGTTCTACTACTGATGGGACTGGGGTCGGGCGGTAGTCTGCATCTGTTTCTCGCAATTATACATATTTTTCAATCATAGTATTACGAGGTTGTTTGAGGGTTGACGGTATAGATCGCCGGGGCAAAATGGAGTGGAAAAACAGAGTTGGCTGTGGGGAACCATCCTCCACACATCTTCTTAAAATCCATCAGGAAGTCTTGGTTGGTTCCAATACCCGGACAACATTCTCCGCTGGTGGCATCCATATATAGTTCATTGGTTGATCCTAGAAATAATGGACTTCTTCTGCAATCCATTCGCTGGAAGACCAGACCATTTTCTAGCCCAGGATTGCCTTAAGTCTGTGCGAAGCGATTGAGGTCTTAAATTGCTCAGAATGTCCTCCGCTATTGAAGCTCTATCAGAATCCCATGATCTCCTTAACCTCGAGTAGGTATGTTTTTCTTTTCGTTTCTTGCATGGTATTGTGAGTCTCCACTCACTGGGGAACATTTCCAGTGAAGAGACTGGGTTAATTCGTTAACTCCCTTCCGATCCGAATTTGTCATAGCCACCCGCGGCGATGATTGTCAGATTCGGGTCCGTGGTCAGCTCGGAAGGTGACGTCACCCCCCCCTCAACATGAAGACGCCGTCTCCAGCCAGAGCGTCCCTCCCTCGGCGGGGGGAGCCAATCAGAAGTCTCCACCTGGCAGGCGCCCGTCCGTCGAGGGAGCGGAGGGGGACCATCCGGAACAAAACCAACGAGCAGCCCCCTCCACAGGCAGACCCCCCTTGATATTCAGTACAAGTCATTGAGAGCCCTGCTGCCCGTGAACTTAAAACTGCTAGAGTCAACCGTCCCCGTAAATACCTTCACACGCTTTTTTCGTAAGATCCCTGACCATCGGAAATTGCCGTGTCGCGCCGAATTGATCTGGAGGAAGAGAACTTGGATTCCCTGGACGTCCGTCGCCACAACCACCACAACCGCCACATCACACCTGGAAGGATACCTCAGGGCCCTGACACGTGTGAGTGAAAACTATAACTTACCTTCTAACCATTGGCCAATGCAGTTAGGACAGTGCGTAGAAGTAATTCTGAAACAATTGGACAAAAGTCGTAAATTTGAGAGTTGTAACTTAATGCTAAATTCGTACCTGAAACACAAAGTTAACCTATACTTACCATACTCACCTTTGTTGAAAACCTGGAACGTTGAACTGATATACTCTGGAAACCTGAAACATAAAGTCAAATTGGAGTTATTATTTTGTACATTTGAAACATTATCTGAAAATCTATCCTATTGAACATTGAATCTTGTGCCATACTTACTTGTGTTGTTGCGCCCGTCAGGCTTCTTTTCGCCACACCCTTCGGTGTGCCTAGTCAGAAAACCATTTGCATATTTAATAAACTTACCTTTTATTGTTGTAAATCTGCATTTGAATATCTTTTCTCATTTTACCTGGTTCCTCAGTGTGAAAAACCGGAGCTTGGTGACGCGTCACACTCCGCCATCTTTTCCGAAGCGTCCCTCAGACGCCTTCGTAGGCCCCTTCGGCAGCGTCGCATTTTGCGGACGCCATTTTCTCAGTAGGACGCCCTTAAGGCTAACATTTCAGATTGCATCATCCCGAGGAATTCGACTGGCCGCTTCACCGCCTCGTCACAGGTAAATACCACACGCTACCCTTGTAAAATTAACTATTGTTTCGATATTTGTTTGTCTTCCCCTTCCCACCTGAGCTCGCCACGTAAGGTTTTGTGTCATCCGGTGAACTTGGGATCGGCACGTGGCGTCACAACCTCGTGCTGCTACCAACTACGCCGCGAAACGAAACCTTAACCCTGTCGAACGCAAATCCCGCTTACAACTGGTGTGTCGCCACAATCGTCACAATCACCACGAGTAAGCCGGGACGCTACCTCTGCGGTCCATCGACACAATCGCCACAAGTAGCAGGCCTACAAATTTGGTGGCAGCGGAGTGGATCCCGGTGTGAGTAAGCCTCACACGAGCCCACTCAAACTCGTAGGCCGTTCGACACGAGCTCAGTTTTAAATTTAAAGTCTATCGAAACAAACTTCAAAAATAAAACACACTGAGACAGGTAAAAGTAAAAATAGGTAGGCTGTACATCCATTTATTATACAGGAAAAGTGACATTAGAAGCAGCCTTCCGCACGAAACGACGCGAGAAGACGTCTCTTCTCGTAGTTGTATTTTTCTCGACTTAGACCGATTCACGCCGACAGACTTCTTCGTGCCTAGGTGGTAGTTAGTATCAATCGCTACCATGTTCCTCAATAATCCGACCCCTAGCGACAGGGGGACCGAGACCCAATCGTCCTCCGGCACGGAAGCTGTAGAAACAATGACTCAGACAATGAAGGAGATGAACATTCTCCTTCAGCGATATAATAACGTAACACACGAAGCCGATAGGGAGGACATACCGCGCTCGGTGTTCCTCGAAGTAGAGTCGTGGGACCCAGACGCGACCGGTGCATTAAGTGTTGTGTCGTTTTTTGCGAATTTTGATATGGTGACCACGGGTTTGACCTCGCGACAACGATACCGTTTACTTCGCACAAAAGCGCGGGGAACCGCCAAGCAATTCCTTATCGATCGGGATGATACGCTCGACGTAGACAACGTCTACGAGATCGTCCGTGACGACATGATCAAGTGGTTCCAAAAGGAAAATCCACAACACGCCGCCGCCCTCCTGTGGACAGTCAAGCGGAACGCCACAGAAACGCTCCGCCAATTTGCCGACCGAGTCCGCAGCCTCGCCCGGTGTGCCGTCATGGAAGAAGGAGGACAACTCCGACGTCACGAACGCCACGACTGGGTAGAAAGAAAAACCCTGAGCGCTTTTATACGTGGTGTCAGCAAAAACATGAGCGCACTGCTCATCACAAATCGCCCCAGATCGATCCAGGACGCGCTGAGCAAGGCGGAGGAATTGGAGGAAACCCTAGACGACACAATCGACACAGACGAACGTTGGGACTTGGCGGCCATTACCAACGACCGCCGATGTTACAACTGCGGAAGTCCTGAACATTTCGCCGCTCGATGCCCGCGAAAAGACGAACCCCTACAGCGTCATAATCGACACAGGGAGGAGGACCACCGCCAAGATAAGCCCAGCGAGCGCCGAAGCGCCGAGAAACCAACCCCGCGATATCCGTGTATGTTTTGCGCGGACAAAACACATTTTCCCGTAAGTTGCCCATTCAGCCCGAACAAGACCATATTTTGTGACTTCTGTGGCGTCCGAGAACATCTGGAGGAGGATTGTTACAAAAAGAAACGTCTCCTCCCCGTGTCGCAACCTGTCATGGCGCCGGCACATTCAATGGAGGTCGCCCGTTACAAAAAACCAATCGAGGAGGCACATGTTCCGGCCGTGGAAGCTCCAATGTCGCGGACAATGAAAATCACCGTGGGACTGGGCCCGGAGGAACGAGAGATGACCCTGGACACCGGAGCTACGCTTTCGGTACTTTCAACACCCGTAAAGGGAATTCCAATTCTCCCAACCCGAGCGATCGCGTGGGGAGCTGATGGAATGCCCCTACATTTCTCCGGAGAACAGCGCGTCGTCACAAGGATCGGCGAATGTGTATTTGAACACACATTCTTAGTATTCGCAAGGAGAAGCGCTACGCTTGATCTTTTGGGGCTCGACGTACTTCGAAGGGTACCCATCACATTTACAACGGGACCGGAAATGAAACTCCGCACCCCTAAAGGCGTCATCCGCCCATATACGCCGGTCGACACACCCGAGGAAATCTACAGCGTGGGGGTAGTGTTGCGGCCCGAGGGGCGGGAATTTGGGACGTTCGTGGATCAAAATGAAAGTCATGATCACAACGCTCCTCTCCCTAGCACCCCTTCGGCGGCAACAACTGCCTCCGCCACGCAAAAACCATCGTGCGTGGATTACCAAGAACCGGACGACGCTTCGGAGGTGCGGGCAAATTTCGCCACAAATCAAGATGGCGCCGGAAGCCTGAAGTTTTGGAATCGGCAGTTCAAGGGTGTTTCTGTCCCTATCGATACACCCGTTGAGCGGTACGACGATACACCCCACTACAAGAACTTGACGAAGGGTCCGGCCCAAAACCTTCCACTTTCCCCGAAAGTACATTTCAGCACACCAATCTCACGACATTGTGCAACCCCCACTACGCCTACCGAGTTCCAGGAAGTTGACGACGCAAGCGACAGCACTGATCCCGCGCCGGACTTTGATGGGAAAACCTCCCTCGAAAAATGCCTCGATCGGATGCTCCACGACTACCATCGGACTTATGTCGACACGGTGGATCGACACAGTGCGACACAGTTCGTCACAGAGGATCGTCACAACGCGACACAGTTCGACACGGTGGATCGGCACAGTGCGACACAGTTCGACACAGCGGATCGGCACAGCCCGACCCAGTTCGCCACAACCGACCCATATGCTGAACCATACCCCGATATAGTCGATACCCCTGATGAAACGGGTTCTGGCGTATCCCTGAGAGAAGAAAAGGCCTGCGCCGAGATTTGCTCTATTATTCCCCCGATTCAAAACTATGAAAAAGAAGTATGTCCCGGCGCCACGCCAGACGGTCTAGAAGAAGAGGAGTGGGGGGAGCTACCGACCGACCAATGGGAAACCCCGTTACCCGAGTTCGACGTGACCTTGCAAGAGAAACTGCAACATCTCACAACTTCGGACGCGGAACCAACTAGGGAATTGTTGTGTAAATTCCGGGACTTATTTAAGCCACCTACGGGGGAGGGATGTCGATTGAACGTATGCCATGAGATAGTTACTACTCAACCCACCGTTACACAACAAAAACCCTACCCGGTTCCCCACGCCCTCCGCGACGTCGTTGAAACTCAAATCAAGGACATGCTGTCAAATGGGGTAATTAGCCCGTCTACTAGCCCGTGGTGTGCGCCGGTATTACTCGTCAAAAAGAAAACGCCGCCGGGAGAAAAGCAGCTTTGGCGATTTTGCACGGATTTCCGACAGCTCAATAAAATCACCAAAGGAGACGCTTATCCTCTTCCCCGACTACAGGAGACCCTTGCGATGTTAGGTCAGTGTAAATGGTTCACAACCATCGACTTAATATCGGGCTATCACCAGATACCAGTTCACCCCGAGTCAAGGGAGAAAACGGCCTTTTCAGTTTTAGGACGTCATTTTCATTACGAAAAGATGCCGTTTGGACTGAAGAATGCGCCCGCTACATTTCAGCGAGTCATGAATGATACCCTCGATGGAATCCTCGGAGATCATTGTCTCGTCTACCTGGATGACATCATAGTATTTTCCGCCACTCGAGAGGAACACCTCCAGAAATTGACTCAGGTTTTCGATCGATTGACCGAGGCCCGCCTGCAAGTGAACTTGTCGAAGTGCGAGTTTTTGAAAAACGAGGTTCGCTTTCTAGGTCACCGCATCACGCCCGACGGAATCCTTACCGAGCCCGAGAAGGTCAAGGCCATTAAGGAATTTCCCGTACCTACCTCGGCGTTGAAACTGCAGTCGTTTTTGGGGCTGGCTGGGTTTTACCGGAGGTTCATACCTCGATACTCGGAGCTCTCGGTACCCTTGACCGACCTCCTCCAGAAGAACCGACCCTTCGAGTGGACAAGTAAACAACAACAAGCGTTCGACGAACTCAAGGTCAAGTTGACCGAGGAACCCGTACTCGCCTTTCCTGACCTGAATAAACCCTTTGTGTTGGCCACCGACGCTTCCGGCTCCGCTTTGGGGGCTGTCCTTTCGCAAAACTTTGAAGGGGAAGAGAGGCCCGTGGCGTATGCAAGTCGAAAACTAAATCCGGCCGAAACCAGATATTCCGTCACGGAGAGAGAGTTACTCGCCGTTGTGTGGGCGGTCCGCCATTTTCAAGAATATCTTTTAGGTCAGACCTTTGAACTTCAAACGGACCACATGGCACTCACGGCCGCGATGCACCTCCGCGACCCGACATCGCGAATCGGGAGGTGGGTTCTCAGGCTTGCTGAATACGACTTCGTTCCCCGATACAGACCCGGAACTCAGATGAAACATGCGGACGGATTGAGTCGAATGGACATAGCCGTTGTAAATCTCGATTTCCCGCGCGAGCTGATGATCGCTGCACAGGATCTCGATGACTGGGTCCAATCGATGGTTTTGAGTCGCGGTAAAGAAGGATTGCGAAAAGCTAACGGAGTGTGGGAAATGAGAGTGCGACACGATGGTAGACACGAATGGGTGCCCCTCATCCCGAGTTCACTTCGTGAATGGTTGATTGACCGATGCCATAAGAATGAGTGGGCGGGACACCCCGGAGCCAACGTAACGGAAAAAGTGGTGAGACGACTAGGGAACTGGCCCGGACTATCGAGAGACGTCAAAGAGCAGGTACAACGTTGTGAAACGTGTTTACGTCGCAACACCCCGACGAATCTGAAAAGTCCGATTCAGAAGCCGCTCCTTCCCGAGAGACCCGGACACATCGTCGGTATCGATTTCGTGGGGCCCATCGTGACGAATGGAAAATCCAAATACCTCCTCACCGTAATCGACCATTTTACTAAGTATGCTGAAGCATACGTTACCACCAATTGTACCGCCTCTACTGTCGCGCAAATGTTAGCAAAGGAATTTATACCGAGACACGGTGTACCCGAGAGACTTGTCTCAGACCGTGGAACCGCCTTCACCGCCGGATCGACACGCGAACTTTGTGCCCAATGGGGCATACGGCAGATCTTCACGACCGCGTACCACCCGGAAGGAAATGGGGTGTGCGAGCGTTTCCACCGAACCTTGACCAATATCTTGGCGAAAATTACCAAGAAAACTAAGGATTGGGAAACCATGTTGCCCGTAGCACTCGCAGCGTATCGATCCAACCCCCATAAGAGTACTGGATTTACTCCAAATTTTCTTACCTTTGGGAGGGAAATACGCCTTCCGAACGACACCTTTCAAGGACTTCGAACCCCCTTACCTGAGTCCTCCTTGTTGAAGAATCTCCGAATGGCCCGTGACGCCACGACACAGTGCCTACATGAAGCCTGGAAGAAACGGACGGAATCCATCAACGCCCGCCGCTCTCTACGCTCTTTTGAGGCAGGGGATATGGTGTACCTAAAAGACATGCAGCCGCCCCCAGGTGTCGTGAAAAAATTCTGGAGTCCATGGAGTGGACCGTGGACGGTGCTAAAGAAACACTCGAATGTTACTTACGAAATCAGGGACTCACCCGATATAAAACGTCAGGTAGTACACATTAACCGCCTCAAACCGGCCTTTGTGCTGGGTGTACCGGACGATACGTTCCTGGACCATACCAAATCCCATCAAACCCCGGAAATAGGCACAATAAGGGACATTCACGAAACGGAAACGGGGATACAGGAAGAAATGATGGAAGACTCGGATGAGGAACTACGATGGCCGCCTCCAGGACCGACCATGATGGAATGTGGCGATGTGCCGACCAAATCTCACGAGAACGCTCCCACTACACCATTTTCGGAAAAGTCGAACCAGGGGACTGCTTCGCCACAACCGACTCACCTCGAGGACGCGGATCGACACTCAGATCGCTCCTCGACCAGTGAAGAAGATAAAAGCGTCAGCTACCCTTCGGGAAACTCAGCCGAAAATCCAGCGGGAAACTCACAACGCCCGGTCAACCATTCCGAGGACGCTCGCCACAGCGAACACGATCGCCACAGCGAACACGATCGCCACAGCGACCACGATCGCCACAGCGAACACGATCGCCACAGCGAACACGATCGCCACAGCAACCACGATCGCCACAGCAACAGCCCTCACCAGGAACCAGTAGTTCGCAAAGCCGAAGAGCCGTCTACACCTGAAGGTCTACCTCCGAAACGACTCAGAGGAGAGGCGCCAACCGGAACCACGCCGTATTCGTTCCGCCAACGTGACCCTTCCGTAAATTATAAGCAACTCCACTTAGGCCGAAAGACAAACTGACTGACTACTAGGAAAGACTGACCACGACCTCGACAATTGGGTCCTTCAGACCAACAAATTCAGCTTGGGTCCTTCAGACCAACCAATTTCAATTGGGTCCTTCAGACCGACAAACTTCACTTAGGTCCTTCAGACCAAGCCGAACCATTACTTCTGCTACCTTCCTAACAAGGCCAGAATAATTTGTGTGAAGTACCCTGAGATCGATTCCTGAGTCACTTTTCCTAGGCAGGATGTTACAGTAGGGCGTTTATTTGTTTGTTGTAGGATGGCACAAGAACCGCTAGATGAGTGGATAGTAGACGGGGGTCCCCAGTCACCGGACCCCATGGTGGAACTCATGAGGAGGCGGACCGAAAGATTTATCGCCAACCTGCGGGACCAGTCGCCGGGACACGTAAACACGCCCGCGCCACCCGACGACCCTTACGACGTACTGGAAACGCTCTCCAACTTCGTGCGATTCACAATGTGTGGCGACACACCGACCAGCCGCCACACGTCAGGGAATTCGGCGCTCCTCACGATCCTCCAGATACACAGGTGGATTCCCATCTACCAGAGGATCGTGCAGGAGCGGGATGCGTTGTTGGACCGCCAAGCCAAGTGGCTGCTGGATCGACAACAACTGATCCAGCAACGGGACGCAGCCGTGGCGGAGTCCAAGGCAGCCAACGCACAGGTGGTGGTGGAGCCACCTGCGGCGAAGACCGCCACACCTGAGGCAATCAACCAGCTATCTGCAGAGGCACCTGCGGCGAGGTCTGCGGAGGCTGAGGGGAAGTTGGTTCGCTCCCCGGCTCCGCCTCCAGCTTCGTCCCCCGCCCCGTCACCAGTGCCTCAGGTCATCGAGGTCAGAAGCCCGGCACCAAACCCGTACGTGGCCTTGACACCACTCCACTCGCCGCCAACGACGCCTCTACCACCCCGGCGCGCGCGTGGAAGAGTCAGTTCCTACGAAGAGTCACCCACCCGGGACGTGCCACCGACACCCGGGCGCTCTCCCACCACCTCCAGCGAAGACGAGGCAGCACCGGCCAAGACAATACCACCTCCGGCCCATCCAGGGATCGTGCTACGGATCAGCAAAAAGCGTCAATGCCCTGTCTGCACCAAGAAGGTACCGCAGCTCTTCGTCTTCAGGTGCCCAGGGTGTAAGGAGTTCTGGCAACGTCTAAAGAACTTCCATCGCCAGGGACGACCACTGCCGGAGTGCCCCGAGGACCATCGGGCACAACGCGACCCAGCCAACTGTCGCGGGTGTCGTCGCCACGCCTACGAGCTGGCCATAAGGAAGGCGCGTCCCCTGGCTCCTCTGGGAATACCCAGCGTCGTCTTTGACAACGCTGGCTCCCGGAGGGAAGGGGGATGTGAGTCTCCACTCACTGGGGAACATTTCCAGTGAAGAGACTGGGTTAATTCGTTAACTCCCTTCCGATCCGAATTTGTCATAGCCACCCGCGGCGATGATTGTCAGATTCGGGTCCGTGGTCAGCTCGGAAGGTGACGTCACCCCCCCCTCAACATGAAGACGCCGTCTCCAGCCAGAGCGTCCCTCCCTCGGCGGGGGGAGCCAATCAGAAGTCTCCACCTGGCAGGCGCCCGTCCGTCGAGGGAGCGGAGGGGGACCATCCGGAACAAAACCAACGAGCAGCCCCCTCCACAGGCAGACCCCCCTTGATATTCAGTACAAGTCATTGAGAGCCCTGCTGCCCGTCTGCTGCTACAACTGCTAAAACTGCTAGAGTCAACCGTCCCCGTAAATACCTTCACACGCTTTTTTCGTAAGATCCCTGACCATCGGAAATTGCCGTGTCGCGCCGAATTGATCTGGAGGAAGAGAACTTGGATTCCCTGGACGTCCGTCGCCACAACCACCACAACCGCCACATCACACCTGGAAGGATACCTCAGGGCCCTGACACGTGTGAGTGAAAACTATAACTTACCTTCTAACCATTGGCCAATGCAGTTAGGACAGTGCGTAGAAGTAATTCTGAAACAATTGGACAAAAGTCGTAAATTTGAGAGTTGTAACTTAATGCTAAATTCGTACCTGAAACACAAAGTTAACCTATACTTACCATACTCACCTTTGTTGAAAACCTGGAACGTTGAACTGATATACTCTGGAAACCTGAAACATAAAGTCAAATTGGAGTTATTATTTTGTACATTTGAAACATTATCTGAAAATCTATCCTATTGAACATTGAATCTTGTGCCATACTTACTTGTGTTGTTGCGCCCGTCAGGCTTCTTTTCGCCACACCCTTCGGTGTGCCTAGTCAGAAAACCATTTGCATATTTAATAAACTTACCTTTTATTGTTGTAAATCTGCATTTGAATATCTTTTCTCATTTTACCTGGTTCCTCAGTGTGAAAAACCGGAGCTTGGTGACGCGTCACACTCCGCCATCTTTTCCGAAGCGTCCCTCAGACGCCTTCGTAGGCCCCTTCGGCAGCGTCGCATTTTGCGGACGCCATTTTCTCAGTAGGACGCCCTTAAGGCTAACATTTCAGATTGCATCATCCCGAGGAATTCGACTGGCCGCTTCACCGCCTCGTCACAGGTAAATACCACACGCTACCCTTGTAAAATTAACTATTGTTTCGATATTTGTTTGTCTTCCCCTTCCCACCTGAGCTCGCCACGTAAGGTTTTGTGTCATCCGGTGAACTTGGGATCGGCACGTGGCGTCACAACCTCGTGCTGCTACCAACTACGCCGCGAAACGAAACCTTAACCCTGTCGAACGCAAATCCCGCTTACAACTGGTGTGTCGCCACAATCGTCACAATCACCACGAGTAAGCCGGGACGCTACCTCTGCGGTCCATCGACACAATCGCCACAAGTAGCAGGCCTACAGTATCATTGTCACACCAATGATATGGAATATCTACAGAAGAAGGTCATTCTGGAAGTCAGGCTCCCGAACCACCGCTCTCGCACCATTTATTGAAAATGATGACCTTCATCCCGCTCTGATGGGAACTCCTATCCTGAAAGAATAGCTTCATCTAATTCTTTTGTTGTTCTTTGGGGTAGTTGTTTGGCTTCTAGGCGTACCCGCTCCAACACTTTCCGCAAATGGGGTCAAATACAAAGTTTCCTTAAATCCCATAGAGAGGAAGCGAAATAATCAATTCAAAATAATAAACATGGCATCAAGAAATGATAACATAATAACTGATTATGAATGGTTGGTGTTTAGTTCCCCTTCACATTTCCCGCAAGAATGCTGTCGGCAGCATCATCGGCTGAGTCGATGAAAACCCACACAACGTCTTTTTCCAAGTCCCCAAGAACTCGCGGTATTCCTCAGAAGTTGCGAAGACCTCCGAAGTTTATGCCCCATAGAAATCCTTCCGTTTCAGATTTGATTTCAAAGGGGGGATTACGCATTGACCAGCGGAGTCTCGGTCCCCATACTTGGGGTCCACCGCCTCCTCCCCGTGTAACTTTAAGTATCTCTCACCTCCAACACAAAGTCTCATATCACTTGCTAATTTATGTTAAAACCCTTATGTGGAAACACCCGTTAGTCCTTTGGGGGTTCCTCTGAAGAAATCTTCTGGTTCTGAATCCCGTCATCACCACACCATACCTAGCTAATTCTAATCCGCACTATTTGAGGTAATATTAAGCCTCCAGTTTATAGTGAGTATATAAATATGTAAGTATAAATATCGCACATGCGAGATTATACTACACAGGATCTGAAAGACCTGGGCTTGGTGCACTTTTTTCCTATTTTTCATCAACTCTCTCTTCGTGTTAAGCGTAGCAGACTTTAAATTCCGATCATCTTCGATTTCCTTTGGTGTTACATTTGCACTCAACTCCAACACATCAAATCGGGGTGATATAACGAGTTAGAGGGTCGAGCAAGAAGTAATAATTTGATTCCAATCAGAGTGTTTATGAGCCGGAACACTGTGGGACAATACTAAAAAAGCTGTCCCAAAATGATGAAACAAAAAAAAATTTATACATTGTTATTAATATCTTGTGTTTTGGTCAACCAATGATCAGGAGAACTAATTCTCAAGTATCTGATCTTCAGTCATGCAAACTCAGAGATCGATCCGACCCGTCCTTAGAGTTCCTGGCAAATGTTTAACACAAATAACAGATTTTGTGGATTGATGACGATGATAGTTATTGAAAGTGAGGAACATCCACACGACTGAGATGTGGTGAGTTGTTATATATTGATAGTTTCTCGTATCACAGAAACTCGTTAAAATCAATAAGCAGAGGGCGAAGCCCCAAACCACCCTCCCAAAAATCATGAAAATGTTAATAAAATCTGTTCGTCATTTCGCATAGTTATTACCTGAGACAAAGACTCAGATAGACTGAGACCCACGGAACCAAAATTTTTCAGAAAGACTAAAACGAAGAAATTTTACATAAAACATTTTTAATTTTTAATATTGAGCCATTGGAATTGAGCAAGAAAAAACTTTCTAACCTCCTCCCCCCCCCATAAAAAAGAAAAAAATGCTGTTTAACCATTCAAGTGAAGTAAACGTATGAAAAACACTACAAATTATTCAACGTTTATTATTTTCCTATAAATGTCACACAAACCTACCTACCTTCTAAGGACAGGGATAGATGGGTGGGGAACAGTTTGGGTCCTCAGGGCAAAGCTAGAGCGACCAACGCGTTCAGATAAATTTCTCAATAAACGCGTATTTAACAATTAATGTTGATCGGATGGGTGGTATCATTGTTTCTTAAAATTCAACACAATCTTAAACTGATGCAAAAATGTCATGGAATATTCATAAATTAGGTAATTCATTATTTTCATTAAGAGAGCGGTTGATCCCATATAGCTCTGGGTTCTATCAAAAAATTCTTTAAAATACAAAATTTTAAATTTATGAAAAAACATCTTGTGTATTGAGAGTTTTGAGCTAGGGCGTGTTGAGAATGTTTTCTTCAACTTTTCACCCCTTAGAAGTGACTATCGATAACCAAAATTTTACCAGCACTAGGTACTAGACCCCAAATTGACCCAATATAACAAATTTCATCAAAATCGATCCATAGGAACTTGGCAAAGCGCGCGTACAGGTTACGGAAGACGGACGGAACAATTTTTGGATTCTACACACCTTGATAAGTGAACCATCAAATTTTGAGAGAGAGGGATCTATTTTCTAGCTCGATTCAAAAGGTTTTTTATTGAAAATAGTAAACGAAAATTCCTTCGTGAGGACCTTTCTTACTCAGTTCTGTAGCAAACCTTTCCTCTATTACCAAGGACCAAAATTGATGAAATTTGTTATAATGGCCCCAATTGGGGTCTAGTGTGGACAGAAGCTTTTCCTTTCCTACTTCATCCTCGTTCAGGAATGATGTAATTCTATAAGGGGAAATCAACACCAGTCCAGCGTAAGTTCCGCATTTTGTGTGGCGTCTCTAGACCGGACTGCGGTCATTTCGCCGGCTATAGGTTTGTGTGCACAGTCAGTCCAGAACCAGTTCGGAATCGAACTAGTCCAAGATAGAACTGACTGGGGACGGGATGAAGACCGTTCGGAACTCCCTAGCTGTGCATACGCGTTTAGAACCAATTCAGCAGTACACAGACACCTACCCGTCATGTCCTTCGATGCGACAGCTAAAATGAAAGAAGAAAAAGTCAACAAACTAATTTCTGCTGATTTTTTGTCAATATCAAACGATTAGCGATTGTCCTGTTGATAGCGTCTGAGACGTTGCTTTTCTTCGCACATTTCTTCGTCGCATTTCGTTTAAATCATAATCATCTATCAAAAAAGGTACCTTTTCGTTACCCATTAATGAATGGCTCATCTCCGTTCTACTTTTTTAAATACTTAAGTACAGACCTTGGTAAAGTTTATGTTCCTCTTCAAATCGAGTTTCTCGTAAAATCATCACTCCCTCCTCGTGGTCCCGTTGATGCGTAATCACCTTTAAAAATGTGCCTTGAAACTCCGGGGTGAAGCACGTGACGTAAGACTCCCGTTAACTTGCATCCGTCACCCTCCAAACTTCATTTGTTTTCATTTTCCGTCCGTTACGCGTCACCGAAGCGCGATTTACGCACCGCGAAGACTCTTCTGTCTGTGGCTGCGGTCGACGATGCGGTGAGCGTTCCGGCCGATAATGCATGTTCTGTTATGCCCGCACCTGTGTCGTATCGGCATTCCATTATTCCACTCCTATCCGTAGAAGATGGTGTGTAATGTTCTTACATCTACAAACTGCCAGCCCTCTAATTTTCATTCCCGACTCCATATGCGGAGTGTTTACGAAGAGGTTGAAGAACAATCAGGTCATGGAGGTCATCCGTCTAGAGGTCATTCCCTACAGAAAATACCTGCTGGAGTTTTTTAGCCACTTGTTTTGCAACTTATTGACATAATTAGATTTGGGCACCGAGTCCACGGAGGTAACGGGATATATCGCGGGATATTGGACCTTTTGAAAAAATTTGGTCCCGTGCTCGTAATTTGGCATCGAATCCATGTAATGGGAAAAACTAGACGGAGTTACAGTCCAATTTCGATAAAGTTTTCAGGAATCGTGTGTGTTGGAGGATAGATGGTTCCCCAAGAATTCTGTCGTTCAGCGCTTGCTCAATTCTAAACTTTTTGAAACATGGTTAATTTCAACATTTTCCACCAAATATCATTAAAAATCAGAGGAATGGTGCGAGCTAGGGTGTAGATGGTCCCCTGTGAATTTCTTCGCGATCGAACCATCTGTACGCAAACATCGCACTCGCAAACGTGAAATAACTGCATGTGTCGCTTCTGTGCTGTGGGTAACTTCCCGCTTCTATTTTCTATTATAGCAAAATTGAGAGTTTGACTCGAAAAATGATATTTTCAGGATATGGAGAGGAACGGGGTGTATCTGAACTCATTTTGTCGAGCAGAAAGAAAATTGTATGATATTTCCTTAGACATCCTAAAATTTTAATTATGTGTAATCTAAGGGAGTTATGACCATTTTTACAAACAAAGATTGAAAACATGAAAACAAATCAAAATTTTAAAAAAAATTTAAAAGTTCGGGTAAATTGGGAATCAGTCCGTCAGTTAGTCGGGTTGGGGGAATCAGTCCCTGAAGTTCGGATCATTCATTCTGGGACACCCTGTATTAGTTTCTTGTGAAATATTCAAAATAATAGACGAAAGATCCATAAACTTTTATCTTTAGGCCCAATTCTTCACAAGTCAAGACTAATAAACTTTAGAATATAAAATTAACTGTACTATAAATACTGTTCTTAGGTCACAATAGGAAGGTACGTGCGATTGAGCGAAAGCTCGACAGACCATACGTAGGGATGGAACTCTTTAAATATTCAAGTTGCTCAGCTCCCGAAGAGTCATCGTTTAACTAAGCTGACAATGGGTCACGGACGTCGCAGAATATATCACGCCGACTGCTATTGATGTATAGTCACCAGACCCCATCATGTATTGATGAATTGGCAAGAGGCATTGACGAAGACAAGGGTGGATGGACCACCAATGACGGAATTCTAAAGAGGAAAACTAACAGTACCTACTCAATAACCATGATCGACAAGTGGCTATTCAATAGATGACTGCCTGATTTGCCACTTTGGTAAAGATTTGCTATTCAAAACAGAATAGAACCAAATATTGTCAATCAAAACTTATTCCAATAATTCGGTGATAATAAATTGAGTGACGCTTATCGCATTACTGCTGCGCTCTGTGGACTTGATCTATGGCATGATGTGAAATAACAACTAGGTATCTATTTAGACATATTCAGCCAATAATATTAGGTTTAATATTTAAAATTGAATTTTACAAAGTGTCACTTAGCTGTAGTAAGGTCAATACATTCTTTCTTCGAAATGAAAATCTTTTTTAAATAAGGTGGGCACGGAACAACGTAAACATAAGCTCTTGCAAAGTGCTGGCTAAAAAAGAAGAAAAAAGTGTATCCACTTTCTTATAGTTTAAAACCGCGACATGGATGAGTTTTCCCTTGTCGATCTCGATTAAAAAAAAATAATATCAGTCGTAACAAAAGATGTTCATTAAAAAAAAATTATTGAATATCAGTCGTAAAAAAAGCAATGTATATAGGTAAGTTAAGGGTATCTAAATATAGGATTGAATTATATAGCGCAAGCAAATTTTTGGCAAGGTCTTAGGGTTGATAGAAAATACGATTAGTTCAAGTACGGCACTAAGCTCAGGATCTTCCAC
The DNA here is from genome assembly GCA_009739505.2 of Apolygus lucorum. Lineage (NCBI taxonomy): Eukaryota > Metazoa > Arthropoda > Insecta > Hemiptera > Miridae > Apolygus > Apolygus lucorum. The sequence continues at coordinate 24,344,187 of CM019177.2, read as the reverse complement.
CAGACTAACTCCCACTTGGAACTTGGTAATTCATAGAGGTTCCCCACTCTGTTAACTGGGGTGGAAGACCCTGAGGGTGGTTGCCCTGAGTTTGTCGATGATTCGTTGGCTTAGTTTATATGTTCATTAGGATAAATTCTGTACAAAATAGTTCATTCCCCACATAAAGTTATTTCTGCTCTTTCGAATCTTACCTTCGAAAGAGTTACGGATATACTCATAAAGGAGCTTGAAGGTGTAACAACCCAAAACCTTCAGGTGAACCTAACAAACGATATAATATAAAGGTAAAAACTTCTAAAATTAAAATTTATGGTATACGAACTAAGTTCAACTTCATGACTTTGGGAAAAGATGGCATTTTTACACAGTCGTGTACCGACATTTTAATGCTCTTCGTAGGACGTTGCCCCTAGAAGAACCGAGGCGACTTTTTGCTCGTTGCATAAATTATGATACGCATGATACGTTTGAAATGACTAATTACGGTCGAACCTCTATTACATCATGAGAAGGCAGTATCCTAATGAAAATCCCATTCGTGCGTATCATTCTGCAGTAAATTATTATTTTTTTCAAATGAGGAACGAGTAAGAAATTGTGCAAGAATGATATGAGACTAGAACTCAATTTTACAGGTCTTCTACATCACGATAGCAAAACGATGATTTCCAAGATAAATCGAAACAGCCAAGAATTGTAAAAGCGACGTTCTGAAAATGGAAATATTGATCATCGACTCCAACATTTGGGCCAGCAAAACAGAATTCCTTTCGCAATTACCTTTGACATTTTAAGACCTTTTGAATTTTTTAGATCATTCCTAGGGTAAGTAATTGTCCGGAATGACAAGTTACTGAACATAATAACATAACTATTATGGAATAGTATTCAGAGGTGTTGTTCGAAGTAGAATGTTTTTACACGGATATCTAAAAAGAAAAATTGAAAATTAAATTACCATTTTGTCTTTTGAACCTTATGTAAAGAATGTTGTTGATTTTGCATTTTTGATTTTACTTTTTAGGGCGTCCTTATGCAATTGATCTGAAGTAAGTTGGGCAACACTCAACAGAAAAAAATAACCACACAGTAATCCGTTTTAGACCATTTTGAATCCAAATCCGCGAAAAAAAAACCATTGGTGTTTGTGGGCATATGTGTGTGTGACACAATCTTGTGTCGTCTGCCCAGCCCTTAGTTCCCAACCGATTTTCGTGTTTCTTTTTTTGGTCGACGCGGGAAACTACCTAGTTGTGCACTACAGAAATCTTCCTAGTTGCACATTATTTCACCTGAATATCAAAATTAGCATGAGGAGGGGGCGAATGGGGGGATAATGTTCACAAAACATCCATTTTTCTATATTTCGGTTCCTTAACAGCTTACTAATTGTACCCAAACTTTGATATTGAGTGAAAATTCTCAATATACCTCTGGATTTTCATGGATTATTCTTTGTGCCACCCTGAAACAAATAAGTGGTGCCACCATGGTGCCAGGACACCAGAAACCATGTATTTCGTGGGTTATTGTGTGTTTAACCTTGGATACGGATGTGAATAGCTAAGGAGTACCTAAACAGAGGTCACCGATACGACGTATGACCGATTTGGTGCCAGATTGGCACCACTGATGGCAGGGGGGGGGGGGAGAACTCGAATTCGCATGTTGGGTATCGTAGATCATGGATTTTAAAATGCTCTTCAAATTCGAGGCTCCCATGCCACTAGGAATGTAATGGTTGATGTTATGAAGGGGGGGGGGGAGGGAGAGACCTCTATTTCTTGCCTAAAGTAATAAAGTGAAACAGTTTTATCGCTTACCAACTGGTTTAAACTGATCTAATGCTTATCTAATGGGACGTCCCCTGGAATGCATGTATTACTAAATAATAATATTATATTAAATAATAAAATATAATTTAATTATTTGTATTATTATTAATTTTTATTATTTAATATAAATAATATTATATTAAAACATATTATGTTTTATTTTAATTTTGCAGAAATGTTGCACTGATCTTGGAGGATTGGTAAGGAGAAAGTAACGTCATGTTTCATGAATATACTCAGGAATGTTGCATTGGCACAGTAGAAATATGGTATCGACTGCAGTTACTGTAGTCAATGCCTACTGTAGGTGGGTAGCGAAAAGTAACGACTTTATATCTCTTGAACAATTGTGCAGGATTGTTCCAGTGCTTCCGTAGAAATGTTGAATCGACCCTGGAAGTTGGGTAGGGTCAGTGAAAACTACATTATGTCTCATAAAAAATTCAGTGTGACTGTTGCATTGTCTACGAAGACATGTTGCATTGACCTTAGACGATGGGCCAGGTTATTAAAACAGACAATAATAGGGTGTGCGCCTGGGTAAGAAAAACTGTTTATTGTTATTTTTAATCTAAGGTAGACCTCATTCTGAGAATTTTGGTACCAACCGTGACCTTCTAGCGTGTGTGAATCTTTTCCTATGAATTTTTAAAGTTTCGACCGTTTATGACGTCACAGTGGGCTGGGGGGTCCCGCCCAGGGGAGAGGGGCGCGTGACATCATAAACGGTCGAAACTTTGAAAAATCATAGAAACAGATCAACTCATGCTAGAAGGTCGCGGTTGGTGCCAAAATTCTCAGGATGTAGTCTACCTTCGACTAAAAATCTAAAAAAAATCAAGGCGCACCCCCCATTATGTCTCATGAAAAATTCTTTATGAATGTTGTATTATTTCCGTAGAAATGTTCATTGACCCCAGAAGTTGGGTATGGTACGTAAAAAAGATGTCTATCGAACAACTGTGAATGTTGAATAATTCAATTATTCAATAATTCAACTATTAATTATTAATAGTTTGCATTATAAGATGAATTGGGGATAGCAGAAATGGCTCGTGTCTTATAAACAATTCAATAGGAATTTTGTATTAACCCTAATTGGACCATGGTATCACGATTGTCACCGAAAACATCTCAGGAACTCCACAGCTGTCCCAAAGTGCCCCCGGAGTAACCAAAATTAGATTGCAATTTAAAAATTAATGGACAGCGGAATTTTTAGTGGGCCATTCGAAGTCTCAAAATAGAATTAAGTATGACAAAAATTTCCAAGGAAATCGATTAAAAATTTTCAAAATTTTTGTCATGCAGCATTTTTTGATTTTTAATAACTTAGTGCAAAATAGTTCAAAAATTTTTCAGCAGTCCATTAATTTTTAAATTGCAATATAAATCTATTTAATCCGGTGACACCTTGGGGCATCTGTGGAATTCCTAAGATATTGCCGGTGACACTAGTGACACCACGGTCCAATTAGGGTTAAACCCGGTAAGTGCGTTGCGGAGATCAAAACCGGCATTATATCTTATGAACAATTCTGTAGAAATATTATTTGATCCGAGAAATTGGGTTGGGAAATGTAGAATTGAAATGTACGTTTCTTAGACAGTTCTTTAGGAATGTAGCTTTGGCTCCAGGTGGTTGGAATATAATACTGAAATGGTAATAAGATGTGTTATTAACAGAACTGTAGGAATGTTGCTCTCGATGACTGCGTGGGTTGGAAATAAAGCGGAAACATTATCGTTGAATGTCGAGTGAATTTATCGAATTCGATACCGATTAGAGATGGTCCTGTTGTCCCGTTAACCGGTGGGACTCGTCTTTCTCCGTGACCGTGACCTGGTCAGGGACACGGGACACGACACGATGCGACGCTCCGACCCTCCCACGCCCGGATCTCCCCCGCCCATGTCTTCCGTCAACCTTGTCTTGCTTTGGCGATTTCGCGTGAGATAGTAAATCTTCGGGTATCTCTGGAGTACCTTCTCATCCGGACTCAATGCACGCGTGAATCAGTTTTTTGGAGAACTCGAATTCCGTCAATCTTCGCAAATTGAACCTTAGTATCACTAGTGTCACCGAAAACAGTACCAAGGTGTCACCAGATTAACTAGATTTAAATTGCATTTAAAAATTAATGGACAGAGCTGAATTTGTTTGAACTTTTAACACAGAATGTGTTTTTGCGATGACCTACCGAAAAAAAATCGTCACGAAAAAGCGACAGAAAAAACCGTTACGCGCCTTTTATAATGATTTTCACGTGCAACCAAGCCGTTGGTAAGGAAATAGAACTCCCGCAGTGTTCATTGCACAGAAATTGTTCACCATTCGTTGGAAAGCTCGCAATTTATATAGTATTTTTCTTGTAGTTAGATATTTATTTATATAACATTTATAGGGTTTTAGACCAAATCAAATATCTAACAATTATTTATTTTATTTTTGCCAAAGACTCCACATTTATTATTGTTGTTTTTTATTTAACGGATGACTAGCATCGCAAAAACACATTCTGTGTTCCTATGATTTCATACAGAGTATGGAAAAAGAAATAAACCGGGGGGTGCAGGGGGGCGGAGCCCCCCGCCGAGGCGCAAAGCGCCGAGTTTTTTTATAAGTTATAAGAAGTCAAAAAATTATGTTATCACAAACAGTTTGAAAATGTTTTCACCGATTTTCTTAGATATTTTTGTCATACTTAACTCTATTTTGACACTTCCTATAGCACACAAAAATTTCTGCTGTCCATTAAGTTTAGAATTGCAATTTAAATTTGGTTACTCCGGTGACACCTTGGGACAGCTGTGGAGGGAGAGAGATGTTCCTGTTGTGATCCTGATATGTTTTGAGTGACACTAGTGATGTCATGATCCAATTAGGGTTAACTTCGAACTGCTTGATCGAACTACGGCGTATGAAACAGTTATAATATAACGGCGTAGTTTGATCAAGCAGTTCGAAGTTAACCCTAATTGGATCATAGCATCTATAGCTATATTATAGCTATAGAATAGAATGTATTCCAAAACTCTTATTAAAGCAATATGGATCAGCGAAATTTAAGAAAAAATCAAATTATTACACAATGATTTATTATTTCACTGTACAGATGGGGGATTCTATCTGCATAGAACGCGCCTTTTTCTTTGAAACTACCTACCATTGCAATAACTTCGCTATCTGAGAGTTGTGAGTACTTTCATTCCGAAATTATATTCTTGATAGCTAAGGACGCAAAACTGTCTACAACTCAAAGAGCTCAAAGAGATTTTGGTCAGATAAATTTTGAACGGTGATTAGACCTCTTTTGTGATTCACAGGTGTGTTTCTGATTTATAATAAGTCCAACCCTGTGATTCACAGGCGTGTTTCTGATTTATAATAAGTTCAACCCTTACGTCCTCATGAAGAGCGAACTATTTGACTTACAGAACTCTGGGTCGTATCATTGGATACTAAAAATTGAATTTTATTTTAAATTGGTGACGAAACATTGAAATTACATCGAGAGTTTTCGAGCTAGGGCACTTTTGGAAATTAGGGTAAACGCCAAAATGGCGGACACATGTTAAGGAAAATCCTATCATTCTGAACTTTTGATTTTTTCCTCTTTAATTGTGTCTGACTTTTTTTGTGTTTAACATGTACCTCAGACATTTACGAACGAGTTATGAATGCAAAAAAGCAGTTTTAATCATATAACTGTCCAGAAATGCTATTTTTTGAAACAAATATGAAATTTACCGGTGGCGGACACCGAAATGTTTCATTGTGGAAGTGGCGGACACCTAGTGTGCCAGTGGGGGACAGGTTTTAGAAAATCAATGTAATTAGCATGAAAGTTCTTCTATTCATTCAAAACTAAATGATTTATGCAATTAGTGTCCAATTGAAAGGAAAATTAGCCCTGACTTTGTTCTGAAGGAGGAGGAGAACACTAATGTGAATTGGATCAATTCTTATTTGCGGGCTGGTTTCCCTACCACCAAAACTGACTTAATGGACCGTGTCCAATGACGTTTGTAAGACCTTAAGTGGGAAAATAATTTCACCATTAACCAACCTGGCCGATCGTGGTAAAAATCCTTCTAGAGTAGAAATCCTGAAGTGTCAACTAGGATTGCCCAAAATCTAAATACTTAATAAGAAATACAGTGACCTCTAAAGATCTGAGCCAGTGAGATTCAGCTGTCCAAAATTAGGAACAATCCAATCAAGAATATAATGCTACCAGAGTTTGTTCTTAACCCAAAAGGTCTGGCTATTTTGGCTCCAGAAAGTGACTGAGTAGTTTACCAACAAGATGATTGAGACGAGATGTGTCACTGTTTTGGTGACAGCTAATGCTGTGGGGCAGTTAGCTCCTCCGCTTGTGGGTTTTAAAAGTACAAGTGCATCCCCAAAGATTTTGCCAAAAGTTCAAAAACTGGCAGAGGCATGTGGGGGATACCAAACTCCCTCGCTACTTGAGCAGTTGGTCTCCCCCCTTGAACTTCCTGCTTGGCTTAGAACATCGCCTCTTCACTATAATTTAATATGTTTGGTCTGTTTCACGCATTGAACATGGGACAAAAACTACCTATTTAACAACTAGGAAGGCTGGGAAAATGGATAAAATAGTGAACAAAAGAAGAGCACTATTAAACTCCAGTGAAAGACAGGTATACTAGAAGCCTGTACTTCTTTGGTTCCAGGTTTAAAAATTGGTTTTACCATTGGCGGACAGAGTGTCCTACACTAGTACAGGTTTTGCGTGAACCAGAGGAGGACATGCATAAATTAGGGTCTGTAACAAAAAAATCAGATGAATTCTTTGAAATATGCTTAAGTTAAATAGTAACGAAGTTGTAACAATCACAAAAATAGTTGCAGTTGTGTTGGAAACAGAAACATATTAACTACATATTAATAATCACTGTCGTTTTCTTGTCATTTTGCACTAGGAATAAGGACCGAACATTTTTTGTGAAACTGCTACACCAAATTAGGCGCCAACTTCGTCCTATTAACTTCCATTTAGTTGTAAGTCTTATAGCTTCCATATAGGAATTATATAGCTTCTTATAGGAAGGAATCAATGGTAAAACTCAACTCATATTCTTATTACAACAGATTTTTCTTCACGTGTCCGGCATTGGTGCAGTGTCCGCCACTGGGGCTTTTACCAAACCCTAGTTTTGGGAGCTATAAATAAAGCTATATACCAAATTTAATCTAAAATCGGTTCACGGTAACTAAGGAATGTTGCGAGTACGGCGGACACACGAATTTTTTTAAAATTCGATTTTCGGATTCCACATATCTTGAAACGTAAATTACCCAATTTCAAGGGCGGTTAAAATTTCTTCCTTGCTCGAATTCAAAGGTTCATAATTGAAAATCATGAATCAAAACCTGGAACAATGCGTTTTTGAACCAAAATTTTTGAAAATTAGACCTCTCGGAGTTGTTAATTTTTTAACTAGAATACATGTATCAAATAAGATATCAACACTTTCCAAACAGATTTTCCAATTGATTCCAACATTGAATAGGGTCTTTCTGGGTAAATTTAAGTAGACAAGAGCTCTTCCAACTCCAAAACTTTTTAAGCTGGAATTCCAAAGATATAAAGATCATTATGGACTTCTATATAAAAAGGCAGAACCTGACCAAGAAATAAAACCAAGAACGAGCCATTATAAATTATTAGCCGAACGAATTATCAATAATACATTCATAAATAGATACATTTATTACCCGATTTCCATAAATTTTTCAAAATTTAATTTACTCATATTGTCAAATTTATTTGGGAAAATAAGGATTTTGTTTGGAAAAAATAACTTCACTGTGGGAAAGCTCTATTATGAATTTGAACTACTTTCATGTAGATGTGAAGTTTATGACCGAAATTAACCCATGGAGTCAATTAGGCAATCAGCCAACCCATGTTCTCACAGTCAACGTTTGTTCCTATAACGGCTCAAATTCCCACATTGTCAGGTAACGTTATATCAAAAATAATTTGTTCGGAAGCCGATCCTCAATTGATTAGTAGATTTAACATTGATAAACTAGAGGGCCGAAATTACTGTGGGAAAGAAGACGGTAGCAATCATGGCGGGGCCTCTGCCCATTTAGCGGAGTTATTAACTCTTTAGGATGATTTAAAGTCAATCGAAAGTGGAAATCCCACCCTCTTCACAACCGAACTGCCGTACGTGCTCCCCCGTTGCAACGTAGTAAAGACTATAATTTTGAGATCATGTTCAAATTTTAAGGGTAGAAACAATCCGCTGGATAGATTTGACAAGCTGAATAACTGAACGTGTGAAAAAAGTTACCAACTTAATAGGAATGTATTTGTTCCAAAGGCATTTCAAATGTTCATAAATGTGTGTAGTAATACTATATATCTTGTTAGTAGCGGGTTTCCCCACTGAATTAGACTTCAACAGAATCATTATATTAAAATTGCCATCCATGCAGCATGAATAATTGAGCAAATTTTCAAAGAAATCTTCCAGTTGAAAAGTTTTTTTTACACTATTCTTGGTTTTTTTTCTCGATTTTTAATATACCATAGAACATTTGAACATGCTGCATGCACAGGGTATGCTTTGAATATGTTAGGAGTTCATATCTACCTTCTACTCGTCTTCACGAACTCATAGAGTACGCACACGGCTATTGTTTGTTGTTTTTTGATTTTCAGTATACCATTCCAACATACTGTATGCAAAGGGTATGCTTTGAAGATGTTAGGAGTCTATATTCATGTTCTCATTCATGTAATCTCCGTTCAAGTTTTAGCTGACAAAGATGCAATAGGGGTATCGATACTCGATATTTTAAAATATCGATACTTTTGCACCGATACTCGATGTTTTAGTATCGATACTGCACTACCCGATGTTTTTGGATATCGATACTTTGGATCCGATATTTCTAAATATCGAATATCGATACATTTCATGCGGAAAATTCAACAGAATGGCTAAAAAAATGAGGAAGGTAGAGAGGCTTTCAGGTCATTACTCTTTGGTTGCACAAATACCGTTAAGATCATGGAGAAAATCACTCTGCTTGCACTCTTGATTGTGAATTGAATGAATAAACATTGTTCAAAAAATTATTTTTCTTGGGAATATTGGATAATATTGATAGTTTGTGACACTAAAGTATCGATACTCGATATTCCAAAATATCGATACTTATGCCCAACAATACTTGGGATATCGATACTCGGATACGATACAGTATCGATACAAAATATCGATACTTTTGCAACGATACCCATCCTTATGATGCAATCGTTGTTCGTATCTTCGAGTTTTAGGGCGGTATTCATAGTCATTCCTCAAGGCGCGGATTTCCTCGACTCGAGTTAAGGTTTCCTTCAACTTATCTTTTCTCGAAGATTCCTCACCCTATTCATAGACGAACAGAATGCGTTTGGAGGTCGACCTCAGCTCATCCTCAACTCGAGGAGACCTCGAGTTTCCGAACGACGGTCGAGGAAGAATTGGCAGCCCTGTTCAGGTAACAGCTCAGTGAAAGTTTCAATAGAGAAGGTTCGGTTGTTTATTTCAGAATGGTTGGTGTTGTTTTTTGGCTTTGAATTTGGACCATCAGAGTTCCTGTTGTTCGCGTTCCTTCTTCAATAAAATAGTGTTTGCTACCTTTTAATTTTTGACCGACTTCATGCGCCGAAGGAAGGAGGTATACAGTTCGGTGCGTCATGGGACGACGATTTTTTATATTAGTTTCCGAATGGAAAGAGAAAAGAAGAGAGCCGTTTTTAAGCGAAGCTGAATAAACTACGTTGAGGAAACATAATTGAAAATAAGTACATTGTGGAAAAAAAAAAACAGATGCGGTCTTGTTTGTCGAAAAAAAGTGTTGGGAGAAAATCGCGAGAGATTTTAATTTCAGTGGAAAGTACCAAACACAAAGTTGCGTATTATATGCAATAAGTATATTATACTAATATTGGTGCTCCTTTTCTTTGCGCTTGTTCGTTGTTTTGTAATTTACAAAGTACCAAAGCGCTTTTCACCTGAGTGAAATGGGCCATAGATTAAAGGCGCATCTAGACTGACCCGCAACACTTCCCGAGTCCCGCGGCCGCGTCATTCCGTTACAACAGAACTTCTCATCCTCATACTTCTCAAATCAGTAGAAAAACCAATTTCTATTTTTCCCCCTATGGGGTGACACAAATGAAGGCTTTAGAACTATATGAAACTGTTCCATCCTTAATGTTTTACTTTTGTACATTGGCGGGATAGGTAGCTAACAATTTACCAGTCACTTTAGGATGCGCTCAAAGCCTGCGCATTGATACCATTATCACCTCTTTCTTCTATTGTAACTTATCGTCTGTTCCGCGCTTCTCGCCAATCCCGCTTTAAAACCGCTCTTTTTCTCAATTTTGCATAAAATCAATTTTTCCCCTCTGACACAATATAGTATATTGTTCGAATATTATTCGGCATCGCTTCTCTTCATTCATCTACGAATTATTTTCGACCTGCGTGATGGGGGCCCCCTCGAGAACTTCGCTGCGCGCGGCCAACAGGTACCTACGCTTTTGATATTGTGTCTAAAATTACCCTATTTTTTGAGCTCTCGAACAGAAACAAATTTCCATTGGTATTAATACGTGCTTTCAACAAGGAAGGTAGGTACCTAATAGGTAGGTACAGTACTATGAAGAGTTGAACATAGTCGATTACTTTTTTTTATTCGAAATTCCCACCCACCATATTTTGAAAATTGTTGAGGATATGTTGATCTAACATTAACTAGAGTTTGGAGTTATTTGAAGATGACGTTATTTTGTAAAGTGCGAAAATGTCGTTCTGTAGTGCTTATGACTACAGAACCTCGGCTTTGAAACAGATGGCTCGGCAACTTCTAAGATCGATTACTTCTTTTTATTCAAAATTCCCTCACCATATTTTAGTAGGTATATTGTTGAGTACATGTTGCTCGAACATTCACTAGAGTTTAGAGCTATTTGAAGATGTAATTTTTTGTAAAGTGCGAAAATGTTCGACATTTCTACTGAAATCAGCTATCATCAAATATCGGGCGGTCATAACTTTTCTTCCACTGAACCGGAATCGACCAAATTTCAGTGTATTGTCGACTCGTTATGTAAGAAACATATGCCAGAATTTGGTGCAAGTAACTCAGTCGTAAGTACCCAGCCCTAGATGACGAAGAAATAGATTCTGTTCTCTCCTGTTCACAGAAATACTCTCGGGCAGGAAGAAAATCGGGAGCAGCACGTTTATCACGGTCTCTTTTGTAAAACGAAATTTCTTCCGAAATGTTCGATCATCCAATACCTATACAAATAAGAACATAACAAAATTACTGGCATTCACCGTGTTTATCATTATTATCATAACTTTTGAGTACCTACCTCCAAAGGGTTTTCTTGATCCCGCAAGTAACATTTCGGCCCTCGCTGATCTCGCGAAGATTCCTACAAATACTCATCAAATTCCTCCAATCTTTCAATATCTTCGAAATCCATGTTTTCGGACGAAATAACCGAAGAATAGATCCGTAGAATATTTTATAACGACAACGCTTGCGATAACAGGTAGGTAGATATCATCAAAATCTTTCCTCAAGGTACCTTTTCACCTACCTTGGGCTGAGGAAGCTCGAAGCCCCTTTCTCGACTCGAAATATCTCGATTCGGCCTACAAATTTCTCGACTCCACCTCCGAAGTCGTCTATGAATACCGCCATTGGAGGACGCCTTTAGCGGTTCGAGGACGCCTTGAAATGTGGCAACTATGAATAGCTTAAGGAGCCGTCGGGCCTCCTTAAGGCTTCCTCGAGACCTTCCTCGACTTGGAGGATGAGTCTGGCCTTGACTTTGGCTTAAGGCTTAACTATGAATAGCTCGAGGAGGAAAGGACTCCTCAAAGCGTACTTTGGAGGAGTCCTCCAACTCGAGTCATGACTATGAATACCGCCCTTACTCAGTTTTGCGTCCTTAGCAATCAGTAATTAAATGTCCATATTCCACAACTCTTCATTTCTCCGCATTGACAGTGAAGCGTATTCATAATAACCTTGATCGTGAAGCAAAAATATGGTTGGTAGGTAGTGATAATGGCAAAGCTTTGTAGGCGAGTTATCTATATAGAAAACATAAGACTTAGTGTAATGATTTGCATCGCTTTTGGTCTATTATTTTCAATAATGAACCTTTGGAATCGACCAAGAAAAAAAAAACATTTTAACCCCCTCCTCAAAATTTGTTCGTTCACGTTTCAAGGTAGTACGTAGAATCCAAAAATCGAATAAAAATTTGGCACGCCGTACGCGGCACTTTCCTCAGTTAGAACTGGCCGATGTTGATGAAATTTTGTATGTGAGCTCCATTTTGGGTCTAGTTATGCCCCGAAGCTTTTGGTTGATGTAAGTCACTTCTAACGGTTGACAAATTAGGGTTGAAATTTTGAAAACGCCCCAACTCGAAAAATGTCGATATAAAGGTATTGTTTTTCCATCAATTTAACATAGTATAGAGTTTTTAGAATTTTAAGAGACCTAGCGGAGCCCTGTAGGACAAACGCTCCCTACGAGAACATGAGGGTTGGACTTACTATAAATCAGAAACACGAGTGTGAATCGCAAAAGAGGCCTAACCTCCGTTCAAATGTTAGCTGACCGAAATACGATCGATGTTTTTCTTCAAGTTGGTTGGTAACAATGTCAAAGCCGTCTTCTTTGCAGTCGAGTGATTTATATGGAAAAAATAATAAACCTTTGAGTAATCATTTGCAGCGTGGTTCTCTAGAAGCGAACATAACGGAAATAAATGGCTGATCCCATGAATTTCGAATATCCGGTATGTATGGATAAATCAGTTCTCTAACACTAAAAACGGTTCACAAAGGAATCCGGACGAATATGGGATGAGGATATGAAGTTAGAATGATGAAGAGATGACTGGGGAATACTCGAAAATGAGCGGACCCATCGGAAAAGAAGCGTGACGCATAATTCCTGTGGTGGAAGGACTTCTTGGTTTGATGTGAACGATGGCCAAAGAGAGGGCGCGTCTGGACGGAACATGATGAGACTATGTGAGGTAATGAGAATTAGTCCTGGGCCCAAGGCTCGTTGAGAGTCTTCTGTTCCACCTTTAGGAGAATCCCTTTATATCGCCCCTCGGTAATGCACTGCTGACGGGACCTGCACTCGCGACCGATGTGATTCCCGGGAACATGGGGGAATGTTAGTCCGTTAGCCATTAGGGAGGAACCCTAGCCGAAGAGGTTGATGAGCGAACCATTTAGAACGGCGCACGCTCAGATTTGGCAGCTCGTGCTATTGTCATCCCTCTAGCGGCCGCCAGTGGAGCTCCTTTTGTGTTCTGCCAGTGAGCAGGCAACTTTCCACTCTCATCCACTTCTGTACATAAAAGGAGCAGCCTTTTCATGGAGAATCTTGACGCCAGGAAAAGGATTTCGGATAAGGGAAATCAATGGACGTTGTTCCGGTCATGTTGAGATCAGACTGTCCGTGGATGAGCTTCGAAGGATTAGTCATGCAGTATCAACTTTAAAAGCAAGATTCATTCAACAAGTGTAGGATAATAGAAGCCTCAGCCCACTTCAATAATAAGGTACTCACCACTCACCGATTTGTGAAGAGCACCAGATCGGCAATGAACTAACCTGAAATAAAACCAAATCAGGTCACAATGATTGAAGAAACTCACACTGTTACAAGCTTTTATTTAGTTTCACCAGTTCCGTTGTCTGTCTGTCAGTCTGTAATAAAATTTTGCAAGTTGAATTTGATCCACTCCCCGGTTTCCTATTGAGCTGAAATGTTGCATGAATTAATCGGATGACAATGCAAATCTTTTTGGAAGTCCAATTTTTACCGGTAACAGTTAATCCACTTTTGGTTTATTATTTTCAATAATGAACCTTTGGAATCGACCAAGAAAAAAATTTTTAACACCCCTTCAAAATTTGATGCTTACGTCTCAAGGTACGTAGAATCCAAAACTCGAATAAAAACGCTGCAAATTATTACACAATGGTTTATTATTTTTCTATATAGATCACTCGTCTACAAAATCACCAATAATCCAATAATCCTTCTCTTCATAATCCAATATGAAGAGAAGAAAAAAAAATCAAAAAAAAAAAAAAAAAATCAGAAAAAAAAATCAAAATCACCAACCATCGATCGCATTTCGATCGGCTCTAATTTGAACGGGGATTAGGCCTCTTTTGCGATTCACACTCGTGTTTTGATTTATATATATATATATATTTCAATATAAACCCTTAAATTTTCGTAGGGAGCGAACGGTTTGTCCTACAGAGCTCGGCGTGGTCTCAAAAAATTCTAAAAATTCTATAGAATCTTAAATTGAAGGAAAAACAATACCTTTATATCAAATTTTTTTGAGTTAGGACGTTTTCAAAATTTCAAAATTGATTTTGGAACCCTTAGAAGTGACCTACATCAACCAAAAGCTTCGGGGCACAACTAGACCCCAAATGGAGCCCACATACCAAATTTCATCAAAATCGGTCAATGCTAAGTGGCAAAAGTGCCGCGTACGGCGTACGGCGGACGGCGGACGGACGGCCAAATTTTTATTCGATTTTTGGATTCTACGTACCTTGAAACGTAAACCATCAAATTTTGAGGGGGTGTTAAAAATTTTTTTTTCTTGGTCGATTCCAAAGGTTCATTATTGAAAATAATAAACCAAAATTTGGTCGTCCTTCAGCCGTACGCGGCACTTTTGCCACTTAGCATTGACCGATTTTGATGAAATTTGGTATGTAGGCTCCATTTGGGGTCTAGTTATGCCCCGAAGTTTTCTATTGACGTAGGTCACGTCTATGGGTTGAAAAATAAGGTTTGAAATTTCGGAAACGCCCTAACTCAAAAAATTTTGATATAAAGGTATTGTTTTTCCATCAATTTATAATAGTATAGAATTTTTAGGATACTTTGAGACCACGCGAAACCCTGTAGGACAAACCGCTCGTTCCCTACGAGAATTTAAAGGTTGGACGTACGATAAATCAGAAACACGAGTGTGAATCGCAAAAGAGGCCTAATCTCCATTCAAATTTTATCTGACCGAAATGTGATCGATGTTTTTCATCATCTTGGATGGTTGGTGGCTTTGCAGACGAGTGATCAATATAGAAAAATAATAAACTATTGTGTAATAATTTGCAGCATTTTATCCAATATTGATAGCCATTGACTGTCTTGATAATTCAACTATTGATTGTGTAAGAAAACGAAATAATAAAGTCATAATAACTCAAAGAAAAACAAAATAATTCTAAGCCGACAGAGTGTAATAGTGCCGTCGAGGTTCCTTCTACCCTCATTTCTCACCCTGTAGGATATTACGTAGTTGGGATTCTTCGTCAGAGATGGGCAGCACAGATTCCTCTATTCGTTGGTTCCTTACTTTATGAGAAATAACTGACCCCAATACCTCACCAAGGATTGTTCGACGTTTCAATCTTCTACTCTAACAGAATTGGGTTTATAGACATAAAAGCGCTAGTGTGGCCCATACAGTCTTTGGTGTTCCTTCCACTCAAATATTCTACTTTTTCAAACTACATCAAAATTTAATGAAAAATTCCGAAAACGATCGTTTTTAAAACGAGGATTTACGACTGATAGCATTTCAAGTGAAGTAGAAAAATACTATAATAGGAACGTGCACTTAGAAGTTTTTTTTAGCGTTGGAAGAACAAAAATTGCTGCTTAGCGGATAACTCATGTTTTTCCGTTTTTGAGTTATACATCTTTGAACTTAGAAGCTGTGGCATTATACATATATTTTATTTATCAGTAGAGATAATATTGGACATAGAAAGGTTACAATTGTTAACATTGTACATTACAGTACAGTATAAGTACAGTACTTGTAACAACATTGGACAAACAATATAGCCCAGGAACGTATAATAGGTGTTTTGAGGTACTTGGAGATGCTGTTTTCTGTCATTTTATGTTGTGTTAAGCTTCAACACGATATCGCTGTAAGATAAATCGATAAGTTTCAACAGATTTCTAGCTTTTACTTGTGAAAATGCCATGATAGACAGTTTCTAGTTCCCATAGACATCACCCAATCCAACTCGCGATGTACAGCCATGGGATCAGAGATTTTTCAGCGGTTCTGCTTCTGACATGCAGTATACATCATCTATACAGGTTGTCTACAAATCAGAACTCATTCCTTCAACGTTTCAATTTTACAACTAATTTGCAACACAAATTGCCTCTTAAAGTTTTTTTAACGCTTCTATTCCGATTTATTCACAATTTAAGACTTTCTTCGTGTTATCTTACTTCATTCAAACGGCCATAGTTCCCTTATTTCCAGAGTAATCTCAAATCTGAAGAGACCGTTGGAAAGATCGTAAAAGTTCCTATCTCCTTAGTGTGTTAATACCAAATAACCAAATAAAGTTCCATTGTAAAACATTTTTTGATAATACTGTTGGAAAGCTGAGATCCTGGCGCAGTTTTTAGGCTTACCGGCAATAGTTCACTATCTCGAATTATTTGGACAATATGGTCGTTGGTAAACGGAAAGTTTTCGAAAAGTTTACTAAGTTCACTTTTTAGGTTGCTTTATTCCCCGTAAAATTCAACTGAAAAAATGGTATTTGGTATTAGGGAGATAGGGAATTTTACGATCTTTCCAATGGTTTCTTGAGATTTGAGTTTTAATGAAGTAAGGTCAATAACAAGAAAAAACATCTTAAATCGTGAATAACTCGGAATAGAAGCGGTAAAAAAACTTTAAGAGACACATTTTGTTACAAAATAGTAGTTGAATGAATCCATTGAAGGAACGAGATCCGTTTTGTAGACACCCTGTATAGGAGTTACGCGTATTCTATCAAAACTTTCATCCTTAACCACACTCATTAGAAATGTTACACCAAAATCTTTCACATAGGCATACATTATAATTAATAATAATTGTTTCTACTAATACAAATTTTCAAGACACAAGACCCCTTATTATTAATCTCGATTCTAAAATCCTCCCAATATGCTGGTACATGTACAACCGTACGAAACCAATAAAACAAATTTAAAAAAAAAAATGACAACAAAAATAAAAAAATACAATTGTTTCTTTTTCATGAATGATGAAAAAATAAACTTCTTGTTTCGAAATAGCTATTTTTAGATGTTGCCATTCGGCAGAATAAGTAACCCATAATGTCGATATTTATTTTGGAAGTACATTTTTTATTACACAGATGTAATAAAATGTGAACACAGTTGTGATGGAATTGTCAACGAAAATGCCAAATTTTGGCATTGTTTTGCATTTAATGCAACATAATGTATGTGTTTGCGGGAAAAAGCTACTTGATATCAGTTTGGTATAGCAGTTGCACTCAATTTGTCTTTGTTCTACTTACCTCTCACCAAAAGGCTGACTCAATCCCCTTGGATTGCTTTGGGGCTTACTGAATTACCTGTCAAGCAAGGTAGTTACAATAACTCCAGGTCAGCCTGCAGACTCAAAACCTCATCGTTCACCGCTCTATTGTTGGAAAGCCCGATAACCCTGATCATCGCTTGCGGCTTCAGGCCACCTTATTCCCGAAGTCCTACCTGACATCCAGTATCACTTCGCCCAGAGCAACAATATCCAGGATAACAAACGACTCAATTCATCTCCTGCTCGGTTGTAGGTTTGTTGAATTATCGGTCAGCCGACCCTCACAAATTTTCAAATTCATTGTACGTCGAAAAAACATAAATATAAATTCCAGCAATGGAACTGAGATGCCATGACTTTGACCAACCGGCTTTCCAGAGAGATAAGAGACATTAAAAGCCACGGCTGTATACCTTAGACATTTACTGTCTAACTGCATGAATATGAACTGGGTATTGATTAATATTGACTGTCAGAGTCCATGTGCTAGTAGAGTATAAAAGGCGGCGTGTAGGTAGTTCACAGTGATCCATCCAACCAAATAACTTCTAAGTTGAAGAAAAAAGAAGAAAAAACGCTGCCAATTATTACACAATGGTTTATTATTTTTCTATATAGATCACTCGTCTGCAAAGCTACCAACCATCCAACATGAACAAAAACATCGATCGCATTTCGGTCAGCTAAAATTTGAACGGAGATTAGGCCTCTTTTGCGATTCACACTCGTGTTTCTGATTTATCGTACGTCCAACCCTTAAATTCTCGTAGGGAACGAACGGTTTGTCCTATAGGGCTCCGTGTGGTCTCAAAAAATGCTACACTATCTTAAATTGACGGAAAAACAATACCTTTATGTCAACGTGTTTCTGATTTATCGTACGTCCAACCCTTAAATTCTCGTAGGGAACGAACGGTTTGTCCTATAGGGCTCCATGTGGTCTCAAAAAATTCTACACTATCTTAAATTGACGGAAAAACAATACCTTTATGTCAACATTTTTTGAGATAGGGTGTTTTCAAAATTTCAAAATTCATTTTTAATCCTTAAAAGTGATCTACATGAACCAAAATCTTCTTTATTTTTTGACATTTTCATGTCTTTGCTTTGGCACATAAACTGAAAAATTGGCACATAAACTGAAAAATCGTCACGAAAACTAAGCAAGTCTTGCTCACGCGACCAATAAATGAATAAAATAGACTCACTGTGTTGCGTAGAGAACAATCAACTGTTTTCTTATTTTGATGTTTGGGTACATGAACTAACAACCTTACTTCACTACCTTGTTGTGTATTGGTTGACATGGAAATGTCCCAATGTGTTGCAGACTCGTATGCAAGCATTTAAAATTGAGTTTTCATTCGAAGTCGATGTTATTCATAGATCACGTGTCTGCAAAGAAAACAGCTTTGTCATTGACATTAATATATATTAATTTCATTAATATACATCGTGAGTAGGTCCCTTAGGTTCTCATGAAGAGCGAATGGTTTGTCCTACAGAACTCTGGGTGGTCTCCATCGACTCTGAAAATTCAACTCTATTTAAAATTGGTGAAAAAACGATACCTTTATTCCGAGAGTTTTCGAGCTAGAGCTTTTGAAAATTACAAACCCTTCAGAAGTGACAGACATCAACCAAACTAGACCCCAAATGAACCCATATACCAAATTTCATGAAAAACGGTCCATGGTAACAAAGAAAGTTGCTGCGTACGACGGACGTACGGATTTTTTTTTAAAATTCGATTTTTGGGTTCTACTTACTTTGAAACTTAAACCAACAAATTTTGAAGGGGTGTTAAAAATGTTTTTTCTTGGTCGATTCCAAAGGTTCATTATTGAAAATAATAAACCAAAAGTATGCCAAGTGGGTGTGGCACAAAACTTCTTCGTGCCCATTGTACCTACAGATGATCTGATGCAAAGTACCTAATGTCAAAACATGAATAAATAAGTACCTTGCACTACCATCTACACCCCAATACGCACAATACCTGAAAATTTAATCGCAATTTTTTCCAAAATTTTTCAGGAAGCTCTGAAACGCGAGTGGAAATTTTGATTTTGGAGAACATTTTTTAAACGTGCAAAAGTGAAAACAATGCAGAAACTTGTTTATAACATACATCGATTTGGTAATCTGACTCTTAAAAGACCATTCAACAATCCGGAAGTACCTGATCAATTTTGGCCAAGATAGTTCGATACAGTAGAGACACTTTTTAATTTAACGTTCGATGGGTACTTATTGTCGCAGTTAATTCAGCTCTCATTGCTATAATAAAATTTCAAATTAATTCATCTTTAAGAATATTTCACCGACACACGAAATAGTATGATTATAAAGTTGCTCGTAGTTTATACTCGTGAGTAACTACTCAAATTCTTTTTCGCTAGCTGAGGGCAACTTCTGATAATTCAATTGCATTCCTCGCGAAAGGAAACATAGTTTCTAGTCCATTCAGCTCCTCGTTAATTACTCGGAAAGGTAATTCCAAATGAGCTCGGAGAGTTTCAAAAACACCTGATCAGATCAGAGAAACTGGTGGTTGACTGTTAGTCTCGACTTCTACAACGAAAGATAACATTGAATATCACCAATAGTAAGTAGGTGGAGTCGTCCAGTCGTGCGTGCTTTTAACGGGCTCTTCGGTTTTAAAGTTTATTAATTAACATCAGAAGTTGAATCGTGAGGCCTTTGCTCTGAACGACCTTGATTTTCTGCGTTCTCGTTTCCTATCAATGAGTCTTACCCGTATATCTCAAAACCCTATTGTTATAATGTAACAAATGAGTTAAGTATGCACTCAAATGTTATGTAAGTGAGCTCCAATTTTGAGAATTTTGAAACCAGCCTTACTTTTCTGGCATAAGTCATTTCCATTAAATATATTTTCCAAACAACATGCTCTAGTGAGCCCTGCTTACCAGAGCGGGACCCTTCGCCTACTGTGACGTTACAAACTTCAAAAATCAAAAAATAAAAGTACTTACCGCGGCAAAGTGTAAAAATTTATAAAATATAATCTACTTCCTTTTCAAAATAATGTTTTAAATTTTTTCAAGTAGTTTATTATTTTGATCAGGTAGGATTATTAATCATTGAATTACGCCTACTACAAACCTATCGTGGGAACCTTTAGCAATCGAATCTTAAAAATATTTGAGTACGAATCATGATATTAAACTGATAAGGTCACCCCCTGCTTACGGGGGGAGCAATGGGTTTGGACCAATGCGAAGTAAAAGGTCCATGTCGAAGCAATGCGTTTGAGCTCAGAGGTCATGATGAGTTTGTCCCAATTCCTGCTCCCAGAAATCCTATCGGCGCGTAATTCTCTCGATTAGCTCGACAGTCCAGTCAGTCGTTTGCAATGGATGTCGTGATCCAGAATAAATTTTTCAGCCGACGCGGAAACGTTCTGATCGTAATACATAATTTCATTTTTCTAATTTTAAATGGTCGCGTTTATGCAGTGCGACGAAAGGTTCTGCCCACCCTTCCTAATACACACGAAACACGAAGATGCGATTGCCCAACATTTGCACAACATTGCACAACATTGATGCATGACATCAACATTTGTGTGAACGAACAAAAATTTATTGAAAACAACATTATGGCGTACTTGGGAGCTATGAGTAACCGGTACCAAAGTGAACCTGTTGACGAATGAAGATAAAATACTACCTACCTATGCCTTCGTATGTACAATATTATTGACGACTATTTAAGAGTGAACTGAAATATATTTTTTTGGTAGGTAGTGATTTTGGACCAATGTTCACCTTTTTCTACGTGAGCCCAAACTCATTGCCTATCGTCAAATGACCGTGGCCAAAACCATCACTATTTTCGTCCAAACCCATTGCGTTTTCAAGCGATTGGTTCAAACCCAGACCACCCCTTATGGGCACGCTTCTTAGGCAAAGAGCAGTGGTAATTTCCCCTTTTTGCATCCTATGCAACTACACATTTCATTCCCAGAAAAATTTCAAAACATTTACACATAGTAACGAAGTTGCCGTAATCATACTACTTACCTAGGAAACATCGGTTAAGTTAAATAGGCAAAATTTTGGAATCTCAAGTCTTCAAATGTGCAACAAGGTCTCATGTAGTCCAGATATACCTGCAATATTCGATGCGTTATTTTTTTCCGACCAGCATCATCGAGCGACTTTCCGTCACGAAGAAACCTAAAGTGCCCAAATATTGGACATACATACTTCTGAAGTGAGCCAGTGGGGGTTTTTAATTCAAAATTCAAGATCCAAGTGGGAATTCACCAAAATTTAAAATTTAGGTACCAGGAGATAAAAACGGAGTCATGGGGCATAGCGTACTGTGGTTGTTAACAGTGTATACATCAGTCTCTTCAGGGTTTTCTGTTGGAGATGAAAAGCAACGCATGGCAGAATCAAACAGCAGACCTGCCAGTGCCACTGAAGCCCCGTACACTGTGGCTTTGGTGCAAAAAAAGTCCACGGACGACTACAAAAACGTACAAGTTTTTTGTTCAGGAGCCATCATTGACCCAGAATGGGTACTCACTGCAGCGCATTGCGGAGTGTTTGCAGGCACTTTGATAACGGTAAAATGCACCAAGAACATATCAATTTGATCATTTTTTTCTTCACGCTTGGTATACGCCACCCAATTTTTGTTTAATCCTT
The DNA here is from genome assembly GCA_009739505.2 of Apolygus lucorum. Lineage (NCBI taxonomy): Eukaryota > Metazoa > Arthropoda > Insecta > Hemiptera > Miridae > Apolygus > Apolygus lucorum. The sequence goes on along the minus strand of CM019177.2, from coordinate 24,322,179 downwards.
GCGGACAGGGTACGATCAAAATTAGACGAGACCCATTTTGCTCTGAGGTTCCTCAGGTCATTCAGAAAGTATTGTTCCAATGAAGTATGATATAAAAACGCCCTATTTCGGTCGTAGCAATGCCGCATAATACTAAACTTCACCAAATAACAGTGAATTCCACGTCCTACCGGTCAGGTACAGAAAGTAAAAACCAAAAGTTTGAATACAATAATATGGGCTAGGATTTCCTATAGAACGATTTTAGAAATCAACAAATTCCCTTTAGTTTCCTCCCAAGACCATACAAAATTGTAGAGAATTTAATTAGTATTTATTTCGTGAATCTTATGAAATAATTTTATTGAATGTTAATTTGAATCTTTTCGAATGTTGAATGTTATGTTGTTCATGTTGAACTCATCAACTCAAATGTCGTACAGGCAATTGCTGGAGCGGATAATACAGCCCAATTCTCCGACAATCATGTTCAAAGGAGGCCTGGAAAAGAACTGTTCAAACACCCTAGTTACTGGGAGAACAGAGTATCCAAGTATGACGTTGCTTTATTGCGAGTAAGTTTGAAGTAAAATGACCAGTAGATGATCTCTCAATGAGGTTGTGTATCGATTTATTAAGCAAGAAGCTATATTTTTAGGGCGATTTTGCCATCGTTATCAGGGTAGAAAAGGAGTCTACAAAGAAGGTTTTCTAGATCAATTTTACAAATCTGACAGGGAAATCCCTGGTTTTATTAAAGTGTTCGGCTGTAGCAATAAAAACAGTAAATCAAAATGTCGACAGCCACTCATATTATGTACAAATTAATGACACACAAATGGTAGAAACTCAACATCTTTACTTATTCCAAAATGCAATAAATCGATGCTTAACCATAGAAATTTTTTGTTATTATGTCTTGATGTGAACTTGCCAATATTCTGTTGATATTACATACCTAGTTTATTAACTATTGGACGATACTCCCTGCAGTTCTACATAATGCAGAAGTCAGCTAGAACAGTTACTGGCTTGAATGGAACAGGATGAGTGTTGCTTCCCACCTCTGAGTGCCGTCTTTTGATTGGGGGATTCATTTAGCGTCGCACAGATGAGAAAAGGATACTCCATCGTCACCTTTCCAATTATTTTGAAAAATAATGTCTCTGTTTCGAATTATTTTAGCTCGAAGGTGTTGGGATGTTAGCTGAGGAAACGTTGTTCAAAAAAGTCGAACTCTTTGATTCCTCTTCATATTACGATTACAAAATTCTTAATTTCCTAATAGGTTCAACAGAGATTCGAATTCAACGAACGTGTCGGGCAAGCAAAATTATGGGCCAATGTGTGGCAGATGGCTGGGCCAAAAGAAAAGCACGAATACGGAATTATGGACTGCAGGGGATATGGATGGGGATCTTTGGAGATCGGGGTACCAGGAGATTCTTTGCGGACAGTCACATTGAATGCCGGCCATGGTACGAAAGCTTGCTCTTGTTTCAAAATGTGAGTACTCTATAGATAATTAGGGGGATCATTTGAATATATCATGGCTTTTTAACAATACTTCGTTCAACAGAGTTAATTAGATAACCACATTTGTAAATTTCCAGGTATCACCAGCGTCGATTAGTATGCTCTACTGATCGTGTTGGATTCCTTTGTAAGGGAGATTCTGGAGGACCTTTGGTCTGTGACAATAATACTATTGTTGGAGTCGCTCACGTAATATACAACAGGAAATCCTGTAGCCCCAGTTTCTTCGGAAAACTTACTTTAAAGTGCAACAGCCCAGATACCGTTAGTGCATGGATGTACGTCTGTCCCATGCTGGAATTCATACATGAACACGTATCAGACGCTCCTCAACAACCAGAGAGTTGCCTCTCCCCGCAATTCACTCCAACAACACTACTGAGCCCCTTGTGTTTACTGATTGCGCTTTTCATTACCTGACCCAATAAATCTCTTGTCAAAATTACACAATTCGAGATTTGGAGAAAAGCTAGAGGATTTTCAAATCAAAATCAACTTTTTAGTTGTTTCTAATTTGGGGCTTTTAACGTCACTTTTGTTTGTCGGAGGAGACAACAGCAGTTTCTTGGAGGGTTTCTACCGATAAGGTGGACAATACTTCAAGAATCGATTCTTCCAATAAAAAAAGTCTCTTAGCAGTCTTATGTTAATCCCTTATTTTTCCAAGTTTTTTCAATTTTAAGATTGTGTTCTTTATTTATGCCTTTCAAACTGCAGAGGGCAGAACTGCTAAGGATTAAATTTAATCCCGTAATTTACCAAGTAAATTAAAATTAAAGGATATCGTTGGAAATATCGTTAACCATCTCCAAGCTGCTTACTGAAAAATTAAAATCGTTAAGAAATGAGGCATTAATAAAAAAAAAACCAAGTCGAAAATAAAAAATTAAATTTTTTTGAAATTCACTTTTATTATTGAAAATTACTTTTAATTTTTTTTTTAATTCAAGTTTCACTTGGTACACCTACTTATTTTGATGTACGTTCCACGGAAAAAGACATGGTCAAATTGTGAGCTTTCCAACAGCTTATCATTTTCAGGTTTACCATGAAATTTAAGGACGGAAATGGTGTTTAAATTAGAAAAAACGTGTTATTTGAGCGAAAATTGAGGGGTTTTTCACCTTTCAAGAGGTATTAGTGAACTGATATACAGGGTGTCCCGAAAACAATCAGCAATACTCCAGGAATCGATTCTAATTTACAACAACTTTTCTTTCCTAATGATTTGTTTATCCTGCTAAAAATGCAACTCTTTTATCTACTTGAAACTGTGAAAAACACATCATTTTTGCTGAACTAACGCATTTCTTGCTTTTAAACACCATTTTCGTCCTCAAATTTTTAAGTAAACCTAACAGAGATAGGCCGTTGGAACGTTGAGAATCTGGCTTTGGAAGAGCGCCTATCTAAATGGGCAGGGATTCAAAGTAAACGTTTTTTAAAAAATCTTGATTTTGCACTAATAGCTTGGAAATTTGACGCTATTTCTAACGATATCTTCAAATTTGAATTTATTGATGAATAACGATGAATGTCGAAGACATGAAAAAACCTTAACATTTAAAAAACTTGGAAAGTTAAAGTTTGCTAGGAGACTTTTGTTGATGGAAATATCTTGTAGAATACATTCTTGAAGTACTGAGTATCTGAATGGTAGACACCCTGTATAGTAGTCAAAAATAAAGATAAACACCTACTATGGTTTTCAAAATTTAAAAAAAAAATTGTATAATTTTTACTTAAATTTGAGGTTTAATCAACAAATTCGAAGATCAAGTTCGAGGTTTTGCACAATAGCTAAGATGTGAGATCTGTAAAAAAAATAGACAATGTGCTTTCAGAGATACAGTTTTCATTGCAAATTAGACGTTCGACTTTCAATACTTAAAAACCATGATAGTAATTGTCCTCTCTCAAAACCTACAAGATATTGATAGAGCGTAGAGGAGACTTGGCAAGTATTGTCATAATTCCGCGGTTAAATTCAGGCTGGTAACGGTCTCCCGTCTGTTGCTAGTAGTATTGGATACATTCTGTGGGGCACAACTACAGTACAAACACGTCTCGATTTCGCTCCTCGACCGTGTTAAGTGGTTTGCACCATTTTTACCTGGTAAGCTCTTGTTTCACTTTGAAGATTTGAAAGCGTGTAAACGGGGGGGGGGGGGGGGGGTACTCACAGTGAGAGCCTTCACGGTTTGACATGGACCCATAAACCCACCTTCCATTTCAGTCACATCTCCACGGATCTGACGCACTGACGCAGGATTATATTTTCTTTTCTTTTCCGTAGTACATCCTTACTACATTCTTGATAGCTATTTCTGCAAAGTATTACAACACTGGTTGTTGAAACAAAATCTCTGCAGCGTTAAACGTTGTTGTCAATTCATAGCTTAGTTGAAAATGTCCCAAGGATCAACTGCTACCAATATTATCCAGTCTTGTCGTGTCATCCCTTTTTTCATTCGAACTAAATTGTGTGACTTTCATTTTTATTCAAAAAGAAATTGATGCATTTTTGTTAACCGTTCATTGTGCTCCTCTTTCGAATGATAGTGAACCTAATAATGGATACATTTCGACTATTCTTTTCTCTTCTTGTGGGAAACCAAAGTCCAACGCAACAGTATTATGAAATTAAGAGTGTGAGGGACAATATGCAAAATAGTTTGTGTTTCCAATTCATTCCAAAAAATTAGTGAATCCATTGTATAGTATCAGAAATAATATGATTTTTGTGTGGTTGGATTCACAATAATGAATTTTACGTTTTGACAGTGAATTTTGAGTAGTTCTTTCTCTCATTTTGTAGGGATATTCGGATAATAATCGAACACGAATATTTCTCGTAATGAAGTTGAAGAATGGGAGAATCGTTCCTCCCCAGGAAGATTCTCCTCGCCAGAACCTTGTTAGAATTGAAGGGATGGGTGAGTGTGCTTAGTGCGTCTGATCAGGAAATGAACAGGGTAGTAAACGAAATTGAGGATCTTGAGAGGATACTAAAACAAGAACAATATGAAATAAGAAGGAAACGAAGTGAATTGGGGAATCCGATTCTCCAAGGTGCCGTGCAGAACAGCGAATGTTCAATCCCATCGAAAGAAGGATCGAATCAACTGGAGGGTTGCTTGAGCTGTCCAAGTATACCTGAATCCCAAATATCAGCACCAGACGTTTGATGTCTTCAGTCATCCCAGTACCAGCCCCATGTCAGTGGTGTGGGGTGGTAGTAAAGATTCTTCACATGTACGAATTGGCACAAACTTTTGGTCTGGCGTTCTGATTGTTCTTCCATAGCTCAGATTCCACTATCAATTAATTAACTTAATCACATGGTACATCGCTTATTAGTGCTGGACCATTTCACGCTTGCTGATCTTCCTGATTCCATCGAATCGGCCATTTAAATTTTCCGTCCCGTTGAGTACTCGAACGATTCCTTCACATGAACCCTTCACAGGCGCGGGACAGGATGCGATTCTATCCCAGGTGTGGGAACTCCACTCTCTTGCAGTTTGTGGGAAATCTTACGGAACCTGTCGCGTTGGTCCCTTTCGACTGCTCATCAACGTACATATTATGGCCCCTGTACCGTTTAGACAGAAAATTGGCTCCAATTAGTTGTTCATACAATTCGATTGAGGATTTCTTCATTTTTATAGGTAATGATTTCTGTCAGTGTAAGTACTCGTGATTGGTTGTGGCAGCCTCGAAACAAAAATTATCTCACAACGGTTTTTTTTGGCCGCATAGATCAAACATGATCCATTAATATCAGATATTATTATTGGTGGCAAGATGGCAAACCACCACCAATATACTAGACTCTTGTATCTACCAGCAATAACGTACCTGTCCAAGAGTTGTGTGTACCTTCACCAAATTTGTTTCATGTTTGCTAATGACACAACTGAGTGACACTATTCATAGCAACAATCAAAGATCGTATTTGATCAGCCGTCAGTGAACATTTTTTCCGATTCACACACGTGTATCTGATTTATTACAAGTCCAACCCTCAAGTATTTGTGGGGAGAGAACGGTTGTTTCTTCCAAACTCTGAGTGGTCTCATTCGATTCTAAAAATTCAATAATATTTTAAAATTATGAAAAAACAATACCTTTATATAGGTATACAGTATTAGAGCTAAGGAGTTTCGAAAGTTTCAACACTTGGGAGTGACTGACACTAACTAAAAGCATCGGGGCATAACTAGATCCAAATGGACCCTATATAATACATCAAAATTATTCAAAATCGGTACATGGTAAATAAGAAAAGTTTGGCGAACAGCCGGACATCTTTTTATTCAATTTTCACGTACCTTGTAACAAAAACAAACCTTGGAAGATCGAGTTTAGAAGGGGGATGACAAAAAAAAAAAAAAAAAAATTCTTGCGCGATTTCAAAGGTTCATTATTGAAAATAATAAACCAAAATTAAATATATTAGTGAAAAAATGTCCAGCCAGTTTGCATCATTTCGAAGTCAGCACATTCTAGCCTTTTACCTTTCTATCATGATTCAAACGATGTATTCCTTCTCGATTTCTTCTATTTCGATCTTTTTTTGAAGATAGTTCTTGGAGATTCGGTAAAACTTTTAACGATACTGAAAACGGGGGTAAGGCAGCTTGGCCATTTTGATAAATCGATTTTACAAGTTCTCATTCGACTTACGCGCTACTCTTCCCTCAGGAGAATCAATCCGATTCGACCCAACAAAGACCCAAGTTTGGTCTCTTTTGTTCTGAAGGTGAGATTGGGATAGTCACTAATTAGGTGATATGTTATTCATAAAATAAACACGTTATAATTAGTTATAAATATTATTCACGCGGGGCAACTATATGTCACTCCAACTCACAGACTTTTTGATTAATTTCAAAATGCAACTGGGGAACCGGAATTGGGTACGTTGTGATAATCTCCGGAAAGTAATGATAATAACAAAGCAATAAAGTAATGATAAGTACTAACGTAAGAAGAAAGTTTACTTTATTTCCCTCGTGAAATTATAAAGTGACGTTTATTTCTAAGTTAGTAATTTTTAATGGATTATAACAGTTTCTTCACGTACCGCTGCCTTTGGAATGCAACAGCTTACGTCTCACCTGGGTACGCCGTTATAGACGTTTCCCATAACACATGAGGTTGTTCCTCGCTTCCCATGCGGCTAACGCTAAATATTTCACAAAATGTCTCATATGACCGTTGATGTATCCATGTCAAAAACTCTGCCATCATCAAGTGATCTTACCCAATGAATTTAAATTTGTTTCCTATGAATTACTCTATATTTTCATGTCAAAGTTTCGAATTAATTGCTTAGAGACGAAAATAATACTTGACTTTATATCAAACAAGCTAAATTACTTGACTTTATAATCAAACCGAGCCATGATTTCGGGTAGTTATGCGCGGACAAAGAAATAGGAACAGACTGAGACACGGAACGAGAAGTGTTCAAAAAGCTTTGAAACTCAAAATGTGAGTTAAAAGATTTGATTTTAGAGGACTCAAATGGTGGTTCGTGGATACTTCCCAGAAAAGTAATGGAGGGAGTAAATGAGTTACCATGAGCAACCATAAAGTGACAATTTACATGAAGATAAATGCACGTCAAGTTCTTGCTTCTACAAATAAAACTTTGCGAGTAGAAAAAAATTATTTGTTTCCTTGTCAGAGGTAGAAGAATTCCTTGCCATCCCAAAAAATTATTATTGAATTATTGTATTATTAAGAAATTATACAAATTATGATTTGTATAATTTCAAACTTTGTGGAAGAAATGAGAAATTTCAGTCTTCGTCTACGTGTAAGATAAGATCAAAAGTTGTTAGTGAATAGAAAAGTTGAATTTAATCAGATAAGAAGGATTAGTGAATAAATAAGATTGAAGAAGAAATTCTCCCAGAATGATTCAAATAGCAGGCTTACAGACTCCCATCCCTCGTGAATAATTATTCAAGAGATCCTTCGTTCCTCGCAGGACATCGGAACTTTGAAGCACAGAGGTTGTTAAAATCCAAGTTTCACCTTGTGAGGCCCAACGTCAATATTGAATAGTCGTAAGAAAGTAGTTATATTGTTCGATTCATGACAATACGATCCGTCGTGTACACCCGAAGAAATCATCCATCCTTGGGTATATTGCAAAGGCTTCACTGGGCCTGTCGTGAGTAACTCCTTCGAAACTATTCAGGTGGTCAAATCGGTTCGAATGCCCTCCCACATGAGCAACAGTACCCATATCCCACATGACCCAAACTATGAAAGAAAGGCGGAAAGAGGAAATGGGAGATATTGAAAGGCAAACCGTTACGCGCACTATGGACTCCAACTCAAAAGGGAAAAGAAACATTTATAGCCGTAGACTGGCACACTGAACCTTTTGCGACTTTTTTCTTCTGTCTTAAAAACGGCGATTCTGGAAATTATTGGGACGACCCAGATTGTTGAAACATTCGAAACATCAGAGTATGAAATTGACCGAAACCGACTAGTAAATAGCGAGTTTAATAATTGAATGGACGAAGTTGAATAAACTGCTGTCATTTTTATCCAAAAAGATATTCGGTGGGTGCCACTGCCTTTAGGTAGTACTTACCGACTTGAGTAACATACATTATATTCTATGCTTACGACTACACCTAGGTATATATTCCAGAGAAAACCAGTGCCTAATGCTAGAAACTTGAAAAAAAAAAAAAAAAAAAACGCTGCAAATTATTTTATAAAGGTTTATTTTTTTACTGTATAGATCACTCGTCTGCAAGGAACGCAGCTTCGCCATTGTCACTATTTTTTAATTTTTTTGAAAAAAATAAACTCCCTTCAAAAACAGATGGGGCACGCCATTAATGAAAAAAGCAAATGTCAATGGGGAGGACGCCCAGGACTCACTCACCCGACGCCGGCCATAAAGATGAGGGATGATGAAGGAGGAAGGGAAGTGCCTCTATAAAAAGATCACCAGTTATATCACCAGTATATCAGAACGAGTTAGAAAACACAAACAAAACCCCCAAACATGTTCCAGGATACCTTGAAGAATGACAACTTGCATGAAACCTCTTTTCGGTGTGGAGGGAAGGGTTGAGTACAACTGGAAAAAAACAGTCTGCCAAGTGGGTGTGGCACGTAGCTTCCTCGTAACATCCATAACATAATTGCATAGAAAATATTTCACTTATTGTAAGATTCCACTTTTGCTCCTGCGCAGTATCTACCATTGAAATGATCGTCCATCTAGCGCTTACAACTGTGAGACCATCTACAGTATCATCCAAACGATTCCTAACATTTCATTGAGTTCGGATGGAAACTGTATAAGAATTGGCTGTTACAAGAGTTTTACGTTACAGCCTGTGCAGTGATTACCAATTCGGGGGCGAACATTATTTGTACACGCCAACCCGCAAAATCCCGGGAAATTTCATCAAAATCAGACAGTAACTGCTTATAGGTGTGCTCCTTATAAGGGCTGACAGATAGACAGATTACAAAAGAAATTATAACAGTAAGGTTATTTATTTTTTATTCATAGATCACGCGTCTGCAAAGAAAACAGCTTTGTCATTGACATTAATATACATATATTAATGTCATTAATATACATCGTGAGTCCAACCCTTAGGTTCTCATGAGGAGCGAACGGTTTGTCCTACAGAACTCTGGATGGTCTCAATCGACTCTGAAAATTGAACTCCATTTAAAATTGGTGGAAAAACGATACCTTTATTTCGAGAGTTTTCGAGCTAGAGCACTTTTGAAAATTACAAACCCTTCAGAAGTGACAGATATCAACCAAACTAGACCCCAAATGAGGCCCATATACCAAATTTAATCAAAAAACGGTCCATGGTAACTAACAAAAGTGCTGCGTACGACGGACTTACGGCCAAAATTGCTTCCGAGTCTACCAAGGTAGCGGAAGCTTTGTTTTCACTTTTCAAGGACGAAAAAAAAAGTTCTCCAAAATCAAAATTTCCACTCGCGTTTTGCGTTTTAGACCTTTCTGAACAATTTTGGTTCCGTGTCTGTGTGTCTGTGTGTCTGTCTGTCTGTGTGTCTGTCCGTCTGTCATGATTTCCTTGTAACGCGCATAACTATACGAAGTTATTGTCCGATTTCTATGAAATTTTCAGGGATTGTGCGGGTTGGTGTGTAGACGGTCCCCTATGAAAATCATCATCCCCGGACTGATAGAAGCGACTGCGCATGCGCAAACGTGAATTCCTTGTAACGGCCATAACTTCTACATTTTTCATCCGATTTCGATGAAATTTTCAGGGATTGTGCGGATTGGTGTGAAGACGGTCCCCTATGAAAATAATTGTTTCCGGACTGATAGAAGCGACTGCGCATGCGCAAACGTGAATTCCTTGTAACGGCCATAACTTCCACATTTTCAATCCGATTTCAATGAAATTTTCAGGGATGTTACAGATTATTATGTAGATGATCCCCTATGAAAATCACCACCTTCGGACTGATAGTAGCCATTGCGCATGCGAAAACATGAATTTCCTTGTAACGGCCATAATTTCTACATTTTCCATCCGATTTAAATGAAATTTTCAGGGATGTTTCAGAGTAGGGTTTAGGTGGTCCCCTATGAAAATCACAGAGAATTGGTTCTCATAGAGGGATTCATTCATAGAGGGATGGTCTCCTGTGAGAATCTCAAATCCCATTAATTGCAGGTTATCGGTAGCTCAGAGGATAAAGTCTCGATTTGAGCTCCTAAGGTCGCGGGTTCGAAACCCAGCCGAGGCTATGTAATTTTTGATCCAATCACATAAACCTAATCACTTAATTTTTTTTTTTCAATTCAATTTTTGGATTCTACGTACTTTGAAACGTAAACCATCAAATGTTGAGGGGGGGGGGGGGTCAAAATTTGTCTCTTGCTCGATTCCAAAGATTTATTATTGAAAATGATAAACCAAAATGTTCAAGAACTTGTATAAAACGCAATTGAAAATTTTTATTTTGGAGAACTTTTTCATTTTTGAAAAGTAAAAACAATGCTTCCACTACCAGGGTAGACTCGGAAGCAAAGCTGTATTGGCGGGCTCTTATACGTGACAAGGGACAGTTAGCGTACCTAGGTATTTTGAGCTAAAGACATTCGATTGATCATATCAACCGCAGCAGTCAAAAGTTGCTGAAAACTCGACTGAAGAACATGTCAATTCTGCAGCCGGTCCCCTTGGTCCCTCGCTTGCTGGTAACGTCCTAGTTTCATATATTTTACTAATACTACACACCTGAGAACTGCTACAAATCACTTTGGGAGGGCATGAAATGGGGTGAAATATATAAATTTATTACGAGCGACGTCGAACGATCGCAGTGGGAGGAGAGAAGCTTGCTTTGCATGCCACGGGCTCATATGCCCCAAATCGAGCCTATATGGCAGAAATCGATTAGACGGAAGATGAAAGAAGGAAATTTCGTGAAGGTCGAGCATGCGAGGGAGTATGAAAAGCAAGGACGTGGACCGCTAGTTGCCGCCCAGGAATGAATATTTCATGAACGGCGCATCTCCGATCTAGGTATCCCTCCCGCCCAGTCGTCTCTCGGCCAGTGGTAGGTAGGTGTGAGCCCAGAGATGTTGAAACCCACAATAGTCTGATGAATATTTAGTAATGTATCCCAACAAATGTGCACGAAGACCCGCCTACTTGTAACGGTGTGTAATCGGAGTCGGGGAGGCAACGTGAGTAATAAGGGAACTACCACCTTTTCCACGAAGACTGTTCGATTCTCTGTTTGCCAATTTATAAAAATTCAGAGGATGATTATCAGTACGAAAATACAACTGATTCTAGGTGGACAAAGATTACGTTGCAGGGACTTAAGAAGAAAGAAAAAATTGCCATTGATATGGTTAGAAATCAAATGGAAAATGGAGAGATACAGTTTTTCGCATTTTCTCCATCCAATTTTCCAATAATTTTGGTGCGATCTGTGGCAATTTTCTTGTTTCTCAATTTCTTGGGAACGTCATGTGCGTATTGAATTATTAAATTCCAAATTTTTTATTAACTACCGATTTTAAGTTCTAAAATTTGAATGTCAATATCTAATGTCACTAGAGCACTTTCAATTAAAATATCGATACAAAATGGGCCGAAAATAATGGTATATATATGTATTTGTTAAAAAAACTCAGGTAATGGTCCAAAGTTTAGTAATAAGCTTGTAGCAAGAGTTTTTCCATTATGATCAATAGCAACATATACATGGTACATGCATTTTGTGTTATCAGAAACTCCTGAACTCGGTAAATTTCTGCGTTCTAGGATGAACAGCAGAGAAGCAATTACTACAATTACAGCCCAATAGTTCAACCAGCTGATTACTATCAAGAATGCACTTTGCCTCGACAATCCTCATCTACCTAACAAGTTCACAGAGATCCCTCAGCTTGTTCATCGTCAGGGGAGGTACCTGAGTGATATGCTGTCCCATCGGCACTCACAAAACCAAACCTCAGAAGCACCAAAGCCAGACATGCACCGATGTGAACGTCCAAGATGCAAGTTGTGCGAGAATGTGACTGAAGGTCCTGACTCCACAACCCAAATTTCTCTCATTTGTACATATGCCAAGGTACATTCGAATGCCGGTCAAAAATGTGGATGTACCAGCTTTTCTTTAAAAGATGCACAAAAGAGGAAAACATGAATTTTTATAATGGGAAGGCCACACAGCTTAACTTTGAAATAAAAAATCATGGGCTTCTCTCAACCAGAGTCAACCAAGACCTGTAAAACTTCATGCACGATAACATGGCAGGACAGTGTCATTCAATGACTGCTTTGGAGTTCAAGTTCTGGAGAACAAGCCTGCATCAACAAATTACCAACTTCTCCAGCACTCTGGGAGCGCTCTCCGGTGGGTGCTGGGATCGAATCGGCCTCCAAGATTCAATCTCAATGATTGATCAAGTGATTGATGACTAGTACCACTTGCAAGGGTACAGGATCCAAGACAAAGGTACATTTTCCCAAAACTTGTTCTCATTTTGATAAAGATTGAAATCGAAACATCAAAAAACCGTTTCCTCTTTATTTCTGTAAAATTTCTTCAACTTGATTTTATGTACGTATTCGGAAACGCTTCGGTAATCGTTTTAGAATGTTCCAAAACTATTTCAGTGGAAAAAAATTTCATAAAAGTCCATACTAAAAATGTTCAGTACATTACAATAGTTTAATTTTCCTTGAAAATTCGCTAAATGATGAAAGTATCAGAACATAATTATTGTATATTGAGGTATTGTATTTTTAAACCCCTCTCAAAAGTTGTTGGTTTGCGTTTCAAGGTACGTAGAATCCAAAAATCGAATAAAAATTTGGCCGTCCGTGCGCACTTTCCTTAGTTACCGCTGACCGATTTTGGTGAAATTAGGGCTCCATTTGGGGTTTAGTTTTTGGTTGATGTGAATCACTTCTAAGGGTTGAAAAATAAGGGCTGAAAATTTCAAAACGCCCTAGCTCCACAAATTTCAGTATAAGGTATTGTTTCTGTTTTTCAATTTAGAATAGTATTGCATTTTTTAGAATCGAACTTTTAGACCACCCAGAGGACCAACTGTTCGCTCCCAATGAGAACTTAAGGGTTGGTCTTACGATAAGTTAACACGAGTGTGAATCGCAAAAGAAGCCTAATCGCCGTTCAAAGTTTAGCTAGCCTAAATGAGATCGTTCTTCATTTCTTCGAGTTGTAATCAGTTTTGCGTCCTTAGCAACTAGTGATCAAATTTCCCAATCAAGGCACCCACAACTCCCTATTTCTTCAAATTGAGTGAGTAGCGTTAATTTCTTCAAAATAAACTTGATTGTGAAACGAAAATACAGTTGGAAGGTAGTGACAATGGTAAAGCTGTGTTCTTTTCAGGCAAGTGATCTACACGGAAAAATAAAAAACCTTTGTGTAATAATTTGAAGCGTTTTTCCTCCAAAATTTTCACTCGAATTCTACGTTTTTAGACCTTCTTGGTCAATTTTAGTTTTGTGCGTGACTGTATCTAGTTCTGCGTATCCCCGAATCCTTGAAATGGGCAAAACTCTTTTACTTTGCAATCGTTTTTTAATTCAAAAGATTTTACTTGAAACTTGTGGAATGTTTGTCATCATTGGTTTGATGATCGAAATAGTTGAAACATTTATTCTTATAATCGCAAACGTATTCTTTTACGGGGATCTCTTCATCCGCGTATATTCCATATTGCTCAAGCAGTCCACATTTATTCCAATTTGACCTCAGAAACATCAAAGTTTCTTCACCCTACTAAACCACACTGACCTATTTCGCTAGGTGTCTCCTACTCATAAAATGTTCTTGCTGCGCCCCAGATTCGGACGCTGAAAAGGTACCTAAAGGTGTCTTACAATGCGGCTGGCACCCACGAAACGGTGCCTCCACTGGTTTAAGAGCTCTCCTTACAAGGGTCTATAAGCGGGCCGGAGGTTGGAGTTGGAGACTCCTTGCGTGCCCAACCTGTCGTTTCCTTGGTCTCCTGTCGGCCGGAAGTCCGCCCCAGCAAACAGTTGCCTCTTGAATTCCTCTGGCGCTTAGATGCTTTCTCAGAAGTCAACTTTTTCAAGTCCGACAATTTGCTGTAATTCGGGCAAAATCATCCTCTTCGAACTCCCGTTGTCTCTCTGGCTCACTCGAACTTGAATTGATTTCCTGATGGAGAACCATTTTTCTTTGAAATTGGATACTTGGGGCACCCAGAAAGGCAATAACTCCAAAGGTGGACAAACATCCCATCTCCCATCTTGTGGCACAATATCTTCATACAAACATATTGTATAGTAATTCATGCATTGGATAATCAATTTAAACCAGTTGGTGATGAAACACATTTTTATTCACCTTCCTCTTGCACAAAACTGTTTCACTCAATGTACGTAATTTGGTTAGCATTCTGAACAAGAAATAGTGAACTCTCCCCCCCCCCCCCTTGCTCTTAGCCGCCATAACATTTCTAGGGGCATGCGAGTCTCTAATTTGAGCAATATGGCACCTAAGTGGTCATACGTCATAATGGCAAACTTTATCTTTACGTGGCATCTGTACTTTATCTGTAGTACGAGGCAGTTCACATCCGTATTCAAGGTGAAACACACAAAAACCCACGAAATACGTGGTTTCTGGTGTCATGGCACCATGGTGGCACCACTGATTTGTTTCACGGTGGCACAAAGAATAATTCATGAAAGTCCAAAGGTATATCGAGAATTTTTCCTCAAGTTAGTCAAGTTAGCATGAAGGTGGTACTTACTTGTTGATAGAGGGGAAGGTGAGAGTGATTGTCGGAAAGAGGTAAATAATGTCGGGATGACAATGGTAGAGTTGTACAACAATGCTGGCTAACGAACTCATCCTTTGTTTTGTAATTAGGGAGATTTTGGCAGAATTTTGGATTATTATTTTCAATAATAAACCTAGGGAATCGGTGAAGAAAAAATTGTAACCCGTACCCCCCCCCCCTTAACTTAAAATTTGATGATTAACATTTCAAGTACGGTACGTAGAATCCAATAATCGTATAAAAATCTTTTCGTCCGCCATATGCAATTCCCAAGGACCAATTTTGATGAAATTTTGTACCTATATCTGCTCTATTTGGGGCCTAGTTGTGCCAGAATTTTTTGGTTGTTAGTCACTTCTAAGGAGTAAAAAAATGGAGAAAACATTTTCAAAACGCCCTACCTCAAAAACTTGCGATATGCAGTTTTAGCTTTAAAATAACAACGATTTTAAAGAATTTTTTTACGCCACCCAGAGTTTAGGATCAACCATTCAAATCATGAGAATAAGTAATACCTAAATAGCGGATGTCCATGACGTTTTGTCTTCAAGTTAAGGGTGTATCAGTCGGTCGCCATTCGTTTCTTGTTCCGGGTTAGTATTTACTTTAATTACTGGCGCTCAAACTATAAGAGTTGTACCTAAATTTGCAATTTTGAAAGGTTTTCGAAATTCATTGGTGCATCTGTCAAGGGAATTGAAAAACTAAAAGATAGATAGCCGCTGGAATCATCAAAATCGAACAATGATATTGTCGGCGAAAAATGGGAAAAACCTAACAGAGCAAACGGTGTTCAATTTTTAGAAAAGAATGAAAACACCAAGGCGATAAAAAAATAGTTGAATAGGCGTTCATTGTGAAATTTATCAAAACTCGAGGGTGCCATCCATGCTAGGTTCCTAGCCTATAAGGGTCCTAATTCTCTCCCCCCTGCCTCACCAGCCACTGTTCCATAGAAGGTCACCAGCCTATTTTAAAGTTCTCTATCTGGAGCGGTATATGAATATAATGTAGGTACATATTATTTAAATATGACAAAGTGTATCCAAAAACTAATTCAGAATGTTCTAAAACCGGATTTCCACGAAGAAAACGTTCAAAATTTGCCATACTCAATTTGTTGAGCAAGTTGCAATAGCTTGATTTATTTTTCTCGAAAATTGGCTAATAAGGTATAAATAGTAGCACTTTTTCGTGTTTTCTTTTAAAGTTAACTCTTCCTGAATTGCTGCTGCCACAGTCACGATCTTTTCCCGATTATATTGCCTGATTATACATGTTTTTGGTTCTATCTCTCTTGTTGTGGTTGTAAAACAAAAATAATCTGGTTTTATTAAATGAGCCCTATCTCTCAGAATCATCTTCCCAGGTGTCTCAAGTTCTTCTTGTTTTTCATTGTTTCTTGTTGCTTGTTGTTCAATTGAAAGGCTGTCATCATTAATAGCATCTTGATATTCATCACCGCAATCTGCAACATCAGCAACATCTGCACATCAATTCTCCCTTCAAATTCATTATTGGTTTCTTGATCTCCAAGTTCTTTTATTCTGCTACTACTTGCTCTACCCTCTATTACAAGATCAAAATAAGTCTTATCTTCATAAATCCCATGTTCATAATAAGAACAAGTGGTAGTCTAACAAAAATTAAGAAAGGATTTCCTCAACATTCGTTTGCATTAGAGACGAAAAATTTAGTTATCCTTCTTTCTCTTTTCTCCTTTATTGTGATTCGCGAATGCGAAGCTTATGTAGAAGAATTAACCCAAGAAGGCCTTCATGAGAACCCACCTTCAACACATGGGGGAACAATGCTTCCACTGCTTATTGCAATACCGATTTAAATCTCGAAATACTCGTATCTACTGTGTTGACTTCATTTGGAAGGCTTGGTCTTCGTAGTTTCCACGACTCGAAAAAAATGGTACAATTTGGCGTCAGAAACATTAAGTATCTACTAGTACAAACATAATTTAATGCAACTAACTGCCAAGAAACACAGAATTAATTTCTTCCTCAGAGCCGAGACTCTATATCCTCAACTATTACACGAACAAGGTTTTCTAATCTAGATGAATATCTTCATCCCAAACCCGAGTTACCGTTGTTTACACAATAGACCGAAGCTCCTGCAGTGGGTTGATAAATAGTGGAGGGCGGTTAGTAACATTCTTCCACGGGTCGTAAAACTGATCTCTGCTGAAACTTTTGAATATTCACTCCGCAGGCCGAGATCTCTTCCAGATATCGTCTGCTCCCGCCCCCGACAATCTGCTCACAAACACTAGCACCGTTAGAAGGGGTTGACCGGTGTCGTCTGGCTAACTTATGTCTGCACTATCGCTGTGTTTCTTGAGAGGTTGATATGATACCTACTGGTTCCAACCTTGTTTGTTATTTTATATTCAAAGCTCTCCGCCGCAGGCATGATCCCTCGACAATGTATTGTTTACACTCGTATTTCTAATCCCCAGGAGGTCTCCCGCACACACATCCAATTATGTGATTACAACCAATCTTCGGGGCTATAATCTCTACCCCTAATACCTCTCAGATTCGTCTTTATAACTGAATTTCTCAAGAATCGAGCTTTAAGAGAACAAGACAGATTTTCGAGATTAAATGTTTCAACTATACCCTCTACTAGTATAAAAGATATCTCTATGAATCCGCTAAATCTGGCCTTAAATTTGTACTCCACGCCATACCCTTACCTTTTGGTTTATTAATTTCAATAATGAGCCTTTGGAATCGAGCAAGAAAAAAAATTTTAACCCCCCCCCCCCCCCCCTCAAAACTTGATGTTTTACGTTTCAAGGTACGTAGAATCTGAAAATCGAATAAAAACTTTTCCGTCCGTCCGCCGTACGCGGCACTTTTCTTAGCTATACTGGACCGAATCGGTTGAAATTTGGTTTATGGGCTCCATTTGGGGTCTAGTTGTGCCGCGAAGCTTTTGGTTGATGTAGGTCACTTCTATGGGGTGAAAATTGAGGGTTGAAATTTTCAAGAGTGACCTAGCTCAAAAACTCTCGAAATAAACATATCGTTTTTTTAAAAAATTTGAGACCACCCGGAGCTCTGCAGGACAAACCGTTCTCTCCCTACGAGTACTTAAGGGTTTTCCTTCGATAAAACAGAATCACGAGTGTGAATCACCGAAGAGGTCTAATCTCCGTTCAAATTTTATCTGACTTAAATTCGATAGCTGTTCGTTTCTCCGAGTTGTATTCAGTTTTGCTTTCTGACCAACCAGTAATCAAATTTCCATATGAAGCTCCCTATTTTTCGAATCGAGTGTAAAGCGTTTAGTTCTTTCTAATAAAGTTGATTGTGAAGGTGTGAAGGCAGTAAGACGAGGTATGTAGTACTATACAGGGTGTCACCCTAACTCGAGGACCAAACTTCAAGGATCGATTCTACAACTAATTTGCAAACTTTTTTGTCTCCTGACATTTTTTTTTAAACGCTTTAAAATTATACTTTTTTCACTTTTAAGATTTTGTTCGTGTTTTCGACCTTGAGCCATTAAAACGGCCATAACTCCCTCAATTTACTAGATAAACTCAAATATGAGTATACCGTTGGAAAGAACGTTAAATTTCCTATCAGTTCATAAGGACACAAAAGCTTTTTAAGCCTTTCGTATAAGTGAATAAATTGGTCAAAGTCAGAAATTTAAAACTTTCTCGAAAATCACCATTTTTCAGGCTGACTCATCTTATGTAATAAACAGCCGTATCGGCGGGCACTCAACGGAAAAAGCTTGCCCAGAATCTCGGCTTTCCAACGGTCTATCAATTTTTCTTTTTAACATTCAAATTAGAAGAGCAAATGAAGTTTGAATGCCCGAAAACGTGTGTTTTACAAGCAAATCCAGTGTTTTAAGCGGTTTCTGGTCCCCCTCGACCTCAAGATGGCTTGACGATTTTGGTATCATTTCCTATGTAATTTTCTACGCTGAATCAAATAGTGATACTTCCGAATGGTTCCGACTGCTAGAAAGTGGATTTTTTGAAGAAAACCTTCGTTTTTCGTACATAAAATACGCATTATTCTTAAATGTGGTAGTGAGCATGAAGTAACACCTTTGAACTCAATAAAAACACCGAATTTCTAGTTGATTGAAGTTTTTGTTGAGTTCAAAGGTGTTACATCATGCTCACTACCACATTTAAGAATAATGCGTATTTTATGTACGAAAAACGAAGGTTTTCTTCGAAAAATCCACTTTCTAGCAGTCGGAACCATTCGGAAGTATCACTATTTGATTCAGCGTAGAAAATTACATAGGAAATGATACCAAAATCGTCAAGCCATCTTGAGGTCGAGGGGGACCAGAAACCGCTTAAAACACTGGATTTGCTTGTAAAACACACGTTTTCGGGCATTCAAACTTCATTTACTCTTCTAATTTGAATGTTAAAAAGAAAAATTGATAGACCGTTGGAAAGCTGAGATTCTGGGCAAGCTTTTTCCGTTGAGTGCCCGCCGATACGGCTGTTTATTACATAAGATGAGTCAGCCTGAAAAATGGTGATTTTAGAGAAAGTTTTAAATTTCTGACTTTGACCAATTTATTCACTTATACGAAAGGCTTAAAAAGCTTTTGTGTCCTGATGAACTAATAGGAAATTTAACGTTCTTTCCAACGGTATACTCATATTTGAGTTTATCCAGTAAATTGAGGGAGTTATGGCCGTTTTAATGGCTCATGGTCGAAAACACGAACAAAATCTTAAAAGTGAAAAAAGTATAATTTTAAAGCGTTAAAAAAAAAATGTCAGGAGACAAAAAAGTTTGCAAATTAGTTGTAGAATCGATCCTTGAAGTTTGGTCCTCGAGTTAGGGTGACACCCTGTAGATCACCCTTCTGTATAAATCCCACCCTACCAACCGTAGGTACCTACTACCTACTAGGGCATTTTTGAAAATTGCAACCCTTCTTTTCCATTTGGTTGATGGTTGGGGTACTCCACGCCATAAAAACCCTTAACTTTTTAATAATAGTTTTGCGAGAATGATATGCCAAGGCAGAAAGGAATGGAATATCGACTACGTCTTACGATTAATACTTTTGCTTTCGAGTTGTTTACTTTCGTTACATCTAACCAGAGAAATGGGAAATTATTCTTTGCTTCTGACCTCACATTCGGATTGAACACCATCAACTAACCCTTAATGCAAATTTTCAGTCTCAAAATCCAAAGCCAAAAGAACCTGACATCTATAAGTTAGGTTCGTATTTATATTAGTATTGAATTATATCTCTGGAATTGATACTATGGAAAATTATCGAGCCTTTCCATCTCCATCAGTCAGCCAATCTTATTCGACAATGCCGAAACGAAGGGTAGAAACGGCCATCCAAGACCATCAGATGACCATTTAATGACGATAAAAGCGATTCCAGCGATTGACTGTCGCCCGCAAAATCGTGGATACGTCAAAACAAGGTAGGACGTGGCGCAATGATGCATTGGGACTTCAACATTTAGAAACGTTTGAGGTTCCCCTCTTATGTAAAACTTGAGATGTTCATAGGAAGTCGAACGAAACATTTTATCGAAGTCTTTCATTGCGACCGAGTTCACTTCTTCTCGCTGAAGCCAACGTCTTTGAGTTTTGGCCAAATGGTCAAGCCCTGGGTTCGATCGGTCAATAACTAATTCACAATAATCCAAAAAATATGCAATTTGGGCCAAACACGAGCTAGTAAATATTTAAAATCACATGGAACAGTAAACCAAGGTTCCTGTACAAATATATCTTCGAGACCTAGCACTCAAAAATGAGCCTTGCAAAAGTGGGAATAGTTCCGGGCGAAAATATCAGAGTATCAGGAAATATGCGGCCACGAGGGAAAGTCCAATCGGACCGTGGGAGACGCAGACGACCCAAGGACGAATCTTGTGAAGTGAAGTGGCGACAGTTCATTGTGACACGAGAAGTGAAATGACAAGAGGAGTGCTCCATTTCATACCTCAGTACGTCTCGTCACTTTCATGAGATCTGCTCCCAAAAACGAACCGCTCTTCGAGTCAAATGCAAAATTATAAGGATTTTTCTAAAACAGATCCAAAATTTTGATCAAATCAAACCCAGTCTTTAAAAACTCAATGAAGGTTTTTAATCCAAAATTTAAAAATCAAAGGTTTATTCTGTCAAACTAAGCTTTCTCAATTTGTTATTGTTTTGGTGATCACTTCAAATATTGCAAGGAAAAGACTAAAGATTGTTAATAAGATAAATATCAATCAAACGGCTCTAAATATAAGTGACCAGGAAGTATACAACCTCATTTTATCATGCATGGGGCTGTATCAGAGGGTAATGAATCTCTATCCGAATTTTTCGACGTTTTTATGATTTTTCGTTGCACAACGAAAATGGCTATTCGAATCTAGGCCTCTGGGGTTTTTTTACCAAGGGTACCTAATGGAAAATCGTTCACACTAACAATCAGTATGCTGCCGATTGAATACTTTCTTTCTAGGAAAAGAAAAAAACGCTGCAAATAATTACACAAATTTATTATTTTTCTATATAGATCCCTCGCCTGGAGAGAACTCAGCTGTGCCATTGTTAGTAGGACCTACCGACCATATTTTCACTTCAAATTCAAATTTATTTTGAAGAAATAAACGCTTCACACTCCATTCGATGACATAAAGAGTTGCCTTCATCAGGAATTTTAGTCATCTAAAATTTGAATGAAGATTAGGCCTCTTTCGTAGGTCCAACTCTTGAGACCTCATAGGGAGCGAACGGTTTGTTCTGTAGAGGTATCGATGGTCTCATTCTATCCTAAAAACGCTGCAAATTATTACACAATGGTTTATTATTTTTCTATATAGATCACTCGTCTACAAAATCACCAACCATCCAATATGAAAAAAAAAAAAAAAAAAAATTGAAAAAAAATCAAAATCACCAACTATCGATTATATTTCGATCAGCTCTAATTTGAACGGATATTAGGCCTCTTTTGCGATTCACGATCGTGTTTTGATTTATATATATATATATTTCAAAATAAACACTTAAATTTTCGTAGGAAGCGAACGGTTTGTCCTACAGAACTCCGCGTGGTCTCAAAAAATTCTAAAAATTCCATAGAATCTTAAATTGTAGGAAAAACAATACCTTTATATCAAAATTTTTTGAGTTAGGGCGTTTTCAAAATTTCAAAATTGATTTTGGAACCCTTAGAAGTGACCTACCTCAACCAAAAGCTTCGGGGCACAACTAGACCCCAAATGGAGCCTACATACCAAATTTCATCAAAATCGGTCAGTGCTAAGTGGCAAAAGTGCCGCGTACGGCGTACGGCGGACGGACGGCCAAATTTTTATTCGATTTTTGGATTCTACGTACCTTGAAACGTAAACCATCAAATTTTGAGGGGGTGTTAAAATTTTTTTTCTTGGTCGATTCCAAAGGTTCATTATTGAAAATAATAAACCAAAATTAAATTCTTTCTTAAATTGGTGTAAAAAAAACAATATCTTTATATCAAGAGTTTTTGAGCAAGTGTGTTTTGAAAATTTCAGTCCTTATTTTCTCCCCTTAGAAGTGATTGACATCAACCAAAAGCTTCAGGGCACGATTAGACCCCGAATGGAGCCTATATACCAAATTTCATCCAATTCGGTTGATGGTAACTAAGGAAATTTTCGAATTCTACGTACGTTGAAACGTAAACCTACAAAATCTGAGCGAGGGGGGGGGGGGGTTAATTTTTTTCCTTGGTCGATTTCAAAGTTTCATTAATGAAAAAAATAATTCAAAAACCTCGAGCATGAGTAGTTTTTGCGGGTAGTACCTAATTTTTGTGATACCCGAAGAACAGTGATTACCATACAAGGGGTTTCTTATAAGGGGAAATTATAATAATTTTAATAATTTTCAACATTTTTACTCTTTTTATTGCTGGGAGCAAAAATATACAGGAAGGGTTACAGGGAGAGCAGTACAGAGAAAACGTCTACCTCTCATCTGGTCGTGCCTTCGAAAAATTGTAAGGGATTTTGATTTCGTATCAGGATTCTGATCATTCCGCGGTAAACACAAGCTCGTTTAATGCGCCTTCTCAATAAATTGTCAAGGGAAACGTGAGTTAGAAATCAGTGTCCCCCATTCATGGAGGGGGGACGATAAATCATTATCGTTATTTTGGTAGCGATTACAGAACGGTAATTCGCAGTAATTGACGTCTGATCGTGTTAGCACAGTCAAGCTCAATTCCGCAGCATGCAATTTCATCCCATGACCTCACGTAAACGGCTCGGAAGGAATGTGGCCCCTTCATCCCGATAGGAACCATCTCGTACCGTCCAGATCAATTAGTATTCCTGAAGCGTCCTGGAGGAGCGACCCAGCAGGAGATAGTTGCTTCCTCAACAAGTCTTTCTCACATAATACCTAATTGAATTATCTTAATGTAATTACTTTTATCGTCAGGATGTCCTTTTCAGGATAGTCTAAGCGCCTTAGCAACAACACCTCTTCTTGTAATCTAACCGTGTCACATTTCATGGTTTCTCATTCTCCTCTATTGAAACCAGCTTTTAGCGAAGGTGTCTCCTTTCATGGTCAGAACTAGTTGGTTGGTATAATATAGTTTAAGTGCCAACGAGAAGAGTCGGTACCTTATTGTATGAGTACTTAGTATTTAGTCGAGAACACCGACTGTATAGTCGAGCCATTCCGGAAAAAGTGCTGAGTAAACTAGGAATAACGACCAGCGTTATTAATTTATTTAGATTTCCATGAACTATGCAATTGAAGTCATTGATTTAATTTTTACCCTTCTACTAAATGTCCCAAATATAGTCACCTTGAAGAGAGTAGGGAAAATTTGCACAATGATATTGTTATGATATTGTAAAGGAAAAAAAAGCGGGTTTCCAAGCTAAGCCCATCAATTTAATGAATTCAAAACAATCTTTTGTATTTTGCTTTTAGATTAAATTAACCAAGTAAAGTGTAACTTTCTAACACTGCTCCGACCCTCCGACCCATAAGGGAAAAACTTCTTCCGTCATAGATGAACCCCACCAACTTTGTGTCATTCTGACCCCTGTTCGAAACTCCTATATAACCGGAAAACTGTAGAGCTCCTTTCAACACTAAAAGAAACAGAAAGTGAGATATGAACTGAAAAACTATCTCTCGCCAATGATAGCAGCGTATGGACGATTAGCAATGCACGAACTAAAGAAAAATCTATGATTCAGTCAGTAGGTGGAGGTTTTCGCTCAATTTCTGGATCATTCAAGCCTCTTGGTGGGAGGGATTCTAAAAACCCTTGTCCTAAACGAGCTTCGAGGTATAAAAAAAGAAAATGGTACTCTTGTATACCTCTTATTTGATACGATTAAATGAACTTGATAATTGTTGTCGAAATGGATTCAGAGCTTCAGATGGTCTCCAATTCGTTTTTAAAACTTGAACTGTAGAGAAACGTATTCCTATGAGAAAATATTCTCATAGGAAGCGAATGGTTAGTCCTACAGAGCTCTGGGTGGTGTCAAAAAATTCTTAACAACCGTTGCTATTTTAAAATAATTTAAAAACAAAAACCTGTACATTGAAAGTAGCAAAGTAGTAGCAAATTTCATCAAAATCGTCCCAAGAAACTGGGCAAAGTGCCGCCTACTTCGGACTGACGGAAAAGTTTTATAAGATTTTTGGACTATACATATCTTGAAATGAAAACCATCATACTTTGAGAAGGGGTTAAATTTTTCTAATGCTCAAAGGTTTCTAGTTTCCAAAGGTTCATTATTGAAAATAATAAACCAAAAGAGCTGTGGTGTCTACGTCCACTCTTACTTTGGAGGGGCGAAATTCTGAACAGACGGAAGCCCTGGAGTAGTATATAATCAATGGGTTCTGCAGAGGCAAGTTCCGATAGGAGGTACAATGTAGGAAAGATCCTTCCAAGTGCCTTTGGTGTACCCGTAGTTGTAATTCCATCTTGGAGGGATTCAATGAAAGTTTCCCGGCCCGAGAGACGTGTGCGGCAAACCCATTTGTTTTGCATGCTCCTCGTTGGCGGAGAGTCGAGACAGGTTATCACTGTTTTCCAACTACCCCTCATCCAGGAGGGATTGGCTACATCTCTTCAATCAGACTCACAATGAGCCTTCTGCCCGTCCAGAGGACCTCCTGCTCCTGTCCCTTCACCGTTATTCCATCTGGCAGCACAAGATGGATCGAACCCCAAGAATATACTCATAAAATTAAGAGGTATCATTTCTAGTTTGTTCAAGTTCATCGACCAAGGAGATTTCCATGTCGGATCAGTTTAAGTACCGGTGGCTGTCCAACCGTGTAAGAGTGAAAATAATGAGCCGTATCCTCGTGCTTGTTTTGGATGTACATTTAGAATTCGATTGTATCCCCAAAATGTGAACACTGATCACATACTCCTACAATGAGATTTTCCATCCAATGATTTCTCGAAGTTTCGACTAGCAGTGACGACACAAAAAGAAAAAAATTCAATAATCGTAGGATAATAACTACTTATTTATCGAGTATGGTTGATGTCTACATTCGACGAATGGAGCGTGCATCCATTTAAAAAAACAAAAAGATGAATTAATAATCAACCCGATGAGCAAAAGTCATCTGGGTAGAATATCATCTGACAGGTCATTTTCACAAAAATTATCATTTAACCAATAACATAGTGACAGTTTTATTCATTTTTATGTGGAGAAATGAGGACTTAGAAATGTTTTCTTGTGAAAGTTGAACTCAAGAGGTTCATAGTTACTGACTCGAAATATACCTACCGAATTTACTTTCATTTCACATGATTTGGATTCTCATAAACACAGTGAGTATAGAAACTACACGGTACCTAATTCCCACCTAAAGGGGTAAACCCCCCCCCCCCCCTAGATATTGACGTTGGCTGCTCCTCCGAAAAGATTTGATGTTCGATTACCATAAGAGCTCAATATAACGGTTTGTTTCTTTACCTTTTTTAATTTTCTAATGTAGATTTGAAAGATTGCTCCATAAGAAACAAACCTGCGGTTTACCCTAAACAATTACCTTCATATTGGAACGTGAAGCTGGGGAAGAATTACCTTCGAACGTTCAATTTTACCAGGTTCTTGCAACTTTTTTGGTGGGCTTCGTGCTTTCTAACTCAGCATGCTTTGCAACGATTGAAGTACGTGCAACATGATGAGCACCCGTATTAATTTATGGGGCTCTCCCGAAGAAAATTACCGGTTACCGATGGAGGTGTTCCTGTTAGAAATAAGAGGATAAGTGGAACCTTGTTTGTTTCAAATTTTTAAGTTTTACAAAAACGTAATAGTTCTAAAAGGCATTAGTGCCTGCAACGAGAGTATCGCAAAAGAAGGTTCTTTGTTCTTCTACTTTTGCAGAAAAGCTGCCAACTTAGATTAGTTTTTCTTCCAAACACGTGAACCCCCCAAACCCTATCATCTTCACCTAAGTGATGGGCGGAGTATGTCAGTGCAGAATTCATGGAGGGAAGAGAAAATACCATACTAATTGTTTACAAAACAAGGTCTTTCCAGAAGCAATTATCTCAGCGAAGAATGTTCATAAAAAGCCGTACATTGCTAATACCTAGCGGTACGTAATCCGAGTGCTAGCCTTCACGGAGGTTTTCTTGGACAAATTCAGTTCGAATTAGCTAATTCACACTTGGCATTAAACTCTAACCCACTCAGTAGGTAAGTAGTAGTTCTAATCTTCTGGAAATTTTGGTACTTAAAAAATGAAGATATTAAAATCAAACAATTTTTTCCCAAAACCAGTCATTTTTCTAAGTTTTATAAATTTTCAAAATTTTGAAGTTTTCAGCTATTTGCTTTTTTGGGTTTTCTAATTTTTTTATTTTCAAGAAATTGGAATCGCAAAGTAAGCATTGCAGGTAAAAAGTAAATTAATGAGTGCAAGAAGTCATTACTGGACAAGGAAAAGACCACAGCCAGACAGACACGGAACCAAAATTGTCCAGAACGCGAAATCCAATTAGAAATGTTAGAGTCAAATCATGTTTGACCACGCTATTTGTTCGACGTTGTCAAAATTCTTAGGGAACCGTCTCGAAGGTAACTAGCTTCAACTCGAAATATTTGATCAGAATCGAGATTTTGAGCGGTTCCGTCCACGACAAGGATTGACCACGATCAGACGGGCCAGCAGACAGACCCCGTCTGTCCCAAAAGGAAACGTTGTCTTTACTGTAGGGATATTTCAAGCTATAACTGATTACCCTTGAAATTGAAGGGATGCAATTCTTTAGTTCTTATGAGCAGGTACTTATTCTACTGATTGGGATTATCCTATAAAGGACGAAAGCTTTTGATAACCTTAACTGGAAGGGGGAATGCTGTGGCCACGCAGCGCACCACGTTAGCCAGAAAAGAGGACATCTCACAACAAGGAAAAGGTCAGCCATTAGTTAAATATAGAGAGTCACGAATGCGACATTACACCGACCCATCTTAAAGAGGTCTCGGCATGACTACGAAAGTCAATGGAATGGGGCTCATTATTGTAAACAATGACAAAACCAGGAAGGTGGGTGTGAACATGTGAGGCCCGCCGTGTCCTCTATGAAGATCGGGAACAGTGCGGTCAAATTTGTCACGAAGAAGTTGTGGTCCGGCAAAAACAGCTATTGAAGGACAGGAATACTACATACATAATGTTGATAGTGGGACGGCCTCAATCTTACCGTCGAGACCGATGAGTGTAACGACCGTCTGAATGTTCCCGATCACTTAATGCGGGAACACTATAAGGCCCCCCTTGAGCCATTGTAATTCCATGGGCTTGTGACTAGATGAACAAGGCTTGATGAGTGGACTACCGAACGCTATGCGTTCCATTGTTCAAATGGCTGAAACATGCTCAAACGGATGAATGACTGAACCACGCCCATACGGCTGAACCACTCAAACTATTGATATATAACCAAACGTTTAAATCACATCCGAACGGCTTGAAAACACTCAAACAGCTTAACCGAACTATTCTTAAACTGATTAATCATGCTCATAAACGTCAAAATGTATGCCCAAACAAATCATGAACGTACCATTTTGAACCAAACTTTATATTCTTGACATCTCAATCACGCCCAAACGGCTGAAGCACACTAAAGGCCAGATTTTCGATCAAATGGCTAAAATACGTTCTAATGAGTTCAGGTTGAAAAAAAAAAGTTTTCCGAAATCAAAATTTTCCGATTTTGAAGGAATTTTCAGAAATTGTGTGGGTTGGCGTGTAGATGGTCCCTTCATGAAAATCATTGCTCCTGAATCGATCTGCGCAGGCGCAAACGTAAAATCCATGTAAAAGCCATGATTTCTACATTTTTCATCCGAATTCGAAGAAATTTTCAGGAGCGGGTTGACGTATAGATGGTTTTCTAAGAGGGTAGTGTAGGGTTCTTAGAGATTGATGTTTTGAAATTAGCTGCAATGCAATATAATCGGGTTATTGATACGAGAAAGATATGTGCCACACCCACATGACAGACTTTTTGTTTTGTTTTCGGTCATCCAACCAAATGGGGCGTTGGATGAAGTTATGTAGATAACGAGATGACGCGTCCTTGAACTTAGACTTAACTTGTTAGAAAATTCCAAATACATTCTGAAATCATTGAAAAATAAAGTTACCCTATCTTCTTGTTGCCAATTTGAAAAATTTCATGTTTCAACTACTGACGATAATTATACATATAATGAGTAACTTACAAAGTTGTTGACATTATCAAATCTGCCATAAGGTTACCTGAAACAAGTAACAAAACCACGTTCAATAAACAAAGGAAAGTGAGAGAATGGTACGTACATAAGATAAACATAAACTTGTTTAACTAAGTATAACTAACTACAGATTGTGCTTCCTAAGAGGCATTAAATTACTTGACATGTTGTGAAGTTCAACATGCAAACCCAATGTGCAATCTCTGTAAGCCCACATAAGAAGGCACCCGTTCTATTCATTGCTTTTCTTTGTAAAAGAATTCCTACCGGTATTTGAAGAGTTTTTGAAATTCCTAGGAGTTTCTTCCCTTCAGGCTTCTCTTCGGACCTGGAAGAATGTTAGAAGAACGAAACTTGCTACAAGGTTGAGAAGCTCCGGAAACATTTCAACACTGGACGAGAACCGTAGTGTTATTTCTTTTCTGCTTCACCACACTCTTAGTGACACTGTCTTGTAGACAATTCACACGAACAAGTATACTGCATTGGAGGTACCGTAAAGCGAGGTGACTTAGGAGTGACTATGGTACAACCCCGATTTTTTAAATTCAAATTTTAAATTATGCGACCTGGAAAACAGCGGGAACGACTGGTCCAATTTTTCCAGTATTGCAAATCAATTGAAGAATGACATCCTTGGTTAAAATCTCTTCTCTAAGTAAAATTTCTCCTATAAGAGTAATGAGAAGAGGAAATTTGTTTATCGGTCGTTGGCAAACCTGTGTTACTGAAATCGGATTGAGAGCTTCTTAAAGTTTCCAAGTACACTGTGCGTACACTGCATTACGAGTGGATCTATGTTTTTTATAAAATTGATATAGTTTTATGGCGAATTTTGATTTTTTGATTATTAAAAAAGAAATCCACTATTTTTGCGATTAATCCGTGATAAGTCAGGTTGAGTTTTTCAAGTCAAAGTGAAAAAAAACTATCCTTGGGAACCTGACTGATACGTCAGGTAAGTGTTTGTACACTTGAATGGGTCTCAATATGGTTGAAATGCTTCCATCGTGTGTGTGAGACTCAGTAAAAACGAAAAAATTGTGATTTGGTGACATTTGTAGGAGGAATTTATTTTTTAAAAGCTGGAGAATCGATTTTCGAAATGGCTGTGGCACATATCGTTTATGGATGCGTTCAGTAGTGAAGAAATTGTGTGAACTATAGTTACTCCAAATTACTTCAAATTTGAACTTTAAAATTCCTCTATAGCTAGGAATACTCGTGAGATGTGTATGTTTCAGGATAAATAGGAACCGAAGCAATAACAAACAATAAAAACCTTGAAAATGTTTTATAAACTTAAAAATTTGATGTGGTGATGGACTAATATGGTTCTCAGTTAATCGCTTGGCCCAAATAAATCAACCAAATGAGAGACATCCAAAAGGAGATTCTCAAGTATCTGTTTCTCTTCAAATAGGTAGGATTTTCAAAACGATTTGTATATCATCGCAAAACACATTTTCGCCGTGTAATTCACAAAGTGACTTGTTAGGACCAGAGTAAGACTTGGGCGTCCTTATGCGATTGATCTGGGGTAAAGTTGGACAACACTCAACTGGAAAAAAAAATAATCACACACTAATCCGTTTTGGACCATTCTGAATCCAAATCCGCGAAAGAAAACCATAGGTGTATGTCTGTGTGTGTGTGTACGTGTGCGAGTGACAAAATCTTGTGTCGTCTGCCCAGGCCTTAGTTCTCAACCGATTTTCGTGGTTCTTTTTTTGTTCGACGCGGAAAACTATCTAGTTGTGCTCTACGTCGCCGGAATTTCGAATTTTGCCTTTTAAGGGAGCTTAGAAAATGTGCATTTGCGGGCTTAATCTTGTAAACTCTAAAAGAGGGGGGGGGGGAGAGAGAGACAACTATTTCTTGCCTAAAATACTCAATAAATGACATCGAGTGAAAGAGCCTTTTCGCTTACCAACTGGTATTAATTTACCTAATGCTTATCCAATCGGACGTCCCCTGGAATTGCATGCATTACCTAACAATATGCTTTTTACACTAATAAACCCTAAGACAGTCCGTTTGATACCTACGGTCGTTGGATGGTTTAATGAAAGGTTCCCTCGGTTCGGCTCTGGAGATTATTTGGATAGGTGACCGCTCATAGGCAAGATCCCAGGTCATAATATTTCGAGTTGGCCCGTTGGTGAACCCTACTCCACTTTAGAGGGAGAAACAATAAGTAGCCATGAACGAAATCTTCAGAACCAATTCCGATCTTACTTTTGGAAGACATTTGATGACGTCGCGTACAGGAATGGCAGTCTGACTAAAATTCAACCTGGGATGGTTGTTTAATTAACTTGACTTTAGTCCAAACACAAAAATACACACTATTGCTCAAGAAGGTCAAAACGTGAAAGGTGCGTAGACATAGAGTTGAAATAAACTAAACTGAACCAAATTTGGGTATAACTCGGAAAAAGTGTAGGTATAAAACGTCAAATAGATTGATATGCCTAACTAGCCTCTACCATAAAGAGTATTCAGTGATGAACTGTAACATACTTACCAAGTATAATAAGATTCAATCGACATATTCATATTACTCAATACTGGACTAAGAGACAGAGTCTAATTTGGGAAGTTGTCATCTCCAAATCTCTCAAGCGAGTAGAAGCCGTAACAGTAAATAACGTTCTAAAACGCACCAAGTGATAACCATCCACTAATTTCAAGGTGATTACTGTAACAGTTTGTATTCCCATGAACAATTAATAGGATTGAATAAAACTTGCATGCCTTAGATTGAACACAACTTTCTGTCCGGAGACCGTTAATTCCTGGGATAGCGGTTAAACAGATTGCAATTACACGTAAGGAAAAAGTTGGTTTTGACATGGTAGATGAGATGAACTGATAGTATTTCATTATTCAAGCGTTATTAATTGTATTTATTCAAAATGAACTAGGTCAGCGAGTAAACATGCAGAACGAGTTTGGCTCTAGGTGTCACAGAGGCATGCAGTCTCTCCCTCTTTAGTGTCAAGGAGGTCGCGCATTGATCATTCGATCGCTGACCTCAACTCCACACTTAGATGACTAGTGCACAACACGAGCGAACGATTTCAAGTCTCAACATCGACCACCTATGAATCTTGATGAGCATTACCACAGTTCTTCTCATAATAGGTACTTCTTGGTGAGCAGTTCTCAGCAATTTCGTGCTCAATTCCATCGCTCAATACGTCACAACACAAAACACAACACAAAATGCGTGATTTCATTAAAATTGGATGATTTTTTGTAACTTTTGACTGAGACAAGGAATTGGACTTTTTCAGTAGATTACGTTTAGATAACGTAATTAGATAACGTTTTTTAGATAGTCATCTGGGATACGACAACTGTATACCATCCCAATTCCAGCGATTTTGACGGGTAGTAACTGAGAAATCGTAGTTTCAAGAAAGTGCCTATACGCAAGAGCTTACTCAACCATTAGTCTAGCCGCAATGAAACAAGAAGACGACTGCCTAAAGACTGACCAGTTCATTTCCGATATTGCCATACTAATCGTATGCTCTTTCTTAGGGTTCCCTTTGAACGAAAAACAGAAAGATCCCAGAGGGGAGCAAGTTGTGGTGAGTTTCTCGTCTTTAACCTCATATTACGCGTACTATCCCTACGAGATAGCCTAAACACCTCATCTGTAGTTTCAGCAAATGCACTTTTCCTCTCTGAAGAGAATGATTGGTTATGGGGATCCCTCTCTTGGTGCTCCTAAACCGAGTCATTACTTTTCACATTACAGGATAAAGGTAGTTTTGATCGCTTTCTGAGCTTGAGATACGTCTGACCCAAGATAATTGTACGTCATCCGCCCAGGGTAATATCCTGTAGAAGTTTATTCCTCGGGCTTCGAACTCATTCGTTCTTGAAAAAAGCCCTCTCCTTTGTTCACATGCGGGAGATTTCTTGATAATATTGCACATTCTGAGTGCAGTGTTCGCTACCTATTATTCAATAGCGATGTACCTTCTGAAGGCTTTTCTTAAATATCTGTGGATAAAGTGGACCAACACAAGGAAACAAGAACAGAAGAAATTAAAACTGGCAGTAATTGAAAGGAAAATATATAAAAATCCCTCTCCGAGCATAATTCAATCGGGGGAGTGGGTGACCACACAAAAAATGAGGAGGTTGGTGAGTTAGGTAATTAATCTAAGATGTGCTTCTTCATGAAAACTTTTAACCGTACTACGATTAAAATAATCTTCTCATTTCACTTTTCGCTACATTCGACTGTCATGACCTCCATCATTATATCTGCCGAATTAAACGAAGATTGATTGATTTCATCCATTAAGGGGCATTCCAAACTATGAAAAACTAGTTTTTCCATGAAGTGAAGAGGAATGGTTGGGGGTTCTTGCGGTAGATTTTTACGCTAACCACTCATTAGACCAGTTAATGAATTTTAGAGTTCATTCCAAACTAATTATTATTTAAAACTATCGTTCTGGTATAACAAACACGAAGCATCATAAAATAAAATGTGGAGGTTACTATGTGGCAGGTGCTGTTACTATCAGAATGGCGGCAACCTTTTTGAAGATCCTTCAAAACCTCTTAGCAGCGTTTTAGGAGTTCTTGTCCGCTACATGAGGGTTCATTATCCGTCATTATCGGCGCCCGTTCATTCCACATCAGCAGGAACATCCTGGTCCGAAGTCACTAAAGACTCCTCCTGTTCACCACCTAATCTTTTTCCCTCTACTTACTTCTTCCGAAGATTACATTGAATTCCAAGCTATTGCACATACTAACAACACATTTTAACAGAGCCACACCCTTATACGACGGGGGGGGGGGGGGGGTATACGACTTCATGTTATGAAGTTTATTTTTCTCACTATCTTATGCTAGAAAATTCAACGGGTAATAAAAATGTTTATATTCTGATATGGATATACAGGGTTCCTCCAAAACAGATATTGAATACTTCAGGAGTCTATTTTTGGGTCATTTCGAATCGGATATGATTACATTTTCGCAAATTTTATGCAAAATATAAGGAAGAAAAAGAAACATTGAATCTCACGGAACATAAGCTCATCAATTTGATATCAGAAAATTCTAATATGAAAAATGTTGTTTTTCATTACCTATTGAAGGAATAGAAACTTTGTATACGTGTGTCAGATCGAGCAAAATCTATCACCATAATCAGAATTTCCACTTGCTTTCAATTTGATTCCGTGTCTGTCAAATACGAAACCACACATTTTTCTGGTTTTTTTTAAATCGCAGAAAGTTGATTTTAAAAGGTAAATTTCGGGAAACCAAATGAATCTTAAAATTGGGATATTGTGAGAGGAAATGGAAAACGGTTTCCAACGATCTATACATTTATTTTAACACTATAAAAGGTGCTACACGGAATTTTGTTTCGCTAGTTTATGCGAAAAACAGTGAATTTGGTAACTAAAATACTTGAAACACGAAAATGAGAGGTTTAGATAAAAATTTTAAGGAGTAACGTTCGACGGGAGGAAATTTATCTAGCAAAACATAGTTGAGATATTTGAAGTCTACTGATTTACCAGGCGCATTGGGGGATGAATGTACATCCATATCAAGTCATAGAGAAGTTAAATGATGAGGAGTCTAGGATAGGGGAGACGAAAAGTCAAGACGAAGGGTCAAGACATGCGACACCTGCCTCCCACTCATCTCTCACAATAGAAAATAATATATCCCTACTCGAGTTCCTTCGAACCATTTCATCCAGCCAACTTGAATTGCTCACTTCTCACACCTGTCTCTTCTGTCGACCATTTTACTCACTATTGCTATCAGTTCTACGTGGTGGGTAATAATTCCTAACCACCACACTCACACCTAGATAACTGTTTTGTCCAGGTCTAGGTTCGGTCGACCTCTCTTCTTAATCATTCCTTCCATTCTATATCCAAAGTGAGTTGTAAAGAAAAGCCCAATTTAATGAGTAAAAGTTTATTCAAAGAATTTAAAATGTGAACATAGTTAAAATCTGAGAGAAAAGGCATCAATCATGCTACCCACTGATGTCCGAGGAGGTAGTAGACGATAAAGAAAAACAGGCGGAAAATTAGTATCATTCCAATCATGTGTTGCGAATTCAATCCAGCCCGGTTCATACCACAATATTCTCTCATGCATAGCAGCCGCTAGGCAGCAGGAACCTCTGGAACTCCGACATTCTTCCATCTCCTCCACCCTATCTCCCCACACCTAAACTCAACTTTGCGTACAGGGTGATTGAGTGAAGACTTCGATTAGGCGATCGCGTGTCCTTATTCGCAGTATATGTACTTTCGTTTACTTCCTGAGCACATAAAAAAAAGGTTCGGGGCACGGAAAGGCCGGGATGAAATTTTATTGCTATAACGGTTCATTTCCACCGCATTTCATGTCGATGCGGAAATCTTCCCTGCGAGCTCAATCCAATGATTCCCATTCATTGATGGTGTTTTCGCAGAACATATTGGCATGGTTCTTCATATTGTGGCCATTCTCTCCCGTCGCTATGTTCTATTTACGATTATGGTGGGCCTGGTGTTCCGCGGAACAATCTATGTTCAGGTATATTGATTGAAATACTCAACTAAAGTTGAACCATTCACAAAGGACTCCGTTGACAACACGTTTTTGAAAAAAAGTGGGTGTAGGAAAATTACCTACTTTAATCATAATTCTAAATATTGCAATTCCAAAGAGTACCCATAGAGAGAGGAGCAAATAAGCCAAGAGGAACACCCGAAGGAAACATGAGAGTGATGCTACAAGGAAGTAGGAAGAAACGGAAAAATCAGCCAAGGAATGAGAAAACCAAACTTACAAGTCAAAAAAGAGTAGGTACACACCGTCAGAAAAACGATGAATTCAGTAAGTGTGATACCTTAAGAATTTCTCGATGGTCTGATAACTTCATAACATATAATGACGAAGATGGACTTATTTATCTCTGAATTGTGAATTTCTAGCGGTTATAGAATGGTATTGAAAGAATGGCAGGGAAGTATTGGAAAAATCCTTCGCATTCGAGCCCAAAGAACGATGTGTTGGCACTTGTTGGATCTACGCCACAAGAAAGGTGACTAACTCGACAGTTGTGTCTTACTACTGAACAGAATCATCTCGTTTCAGTAACGATTCACAACAATGAAGCAACATTATGCAAAAACACGTTGAAGGAGACATTGAAATAAAAAATTGATTCTTGGTTGCTAAGAAAGCACAAAAGAGTAACATGAAAAACAGCAAAAATATACCTGACTTCCACAGTGAAAGTTCACATGCAATTCACACTGGCGTTTCTGATTCACCATTCGGGTGACCTAAAGAGGCAAGAAATTCCCTACAATAACCCGAAAAGACCCTTCTAAGGACTGTGTGTAGGTGGGAGGAGGGGAACGCGGGTCTTTTCGAGTTAGAAAAGAGAGATAGGTGGGACTGATAAAATTCACAATACTTGCTTTTCTGACGAAGGTTGGTTTCATTAGTTTTTGAAAATTGAACTCTATCTTAAATTGAAGAAGAAAATGCATGAAGCATTCATTGATTAGGTAATTAATGAACCTCATTAAGCGATCGATTGATCTTACAAAGCTCTAAGTGGTGTCAAAAAATTCTTGAAAAGTTTAAATAAATGAAAAAAGTTAATTAATGCAATATGAGTAATGAGGAAATTTTCAGATAACTGGGGATTGTAAGAGAGTAAAAGTGTATTGCTTCTTATCTACATGGTCTGGTCGAACCATATACTTCCATACACATGTTAGATGTTGTGTGTATCGACCCACAGTATGAATAAATGGTCAAATATCGGTACTGGGGTCATACAGAAAAAACGCTGTTATCGCCTGGCTTTCCGAATATCTATTTCCTTGATCAGGGACTGAAAAATACAACGTGCAAACTCAGGCAACCGAAGCCGGACACGAACAAATCTCACACTAGTCAAAACAAGTTAAAGCAAATTCTCCTACCGAGATCGAAACAGGCATAAATTTTGTTTATAATAAATCAACATATTGTTTAGTAATGCATGCATTCCAGGGGACGTCCCATTGGATAAGCATTAGATCAGTTTAACCAGTTGGTAAGCGATACAACTGTTTCACTCGATGTAATTTGGTTTATTACTTTAGGCAAGAAATAGTGACCATCCCCCCCCCCCCTCACCATTATCCACCATAACATTTAGCGGCGTGGGAGCCTCGAATCTGAAGAGCATTTTAAAATCCATGATCTACGATACCCAACATGCGAATTCGAGTTC
This sequence comes from Apolygus lucorum, assembly GCA_009739505.2. Lineage (NCBI taxonomy): Eukaryota > Metazoa > Arthropoda > Insecta > Hemiptera > Miridae > Apolygus > Apolygus lucorum. Next base: position 24,285,264 of record CM019177.2, on the reverse strand, counting down.
ACCCCCCCCCCCCCCACCAACCCCGATGGTGCCAGTCTGGCACCAAAGCGGAAATACGTCGTAACATTGAACTTTCATCTGTTAGTTTTAGTAGGCAGTCTGTCAAGGTTCACATCCGTATTCAAGGTGAAACACACAAAAAAAAAAAAAACACGAAATATGCGGTTTATGGTGTCCTGGCACCATGGTGGCACCACTATTAGTTCCATGGTCGTACAGAGAATAATTCATGAAAATCCGGAGGTATAATGAGAATTTTTCCTTAATTTCAAAGCTTGGGGACAGTTAGTAAGCAGTAAAGGAACCGAAATATTGAAAAATCGGATATTTTGTGAATATGATCCCCCCACTCGCCCCCTCCCCTTGCGAATTTTGGTACTCGGGTGAAATTATGTACAAATCGGAAGTTATTTGAGTCAAACAAAAAAAGAAACACACAAATCGGTTGGAAATTGAGGCCAGGGCAGAGTTTACAAGATTACGCCGGCAAACGCACGTTTTTTAAGCATTAACCCCCCCTTTCCCCCCCTTAAAAAGCAAAATTCAAAATTCCGGCGCCGTAGTGCACAACTAGATAGTTTTCCGCGTCGATGAAAAAAAGAACCACAAAAATCGGTTGAGAACTAAGGGCTGTGCAGAGTACACAAGATTATGCCCAAAAACGCACGTTTTTTGAGCATTAACCCCCCCTTTCCACCCCTTAAAAGGCAAAATTCGAAATTCCGGCGACGTAGTGCACAACTAGATAGTTTTCCGCGACGAACAAAAAAAGAACCAGGAAAATCGGTTGAGAACTAAGGCCTGTGCAGAGTACACAAGATTTTGTTACACACACACACACACACACACACACATACACACACACACACACACAGACATACACCTATGGTTTTTTTCGCGGATTTGGATTCAGAATGGTCTAAAACGGATTACTGTGTGGTTATTTTTTTTTCTGTTGAGTGTTGTCCAACTTCACCCCAGATCGATCGCATAAGGACGCCCAAGTCTTACTGTGGGACGTCCTAAAAAACGGATACTTAACAAGAACAAACAATTAACTCACTAAACGGCAGTTATACTTGAAGAGAGAGCACCTACCAAATCATACTCTCTATCCGGTTCTCATTCAATTTTTAAAAGTCAAAAACTATAAAAACCACGAAAACCATAATTATTTCATCATTAAAATTGAAAACAAGAAAAAGGTGCCAATCCTACACAAATCTGTAATTACAACCATCACAAACTCCATTGCCATAACTGTCAAAATCATCATCAAATGTCTCAAATCGCCTTCAAGTACTTAAAATGATATCACATTTCAAATTTAACAAGAACATATACATCACAGACAGGAATGTGTTAACTCAAGCGCAAAATACTCACCTATTAGAGGCCTAAAAATTTTGAAATCTGTTGTTTTGTTATTGTGGAGAGCCTGATGCTTTATTTATTTTGAAAGGTGAGTCTTTTGGTGGTTATTTTGCGCCTGAGTTAACACATTCCTGTCTGTGATATTTTGATTGTAGTGGTTTTTATAGTTTTCGACTTTTACAAACTGAATGAGAACCGGATAGAGAGTATGATTTGGTAGGTGCTCTCTCCTCAAGTATAACTGCCGTTGAGTGAGTTAATTGTTTGTTCGTGTTAAGTATCCATTTTTGATTTATTATAAAAATAAAATTTATGCCTGTATTGATCTCGGTAGATTGTAGATTTGTGATCTCGTGTAGATTGACTGAGATTTGTTCGTGTCCGGCTTCTGTTGCCTGAGTTTGCTCATTGTATTTTTCAGGCCCTGATGAAGGAAATATATTTTCCGAAAGCTAGGCGATAACAGCGTTTTTTCTGTATGACCCCAGTACCGATATTTGACAATTTATTCATATACACGTTGTGGGGTCCAAGATGACTCATCTCCTGAGACTCCTTCTAAGAAGTAAAGGTACATTATCTTGTTTTGACCCGTTTTGCTCAAAGTAGTGAAGTTATTCAAATACTTCCAACCATTCGTCTTTCAAAGCGGAGGTAAGGGATCTCCAGACATTGTAGAGGTTTTCGTTTTTCAGGCGGTTTCTAAGGTCGCATCGACCCAGGATGTGGGAAACAGATTCGAACAAATGGAGGCCCCAACACCAAGTCTGAGACACTGTCGTCCTTCGTTTCAATTGGAATAATAAAATAAGCATGTTTTCATTATTTTTTCAAATTTCATTTTTATTATTAGCCTTAATGCCAACAAGGCTCCTCCTCCGAGGAAACAATTATATTTGTGTCCGTCTGAGACGATCACGGCGTATCCCTAGTGGGGATATGAAGGTTACGCTCTAGACAACACTGACAACCCAACCCCGCAAAGGTTGAAAGACCACACAACAGAGCTTCAATAATGAAATAAGTATAGTATAAGTATAGCGTGTGTAGCTAGAGACGATAATTTTCTTCTGACGTTCTTTGCAGGATGTTATTTGAAAGTCTGGGACGTTTAATTGAAACGGAAGAGAGAAATGCTAAAAAGTGTAGGCATCTACTACAGTGCCTTTCAACCACCTGGGGTCTATAAGGTTAACTCAATTGCAACGTCTGGAGTTTATTATATTAAATACTTGGCTCTTTCGACCTTCTCTGCTTTAGAGAAGGTCAACATATAACCGTGGGCGAAATTTGTGTCAATCACCGCAGAACCTCAGGCTGATAAGGAACACAGAGTAGCTCGCCTGACAGCTCATCTCGTAACGGACGTAGTTCTGATTGCTCTGGGTGATATCCGGAATTGCAACTACTGACTACTGCAAGCACTTTGCACTACTTAATCTTATTTATATTCAATAATAGTCATTGCTTCTGCACAACGAAATTTTCTCTTTTATTTTAAAGTCTCGAGTTTTTCAAGATTCTAACTCATCATAACACATATGTTTTAAGCATATCAAAGCCTAAAAACTAAAAATTATGTCAAAATTTTAGAGAATAAATTAGTATTTATTTCAGCGTAAATGTAGGTTCCTTCCTGAGTAACTTACATTACAAGTTAAACACAAAGTATATCAGTTTCCTCTCTATATTCTATATTCGGATCAACGGCCATCATACGCACCCACACAAATTTCATTGTCATCGAACCTTTTTTTCACGGTAGGCAGGTGAGAAGATCCATAGGAGGTAAGATACATGGAAGGGTCCGCGTCATCAGGTTATGTGGGTTCCAAACCCACTAAAAAAACCTCCTTTTCTCCCACGTTAGAACTCAGCCTGGAAACGTTTAACCCATTACTTTGGGCTGAATCCTGGGGTGTGTGATCAGTTCTGGGTGAGGGGACGGACCAGATGCTCCCTCCTGTCTCTTTCTCGTTTCAAGAGTATCTTCCGTGTCAGGATGCTCTCTGAGTACTCTGCCACTGTAGTCCAGCTCCTTTCACCTTCCAGCATCCTGCTGACAACAGCCTCTGGTGTTGCCTTTGGTGTTGTTAAACTCTGGGCAGCTAACCCCAGCTCTGCCATGTAATCGAGTCCACAGCGGTAAGCGGGTCCACTGGTGTGATCGAGATTTTTTTCACTTGAAACATCGATTACTCACGATCCGATGGAAGATTTCTCCCAATTTCGAAATGAAGTTGAGGGCTGGATGAAAGTACTGGATTCCACCGTACAGCAATAGGTAGAATCCATCACCAGTGAGAAAACATAAACTGTACTCATGCACAAGGTTAGAATTTCGACGGGTTGACGATTGCCAATTCAATAACTGTCCCAAATTCAACGAATTTAAACATACGTTTCACGTTAAGGAGTTTTAATCAATTCGATGAGTCTATGCTAATCTATTTGAAAAAAATAGTGCCCACCCAGCTTGGCGGATTTTTTTCCCCCATGTTTCCATGTAGATACCCGTCGATCCTGGGAAGTATTCAGGCTAATATGAATTAACCATCAAATCTAGGAATTTGCTCTTAATGTATCCACCTGAAACAAAAGGGACCAAAGAAGTGGAGTTGCTGCAATAATCCTGGAAAATCCATACCAGTACCTGCAGTGCGGTAATGAGAAAGACTCGGAAATCACGAGGTGCTGAGTACAATGAAAGAGGAGGTGAACAGAGTCATAAAGTCCTGGAACGCTTTCGACGATTTAGTGATAAGAAATGGAGTGCCCGCATGGTCGACTGAAGAATCCCCGCATGAAGGCTCTGCATGAACCACCGGCTCAAGGATAAGGGGAATCTGTTCTCACTCTCTTCCTACTACTTCATCTCATTGTGTGACATTACATCACTGAAAGAAAGTGACCGACAAGGAAAGTAAATTTCGAATTAAAGCAGTAAAAGAATGCGTTAATACCTATCATCGACTTAGAACAGAACAGTGAATCGATTAAGTCATTTGACGTACTTCTATCATAGTTCAATCGTCAAAACTGATCCTTCTACCATTAAGACCATTCATAGTCTAAAACTTCTGCCAAGTGGGTGTGGCACATAGCTTCCTCGTATCCATAACCATAATAACATAATTGTATAGATGATCCGATGCATAGTAGTTGATCTGAAAACATCAATCTCTAAGTACCTTGCACTACCCACATAAGGGACCATCTACACATCAACCCACATAATCTCAGAATATTGTTGGAAAATGTAGAAGTTACGGCTGTTACAAGGGTTTCACATTTGCCCATGCGCAGCGGCTACCATCGGTCCGGGTGTGATAATTTGTATAGAGGACCATCAGCACGCCAACCCGCACAATCCCTGAAAATTCCATTGAAATCGGATGAGGATTGCAGAAGTTCTGGCTGTGGCAAGGATTTCATGACAGACAGCCAGGCAGACAGACACAGAACCAACATTGTTCAGGAAGGTCTAAAACGTGAAACGAGAGTGGACATTTTGATTTTGAAGAACATTTTTTTTAACCTTGAAAAGTGAAAACAAAGCTTCCGCTACCTTGGTAGACTATGAAGCAAAATTGAGTAAACGGGGAACTTTGCCCAGTTCCCATGGTTCAGTTTTGATGAAATTTTGGATACCGGCACCTTTTGAGGTCTAGCTGTACTCCGAAGGTATTTGTTATTGTTAGTAACTTCTAAGGTGTATAAAAGTAGGGAGGAAAATTTTTCAATACACCTTAGCTTGAAAACTTTCAATGTAGAGATATTGAATATTTCATTAATTTAAAATAGCTTCCTATGAGGGTAATTAATTATTTAAATTAGTGAATAAATATTTATCGAGGTTTTTTCTCATTAATTTAGGATAGTGTTCAAGTTTGAGAAATGAATCCAGAGCTCAGAACAATGAACCATAGTTAAATGAGAGTTAATTGTGAAATTAATTGAGATTAAATACGTTATCTGACTAGGAGCTTCACGACCCGAGGGTCCCTCGACGCCCTCTCTACACCTGGTCTCTGGCAGGGTCAGAAGATGCCGCGTTCTTCACAGACGGACGATCCTCGCAGAAAAATAATAAACCGGATGTGTGATGATTTGGAGCATGTTTTTTCATACAAAGCTTCCTCAATAGCGGGGAAAGTACATCACTTGCAATTCTTCATGGAGCAGAAATATTCTTCATCTCTGCGTTGTTGAAAAGAAATCCAGAAAATACGCCAACTAGCGAACCTGTTGAACATTCTTCTTCGAACGGATCTTATCTCGCCTCTCGGTTTATTCCAATCTTGCATCTTAAATATTGAAAAGTTATCTTCTTTTTGCCTCAAAAGTCGCCAAATTCCTATTCTCGACACAGCTTGAATTCTTTCCGGTTCTGGTTCCTTCAGAAGGAAGCCGTCGAATCCAGGAGTCACTTTAATTCCCACAAGGAACATCTAAGCGGCCGTTCTTCCGACTTATCTCTTAGGGTGAAATTTCAAATTGACTCAAAAGCTAGTTATCATGTCTCTAGTCTGCAGAGCTATTCCCGTCACTGATCAGTTGGAAAAACAATTCGTCGATCACGCTGGAGAACGTCTGCTCGACGGCTGTTGCAAATATCGTACCGGTAAGATACCTCTCTACTGCCCTAACTACAAACAAATTCGGGTTTGTTGCTGCAGAACTATAGGTAACACGCTAGAATAGGTAACAAGATAGAATAGGTAACAACCTAATTATTTGAGAATATTTTAATTAACAGCAAATTTTGTGGATTCATAAATTCTTTTAAGAAGCCAAATTAAACTTCCCAGCATAAGCTAGCCGTGTTATTTTTCTTTATTATTTATCTTTATTCCCAGCTCAAAAAATAAATTTTGTGGTTTCATCCTAAAGTAGGTTAATATTACATATTATTTACGTCTCCTACACAAATGTGCTATGCAATAATAATTTTCGTACCGTTAAAGGAAGCAAGACAGAGGGATGATGAGGGGTGACGTGGAGCAGTTTTTCATTATACGATTTTCGAGCCAATAAAATTACAAAATATTCGTCAAAGCATAACGGATCGCGACCATGTCACGGTCTACGGGGACCACCGGCGAGTCAAACGCGGGAGAGATGACAATGCAAGATGATATTGGTATGATCGGGTTATGGAACGCCCCGACATTGAATGAAACCAGTGCTGAATGAAAGTGACTCGGCGGGAGAAGAGGAAACCTTCTTAGCCATCCGTAACGGTTCCTCGGACACCGGCGAGTTGACCATAGCGAGCTTAACTGTAAACACTTGTCTTTCTGCAGAGATGAGGGGGGACGGATGGGGAAGGACATCGTGGACGTGAATGTATAAAATATAGGACTTTACTTGCGACCCCCGCAATTTAGTAGGACGCTCTTGTTAAAGCGGCTCAACCCACTGGTAGCAGTTAGTTGGAGGCCTACAGGACAGGAATATCCAAGAGACGTGACTACCTCCTCTTCAGGGCAATAGTTAAGTCTGGGATTTCAAAAAGGATAATCGAAAGGCAACAAGAGAAGAATTATACAGCCGTAGCAGTAAAACAAGTGAATGGCAAAACATAGTTTGTTGTACGTGATTTTAACTTCCCCGCTATCGACATTGAGGAAAATTTGTTTTAAAAAAAATAAATTAAATTAAAAAAACACGTTGCAAATTATCACACAACAGTTAATTACTTTTCTGTGAAGATCGATCATTAGGGTAGAACACAGTATCATCCGACCCTTCCAGAGAGCATGGGTAGGTGGGGGGAGGGCGCAAAGGGACCCTGGGTCGAGAAGCTCTTCTACCCAGCTCATGGTTTTTTTCCTCTTCTTTATTGGCATAGTATTTAACATTCAGCCATAATGAAAACATAATTCACATAAACGTTAGGTATCTATAAAAATTATATATTAATCACATTATCGACTAAATTTATGTTTTAATACTATTTTCTTCTAAAAATTCTAACAATAATTTAAAAATATTTAAAATTCCTTCTCTTAATGTACATTTATAATTAAACGGTGTTTCCAACAATACATACAACCTCTTAAACAGATCATCTCTAGAGACAGAGTACCGATCGCACTGCATCATGTGCTCTATAGTTCCTTCTCCACCACAATGGGCGCATGAGTCATCATCAATTTCTTCGTCATTGCTTCTAGTTATTCTGGCCAAGTACGACGGACACAAAGCATGATTACACCTCATTCTACATATAGCTCGAACGAATTTCTTGTTAGAATCAGCATGTTTGCACCATGGGTCGCTTTTAAGTTGTGGGTGGATATCTTTGAAAAATCTACCTATATCACACTCCACATACCTATTTTGCCATTCTATTTTTACCTTTTCCTTAAATGTACTATAAAAATCTTCCTTAGGCAGAAGACATTCCATCGCTCCACCTATCACTGAAGCAGTTTTTGCAGCTCTGTCCACTCTTTCATTATATTATATAAAGCTCAAGGGTTAAATCTCAATTAATTTCAAAATCAACTCTCATTTAACCATGGTTCATTGTTCAGAACTCTGGATGGTATCATTCGTTTATAAAACTTGAACACGATGCCAAATTAATTAAAACACCTCAGTAATTATTAATTGAATAATTAATTATTCTCATGGGGTGCTTTCATAAATTAATGGAACAAAAAATACCAGTACACTGAAAGTTTTCAAGCTATTGGGTTTCAACAATTCCCCCCCCCCCCCACTTTTTACCCCTTAGAGGTTACTAACAATAACCAAAGCCTACGGGGCACAATTAGACCCAAAACGACGACAGTATTTCACATTTCATCAAAATTGGTCTATGGGAACTGGGCAAAATGCCGCGTACGGCGTACGGATGGAAAATTTTTTTTTCGATTTTCCGATTCTACGAGGGTCGTCTCAAAAGTAAGGTCTCCATCGATGTTTTGAGATAAACTACTGTGCATCGGATTGTCTATACGGTTATCTATACGAGGAAGCTATGTGCCACACCCACTAGGCAGACGTTTTATCCACGTTTTCCGGCCCCTTTGGTCCTCACGAGAAAACAAAATAATAATTATCATCCGTAAAAAGTAAACTTTTGTTTTCATTACGATAAAAAAAAAGAATACTTTTACCCATGAAGAAATTAAATTATTGCTATTATAAAACGCATAAATGAATGCCTAAACGGGCTCGAAGTTTAGCATATCGATCTCGTATCCAAGGGTTGCCAAAGGGGAACCAACATTCCGTCAATGACTATAAATATAAAATCCAATACGCTCGAAGTGCAGGACGATTTGATGTGGTGAGTTACAACGCAGGCAATTGAGAAGAAGTTACGGAAATTCTTTATCGCAGCAATTTTGTATTCTTCCTCATTAGTTACAGTAGCCAGAAAGTAGAAACTACCAAATGAAATTACCCGTGAGGTACATTTCACTAGGAGGTTCAAACTGTCGAAGAGGGAGGAGGGGGAATGGGAAAACTAATAGCGATATTGTGCTGAAAAGAGAAAATTTATGAACAGCATGAGGTCCTTAGTCTAAGGCTTTTACAACCCATTAACAGGGAGTAATGGAACAAAATGTGGTTACAGAAATTTTTCGAGGAAACAAATAATCTACTCAGTTTATAGCTCATTATTTCAATTTTATCCAATCATTGCCAAGAGAAGTAAGAAGCCAATAACAGGAGCGTGCCGTTATAGCAATGCTTTAAACGCTCGATTTCATACTAATTGCAAAACAAGAAAGAAAACCATGAATTGAAAAATAATGAAAAAAGCCATAACAATTGGAAGGGCAACATCGTAAAACCTTAAAAAAAACAAGTAAGTATAGGGTTATGCGGAATAATGAATTGCTATGGCCATAAGAGTACGTTGAACTGATTGGAAAACCAAATGTTCTATTATTTGAATGCAAGTAAAAATAAATTATCAATACAAAACATGAGTAGGTTATGAAAAGGGCTGTAACATCCCGAAGGTTGAGATCATAAGAGGAATAATGAATAAATCATCACGACGTAGTAGCGTCCGATGGGTATTTATGTGATCGTATTTCAACTCAAGCAACAAATTTCAATTTATGTGACTGCATTGATATCAAGAGGAGTAATGCCCCTGTAGAACTGTCCATGTTGAAGACACCAGAATATCAATTTTAGTTTCCAGTGTCTTCAAGGTCCAGTGTATTCAAGGGTCTTTAGTTCCTGCATATCATTAGATACATAACTTCAGGTGAAGTATAGTAGGCTAGCTGAAAAGCCTTCTAAAAGCAGGCAAAACAAATCGTAGATATGTGAAAAGAACACGTAATTAATTGAATTATAAAAAAATTTCGATGTCACGGCCTGGAATTGAACCTGGGTTTTCCAGACGATCGGCGACGTACACGTACGGTTGGGGTTTTATGTATTAGATAAGTAGAATCGTTTATAAGGGCAAATAATGGAGAACCGTTGAGTATTAAATTGTTATAGTTAGCAATCGATGATTATTGTTCAAAGAAATATGTTGGATCATGTAGAAAGTGAGTATAAAAGATTTAACTGCTTTAGTCTGTTAAGAAAGCTGGTTTGAAGCAGGTTTTTAAAAGAATTACACAGAAAATCCTTCCTTCCATTTCACGAGTAATTAAGATTCTTGTTTTACTGAATAAACTGATCAGATAGGTGACGAAGGTATCCACACAAACCTCTGTTCACACCGGAATCGTCTTTAACTAATTTCATCCCTAGAAGGAACTTGGTACCCACCAGATCAATACATATACAGGGTTTTGTCATCACAATCACCGTAAGGAGGCCGGCTGATAATAAGTAATAAGCACAGAGCATTACACATATACCACATCAACTCCTACAATTTCGAGAGAGAAAAGCAAGAATAAGATGGAAACCACTACGAATTTCGAACATAGCAAAAACCAGATTGAAATGATGAAAAATTGTAGGAGCTAGTACGAAGTCTCATAAACCTCCAAACACTCATGAATTTTGATGTACTCATAATAATGTTCAGTGGATCGTGAGTGACTAGTTGGAAGTGGTGTAGAAAGATATTGAAATGAATTGGAAAATGGAATGAATATGAATTTATTATCTGCTTCTTCAAGAAAAATCATAACTCGAATGCGCGAGCGAAGCGAGCGCGCATGATAGTTTACAATGCATTTGCGAATGATGTGGGATGAATACCGAACAAAACAGGATTCTGCCTATTCCGTGAAAACGAATGTCGTGTTCCCGATAAATAACTCAGCTCTGATCATTTCCTGGCCGGAAGAAAGAGCTTCGTGCTTTGCAAGACATGGCGTTGGATGGAAAACGGGAATCATTTCTTTGGTACCCACAAAATGCACTTTATTCCTTCAAACTGGACGAAACGTCACCGTACTTCCATGATGTAAGCCGTTACACGCACCCCAAGATTGGAAAAAATGAAGTTGAATAACCCTTGCATGTGGGAGCTAAGGCCGGGCTGTGAGAGAGTACGAACTCTGAGAAAACTCATACTTTCCGCACGATACACGCATATAATTTAATTGAAATATTCCCAATTAAACCCTACATTTCCACTGAAGAACTCTTTTCTTTCATTTCGTACATAAAAAAAGGCGCTGCCACGAGATGAATTGATAAATTTGTATAATTTATAACGGAATCTTGAAAACAGCCTTTGACGCAACCTTTGAAAATATCGTGGGAAATTCAACTTCACTTCGGATCCAGAAGGCTGTAAATTCCTAAGACAGAGTTTCATTTACTCATTTCTTTTTTCCTTTCTATTTTGATGCCAGAGAAACCAAGGTTGAAGTTGAAGGCTCGCATGTAATTACGCGAGAGAATTCTAGGATCAAATCGCTCGTGTATGAGTTCAACGATGGGTATGGAATGATTAGTTTTTGAATAGATTTAGAAGCCCACATCACGAAGGGGTAAATATCATTCGAATTATCCTTGACTGAGAAAACAGAATAAGAATTAGTACTTATAGTGTCAATCGAGCTAAAAATCGGTTGAAATATTTTTTCCAAAAATTTTCAAAAATAAAAGACTTATTTCTCACAATAGGAATTTGCGTTATTTTACTTCCTAAATTACTTCCCTGAAAACGAGTTAAAATGTATTTTTATACTAAGATTTTTTTCAAATAAGGGTGAGTAACTTTTAATTCAATTATCGCAAAAAAGGGGACAGCGGCACTCGAAACGGCCTTCTATCTCGGTTTCAGTCGTTTTTATCTGCGCACCTCGGAAATATTGGACCGTGAAATAAGTGAACTAATGGAAACCTTGAAATTAGTCGAACTTCCTCAATAGTGAGTAAAGTGTCAGTTTTGAATAAATACCCAAAAGTCGAGAGTAGTTGAGATGAAACTCTTTATTTATTTATATTCTGACTAAATTTTCTCATTCTCATTTCTCATCCAATAATTTTGGCTTACAATCCAAAATAACAAAAGTTCAAATAATCTTAAAAATCAGACAATCCGTGAGAAGAAATATTTGAAGGTAGCAATTAAGGATTCTTCAGTAATTAAATTCTGAAGCATAAAAAATATATATATTTTTAATAACAAAATTGAGGAGTTTGATTTCGAAAGGTACTGAAGACAATTTTCATCGAAATTCTTCACAAAACTGCGATCGTTATGGAGCAAAAGATAATCTATTCCCTTGAAAATCGAGGGTGAGTATTACGTTTCATTTCAAAAGGTACTACATCCAGCACAATCCCGGACTCTTATCAGTTTCGTTTCAAAAGTATCCACTTTATCCACATCGTTAGTTTTCAAAAAGTACTATATCTACTTCGTTTAATTCCAAAAAGTACTATATCCACGTCGTTTGATTCCAAAAAGTACTATATCCACATCGTTTGATTCCAAAAAGTACTATATCCACATCGTTTGATTCCAAAAAGTACTATGTCCATAAATCTGATATTTCAAATTTGTACAAAATAATTTAAACTTTGAACTAATTTCCCTTTTTTTTCCAAAAATGTCTCTTATAATTTCAGAAATATATAAAAATAACATCGTTGGTTTATAGCACGTTGTTCAGGTCGCTTTGGTTTTTCGCGTTTTGCTCACGTTTGACCAAAATGGATAATATTACCTTTTAAAATCAAAATCCTCAATTGGGAACAAAAATAAAAAATTAATAAATAAATAAATAATGAATCAACACTGTTGGAATGCCGTAGGGCGTCGCAACTTTGTGCTCCAAGACTTCGGTGATTTTAACATGCATTTTTATTTACAAAACTGAAACCTAGAACATTTTGTGTAATGATGTTTTATCATTATAAAAAGAAGAAAATATTGAAAATGTATAGCATTGCGTGCCGAAAATAGTAATGGAACAGGAGTTTAGAATATAGTTATCAGAATTAAATTTACATCGGAACTGCGAACACATTACAGTTCACTAGGAATCAATTTAGTTTCTCGTATTTTGTTGATAGGTTTAGCCGAATGCTTTCCGGAACACGCAGGATCACACGTTTGTTCCCTTGTTCAATTACATTCGTCCAACCGTGAAATACACGAGGCTGTGAACCCGTTTTTTTTCGCGTTAACATAAATGAAAGAATGTCCCTTATCGCTTCGAATTCAGGAACCCCAGCGAGCATCGGCCGGTCCTGGGAACTCTGGGATGTACGTCCCCTCGCCCTTCATACAATGATTTAATCCGCTTCAGCGTGAACATTAGATTTTTTCATAACTTTATCCTACCAGCCTATTGTAATTTGTTTCTTTCTCATGGTTTCTCATGTTACCGAGGTTTTTCACCGAGTCGGGTGAAACACTTTAGAGGGAGGAGGAAAGGTTTTTTCTCCTTTTCTCTGGGCACAAAAAAAGTTGTTTTTCTGTTGGGTAGTACGTCTTATTTCACAAACGTGTTGTCATACTAGTATTTTAACAAAGGATTTTAAGAGAGAATAAAAACAGATTTTAATTAGACAAAAACTCCTTCACCCCTGTTCTGAACAGCAGTAACATGATGAATCTACAGGGATTCACGCCTATACCACCACTAAGTCCACAAAATCAATTTGGACTGTAGGCCGACTAGGGCCTGAGTAAGACTTGGAACTTCAGAATTATATTCTTCAACTCAATAGCCTTTTAAATTGCAGTCAACACCACATTACCGATATTTAATATCAAGTTCTACTCAAAGGAAATCTCGAGGTAGTAACATGATTATCAATCACAATTTTCAGTCTCAAAAAACATTGCAACATGTCAATAGAGAACAGTCCCCATAGAGCCATTTTTTAAATGACCTGAGTAGTAATTTTACCATAAAAATATGTATGAAATATCAAAATTTCTAAAGGAAGCCCAAATGAGGTTCATGATGCCTGCAATTCGATCCTTGCAATCTGGTTAAGACTAGGGTTTGGGGATTCTAAGGACCGTTCATCCGTGAATGTAATCAAATGAACTGCAATCATGTTACTACGTACCAGGAAATAAACCAGCAGTGAATATTGTTTTCGAGATATTACTATCGAGATAATCTGACCCACGTCTTCACACATCAAAATGTTTCTACTAGAAATACCCAAATTCTGAAATTGTCAATCAGTTTATTAAAACTTTCATCAATAAAACTATGATGTAACCCATTTGTTAACATAGAAGTTAAAATAAAGATAAAGTAAATAAATAATACATAAGTAAATTTGAAGATCAAACTTCAAATCGCTTCTCTTCTTAAAGGTCAATTTAGAGGACAATTGGAAGCAGACTATAGCAAAATTAGGTACAATTTGAGGTCAAATTATTACGAAATGAGTTGAAAACTGGTTATCATTTTTGCGTAGATGTAGGTAATTATTACCGATTGATAACTTGCTCTTGCTAAAGTGTTGTCTAGTTGTATGAGGCATTCCTTCAGTTCGTTAATATTGTTCAATGAAACTTTAAAACAATTCCAGCTCAAAAACTTGGTATTTCCTTTTAACAACTCGGTAGATTGCAAGACCTATTTGAAGCGATTTCTCATTTCATAGAAAAAGACTTAATTAAATGCTCCTTGTCCAGTAAATTTGTCACCAAACGTGTCTGGTAAATCATAATTTTTTTCTTAACTTTTATATGCATTTTTTAAGTTGATGTTTACAATGTATCGTGTCCCAATTATTTACTGGGAACATAATATGTTCCCAGTAAATAATTGGGACACGATACGTTGTAAACATCAACTTAAAAAATGCATACATATTATGTAAATTTTTTCATTCATATTGTATGTTGAGATTCAAGCTGGAGTGCACATGGAAGTGTGCCTGGGCCAGTGCGCTGCCTCCTGAAAAGAAGAAACCTCCCAGAGAAGCTGCAAGAGCTGTCATAGCTACGTTCGGAGTTGACAAAGCAATTCTAGCAGTTGATACTACAATTAAGGACCTTAATGCAAACACAGCTAAGTACCTAGGTATGACAATTGATGGGAAACTCCGTTGGTTTTCAACCTGTCAAGAAATAGAAAAGAAACCAACCAGAAGTCTAACAAAATGTATTGGCCACTTGTTAGAAAGTTTCCAGCTGTCAAATCCACGATAGAGAGCTTCGATATGATGAGCAAGTGATCAAACCAGTTTGGGTGTGTGGCTGGCTTGTGAGACTGCATCGAAAAGAGTGACGTTAAAATCATATTTATGAAGAAATTCGGTTCTTGGTTGCAAGGGGAGCACAACTGAGTGAGATGAACATCATCGATTTGAAGAAAGAAACAGCTGATATTTAGCTCACTTACGAATGAGAACGTTCATGCGCTATTTACAATCGTGTCCAATTCGTCCAACCCACAGAGACAACAGTTGTTACTATGGGTAACTATGGTTTGTTCGGTGAGACAGTCCCGGGCAGTCCAGGGTTGAGCACGCCAACGTTTGGCCGTTCGGAGAGGACCAGTGTAGTCCCGGACGAGAGATTTGCCGTTCGAAGAGGCAGTCCAGGGTAGTCCAGGGTCGTCCAAACCTACTCAAGATTTCAGCGAGAGTAAAGAGTCCGGCGCATGCGCATTGCACTTTTTTCTCCCGCTCTTCACCTCTCAAATTTGAATGACAACAATCTTTCGAGAATTCAGAAGTTTTTTGAAAATCCAATTATGATGTTGGATACTTTTTTCTGATTACGAAAGTGACGTGATGAGTGAGGTTTATTTTTCGGACGATGATGTCGAAGATGTTTTCATTATGGAGTTGATTTTTCGGAGATTGAGGCTGAAGAACCAAAGCTACATTCAACAAGTTGTGTTGGAATTTGGTGATCAATAGAGGAATTTGGTGATCGTAGAGTAGTTGGTACGAAAACTCTCTCGATTTTTGTGCACAAGCAGGTTTGTCATCTTTCAATTTTCCTACTGTCGATACATACTTACATCAAACTATAAAAATGTTCATTCTGTTCTTCATTATTTCATAATATTGTCCACATATAGGTCCATATTGAATTGAGTGCCCAACATCAGAGTTCTGATATTTTTGTGGCCTACCTACCTGCCTACAATGGGCAACAAACTGCGTCGTTATGGAATGTTGCTGACCGCTTCGACATAAATATCTCAGCACACGTGGAATAAGAATTGAAAACTAGTATTGTGAAGTAACAGTAATTATATTAACCTCTATTCATAAAACAGTTAACGACCCGGAACTTTGAAATTGAGTATGAGTAGCTTAGGAAATATGATTTTGGTAAAGAAGCATAAGTCTGTACCTATATACGTTCAATTCATTTTCGTAATTTCGTAATCATTGTTCTGTCTCTATTTGAAATTGTACCCATCTGGTCAACTGTAAAGCGTTTTACTTTCATTTTTCATTAAATACAAGCGTTTTGTTGAAAACGGCCTTCCCATTTATATGACTCTACCTGTACTTACTCTAAAGAAAGGTTCACTTGGTAAAAAGGGTGGTTAAAGACACCTCTTCTAAGAATTGGTAGCAGCGGAATCATCTCATCAATTCACAGTAAGTAATTTTGTACTACTTGTGTCAAAACTCGTAATTCGTAACCCATAACTTCAGCTCGTAACTTAACTTTAATTTAAAGTAGTTTTACGAAGCTCGTCGCAGTTTCCATTTGGGGGAATAGGAAACTGTTAGTCAGGCAACTAACCTCATTATATATATCGCCGGCTGAGTTCGTTTTGTGCGTTCGGGTCTCTAATCGCCCCCCTCGTCACAACCCAGGGCGGTGAGGAATGGGAAGCTATGAGCGAAATCATCAGAACTAATTCTGATCTTCCCTTTAGAAGGCAGCTGATGACGTCCGCGACGCCAGGAATGACAGTTGGACCAAAATCCTACCTGAAATGGTTGTTTAATTTACTATTTTACCACTAACCTTGCGAGAGAACCTTCCAATGGGGGATGGGAGGAAAAGAATTTCAGGAACCCGCGTGTTAAGATTATATTTCACAATAAACGAGCTCGAATTTGACCATTTTATTTTCGTCTGGGTTCCAAGAAATTTTATTGCTTCCGAGTCTACCAAGGTAGCGGAAGCTTTGTTTTCACTTTTCAAGGACGAAGAAAAAGGTCTCCAAAATCAAAATTTTCACTCGCGTTTTGCGTTTTAGACCTTTCTGAACAATTTTGGATCCGTGTCTGTCTGACTGTCTGTCTGTGTGTCTGTCATGAATTCCTTGTAACGCGCATAACTATACGAAGTTATTGTCCGATTTCTATGAAATTTTCAGGGATTGTGCGGATTGGTGTGTAGATAGTCCCCTATGAAAATCATCATCCTCGGACTGATAGTAGCGACTGCGCATGCGCAAACGTGAATTCCTTGTAACGGCCATAACATCTACATTTTTCATCCGATTTCGATGAAATTTTCAGGGATTATGCGGATTAGGTTGTAGATGGTCTCCAATGAAGATCATTACCCCCGGACTGATAGTAGCCGCTGCGCATGCGCAAACGTGAATTCCTTGTAACAGCCATAACTTCTACATTTTCCATCCGATTTCAATGAAATTTCCAGGGATGTTACTGAGTAGTGTTTAGATGGTCCCATATGAAAATCATAGATAATGGTTTTTCAAAGAGGGATTCATTCATATAGGGATGGTCCCCTGTGAGAATCTCAAATCCTATTCATTGCATCACTAGGCCTCAATAGGTCAGAGGTAGGGCATAGAACTGTCTCCCAGGGGTCCCGGGTTCGAATCCCAGCCGAGGCTAAGCATTTTTTTATACAATCACATACATCTACTCACTTACATTTTTCATCCGAATTTGATGAAATTTTCTAGGATTGAAAGGTACTTAGAGATTGGTGTTTTGAGATTAACTACTATGCATCGGATCATCTATATAATCGGGTTATGGATACGAGGAAGCTATGTGCACCCACTTGACAGACGTTTTTTCAATTTCATTCGTTTCAAGAAACTAAACACCATCTTAAATATATGATAAACGTCAGTGAGTATGAATTTATTGGGTGATTAATTATCCTCATTGAACAAATGAGGATAATTAATCCAATCAGAGACCTACAGAGCTCTGAGTCGTGCCATTAATTCTTTTAAATTCCTGAAAATTTTAAATGATGGGGAAACAAAACATGTGTATCAAACTATAAAACTTTAAGGGTGGTTATAATTTTTTTCTTGCTCGATTCCAAGGGTTCTTTATTGAAAATATAAACCATAACCTGAAATCATTGACAGAAATCGAATTATGGCAACCAATGTAATCTAAGATTTTTGGAACAACCTGTTCGAAAAAATTGTTTCGTAACACGGTAGATTCGTATGCAATCCCACAACAGCAAAACGCGAAGATACAACGCTACACTTGTACACAGCTAGAGGTCCCATCTTCAGCAAAAACATCCTTGGAGCGGTCACACGTAGGTGGCCCACCCTCATTGCGCCCCGTTACTTACCACTGGACCAAGTGATAATAATTGTCACGCAGAACCACCCTGCACAGGTGCCCCCGATGACGTTCCGCGTATTGAGAGTCGCGCCGACGGGATTCAGGAAATCCTAAACGCTTTAGAGGAGTCACGTAGCAGTCGAGCTTGGTAATAGTCCGTTCCGGATACCAAGCATTCATATCGAGTTTGAGTGCGTAGGCGACAGGTCCTTCACTCGCCCGTTGTAAGACATCTTACATACTCCTTCATTATTCACGATACTTTTTTTGGAAGAATAAAACAAAACAATTAATTCGGGCAAGCTGCGATTCTTTATTGGCCGCTATTTACGCAAATCTCATCCTCGCTTTGTCGATTTCGCACAGTTCCTTAGCACAATATTTCCCGGGCACAATACCTAATTCATCAAGGACTCGACACTTCACTATACAACCATCATTGAATGATGCAACGGCATCGAACACACCAAAGCGCAGAGTAGGTAAAGAGAAAAAAGTGACACAAAAATAAGGCGTGCTCCTGTCAACATACACTCAGGTTATCTTTGAGGTTTCGATGCTAAACGATGTATTCTATTCGATATATATCGATGTTGAACTATCGAGAGTTGATACCGCAATCCATTGGTTGAAAACAAGCAGGAACAGTCATTCAAATTTCGATAAACCTGACCGCCCAACTCGGCCGCGCGTTTTTGATTCAAACCGCTCTCCTGTAAAATTACGTTTTTGAGCTTATTTGTTCCTTTTTCTCAGGAACTATTCATCCGATTGGGATCAAATTTTTACAGGATGTTCTTCTAGTAGAGAGTAAACAATTAAAACAATCAAGTACCTTAACAAATCATAAAAAACAACATATTTTATGAGATTTTGTACTGTACTTTAAATTGTGCATGAATAATAATAAACTGCGAATATAATATATTCCTCCTTAACATATTATGTTAAAAATTTTTATTGAAAGGGCAGAAAAACTCTACTGCGTTCAACTTGACATTGTCATTTAGTATTTACGTACTTTCGTTATATTCTTACGGGCTGAAGAAACTGGAACATTTGAAAATAAGATTGTCGAGCCATTCAAACAACTAGATTTCCTTGACAGGTGGAAGCGTACCCAAGATACGACCCATAAGAACAGTTCGAACGCGGAACGAGGCAGCTACGGACCTTTACTACTTTTATGATGACGTGCGAATCTCACCACCGAAATCACAAACAATCCAATTTTAGGATTTGGTTCTTTAAACCAAAGGATTGATTTAGCAGTCTTTAAAATCAAATTATCTCAACTAATGTATTTTTTTTCAATTTAAACGTCTTTTGTTTCGTGCAATCACGACCAAGATATTTCTTTCTTTTGGAGTTCGATCTTGTGAATGAATTAGATAAATAGTAATAAATACTCCATGTATTATGTAATACCCTTTGTTTCATTGAAAAAATCTTCTTCACATAAGTAGAATATGAACGGAGTCAAGTAAAAAGTAGTATATTTCCACGAAAGTAATGAGCTACAAAGGTAAATCGATTTTGACGGCTAGGTCATCATTAACAAACGAGAACTTTGTTCTGTTATCATCAGTAACAAACAAGTTTTTGTTTGTTACTGATGATGACCTAACCGTCGAAATCGATTTAACTTTATAACTCAACAGCGTAAGAATATATACCTAATTAAGTATACAGAAATATTTCATAAAACATTTTGGCTGATAGAGGTTGAAAATTTAAAAACGATCTAGTTCGAAAGCTTTAAACATAAAGGTATGATTTTCTCATCAAAATAAAATAGTGTTTACTTTTTAGGGTTGAATGAGACCACCCAGAGCTCTCTAGAACCATCCGTTCACTACCTGAAAGGACTGAAGTATAGGATTAGAACGTGAATCGTGAACCAAATTACACTGTGAAGTTATTGTTTATTTCTTTACCCAAAAAAACTTGGATCTGTTATTGAGGTTGTTTCGCTGTACTTTGTAGTTGGCGCGAAACCTTGTTCTATGCAGATAGGTGATCCAAAAAAGAAGAACCGTTGTGTAATAATTTGCAGGATTCTTGACATTCTTTTTGATAAGTATTTGATTATTATGAAAATTTTGCGCTGATACAGGGTAGGTTAACTTCAAAAGAAGAGGTTTCCTCAGGAGCTTCATCATAGTCAAGACTTTTGTCTTGATAAATTCCTTAATTTTCTCTTGCAAATAATTGATGTTCATTACAGACCCACGTTCAACGTAAGATATCAATGAAAATGATCCTTCAAATTGTAATTATATGTATAGAAATCGACTTCATAATAAAAAACAAAGGTTCTCATTTGAAAAACTCTTATGAAACAATTTCTCCCTAAGAGGGAGAAACAATAGATCATATACGTCCATTGTTGTAGGTGTAATTTGAAAGTTAAAATGATGAAATAAAATACACACAAGATATTTTATGAATAATATGTTTTAATAATATGTACCTACCTATTTACTTTTTCTATAAATAAACATAATTTTTTTCCAAACAAAAAATAACTCTCCGATCGCACGTAATATATTGCAGTATTCTAGAGAACCTTGCTTCATAGGTACCGTTGTGAAGCTACGATTTTGTTTACTAGTATCGCGTTGCATTTTTCTGTGGCAAGAAAAAGTGTCTCGAAAAATTCCTTGACCTCCAGCCTAAAGACATAGCCATGTCAAAAACAAAATTGGATTCGGAACATTTTATTGAGGGTAGACTCTTATATAGGTTATCCGCGAGACATTAATTGCAGTTAGAAGATTGACACAATTGTGGTTAGGAACTTCCTGCGTTTACACGGCAAAGACTTCTGCCGCACCTGTGTGTACAATACAACACGGATTTATCCTAATATACGTCATAATAAAAATACGTTAAGCCAAAAATAATAGCATGTAGTTGCAAAACCACTGAACCGCAAAAGTCAGAATGGAGGTGCGGCGTACGAAGAGTTAGCGTGATCCCACATGCTGTGAAGCTGACCCATTACGGCTCATGATTTCTACTAATAAGCTGTCTGGATCGCCTTCATCGTCTCGCCCCTCATAATCGAACCGTTATGTTAAGGCTATTTTCGGTCATATTACTATCGAGTTTACTGTATCAGTTACTGAATGGTTTCAGTTCGGTGAAATGTAGTTTGAAATTATTGCTCGACGGTTTGTCGATTCCTCCACACTCATAACCACGAAAAACTCAAACCGAAAAAGTGCGAGGTGAGTCTGAGATACAATAAGAGGCACGAGGTTTCTTATCTCCTGGTTTTCATACATAGGATGTTACATTTTAAAACGGTCACAGGCCAGTTATCAATTCTAGGGTTCATTTCCATAAAAAAATGCCTCTTGGTGATTTTTTTAGAGGCTTCGTTTCCAAGTTATTTCACTTTTATTATTTTTTCGTGTTTTCGACCTTATCTCAGTAAAACGGCTATAACTCCCTGAATTTTCATACAAATTCAATTCTGATTACACCGTTGGAAAGAGCGTAAAATGTCCTATCATCTTGGTGAAAAAAAACATTTTTTCAAATGGGAAAACGGTTGAAAATTGGACTTGAACAAAAAATGGTGCAAATCTTGGAAATCTTAACTTTTTTCAAACGTTCATGGGTTCTGTAATCCGCCACGTGAATTTTTACCTGTAGGCCTGAAAGATGCGCCACAATATTAGCTTTTCAACGGTTTAGTCATTTTAATTTTCAAAGTAGGATTTATCATTTACATAGTATCATTTACAAAAATTTGTGTTTGAACGCGGAAAAACGTGAATTTTTTTTAATGGAATCGGCGCTCTGGCAAGGACGATTTGAGGGGTTCGCAAATGGGAGGGGGTGGCAGAGTTGGGCAAAATGCTACTCGTGAATATGATCAAGAATTGTAATGATAAGAATAATCTGTTTCCATAGTTAAAAATAAGATTAAATGTTTACTCACTACGAAAAAAACCACTTCAGTACGATCAAAATCAAGCGTAATAAAATGAATGAGAGCTTTCAGGCTGAAGAAGCTTAGAGTTTGATCAACCATTATGGTTTTTTCCGATGGGCCCCTCCCGCCAGATTGTCCCGAAATTTTAACGTACTTCAAATACTATACAGAGTGTTACATTTTTTTAATGGGAGAAAACGGGTGAAAATTGGACTTGAAACGAAAAATTGTTCAAATCTTGGAAATATTAACTTTTTTCAAACGTTCATAGGTTCTGTAATTTTGATTTAGATTCTGTAATTCTGTAACGTGAATTTTTCCATGCCTCTCATATCTTTTTTCAAACAAGAAACTCAATTTTAAAATACCTCCATTTGTGAATATTTTCTAATACCTAGCTTCCATTAGTTGTATCGATCTTAACTACTTTTATTAATATGGTGTAACAACGCCATGATGCATTCCCAAGTAAATATCACTATACGCCAAATTTAATTATCATCAGAAAATTATAGTTGTGGAGAACCGAAGTCCCAACCACTCAATTCCCGAAAATTTCAACAAAATCGAATGGAAATTATAGAAGTTATGCTTATTAAGGATTCTACGTTAGCACATGCGCAATGACTTCCAATCCGATCCCTATGGATATTAAAATGAATATGAGGATCCAGATCTCAATCTGGAAAAACTTTGTTAATTTCAAGAAATTTGGACAAAAACTGCAAAAGTTAAGCTTGTTACAAGGATTTCACGTTTGCGCATGCACAAAGGCTGCTATCGATACGGGAGCGATATATTTTATAAGGGACCATCTATAATACCCCATTCTATCCAGATTGCAGTGAACTAGGTCCTGCTAACCAGATCCTTCCAATAGGCGCGCCAATGGTAAATATTTCTAATTTAGACGTACAACCAGTCCAGCAGAGAACAAAAATGATTCTATTGGATAGATCCATTGGGAGGTCTCACTCATTCGTAAAAATTGAACACTGTCTTGAATTGAAGAAAAAGTCAGTGAACATTCATTAATTAGGTAATGGGGTATTTCGGTGGGTCGGAAATTCAGGTTTTTGACCTCAAATTTGGATTCAGCACCATTGAAAACCTCTATACTCTAACTGTTTGCCAATTGATGAGGTAGAAAAATTAAATAAAGATATCACACGTTTGAAAAAAAGGCGGGCCTCCATGAACGCACACACACTACGCTGCGGGCGTGTGTGAGTAGTATTTTGTAGTATCCAAGGCCACGAGGCGTTCGAGACCGCACGGGATTAGTTGAACGTCTCGATCCAAGGTCAGCAAGTTAATACGTCACAACAACTTACTACGTCAGATCATTCAAATCTTCAACTTTCATTAGCTTCTCTAATTTCTTCTAAACATTTTCTCGACGAACAGATCCGATTACCGTTATTCCTGACCTATGCTCTTTTGAGAAAAAATTTTAAAAATTGACCGAAATATCTCAATGGGGTATCTCTTATTCATCCTTTTAAGAAGCGAATCGTTTGACCTCAGAGCTCTGGATGGTCTCATTAGATTCTAAAATATCCTTTATATTTTAAAATAGTGAAAAAATATCATATTATATTGGAAGTTTTCCAGCTATTTCAAGCCTCATGTTTCACCCCTTAGATTGAAACTGACAATAACCAAAAGCTTCGGGGCACAATTAGACACCCAATGGAGCTCACATACCAGATTTCATCAATCCAATCAATCAATCGGTCCATGTGAGCTGGGCAAAGTGCCGTGTACAATATACAGCTGGCGGCGGGAATTTTTTTAATTCGGTTTTGGATTCTATTTGGATTCTATTTGTTCGATTCTCGATTGAAATGATTAATGTTTGTGATTAGATTGAGTAGAAAACTCCTACTAATTCTTTTATCCCCCATCCAATATGGTAAACTTGTCTCTCACATGAAACAGGCATTATCTCATCTGAAAATAAAAGTGCATCAAAATCAGAGTCGTTCTCATACGGGCATATCTATATCATAAGAGAATATCTAAAGATTCTAAGCCTCAGTCCTCTCGTTAACTTCCAAGACCACTCTCATTAACCTCATGCCCAAGATGACAAGATGATTAACAGCTAAGTTCTCTGAAATTTTGGCATTCCTATTCTCTTTTGTTCTGTATATGTATCACCTGTTCACTACGTAAATGTGAACTCAGAACTGTCATTTTATTCAAGGTAAACAGAAATAACAGGTAATTAGTTAATGTTATCTGTACAAACTGCTACAAACCTACCAGGTCTGATTTGGATTTCATAATGAAATGTTCTCAAACAATTCATATAAAATAGAATCCTCGAAAGGTGGAAAAGTCTTGTTCGGATATTGGAAGAATGTATTTACTACATTCAACTGTCAAAGAACTAGGTTGCAGCTATATAGGGATTGCTGACCACTTATTGAATGGTTACTTACAAAATATTAGACGAAGCATCAGCTTCACATTTCCCAGGCTGGGAACGGCTAGGAAATCGTGATGTCGCTCCATATGGTCTGCAAAGGGTTTAGAAGCGGCCGCAGATGTCCGGGGCCGGAGAAGAATATCCCAGAGCGCGCGTGCCATTTCGATACGGTTCGAAAACCTTATCTTATTATATATCTATAACAAGGGCTGTGTCGCAATAAATAGAAATCGCCCCGTTATGTCGGGGTTAGGCCAAGGAAGGGAGGAAAGGCGGAGTTGTCTTGAGCTATGGGAAGGCGATAGACAATGGTGAAGTTCGTGAGATCTACCTTTGGGCCCTTCTGCTCTTTATCTGTGATGGAACCTGCGGCATCTGAAGAGACTGGAAAACGTTTCGTATCCGCAGAAGATCTTTTTAGAGAACAATCACGGAAAATTATGTTTTGAAGCATCGGCCAACGGGATGAACGATTTTTTTGGGGTAGTGGAACAGTACTTACTGGTTCAACAGAAACACCCAGGCTGAACTAGAGGTTAAGGACATTGAAGTCAATTAGTGATAAGTGGCATTATAATA
This sequence comes from Apolygus lucorum, assembly GCA_009739505.2. Taxonomy (NCBI): domain Eukaryota; kingdom Metazoa; phylum Arthropoda; class Insecta; order Hemiptera; family Miridae; genus Apolygus; species Apolygus lucorum. The sequence continues at coordinate 24,260,017 of CM019177.2, read as the reverse complement.
AACACCTCGTTTTCTTCAGAAATCATACATCATATTTTAGCACAAGTAGGAAGCCGATACACGTTGCCTGTTGATAGAGCTAATGTCTGTACATTCATTATCTCACACAACTTCAGATGATTTTCAACATTGAATACTCATCAACAACTAGCTATCCTCGAGACGTAACGACCATACATGTCATGGTACGAGTACGCATTTAAATCTATTTTGGATTTGATCTAATCGTGACTTTGCACGCAACTAATAACCACAAAATTTAGAAAAAATTAATAACATTTCTAGTGTAATTGAGTACAATTTACAAAAGGGTGGACTTTGCAACTTTACTTCATGCAACTTTGTGTCTGAAGAAAACTTCGATTGGATCTTATAGATGGAAAGGGGGTGGGGCAGGGCCAATTACAAAAACCAGTAACACCCACCAGGAACCAGTAGTAACCGCGGAATCTTGCATACTAAGAGACTACAAACCCGCGAGACAAGTAATGAGATGTAGCGTTACAAGTGATTGAGATGCATTACCGTGTCCAATAATCTACACTCTCATACGAAGCGAAGCGAGATATATTCGATGTTCTATGATGAACCAATAACGTTTCTTCTTAATAGGTACCTCAAGTTATGAGGAATAACTAAAGGTTCAATTATAATGATTAGGGGTCAGATCTTTATGTATTTAAAAACGCAAAATATTTAACATTTATATTTATTTATTTTTGTATAATAGGCGGTAAATATGTAAGAATGTTGGAATATTTTCAATGATGTTTATAAGCTCAAAATGAACATTTGTTCAAAAGAAAAAAATTGTTAGTTGAAAAAGTGTAGTGAAAGGTGGAATTCTCTCCTTGAAATTATTCGCCACTACATGGAACTACAAATGTACAAAAGTGAAGCGACGACGATCTGGACGAAAACTCCTCTTGTACCTACCGAACGACCATTCAACGTCCACAGAAGTTATCAGTGCCTTCTTGAAGGAGGGGATCTCGTTGGGAGTGAAGGCGCAATCACTGGAGATTTCAGACCCTTTGAGAATATCCAAAGTAGTACGTATGGTCAACCACCCTCCGTGCAGATGTTTAACGAGCAATTGTCTGTTTGAGACTTCATTTTAGCATGGAACATGCTTTAGCCTTGGACTAACCAACCCAAAAAGTGTAACACGGGGTTATTCTGCATCTCATCCCTAATCCACCGAAAAGCCCTGCTAAAGTATGTTCCATGTTTCTTTAATTTCAGCCAAAGGCTCTAAGCAGTAAGTAAGGCGAGGCCCGAAGGGCCGAGTATCTGTCCAGGTTTTTTTTACAACAGGAAAAATTCCGCTCCAATCCAAAAATTAATCCAGAAGAACCAATAAAAATCGTAATAAGATCGACGCATCACAACAATTAAATGGAAATTCATTTGATTCACACCCACTCATATCGATGTCAGCACAAAAACACAGGCTGAAAATGGGTGAGGGGCCTTTACTGTGGTTCACAGCCCTTGATCCGTAATTCTCAGCTATGACAACCATCTGTGCACTCTCTACAAATTACCATCTTTCAAACGAAGGACTCTTCCTCAAAATTATAAAAAACTGCTCAAAATGAAGAAAAAAGTGTTTTTTTCAGTTGGATATTTGTAAACATGTACTTATTTACAGCGAAATATGTGGAGATATGTAAAACAAAAGTAGGCTTAACCGGTTCAAAAGTTGCCTAATTAAACACTTCTGCTTCAATATTGCCAACATATTGCCAAGAAAAGAATATGTAAAAACATATGAATCCGATCCCTAATGACGAAAAACTAACTAAGGAAATCCTGAGTGCAAACACATATAAAGTAATTTTGATTTTGATTAAATCTTGTTTGTACATAATTCTGAGTAGAGAGGGGTTGATTCTGACCTGATATAATCAAGATTTCATTAGGTGCTACCCGTCAAATCTTTTGACAGACCGAGTCCGGTCTTACAGCCTCGACCAGCAACGTTCTGGTCCTGTTTGCCGGGCCGCTACCCGTCTAAAGGACGTCCGCTATTCCCTCGTGATATAAATATATTTTAGCCTCTGCATAATGAGATTACATTCAATCAGGTAGAAAGTGGTTCCTTTTTGATTAGGCAGCGGCAACGTGACATTGGGTTAATTATTGTGATCCACACTTGACGCCGATCAAACCAACTTATGAAATCAATTTTCGATGTTGAAATCACGAATCTCAAGTAAGTACCGATGATATAGCGTTGGAATAGAAATAACTAGCATGAGTGCAGACGACCCAGAGGACATCAGGGAGCCCGACCAGAAAGCCTGTCGTGCTATCATGAGCCAGAAGCCGTTTTGAACAATTTGATTGATGCCACACAAAATTGTCATTTTGGTTTATTATTTTTATTGACGAAACTTTGGAATCGATCAAGAAGAAGGTTGCAACTCTCCTCAAAATTAGATGGTTCAGGTTTCAAGTACCTACGTAGAATCCGAAAATTGAATACAATTTTTCCGTCCGTCCGCTCTTCACGGTACTTTCCTTAGTGAATAGAGGGTGTAAATTTTCAAAACACTCTAGCTCAAAAATGTTCGATGAAAAGGTATTGTTTTTTTCATCAATTTAAAATAGAATTGAACTTTTTGAATCGAATGAGACCAACCAAAGATGACTCTGCGGACATTCTTACCTGTCATTGTAGGAATGGTTGAAGAGGAGGATAGAAATCAACCAACAGTCGAGATGTAACTTTTGGTCAGCCGGTAAAAGACACAATGGGGGGTGCGCCTTGATTTTTTTTAGATTTTTAATCGAAAGTAGACTATATCCTGAGAATTTTGGCAGCAACCGCGACCTTCTAGCGTGAGTAGATCTGTTTCTATGATTTTTCAAAGTTTCGACCGTTTATGACGTCACGCGCCCCTCTCGCCTGGGCGGGACCCCCCAGCCGACTGTGACGTCATAAACGGTCGAAACTTTAAAAATACATAGGAAAATATTTACACACGCTAGAAGGTCGCGGTTGGTTCCAAAATTCTCAGAAAGAGGTCTACCTTAGATTATAAATAACAATAAACAGTTTTTCCTATCCAGGCGCACACCCTATTATATTCTAATAGGAATCCCTTCATAAAAGTGTGGCAAGTTGGCAGCAGTGTAACTTTCTCACATAGAATAACTTAACATTGTAATAATAATAATAATCAGATTGTACTGATGAATTCCCCAATATGGACTTGATTTTCACTATTGTGTTGAATGTTTCGTGAGTTGGAAAACATCAACAAGATAAAGAAGTAGTTCGTGATTGATCAATTTCTGGCACGAACCGTGGCTCCTACTGATTGGATTGTATCAAATCGACTAGCATTCGTCTTGATCTCAGTTTCAAACAACTGAACTCAAAATGTGAGCGAAACCGGTCTATTGGATCGGTAAATAGGTTTTTGGTGAAATTACATTTGCGCCGGCGCGCACATTGCTATTTCTCTCTTGTGGATGGGATTGATAAGTGACTGGTAATCCTACATTTATTTTCTGCAAACTTAGATGCTTATCAATCTTATAATCATACCCAATGATTGGACTGTGATTTTTAAGCAAAATGTCTATACCTGTTCTACGTGTCCTCATCGCCGTTGGTTTGATAATGCGAATCACATGATGGATTTGCCGAAAATGTGATAGGGTGGAATTACTGTAAGTATAGTAAATTTTCAAAAAAAAATTTTGCTTCCACTGAGCTCTACCGCCCCCAAGTATAGTGGGCAGGAGAGTTCTTATTACTTCGTGCCATTATCTCGCCATTAGGAATAAATTCTTGATCATTTGATTTTATCCAATGCATTATGTAGGTAGTTTTAATTCACGACGATGGCGAACCATTTTTTGGAGTTATTTCATTGAATAACTGGAAATTGCTGAGTCTCAATGGCCGAACGCAATAGGAGACCGGCAGAAAACGCCGGGAACCAGTGGAGACTCAGATGGTGGGGCTGGTGTATACAGGTGGTGGGGGCGCGAAGCAAAACCCCCCAACCGATTCTCAAGACGTCCAGAGTGTTACTCAACTGTATCCTCGCCAGTCACCTCCTGGGTGTACGTCCCGACTTATAACCGTCGAACTACCTTCTTGAAAACGTAAGTAAATTTTATAGACCAGACCAGGGACATTCAACAGTTCAGAGAATACCTCTACAATGGGTTCCAGTGGTTCCTAGTGTTAACGAACGTCGTAAATGTCGGGTTTTCCTTGTATACAAAAATTAACGAATTGTGTGGTGACAATACGTGTTGACATCGTACAAAGTGGCTGTGAAGTCCGCCGGTACCGAAGATGATCATCAGAATGTCCTGCATCTTCGTTGGCCCGTCGAACCCAAAGGAGCTGCTACATCAGGATGGTATCAACATGAAGCTGTACGGATGTTGTTGCGTGCTCGAGGTATCGACCGGCCGGCGTGGATGCAGGGCGGCTGAGATCATCCAAATCACGGTATGTTTCAGAGAAAAGTTGATTTCGAACAGAATGAATAGATACGAAGGCTTTTCAAATTCGGATTGACTTCTCAAAGTTGAGGCATTGTAAATATTCAGGGATTGACTGATGCCGGTTGGTTGGCTTAACGTAATGTGAGCCGCACCATTAGGCCCCCGTCAATAATCCGCATTAATATGACGCTCCGACACCACAACATTTTATGTTCGACCAGAACTTGTATTTCTTATTGCTATCACCAATTTTAGGTTTTATAAATATCAGGAGAACCATAAATTCTCAAATGCACGCTTAATTCACACATTTAATTAATGAAAAATAAAGAAACAATTATTTATGGTAAATGCCTATTATTCAGAAAACTGGAACGAAGCTTTTAATAACTCAATATAGAAGGAACAAGGACCTATCGGAAGAACTTAGGAGGTTGAAAGTGTACCCATGAATTGTCTGTTTGGGACAAAGAGGATTTTGGAGAGTCATTTCAAAATGAGTGCAGAAGTGTTGTTTTCCCAGAAAACACTCCTATGAAAAAGATGTGAAGTAGAAGAAGGGGTGGTTGCCATGCTTTGACAATTATACCATTTCACTGTTTATATCGACCAGGGTACCTACTTTGGAGGATTTAAAAAGCTCTGGTTTGTGAATGTTTCTCCTCATATGGTGGGTGCAAGGACTATTAAAATCACTATACGTGTGGTTTAGCCCATATAAAGTCGGACATCTATGATCAGTACTACCATCTGAGTAATTGAAGCCACTAAAACAGGGAGAATGTGAATAATTACATCCATTTTATGCTATGTACGTGATTAGCTGGATAAAGACAATTCTCAACTCCGATTGTCATCCTAATAAAAGATAAAACTTTATTTCGCTCCATGTAGTTGCAGAGGAATCTGAATTTTGCCAACAAGCCAAAGAAATATAGAATCTAGAAACAAAAACAATACAACTTTTTACTATCAATGGCAAACTTAACTTTCTGTTTTTTCACAACTGAAAGATTACCAAAATCAAAATTATCACTTTTATTTTGAACAATACGAAATTGAAACAAACTACTAAAATTTAGTACTATTTTAAATCGAAGAAAAAACAATACCTTTATATAAAAATGTTTTGAGCAAGGACGTTTTAAAAATTTCAACCACTATTTTTCACCCCTTAGAAGTTATTAACAATAATCAAAAGCTTCGGGGCACAACTAGACCCCATATCCAGCTTGTATAACATATTTCGTCAAAATCGGTCTATGGTAACTAAGTAAAGTGCTGCGTACGGCGGATGGGGTTAAAAATTATTTTTTATTGCTCTATCGTTTCCCAGAACTATGTTATTCGTTTCATTACTCATGAGGAATTTCTGCCTTTCAATATACGGTATATTATCGAACACAAATGTAGAAACAGATCTAGAATTTATCAATGGTAATAATGCACATTCGTGCATAATGAACATTCGAAGAACCAAAAGTTGATAATAACCAAATCAGCAAATCGAACAATAGAGAAGTTTGAAATAAAATTTTAGATGACTAGAAATTAAGGTTTCATTCCCTTTATAGCACCGTTTCATACGTCTGGTAAGTTAAGTGGGCAATATAGCTGCTCCACAAGGAATAAAATGGACATATAGAGTGCAGAGAGCAGTGGACTCATGAGAGTTGGAGTGAAAATGCATATATTTGCAATAGTATCACTGATGAAGTTCCCAAAAGAAGATGAAGTTGTACATTAAGGTACATATTATAGAAACAATGTAAAATAATAGTAGTATTGGAGCAGGATTGTGAAGTTTGGGAATGTGCATCCACGTGGACCACTGAAAAGTTGAGCAAAATCGAGCTATCAGATCGTGACAAATTTATATTTAAGTAAAATGACATAATATGTGATTTTACTTAAATATCAATTGTAAGTTATATTATAACCGTGACTCATCATAACTTGAGTAACACAACGTGAGCAGTTATATCTGCTCTATGACGATGAAGACAATATAATATATTATCCATCTCGAAACTAACCAGCAATTTCCTGGCCGGAAATGTCATCCAGATCTGATCAAGATTGGCCAAGGACAGAGATGGAAGCAAATTTTTTCAAAGAATTCTGAAACGGAAAAAGTTTTTAAAAAAATTATATTTTGAAGCTTCCTTTTCATCAATTTTGAGGAATGACAAAATCATCACGATATATCATTTTCAACTTCGCTTCCGTAAAAGGAATCGGTACCTAATAACATTTATCCACTGGTTCAAATAAACTTTCTCATCAAAAATCGAAATTCACATTTGAAACATCCCAATTCTTTTTGTTCTCCGCTGACTTATCTTCCCATTCGGCATTCTGGCTTTCTTGCTGAACATTGGGTTATTGCTAGTACTTCAGAAAGCGAACGTTCAACACGTAGTGCTTTAAGCCAGCGAACACAGTGAAAGGCAGCTTGTTTTCGGGGCTTATCTCATGCTGGTAGGTACTCGCATGAGGCATGGGGGCCGGAAATATAGGTCGAAGTAATTCATCACTTTCATTTTACACCTTGCAATAAAATGTTGGAGAGATATCAGGTACCTAAAGAAGAAGTGAATAATTCCCGAAATATCTAATTCACTAACTTTCCAGTTTCATATCACAGTACTCAAGTACCAAGAAGATTCCATTCATTAATTGAACATAGAGACACAACTGAGTACATGAGTACTGACCAAACCATTTTAACAGCAATCACGAACATCATTTCAACTGATTTTTGACTAACAAAATATCGTTAAAATTTGATGAAAATTGACAGTTACGTTCTTACAAGGCAATGAATCCAGAACACACTGCTGTGTATGTCATGCTAATACGGAACTGAATTTCAGGTAGATTTAACCCGGGACCCTTGAAAGACCACTTGTAAAATGAAACATATTATTGTTTAGTCATCCATGCATTCCAGGGGACGTTACAGTGGGGAAGGATTAATTGGCCCTCAGTCGCCAAAACATTTGTAGCGGCATGCGAGCCTTGAATTTGAACACATTTTGTTGAATATCAATATTATTCTATATTATATATGAATATTCAACATGCGAATTCGAGCCCTCCTCCCCCTCTCCCCCTCCACCAATGGTGCCAGTCTGGCACCACAGCGTTAATACGCTGTGACGTTGGAACTTTCATCTGTCATTTTTGGGAGGTAGTACGTAAAAGTTCAGACCCATATTAAGGGTGAATCACCCACGAAATACGTGGTTTCTGGTGTATTGGCACCATGGGGACATCACTTATTTGTTCCGCGGTGGCACGAAAAACAATTCAAGAAAATCCAAATGTATATAGACAATGTTGCCTCTTTCAAAGCTTGGGTACAATGAGTTAACTATAAAGGATCCGAAATATTGAAAACTCATCTCTTTTGTGAAAATAATGTGCAACTCTGGAATTATCTGAGTCGAACAAAAATAGAAACACAAATCAGTTGAAAACTAAGACCTAAGTCACATACACATACACACACACGGACATAAACCTAAGGTTTTTTCGCGGATTCGGATACAGAATGGTTTAATACGGATTAGAACGTGTTCATTTTTTCTGTTAAGTGTTGTCTCAAGTACTGTGGGACGTCCTAAAACGACGACGTTATGTATATGAAAACAGAAAACATATTGATTAGTAACTCATGCATTCGAAGGGTCAAAGAAGAGCATTTTTAAATCTGTTTATAATAAATTTCTAGTGACTAAATTATCTACTGCATAAAATAATTTCAAGTTTATTACATTTTAGATAGTAAGTGCGTTGGGAATAACATTTTTAGCATAATGAGAGCTCAGAACTGAACTGTATTCAGCACTTCACATTCGCCCCGAGTTTCAATGTCATTTTAATAGCCTTCTCTACTGGTGCCAGTCAGGGTCCACACCAGTGATTCACGGTATCGTTGGACTTACCATGTTGGATGATTTTGGCACCAAACAAAAAAAATCCACGCTAATGCGATGTGTCCTAGAGGGGTGTCCCAGTAGATTGTGACATCACAACTTGGGGCTAAGGTGGTACAAAGAAGAGCTAATGAAATGTAGACGTATATTAACTACATTTCCCGAATTTCACTTTAGTAGACCTCAATAGGGACCGAACATTTTTTTTAAATCGGGTAGTTTTGTAATTATACCTTTTTTCACAGTCCCATGCCGATTTCGACACGCTGGCGGAATTATGCACAATTACTCGTATGAAAATGTCTGAGTTGAAGAAAAAAGAAATACGAGAATCGATGAGTTCGTTCCTAGTTTTTTTTGTAAAGGCCTCGCCCTCCCTTCAAAGGCGAAATTCAACATTCTGGCGAAGTAGTGCATAAATTTTAGCGTCAAACAAAAATTCAAATCGCAAATAAGCAATTCGGCTGGAGAGTAGGTAGAGTAAACAAGATTTAGTCACATAACCACACACACTCTCCAAGACATGCACCTGTCGATTTTTGCGGGTTTGGATTCAAAATAATCTAGAGCTGAATTCTACGTTATTTTGCTTCAGACTCTACCGAGAAAGCGGAAGCATTGTTTTCACTTTTTAAGCTTGAAAAAAAAATGTTCTCCAAATCAAAACTTATATTTTCTACTTCTTACATCTACATTTTCTATTCGATTTCGATGAAATTTTCAGGGATTATGCGGATTAGGTTGTAGATGGTTCCCAATGAAGAGCATCACCTTCGGATTGATAGTAGCCGCTGCGCATGCGCAAACGTGAATTCCTTGTAAAACCCATAACTTCTACATTTTCCACCCGAATTCGATGAAATTGTCTGGGATTTGAGGATTAGGGTGTAGATGGTCCTCTATGAAACTCATCGCTTCGGATCGATCGCAAACGTGAATTTTGACTAACATCCATAACATCCACATTTCTCATCTGATTTCCATGAAATTTTCAAGGATTCTATGGGTTGCTATGGTCCCCTATGAGGTTAGTGCATGGTACATGAAGATTGATGTTTTGAGGTTAGCTACAATCATTAGTACCATTCAATTTTCAATTTATATTTTATTCGCAAAATGAACAGTTATTGCAACGAGTTGCAAAAAGAACACTGGGATCATTTGTACAATCGGGTTGTGGATACGAGGAAGCTACGTGCCACACCCAATAGGCAGACCTTTTTTCTCATTTGAGTTTTTCTTCCGTTTCTCACCAGATTAATCGTATAAGGACTCCTAAGTCTCACAGGGGATAAAAACGAGGTTTCCAGTTGGTGTGTGAGAGGCGAAATTTTTCGGTTCAATAATAATTAAGGTCACCAATTATAATTTAATAATCAAGGTCAATTATAAATTATGTTTGAGGTCATCAAGGTACGCCAAATCATTTAATTTTGAAGTTTTCGGGAATATGCGAACAGCTCATGACTAAAATTAGCGCGGGAAGGAGCCGGCACCGGACGGACGGGACGGAAGTTATACAGCAACGCAAGACTGGACGGTCGTGCATGAATTGCCTATCTCGCATAGTGCGATGAGTGGCCGCTAGGTTCAGGTGTGAGCAGTTGATTAGCAAAACTTCATCACACGGTAGACTGCTGGAAGCGCGGTAGCAGATGCCTTCATGAAAAAAGTCTTATCATACAGTTTTTTACGTGACCCGTACTCTCTGGTAGTAACTTCTGAGGGTAATAACCCGGCAGGGCATTAGTGACTCCATATGAAATGAGCGTCCATGCAAGAGTTTTTACTATGAGAAGAAACCTGAACAACCCCGACGTTAACAGTCAACGACCACAATCTCCAAATTAATTCTCTGAACACCGGCATCACCTCACCTTTCTCGCTCAATACAGTATTCTAAATCACTGTTTAGAATTTTGGAAATGGAATTCTGGGATAGAATTCTTTTTTTTCTGTTTGGATTTTTTTTCTAAATCCATTACTATCTACAGAGTAATTCACCGGATAAAAAATCACCACGTGGTGATCCACACCTGGATCACGCTGGTCTTCCTTAACACCACGTGGTGTTAAGGAAGTTTCAGGAACCGAGAAATTACTCCATTCCAGAACGGACATGAGCATAACAACATACACACACCCTACTTTTTATTAATTTTTAAAAATTCTTTTTGTGAATACGTTTTGTTGAGGCAATGATTACATTATTATCATGTATTGTTCACAGTGGATTGGAACAGGTTTTGGTGAAACCTAAGTGAATATAGAAACTCTGAATGTAGCAACATGGGTTTGTAGCAACATTCGGGGAGTGAGTGCAACTAATAAGGGCGTTCTCTGATGAACTTTCTGAGTTTTGAGATATGTAAGTGTTATTGGCAACATTTACTGATGATTGAATGGAGGATTGCTTTTCTTCATTAAGATAAGAGCGCAGTGGGAACGAGGTTATATCTTTGAAGCATTAGTAATAATATAGGCAACGTATTCTACTGCAGTTCTTGTTAGAACAGCTCACCGTAGGGACGTTGCTACATAAGTGGTTGTTCCAACACGGACCTTAGCTGGCAGTGGGGTCGACTTTTCTTCTCCGTCGAGCCCGAAAAACTATCAACATGATCGTAGGAATCATGTTTCATATCAGTAGTTTAACAGTAGTAAAGGAATATACTATAAATTATCCTTACGCTTACTGATTCTGAACGTTCATGTTATTTTATGTGAGGATGTTACTCGTATATTACCCATTCAACATGGCAGACGGTTTCTCCAACAACGGATGCCAAAGGTCATCGGCAGTCATCGTTCCTGTTTGCTCGATTTTTACAGAACGACTTCCTCCGAACAATCATAGTACTAAATTAGTTTTGCTAGTTTGAAGGAAGGAAAATGACACTTTTTAATGGTTTCACCACTTTACTGCAATTCCAACTTTCAATTTGGAACATTTTGACACTTGTTTAATTTGTAGGTAGGTGTCTCTAACTAGGTATACCTTTTATTGTCCTGGTATAACTATAACGTATTACTGTCCTAACTAATAATTGCCTCACTCCTTTTGTCCAATTAACGGCTCTTGTTAAAGACCTTGGGAGTTTTCAATTCTGTGAACTTCACTTCCGTTCCGCACTCATCAACAACGAGGAAGGGGTGGGCACTAGACTCTAGAGTGCTGCTAGAAGCACGTATTTTTAGGAGTAAAGATGTGTCTGAATAGAAAAACCTTCCCGTTTTGTGGGAGTTTTTTTTACGTGGAATCTAATTGAAATTAGAGTTTTCCCATGATGCAGGTTCCCACAGGGCTTCGGAAGTTGAGAGCAACACATCTCAATTCTATTTATCGTAGGCTGCAACGCCTCATCAACATTTTCAACGCAGCAGTATTTTTTAAAAGAATTATCACTTCTAAAGGGGCAGGTGAAACATATACTTTTACATTACATGATATAATTATAAATGGTATGCATTAACATATTATGATTAGGGATATATTAGAAATTTAGGGGTGGGTAGGGGAGAGAAAGGTAGCACTGGAAAACAAACTTCGAAGCATCACTTTGGTTGATAATCAGAACCTTTAGAAATAGGATTTGTCCAAAATCTGCCCAATCTGCCACAAAAAAGATCTGTTTTCCTCTCATGAATTGCTACCTACTTTGAATGAATTTTAAAGCCAACTAGGCGTAAAAAATTCAAATGATTTCATTAAATTTATAAAACTAGATCGCCTGGTTCTTTGAAAATTAATTTATCAACTTACGCTCCAGTACTGAAATCTTTTCAATTTTTTTCTTCTCAAATGAACGCAGACAGTTTATGGAAAATTGAAAACCAATCTTTCCCAGATTCATGTATCAAATAATAAAGGAACCACTGTGAAGTATGATACTGGTTTCAGGTTACGTTGAATACATTTGATGAGTTTGATTCCAAAAGGTATATACCTACTATATACATACTATATATATACTATATACATTTTGGTCAAACGTGAGAAAAACGCGAAAAACTATAGCCACCTGAGAAACGTGCTTCAAACCAATGACGTTATTTATTTATTTTTTAAATATAACTAGGTATTTCTAAATTATAATAAAAATATATGGAAAAAAAGTAAATTAGCTCAGAGTTTAAAATAGCTTTGAACGAGATTTGAAATATCAGATTTATGGATATAGTATTTTTTGAAACAAAACGTGGCGTTTAGTAGTTTTTGGAATCAAACAAAGTGAATATAGTACTTTCTGGAATCAAAAGAAGTGGATACAGTACTTTTTGAAATCAAACGAAGTGGAGAAAGTACTTTTTGGAATCAAACGAATTGAATATAGTACTTTTTGATTCGAATAAAGTCACTCGCGACGAGATTGTGGAAAAATATTTTATTAAAAAACGGAGTTTGGAAGAACGTTGTTAACTTATAGGTAACTCATTATTTTCGCGGAAATAGACAACGTTCTTCCAAAATCCGTTTTGTACTTTTTGAAATCAAAACGAAGTGGATAAAGCACATTTTGAAACAAAACGGATAAGAGGCCGTCATTGTGCTGGATATTATAGTACCTTATATATACAGATAACCTTTTGAAATTAAACGGAATAGTTCCTCGTTTGTCAATGGAATAGATTATCTTTTGCTCCAAAACGATCTCATTTTTGTGAAGAACTACCACTCTAAAACCCTGGGAAAGTGTTAACTCAATTTCGATAAAAATGTTTGTTAGTACCTTATGGAATCAAACTCGTCATTTATAGATAAGTAAGTATATACTATTGGTGATCGCAAAAATTAAAAAAAAAATTATAAAATAAAATAAAGAAACGAAACCAATTGGAACGAAATCAATAGGATACATGATGATGACAACTCTTGTTTTAACAAACTTTATTCCAAATCCAGTTGCTAAATAAATAATAAAAATATTGATATATTTTGACTAGAAGAGAATGATGAAATCAGAAATTAGAATCGTGGAATCCAACAAGAAAATCCTCCTCGGGGTGAATTTAAGATTGCTTATTATTTCTATTGAAACCGTACGGTATTGTCCGTCCAAATTTAACGAAATATTCCATAGAAATTGTCAGCAGAAATTATTGCTTTATCCCGATTATAACTTTACACCCGAAAAATCTGACACAGACGTATCATTTAGTATTGTTAGTTGTTTGCAAATATTACTTCATCACTATAATTATGCATGTTACATAAAATTATGACCATGATACAGTTCAAAACTAACTCGAATAGTACCTTCTGTTTGGCTAAAGAGATCTTACGCTAGTGGTTCTGAAAAGGCCGGGACACAACTATTATTTATACAGCCAATTCTGAGAGTTTTACAAATCTATTTTTGAAGTTACGAAGTAAAATACTCAGGTATAGACATCATACAGTATAAGTTAAAGTTAAATTACATGAAAAAGTGTGTAGATCTCGTATACACGCAGTACGCTGTACAGTACGTGCAGGTTTTAATTACACTTCGGTGTGTTGAGGGCGAGTTGCAATCCATTAGGACAAAAGTCAGTTACAAAGCATCGAGCAGAGTATTTGTTGATTCAAGAAAGAATCAGAAGACACATCTAGCAGGTGTCCAACCGTCTTTTGAAAAATGAGGGGAAAGAACGTTCATTGAAACTGTCAGTAAAAACGGGTCAGAATCGAAGTGCTGCGGTCACTAAAGCTAACAGAATAGTCACGAATTTCCAAGTCTAACAGCGGTCCTGTTCTCTCGATGCGTTTGCCCACAAACCAACCGTAAAAAGACCCACAGAGCCGTAACCAGACCTTACTGAACAATATAAGAAATCTAATTCTACCGGACCGGTGGTGAAAAATGTAGCTCCCGATCTTACGCAATGCCCCTCATCACAGTTATAACGAATTCCGTTTCGAAGCTCATTCCGGAGCGGAGGGAAGGTCGTTCCAGAAATAACCGAGGAAAAAGGAAAAAGAAAAAAAGCAGTACTTCAAGTTACTCATCTTCACCACGCCCTACCCGTAGTAGATATTTAATGATGAACCCGCTCCAGCTACAACGATGCTAAACTAGTTGAATCCGTAGAAGCCGGTCTTGGGGCTCAACGCAATTTCAACTCTTTAATATCAGTAATTTGGGGAGTAGCGCTCCTCCCCCTCAAGGGGGTCTTGCGAGTTCAAACTTCCGAGATCCTCAGACGGAAATACTGCGGCAAACGCACAACTTCAGATCTGCTCTAGGTTGGTAACAGATATGGATCCGTTGGGATTCAACATGAGCTCAGTCAATTTCAGTGTAACTCTTCTCATAAATAATAATACACATTCATCACATTTAATACAATTTAGTAAATATTTGTGGATTTATTCAATAATCCACGTTTACCTTATCCGGAATTTAAAAAATTGCTTCCTCGGTAATGAAAAATTTATTTGAATTTACTCAGCAAAAAAAAAGTCTGATAAGCGGATGTGGCTGATTGGTTCCTAGTATCCATAACCCGATTGTATAGATGATCCGATGCATAGGTAGTAGTTAATCTCGAACATCAATCTTAAAATACCTTGCAGTACCCTAACAGGAGACCATCTACATGTCAACCCGCACAGTCTCTGACTATTTTTAGGAAATGTAGAAGTTGTGGATGTCACAAGGATTTCACGTTTGCGCATGCGCACAAAATACTTTCAATTTGGGGGCCATGATTTTCATAGGGGGCTATCTACACACCAATTCTCACAATCCCTGACAATTTAATCGAAATCGGATGAGAAATGTATACGTTATAGCTGTGGCAAGGATTTCATGACAGATAGACAGACAGAAAGACACACTGACAGACAAACAGACACGGAACCAAAATTGTTCATGAAGGTCTAGAACGTAAAACGCGAGTGGAAATTTTGATTTTGAAGAACATTTTTTTAATCCTTGAAAAGTGAAAACAAAGCTTCCGCTACCTTTGTAGACTCGGAAGCAAAATAGTTAGAATTCACGGTGTCCTCTACAATGCCCAGCTTATCTTGGGCGAAGTACTTTCAACATGATCCGGCGAACCCACGGAAGACAATATCTCATAACGTAATATATATCTTATTGTTTTCTAGTAATTGATCTATATCCAATAAATTATGTTGCAAATAGTATAATATATACAGTAGATTCCGTTTATAACGATTCTCAAGGGATTGTTAAATCAAGAAACTGAGGGTTGGTATAGGAAATATGCATGTATATTATAAATGTATGCGTAACCAGCGATTGTTTGCTGGTTTAATGAACCGAATATCACCGAAGTTAAGGCCAGTCAGCGCGGGAGATTATCTGGATTGGTGACCGCTCGAGGACGGTTGGTGAACACCGCTCCACTTAAGCGCGTGAAGCAATAAGTTGCTATGGGCGACATCAACAGAACCAAATCTGATCTTCCGTTTAGAAGTCAGCTGATGACGTCAGAGACGCCAGGAAAGGTAGTTGGACGAAAATTCAAGATTCTGAGATGGTTGTTTACTTTTATTCACCTAATATGATATTTAGGTAGGTATATGTATTCCAAAGTCAGAAATTGAAGCACCATCTTTTAAGCGCTCAATAATTTTATCATTTTTTCGGCGAAACCCGACGTTTTAATATTTTGATGGATTCGACTATAGACGCTTGCCGAAAGAGAACTGATTCATTTTTATTCCAACAAAAGCCACTTTGTAGTAGTACATAGTATGGACCAACCAAATGGAGAAGGATCTGGGAGTTTTATTGTTCATTATAACTGTAACGAACCCAACGAAGTTCGAGTGAAGAAGGATTGAGGTTGAGGAAAAAAAATGGGATCGCTGCCCTTCAAAAGATAGGCATCCTGAAAATTCACGAGATACGCTATACCTGTCCCTGACTCAACTCTAACTGGTTTCAAACTCCGAGTTTGGTTCCAAGAAGTCTGTCCACTTGCAGTGGGCACTTGGTGAGGTCCAAGAAGTTCCACGACTCTAAGAGATTAAAGGGTCTTTATTCTCATTTTAAATGCAGGATATTTATCGCAGAGTGGCATACGAACCAAACTTCTGATGCAAATCCCATCGTAACCCATTCGTTATAAACGGAATCAACTGCACCTATATTATTACATCATCATGATAATATAAATAATAAAACCTAATAAAATAAAAAATATGGTCAGCCAGGTAACAAGAACTCCACTTTTCCATTCAGCAAACAAATTTGTCCGAAGATATGTCATTCCCAGAACAAGTAAACAATGAGGCGGATGTAGCTTAGTGGGAGTGGGCACAAACTACAAACCCGAAAGAGGTCAGGGGAGACCTCGAGCATTCCTCCGGGTTTGCGAAGAATAATGCGAGCTGATTTGAAATTACTTTGAATGAGTGTGTACATTGAAAATGGGGAAGATAAGGGCAAGAGGAGAGGGAAAGGCAACTAAGGAGGCCGGTAGGCGAGGATAGACTCGCCTAATGAGATTGGTCGGGTCAGCAACGGTACCCGCTACACCGGTGACCCACACAAGACTCACAGTGACCTTTCTTGGACTCACCGCTCACGATCCAGCACCACACTGTCTCAAGGGGGACATCTCCGACATTACTTATTCAAAGAACCTGTTCCAAAACGTTTGATGTGGGTCACAAAACGGGTGGAAAATACAAACAGGACCAGGAACCATGAAAACAACGATAAATGATAAGACACCAAACAATTTTCATTCACAGAGAATCTTCATCCCTTCAAAGTCATCACAACTTGATTATTTCGTATGTACGTGATTTATTTGTCCTTCATAAAAACAAATGAGGCTCTTCAATGAAAGAGAACTAAGCTGTAAACGTTGAACGGAGGCCAATTTCAAAATCACCTACGTTTATTACACCTCATGAACCTTTTTTCTTTTCGCAAAAAGTAGTGTTCGTAGCATCTCAAATAATGTAATTGATGGATTATTCATTTTTATTTTAAATTTTCACCTGATGGGGTCAAAATTCAAGATCACTAAAATACCGAGATCAATTAAAAAACGCTGCAAATCATTGCTCAAAGGTTTATTATTTTCTGTATAGATCATCCTTCTGTATAGATCACTGGTTCTCCATCAATAGCACCTACCACCATCTGTATTCTCCCTTGACCTTCCCTCTCAAATTTCAGCTCCTGCGTTCAATAGGATTGAAAATGGCTTCGGAGCTCACTCAGCTGATCAGTGATCAGAAGAGTGAAGAAGATCTCCTCGAATGCTGGAGACGCCTGGAAGAGCACTTCCATTCAATAGGATTGAAAATGGCTTTGGAGCTCACTCAGCTGATCAGTGATGTGAGGAGTGAAGAAGATATCCTCGAATGCTGGAGACGCCTGGAAGAGCACTTCCATTCAATAGCATTGAAAATGGCTTCGGAGCTCACTCAGCTGATCAGTGAGCAATGATTTGCAGCGTTTTTTACCTACAAACATTGTTTTTACCTACCAATTTTTTTTTACCTACCAACTATTGGTAGGTACTACATACCACACTATAATGGCTTCACACCTTCACAATCAAGTTTATTAGAATGAACTAAACGCTTCACACTCGATTCGAAAAATAGAAAGCTTCATATGGAAATTTGATTACTGGTTACGCAGAAGACAAAACTGTATACAAATCGAAGAAATGAACAGCGATCGCATTTTAGTCAGATAAAATTTGAACGGCGATTAGACCTCTTTTGCGATTCACACTCATGATTCTGTTTTATCGAAGGAAAACCTTCAAATACTCGTAGGGACCGAACGGTTTGTCCTACAGAGCTCCGGGTGGTCTCAAAATTTTTAAAAATTCTGTACTATTTAAAATTGGTGAAAAAACGATACCTTTATTTCGAGAGTTTTCGAGCTAGGGCACTCTTGAAAATTTCAACCCTTAATATCCACCCCTTAGAAGTGACCTACATCAACCAAAAGCTTCGCGGCACAACTAGACCCCAAATGGAGCCCATATACCAAATTTGAACCAAATCGGTCCAGTGTTGCTAAGAAAAGTGCCGCGTACGGCGTACGGCGGACGGCGGACGGCGTACGGCGTACGGCGGACGGACGGAAATTTTTTTATTCGATTTTCGGATTCTACGTACCTTGAAACGTAAAACATCAAATTTTGAGGGGGGGTTAAAAATTTTTTTTTCTTGCTCGATTCCAAAGGCTTATTATTGAAAATAATAAACCAAAAAAAAAAAAAATCGGTCACCTGCCGAATGAAGATAGTTCCTCACTTCGGTTGTACAACACCACTATCACAGTAAGAGGGCTACTATTAAAATGTTGAATATTGGTATTTATCAAATATCTATATACATAAAACGCCAACTGTACGTACATACGTAGATACGTCGCCCGAAACTGGGAGTCCCGGGTTCGATTCCAGGCCGTGACATCAAATTTTTATTACATATCTACAATTTTTTTGCCTGCTGTTAGCAGGTTTTTCAGCTAGTTCTAAATAATCAAGAATTTAGTCAATCAAAATTGATCACATCGAGGTTAACTTTTCGACCTTCACCTGATAAATCAGTGGGATCACAGTTACGAGTAATACACCCCAACAACAAATTAATATGTCCAGGAATGGAATAGATTTACGTTTTTATTAGGGTCGTTTTAATAGTTTCCTATTTGACCAACTAACATGCGTCGATCTATAACGATCAATTGACCCGATACCGCCCAAATGTGGAGGGTAGATAGTGACCAGAGTCTAGATCATTGGTTGCTCATTGATTTGATTACAATCCAAAATGGATAAGCCATGGTACTTGTTGGCACTCAGCGGGGTCTATAAGCCTTGATGACAAATTTTTTCTATCCTGTATAAGATGAAGAAGGAATCAGACTGACAGAGAAAAGAGCCAATACGCCACTTTTGCAACTCCTTTTTTCTTATTGTGAATAATTTTACACCAATAGGATCAAACCAATGCTCTTTGGTATGATTCAATCTGTTCGGACTAAGAACTGAATTAGTGAAGAAGGAAAAATTGAAGCACACAGAACAAATTACCTTTTAATACAAGGCTTTATTATTATTTCTTCGAAGTACAAAAGATAATTTTTCTTGGGAGGAACAAGGAACAGATTTGATGATGAGAAACAAAATACTATCACGCTGATGGGAGTTGGGAGCGTCTCTTTCTGCTGGACGAGTCAAGGAGACCAACTCTGTAGGTATCTGTGAGGTCAAATGAATTTGAACCAAACACAATCGTTTTTGCAAACCTATTCTATATGGCCATGTCATTCTCGATGAAATAACTTCACCTACAGCCCTCTCACCAGGAAAACTTTCCAGATGCAAAGTAAGGTGAACCGTGATTACTAGGGATAGTAATTTTCTGTAAAAATACCAAAACTCCTAACTTTCCTCGACATACAAAAACCAATAAGTCCAACATATCCCAATCACAATTATTTTTCTTCCGTACGTCGAATCAAGCGGTGTGTTGTTCTGGTTGGGCAATTTTTCTAAAAGAGATTTTACAAAACGTTTGCTCTAGCAACGAGAGTAATAGCTTTCAGTTGCTTCTGGAATTGCATCTCCAAGAGAGAAGTTGCACATCAAAAGAGCCGTACTACCAACCAACAAAACGGGCCAAAGCGACGGAGCGCGAGCTCAGCCTCATTCCTCTAAAGCCCGACGATTTTAGAGACCGATTGTACGGTCAAGTGATAATGGCCCCATCCTCCTGGGTCTATAGCCGTCATTAAGTACACGCCAAAAAGAACTTGAAACAAGAAATAGTTCTCCCGACCTCGAGAAAAAGTTTCCGAGGAAGAGAGAGGGAAGAACTCTCCCAATAGTTTCATTTCTGACAGGTGAAACGGTGCCCGTGGGTGGACCAGCCACCGTGGAAAACACCGCTGGGGTAATTTACTTTAAAAAGAGATTATGGGCATTAAATCTTCCTCCAATCAGTACGCCTTTTCGGCAAGATCGGGCCGAGGTGAGAACAGAATTATAGACTCGGGTCGGCGTATTAGATAAAAATCGAACTTTAATCATCTTTCCTTCGAAAGCTTCCCGCCCCTCCCTGCCGCAATTGCGTCGATTATTACACTTCGAGAACGAGGGAACGTGATATTTTTGAGCCACCGGCAAAAACGTCTTCATTGCAATATTTATGATCCACAGAAAAAGAACAAAATAACCAGGACATTGAGCAGTATTTACAAAGATGAGAATATTTAGTAGAACGCTTCATGTCGTCCACAACAAATTGATTCGTGGTGGGCAACAATACCAAGCCATTTCAAGATTGGACGAGTATTATCGTTTTTTTCGTTGTTTCTAACGTCGTAAACTTCGGAAAACACGTGTTTTGGTCCTATTTTCTGAAAATTTGATTTTAAAGGCCCGAAATGTCTGCCCAATAAACTCATCCTTTTTTAAAACGGACGGAAATTTTTTTATTCGATTTTCGTATTCTACGTACCTTGAAACGTAAAACATCAAATTTTGAGGGGGGTTAACTTTTTTTTTTCTTGCTCGATTCCAAAGGCTTATTATTGAAAATAATAAACCAAAATTATTCATTATCTTTATTACGAAATTCTGGATTTTTAAAGCTAGATCCGAGAGCAAGTTTTCATTTAGAGTGACTCATATAAACCAATAAATAAATAAATTATGAAGAAGGGTTAAACTGTAGAAAGTGGTTCAGAATGTTCCGAAACATGATTTTGTAGCGAAAATTCTCAAAATCTTTCAAACTAGAAATGAAGAGGTCTTTGCAATAGCTACGCTTCCTTCGAAAATTCGCCGAACGAACGCACTCAACCCAAGATCGTGGAGCACTTGAAAAAGCAGATGCCTGACGAACGATTTGAATATCATCGGGATCAAATGCAAGCACGATGTAGCGAACAATGGAGGCAAGAATCGTTCGAAATTGAGATAAAGAGGAAATTCGATTTGAAAATATAAAGGACATGAAATACATTAAAAATAGGAGTTAGAATAATTGGAACTTTGATTGAAATTCCTCAGAGTATACCTACCGCGAAACAGATGGGGGAGCTCATAAATAATCGGATTTGAATTCTGTTAACACGAGTTTTTGCAACTCTAGTCTTCTAAGGTCGATTTATTACCACTCGTTCCTAGGGAGATTCACATCATTCTGAATCCAATCATGGGATTAAAAATATACGAAATAAGAAATTTTCAAAAGTCTCCCCAAGATACTATGATTTAGAGACTTTCTTTCCCTTCTTCTAAGTCTGTTGAAAACCTTCAAATGTGCACTTGAATTCGAGTGTTTCTTCAATATATTGATTCGAAGAAGAGATATTATTGATTTCGAGATAGAGGACACATTCTTTCAGGAGGAATTCATTTTCCCAGAATTGTACAATATTGAGACATTGATCATAATAAATTTGGATCCTTCTTGACTGTCAATGGGATAGATTGCTATATATCCTTATAACAAACATGACTTCCACACAATTTCTCTCCGAGTGCTCGATGATGTTCAAAAATGTATTTTGCTTAAGGAAGAAACATCAAAGCTGATGGATTGGATACTTACATCCCATAAACAAATTTTCCTCCAACTCTATCTTAACCGATGTTTTTAACGACAATTTTTCGTTCAGTGTACCCTTTGAAGAGTTTTCATGACACTTCGCAGCGGAAACCCCTACCTAGATGCGAGAAGGTAGATGCGAGGGAATCTTCTTGGAAGTGATAATATTGAGTTAACGTTAACGAACAGATATCTCTTCAAGAAGAAACCAGAACGGAGCCGTCGACAGACAATGGAGGTCTGTGAGGAACTTTTGTTCGAGCATATAAAGACAATTCAATCGTAGCAGGGATGAATAGGGCTGTTTATTCGATCACACACAGAGCCTGCAGGCGTTGCATTGGGCAGCGTACACTAGATGTATTGTCAATTTAGCATCGAGTCTCACTTTCCCCACAAAACGATATAGATTAGGTCAATACCTACCAGGCGCTACGCCGTCACTGCAAGCCATGAATATAACCACAACTCAAGTGTCATGAAGGAGGGAATTAATAATGAACGTAGTTTTCGACAATGATTTCAGAGGACCCACATGTTTTTGTTCTCCATCTGACGGTTCCCCAACTTCGGGAGTTACGAAGCAAATAACTGAAATGTTTTGTATTGTCAATTGAACTGTATTAATTTTACTACATCTAGTTTCATATCATGGAATAAATCACCAAAAATTGAAAAAAAAAAAAAAAACAGTACAAAATTGACAAATTTACCATAAAAATAGGAATGAAGTTGAATTTTAATTATTCGGTTGGTAGAAAAAATTGGACTAATAGAAAACCCAGTGTTTCAAGGTCTACCTGAATCTCAATCAATCATACCAAACAACCTATCATGCAGCTGACCATTAATCTACAACAAAATCTTGATTTGTATAAAACGAAAAGCAATGCTAGAAATCCTCAAAATTGATAATGCGATCAAAGACCCTCGCGGACTTAAAACTAAAGAATTAACGGGAGACCGATGACTTTAATGCGCTTCTAGGCCGATTGTCTTGTCTCACCGGTGAGAACTCCACATAGACTGTTCCAAGATTATTCTCTCGCTGATAATACTCGCCTTGAATATGCATGTCTGTCAATTAACCTCGAAATTTCGAGCAATTTTAACGCTCCAACGAATAGGAAAATCTTGACTTTTTCGGTGTACCCAGGGGCTAAGTGCTATTGGGATGGTGGGTTCCGTTTGTTGGTCAGGAGTTGCGTCATCCGAGCTCGCTAACGGTGGTCTATCCCTCCAATTAGGGTAGTAATTAACGTAACGCTGTTACTTGGTCAAATTTTACGGCGAGAAGCCACGAATTGAGAATTGTTACTTATGAAACAGCTCCCATAAATATTTATTAGGAAGACTGTTAACATGACTTGAACATTTCAGTATTATACAGCATATCCTATAACATTTTCCCTCATTTTGGTTTATTATTTTCAATAATGAACCTTTGGAATCGACCAAGAAAAAACATCGTAAAATCCAAAAATCGAATAAAAATTTGGCCGTCCGTCCGCCGTCACTTTTGCCACTTAGCATTGACCGATTTTGATGAAATTTGGTATGTAGGCTCCATTTGGGGTCTAGTTGTGCCCCGAAGATTTTGGTTGATGTAGGTCACTTCTAAGGGTTCCAAAATCAATTTTGAACATTTTAAAACGCCCTAACTCAACAAATTTTGATATAAAGGTATTGTTTTTCCTTCAATTTAAGATTCTATACAATTTTTAGAATTTTTTGAGACCACCCGAAGCTCTGTAGGACAAACCGTTCGCTCACTACGAGAATTTAAAGTTTGGATGTAGTACGATAAATCAGAAACATGAGTGTGAATCGCAAAAGAGGCCTAATCTCCGTTCAAATTAAAGCTGACCGAAATGCGATCGATGTTTTTCTTCATGTTGGATGGTTGGTGGCTTTGCGGACGAGTGATCTATATAGAAAAATAAAAAATAATAAACCATTGTGTAATAATTTGCAGCGTTTTTACTTTGTTACTCATCACCTCCTTAGCGAAACGAAATATGTACTTGTACCTCAACAATCATAGCCAAGATGATGATAAATTATATTGGAGAACTCTGTATATCATTAAGCGTGTTGAATAGTTTTTAGGGAGGTTCTAACACAACTGAAAAACGTTTTTGTTATTCAAGAACATCTTTGGTTATTGATGCTGATTAGTGAAATACTTCAGTGAGTCCGCTATGATAAAAGCTTTGACAAGGAATGGTCACATTCCTCCACATTAATTTCACGCTTATGACTACACAAGAGGAAGAATTCCGTGCCGTTTTTCGAGAATCTACTGTTATTTCTCTAGTTCTACTTTCTTCTCCTAAAAACACATTATTATTTTTTTATCTAGATCGAAATGCTGAATAACCAGTTTCGTCTAGAAGTTATGACATCCAGTCATTATGAACCCATTCATCTTGCCACTGGAGACACATTTGCGTTTATAATCACAACCGGTTCCCCCATCGGGACAGAAGGTGGAATCTTTTTCGTTCTATCTATAAGATAGCCCTTTCAACAACCTCACAGAAAGTGAAGCTCAGTTGAACTGATGAAGATCAAATTTTTCTTCCTAGTCCCCCAAGAGAATTAATGTGTTTTAAAAACATTTAGAACATTGTAACTCGAAATTATTACATTATAAAATGAAAACTCAAAATAGGTATTTATCATTAAAAGTACTCGGATTATTAGAGAAATCACTAAAATTTATCGTGACAATCGCGACCCACCACACGAAACAATGGTGCATTCCTCTATCCAGCTTTATGTTAACTTTAGGATCAGATGATATTGATGCATACTGCTTTGTTGCGACGAGCATAATGAAATGGGTCGACACGCTCAGCATCTATGTCGGTTCGCCAATGTCGAATTGTTATTGCAACCCTTGTGTTTTCCATGCGGTGTGAACCACCAATAGGACGTTGTTGGTTTAATGTTCCAAAACTAATCAATTCTTGCTCAAAAGAACAGAACGGTATTGGCGTACGGGATTTTAATGGAGACCGCGTTTTATGGGCTGCACCGCAGTCTCTGTCAAAGGCCTAGTAATTGTCGGTCGATAAACTTGATGTATAATATACGTTTTACTGCTGGTGACTGACGGATGGTTCTCAATGAAGCACGGCGCTGGGACATGACCCAGAATTTCTTCTTATCCTGAGGTTGACTTTTTTTCCATTCGTTCTCTTTTCCTCCTCTACAAAGCAATATACTGAATTTGAATTGATTGATATACATATTCAGTAATAGTAGGCCGACAGTATCGTAGGAAGAGGTTTTTTTAGACAGCTAGTAAACAAAAAATATAGGTACCTATATTATATGGGTATTATAAAGGTATATTATATACATAAAGGTATATTATATTATGGCCATGTATATGAATTTACATATAATTAGTAGGTAGAATATACATGGAAATAAGTATGAACATACTTGTATGTATGTACCATATATTTTCGATATACACGTTTGCATTGCTGCAATTAGTAATCTTGAAATTTACTTGAGTTCCGACTACTACCGATCTCTGCAAAATTCTCAAAAAAAAGTACTACAAAATCCCCCAACAAGTAACGTGTCAATCAGTAGTAGGTAGTATGTGCAACGGGTTGTCACAGTAGATCTAGCGGTCATTTCCGAATTGTGGACTTGGAAGAAATTTTTTCTAAGGAAAATTCACAGATCGCTTACTTTTGGTTTATTATTTTCAATAATAAGCCTTTGGAATCGAGCAAGAAAAAAAATTTTAACCCCCCCTCAAAATTTGATGTTTTACGTTTCAAGGTACGTAGAATACGAAAATCGAAAAAAAAAATTTCCGTCCGTCCGCCGTACGCCGTACGCGGCACTTTTCTTAGCAACACTGGACCGATTTTGTTCAAATTTGGTATATGGGCTCCATTTGGGGTCTAGTTGTGCCGCGAAGCTTTCGGTTGATGTAGGTCACTTCTAAGGGGTGAAAATTAAGGGTTGAAATTTTCAAGAGTGCCCTAGCTCGAAAACTCTTGAAATAAAGGTGTAAGTAGGTACCTACCTACTATACTTCCACTCCGGTTTCAACCCCACGAATGTGAATCGGACAGATGTTGTAAGATAAGAAAGAGGATTTGTAAAGACTGGAAAAATATAGAAGATTCTAAGTGTTACTACTAGAAAGATGTTTATTTATTCTCTAATTATAAAATTAGTAATAACTACATTTATGTAAGTTCTGGTTGCTTACATTGGCGCGGTCTACGGAAGAATTTACGGAGAAACGGACGAGTTGAAGAGGCACAACTTCGAGTAAGTCGAGTTTTAGTCAATATGAATGACAGTTGTAGGCCAACCTCATCTCCACCTCTTCATAATCCTCCTATATCTCATGATTTCCCAGAATATGGATTTGTCAAAACCTTTATTGACAGACTACAAGCGCAGCAAGAGGCTATTTTATCCTCTTTCGCTCGATCAGTGGGGGAACTCACTGCAAGTCGGTTTGAAGTTCCCAAATTTGATGACCAAAGTGTTGATCCACAAAGTTGGATGCTCATGTACGAGAGAGGATGTCAAGCAAACGGCTGGAATACGGATTCTCTCAAAATAACAAATCTCGTTGGGCATTTTGAGCCGTACTCGATTGCTTACAAGTGGTATTGTGCCCGTCTGTTGGAAGACAATCATGAAGTTTGGTCAGAATGGAGAATATCTTTTCTCAATGCGTTTGGTGAAAATTGTGTATTTTTAGCACACCGAGCTCACGAATTCGGTTACAAAGGAGGACCACTCATGGACTATTACTATGAGAAAGTTCGCCGTCTTCAAATAGCTTATGGTGAACTCTCAGCGCGAGCTTTGAACACCATGATTTTGATGGGATTACCAGAACACATGCAGGAGCTACTTGCAATGGTTAACTGTAGAACTAGAGAGGACTTACAAAGAGCATTAACTCGACTGATGCCTTCCCCTTGTGTGGCTGATCAGGGTCAAAGTAGTTCAAACTCTCATGCTCTTGCTCCTACAGAGGAAGTTGGATCCTTTTCGTGTGACAAAATTTCAAGCTTACCTGTAGTGAAGTTAACTTTGAATGACACAGTTGTTAGAGGACTTCTGGACACAGGAGCTTCTGTTAACCTTGTAAAGGCTTCCTTGGTAGATTCCCATGACTGGGTACTCAAGGAGAACCCATTGGTTCTCCGAGGGTTCAATGGCGCCAAAGAAGGAATAACTTCATCAATTGATGCCTTTTTGGAGTTGAATGGAAGGAAGGTCAGTACCGAGGCATTTATATGCCATTCTATGTCTTATGACTTTATTATCGGGTATCCAACTCTCTCTGCCCTAGGTTTTACATTTCTAAGTGATTCAGCAGAACCAAACCAAATTAGTTCTGTGGAAACCAGGGGTATCTTCAGCAGGGAAGATGTACTAAAACTACTCCCCAATGTGACTAGACCAGTTCATGAAAAATATTCCGTTTCTTTTCAATTGGCCGAGGGTACGCCCATTGTCAGTCTGAAGCCTTATCGATTGTCACGAGAGAGGTATATATGGGCTCAAGAGAAGATAGGCGAGTTGCTTAAGAAAGGAATTATTAGACCTTCTGCATCTGCATTTGCCTCACCTTGCGTAATCGTTCCCAAAGCAAATGGATCATGGCGTCTGTGCCAGGACTACAGATCAGTCAACAAATACACCGTCTTGGACCCGTTTCCGTTCCCTGTGATCGACGATTTGATTTGTAGATTTGGTGGATGCACCAGGTTCTCTAAGTTAGATCTTAAGGACGGATTTTTACAGCTGCCTCTTAAAGAAGATACAAGGAAATATTCAGCTTTTGTGCTCCCTTTTGGGCAGTATGAGTTTAATCGCCTCCCATTTGGCTGGAAAAATTCACCAGCTA
This sequence comes from Apolygus lucorum, assembly GCA_009739505.2. Classification (NCBI taxonomy): domain Eukaryota; kingdom Metazoa; phylum Arthropoda; class Insecta; order Hemiptera; family Miridae; genus Apolygus; species Apolygus lucorum. The sequence goes on along the minus strand of CM019177.2, from coordinate 24,232,146 downwards.
AGTTTCAGCGGTTTATGACGACGGTCTTGGGAAAATTATTGAACGATCCTCACATTTGTGTGTATATCGATGACATCTTGATAGGAGGACGGAATGAACAAGAGTGTGCCCACAAAACTCTGCTAGTCATAAAACGGTTAATGGAAGAGAACATCCAGTTGAATTTGGAGAAAAGTGAATTCAATCAGAGGGTAGTAGCATTCCTAGGAAGACAAATCGATGGTAAAACAAAGACAACAAAGTTAGAGTCGATTGAAAGAGTTAGGAAAATGAAGAAACCCCACGATTTACATACCCTTCGTGTTTTCACTGGACTCACGGGTCACTTTCGTGCTTTCATTCCAGATTATGCTAGGATAGCTAGACCCTTGGATCGTCTAAAAGGAAAGAATGCCAAATTTGAATGGAATGCGGATTGTGACGAAGCCTTTCAAACTTTGGTTACTTTGATATCCTCTAATCCAATCCTACAACTGCCAGACTGGGATCTACCGTTTGAGCTCTGTACAGACGCATCTCAGTTCGGATGTGGGGCAATTTTGTACCAAAGGGATGAAAAGCAACCCAAAGTTCGTCAGCTCCGAGTTGTAGGCTACCATTCTCACACCTTCACATCAGCAGAAGTAAACTATTGTGTCACAGAAAAAGAGGCCCTAGCTGTGATAACTGCCATCCGTTACTTTCGATCATATTTGGAAGGTAGAAGGTTCACAGTACACACTGATCACCAGGCACTATCCTACCTTCTCAACCTCAAAGAACCTAAAGGCCGATTGGGAAGATGGCAGATATTCCTGATGTCATATGAAGTTCAGATAAACCACCGAAGCGGGAAAGAACTGGAAGACGCCGACGCAATTTCAAATTTCATGCGTTTCCAGTAGAATCTCTTCCTAATCTTGTGGTAAGTGCGGAAAAATCCGTCATGACCTCCGGATTCAGGGTCGTCGTGGTAAGCTTTCAAAACTTCTCTTTTCATTTCTTCGCTACTTATGATTTTCCTATCACCATCTAGTTCACAAGCTGAGATAAGGAGAGGCTCACTATCAACACATAGTCTTGAAATTTGAAATACATGACTACGTCAAAAGTTGTCATGTCTGCCAGATAACGAAGTTCAAGTATAGAGCAAAGCCCGACTCCATGATTATAGTAGAGAAAGCCGAATCCTTGTTTGAGTGCCTTCATCTTGATTTTGGGGAGCGTAAAAAGAAATCGGAATCGACAGCTACCACCCAATCATTCCTGGTGATGGTAGACGAATATTCCCGTATGACTTTTGCCAAATCAATGAGAGAGAACAGCCAGGCTGTCATCAGATATTTAAAAGACTTTACACACATACATAAAGTAAAGAAAATTGTGACTGATAATGGTCTGCAATTTGTTTCTCGAGAGATGGCTGCCTTTGCTGAAGAAAGAGGTATCACTTGGACAACATCAGCTCCTTACCATCCGGAAGGGAACGGACTGGCAGAACGGAAAATAAGGGACATAAAAACTTATATGGCATTGTACCCGAACTTCCGTGGTGGCTGGAAAAGGTGTTTGGAAGCTGCGGTTCTCCATCTTAACCGTTCACACACTGCAGGCCTAGGATGCTCACCTTATTATAAAGCTTTCGGAAAACCTCCATCCCTCCCAGCAGATAAAAGGTTCGAAATTCCAGATTCAATTATTTCCGAAGAGCCTTTGACTGATGAAGCCAAAGCCTTATATCATGAACGTCAGAAAAAGCAGTTCGACAAGCGTCATCCCAGGCAACTCCCACAGTTTGAGGAAGGAGGGCGCATCCTAGTTCAAGCTGGTTATAGAGGAAAAGATCCAATCGTAAAAGGTCCATACATCCTGAAAAAAGTTATAAGGATAAACAACTACCCAAAAACCCTTCATTATGAAGAAAGTGTTGGAAATTTAAAAACTGCTGCTGTTCGGAACTGTATTCCTTATCACTGCAGGAGCAGTGATTCTTCTTGAGAGGGGGAATGTAAGTAGGTACCTACCTACTATACTTCCACTCCGGTTTCAACCCCACGAATGTGAATCGGACAGATGTTGTAAGATAAGAAAGAGGATTTGTAAAGACTGGAAAAATATAGAAGATTCTAAGTGTTACTACTAGAAAGATGTTTATTTATTCTCTAATTATAAAATTAGTAATAACTACATTTATGTAAGTTCTGGTTGCTTACAAAAGGTATCGGTTTTTCACCAATTTTAAATAGTATTGAATTTTTAAAAATTTTTGAGACCACCCGGAGCTCTGTAGGACAAACCGTTCGGTCCCTACGAGTACTTGTAGGTTTTCCTTCGATAAAACAGAATCATGAGTGTGAATCGCAAAAGAGGTCTAATCTCCGTTCAAATTTTATCGGACTAAAATGCGATCGCTGTTCATTTCTTCGACTTGTATACAGTTTTGCCTTCTGCGTAACCAGTAATCAAATTTCCATATGAAGCTTTCTATTTTTCCAATCGAGTGTGAAGCGTTTAGTTCTTTCTAATAAACTTGATTGTGAAGGTGTGAAGCCAGTATGGTGTGGTAGGTAGTACCTAGCTGGTGGGTAATAAAAAGTTGGTAGGTAAAAAAAATGTTGGTGGGTAAAAAACGCTGCAAATCATTGCTCAAAGGCTTCTTCACTCATCAGATCACTGATCAGCTGAGTGAGCTCCGAAGCCATTTTCAATCCTTTTGAATGGAAGTGCTCTTCCAGGCGTCTCCAGCATTCGAGGAGATATTCTTCACTCTTCAGATCACTGATCAGCTGAGTGAGCTCCAAAACCATTTTTACTCCTATTGAATGGAAGTGCTCTTCCAGGCGTCTCCAGCATTCGAGGAGATCTTCTTCACTCTTCAGATCACTGATCAGCTGAGTGAGCTCCGAAGCCATTTTCAATCCTATTGAACGCAGGAAGCTGAAATTTGAGAGGGAAGGTCAAGGGAGAATACAGATGGTGGTAGGTGCTGTTGATGGAGAACCAGTGATCTATACAGAAGGGTGATCTATACAGAAAATAATAAACCTTTGAGCAATGATTTGCAGCGTTTTTCATTGGAAAAATTATTGAAATCATGAAAAATTCATGCAATTACGGCCATAGTTAAACAAGGTTTTTGCTGTTAGTAACTCCAACGATTTCAGTTGACTCACTTTATTTTTCGGAAATAACATAGAATATGATCACCGATATGAGATTGACTTGTTTTTGTGATAAGTTAGTTATCACTATCCCACAAATAGCAACTGAGAGCATCATACGATTTTTACCAAACACAGATGAAACTAAGATACATCTGCGACAAGGATCTTTAAAATCTGCCCTAATCCAGCTAGAAGCATGAATACTTTCAAGAACACTGACTGAATGAATGCTGTCAAGAAACCAACGAATTTCGAAATTATCGCGAACAAAGAAAGTAGTTTTTGGCTCGAGGATATTCCGAAATAAGTGAACCTGTTCACCTCTCGAAATCTCCCTCGTTTGACCTTATAAACGTTCGCTTTTCATTGTTGACAAGTTTTAATTTTATCTTGTGAAGTTCATGAATATTATGTACCACTCTCTCTAGGGAGCCACGTCCTCGCCGGCTTTTGTTCCATTTTACCCCGTGGAATCCGCATTCCTTCTATCTAAGGTTCCAACGATGAGGCACCAGGTTATTCACTTGCCTGCACCGCTCGTACCTCGGTGCCTTTTCTTCAATCAAACTATTAAAAGGTGGATTTGGCGCGTTTAATGCGGATTTGATGGTGGCTAATACAGCCTAGGACCTAACGGTGAACGGCCGCTAATGCGCTCTTGATAAGATAGCAACGTCCTGCGGCCGGCCACCCGAGGATCATCTACTGAACAAGAAGCTCGTTCCCAAAACAGTTTCTTCGAATAAAAACTAGCCAGACACAGTTGTGATGATCGTTGAGGCCCTCAGTGGTTACAAACACTCGGCGTAATTGCCTTCTTTCTTTCCTCTTCCTTGTGTATTAACTTGGAAACTATAAACTCCTTAGTATTTTAATCAAGACGTAATAGGTAAGAGTTTAAACTACACTCGTAATTATCGATAAATTTATTGCAGCACAAGATAATAGTCAATAAGTCTCAATAATTCTCAATAACTATGCAGTAATTATGTTCATAATGGGAGAGTATTTACGAACTGAGTTGGCTAAACCTAGTAACACTAAAATGAAACAGGAACACGAACCAATTCAGTTCTTTTTTCAGAAAATTTTTGAAAGGATTATCCCGAAATTTTGAAAGTTTTTCTCTTTGAAATTAGTTTTTGAACATTGCAAATGGTTCTTTAACTGTCTCACATTTTCACAGCTTTTACATTTCCACGGCGCTACATTGTCAATAATGCAAGAAAAATTTAAGCTCTTCAGGCTAAATTTTCGTACAGCTCTTAATTCCGAAAAATATTGTGGTACAAAAGTCAGGTTTTTAAGAGGTTTTTAGAGTAAATATCATCATAATTATTCAAGTTATCTAAACAAATGAACATTATGGTAAGCATATTGGAAATTAGGACTAAAAGGTTTTAGAGGGGGTAGTGAATTTGGGTTCTGCTAACTAGGTTCCAGGAGGTATTGTTCCACTCGTTTCCGAATCTGAAGCGGATGAGTCAAATTTTCCAGATCGGTAGTGCCATTACCGTCAAAAGTAGTTAAAAATTACGTAAAGCAGTGCGAGGAGAAGCTAAGGAGGGATGTTGATTCAAAGGTACATCATATTGAAAACAGGAGAAGAGCAGTTAATTGTCCCAAACGTTTTGTTCCATTTGTAATACTACAGTTTACCGTAAGGCCTCGTAAACGAGTGTGGGGAACTTCATTCTATCCCACCACAGACGTTTTAATTATATGCACGATACAGTGGGAAATTATACTCGTTGTTTCCTTATGCAAGTACATGTCGTGTTTATAGTGCAATGCCCCATTCCGGTTAACAGTGGTTAATAATTATACTTTGGCCCTAGAATTTTCTGGATTGTTTTCATAACATGTTTTGTTTAGAAGTGACAAAGTACAAAGGGTGTTCGTCGACAATTGCGAGACGATCTGACTTTGCTTATCAGGAGATGTGTGCAGGGTTATCATCTGAACCTAACAGTCAGTGCAGCTAGAGTCCTAATGGGACGAATAGGAATATTACGTTTTAGAATTCGAAATCGGATCTATCATCCTATAATTTAGGGAGAGAATGGTGAAAGAAAACTAGGATGCAAGAGAATCCAGGCATCGCGAATACCCCGGATGGGCACAGGAATCTCAAAATCAAATTCCTCTCACCGGACACCGAAAAAAATTGCACCTCTCCGCAAAGCTCACACTGTGATCTTAACCATACAGTGGTAATGTATTGATATTCCCCACCCCAAGGGGGGGGGGGAGTGAATTGAAAAAACAATGTTTGTATTAATAAACAAGGATAAAAGAACTCTAAGGAAATACACGACTATATGTACGACATTTCAGTCTGTAACCTTTCAGAGTGCTCCCTTAAAAAACCAAAAAAAAACTTAATATCATGCTTTGGATAACGTGATGGCTTCTGAACAAAATTTGTTCAGAATGATATTTAGTATGGATTTCCCCAACAGGTTTTGTTTTCCAGATCAGTTCTTCATTCGGTAATAACGTTTTCTCAATAACTGGCATTTTAGGCGAAGGTAGACAGGAACATCTTTGACAACAAGTTCCAAAACAGTTTTACTTGCTTCGATGTATTAAAAGGAAGAATAAGTCATGGTATATAAATTCATAATTAGGAATTTGGCTTTGGGAAAGTTTGTCAAGAATACAGACACATGAAACTTTTTCAAAATGTAGTAATCGAGTTCAAGGAGAGAGAGGAAGACTTTATTCAAGAATAAGAAAAAAATATACAATAAAAAAATGAAAAAAAGCAAATTAATGAATAATATTGTTAGGCAAAGAGCTCGTGTTGCCGACACAAGAGTTGCGCTTTTGTTTTAATTTATTAACAGGCTTCTTCTATTTAAATAGTTCTACTTTTTATAGTACCTATAAAACTGTGACTCCACTATAATGAGTATTATGTATACGTATATGTATTATATATAAATACTCATTGTAGTGGAGTCACAGTTTTCTGTATCATTTTGAATGAGCCATGTATGATTCAATTTCTTATACACATTTCTCGAGCTGGTAATCGGATCTTCCATTCTTAAATCTATTTGATTGTAAAATAGGTTAATTACATTTTTAAAAAATTAAAAAAAAGTAAAGTAATCAATTATTAATAAGTAATTATTCACCGATCCAATAAGTGATTAATGGACCCCCCAAGAAAAATTCCCTTTCTCTTTGATAGTTACAATACTTATTGTTACGTGTAAAATAAATTTTTAAAAAAATGGAAAAAAAAATTATTCACCGATTAAGAAACTTGGAATGAATTTTGTCCAAGTGAGGTAGGTTAAATTTAAGGTTACATTTTTTGTCCAAGTATTTAAGGTTAAATTTTTTGTGAACGGTTGTTTTCCAGCCCGCTTATTCATTTCCTTTATATAAAGAAAATGAATAAGCGGGTTGGAAAACAACCGTTCACAAATAATGTAACCTGCCTCACTTGGACAAAATTCATTCCAAGTTTCTTAATCGGTGAATAGGTATCTAAGTACTTGTAGATTGAGAAGCTTTCTTTGAAAATCGTATACCCTAGAAAGAAAGTACATTTTCAGTCATAGTCTCACTCCTATTTCCTTTGAAAGATGAGAAACCCCTCAACAGTTCTTCATCGCCAAAACTCTCCGTAAGATCCGTATAACTCGAAGTTTTTTCTCCTCCAGCCCGTCCGTTGACGCCTACTTATTGATGTCTCCACTGGACTCATTGTTGAATGCTTTTTTTCTTATGCTCTACTTAATGTCCCCCTCTTCTCAGATCCAGCCAGCAAGGGATTTTCTTTACCTCGATTCACCACGTATACAGACCAAGATGAATGACACGTAGCAAGAATTTTCAACTTTCCCTTTGTTTTACGGATATCCAATACAATTTTTTCCGTCCCTCCACCATCATGTCTGAAATAGGTATATCAATAATAACTGTTTTAGAAGTTGTTTGTGAAAATTAGATTGCATTAACAATAAGAAATGATGTTTGTACGTTTAAAAGTTTGTCCATCCACCACGCTCGAACATCCACATCGATTCAAGTGGTGTCCAAACCAAAACAAAATTTTAGAACAAAAATCGTCAGTAATAAGAATAATTCATAACATTCAACATTTTTATGGTTCTATTGTGTGCCAATTACATAAATTACCGAGAATGTTTGAGTTTATTGGTATGTTAACGAATAAAAGTACGAGTATGTACGGTAGAACTTGGGTTAAAAGGATTTCAGTGCTGTAAGAGGTTTGGACGATCTGTCTGTGAAACTAATTGTGAGGTGTTCAAGAATTCCTAATTATGAATGAGTCTGCCATAATTTTCATCCGATTTTTCCTGGTCTAGGTACCAAAAGAGGTCTTCCGAGCAATCCATAAGGGCTAAACAGAACAATACTTTCGTTGGGGAGACTTTTCCAACTAGTAGTGAGGAAGCAAAACGCGGTCTTCTATAATTGTCTCCAACCTATAATATAATTTGATAACGCTGTTATACAGCTGTTGTCAGGGGAATTTCTATAACCAGTTTTTGTCGTGTAACAGATACGTTCTATGGCAATAAGAGATCCTTGAAAATTAGTGAGCTTGAATATGAATAATGTCTGATGGAATCACAGTGAGTTGAAACGTTCTTCCTCGTTCTCAGAATAGAATACAGGTTTGTGGGGCGTGGTTGTTCCTTTGAACCGCAACTAACTCGCTTTCCATAATTTCTAGGTTGTAGCGTTTGATTTCCACTGATACCGAATTCATGTTAACCTGAGTTCCTCCGGGCGGATTAACATGCAAGCACGCATTAGAGCGGGTGGAGTAAACGCCAAACGGTACCCTGTATGCTAATCCACGTAGACCTGTAAATGGAGAGATATTTATTGCTATCTAGTTAAGAGAGTGAGGGCCCTTGTGTTGGTTGGGGCGTCAATAGAGACGTCACTCCGGGTCCCTCTCACTGTGTCAGTCTGCCTACAGATAATGAAGCTTTGTTTGGTGGCTCGTCTCACCACGTCTCCTTCACTAATCTTGGAGCAAGGATTGCAATTTTCTTCGCAAAACCAATTTACTAGAGTTCACGAAACAATGGCAAGGTTACTGCAAGGTTTCTGCAAGGTTACTTCTGTTTGTGATACTGGTCTGTTCTGAATAAAAAGAAATTTTGAACAAATCCAATTATTGGGAAAGAGTTGATACATGAGAGTAATGATATTTAGTATCCAGAATCATGGTAACTATTAATCCTGCAGATGATATTTTTCATCCTCAAGAGAAATTTCCTTTTTTATCCGGTTTCTATTCTAAAGGATAGTTTAGTTTCGGTTCTTGTTGTTAGCAGCGTTCACTCCATAAATTTTCAATTTAAAAGTTGTGGGATGTCACAAAAATGTATAAATATTATAAGATACTTATTCTTATTTTTGCGAAGATAACCGTTCTTTTTACAATCAAAACCATACAATCTACTAAGAATGGAAAGATTTTTGCATCAACACATCAATGATAAGTCAAGAGGCGCTGTAATGTTTTCAGAATGCGTCAAAATGAAGTCAGGTTACCCTACAAATTATTAGAAACTTCGAGATACAACAAACAGAATCAAATACAGAACTCACATAGATCACACAGAGTTAAGGTGACCTTCAAGAGAACAGAAAGGACGGGTTTCAAGGAGGGGTTGAATCCAATAAGTTTTGTTTGAAGGTATTTTTCAGTTATTGGTATTATGGAATGAAATTTGAAAATAGCACTTCTTATTTTCTTTCCCTCGCCCTTCACTGTGATCTGAACAATTCAATAATAAATTGAATCAATAATGAACAGCAAGGGTGTCGCGAACTGCGGTTTTCTTGTAAACCTTCCTTGAAAAGTAAAACATAACCCCTCGATTTATTTGGAGCACAATTCCAGATGTCTTAATGATATTAAAATCGATGAACCAATTAGAAGATTGAGGTAGTCCTTGCTGGAAGTTGAAATTTCGGAGAGGTCCATGTGCGCCATCACTCCGCTTGTTGCAACCAGTATGTTACCCAATGAATTCATCTTTGATAATAATCCTATGTAATTAAAATCCTAACAATTTTTTATTGTTGCAGGTGAGTGTTCCGGTGGAATAGCTGCTTCGAGAAACAATAACGTAAGATTTTTCTGTCTAGCAAAAGTTCCGGTGGTTGTAGCAAGACTTACAAATTCCATAGGAAACGTTCCTTTTAGTCATTTTCCTTTGGGCACTCCATCGATTTCAAACTTATGGAGATGAACCATAGCTTTGGAGAATCCACTAAAAAAGTATCAAAAAATAGTCTATTGGGGAAATTGAAATTTCAACTCAAAGTTGGATTACCGAACAATGATTACAATAAAATACCACACTGGCCTCCAAAAATCAGTTGAAATCTATAAGGGGATCTCGTGGGTTCATGCACGTAACGAAAATATAAAGAATTTTTAGTTCCTTCGTATACCCACCTTGGATGACATCAATTTAAAAAATTAAGCTGCGACATCGAATAGACTAATAAGAAGCCTGGGTTAATTACCATCCATTAGTGTGCAAAATCAAATCGAGATTTGAGATTGACTTGCAGATTAGGGCTACGAAAAAGTACTCACTAGTCACAGAAGAACGATGCAAAATAGACTCTCACCTGTAACAAAATAAAATAAAAAACTAAATTAAGTTTGTTTCAAACAATCGTTAATCAATTCAATCACATCTTTATCAATTAGTGATGCTGATGAATTAGAGGGTGGTTCAGACGTTTGTCCGTTCAGACATTATCATCTGGAGAAACCTAATGGAGAAATTTTTGGAATCTCCTCTGGCCATAAGACGTATTCAAGTCAATAATGAATTAATATCTGTCATAACTGTATAATAACTGTTATAAATAATCGTACCATTTATGTTGAAAGTACCATTTTATACATCGAAGTTCAATGTCGTTGGGGAAAATCCGTACTCCATCCTAACCTAAGGTGAGAGGAAGAGAGGGTACCTGCATATAAGCCACCAGCATACAACCTTTTCAGCAGACTAACTTCACTGACCCTCTAGTGACCTGTCTACTTGTTCTCTATCGACTCAAAAAATCTCTGGTGTTGTAATATTCCGATTTTGATAGAGATTTTTGCTATACGATGACTGGGTGCCAGATTATGACCAGATTAATGACCATATTTCGCCTATATTTAGAAGGATGCTAGTGGTTACTCTCGTAACTCTATCAACTATCAATTTGAACAGGAATATCGATATTCATCGAAGACAGAGCACCATCTCTGACCGACAGGAAGTAGATTCTCTTTATTTCTCTGGTGAACGAGTCTTTAAAGTTAGTAATTCTACCTGTTTTCCTTTCTCCGATGTCCTCTCCTGGCTGAGTCACCCCTTGCTACTTGCATAATTCAGTGATATTTCAATTATAAACCAACAGCCACTTTGGCTAACTAATATTTTCATGTGCTCATGAGTAGGGTAAAAACAGCGGTTCTGGCACAGTTACTAGGCATCTCGGCAGCAGTGCTCCGTGGTGTCATGTAACCTCCGTGTCAACTTGACCCCCTTCCCCAACCACCCTCCGTATCGGTGCTCTGTGGTGTCATGTAACCTCCGTGGCAACTCCACCCCCTTGGTCCTCAATCTCCCAATTCATAAGGGACCATCCCCAATTAATAGGGGACCATTCTCTAATTAGGATGTAACCTCCGTGCCAACTCCACCCCTCCACCCCCCTCCTACCAATTCATAGGGGACCATCCCCAATTCATAAGGGACCATCCCCAATTCATAGGGGACCACCCTCGAATTATGCATCAGCTGTGGTGTCATGTAACCTCCGTGGCAACTCCACCCCCTCCACCCCCCCTCCTACCAATTCATAGGGGACCATCCCCAATTCCTAAGGGACCATCCCCAATTCATAGGGGACCACCCTCGAATTATGCATCAGCTGTGGTGTCATGTAACCTCCGTGGCAACTCCATCCCCCCCCCCACCGCTTACCAATTCATAGGGGACCATCTCCATATCATAGGGGACCATCCCCAATTCATAGGGGACTACCCTCCAATTCTGTATCAGCTGTGGTGTCATGTAACCTCCGTGGCAACTCCACCCCCACCTCTTACCAATTCATAGGGGACCACCCCCAATTCATAAGGGACCATCCCCAATTCATAGGGGACCACCCTCGAATTATGCATCAGCTGTGGTGTCATGTAACCTCCGTGGCAACTCCACCCCCCCCCCCCACCGCATACCAATTCATAGGGGACCATCTCCATATCATAGGGGACCATCCCCAATTCATAGGGGACTACCCTCCAAGTCTGTATCAGCTGTGGTGTCATGTAACCTCCGTGGCAACTCCACCCCCCCCCCCCTTCCCTCCACCTCCTACCAATTCATATGGAGTCATCCAACCAATTCAAAAGGGACCATCCCCAATTCATAGGGGACCACCCTCCAATTCTGCATCACCTGTGGTGTCATGTAACCTCCATGGCAACGCCACCCCACTTCCCCCACCTCCTACCAATTCATAGGGTGTCATCCCCAATTCATAGGGGACCACCCTCCAATTCACATTAGACATCAGTGCTTTGTGGTGTCATGTAACCTCCGTGGCAACTCCACCCCCTCCCTCACTCCGTGGCACCTCCACCCCCTCCCTCACTCTGTGGCAACTCAACTCCCTCACCCACTGCCCCACAATTCATAGGGGACCACCCTCCAATTCAGGATCAGCTGTGGTGTCATGTAACCTCCGTGGCACTTTCATCCCCTCACCCACTGCCCCACAATTCACAGGGGACCACTCAACTTGAAGGATAATTTTACTAGATGAAAATACTGCCCATCTCCTTGGCAAACTATCTTCCTCTATTACAATACTGCCCACCCCCTTGGCAAACTATCTTCCTCTATTACAATACTGCCTACCCCCTTGGCAGAAAATCTTCCTCCATTAAAATACTGCCCACCCCCTTGGCATACTATCTTCCTCCACTACAATACTGCCCACCCCCTTGGCAAACTATCTTCCTCCACTACAATACTGCCCACCCCCTTGGCAAACTATCTTCCTCCATTACAATACTGCCCACCCCCTTGGCAAACTATCTTCCTCTATTACAATACTGCCCACCCCCTTGGCAGACTATCCTCCTCTATTACCATACTGCCCACCCACTTGGCAGACCTATCTTCATTCATAACAATGACTCAATAGAAAAGACCTATACTACCAGAGGTAGGAACAATCAGTCGGGAAGGGGAATCATTAATGGGTAGTGTGATGTGCCATCTAACGGATATTCCCTCAACTAAACGGTTCATAAGACATCCACTAGATAGCAGAGTTATAGTGCTCCCTGTGGTCATTGGCCCCACCTCTTTCAGAATGGTTGCAACCATCCCCTCCACTTTTTACCCTTTGAAACTGTGTATAACTGTTAGTGCTATATTCAAGTTATTAGGTATTATTATGGCTACTAAATCTAAATTTGTAGGAGAGTGTTCTCTAAACTTACATAATTAATGGGCAATATGTGGCTAAACAGTGGATTGAGAGTTATCAATGAATTGAGTTTTATCACACATGAGACAATCCAAAATGTGCAAAGATATTAGGATTTTTTTTTCTTTTTAATTTTTTTTCTTTTTCGTTCTCATACCTAATATTAGTTGGAAAAAAAAAGGAAGAAATTAATAAGAATTGTCAGGAAAATTACAAAAGATGGCAGGAAAATGACAGATGGTGGCAGGAAATGGCAGGGAAGTGGCAGGAAAGTGGTAGGAAAATGACAGGAAAGTGGCAGGCAAATGGCAGGAAGTGGCAGGAAAATGGCAGGAAGTGGCAGGAAAGTGGCAGGAAGTAGCAGGAAAATGGCAGGAAGTGGCAGGAAAATGGCAGGAAGTGGCAGGAAAGTGGCAGGAAGTGGCAGGAATATGGCAGGAAGTGGCAGGAATATGGCAGGAAAATGGCAGGAAGTGGCAGGAAAATGGCGGGAAGTGGCAGGAATATGGCAGGAAAATTACAAAAGATGGCAGGAAAATGACAGATGGTGGCAGGAAATGGCAGGAAGTGGCAGGAAAGTGGCAGGAAGTGGCAGGAAAGTGGCAGGAATATGGCAGGAAAATGGCAGGAAGTGGCAGGAAAATGGCAGGAAGTGGCGGGAAAATGGCAGGAAGTGGCAGGAAAATGGAAGGAAGTGGCAGAAAAATGGCAGGAAGTGGCAGGAAAATGGCAGGAAGTGGCAGAAATATGGCAGGAAAGTGGCAGGAAGTGGCAGGAAAGTGGCAGGAAGTGGCAGGAAGTGGCAGGAATTGGCAGGAAGTGGCAGGAAGTGGCAGGAATATGGCAGGAAAGTGGCAGGAAGTGGCAGGAAAATGGCAGGAAGTGGCAGGAAAATGGCAGGAAGTGGCAGGAAAATGGCAGGAAGTGGCAGGAAAATGGCAGGAAGTGGCAGGAAAATGACAGGAAAGTGGCAGGCAAATGGCAGGAAGTGGCAGGAAAATGGCAGGAAGTGGCAGGAAAGTGGCAGGAAGTAACAGGAAAATGGCAGGAAGTGGCAGGAAAATGGCAGGAAGTGGCAGGAAAGTGGCAGGAAGTGGCAGGAAAGTGGCAGGAAGTGGCAGGAATATGGCAGGAAAATGGCAGGAAGTGGCAGGAAAATGGCAGGAAGTGGCAGGAAAATGGCAGGAAGTGGCAGGAAATGGCAGGAAGTGGCAGGAAAATGGCAGGAAGTGGCAGGAATATGGCAGGAAAGTGGCAGGAAGTGGCAGGAAAGTGGCAGGAAGTGGCAGGAAGTGGCAGGAAGTGGCAGGAAGTGGCAGGAATTGGCAGGAAGTGGCAGGAAGTGGCAGGAATATGGCAGGAAAGTGGCAGGAAGTGGCAGGAAAATGGCAGGAAGTGGCAGCAAAATGGCAGGAAAATGGCAGGAAGTGGCAGGAAAATGGCAGGAAGTGGCAGGAAAATGGCAGGAAGTGGCAGGAAAATGGCAGGAAGTGGCAGGAAAAAGGCAGGAAGTGGCAGGAAAATGGCAGGAAGTGGCAGGAAAATGGCAGGAAGTGGCAGGAAAATGGCAGGAAGTGGCAGGAAAATGGCAGGAAGTGGCAGGAAAATGACAGGAAGTGGCAGGCAAATGGCAGGAAGTGGCAGGAAAATGGCAGGAAGTGGCAGGAAAATGGCAGGAAGTGGCAGGAAAGTGGCAGGAAAATGACAGGAAAGTGGCAGGCAAATGGCAGGAAGTGGCAGGAAAATGGCAGGAAGTGGCAGGAAAGTGGCAGGAAGTAACAGGAAAATGGCAGGAAGTGGCAGGAAAATGGCAGGAAGTGGCAGGAAAGTGGCAGGAAGTGGCAGGAAAGTGGCAGGAAGTGGCAGGAATATGGCAGGAAAATGGCAGGAAGTGGCAGGAAAATGGCAGGAAGTGGCAGGAAAATGGCAGGAAGTGGCAGGAAAATGGCAGGAAGTGGCAGGAAAATGGCAGGAAGTGGCAGGAATATTGGGAACTTCCTGCCAATTCCTGCCACTTTCCTGCCACTTTCCTGCCACTTTCCTGCCATTTCCTGCCACTTTCCTGCCATTTCCTGCCACTTTCCTGCCACTTCCTGCCACTACCTGCCATTTTCCTGCCACTTCCTGCCATTTTCCTGCCACTTCCTGCCATTTTCCTGCCATATTCCTGCCACTTCCCGCCACTTTCCTGCCACTTCCTGCCACTTTCCTGCCACTTCCTGCCATTTTCCTGCCACTTCCTGCTACTTCCTGCCACTTTCCTGCCACTTCCTGCCATTTTCCTGCTACTTCCTGCCATTTGCCTGCCACTTTCCTGTCATTTTCCTGCCACTTCCTGCCATTTTCCTGCCACTTCCTGCCATTTTCCTGCCACTTCCTGCCATTTGCCTGCCACTTCCTGTCATTTTCCTGCCACTTCCTGCCATTTTCCTGCCACTTCCTGCCATTTTCCTGCCACTTCCTGCCATTTTCCTGCCACTTCCTGCCATTTTCCTGCCACTTCCTGCCTTTTTCCTGCCACTTCCTGCCATTTTCCTGCCACTTCCTGCCATTTTCCTGCCACTTCCTGCCATTTTCCTGCCACTTCCTGCCATTTTCCTGCCATTTTGCTGCCACTTCCTGCCATTTTCCTGCCACTTCCTGCCACTTTCCTGCCATATTCCTGCCACTTCCTGCCACTTCCTGCCAATTCCTGCCACTTCCTGCCACTTCCTGCCACTTCCTGCCACTTTCCTGCCACTTCCTGCCACTTTCCTGCCATATTCCTGCCACTTCCTGCCATTTTCCTGCCACTTCCTGCCATTTTCCTGCCACTTCCTGCCATTTTCCTGCCACTTCCTGCCATTTTCCTGCCACTTCCTGCCATTTTCCTGCCATATTCCTGCCACTTCCTGCCACTTTCCTGCCACTTCCTGCCACTTTCCTGCCACTTCCTGCCATTTTCCTGCCACTTCCTGCCATTTTCCTGTTACTTCCTGCCACTTTCCTGCCACTTCCTGCCATTTTCCTGCCACTTCCTGCCATTTGCCTGCCACTTTCCTGTCATTTTCCTGCCACTTCCTGCCATTTTCCTGCCACTTCCTGCCATTTTCCTGCCACTTCCTGCCATTTTCCTGCCACTTCCTGCCATTTTCCTGCCACTTCCTGCCACTTTCCTGCCATATTCCTGCCACTTCCTGCCACTTCCTGCCAATTCCTGCCACTTCCTGCCACTTCCTGCCACTTTCCTGCCACTTCCTGCCACTTTCCTGCCATATTTCTGCCACTTCCTGCCATTTTCCTGCCACTTCCTGCCATTTTTCTGCCACTTCCTTCCATTTTCCTGCCACTTCCTGCCATTTTCCTGCCACTTCCTGCCATTTTCCTGCCACTTCCTGCCATTTTCCTGCCATATTCCTGCCACTTCCTGCCACTTTCCTGCCACTTCCTGCCACTTTCCTGCCACTTCCTGCCATTTTCCTGCCACTTCCTGCCATTTTCCTGCTACTTCCTGCCACTTTCCTGCCACTTCCTGCCATTTTCCTGCCACTTCCTGCCATTTGCCTGCCACTTTCCTGTCATTTTCCTACCACTTTCCTGCCAATTCCTGCCACTTCCCTGCCATTTCCTGCCACCATCTGTCATTTTCCTGCCATCTTTTGTAATTTTCCTGCCATATTCCTGCCACTTCCCGCCATTTTCCTGCCACTTCCTGCCATTTTCCTGCCATATTCCTGCCACTTCCTGCCACTTTCCTGCCACTTCCTGCCACTTTCCTGCCACTTCCTGCCATTTTCCTGCCACTTCCTGCCATTTTCCTGCTACTTCCTGCCACTTTCCTGCCACTTCCTGCCATTTTCCTGCCACTTCCTGCCATTTGCCTGCCACTTTCCTGTCATTTTCCTACCACTTTCCTGCCAATTCCTGCCACTTCCCTGCCATTTCCTGCCACCATCTGTCATTTTCCTGCCATCTTTTGTAATTTTCCTGACAATTCTTATTAATTTCTTCTTTTTTTTCCAACTAATATTAGGTATGAGAACGAAAAAGAAAAAAAAAAATTAAAAGAAAAAAAAATCCTAAAATCTTTGCACATTTTGGATTGTCTCATGTGTGATATAACTCAATTCATTGATAACTCTCAATCCACTGTTTAGCCACATATTGCCCATTAATTATGTAAGTTTAGAGAACACTCTCCTACAAATTTAGATGTAGTAGCCATAATAATACCTAATAACTTGAATATAGCACTAACAGTTATACACAGTTTCAAAGGGTAAAAAGTGGAGGGGATGGTTGCAACCATTCTGAAAGAGGTGGGGCCAATGACCACAGGGAGCACTGTAACTCTGCTATCTAGTGGATGTCTTATGAAACCGTTTAGTTGAGGGAATATCCGTTAGATGGCACATCACACTACCCATTAATGATTCCCCTTCCCGACTGATTGTTCCTACCTCTGGTAGTATAGGTCTTTTCTATTGAGTCATTGTTATGAATGAAGACAGGTCTGCCAAGTGGGTGGGCAGTATGGTAATAGAGGAGGATAGTCTGCCAAGGGGGTGGGCAGTATTGTAATAGAGGAAGATAGTTTGCCAAGGGGGTGGGCAGTATTGTAATGGAGGAAGATAGTTTGCCAAGGGGGTGGGCAGTATTGTAGTGGAGGAAGATAGTTTGCCAAGGGGGTGGGCAGTATTGTAGTGGAGGAAGATAGTATGCCAAGGGGGTGGGCAGTATTTTAATGGAGGAAGATTTTCTGCCAAGGGGGTAGGCAGTATTGTAATAGAGGAAGATAGTTTGCCAAGGGGGTGGGCAGTATTGTAATAGAGGAAGATAGTTTGCCAAGGAGATGGGCAGTATTTTCATCTAGTAAAATTATCCTTCAAGTTGAGTGGTCCCCTGTGAATTGTGGGGCAGTGGGTGAGGGGATGAAAGTGCCACGGAGGTTACATGACACCACAGCTGATCCTGAATTGGAGGGTGGTCCCCTATGAATTGTGGGGCAGTGGGTGAGGGAGTTGAGTTGCCACAGAGTGAGGGAGGGGGTGGAGGTGCCACGGAGTGAGGGAGGGGGTGGAGTTGCCACGGAGGTTACATGACACCACAAAGCACTGATGTCTAATGTGAATTGGAGGGTGGTCCCCTATGAATTGGGGATGACACCCTATGAATTGGTAGGAGGTGGGGGAAGTGGGGTGGCGTTGCCATGGAGGTTACATGACACCACAGGTGATGCAGAATTGGAGGGTGGTCCCCTATGAATTGGGGATGGTCCCTTTTGAATTGGTTGGATGACTCCATATGAATTGGTAGGAGGTGGAGGGAAGGGGGGGGGGTGGAGTTGCCACGGAGGTTACATGACACCACAGCTGATACAGACTTGGAGGGTAGTCCCCTATGAATTGGGGATGGTCCCCTATGATATGGAGATGGTCCCCTATGAATTGGTATGCGGTGGGGGGGGGGGTGGAGTTGCCACGGAGGTTACATGACACCACAGCTGATGCATAATTCGAGGGTGGTCCCCTATGAATTGGGGGATGGTCCCTTATGAATTGGGGGTGGTCCCCTATGAATTGGTAAGAGGTGGGGGTGGAGTTGCCACGGAGGTTACATGACACCACAGCTGATACAGAATTGGAGGGTAGTCCCCTATGAATTGGGGATGGTCCCCTATGATATGGAGATGGTCCCCTATGAATTGGTAAGCGGTGGGGGGGGGGATGGAGTTGCCACGGAGGTTACATGACACCACAGCTGATGCATAATTCGAGGGTGGTCCCCTATGAATTGGGGATGGTCCCTTAGGAATTGGGGATGGTCCCCTATGAATTGGTAGGAGGGGGGGTGGAGGGGGTGGAGTTGCCACGGAGGTTACATGACACCACAGCTGATGCATAATTCGAGGGTGGTCCCCTATGAATTGGGGATGGTCCCTTATGAATTGGGGATGGTCCCCTATGAATTGGTAGGAGGGGGGTGGAGGGGTGGAGTTGGCACGGAGGTTACATCCTAATTAGAGAATGGTCCCCTATTAATTGGGGATGGTCCCTTATGAATTGGGAGATTGAGGACCAAGGGGGTGGAGTTGCCACGGAGGTTACATGACACCACAGAGCACCGATACGGAGGGTGGTTGGGGAAGGGGGTCAAGTTGACACGGAGGTTACATGACACCACGGAGCACTGCTGCCGAGATGCCTAGTAACTGTGCCAGAACCGCTGTTTTTACCCTACTCTCATGATTGCAAAGGTATCAAGTATTGAGCAAAAGTATCAAGTATACATTCGGGCTGGACATGTCTTTGTCAAACATTCCATTAATTCCTGGAAAAAAATTAATCAATCAAATTTTTTGCAAAATTGGCAATTACAGCTACTTATATTAGGTTAAGATGAACACAGATCACTTCGAAGTTTTAAAATCTGTCAACAGACAGTTGAGATAAATCGAGGAAACTATTGCCATCTTCTCTCTCACTCGCACACGTGTAGTCCCCAATGGCTTTAACTCCTTTTCATCACCTTCAGATTTGCTTGGAAATACGTCAGGTTCGTCTCGACGAAAATGTTGATGGAAATTGGCCCAACCGAGTACATCAGATCCGTCTAGGCGAAAAGGTAAAAACTCGACACTAAACTCTTCTTCGCTAATAGCGAAGGTGAACAAAATTATTTTCGATGCTCTATGAAACAGGAGAAATTATATTAAAGGCCAAGTTTCACTTATAAGCCCCAATAAATCCACTGTGCCCATCTAGGAATGAGTGTCTAGTCTCGAAGTTCAAACTTGGTAGATTCTACTATTGATGACCCCCAACAACCAGATCTAGTTTCTGGAAGACGCGTCTTATGAAATCGATGATCGTGACAACGTCGGATTTAGAATTTCGGTGAGCCCATCTCCGAGTTATCTCGCCCTCAATGGCTGACGGTCTCAACTGGTTCTTCTGAATTTTTAGGAGTCGTGCATCACTTTTAATACCTACCCCTGGTGTTAAGAATAATAGCACGTTATTAGGGAAGGATTGGAGACTCGCCGTCTGCAGTGGCCACTTCCCCATGTCCATTTTTAGGCAGTTTCCGAGAATTGTTCTCAAGATTATGAATAATTCAAGTATCTAACGGATTCGTTATTTGTTCATCAACGTTTCAGGTTTTTAACCAAATTTTATAGCGATGGTCATGAATTTGCATAAATTATGAAATTATATTCATGAATGAACATCGTGACATGAAGAAGAAACGAAATAAGTTTATGTATGAAAGATTGTTTCGCCAGTATAAACATATTGTTTAGTAATGCATGCATTCCAGGGGACGTCCCATTGGATAAGCATTAGATCAGTTAACCAGTTGGTAAGCGATAAAACTGTTTCACTGGATGTAATTTGGTTTATTAGTTTAGGCAAGAAATAGTGACCCCCCCCCCCTCACCATTATCTACCAAAACATTTCTAGCGGCATGGGAGCCTCGAATCTGAAGAGCATTTTAAAATCCATGATCTACGATACCCAATATGCGATTTCGAGTTCACACCCCCCCCCCCTTCCCTCACCAATGGTGCCACTGGCACCAAAGCGGGAATACGTCGTAACATTGAACTTTCATCTGTTAGTTTTAGTAGGCGGTCCGTCGAGGTTCACATCCGTATTCAAGGTGAAACACAAAAAAAAAGAAGAAAAAAAAACACGAAATTTGCGGTTTATGGTGTCCTGGCACCACGGTGGCACCACTATTAGTTCCATGGTGGTACAGAGAATAATTCATGAAAATCCGGAGGTATAATGAGAATTTTTCCCCAATTTCAAAGGTTGTGCACAATTAGTAAGCAGTAAAGGAACCGAAATATTGAAAAATCGGATATTTTATGAATATTATCCCCCACTCACCCCCTCCCCTTGCGAATTTCGGTACTCAGGTGAAATTATGTACAACTCGGAAGTTATTTTAGTCAAACAAAAAAAGAAACACACAAATCGGTTGGAAATTGAGGCCTGGGCAGAGTTTACAGGATTATGCCCGCAAACGCACGTTTTTCAAGCATTAACCCCCCTTTTTCCCCCTTAAAAAGCAAAATTCAAAATTTCGGCGCCGTAGTGCACAACTAGATAGTTTTCCGCGTCGATGAAAAAAAGAACCACGAAAATCGGTTGAGAACTAAGGCCTGGGCAGACGACACAAGATTATGCCCAAAAACGCACGTTTTTTGAGCATCAACCCCCCCTTTCCCCCCTTAAAAGGCAAAATTCGAAATTCCGGCGACGTAGTGCACAACTAGATAGTTTTCCGCGTGGAACAAAAAAAGAACCAGGAAAATCGGTTGAGTACTAAGGCCTGTGCAGACGACACAAGATTTTGTCACACACACACACACACACACACACACACACATACACCTATACGCGCCCGGCCCCCGTTTGTGGTCAAGGGCGCCTTATGGTCATTTTTGACATTTTGAGTTACATACACCATGATACTCCCTGATGTCTGAAACGGATAAATAACCAACCCCCACCCTTATACACTCCGACATTTATACACTCCGTTTCGGATTTCCACCGCACAACTGGTCATTAGGGGTATTTCTACCATCACTTCTGGTCATTGTGTATAAAACGCAACTGGTCCTTACACTCCGTGCTCTGAATCCCACAATCAAAGGTGGTCACTGATTTCCCGTTTCGGATTTTCACCGCGCTTCTGGTCCTTTTGAGGTGCCAACTGGTCATCAGACCCCCGAATTTGCCTCAGAGAGTGACGTCACAAGGTAATACTTTCAGGCCTTTATTTTCAAAGGGGTGTAGCACATGGCGTCCTCAATATAAACTTAATTTTTCCGTATTTATATTGCTCTTGGTTAAATAATATTGAAACCATCTGCCAATGAAGTGAAATGTATTTATAAATATGCTAAACAGTGGGCGTAGCACATAGCTTCCTACTCTTCCGGTTTTCGAGGATTTCTCGTGTTTTTTTTTCCACGTTAACATATACGTATTATATAGGGAAGATTTTTCTGCATTTAGGGGTACTACATCATTTACCCCCACCCCAAACATAAGTGTGTTAGGTATGTTAGATCCAAATCCTCCTCATAAAAAATCGTGTAGGTACTTTTTGGAAACAGGGTGATCAGGAGATTCACATTTTGGTAGAATTACATTTTTTACCCCCACCCTAACATGCAGTATATTAGGTATGCTAGTACCAAATCCTCGACATAAAAAATCGTGTAGGTACTTTTTGGAAATAGGGTGATCAGGAGATTCACATTTTGGTAGAATTACACTTTTTACCCCCACCCTAACATACAGTATGTTAGGTATGCTAGTACCAAATCCTCGACATAAAAAATCGTGTAGGTACTTTTTGGAAACAGGGTGATCAGGAGATTCACATTTTGGTAGAATTACATTTTTTACCCCCACCCTAACATACAGTATGTTAGGTATGCTAGTACCAAATCCTCGACATAAAAAATCGTGTAGGTACTTTTTGGAAACAGGGTGATCAGGAGATTCACATTTTGGTAGAATTACATTTTTTACCCCCACCCTAACATACAGTATGTTAGGTATGCTAGTACCAAATCCTCGACATAAAAAATCGTGTAGGTACTTTTTGGAAACAGGGTGATCAGGAGATTCACATTTTGGTAGAATTACATTTTTTACCCCCACCCTAACATAGAGTATGTTAGGTATGCTAGTACCAAATCCTCGACATAAAAAATCGTGTAGGTACTTTTTGGAAACAGGGTGATCAGGAGATTCACATTTTGGTAGAATTACATTTTTTACCGCTACCCTAACATACAGTATGTTAGGTATGTTAGATCCAAATCCTCCTCATAAAAAATCGTGTAGGTACTTTTTGGAAACAGGGTGATCAGGAGATTCACATTTTGGTTGAATTACCTTTTTTACCCCCACCCTAACATACAGTATGTTAAGTATGCTAGTACCAAATCCTCGACATAAAAAATCGTGTAGGTACTTTTTGGAAACAGGGTGATCAGGAGATTCACATTTTGGTTGAATTACATTTTTTACCCCCACCCTAACATACAGTATGTTAGGTATGTTAGATCCAAATCCTCCACATAAAAAATTGTGTAGGTACTTTTTGGAAACAGGGTGATCAGGAGATTCACATTTTGGTAGAATTACATTTTTTACCCCCACCCTAACATACAGTATGTTAGGTATGCTAGTACCAAATCCTCCACATAAAAATCGTGTAGGTACTTTTTGGAAACAGGGTGATCAGGAGATTCACATTTTGGTAGAATTACATTTTTTACCCCCACCCTAACATACAGTATGTTAGGTATGCTAGTACCAAATCCTCGATATAAAAAATCGTGTAGGTACTTTTTGGAAACAGGGTGATCAGAAGATTCACATTTTGGTAGAATGACATTTTTTACCCCCACCCTAACATACAGTATGTTAGGTATGCTAGTACCTAATCCTCCACATAAAAAATCGTGTTGGTACTTTTTGGAAACGGTGATCAGGGCATTCACATTTTGGTAGAATTACATTTTTTACCCCCACTCTAACATACAGTATGTTAGGTATGCTAGTACCAAATCCTCGACATAAAAAATCGTGTAGGTACTTTTTGGAAACAGGGTGATCAGGAGATTCACATTTTGGTAGAATTACATTTTTTACCCCCACCCTAACATATATTATGTTAGGTATGCTAGAACCAAATCCTCCACATAAAATCCAAATTTCCCATCTGCCAATGAAGTGGAATGTATACTACCTATTCTTAAGTATGCTAAACAGTGGGCGTAGCAAATAGCTTCAATAAAATCAATAACACATTCTTTCCAGATTATTTGAATCTGGAATTAAATCCTGTAATAAAAATGTAGAGGCAGGATGGGGTTTGTATGGGTCCCCTATGAAAATCATCACCCCCGGACTTATAGTAGCCGTTGCGCATGCGCGAACGTAAAATCTGTGTAACAGCCGTGCGTACGTCAGAACCTCAAATTCTACACTACCAACTGTCTGGCGCCCGTAGCACATGTACAGCGAGTCATTTTGGTAAGTGAGAGGTCTCGGGTACGATTCCCAGCCATGCAAAGATATTTTTGGATTTTTTGAGTAGTGACTCACATTTTTCATCCGAATTTGATGAAATTTTCTAGGATTATCCAGAGTAGCGTGTAGATGGTCCCCTATAAGGGTAGTGAAAGGTACTTAGGGATTGGTGTTTTGAGATTAACTACTATGCATCGGATCATCTATATAATCGGGTTATGGATACGAGGAAGCTATGTGCCACACCCACTTGGCAGACTTTTTTTTCTTTCTTTTGCTTCCGAGTCTACCAAGGTAGCGGAAGCTTTGTTTTCACTTTTCATGGACGAAAAAAAAAGTTCTCAAAATCAAAATTTTCACTCGCGTTTTGCGTTTTAGATCTTTTTGAACAATTTTGGTTCCGTGTCTGTCTGTCTGTGTGTCTGTCATGAATTCCTTGTAACGCGCATAACTATACGAAGTTATTGTCCGATTTCAATGAAATTCTCAGGGATTGTGCGGGTTGGTGTGTAGACGGTCCCCTATGAAAATCATCATCCTCGGACTGATAGAAGCGACTGCGCATGCGCAAACGTGAATTCCTTGTAACAGCCATAAATTCCACATTTTCCATCCGATTTCAATGAAATTTTCAGGGATGTTACAGATTAGTGATTAGATGGTTCCCTATGAAAATCATCACCTTCGGACTGATAGTAGTCACTGCGCATGCGCAAACGTTAATTTTCTTGTAACGGCCGTAACTTCCACATTTTCCATCCGATTTCAATGAAATTTTCAGGGATGTTACAGATTAGTGTTCAGATGGTCCCCTATGAAAATCATCACCCCCGGACTGATAGTAACCGATGCGCATGCGGAACGTGAATTGCTTGTAACTGCCATAATTTCCACAATTTCTACCCGATTTCGATGACATTTTCAGGGATTACGCGGATTAGGTTGTAGATGGTCCCCAATGAAAATCAAGGCCTTAAAATTTACAGTAGCCTCTGTGCATGCGCAATCGTAAAATCCTTGTAACAGCCGTAACAGTTGCGTCTGAGCTGAGGATCTCAAAGCTATTCAACAAACCCCTCTGTAGATCAGTAAGCAAAGTGCTGGACTCACATTCGGGAGTTCCAGGTTCGATTCCCAGTCTTGCAATGAAATTTTTTGATTCCAATCACTACCGCACTTACATTTTTCGTCCGAGTTTGATGACATTTTCTAGGATTGTCCAGATTAGCGTGTTGATGGTACCCTATGAGGGTAGTGAAAGGTACCTACTTACAGATTGGTGTTTTCAGATTACCTAACTACTATGCATCGGATCACCTATATAATCGGGTTATGGATACGAGGAAGCTATGTGCCACACCCACTTGGCAGACTTTTTTTGGTTGCGAACAACCCGTCCAATGAGCGCGCAAACATTCGCAACCCCTGGATTGTGCCAAAATTGAGATGAAGGTAGACCCCAAGTGTGACACATGCATTTTTATCAATGTTCAACGCTGAATCACATGGTAGTTTCCATTTTTGGATTTAACTGGAATTTTTTGAAACGGTGGAGGTGTTTAGGTGGTTTGTAATAGAAAATCGCTCTTCTTCCATCCTTATGAGTTACGACGCAATTTTAATTAGTTCGGGTGGCTAGATGGAGTAGAGTTAGCCACCTGAACTAATTTAAAAGAAGGAAAAAAAGGAAAAAGAAAAACAGCATTTTTCTATTAAAAACTACCGAATTTCCACCACCGTTTCGAAAAATTCCAGTTAAATGCAAAAATGGATATCAAATGATTCAGCGTCGAAAAATAATGAAAAAACATGTGTCACACTTGGGGTCTACCTTAATCTCAATTGTTTTACCTTAATCTCTGGACGGGTTGTGTGCAACCAAAAAAATCGGTTGAGGGGTCAAAAATTCATGAAATTTGCGTAGAATGCGTGAAAGTGTGATAGTTGAATTTCTCAAAAAATTCTCAAAAAAAAATTCGTTAAAAATTATTAAAATTTTAATTTAAGGGGAGTTACCGCTTGAAGTTTTTTCTACCCCTCAAGACAACGGAGATAGAAAGGGTGGTCCGTTACTTATGAAACACCCTGCATAGTTTTGGTTCCTTAGCAACCAGTAATCAAATTTCCCATGTGAAGCTCCCTGTTTTTCGAATCGAGTGTGAAGCTCTTAATTTGTAAATAAACTTGATTGTGAAGGTAGGTAGGTAGTAAGTACCTACGGTTGATAGGTTAAACTATTTTTTCTAAAAACAGTGACAAGGGCGCAAAGGTGTGATCTCTGCAGACGAGAGATGTCCTTTACAGGAAAATTATGTAGCTCTCTCATTTCTCGAGTAATCTCAAATGTCCAGAGACCATTGGAAGTATCGTAAAATTTTCTATCTCCTTAATGCTCAAAAAGTACAATTTTTCCAGTTGAATGTAATGGGGAATGAAGCAAACTAAAAACTGAACTTTGTAACTTTTCGTAAACTTACCGTTTTTCAATGCCCATAATGTCCTAATAATTAGAGATAATGAACTATTGCCGATAAGCCTGAAAACTGAGCCAGAATTTCAGCATAATCGAAAAATCAAAAAACCATATACCTAATAACATAATCGAAAATCAAATAATCAAAAAGCGTATAATCGCATAATCAAAAAACGTTTTACGATGGAACTTTTTTTGTTTGAACACGGAAAAACGATAATTTTTTCAACAAATTCAACGTTTTGACGGAAGGATTCGGGGTTGGATAGTGGCGGCAGATGGGATACCCCCGAATCCTCCCGTCAAAATGTCGATTCCATTGAGAAGAAAAACGCTGCACAAGTTACACAAAGTTTATTATTTTTCTGAGTAGATCAATCGCCTACTAAACTCACAGCTTTGTCATTGTCACTACCTACGAACCATATTTTCCCTTCACAATCAAGTTTATTTCGAAGAAATAAACGCTTCACACTCAATGAGAAGAAATAGGGAGCACTTTTGGGAATTTCAACCCTTAATTTTCACCCCTTAGAAATGACTGACATCAACCAGAAGCTTCGGGGCACAAATCGAGCCCACATAATAAATTTCATCAAAATTAGTCCATGGTAACTAAGGGAAGTGCCGCGTACAAAGTAAAGTAAAGTTGCTAAGTTCACTTGTTAGGTTGCTTTATTATAATAACCCATAATAACGTTCAACTGAAAAAAATTGTATTTGGCATTAGGGAAACAGGAAAATTCACGATCTTTCCAACGGTCTCTTCACATTTGAGATTACTCGGGAAATGAGGGAGCTATGGCCGTTTAATGAAGTATGGTCGATAACATGAAAAAGTGTTAAAGCGTGGGCAAGTTTTCGTTACGTTTTCTCGATTATGTGCCGATGTTAAGACATGAAATGACAATTATGAGGCACTTTATGTTGCAAATTAGTTGTAAAACCGACCCCTTGAAGGAATGAGATCTGCTTTGTAGACACCCTGTGTAATCGGGGATATTGTTTCTTGGTCATTTATTATTTTTAGTTATGAACCTTAGTGGATAATATCCACTCATCTACTAATATCCACTCTCTACTAGGTTCATATTATGAACCTTAGTAGATGAGAACGGATTTTTACGTTGCAATTTTTTCCAAGTTGCTGTTACCTGGTTCCGACTAAGATCAATTACACACTTCTATTGAACTGCCCTTCTGGAAACGGAGGATTATACAGGATGTTACATTACATAACGGTCACACGGCAAGAGCCAATTTTACAACTCATTTCTATTTTAAAAAAAAGCCTCATAGTAATTTTTTGTAGAAGCTTCGGTTTTGAGTTATTTCACTTTTAAGATTTTTTCGTGTTTTCCACCATATGTCAGTAAAACGGCTTTAGCTCCCCGAATTTTCATGATACTTTCTGTCTGATTAGACCGTTGGAAAGAGCGTATATTTCCCTATCTTCTTGATGGAGAAAAATATTTTTTTAAATCGGGAAAACGGATAAATAAAAAATGGACCTAAACGAAAAACTGGTAAAATCTTGGAAATTTCAATATGTTTGAAAACCTCATTGGTTCTTGTAATGACCCACATATCATCAATAATTAGTTCTTAAATAAAGAAGCTACCGGGAGGATCCCTGAATGAGTCATCACCCACTGGGGGAGACGAGGTACGGGGGATACGCCAACATGACGTCACCTTTCCACCTCTCTCTCTCCCGAGCTAACGACATGTGTATAATATACATTATAAATATATTATATTATATTATAAGATCACTCAGGGATGCTCCCTTATGCCAATCTAGTCCAGTCTATCGTCTTCATCATTTCGCTCTCAAACCTTCTCTTCGAATAAGGATCTCCTCGAAGTACTAGGCTCAATAGGTAAATATCCCGTCATCCTCCTAGGTTTCTCTGAAACGCCGGGGCTGACGGGCTAGCCGCCTTCCTCAGTGCTTAGCACCACGGTATGGTTATGAACCGCCGATGCGACAGTACTGCATGTTAGGATAGGGATCTCTCTCTCTTCGTTGAGTAGGGGTTAAAGAAAAGTCAAACGCCGCAGCGAGAAGGTCAGCTCTTCACTCACCGACACGCAAACATAACAGTTCTGTAATCCGACTTGTGAATTTTCACCTTTAGGCCTAAAAGATGCGCCAAAATCTCAGCTTTCCAAAGGTTTAGTTACCTTTATTTTCAACGAAATGAACATTTCAACGTGAATTGTTTTTCAACGAAATCAGCTTTCCGACTGAGACAATCGAGCACACATTTCGTGTAATTAATCGCACAGTTCCCTGTGATTAGGAATATAATGTTATTCATACAGTGTTTATTTGTTCAATCACACTCTTATGTGTGAATACAAATTTATTCTTATTTTTAATCATGTTTGTAAACATATTTTTGTCATTATTTTATTCATATCCATCAGTAATAATTACTGTGTTAAAATTATTTTAACATCATAATTCATGAGTAGATAGGAGTTTGCCCAATTCTGCCACTCCGTCCCAACGTTCAATCCCTCTGATCGTCTCAGTCGGAAAGCTGATTTCGTTGAAGAAATTCACGTTTTTCTTCTTTCAAACACACATTTTGGTTTATTATTTTCAATAATGAACCTTTGGAATCGACCGAGAAATTTTTTTTTTTCAATACCCCCTCAAAATTTGATGGTTTACGTTTCAAGGTACGTAGAATCCAAAAATCGAATAAAAATGTGGCCGTCCGTCCGCCGTACGCCGTGCGCCGTACGCGGCACTTTTGCCGCACTTTTTGGTTGGTGGCTTTGCAGACGAGTGATCAATATAGAAAAATAATAAACCATTGTGTAATAACTTGCAGCGTTTTTTAAAATAATTTCCCCATTGAAATAAAAGTAACTAAACCGTTGGAAAGCTGAGACTTTGGCGCATCTTTTAGACTTACAGGCAAAAATTCACAAGCCGAATTACAGAACTCCAGCTTTCCAAGATTTCACCAGTTTTTGTTTAGGTCCATTCTTTATCCGTGTCCCGATTTAAGAAAAAGTTTTACTCCATCATGGAGTTGGAAAAATTTACGCACTTTCCAACGGTATTATCAGATAAAAACGCTGCAAATCATTGCTCAAAGGTTATTATTTTCTGCAGAGATCACCCTTCTGTATAGATCACTGGTTCTCCATCAATAGCACCTACCACCATCTGTATTCTCCCTTGACCTTCCCTCTCAAATTTCAGCTTCCTGCGTTCAATAGGATTGAAAATGGCTTCGGAGCTCACTCAGCTGATCAGTGATCTGAAGAGTGAAGAAGCCTTTGAGCAATGATTTGCAGCGTTTTTTACCCACCAACATTTTTTTTACCTACCAACTTTTGTTTACCTACCAGCTAGGTACTACCTACCACACCATACTGGCTTCACACCTTCACCATCAAGTTTATTAGAAAGAACTAAACGCTTCACACTCGATTGGAAAAATATGGAAATTTGATTACTGGTTACGCAGAAGGCAAAACTGTATACAAATCGAAGAAATGAACAGCGATCGCATTTTAGTCCGATAAAATTTGAATGGAGATTAGACCTCTTTTGCGATTCACACTCATGATTCTGTTTTATCGAAGGAAAACCTTCAAGTACTCGTAGGGACTGAACAATTTGTCCTACAGAGCTCCGGGTGGTCTCAAAAATTTTTAAAAATTCTATACTATTTAGAATTGGTGAAAAAACGATACCTTTATTTCGAGACTTTTCGAGCTAGGGCACTCTTGAAAATTTCAACCCTTAATTTTCACCCCTTAGAAGTGACCTACATCAACCAAAAGCTTCGCAGCACAACTAGACCCGAAATGGAGCCCATATACCAAATTTGAACCAAATCGGTCCAGTGTTGCTAAGAAAAGTGCCGCGGACGGCGGACGGGGGATGGCGGACGGCGGACGGACATTGCAAATTTGGATTCTACGCACCTTGAAACGTAAAGTGACAAAGTTTGAGGGGGGGTTATAAAAATTTTTTGCGATACGATCACATAGGCTTATTATTAGAAATAATAAACCAAAAATTAACATGAAAATTCGGGGAGTTAAAGCCATTTTTGCCGACAGAAGGTGGGGAACATGAAAAAAATCTTAAAAGTGAAATAACTCAAAAATGAAGCTTCTACAAAAAATTCCTATTAAGAATTTTTGCTGAAAATCAGTTGTAACATCGAATCCTGCCCTGTGACCATTACAAAATGTAACACCCTGTATAACTCAAATACTCGATCAAAAATACATACACATGGTCAGAAAAAATGAAATAGAGGGCAAGAAAATGTTTGTTAACATTCTCATAATAAAAACCCACATCATAACTAGTTTAAACGTATTTTTTGTAAAGAACAAAAAATACGAACTCTGGGTTCAGCACCACAATCTTAATACGGGTACCTACCTATTTGTGACCACTTGAATATGAATTCCTGACAGTTCATTTCAAGTAAGTTTTGATTCCGTTCTTTCAAAACAGACAGGTATACAACTACTCGACTTCTTCAAAACCTCTAGAAGATACCGCCGAAATTTCCCGGATTAGTTGCCAATGGTTTACTTCATTTCAATGTCATTCAAAGTAGAACGGAATCATAGTGTATGTAGTCTCACCTACCTGACGTGATACCTACAGAACAATAGCACCCTACACTACCAGTTCCTATTATGAGAGAACCCAATGCACCTATTGTATAAATTTTTGAACTCAACCTTCCTGTCAGAAGCGAGGATACAGTGTATACTTTTGATTTTATTTTAGTACGTATGTTTACGGAGTGTGCCACGTTGAAAACAGTAGGGAAGAATTTTACAACTAATTCAAGTATGAAAATGCCTCTAAGCAATATTATCTAATCTTTGTGAGTCTATTTTTTTGGTTTATTATTTCTAATAATAAGCCTATGTGATCGTATCGCAAAAAATTTTTATAACCCCCCCTCAAACTTTGTCACTTTACGTTTCAAGGTGCGTAGAATCCAAATTTGCAATGTCCGTCCGCCGTCCGCGGCACTTTTCTTAGCAACACTGGACCGATTTGGTTCAAATTTGGTATATGGGCTCCATTTGGGGTCTAGTTGTGCCGCGAAGCTTTTGGTTGATGTAGGTCACTTCTAAGGGGTGAAAATTAAGGGTTGAAATTTTCAAGAGTGCCCTAGCTCGAAAACTCTCGAAATAAAGGTATCGTTTTTTCACCAATTTTAAATAGTATTGAATTTTTAAAAATTTTTGAGACCACCCGGAGCTCTGTAGGACAAACCGTTCGGTCCCTACGAGTACTTGAAGGTTTTCCTTCGATAAAACAGAATCATGAGTGTGAATCGCAAAAGAGGTCTAATCTCCATTCAAATTTTATCGGACTAAAATGCGATCGCTGTTCATTTCTTCGATTTGTATACAGTTTTGCCTTCTGCGTAACCAGTAATCAAATTTCAATATGAAGCTTCTATTTTTCCAATCGAGTGTGAAGCGTTTAGTCCTTTCTAATAAACTTGATTGTGAAGGTGTGAAGCCAGTATGGTGTGGTAGGTAGTACCTAGCTGGTAGGTAAAAAAAAGTTGGTAGGTAAAAAAAATGTTGGTGGGTAAAAAACGCTGCAAATTATTGCTCAAAAGCTTCTTCATTCTTCAGATCACTGATCAGCTGAGTGAGCTCCGAAGCCATTTTCAATCCTATTGAATGAAAGTGCTCTTCCAGGCGTCTCCAGCATTCGAGGAGATCTTCTTCACTCCTCAGATCACTGATCAGCTGAGTGAGCTCCAAAGCCATTTTTAATCCTATTGAATGGAAGTGCTCTTCCAGGCGTCTCCAGCATTCGAGGAGATCTTCTTCACTCCTCAGATCACTGATCAGCTGAGTGAGCTCCGAAGCCATTTTCAATCCTATTGAACGCAGGAGCTGAAATTTGAGAGGGAAGGTCAAGGGAGAATACAGATGGTGGTAGGTGCTATTGATGGAGAACCAGTGATCTATACAGAAAATAATAAACCTTTGAGCAATGATTTGCAGCGTTTTGCTACATTTTATAGGCACTTGATGCTATAAAAAAATATATTTTTTCACCAACGCTATGTGCTATTTATGTCTGCAAAATAACTGAAATTTGTTTATTGCCTGAATGCTAAGTCATCATACCGTATTATAATCTTGTCATTAAATGAGTAATGAGAGCTACCAATTTTTCTGAGCTATATGATAAATTTATGTATATACTGCATACGCGCATTGCTTTTGGTTTACTATTTTCAATAATAAGCCTTTGGAATCGAGCAAGAAAAAAAAAATTTTAAGCCCCCCTCAAAATTTGATGTTTTACGTTTCAAGGTACGTAGAATCCGAAAATCGAATAAAAAAATTTCCGTCCGTCCGCCGTCCGCCGTCCGCCGTACGCCGTACGCGGCACTTTTCTTAGCAACACTGGACCGATTTGGTTCAAATTTGGTATATGGGCTCCATTTGGGGTCTAGTTGTGCCGCGAAGCTTTTGGTTGATGTAGGTCACTTATAAGGGGTGAAAATTAAGGGTTGAAATTTTCAAGAGTGCCCTAGCTCGAAAACTCTCGAAATAAAGGTATCGTTTTTTCACCAACTTTAAATAGTATAGAATTTTTAAAATTTTTTGAGACCACCCGGAGCTCTGTAGGACAAACCGTTCGGTCCCTACGAGTACTTGAAGGTTTTCCTTCGATAAAACAGAATCATGAGTGTGAATCGCAAAACAGGTCTAATCGCCGTTCAAATTTTATCTGACTAAAATGCGATCGCTGTTCATTTCTTCGATTTGTATACAGTTTTGCCTTCTGCGTAACCAGTAATCAAATTTCCATATCAAGCTTTCTATTTTTCGAATCGAGTGTGAAGCGTTTAGTTCTTTCTAATAAACTTGATTGTGAAGGTGTGAAGCCATTATATTTAGTGTGGTAGGTAGTACCTACCAATAGTTGGTAGGTAAAAAAAAGTTGGTAGGTAAAACAATGTTTGTAGGTAAAAAACGCTGCAAATCATTGCTCACTGATCAGATCACTGATCAGCTGAGTGAGCTCCGCAGCCATTTTCAATGCTATTGAATGGAAGTGCTCTTCCAGGCGTCTCCAGCATTCGAGGAGATCTTCTTCACTCCTCACATCACTGATCAGCTGAGTGAGCTCCAAAGCCATTTTCAATCCTATTGAATGGAGGTGCTCTTCCAGGCGTCTCCAGCATCCGAGGAGATCTTCTTCACTCCTCACATCACTGATCAGCTGAGTGAGCTCCAAAGCCATTTTCAATCCTATTGAATGGAGGTGCTCTTCCAGGCGTCTCCAGCATTCGAGGAGATCTTCTTAACTCTTCAGATCACTGATCTGCTGAGTGAGCTCCGAAGCCATTTTCAATCCTATTGAACGCAGGAGCTGAAATTTGAGAGGGAAGGTCAAGGGAGAATACAGATGGTGGTAGGTGCTAATGATGGAGAACCAGTGATCTATACAGAAGGATGATCTATACAGAAAATAATAAACCTTTGAGCAATGATTTGCAGCGTTTTGATATAACCCCCCCCCCCCCCCCCCCCCAACATTTTGTTAGTAAACTATCTGAGAGTAAACATACGGGATTTCAGGTCGGTAGGACGAATAATAGCAGAGTTATAATGGAAAATGTACAAAAAAAAAACAGGGCCTGGGACATAAAACAATTTTTATATATTTTATTAAACATTTTTTAATAGACCCCCACTCATATATTTTGTCATTCAACAATCTGAGAGTGTACATACGAAGTCGTAGGTCGATAGGACAAATAATAACGGAGTTATTGCAAAAATTGTACGAGAAAACGTGACTTGAGCACAGCACTCAGGTATCACCTCCAACCCTCGTTTAAGGGTGATCACCTCTCGCGGGTTAAGGAGATAGAAAACTCCCTAAGCCCTCCAAAAACAGGCCAGAATGAGAGAATTGATTAGTTCGAAAAATTAACGTCGAGCAGCACACAACGAGCTTTGGAAAAATAGAGGGGGAAGTGACTGACTGACCAGTTGTAACGCGCCAGTACGCGTATGACACACAAACTGAATGCAGTATTTCACTATCACAACTGGTCATTTGGTTTGGTTTGGTTTTCTAATTAAATTAAATAGTTTGCGGTAATTATGTTGGTTTTTTCTTTTTGAAACATGTTCTCTAATGATCGTAGAAGGAGATAAAATTATTTTTAAAAAAATTCTGGGTCGTTTTCGATTTTTTGGGGGCCGCTAAAGTTGACCTACACAACTGGTCATTGGAAAAAGGACCACAATGCACCTCAATGACCAGGTATGCGGTGGCTATACGCAGCAAATGACCAGGAAGCGCCATGTACGATACCACACATACACACACACACACACATACACCTATGTTTTTTTTTCGCGGATTTGGATTCAGAATGGTCTAAAACGGATTACTGTGTGGTTATTTTTTTTTCTGTTGAGTGTTGTCCTCCTTCACCCCAGATCGATCGCATAAGGACGCCCAAGTCTTACTGTGGGACGTCCTAAAAACAGCGATCGTATTTCGTTCAGCTAACATTTGAACGGGAATTAGGTCTCTTTTGCGATTCACACTTATGTTTCTGAATTATCGTAAATCCGACCCCTAAGTTCTTGTAGGGAGCGAACGGTTTGTCCTACTGGGCTCCGCGTGGTCTCAAAAAATTCTAGAAATTATATACTATCTTAAATTGATGGAAAAACAATACCTTTATATCAAATTTTTTTGAGTTAGGGCGTTTTCAAAATTTCAAACCTTATTTTTCACCCCTTATAAGTGACCTACATCAATTAAAATCTCCGGGACACAACTGGACCCCAAATGGAGCCTACATACCAAATTTCATCAAAATCGGTCAATGCTAAGTGGCAAAAGTGCCGCGTACGGCGGACGGACTGCCAAATTTTTATTCGATTTTTGGATTCTACGTACCTTGAAACGTAAACCATCAAATTTTGAGGTGGTGTTAAAAAAAATTTTTTCTTGGTCGACTCCAAACGTTCATTATTGAAAATATTTTACCAAAATTGGTCGGATCGCCGCTGTTGTTTCCCACTGTCAGGTCGTTAGCCAGTGTTGCAACCTTGATTGAATGAGAAAACGTCTGCCAAGTGGGTGTGGCACAGAGTTTTCTCGTATCCAAAACCCAATCCAAAACAAAATTCTTTATTTTGGTATCGTTGATGGCATCTTTGTGCCATCACTGATTTCTAACCGGAGCCTGAGACCCCCGATCCACAAACGAATAGAAGCTTCACCACCTTCTATTGGGGAAGCAAAAATTAAGTACCTACCAAAATTTTGGATTCATAGCAATTCCCTTTAATTTCTTACAAAATGAGCCGGCAATAACGCGGTTAACTTCATTCAATAATAATAAAATTATTAATTACATTCAAACGTTGTCTTGCTGCCTTGACTTCATCTTTTGCTAACCTTCCACAAATATTCTGCATCGATCAGAAGGCTTAGCGAGCAAGTATGATGAAATATTACATAATGTAAATGGTTTCTGGCATCAGGAAGCCAAGTCAGAGATTATGGTAGAGCAGATTCAAGGGATCAATGAATGAATAATTGAAAGCGCAGGAGAGCTTGATATCGCTCATCCGGGCTAGCCTCGACTAAATACGCCTTCCAGGGGGTACCTGTTACTGACCAGATGTTCGCAAGTTTGAAACTGCAGCGATGTTCCGACCCTAAGTTGTGACAAAACTTGAGGTAGCAAAAAGTAGGTACACGTAATGGGGCGTATTTTTGCTTTGAAAACGGTTTAAGAAAGGGTTGGTTAAAGTTGAACCGTTCAAACTGTTGTTCGACCCCGGTCAAACTGTCCGTTATGGGGGTCTCAGTCAGTCGCCGTTCGTTCCTCGTTCCGGGTTAATATTTCTCTACATTACCGGCGCTCACACTCAAAAAATTGTACTTAAATTTGATATTTTCAAGGATTTTCAAAATTCATTAGTGCATTATCATAGTGAATTGAAAAACTAAAATATTGCCACTGGAATCATGAAAATCGAACAATCATTGCCGTCGAAAACGCTGCAAATTATTACACAAAGTATTATCATTCTTCTCTATAGATCACTCTTCTGCAAAGAACTCGGCTCTGCCATTGTCACTACCCATAGGTACTACCTACAGCGATCGCATTTCGGTCAGCTAAAATTTGAATGGAAATTAGGCCTCTTTTGCGATTCGCACTCGTGTTTCTAAATTTTTTCTTGGTCGATTCCAAAGGTTCGTTGTTGAAAATAATACACCAAAATGGGAAAAACCTAACTAAAAACGCTGCAAATTATTACACAAAGGTTTATTTTTTTCTATATAGATCACTCGTCTGCAAAGAACACTGCTTAGCCATTGTTACCACCAACCAACTTGAAGAAAAACATCGATCGCACTTCGGTCAGCTAACATTTGAACGGAGATTAGGCCTCTTTTGCGATTCACACTCGTGTTTCTGTTCTGTCGTTAGTCCAACCCTTAAGTTCTCGTAGGGAACGAACGGTTTGTCCTACAGAGTTCAGCGTGGTCTCAAAAAATTCTAGAAATTCTATACTATCTTAAATTGATGGAAAAACAATACCTTTATGTCAAAACTTTTTGAATTAGGGCGTTTTCAACATTTCAAAATTCATTTTTTGACCCTTAGAAGTGACCTACATCAACCAAAATCTTTGGGGCACAACTAGACCCCAAATGGAGCCTACAAACCAAATTTCATCAAAATCGGTCAATGCTAAGAGGGGAAGTGCCGCGTGCGGCGGACGGACGGCCAAATTTTTATTCGATTTTTGGATTCTACGTACCTTAAAACGTAAATTTTGTGGGGGGGGGGGTAAAAAAAATTTTCTTGGTCGATTCCAAACGTTCATTATTGAAAATAATAAACCAAAAACGATTTTTCTCATTGTTGTTCAATTTTGATGATTCCAGCGGCTATATATTAGTTTTTGGTTCATTATTTTCAATAATAAGTCTTTGAAATCGACCAAGAAAAAATTTTTTTTAACCCCCTCCAAAATTTGTTGGTTTACTTTTCAAGGTACGTAGAATCCAAAAATCTAATAAAAATTTGGCCGTCCGTCCGCCCTACGACGTACTCACTACGTACGGCACTTTCCTCACTTAGGATTGACCGATTTTGATAAAATTTCTGATATGATGGACCCTGATAACAAGCAGCCAGGTGGACATGACTGCTGAGTGCTGATACAATACTGTGATGTAATTATTTATGTACAATACCATCAATTGTAGCGGTGAAGTATTTTTTCCAATTATAAATTGTTAATGGTATGTAGGCTCCATTTGGGGTCTAGTTGTGCCCCGAAGATTTTGGTTGATGTAGGTCACTTCTGAGGGTTGAAATTTTGAAAACGCCCTTACTCGAAAAATTTTGATATAAAGGTATTGTTTTTCCATCAATTTAAGATAGCATTGAATTTTTTGAGACCACGCTGAGCTCTGTAGGACAACCCGTTCGCTCCCTACGAGAACTTGAGGGTCGGACTTACGATAAATCAGAAACACGAGTGTGAATCGCGAAAGAGGCCTATTCTCCGTTCAAATTTTAGCAGACCAAAATGCGATCGATGTTTTTCTTCAAGTTGGTTGGTGATAACAATGGCAAAACCGTGTTCTTTGCAGACGAGTGATCTATATAGAAAAATAATAAACCTTTTTGTGTAATAATTTGCAGCGTTTTCGCCTTCAATCATTGTTCGATTTTGATGATTCCGGCGGCAATATATTAGTTTCTCAATTCCCAAAGCTGATGCACTAATAAATTTCAAAAATCCTTGAAAATTTCAATTTTGGTAGATCTTTTAAAGTTTGAGTGCCGATATTTAGGGAAATACTAACCTGAGAAGTGTAGGTTATGAGGGATAACACTGTCATTCTTTATTATAATCCCACTTAATACATTATTGCTTCCGAGTCTACCAAGGTAGCGGA
The DNA here is from genome assembly GCA_009739505.2 of Apolygus lucorum. Taxonomy (NCBI): domain Eukaryota; kingdom Metazoa; phylum Arthropoda; class Insecta; order Hemiptera; family Miridae; genus Apolygus; species Apolygus lucorum. The sequence continues at coordinate 24,193,976 of CM019177.2, read as the reverse complement.
AGCTTTGTTTTCACTTTTCAAGGATGAAAAAAAAAGTTCTCCAAAATCAAAATTTTCACTCGCGTTTTGCGTTTTAGAGCTTTCTGAACAATTTTGGTTCCGTGTCTGTGTCTGTGTCAGTGTGTCTGTGTGTCTGTCATGAATTCCTTGTAACGCGCATAACTATACGAAGTTATTGTCCGATTTCGATGAAATTTTCAGGGATTCATTCATCATCCCCGAACTGATAGAAGCGACTGCGCATGCGCAAACGTGAATTCCTTGTAACGGCCATAACTTCTACATTTTCCATCCGATTTCAATGAAAATTTCAGAGATGTTACAGATTAGTATTTAGATGGTCCCCTATGAAAATCATCACCCCCGGACTGATAGAAGCGATTGCGCATGCGCAAACGTGAATTCCTTGTAACGGCCATAACTTCTACATTTTCCATCCGATTTCAATGAAAATTTCAGAGATGTTACAGATTAGTATTTAGATGGTCCCCTATGAAAATCATCACCCCCGGTCATGATAGTAGCCGATGCGCATGCGCGAACGTAAAATCCGTGTAACAGCCATGCGTACGTCAGAATCTCAAATTCTACACTATCTACTGTCTGGCGCCCGTAGCACATTCGCAGCGAGTTTAACTACCAACCAAGGGGTCACGGGTACGATTCCCTGCCATACCTAGAAATTTTTCGAGTAGTGACTCACTTACATTTTTCATCCGAATTTGATGAAATTTTCTAGGATTATCCAGAGTAGCGTGTAGATGGTCCCCTATGAGGATAGTGAAAGGTACTTTAAGATTGGTGTCTTGAGATTAACTACTATGCATCGGATTATCTATATAATCGGGTTATGGATACGAGGAAGCTATGTGCCACACCCACTTGGCAGACGTTTTTTCTTATGTTACGACAAATTTCGTAGCCATTTCACGGAGACCTTATTTTAACCATTTATATTGTTTTGTAAATACGAAAAAAACTCGTTTTCTTCTCATTCTTCTCGGTTGAAAAAAATGTCTGTATCCTCTACGTGATACACTCGGGTATCCGCAACCGTACGGCCTCCTCGTGAATGAGAGTTGAGTGAAGCCCACACTGTAAACAAAAGTCAAACGAACTAACAAACTGTGTTAAGATGGAAAACAAACAAGCTAAATTTTGCGGGTTAGGGTCCTTTGGGGTTGCTCTGAGGCTGCACCGACATTCTAACCTCAGGGTCCCCTCATGAACCCTTCGCCTCTTTCTAGACTTAATTAATAAGGCTTGACTTGATCAACTTGTTTTCAGAAGCACCCGAAGCTCGGTATGCACGCGGAGTTTGTAATTTGGGCCTCATTACTTCACTTGGTGTTGACTCCGCATCACGCCGCGTAGGTATCTTGTATCCTGTGCGGGTCCTTTTACACACATAGTAGGATGTACGTGTTCCCGCATCCACTCAATGGTCAGTGTGTTTTATGACCGAATCCAAAGTTGTTTCTCTTAGGCACTACGTAAAAAACGCTGCAAATTACTACACCAAGGTTTATTATTTGTGTGTGGCTTTTCCAGTCAATTAAAAGAAAATTATTTGAAACATACCGAGTGGACTGTGATACGAAATTAACAATAAAATTGACAGGTATTAATCAAATAATCAAATTTCGAAATTGGAGATGGTTCAACAATGGTACAACGTGGCAGCTCACCTTGATTATCCTGTGCATTGATAGCAGAGATGGGTGAATTCTTATTCATAAAATTTATGAATAAGAATTCACCCATCCCCGCTATCAACGAGATGGGTGAATCGTATTTAATACGATTATGAATACAAATCATATCTGCGATTTTATGATTATGAATACGAATACAGTTATGCATATGAATATGAATACGAATACAATTGTATTCACACTTTGAATACGATTTTTCCCCGTATTCGTATTTTGAATACGATTTTATGATTTTTTCTATAATTTCCCGAAAAATCGAATTTCTTTTACGATTTTCCCTGAAAATCATACTTTGTTTATGATTTTCTCCCGAACTCTCGACATATTTATGACCTAGCATTGTCAAAATAATCAATCAAAATTCGAAATGCTCACAAATTCCTATAGGATTTTTCACGTAGAATCGAATGAGACCAACACCAGGTCGCTACGACCGACCGTATTGAAACTACGACGAAATGTCTACTGAAAATCGTGTTTTTAACGATTTGCACTGAAAATCATCAAAAAAATTATGATTTTTACCGGAAATGTCGTCGTATTTTCTATTCAGTTGGTCGTAGCGACCTGGTGTTGGTCTCATTCGATTCCGTGTGAAAAATCCTACAAGAATTTGTGAGCGTTTGGAATTTTGATGATTATTTTGACAATGTTAGGTCATAAATATATCGAGAGTTCGGGAGAAAATCATTTAAAAAAGTATGATTTTCAGGGAAAATCGTAAAGAAATTCGACTTTTAGGGAAATCATAGAAAAAATCATAAAATCGTAATCAAACTACGAATACGGGGGAAAATCGTATTCAAAGTGTGAATACGACTGTATTCGTATTCATATTCATATTTATACCTGTATTCGTATACATAATCATAAAATTGCAGATATGATTTGTATTCATAATCGTATTTCTGAATAAGAATTCGCCCATCTCTGATTGATAGTTACTATTGTAGGTAGGCAATCCAAATGTGGCAAGCAGACCATGAGGAGGTGGAGGTATGTCGGATTGAACACACTTCCGCAAATTTGAATACTTTGAATTCGAATAAGTTATTGAACGAAACAATTGCCTCGAAAGACGTCGATAGACGAGGGGGATTAGCCTGTGCAGGGCTGCCAACCTGCCACAACTAATTTGTCCATCTCCAATATATGAGAATTAAATTATGAAATGAATCCATTTAAATTACGATTCAACGATTTGTCCATATAGTAGATCACTCGTCTGCAAAGAACTTTGCCATTGTCACTACCTACCTATCTATTACATACCTGCTTCACATTCAAGTTTATTAGATGGTAGTTTATTAGATTCAAGTTTACAAAAAATGGAGCGTCACAGGCTTCATTAGGAAATTTCATACTGATTGCTAAAGACGCAAAACTGAGTACAACTCGAAGAAACGAACAACGATCGAATTTCGGTCAGTTAAAATTTCAACGGAGATTAGGCCTCTTTTGCGATTCACACTCGTGTTTCTGATTTATCGTAAGTCCAACCCCTAAATTCTCGTAAAGGGCGAACAGTTTATCATACAGAGCTCCGGGTGGTCTCTAAAAATTCTAAAATTCATTAATATTTCAAATTGATGAAAGACCAATACCTTTAAATCGAAATTTTTTGAGCTAGGGCGTTTTCAAAATTTCAACCCTTAATTTTCACCCCTTGGAAGTGACTGACATCAACCAAAAGCTTCGGGGCACAACTAGACCCCAAATGGAGCCCATATATGTGGAATTAAATTATAATTAGGAATATCAAAGATACTTAATAAATAGGAACATAAATGAATGTATTTAAATACCAGACACCAATTCAAACACACAGTCGTTATTAGGAATTGTTATGTTTGGTACTAATAGTTATGGCTATTCACTAATAGTTAATCATTATGTAGGTGAACTCCGGCTGAAGGTATCCATTACCAAAGCCTGCACCATGTTACAGTGGAAAACAAATCAATTTAATGATCTGATTTAATAAAAACATGTTTTTATTCATTCATTCATTCATTCATGGAGCCCATATACCAAATTTCATCAAAATCAGTCCATGGTAACTAATGAAAGTGTCGCGTACGGCGGACGGACGTAGACATTTTTATTCGGTTTTCGGTTTCTATGTAGGTCCCTTGAAACGTAAACAATCAAATTTTGAGGGTGAGGGGGGGGGGGTTAACAAAATTCCTAGTCGATTCCAATGGATCATTATTGAAAATAATAAACCAAAATTGTAACGTATGTTAAAATCTGTATTTCTTAGTCACACCGTACGCCATATGCGACACATTCCTTAGTTCCCTTGGATCAATTTTGATTAAATTTGGTATATGAGCTCCATTTGGGGCCTAGTTGTGCCCCAAAGCTTTTGGTTGATGTCAGTCACTTCTAAGGAGTGAAAATTAGGAGTTGAAATTTTGAAAACGCCCTAGCTCAAAAAAATTCGATGTAAAGATAATGTTTTTCCATCAATTTAAGATAGTATTGAATTTTTAGAATTTTTAGAGACCACGCGGAGCTCCGCAGGACAAACCGTTCGCTCCCTACTAGAACTTAAGGGTTGGACTTACGATAGTGTGAATCGCAAAAGAGGCCTAATCTCCGTTCAAATTTTAGCTGACCGATCGATCTTTTTCTTCATGTTGGTTGGTGGTAACAATGACAAAGCCGTGTTCTTTGCAGACGAGTGATCTATTTATAAAAAAATAAACCATTAGGTAATAATTTGCAGCGTATTCCGTGTTATTCTGTGGGGGAAAGCTGTACTCCTCACCAAAATTGGCCCATGATTTTTCATTCTCACTCAAAATTTAAGACATTTTATTACCGTTTAGTGCTCAAAGGCCAAAAACACGAGAAGAATCGCAAAAATAAAAATGTCTCAAAAGCAAAGAGATTAGTATTTTGAAGTAGGACTTTTTATCGGAACTTAGATGCTATGAGAGATTTGTGTAGGAGTTATCTTGATTATGAGTATATTGTACCAAGTCAGCTTTTAGATCAGACAATAGATCCACATTACGAGAATAAACAGCCTGCCTGCCTCCATAAACCGACTCAACCGAAATAACTTGCGCGCATTATTAAACAAGGGTCTACGTGCTTCCCTCCGATCGAAGAGGGTAGTTATATATGGCGAGTTTTTCTCCCTCCTACGCCTTCAACAATGGATACCAAGTTGAATGGATTTCTTTTCAGAGTTCAACATTTCACTCTTGATGGGAGCTCCTAACCTCCATCGCTAATCGTTCAGGTCATGAGCCACCTGAACTGAGCGAATCGACAACGAAAGTGCAGGATAATTACTACTTGTGCTTCAAATTGTTCGCTTTGTGTAGCATATAATCATTAAGATTGAAGTACATTCATGAATATTGTTCTGACTCCAAGGGAACACAATTTGACTCAGTACAATGAGGAATTTCACCGAATTCTGTTTGCATTTTTCCTGAATAGTTAATGGTGTGGGATAGATGAAAATCGGGCTGATTTCGGAAAATAAGTCTCCTGTTATTTTTGGGAGACAATCAAAATTTTTGATTTCAAAACTAACCGGGAAAATGGACGTGGAGCGGGAACGCTCGCTGATTGGGCTGTTCGGATCGCCGTCTCCTCCCAGTGTTGCCCATTGGGACGACGAAATCGTGTTTTCTAAGAGAAAAGTTATCAAACAAAAACAGGGGAAACCTAATTTTCCCCATCTCGCTTTTTCTAGTTTTTTCTTCAGTTTTTCGATTTCGAACTTTACTGTTTCGTGAAATTTTGCATCTGGGGACTATAGATTTCTCGATCTCAGCGCTTCAAGCGGCCATAAATGAACTATTCCAGGATGACGTCATTTTCCCGGTTTTTTTAAACATTCGTATTTTCTACACTGTTTTGTTTATTCGTAAATTAGGAAGTTCGGGCTGAGAGTTTGCCTTAGAAGGTTTTTCGAGGTGCTGAATCCGATTTTGGGGTCAAAAATAGGAAATTCCGACATGGTGAAATTCCTCATTTTGTTACTCCTCCCCCTACTGGACTACTTACTATCCTGCACGATTTTACTGACTAGATATCATCCAAATTGGTAGCGAGCAGTCACGTGACGTCAGCATTCCAATTTGGAGCTACTACTAGTTGACTAGAACTGACTCGATGACGTCTCAAATTCAATTGCCGGTAGTTAATTTCGTAGTTGGAAAGTACAAGTTGTAAGGTTGATAGGAACTCGCTTATCAACGACTCATTTCAACCTCACAACTTGTTTAAAATTGAATTTACTTGAGCTAATTACTATTTACCGGTCAGATAGCGATCAGAACCAAAAGGACGTCATCATTTCCTTCCAGTAAATATTAATATAGGAATTTTTATCAAAGGGTAGTAAGCAGTCTTATAAGGTTTGGAGTAAGCAAAGATTTGACAAGGGAAATCTTGAAAGAAAAACTTCAACTTTTTCAGAAAACACTTCTATCAAGATATTGGCAGAATAGGCGGTTTGTGACAGGCTGAAGGCTAGGAACTTTTTGAATTGAATGGTGCCTCAAGGACCGGAGTACGCCCTTATAACGAAGGGGTAGTTGCGAGAGGGGGTGAGTCCCCACTCGAGGCAACCCCCTTCCTACCCTGGAAGGATTCTCCCTGAAGGGGATGGCTCCTCCTATTTTGCCAGGACCTCTTTCGTTATTTTTATTGCGAAAATACTATAATAAATAGTGGTTCACCACAAATACAAAAGAAAAAAAGTCTGCCAAGTGGATGTGGCACATAGCTTCCTCGTATTCATAACCCGATTATATAGATGATCCGATGCATAGTAGTTGATCTCAAAACATCAATCTCTAAGTACCTTCCACTACCCTCATAGGGGACCATCTACAACCAAATTCCTATATTCCTGGAAAATTTCATTGAAATCGGATGATAAATGTAAAAATTATGGCTGTTACAAGGAATTCACGTTTGCGCATGCGCAAAACTACTATTCGTCTGGGGGTGATGATTTTCATAGGGACTGTCTACACGCCAATCCAAACAATCCTAGAAAATGTCATCAAATGCGGATGAAACACGTAAGTGTTATGGCTGTTACAGGGATTTTTACGTTTGCGCATGTGCAGAGGTTACTGTCAATTTTGAAGCCTTGATTTTCATAGGGGGCCATCTACAACATAATCCGCATAATCCCTGAAAATGTCATCGAAATCGGATCGAAAATGTAGAAGTTATGGCTGTTACAGGGAATTTATGTTTGCACATGCGCAGCGGCTACTATCAGTCTGGGGTTGATGTGTTTCATAGGGAACCGTCTACACGCCAACCCGCACAATCCCTGAAAATTTCATCGAAAGCGGGTGAGTTGTAGAAGTTATGGCTGTGGCAAGGATTTCATGACAAACACACAAACAGACAGACACGGAACCAAAATCGTTCAGGAAGGTCTAAAACGTAAAACGCGAGTGGAAATTTCAATTTTGGAGAACTTTTTTTTCAACCTTGAAAAGTGAAAACAAAGCTTCCACTACCTTGGTAGACTCGGAAGCAAAAACGCTGCAAATTATTACACAATGGTTTATTATTTTTCTACATTGATCACTCGTCTGCAAAGCCACCAACCATCCAACATGAAGAAAAACATCGATCGCATTTCGGTCAGCTAAAATTTGAACGGAGATTAGGCCTCTTTTGCGATTCACACTCGTGTTTCTGATTTATCGTACGTAAAACCTTTAAATTCTCTTAGGGAGCGAACGGTTTGTCCTACAGAGCTCCGCATGGTCTCAATAAATTCTAAAAATTCTATAGAATCTTAAATTGAAGAAAAAACAATACCGTTATATCAAAACTTTTTGAGTTAGGGCGTTTTCAAAATTCATTTTTGAACCCTTAGAAGTGACCTACATCAACCAAAATCTTCGGGGCACAACTAGACCCCAAATGGAGCCTACACACCAAATTTCATCAAAATCGGTCAATGCTAAGTCTTAGAAGTGCCGCGTACGGCGGACGGAAGGCCAAATTTTTATTCGATTTTTGGATTCTACGTACCTTGAAACGTAAACCATCAAATTTTGAGGGGTGTTAAATTTTTTTTTCTTGGTCGATTCCAAAGGTTTATTATTGAAAATAATAAACCAAAATTGGTTAAAATTGGTTTCTTTAATTCGTTGCTAAAATTGGTTTGAATAATTCGTTGCCTCCTAAACTTCCAACTATTTTCAACTTTTGAAAAAAAGTAAACGTGAAATAATAGTTATTGAGTGTTGTATTATACCGGAAATGATGATGAAGGAGTTGGTCAAGGAGTAGGTAACCTGATTGAAATCGAGATGAATGCGAAGTAAGCGGGTTGAGCCTTGCGTGGGACACGTCGGACTCACCTCGCAACGTCATTAGCCATGTAAATTCGAATGCATCCCCGTTTCAACCTGTACTTCCCTTTGGTAGATGTAATTTATCTGGGGTCCCCCTGACAGCTGAGGATTAGGACGTCCCACCTGACGTAGGACGACCGTTACGACCTTCTAAATAGGTTTACGGTCATCTGCATACCCTCAAGTCTAGCACATAAGCTACGACAAAGATGTCTTAAACCGAGTTAATTATGTACTTACAGCGAATTTAATTACATTAATTATTCATACAAATTCTACCAAATTGTGTAGGCAGTGTAGCTTCCTCACGAAGACAAATAAATCCTCATTAATGACTAAATACCTAATTTTAGAATAATAAGTTTCTCTACATGTATATTTCTGATATACAGATCCCCTCGTGATCCCCTCATAGAATCGTCAAAATGGTGGTAGATTTTTTTTTGCTTCCTCACTACCGAAGGTAGGGAAGCTTTTTATTCGTGAAAGAAGTGAAAAAAACGTCTGCCAAGTTGGGTGGGCAGTATAGCTTCCTCACTCATTATAACATGGACGTATAGAATCAGTTGGCGAAAAAATTATGATTCAAAGAGTTATTGAATACCAAAATATTGGCGATAATATGCGGCATAGGGTTGCAGGTATTAATGTTTATAATATTTTTATAATTTTTATAAGGTAGGTATTATAGTTTATAATATTTTGTATTTTCAACGTAGAATTTTATTTAGCGGTCCACCGTCTAGGACCTAAACCACACAATCCCTGAAAGTTTCATCGAAATTGGTTGAATAGTTGCGGAGTTTTGGTTGTAACAATAAATTTAAAGTTCGCGCATGCGCAGCGGCTATTGCTTGACCAATTTGATTGAAACTTATAGGGTGTCTCTTAGAAGTTAGTCCCTAACTAACCTCCAAATTTGAGCAAAATCGGTTCATTAGAAATCGAGGTTCCAGGAAATTCACGTTTGCGCATGCGCACTCGCTCCTATTGGTCCGAAGGTGCTGAAATTGATAGGGGACCGTCTAGGACCTAACCCGCACAATCCCTGAAAATTTCATCAAAATCGGACCACAGGTTAGTATAGTTTTGCCCGGGACAAGGATTGACTACAGACAGACCGACAGACAGACACAGAACCAAAATTGTTCAGGAAGCTCTAAAACGCAAAAAGCAAGTGGAAATTTTGATTTTGGAGGACATTTTTTTTCACTTCTTTCGCGAATACAAAGCTTCCCTACCTTCGGTAGTGAGGAAGCAAAAAAATGTCCTCCAAAATCAAAATTTCCACTTGCTTTTTGCGTTTTAGAGCTTCCCGAACAATTTTGGTTCCGTGTCTGTCTGTCTGTCGGTCTGTCTGTGGTCAATCCTTGTCCCGGGCAAAACTATACTAACCTGTCGTCCGATTTTGATGAAATTTTCAGGGATTGTGCGGGTTAGGTCCTAGACGGTCCCCTATCAATTTCAGCACCTTCGGACCAATAGGAGCGAGTGCGCATGCTCAAACGTGAATTTCCTGGAACCTCGGTTTCTCGGTTTCTAATGAACCGATTTTGCTCAAATTTGGAGGTTAGTTAGGGACTAACTTCTAAGAGACACCCTATAAGTTTCAATCAAATTGGTCAAGCAATAGCCGCTGCGCATGCGCGAACTTTAAATTTATTGTTACAACCAAAACTCCGCAACTATTCAACCAATTTCGATGAAATTTTCAGGGATTGTGTGGTTTAGGTCCTAGACGGTGGACCGCTAAATAAAATTCTACGTTGAAAATACAAAATATTATAAGCTATAATACCTTATAAAAATTATAAAAATATTATAAACATTAATACCTGCAACCCTATGCCGCATATTATCGCCAATATTTTGGTATTCAATAACTCTTTGAATCATAATTTTTTCGCCAACTGATTCTATACGTCCATGTTACAATGAGTGAGGAAGCTATACTGCCCACCCAACTTGGCAGACGTTTTTTTTAATCTTCATGTTTTTCCCAGCAATCTCAATCTCCACACACCAAGTCAAATCACCACACAAATCAAGCACTCCAACTTCGATTTTTTCAACTGAGGACCCCCTGGTTTTATTGCAGGATTTTCGACTCTTAATGTTTTTTTAAATATTGATTTAAAAAGCCCCAAGTGTGGTACACGAATTTCCATTATATTTTGACGATGATTCACGTGATGGCATCCTTTTTATATTTGAACGAATTAATGATGGTTTTCATGTCAGTTTTTGTTCATTTAAGCGCCCATTTTCATTAATGTATTGAGGTTTGGTTGAAAAGAGTAAAAATAGAAGATTAAAACCGTCTTCAGTAATCAAGTGAAAAATCATCTTAATTCTGAAAGTTGAAAAAGGCATAAAAGATTATTTTTTTCACTCAAAATAACCAATTTTTGGTAATTTTTCCGCTAAAAAATCAAGTGGAAAAAGATTTTTTTAAATCATTGAAAATCATGTACCACACTTGGGTTTTTTCTTTGCGCGCTCGCAGAGGAGCTTTTTTTAAAATTACCTTCATTCTGACTATTTTAGGAATGGGAGGGACAACTCATGGGACGCCCTGTATGAATGTGATCACTATTACTTATAATGACTCATGTATACCTATTTTCAATAAACGACCAAGAGTCAAGAGCCAGAAAGCATCCCAGAATTAGTCAACGCCCTCCAAGGAATTCCTCAGCTCCCTCTCTTCTAGACAGGGAGAAGTGGGGTAACCCTTTATAAGCCCTCGGCCCTCAGCCAGGGGCTGCCACTCTCTTCCGTCCTCTCAGTGCTAACTGGCTGTTGCTTCATGTCAAAACTCAAATAACCTCTTTCTATTAAATTCCTCCCCGGGCCAGTACTTCAGATCCGTCTCGACGAAAAACCCACTCTGTTAGGCGAAAACAAGCACGGCAGATCCGTCTCGCTGAAAAGGTTAAAAAATTCAAATACCAAAATTTTGATCCCCTGCCGAGTCGGGCGAAAAGGCCCCTTTTTTAAAAATCATTATAAATTCCCTTAAATCGGCCCTACTAGACTTAGTAAATTAGGAGAACCGCAAAACGTTTACAAACTTTAAACATATTGTTAAGTAATGCATGCATTCCAGGGGACGTCCCATTGGATAAGCATTAGGTAAATTTAATCCAGTTGGTAAGCGATAAAACTTGTTCACTCGATGTAATTTATTTAGTATTTCAGGAAAAGAAATAGTGGTCTCCCCCCATCCCCCCCCCCTCGTCATTATCCACCATAACACTTCTAGCGGCGTGGGAGCCTCGAATTGGAAGAGCATTTTATAATCCATGATCCACAATACCCAATGTGAGCAAATGCTCACAGGCTCCCCTAAAACATCAATTATAATACTTACATACTCCATAATACTTACATCCATACGAGTAACCAAGAGAGATGTCCGCCACCATGCCCAGGACAAACCCACACAGACCAGAACATTTTCTGCAGTTGGCCAACCTGAAAAGTGGAGGGGAGAAACCGAGGAACCTCCATTAAACTTGCGTCTCGGTGCACCGCCTCGAGGGATTCCGAATGCACTCTGACGGGAGTTTTGGAATCGGGACTTTGATAACAGTGATAACTGTTTGATTATTAATTTTTGTTGTGTCGTCCGTTTTTGATTTGTGTTGTCCCGTTTCAAATAATTCTGCCTTCCCATTGCTTCATTTCATCCGGCTCGTTCTTTGATTTCTTTCTGGCTCGCTGTTCTGTGCAAGTGAAATAAGGGTCACTTATTGCTCGGCATGTAAGAGACACTTTTAGCTCGGCATGAGTCGTAGAATCTCAACTTCAGTCGTAGAATCTCAGTGTCAAGTTACGTGAGTTTAACACCCCGTATAGAAGAGAAAATAGTCAATCGTGCGATAATGTTCACTCTTCTTACATCATGAGTCTACAGTCGAAATTTACTGAATTGATCGAATTTTTAATCAACTACTTAATTTAAATTTTGTGATATTATACTTTGGAGACTACCTAGTAAAATCACTAAAAATAAAGACACTTTTTTTTATATTGCTTGTGTATTTTTATTATTCGTTTTCGTATTCCTACATTCTTCGAACTGTCGCTTTGCAATAATGTTATTGATGCGCGGGAGCAAATAAGGTTTGGTGTCGATATTTATATTATCTTGTATCCTATAATGCAAGACAGTGGATTGGATATTTTTGTCTTTAATAATTAGGTCTCTTCTAGCAGTAGCTCAGTTAGGAAGAGCTCTCTGAATACATTCTATTGATCTGAATCGGTAATATGAAGTGATAATTAGGCTATTACATCTATCTTAAAACGAGGGAAATAAAGAGACGTTGGGGTTACAGAGAAGAAATTTAGACAAACTTGCAGAAATTTCAAAACATTTTGAAAAGAAGGAAATTAATATTTATGTCGTTTTTGCCGTTACTTTCCACCTACTCTCTTTTTGACATCTATTTGAGCCAGAATGAATCTTCGTGATCAAATATTAGGACATGTAGTTGAGACCTTGAGTTGGGCTTTTTTTTCTCTACCATTGATAAAATAATGATTGGACTAGGAAATAATCCATTCTTTCGGTGCCTCATGGGAAAAATTTATTCACCTTATTGTAATCACTGCCACAATATTCAAGGGGTAGATGATGTGAACGAAACATTCCCCACAACGGAGAGTATTGCTTGTAGAAGATAAAAACCATCCTGAGCCATCTCAAAATCAATTTCGATTGTACAGTAATGGAAAAGCTATGTCAGTTTGCTAAGGATTACCAATTGTCATTCCGACCCCTATCACTCTCAAACCCCTAAACATTAAATGTTTAAATGTGTGTAAATTTTACACACATCTCATTCCTTTACTCACACCTAGTAATTCCCGCAAATCACAAAAGATTATTTATTATTTACGATGTGATAGAAAAATCAATCATAATCAATCATAGTTGATAAATCAACTTTGACTTTCGCAACATCATCCACTACTTCACCAAAGTAATCATTGAATGTCTGGAATGGCTCCTCCAAAGATATTAAAATTAGAAGAGTTTGAGTTGAGGAAAACTTCCTCGCAGTCCCGCAAGAGTGCATTCGGAATCCCTCAGGGCGGTGCACCGAGACGCAAGTCCTCCATTAAAGCTAGGGATGCATTCAGTTCCCCTTTAGCTATCCTTGTGGACGGTGGACAATCTCAGTTCTAAACCCACCGGCTTACACCAATATGCGAATTCGAGTCCCCCCCCCCCCCCCAACCACCGCCACCCTCACACACACCACCATTAGTGCCCGTCTGGCACCAAAGCGGAAATACGTCGTAACGTTGCACTTTCATCTATTAGTTTTGGTAGGCAGTCCATCGAAGTTCACATAGGTATTCAAGGTAAAACACACACAAAAAGCTGAACGCCAACTATTTGCAGAGAGTTTTTGAGCTGCCGGCTGGTCGATTTAACAGGACCACTGCTTTGGAGATGGTTCGATGGAAGATCGGTTGGGCTCACGCTTGGCAAGGAATGATTCGACGATCCATTGGTTCGCCAACCGTTGAACCATTTGGCCCTGCACGCTTTGGTGAGTGTGCTAAAGCTGTATTAGAGAGCCAGAAGCTTAGCTTTCGTGAGTCACTAAACCAGAGGACTCTCAACACCCAGTTCCACTTGTTGTACCGCCACCTTGATTTGAACGTTTTTTTTTTTTTTTAATATATAAATGTATATAACTTTATTGTCAATTTTTGACATCACAGTTGTGCTTGCAATCTACTATAGTAATACAAAGATTAATTGACATGAAACATCTCTTAGGTGCAGCCCATTGGCTGTCCTACACCAGTAGTTGGTTTTTATTTTAAATTACAATAATTATTTAGTAAAATTAATAACAGTAAATAAATATAGAAACAAGAAATAATAGATAGGATAAGAGGTAGTTAAGTGGTTAAGGAATCCTGAGGTCGCTTCCTCTTTAGGCGCCTTCTCTCAGGAGGTTGTGGTGGGTTTTGGGGGATGCAAGCTATAAGTGCATTATCGTGTTCCATCATACTTGAATTCAGATTTCGATATGCAGTTCGAATGACTTCTTTAACGGTTGGTATATTCAAGTCATTGTGAAGTGTGGAGTTGCGAATGCACCAGGGTGCTCCACATATCATTCGGAGAACACGATTTTGGGTCACTTGTGTTTTATTAATGTGACTCGCAGCAGCAGATCACCACAGACCGCAAGAGTACTCCCAGATGGGTCTAATCAGCGAAACGAATAAGAGTCGCTTTGTTGACAAACTCATCGGAGAATTTTCGCGTAGAAGGGGCTTTAATTGAATGATTCTTTGTCTTACTTTGTTGACTAGATAATTTATGTGAGGCTGCCATGTTAACGTTTTGTCCAAGTAGACACCTAGGTAGCGAACCTTCGTGTCCTGAGGAATTGGGCTGTTATTGATGAGAAGGGTGTCCTGAGTATTAATTCTTCGCTTTGTGAAAGGGATCATGACAGACTTGGAGGCATTCATTTTAATCCTCCACTTGGAGCACCAGTTACTTGTTGTATCAAGGGCTGTTTGGGTTTTTGTCGTTGCTTTGCCAAGGGAGTTGTTCACATGAAGAAGAGCTACATCATGAAGTGTAATGGTGATCATGAAGTGCCGAGGGGAGCTCCTCAATATCAACTGGCAGTCTTGGATCAGCAATAGAGCTTACCTCTGCTCTCTCTGCGAGCTTGGAGGTGATGAAAGTACTGAGCACTTTCTGGCTGCTTGACCAATCCTTGGATACACCCGACTCAGGTGTTTCGGCCGAGTTGAATTGGCCAGATCTGAGTTGGTGGATATCCTGAACGGCCCTGACTGGACGGCTCTTAGTCTCTATTTTCGCGAGACCTGGCGCTACAGGTCATTTCTGGTCTTGGAGTTTAATTAGAATAACAATTAATATCTATTATATAAATAATCTGTCTAGGAATTATTATTTATGCAACTCTCTCCCCTGTTTTTGTTTTTGTACCTTGTTGCACTGTTGTTTTGTTAAGTTATATTACCATAATAAGACTCTATGCGTGTATTCAGTTCTCTTTATGTTTAACGCCCTCGAACCTTCTTGTATTCGACCTGAGTTTTCTTTTTTCTTGAATTTTCCTTTCTAAAACGGATCTGCCGCTGATGGTCCAAAGGACCAAAGCGTATCATGTTGTGTACTTGTTATTTTGCATTTCAGTTAATAAACACATGTTTAAATCAATCAATCAATCACACACACAAAAAACACGAAATTGTAACCGTTGATGGACAAAACATCAACATGATAGAAAAGTTGTTCCTGGATATGCCAAAATATTTCATAATGATGGAAGAGGGTGTGCGTCATATATACTCCAAAAGCATATAACCTAGCCGGGAACCCATCATATTGCAATAAGGAGTCCCAATTGTCCCAGTACAGTCTCAAGCTTCCATAGTACTCAGGGGTAATTCCATGATTGTGCTGACATCGTTATGCATCAAAGTAATCCCTACTTACCTGTTACAGTGAGAGAAACCCGAAGCAGTATTTTCTGGACAGGGAGCCGTTATAATCGGAGGGGCTCCGACGGTATGAAAAAGATGGTGAAACAAAGAGCGGACAGATTCTACATGGGGAGTAGATACGGCAAAAGAGCAGGTAAATATAAGTTTAACAAATAATGCAAAACTAGTGATTTGATCATGTTTTGATAATTGAATGCTTTATTTGTCATTTCACATTTTATGCCTAGACAATAGTCAATTATAAATACTCGATTGGGAACAAATCTTACAACAATTATTAGAATAGGAAACTCTAAGGCAAAAAAGCCAGCGGAGCCCGGTCGGGAGAAACCAAGCCGGGCCCGGATCCACCCATCATGGCGACTCCAGGCCTGTAAACCCATACTGGGCTACAGCCAAGTTTCCAATATGCCAATGAGACATGCGGAAAACCACCAAGGAGGCAAAGATTTGAATCCAGCTCCTTTAATAACTGGTTCAAAATGTCCGAATTCTAAAATAACTCTGAAAGTGCACTGTAAAATTAAAAATAAACCAAAATAAGGACACCTCTTAAACGTCACAGGGAGTATTCGATTCCCTGTAATATTCAGGATATCATCACGGCGTAACACATTTTAAGGATCAATTCTTCCAACTCATTCCCAAGAAAACCTTTTGGACATTTTCGTAACCTCAAAGTTGAGATTTTTTTGTGTTTTGACTTTGTGAGTTTAAAATGATTCAAACTTTATTCCTCCCCTGGACTTCAACGTAAAATTGGAGATGGATCCCTTGGAAAGAGCGTAATATTTTCAATCTTTCTGAAGCATCAGCAATTTTTTTTTTAATTTCAAGAATAAAAAGTCGGACTAAATAGTAAATTTTGTAAATTTGAATAAAAACATTTTTAATTAGCTCTAGGTTATTATAATTATGGGTAAGGAACATTACCCCCACTCATTATTAATTGCTGAATTAAGATTATAATTTTGGAAAATATTAGAAAACAGACAAAATTAGAAACATAAAATCATTTAATATCCTTTAGAGTTTATAATGTGTGTAATATCAGACTTCTTTTTGTAGTTATATGTGGGGAAGGAAGCAGTAAAATCCACTTGTCATTCGTCATTCCATTTACTTAGGCAAAAACAATACCTTTACATCACAATTTTTCGAGTTAGGGCGTTTTCAAAATTTCAACCCTTATTTTTCAACCCTCAGAAGTGACCTACATCAACCAAAAGCTTCGGGGCACAACTAGACCCCAAATGGAGCCTACATACATTCATTCATACCAAATTTCATCCAAATCGGTCAATGCTAAGTGAGGAAAGTGCCGCCCGCGTACGGTCAAATTTTTATTCGATTTTTGTATTCTACGTATCTTGAAACGCAAACCAACAAATTTTTTAGGGAGGGGGGGGGTCTAAAAAAATGTTTTATTGTTCGATTCCAAAGGTTCATTATTGAAAATGATAAACCAAAATCTGCAGTCATATTTTAACTTCCCTCTCAAACTCTGATCCTCTATCCCTGCGAAAACTAAAAACATTCCTCACTGGAAGAAACCATTAGATAAATCATTTTACACATCATTTTCGACTAGATAAATCCATAATTACCCAAATTTCCACTTACTAAACCTGCAAAACAAAAAAAATCTCAAAAACATACCTTCTTCCATTTTTATAACAATCTTTCTAACCACAGAAAGCTGGCAGGACCCACAGAATTATTTAAAGCTAATCAACAATAAAAATGGAAGTTTTTTATTGAAGTTTTTACTGTTGACTAGTTTTAAATAATATTGTGGATCCTGCCAGCTTTCCGTGATTAGAAAGAAAGATTGTTACAAAAATGGAGGAAGGTTCTTGGTTTTTGTTGCAATTTTTTGTTGCTAATAGCAACTGGTTGTTGAAAATTTTTTTTACTTAATTATAACTCTTCTGTCAATAAAAAACAATTAAAAATTAAAAATGAGCATTCAAGTCAGAACTGAACAATACATCGAAACAAACACACAGACTCAACATCAAAGAAAAAAAATAAAACAGAAAAAATCTCAAAAACATACCTACCTTCCTCATTTTTATAACAATATTTCTTTCTAATTACAGCTATCTTGCAGGATCCTCAGTATTATATAAAACTAGTCAACAATTAAAAATTTAATAGAGATTTTTTGTTTTGTAGGTTTAGTAAGTGGAATTTTGAGTGCTTATGGATTTATCTAGTCGAAAATGATGTATGAAATGATTTATTTAATGGTTTCTTCAGTGAGGAATGTTTTTAGTCTTCCCAGGGATAGAGAATCAGTGTTTGTGAAGGAAGTTAAAGTATGACTGCAGACGTTTTAGAATATAGGTAGGTGCTGTTTTATTTCTTCTCTTTGATGTTGAGTGTTTGTTTCGATACATCGTTCAATTCTGACTTGAGTGCTCATTTTTTAAATTTTTAATTGTTTTTTATTGGCAAAAGAATAATAATTAAGTAAAAAATCTTTTCAACAACATATTTTTGACCAGTTGCTATTAGCAACTGCTATCTATCATATATATTATTATTTTTGAGTGGCTCAATTTTTTAAATTTTTTGTCTTCGTTATTTTTAATCTAAACTAGACCTCATTCTGAGAATTTTGACACCAACCGCGACCTTCTACGCGTGAGAAGATCTTTTTCTATAATTTTTCAAAGTTTCGAATGTTTATGACGTCACAGTGTTCTGAGGGGTCCCGCCTGGAACGCGTGACGTCATAAACATTCGAAATTTTGAAAAATCATAGAAAAAGATCTACTCATCCAACAAGAGAACGGCTGCTGTCAAAATTCTCAGGATGAAGTCTACTTTCGATTAAAAATTTTTAAAAAAATCAGGCGCACCCCCCCCCCCCCCCCCAATGTTTTTAGGCTAGAAAAAGAGGCCACATATTGCCCTGAAAGCGCTCGCCTAAGTAAATGGAATGAGCTGGGTTTTACTGCTTCCTTCTCCACTTATAACTACAATATGACTACAGCAGGAGTACATAACAGACTACTTTTTGTCCCAATGTATCTCTAAGTATGTCTATTAATATTATCGCACTCTAGAATATCATTTTTTCCTTCCACAGATCCTTCTCAAGCTGAATTTGACACCGACCTGTGCAAATTTTCAAGCTTCCACTCCCTCTACCCTTGTGCACGCTACAGGTAAAAATGTTAACAACGACGGAGGATTTCTTCACCACCATGATGATCTTTTTTGTTGATCTGATTCATTATCCATTTTACCTGAATAAATTTAGAGCACATATTACCGCAAAACGTATCACACTTCTTTCATTTATCATCACCTACCTGAAATCCGGTAGAGTTTTCACTGTATTGAACGCAATAAAAGCCTTGGTATGATTTCGGCATTTAGTTCATAACCGTGTTACATTTTACCTTAGAAGAACATAGAACCTGAAAATCTTCTAATTTCATACCAGCACGATTGTATGGGGAATAACACCTATTGAAGAATTTCGATGTCTAATATATTTATTTAAAATCCTCTAAGAAGCGTGTAAATTATATCGATGGAATAAATATTATTTTTCATATAGAAGGTGAAATTTCTTTTGCTTTCCAAAACCCTTTTTCATTTTTTATTGGCTGGTATAGTTTCGACTACGTATATTTATAATAAGAAAAATAATGGATATTTTATCGCGCTTGTTGTGTATCTTACGAAATTGTCAAAGATGGTGCATATTTATATACGTTGTGAAATCACGTGTTACCCTGTAATTCCACTGAATAATTCATTGTAAATTTTACTGTGTAATTGTATCATAGATTGTGGTAGTTGTAAAAAATTGTGCCAAATAAATTATTCTGTATTTGGAATGTTGTTGGCGGTAGATATGTACCATTTTCTGTGTTTTTCATATATTTAGTGCTACCTACTGTATTTTTCGCCATGAATTAATCATTATTATATTTTCATTTGTTCATTCGTTTTCGCTAAAGTTCTTTACAAATATTTACATGGAAAATATCATTCACATTACATACTGCGGAATATAATCATTGGTTTGGTCGTTGCAGTGTTGGTGACAATCATTAAAATGTTCATATTTTCCCACACAGGAGATCAGAGCTCATATTATGTGAAATTAGGTCTTGCATGAGATACAGGTACCTCAAAGACGATACAAACTAGCTGTGTATGAGACGAGTTGCAAAAGAAGATGGTTCGGAGCCCTCTTGGTATTTTACATTTGGAGGTTTTGATTGCATGAATACATAGCTATTTCCACCCTTTTTTGCCTACCGATAAGGAGCATTGATAATCTGAATAGCCTTTTAGGGGTTTAAATAATATGTGTGAGGAATAAAGCTAAATTGAGAGTCTTGGAGACCGCTAGCAATGGATGAATGAATGAATGAATGAATGAATGAAAAACATGTTTATTTTCATTGTTTTCAAATACATCACTAAACATGAGGCGCTTTGGTCTCTAAGACCATCAGCGGAGCCCCGTCTTTTTTTTTTCAAGATACTTACATTAGAAGTTTTTTATTTAGATATAAATATAACAATACTTTAATACCTAAACATCCATAAGAAAATAAATAAATATTTCATACAAGAGGTTAACAAAACGGTAACAACAAACCAATACAAGCGGAAATAATACAAATCTGGAGGGATCATGGTTGGGATTAGCTATTCTTATTTCTAGTTATTGTAATTGAAATTAGAAACAAGGAAGTCCCTGTAACTCCAGGCTTGACGGTAGTATGCGACGAGACTTGCCCAATTTGGCCCATTTAGCAGATCAAGCAGTTCCTCCCTCGTCAGTGACCCACGGCCGAAACACCTGACACGAATGAAGCTCAGAATCGGGCACTCAGCGAGGAAGTGTTGTGCTGTCTCATCCACTCGCAGGTTGCACATAGCACAGAGATGAACTCTGTTCGGGATCCAGGGCTGACAGTTCAGTCTCAGCAGCTCTCCTCGGCACTTCATAACTACCATCGCCTCGTACGGGGTCAATGATTCCACGTAGTCCACCTCCAGGTTCAGATGGCAGTATAGGAGGTGAAATCGTGCATTACGTGCTCTTTCTACTATATTCGTCTTGAATCTAGTTCTCTGAGACTCCAGGACCAATTTACTCAGCGCTCCAAAGGTAGAGGGGTTAAAAGGGTCCTCGGGCGGCTCTTCCAAAGAGAACGCAATCATTTGCTGCCATTCCTCAGCCCAACCAACCCGTCGTCTTATCACCTCGAGCGCTGTAGTCCTCGTAAAGCGACCCTCCGGTTGCTTGAGAACCTTTAGTAGGTACTCAGCATTCAGCTTCAATGTCGATAGGAATACTGTTTCCTGTTTCGGTTCATTATACACGATGTAATTCGGAGAGTTCATCGGCAATTTGAAAAGCTTTTTGAGGAAGAACCGCTTCACTTTTTCAATCTCCTCAAAGGCAGAGTGACCCCAGTATTGAGCACCGTAGCACACTGTGGCCATGGTCACGGACTCAAAGACCCGGAACTTCACCCCTGTAGGAACCTCGACTGCAGTGAAGAGACTTGACCAGATGGAGTTAATGCCAGCTCGAGCTATCCTGGACTTTTCCATGAAGTGTTTCTTCATCTGAAGATTATATGAGAGCACTATCCCCAGATATTTATAGGAGTCAACCACTTCGATGCTTCGGTCCCCCAGCCTCCAACTCTCAGAACTTGCCAAACGTCCCCAATGGGATCTGAAAACTACGATCTGTGACTTGGCAAGGTTGATCTCGAGGCTCCAGACATCCATGTACGCCTTCAGTCGGTCAATCATGTTTTGGAGTATGCTGGGTGTGTCCGCAATTAGAACTATATCGTCGGCGTAAAGCAGGGCATTAATCTGGGTTTCAGCAACTCGGACACCCCCTCCCACAGTTTGGCTGAGATCGTTCACAAATAATGCAAAAAGAGTAGGGCTCAAGGGGCAGCCTTGCTTGACGCCAGAGTGAGTGCTGAAATACTCCGAAACGCGATTAGCCACCCAGACTCTTGCTTCAGTGCCTCTATACAACTGTTCTATAGCAGTCACCCACTTCGACGACACCCCCATGGAATAAAGCTTGAATATCAAGGCATGGCGGTGGACACTGTCAAACGCGGCCCGCATATCAATGAAAAAACAGTAAGTCTTCTTCTTTTGGGCAAATCGTAGCTTAATTATATTAGCTAGCAATGGATGGAAGGAACTCAGAAAGAACTTAAGGGGGTCTCAGTCGGTCGTCGTTCGTTTTTAGTATTTCGCAAAATTGAAGGAGCAAAAACTTAAAAAGTTGTATCTGAATTTGAAATTTTAAAGGATTTTAGAAATTTATTAGCGCACGGCCCTAGGGAATTCAAAATCTAAAATTTTGCCGCTGGAATAATCAAAATCGAACAATAATTGCCAAAGAGAAATGGGAAAAACTACCGAATAAACGGTTTTTCCCAAGTTTTTCCCTTATTTCTCTGGCAATTATTGTTCGATTTTGATGATTCTAGCGGCAATCTTTCATTTATTCAATTCCCAAGGGCCGTTCACTAAATAATTTCTAAAATCCTTAAAAATTTCAATTTTATCAAGATTTTATGGGGAAAACATAACTGAATTAACGGGTTTTCCCATTTTTTTCTGGCAATTATTGTTCGATTTTGATGATTCTAGCGGCAATCTTTCAGTTATTCAATTCCCTAGGGCCGTTCACTAAAGAATTTCTAAAATCCTTAAAAATTTCAATTTTATCAAGATTTTATGGGGAAAACATAACTGAATTAACGGGTTTTCCCATTTTTTTCTGGCAATTATTGTTCGATTTTGATGATTCCAGCGGCAATATTTCAGTTTTTCAATTCCCTAGGGCCGTGCACTGATAAATTTCTAAAATCCTTTAAAATTTCAAGTTCAGGTACAACTTTTTAAGTTTTGCGCTTTGATTTCGTGAAATACTAATCCGGAGCGAGGAAGAAACGGCGACCGACTGTGACCCCCATAACAGCTGTTAGAGCAATGAAGTTAGCTCCTTAAACTGTTTATTGTTATTTTCAATCTAAACTAGACCTCATTCTGAGAATATTTACACCAACCGCGACCTTCTAGAGTGAGAAGACCTTTTTCAATGATTTTTCAAAGTTTCGAATTTTTATGACGACCCATGGAGAGCAAATCGTGGAAGTCAAATCAGCTGAGTAAATGGTAATGTAAAAATCTCTCCTGTTCATCCTTGAATACTTAACCCTTAATTTCCCACTTGTTCCAAAAATTTGATATATTTTGACACTTCTATAGAATAGTTGAACAGGAGGTTCTCAAAGGTCCTATTACAGTCTGTCTGCTCAAGAGTTACATTTCCAAGGGCCCTACAGCGTCAGCAGAATCTGTACACAGGGTGTAAGCCTAACTTGTCTGTCATACTGTATGAGTCGGGGACATCGGTGTGGCTACGGTCGTTGTTTGGTGGTGGACTTTGGACCAACCTCTGCGGGGATCGCGGGTTCGAGGCTCATCGCCGGCAGCGTGCGTTTTCAGTGGCCGGGGCTCTCGTCGCCCCCCTTGTCCCAGCCCAGGGCGGTGAGGCAATGGGGAGCCATGAGAAAAATCATCAGAACAAATTCTGATCTTCCCTTAGGAAGTCAGCTGATGACGTCCGCGACGCCAGGGATGGCAGTCGGATGAAAATCCAACCTGAAATGAAATTATTATCTACGTACCGTATTGGAGAATCCGTCGTAACCAGCAAGTCGAGTACAGGAGGCCTCCAGTACTCGACTTGCTGGTTACGACGGATTCTCCAATACGGTACGTAGATAATAATTGTATTCTTATAACTAGCGGAACTAACCCCATTCATTTAATACCAACCTGAAATGGTTGTTCACTTACTTACTGTATGAGTCGATTTCAAAATTAATTTTCAACATAAAATGTCTTGTAGCAATTTTCTTTAAAAGGCTTCGTTTTCGAGTTATTTTAATTTTAAACTTATTTTCGTGATTTTGACCTTACGTCATTAAATTGGTAATAACTCCTTTAATTAGCAATGATAATTACAATTTAAGGATACCGTTGGAAAGAGCACTAAATTTCCTATCGGATTGGTCTCTTACCTTTTTTGAGTCAAGGTTTATGACATGAAAAAGCCCTCTGAAAAAAAAATTTTACGTAATTTGGGAAACCTCGAATTTTTTCAAGCGCAAATTGAACTAAGAGGACCAATATTTTTTCAAGATGCAAGAACAGTGAAAACTGCGCCAAAATCTCAGCTTTCTAATGAAATAACCATAAAATATTTTACAACCAAATTTAGGGAAGAAATTTGTGTTTGAAAGGGGGAAAATGTGCATTTTGGTTTATTATTTTCAATAATAGACCTTTAGAATCGACCAAGAAAAAAAATATTTAACCCCCCCCCCCCCCTCCCTCAAAATTTGTTGGTTTACGTTTCAAGGTACGTAGAATCCAAAAATCGAATAAAAATTTGGCCGGCCGTAAGCGCCACTTTCCTTAGTCCCCAATGGGGACTCCCCATTGACTGATTTTGATGAAATTTGGTATATGGGCTCCATTTGGGGTCTAGGTGTGCCCCGAAGATTTGGGTTGATGTAGGTCACTTCTAAGGGTTGAAATTTTGAAAACACCCTACCTCAAAAAATTACGATATAGAGGTATTGTTTTTTCATCAATTTAAGATAGTATTGAACTTTTAGAATCGAATGAGACCACCAAGAACATTGTCGAACCAACCGTTCTGTCCCAATGAGAACTTAGGGGATGGACTTACGATAGATCAGAAACACGAGTGTGAATCGCAAAAGAGACTTATATTCGTTCAAATTCTAGCTGATCAAAATGCTGTTAGTTTCTTCGAATTGTACTCAGTTTAGCGTCCTGACCAACCAATAATCAAATTTCCTCACCCACAGCATTCTGTTTCTTCGAACTGAGTGTGAAGCGTCCATTTCTTCCAAATAAACTTGACTGTGAAGTAGGTATGTGGTGACAAGGGCAAAGCCGCGTTCTTTGTAGACGATTGATCTATAGGTATAGAAAAATAATAAACCTTTGTGTAATAATTTGCAGCATTTTCAGTACCTTACTGCATTCTTACTTCGAATGTATTCCTCTCTGTATGAATGTAAAAAGTCTCTTCACATGAGGGCTTTCAAGAAGTCTTGTTTAAAGTACAATGTAATTTTGCTTTCATCATCAGTTCGAGAATTTTTTCATTAACATCCTCACCGGATGAATTCACTAGACTCCTGAGGCTCACGGCGCTGGAGGCCTACCTCACCTTCAATACCGATCTGTCGTGCGGGTCTGTTGCCTATTCGGTCGTCTGTGCCTCCACACGAATACCTACTGTTTTTGCTTCCGAGTCTACCCAGGTAGCGGAAGCATTGTTTCCACTTTTCAAGGTTGGCTATTCCTCTTCTCTTTGCAAGTCGATTGACGATCTCTTATTAATGATGACGATGAAATTAATAAATCGGTATTCATTCATGAACCAATTGTTTATTGTTGAAAAATAAAGGGGCCATTAGAAATTAAGATTTTGACATTTTCATGTCTTTGCTTTGGCACATGAACTGAAAAATCGTCACGAAAACTTTGATGCTTGTGTACATGAATTAACAACCTTACTTCACTACCTTGTTGTGTAGTGGTTGACACGAAAATGTCCCAATGTGTTGCAGACTCGTATGCAAGCATTTAAAATTGAGTTTATGATTTCGAATCGAGTGTGAAGCGTTTTAAAAGGATTCATGGTTTTAAAGTAGATCTTCCGATACATCGAACTATCGATATTTTCAACACGTTGGCGGACGCTACCGTTGGTCCGAAGATGGCAAAATCCGTCGGGGGCCTGATCCGATTTATCCGTATATAATTTCAGATAGTTATGCCTCAGACAAGCCACCACTGACAGACCGACCGACAGACACTGAAAATCGATCGTTCAGAAAGATGTGCCGCGCAAAACACGAGTAGAACATTTCTATTTCCAAAAACCCAATTTTTTCAACAAAAAAAATTTTTTTATTCTAGAGGAATAAAAATGTGTTCACTTACTGCATGAATACAAAGCTTTGATAGAGAGGAATCAAAAATTGGAAGCTTTACACGATCTTGTTCTGATCCGAGGTCATTGAGTGGTCAGAAACATGATGGGGAATCGGTTCTTTGCTATCAATTTCAGTAGGGCAATAATTTAAATTGTTCTTACTGGTACTGTTAATTTTCTACCTCACTACGAAGGCTGGAAAGGTGTGTATTCGAGCAGAAGGTTAACAAATTTAGATCCTCCACTTTCAAAATTTTCTCTAGCTCTTTGAGGTTTCATAGCTTTATAAACAATTTTGGTTTCAATATCTGTCGGTCTGACTGTGGTCAATTTCTCGTCTCGGGCCGTTAATTTAACGGTTCAATTTTGAAGAAATTATCGGAGCTGGAGCGGATGAAACCCTAGATGGGTCTTATTATCGCCAAAGGACCAATAGAAGCGTCTGAGCAGGAGCAAACGTGTAATTCATAACTCAACGGGTTTTCGGGCCCAGGATCAACGATAGCCAATACATTTCGTCGTATTCGAAGAAGTCAAAGGAACAGCGCAAAGCAATAACCAGAAAAACTTGCGTATCCTTGTCTCGGAAGAAATTATACAAAACATTGGTCCACATCATATTTCCTAGAGTATGAATCCCATTGCTATCGTAAGAGAGGTGCTAGCGACTACGCACAAACATACAAAACGTGATTTCCCCTGAAACAACGACTTCTCACGATTTAATGAACAAATTTAGGGGTAGTTTGGATTCGTTTCAGAATTTTATTGTACTTATTCTGAACATTCTACAGGTAAATGGGAAAGGATTCTCAATCGTATTGATGTTTTAACATTTAGAAGATTAGAGCGTGTTTCATTTTACTTCAATTCTGAGATATGATTAGTGCTTTGATAATTATTCAATCTGATTACTTACTCCATCACTTTCGAACTATTCAAAAAAGTACTTCACATCTGTGAAGCTTTACTGCCAGCCCAACCAGGAGGACGTTTTTAGTACTGCTTTGATGTGTAATACAGGTATCTGATGGAGTAGAAATAATTATTTATAAAATGGAAACGAATTCTTACGGTTCTAAAGCTCTGAAAATTGTACACCAGATCGCTATTTTTGTCAATGCTCTAAGTATAATGGTAAATCGTAGTTAATGTGGGGGCTCAAATCCCAGTTAAGAGTTGCCACGTCTGACACCATCAGGACGATTCTGAAGCCGAGTTGATTGTTCGGCCTTTGAACAAGATCACAGGAGTTATGAATCGCTTCTAACGAACTGGTGCCCGCCTTTGGTCCGTCTCTGTTCACGCTGTACAATTACAGCCCAGAGTATTAACCCTCTTAGCCGCCCGTTTGTCACGTTAGTTTCGACGTCTGAAGGGCACTAGATACTCATCTAGGCCTCTGAAAAGGCCGATGATTAGGAAGAGAAATGTTGACGTACCAACAAAAAAAATAAAATAAAATAAAATAAAATGAAATTAGAATATTTTCTTTAGCACAAGAAGAAAGTTTGTCCATTAGTTTTTCTTTTGAATGAGTTTAAGGAGGTCTCAATCAGTCGCCGTTTGTTCCTTGTTCCGGGTTAGCATTTCTTTCAAGAACCGGCGCCAGAGTTTAAAAATTGTACCTAAATTTGAAATTTTCAAGGATTTTTGAAACTTACTAGTAGATCTCCTTATTTAATTGAAAAACCAAAAGACTGCCGCTGGAACTGAAAAATTTTTGCCGTCGAAATGTGGGAAAAAATTGTTTGCCCACAAACCTTTTCCCACATTTCGCCAGCAATTATTGTTCGATTTTGATGATTCCAGGAGCAATATTTTAGTTTTTCAATGCCCCAGGCAAATACAGTAATAAATTTCAAATTTAGGTACATTTTTTGACCGACTTCAACGCGCCGATGGCGCGCGAAAGAGGAGGTACTCAATTCGGGTTGTCGTGGGACAACGATGATTTTTTTTTTTTTTTTTTTTTTTTTTTTTTTTTTTTTTTTTTTTGTCCGAGTCGCTTGCATTTCTTTATTCTGGTACCAATCTGTCTGGTTCTTTTTGAAATTTGTTCTACAAGTATTCGAGGTGGTCCCGTTTCAAACAGATTTCATTTTGCTTTGTTAGAAGTATCGAAAATTTGTGAATGAAGTTGAAAAACGTGGGTCCCGTTTTCGGGAATATCGGTCCGCATTCACTCTTCTTGCCCTGTGACTTCCGACTGAGTCGATGGAGGACCATTTGTGTATAGTCAAATTAAAGGTCTGATTGTAAGCTTTAAAATGATATACTATATGAGGGGGGTTCCGATAACTAAAAGGTGCTGCGGTGATGAGAAAGGGGGAAATTATACTGGGTTATTCGCTCAGAACCTGCATGAACCATATCAAACGTGTTTATCAATGCTCGAGTATGTGAGTTTTCCTACCAAATATGAAGGATAATCATAGTACTGTTAGTTAGGTATTCTACCATGTGGGTGTAGCACATAGCTCTCTCAACACAAATAACACGATTGGGTAGGTAACAGTGTAGGGGATCGTCAGATCTGCATAGTGCCGTACCAAATATTAGGGATATAATTGTACAGTTAGGGGATGAGAGGGTATTCTACCAAGTGGGTGTAGCACATAGCTTCTTCCTCATCCATGATATAGTTGGGTAGGCAATAGTATAGGAGATTGCCATAATTGCATAGTGTCATACCAAATATGAGGTATATAGTACAACTCGGTAATGAGAGGGTATTCCACCAAGTGGGTGTAGCATATAGCTTCCTCGTCATCCATAATATAGTTGGGTAGGCAATAGTATAGGAGATTGCCATAACTGCATAGTACCATACCAAATATGAGGTGTATAGTACAGTTAGGTGATAAGAGGGTATTCTACCAAGTGGGTGTAGCACATAGCTTCCTCGTCATCCATAATATAGTTGGGTAGGTTATGGTATAGGAGATCTTCAGAAGTACATTGTGCTGTACCAAATATGAGGTATATAGTGCAACTTGGTGATGAGAGGGTATTCTACCAAGTGGGTGTAGCACATAGCTTCCTCGTCATCCATAATATAGTTGGGTAGGCAATAGTATAGGAGATTGCCATAACTGCATAGTACCATACCAAATATGAGGTGTATAGTACAGTTAGGTGATAAGAGGGTATTCTACCAAGTGGGTGTAGCACATAGCTTCCTCGTCATCCATAATACAGTTGGGTAGGCAATAGTATAGGAGATTGCCATAACTGCGTAGTGCCATTCCAAATATGAGGTATGTAGTGCAACTCGGTAATGAGAGGGTATTCTACCAAGTGGGTGTAGCACATAGCTTCCTCGTCATCCATAATATAGTTGGGTAGGCAATAGTATAGGAGATTGCCATAACTGCATAGTACCATACCAAATATGAGGTGTATAGTACAGTTAGGTGATAAGAGGGTATTCTACCAAGTGGGTGTAGCACATAGCTTCCTCGTCATACATAATATAGTTGGGTAGGCAATAGTATAGGAGATTGCCATAACTGCGTAGTGCCATTCCAAATATGAGGTATGTAGTGCAACTCGGTAATGAGAGGGTATTCTACCAAGTGGGTGTAGCACATAGCTTCCTCGTCATCCATAATACAGTTGGGTAGGCAATAGTATAGGAGATTGCCATAACTGCGTAGTGCCATTCCAAATATGAGGTATGTAGTGCAACTCGGTAATGAGAGGGTATTCTACCAAGTGGGTGTAGCACATAGCTTCCTCGTCATCCATAATATAGTTGGGTAGGCAATAGTATAGGAGATTGCCATAACTGCATAGTACCATACCAAATATGAGGTGTATAGTACAGTTAGGTGATAAGAGGGTATTCTACCAAGTGGGTGTAGCACATAGCTTCCTCGTCATCCATAATATAGTTGGGTAGGCAATAGTATAGGAGATTGCCATAACTGCGTAGTGCCATTCCAAATATGAGGTATGTAGTGCAACTCGGTAATGAGAGGGTATTCTACCAAGTGGGTGTAGCACATAGCTTCCTCGTCATCCATAATACAGTTGGGTAGGCAATAGTATAGGAGATTGCCATAACTGCGTAGTGCCATTCCAAATATGAGGTATGTAGTGCAACTCGGTAATGAGAGGGTATTCTACCAAGTGGGTGTAGCACATAGCTTCCTCGTCATCCATAATATAGTTGGGTAGGCAATAGTATAGGAGATTGCCATAACTGCATAGTACCATACCAAATATGAGGTGTATAGTACAGTTAGGTGATAAGAGGGTATTCTACCAAGTGGGTGTAGCACATAGCTTCCTCGTCATACATAATATAGTTGGGTAGGCAATAGTATAGGAGATTGCCATAACTGCATAGTACCATACCAAATATGAGGTGTATAGTACAGTTAGGTGATAAGAGGGTATTCTACCAAGTGGGTGTAGCACATAGCTTCCTCGTCATCCATAATATAGTTGGGTAGGTTATGGTATAGGAGATCTTCAGAAGTACATTGTGCTGTACCAAATATGAGGTATATAGTGCAACTTGGTGATGAGAGGGTATTCTACCAAGTGGGTGTAGCACATAGCTTCCTCGTCATCCATAATATAGTTGGGTAGGCAATAGTATAGGAGATTGCCATAACTGCATAGTACCATACCAAATATGAGGTGTATAGTACAGTTAGGTGATAAGAGGGTATTCTACCAAGTGGGTGTAGCACATAGCTTCCTCGTCATCCATAATACAGTTGGGTAGGCAATAGTATAGGAGATTGCCATAACTGCGTAGTGCCATTCCAAATATGAGGTATGTAGTGCAACTCGGTAATGAGAGGGTATTCTACCAAGTGGGTGTAGCACATAGCTTCCTCGTCATCCATACTATAGTTGGGTAGGTAATGGTATAGGAGATCTTCAGAAGTACATTGTGCTGTACCAAATATGAGGTATATAGTACAGTTAGGTGATGAGAGGGTATTCTATCAAGTGGGTGTAGCACATAGCTTCCTCGTTATCCATAATATAGTTGGGTAGGCAATAGTATATGAGATTGTCATAACTGCATAGTGCCGTACCAAATATGAGGTATATAGTAGAACTCGGTGATGAGAGGGTATTCTACCAAGTGGGGGTAGCACATAGCTTCCTCATCATCCATACTATAGTTGGGTAGGTAATGGTATAGGAGATCTTCAGAAGTACATTGTGCTGTACCAAATATGAGGTATATAGTACAGTTTGGTGATGAGAGGGTATTCTACCAAGTGGGTGTAGCACATCGCTTCTTCGTCATTCATAAATAGTAGGTTAGGTAATGGTATAGGAGATCGTCAGAACTGAATAGTGCCGTACCAAATATGAGATATATAGTGCAGTTAGGTGATAAAGGGTTTTCTATCAAGTGGATGTAGCACATAGCTCCCTCGGGAATCATGTCATGGTTGAGTTGTTGAATTGTGTTGTCAGAACTACCAAGTACCTACGATATATGAGGGAAGTCGAACAGTTAAGGGATATGAGAGTAGATGGCTAAGAAGGAAAGTGACCCCAATACCTCCTGAAACTGATCCATAAACGGAAACTCATCTACACGTATGGAAATTGATCCGGATTACAAAATGTCGTCCACCCTATGGCTTCTAGTTCACCTTACTGAAATGATGCACAGTATTGAAGTAGATCTACATTGCGAAAACTGATCGAAAAACTGCGGGTAAATTAATTTCTGATTCAAATTGAGGACCACTAAAAAGTGAAAAATAAAAAATAATATAAAATGGAAAAATAATAAAATAAAAACCTTTTTAACAAAAAAAATGGACCGACCTCAAAAATGATGTCCGTGAACACCAAAAAGGAAAAAATAATAAACATAGCGAAAACACACTGATGTATTAGGTTGTTGGATATAAATATCTTGTCAACAGATGGTATGTTGGAATACCAAATATTATTTGTAATGTGATTCACACTCATTGTCACACTCATATCCTCCATCATACGATAGCAGTGACGTACTACCCAATAGTTTTGGAACACTCATCTCTACTCGTATTCATGTTTTGTAATACTCACCAGATCATGTGAGTATTACTTAACAACCACAGTGTATCCAGATAGGTAGGGAGGTACGCATTGAAGTCGCCGCCGTGCCCACCTGTAGACACAAACGTCTCCTAGATGTTCTACTTACCAACATTTTATTCGTTTTCGGAAATATAGGTACATACCTCCCATACCACAGACATGCTTCCACACCGAGTATGAACGTATACATCTGTTTGTCTAAAATTGTGGACGGTTTTGAAAGTTAATTAGGTAACAACGATTCCGAAGGTATGTTGCTACAATATAATATATCCACCAATAAAATAAACAGTCTCATGTAATAATAGAGTCTCAAATTACTCGTCACAACCATTCCTAGGGAGGTTCACACTTACTATCATACTCATATGGCAGCAGAGACGTACTAGGTACCTGATAGTTTGGGGAGCACATTGTAACTCAATGGTAGGTACTTACTCTTGTAATGCTAACCAGATCATCGAGTAAGGAAGGTGATTAGTTTGTGTCTACAGGTGGGCACGGCGGCGACTTCAATGCGTACCTCCCTACCTATCTGGATACACTGTGGTTATTAAGTAATACTCACATGATCTGGTGAGTATTACAAAACATGAATACGAGTAGAGATGAGTGTTCCAAAACTATTGGGTAGTACGTCACTGCTATCGTATGATGGAGGATATGAGTGTGACAATGAGTGTGAATCACATTACAAATAATGTTTGGTATTCCAACATACCATCTGTTGACAAGATATTTATATCCAACAACCTAATACATCAGTGTGTTTTCGCTAAGTTTATTATTTTTTCCTTTTTGGTGTTCACGGACATCATTTTTGAGGTCGGTCCATTTTTTTTGTTAAAAAGGTTTTTATTTTTAAATTTGAGTACCGGTTCTTGAAAGAAATACTAACCCGGAACGAGGGACGAACGGCGACTGACTTCAGTTCCCAAAATCGAATAAGTAGTTGCAACACGTCTTAAGCCCTTTTTTGGCTATTTTAAGTAACAATATTAATATTTTTGTCGCATGATATCGAACGGTGACTATAGTTATTCCTGCTAAACCGCGGAAAATTACGACAAAATGTTTGCCCTGGACGAGACATTTGATGTTTTATGCGATTAATTTGAGGAGAAAAAAAATGTCCACATACAATTACGTTTTAAACCATTCTGATTCAAAAACCGCGAAAAAAGACATAGGTGTATGTCTGTGTGTGTTTGACAAAATCTTGTGTGCTCTGCCCAGGCCTTCGTTTCCAACTGATTTGCGTGGTTTTTTTAACACAGAATGTGTTTTTGCGATGACCTACCGAAAAAAGATCGTCTCGAAAAAGCGACAGAAAAAACCGTTACGCGCCTTTTATAATGATTTTCACGTGCAACCAAGCCGTTGGTAAGGAAATAGAACTCCCGCAGTGTTCATTGCACAGAAATTGTTCACCATTCGTTGGAAAGCTCTCAATTTATATAGTATTTTTCTTGTAGTTACATATTTATTTGTATAACATTTATAGGGTTTTAGACCAAATTAAATGTCTAACAATTATTTATTTTATTATTGCCGAAGACTCCACATTTATTATTGTTGTTTTTTATTTAACGGATGACTAGCATCGCAAAAACACATTCTGTGTTCCTATGATTTCATACAGAGTATGGAAAAAGAAATAAACCGGGGGGTGCAGGGGGGCGGAGCCCCCCGCCGAGGCGCAAAGCGCCGAGTTTTTTTTTTTTTTTTTGTTCGGCTCAGAAATTTATCCAGTTTAAGAGAGATGAGGGGTTATTTAAGGTGAAAATAAGGTGCATTCTGATAATATACCTTGAGCATGCAGCTTGCTTAATTTTCAATCATTTCTGGACCGATTTGAGTGTTTCTTTTATCTAATTTTCAAGAAAAATGAAGCTATTGCAATTTTCTCAACATTTTTAGAATGGACTCTTTCGAAAAACATTTTCACTGAAATCCGTTTTGGAAAATTCTAAAACAATCCCTGAAGACTGCACAATTTTTTTTTTTTTTTTTTTTTAATGCGTTCATTAACTTATGCTGCAAGAATGGACTTTTATAGTTCGACTCAGACTTCTCAGTTGCACATCAAGTCTTAAGAATATTGAAATATACCTGGGGAGCGACGAGTGGGGCAAAATACACCTTATTTCGGTAAGTATTTTTCATTATTTTGGTTCTCATTAAGGTTTAGTAACGGAACCAATTCAATGCTTGATTGAAATTCAAGGAACATAAGTCGAAACACGGCTTTCTCATTGTCACCACCTACGAACCATAGATACTACGTAACTACCACATACATACTTCGCAATCAAGTTTATTTGGAAGAAATAATCGCTTCACAATCAGTTCAAAGAAACAGGGAGTTGGGGGTGCCTTAATTATTAGTAAATTCGATTACTGGTAGCTAAAGACGAAAAACAGAGTACAACTCGAAGAAACGAACAACCATCGCATTTTGGACAGCTAAAATTTGAACGGAGATTAGGCCTCTTTTGCGATTCACACTCATGTTTCTTATTTATCGTAAGTCCGACAGTTGAGTACTCGTAGGGAGCGAACGGATTGTCCTGCAGAGCTCCGGGTGGTCTCTAAAAATTATAAAAATTCAATACTATCTTTAATTGGCAAAAAAGCAATACCTTTATTTTGAGAGTTTTCGAGCTAGGGCACTATTGAAAATTTCATCCCTTAATTTTCACCCCTTAGAAGTGACTGACATCAATCAAAAGCTTCGGGGCACAACTAGACCCCAAATGAAGCCTGTAAATCAAAATTCATCAAAATTGGTCGATGCTAACTGAGGAAAGTGCCACGTACGGCGGACGGACGGCCAACTTTGTATTTGATTTTTGGATTCTACGTACCTTGAAACGTAAACCAACAAATTTTGAGGGGGTTTCAAAAAAAATTCTTGGTCGACTCCAATGGTCCATTATTTAAAATAATAAACCAATAAACAGGACGTTGCCTTGAAAGCATGCATTACCTACTGCACAGTATGTTCTACTTTCCCCCTAGCACTGTAACACTTTTGATCCAAATACAATGAAATACATAGGCAAAAGTCTTGTAGCCTGAAGCGAAATTGGGAGATTATTAGGAACTAAAAAATCTTAGTTTTACGGAGTTTTTGTCTAAAATTAGTGTTATTAGCCCTCCAACACCGAAAAATTTTTTTCATGGCAAAAACATGAATTTTGGCCTAACTAACCTTTAGGGGCCTAATTGGAGTCAGGAAAAAAATCAGAAAAATTCTAGCATCATCGGTTTGGCCGTGCGGGGCTGTGACGAATACGTCACACTAGGCGTCATGGCCACCATGTCAGCAGGACTGAGGACAATCATAAGAAACATGTTTTCACGGTTTAAAAAATGTTTTATTGAACAAGATTCAACTCAAAATGATTTTGACTGGTTTGGACAAGTTGTGTTTGGATTCGACCTTTTTTTTTCTTAAAATAAAATTGAAGTTCACTTCATATGGTATTGACAATTACATTTAGCACAAGCCTACTTCACATTTCACGCACATTGTTATTGGGGCAGCAGTGCATTGTTCATATGCACATCTCCTTTTCTTCTTACTCTCTACTTCGACTAAGAAGTGGTCCATTTGGTCATACCGGATAATTTCCAGCACTCTTTTGGATCGAGCAGACGACCCTGAAGCTCCGGTTGACGTCTTAGGAGTATTGAACTTAGGTATGTCAGCACAATATCTCGTTTGAAACCCTGCTTTGTTATTTTGCGGTCACTCTTCTTGTAAAGATGCCAAGCATTATTCAGAGCAGCATCGATCAATCAGGTAAGCAAAACCGAATACCACTATTTAGCTCTAACACCAATTCTATATTGGTTGATGTCTTGATCCATCCGATCAGTCCCTCCCATATTCTGATTGTAGATAGCAATAGCTGCAGATTGAGCCACGTAAATATGCTCCTTCTCAGAACTTGAGTACGTTTTCACTGATTTGGCCGGTTCGATCCTTTGCGCATATAAAGCAATAGCCACAACGTTACTATCCATCCATTTCTCAACAAACATACCATCCTTCTTTTTTATAACTCCTTCCCCGAGGTTTCTTTTTCATAAAGTCATTCGATGGTGGTGGGCAATCATTGGGGATTCTGTTTTGGCGGACTGTTTCGGTTCCTGAGTATCCTAGCTCCTTGAGTAGCTTGAGGAGATTCATGCTGGTGAATAAGTTGTCTGTGTAAAAGTGATAGGGGTGATTCTTCTTGTCATCAGGATTCGGGTGGCAGGGAGGGGTTAGACTGGTCATTTTTTAGACTGGCCTCCCTCCCTAATATTTCCATGCACCAAGACGATCATTATGAAGAGTACGGGCGGACAAGCTTGATGATGGAGAAAACCAAGTCGGAAGAGACATTCCAGCTAATTTAACAGTGCTTTAGTGACTGATTAGTGTACCCTAAATACTCAAATTTTCTTATATAAGTCAAACAGGAACAACATAATACTCTTTCCCACCATAAATGGAGGTGAACATGGAAAAATATTTTTTTCTTTTGGTGATTTAGTTGAGATGACACGGTGGCCATAACGCCTAGTGTGACGTATTCGTAACGTTGACGTTCTCCTGTACATAGGAGACACCCTAATTGACCGACTTGGCACGAAACCAACTCAATCTATCAAGAAACTATTTTAGAACATAAAACAAGCTATAATAGATGATTCGTATGATGATTGAGAGGAATATTTCACTTACCAACGGTCAGGGTCAATTATGTTCGGTATTTGATTTTCAAACTTACAAAAACAACACATTTAGAAACTTCACGGTCAAAATTCCGACGAGGACTGAAGGGGCAAGTCCTATGGAACCGAACAAGCCTCTTTGCACGACCAGGGATGAACATGCAGAAACAGGAAAACAAATCTGCTGAGTTATGTTTCTCGTGACGAATACGTAACACTAGGCGTTGGGGGGCTAACCCCAATGAGTATATAACAGCAATGAAACTCATGAATGAGTTTCGAGACTAATCAGCACATATTCTGAAAATTTCATCGAAATCATGCAATATTTTCGCATGGTTTTGCCCCTCAAAAAAAGGGTTTACCTCTGATCAACAGGTAGACACAGAACCAAAGTTGTTTAGAAAATTTTCCCCCTCCCCCGTGATTTTAGAGGGTCAAAATTTGAACCTCCTTGGAGAGCTGATTAACGTTGATTAGAATTAAGTAACCCAGGATCACATACATTACTGGCAATATTTTAGCGAATTTTCAAGGAAAATGAAGCTATTACAATGGCCTCAACATTTTTAGAATGAAATTTTCCGAAAAATTTTTACTTTTTTAAATTTTTAATCCAAAGAGGTCCAAATTTCAATAAAAAGCCCCAAAAAACGGGGTTTCCCCACAATTTCTGATATCAATGCGTTTTAAAAAAATGAAAATTGTCCGAAATTAAGAAAAGTATGTATCTATTTATATGTATAATGAATACGTGCATATATTCGTTGTACCCAGAAATGCAGTAACCGTGTGGGTACTCTATGAGTTCGTAGAGACGAGTAGAACATGAATATGGACTCCTAAGATCTTCATAGCATACCCAGTGCATACAGTATGTTGGTGTGGTATACTGAAAATCGAAAAAAAAACAACAATAGCCGTGTGGGTACTCTATGAGTTCGTAGAGACGAGTAGAACATGAATATGGACTCCTAAGATCTTCAAAGCATACCCAGTGCATACAGTATGTTGGTGTGGTATGCTGAAAATCGAAAAAAAAACAACAATAGCCGTGTGGGTACTCTATGAGTTTGTGGAGACGAGCAGAACATGAATATGGACTCCTAACATCTTCAAAGCATACCCGGTGCATACAGTATGTTGGTATGGTATACTAAAAATCGAAAAAAACCAAGAATCGTGTAAAAAAAATTCTAGAGGAAATTGCAACACGATTGTTCTTATTCTTAACCAAACCTTCAACTGAAAGATTTCTTTGAAAATTCGCTCATTAATTCATGCTACATGAATGGACTTTACACCTACAAAGATGAACTAATGCTGTAAGTGTAATTTAGACGTGTGTATCAATCTCTCATCGTTTAAAGTACCTATCTCTAGGTTAATTAACTAAGTTATTAAGTCACATTCCATAAAATTTCCTTATGCACGTTGAAGAAAAAGCAGAGTGTAGTTGAGTGGTGACGATTTACATCCGGCTAGTCATTCAGCGGATTTATTTATGCGTTATTCGTATCACCGTGAAGGAAGTAAACAACGGAGTTTGACATTATGATCTCATTGCTAGTCATCTGTTTTCCGCTTGAAAATAACAAAAATAATCACGATTACCCACTCATTACAGGGTTAATTGTTCATTTGTCATGTGGAGTCCTCAAAGCGCTGAGCGAAGCGGTTACAATGAAAATTCTCCTACTGGTAAGTTCGCATAATTTCTATAAATTACTACACATTTGATGTTCCTCCACACATTCAACTATTAAGTGTAATCAATACTAGAGCTGAAGTGAGTATGGAATGAAACTTGAATCAAGAAGCCACGGCCACCAGAAATTCGATTCCACGGGAGGGAGGAAATTTGACAAAATCCGCTCACGTTTAAATTTATAATCTACGTCTTCTTTGCATTCCTGCAGAAAGAATACATCGTCGATTGACTGAAAAAAAGTGATCAAGTCATTCACTTTCACATCATCATTCACAATCCCTGGAAATTTCATCGAAGTCGAGAGGAAAATGTAGAAGTTACAGCCCTTAGAAGGGTTTTACTATGAAGCTGCGGTGACTGCAGAGACGGCGTTCTTGGTGTACCTTTAATCACATTTTAACCCACCACATCTAAATTCGGTGAAATACGGCTATGAAATTTTTACAGCTTCTTGATAATGGCCAGAACTTCAAGAAAAAAATGAGCCAAACCGAAGGAAGGCGAAGCTCGGTTTTTCCACTCCTCTCAAGCTGTATTTCGCTATAAAAACCCAAATCTGGAGCTAATGTTTAAGCTAATATGTTATGAACAAATAATTAGTATTTTTTGGAGACATTATATAATTTAATTTCAATTTTTTGAAACACATAGAACGTGTTAGGTAATTTTCAAATTCCACTCTCAAAGTGCTTAAAATCACGAAATATCAGGTTTTAGCCCCCATTTAACGGTGAAAACAATTTTTAAACATTGAAGGTCCTTCACACCCTAATTCTACAGGTAATAGACTGAGAAAACCACATTACATTTCTTTTGGTTTAT
Organism: Apolygus lucorum; assembly: GCA_009739505.2. Taxonomy (NCBI): domain Eukaryota; kingdom Metazoa; phylum Arthropoda; class Insecta; order Hemiptera; family Miridae; genus Apolygus; species Apolygus lucorum. The sequence continues at coordinate 24,154,994 of CM019177.2, read as the reverse complement.
TATTTTAAATAATGAACCTTTGGAATCGACCAAGAAAACAAAAATTTTAACACCCCCTCAAAATTTGATGGTTTACGTTTCAAAGTACGTAGAATCCAAAAATCGAATAAAAATTTGGCCGTCCGTCCGCCGTACTCAGTACGCCGTACGCGGCACTTTTGCCACTTAGCATTGACCGATTTTGATGAAATTTGGTATGTAGGCTCCATTTGGGGTCTAGTTGTGCCCCGAAGCTTTTGGTTGATGTAGGTCACTTCTAAGGGTTAAAAAATGAATTTTGAAATGTTGAAAAAGCCCTAAATCAAAACATTTTGATGTAAAGGTATTGTTTTTCCTTCAATTTAAAATTCTATAGAATTTTTAGAATTGTTTGAGACCACCCGGAGCTCTGTAGGACAAACCGTTCGCTCACTACGAGAATTTAAAGTTTGGACGTACGATGAATCAGAAACACGAGTGTGCATCGCAAAAGAGGTCTAATCTCCGTTCAAATTAAAGCTGACCGAAATGCGATCGATGTTTTTCTTCATGTTGGATGGTTGGTGGCTTTGCAGACGAGTGATCTATATAGAAAAATAAAAAATAATAAACCATTGTGTAATAATTTGCAGCGTTTTTAGTCACTGCAAAAATTTTTTCCACTCCCGCCCCACTGTGCGCCGTACGCGGCACTTTCCCCACTTAGCATTGACCGATTTTGATGAAATTTGGTATGTAGGCTCCATTTGGGGTCTAGTTGTGCTCCTAAGATTTTGGTGTATGTAAGTCACTTCTAAGGGTCAAAAAATGAATTTTGAAATTTTGAAAACGCCCTAACTCAAAACATTTTGATACAAAGGTATTGTTTTTCCATCAATTTAAGATTCTATAGAATTTTTAGAATTTTTTGAGACCACGCGGAGCTCTGTAGGACAAACCGTTCGCTCCCTATGAGAATTTAAGGGATGGTAGAAGGATAAATCAGAAACACGAGTGTGAATCACAAAAGAGGCCTAATCTCCGTTCAAATTTTAGCTGACCGAAATGCGATCGATGTTTTTCTTCATGTTGGATGATTGTTTGCTTTGCAGACCAGTGATCAATGTAGAAAAATAATAAACTATTGTGTAATAATTTGCAGTGTTTTTCTTGGTTATTCCAAAGGTTCATTATTGAAAAATTTAGGGAAGCAGAAAGTTTAGGGACACTGGAATGAGAGTGTCAAATGAGGGGCGTCTCTACACTTTCTGGAAGCACTGTAGGGAAATTAAAGTTTTTTATCTTAGTATCTTTTTATCTTTACTAAGGCGTAGCGATGATGAAATTTATAGGAACCCATCTAGGGCCTCGTATTGCCTGAAATTCCATCAAAATCAGACAGTACACATTTCCTTGTGTCTTGTTTTTTAATCCTAGTTTGACCATGGTGTCACTTGTATCACCAAAAATATCTTAGGAATTCCACAGCCGTCCCAAGGTGTCACCAAATTAATTAGATTTAAATACCAATTAAAAATTAGTAAACAAAGCTGCATTTTTTAAACCATTTTTAGTAAGTTATTAAAAGTCGAAAAATTATGTTATGGCAAAAAGTTTGAACATCTTTTCATTGATTTCTTGGGTAATGTTTGTCTAAACTCTATTTTGAGACTTCCAATAACCTACAAAAAATTCTGTTGTCCATAAAATTTAAAATTGCAATTTAATTTTGTTGACGCCAGTGGCATCTTGGGACAGCTGTGGAGTTCCTAAGATATTGACGGTGACACTAGTCACACTGACACTAAGGTAGAAACGACGTCCTATTGTTGTTGTTGTTGTCATTTGTAAGTATATTTTCTTATTACAGTTCGCTGTCGGAATTTCAATTCTCTGCATCGCTGACGCTCAACACGCTGATTGTAGGAAGATCGGAAAGTCATCATACAATGCCATGTAATTACACAATTAACACCAAGTAACGTGCAAATATATTAGGAACTACTAGAAACATGCAATATTTGTGACGACATCAAATATCAGATCATAATTTCTCATCAAACTATTATTAAACAATTTTGGTTTGACGGTTGTCATGCGTGTGAGTTTTAAATTATTATTCAATAGCAATTACCTACTAATTATAGCTAATTGCCGAATAATATGGTACTGGTCCTTGGCGAATAATTAGGCCCAATTTTCGGTGCATGCCTGTTTTGAAAAATCCCTATTTGATGCAATGACTATCAAAAAAGGAGCTTACTTAGTTCTTTTCTTACCTGTCAAAAATATTAATATCAGAAGGTGTTCAGGTCATAACAAACCTCTCATTATTCCAGTACTTCAGTCACGTGCGACGATGATGACTGCCCAAATTCAGGAATGAAAGTATGTATGTACAATTATTTATCAATGTTGAAATAATTTTCGAAAAAATTATGTCGTTGGGTGAGTTTCGAATGAGCTATGAAATCTCATCATGGAAATCTGACCATTAGTTGAAATCCTCTAAAACCACGATTAACCACAGTCAGCCTAGATATAATATATCTAGGCTACATATTATGTAACCTAGACATGTACAGGGTGTCTACACTAAAGACAATTTCAGCCCTTATTTTGGTTTATTATTTTCAATACGGAACCTTTGGAATCGACCAAGAAAAAAAAATGTTTACCCCCCCTCAAAATTTTTTGGTTTACGTTTCAAGGTACGTAGAATCCAAAAATCTAATACAAATTTGGCCGTCCGTCCGCCGTACGCGGCACTTTCCCCATTTAGCATTGACCGATTTTGATGAAATTTGGTATGTAGGCTCCATTTGGGGTCTAGTTGTGCCCCGAAGATTTTGGTTGATGCAGGTTACTTCGAAAAGTTGAAAAATAAGGTTTAAAATTTTGAAAACGCCCTAATTCAAAAAATTTTGATATAAAGGTATTGTTTTTCCATCTTTTGTAGTATAGAATTTATAGAATTTTTGAGACGACGCGGAGCTCTGTTGGACCAACCGTTCGCTCCCTACGAGAATTTAAGGGTTGGACATACGATAAATCAGAAACACCAGTGTGAATCGCAAGAGGCCTAATCCCCGTTCGAATGTTAGCAGACCGAAATACGATCGATGTTTTTCTTCAAGTTGGTTGGTGGTAACAATGGCAAAGCCGTGTTCTTTGCTGATGGGTGATCTATATAGAAAAATAATAAACCTTTAAGTAATAATTTGCAGCGTTTTTTCCGAACAGCGCACATCGAAATAGCTGGGGATTCAGTGTAAAAACTTCGATTTCAAAAGAGTCATAATTCAAAAAAAATTTGAAGTTAGGTTTTTACTTAATTTTTTAGAAATGATTTATACTAGAAGATTTTGGTTTCAAACTAGGTAGCTTGGAGATTTAACGCTCTTTCTAAGGATATCCTCAAATTTGAATTTACTTGGTAAATAACAGGAGTAATCACTGTTTTAATGATGTAAGGTCGAAAATTCGAAAAAAAAAAACTTCGAAGTGAAAAAAGGGCATTTTGAGTGGGTTAAGGGGGTCTCAGTCGGTCACCGTTCGTTTTTAGTATTTAGCGAAATTGAAGGCGCAAAAACTTGAAAAGTTGTACTTGAATCTGAAATTTCAAAGGATTTTGGAAATTCGTTTGTGCACGGCCCTAGGGAATTGAAAAACTGAAATATTGCCGCCAGAATCATCAGAATCGAACAATAATTGCCAGAGAAAATGGGAAAAACTACTGAATAAACGGGTTTTCCCGTGTTTTTCCCATATTTCTCTGGCAATTATTGTTCGATTTTGATTATTCCAGCGGCAGTCTTTCAGTTTTTCAATTCCCTAGGGCCGTTCACTAATGAATTTCTGGAAATCGAAGGCGCAAAAACTTGAAAAGTTGTACCTAAATTTGAACTTTTAAAGGATTTTAGATCAAAATTGAACAATAATTGCCAGAAAAATATGGGAAAACCTTTTATTCAGTAGTTTTTCCCATTTCTCTTTGGGAATTATTGTTCGATTTTGATGATTCGGGCGGCAATATTTCAGTTTTTTGCGCAATATTTCAGTTTTTTGCGCAATATTTCAGTTTTTTTCCCAAGTTTTTGCGCCTTCAATTTTGCGAAATACTAAGAACGAACGGCGACCGACTGAGACCCTCTTAATGATGACGTAAGGTCGAAAACGCGGAAAAAAACTTCGAAGTGAAAAAAGGGCATTTTGAGTGGGTTAAGAAAAAATTGTTACGAGACATTTTTTGTTGGAAATACCTTGTAGAATCGATCCCTAAAGTTATGCCCATCTGAGGTCTATACACCCTGTATAATTGAGCAGCTATTGCCTTTTCTCAATTTTAATAAAATGTATTTGTATTCTCAGGAGGTCCTCATTACCAAGTGCTGTGATGGATACAAACGAAATGGCGATGACGTATGCGAACCTGAATGTAACCCACGATGCATTCGTGGTACCTGCGTGATCTCAGAGAAATTTGGAAACGGTAAACCGAAATGTCAATGTGAAAGAGGATACCAATTCCAAAAAGGTAGCGACTACCACTGTGTACCTGTCTGCCCTCAAGGGTGTGGAAAATACAGTACTTGCACTATGCCAGGAAGATGCGAATGTCATAGCGGTTATGAAGAAAATAGGGAGACGAATACATGCGAGCCTATTTGCGATCCGGAGTGCATCAAAGGAACGTGCAGTAGTCCAGGGAAATGCACATGCGTTGAGGGGTACGCGTTGAAGAGGGGGACAAACCATGATTGTGAACCCCGTTGCGAGCAAAAGTGCATCAACGGAACGTGTTCAGCACCAGACACGTGCCAATGCAATGCAGGCTACACGCCCCAGGATGGTGAGAACAGCATCTGCGTGCCGCACTGCCCTGGTGGATGCCGAAATGGCGATTGTAACGAGCCATTCTTATGTGAGTGCCACGATGGGTATGAAAAATACGAAATACGAGCCTCAGTGTGCCATCCGATTTGCGAAAACGGATGCTTACGTGGCACCTGCGTTGGACCAAATCTGTGCAAGTGTGGACCCAGATACGTGCTCAGGGATGAAACAGTTCCGTATACGTGCGTTCCGGATTGTGGAGAAGGATGCGTAAATTCGGAATGTATTGCTCCGGACGTGTGCAGTTGTCACGAGGGATTCTACAAGGATAATGAGGAAGACAAAATCTGCCACCCACATTGTACCTCTGGCTGCCCTCACGGTCAATGTGTCGATCAGCAAACGTGCGACTGCCAACAAGGGTATGTCCAATCTCAAGATAAATCAACCTGCTTGCCGTACTGCAGTAAAGAGTGTCTCTACGGCTCGTGCATCGGTGAAGATCGGTGCGTATGCAATATTGGCTTCACTCAGAGTGTAGACTTGTGGAACGTCTGCGTACCAAAATGTTCATCTTGCGACAATGGAGAATGTACGGCTCCCGATGAATGTACTTGCAACGATGATTATATTTATGACTATAATTCGAAAAAATGTGAGCCTTTATGTAAAAAAGAGTGCATCCGTGGGTTCTGCAAAGAACCGAACGTATGCGGCTGTGACGCAGGGACTGTCAAGTCGGGACCGTTCCACTGTACCCCGACGTGCAAAACGCACTCTGACGATAAGAACTGTTACTTCGCTTATTCATCACCCATCGCACAGTCAGATTACTCACTGAATGTCAAAGACTCTTCCCTCATGCTGTCTACGAACCACCCCGTTGTTCATCATTTACCTTGCGTCCATCATACCGACACACCACATTCAACTGTTGTGAACTACACATGTTTCACACATCCACGACATGGAGAGGTTTCTGCGGAAATTGTATGTTCAATTTCAAGTGATACAACGCAAATTCCCTCCGTGTTTGAAACCGTACGTCCTGTTCAAGAGATTTCAACAGTCCATTTGATTATTTTGCATCGAAATACGTCCGAACTCTGCCCTGCACGGATATGTTCGACTTCCAACAGGTGGGTGAGCTCTACAGAAGCACTATATCTGGGTGGGAAGTACAGCTTCCTCCCGTAGAGTAATAATTATTTCTACAGAGTGGCCGGAAATCTTCGTGAGTTGATTCCACAACTAATTTAGGACAGAAACGTCTACCAAGTGGGTGTGGCACATAGCTTCCACGTATACATAACCGATTGTATAGATGATCCGATGCATAGTAGTTAATCTCAAAACATCAATCTCTAAGTACCTCATAGGGGACCATCTACACTTTAATCTTAACAATCCCGAGAAATTTCGTCGAAATCGGATGGGTGTTACAAGGAATTCACGTTCGCGCATGAGCAGTGGCTACTATCAGTTCGGGGGGGTAATGATTTTCATAGGGGACCATCTACAATGTAATTCGCATAATTCCTGAAAATTTCATTGAAATCTAATAGAAATTGTGGAAGTTATGGCAGTTACAAGGAATTCACGTTTGCGCATGCGCAGAGGTAGCTATCAGTGCGGAGGTGATGAGTTTCATTGGGGACCGTCTACACGCCAACCCGCACAATCCCTGAAAATGACATCGAAATCTGACAATAACTTCGTATAGATATGCCGGTTATAAGGATTTCATGACAGACACACAGACAGACAAACACGGAACCAAAATTGTCCAGAAAGGTCTAAAACGCAAAACGCGAGTGAAAATTTTGATTTTGGAGAACTTTTTTTTTTTCATCCTTGAAAAGTGAAAACAAAGCTTCCGCTACCTTGGTAGACTCGGAAGCAAAATGTCTTCTATTTTGTTTTAACCCCTTGTTTTTTCAATTTTTTTCCCCATTTTAAGATTTTGCTTCCGAGTCTGTCATGAAATCCATGTAACGCGCATAACTATACGAAGTTATTGTCCGATTTTGATGCAATTTTCAGGGATTATGCGGGTTGGCGTTTAGACGGTCTAGACTGATACTAGCTGCTGCGCATGCGCAAAAGTAAATTCCTTGTAACAGCCATAACGTCCCAATTCCCCATAAAATTTCGATGAAATTTTCAGGAATTTTGCGGATTGAAGTTTCGACGATCCCATACGAAAACATCACCCCCGGACTGATACTAGCTGCTGCGCTTGCGCAAACGTAAATTCCTTTTAACAGCCATAACTCCCAAATTTCCCATCAAATTTCGATGAAATTTTCAGAAATTGTGGGAATTGGGGTGTAAATGGTCCCTATGAGGGACCAAGGTGATTCATGTTTTGAGATTAACCACTCTGCATCGGATAATCTATACAATCGGGTTATGGATACGAGGGAGCTATGTGCTAGACTCACTTGGCAGACGTTTTTTCGTGTTTTCGACCTTACGTCACTAACATTACCATAAACACCTTCATTTACGGTGAAAATTTAAAAATAAGGGCTAAAGCCTACAAAATGCATTTTTCGGGGTCCTGATGGGTGAAAAATCAAGTCGTAGAGTAATTTTTTTTCAAATTGGCTAAGTTTTCTATTATTTCTTTGGGTTGTTACGGGTTTCCTTCCCCATGGTTTTCCACGTACCTCAAAACCAAAAACTGCGTAAAGATCTCAGCTTTCCGATGATAATTATATTGTAATCAAAAATTATTTTTCAATCTTATTTAAGGGAGAAATTTGTGTCTGAGCACAGAAAAACGTGCATTCTTGGTTTATTATTTTCAATAATGAACCTTTGGAATCGACCAAGAAAAAAATTGTTCAATATAAAATAATATAAAAATAATTGTTTTCCTTCCATTCGCCGTCCGCCGTTTTCTTAGTTCCCATCGACCAATTTTGATGAAATTTGGTATGTGGGCTCCATTTGGGGTCTAGTTGAGCCGCGAAGTTTTTGGTTGATTTTAGTCACTTCTAAGGGGTAAAGATTAAGGGTTGAAATTTTCAAAAGTGCCCTAGCTCGAAAACTCTCGAAGTAAAAGTATTGTTTTTTTTACAAATTTGAGGTAGGTACCTATTATTGAATTTTTAGCATTTTTTGAGACCACCCGGAGCTCTGTAGGACAAACCGTTCGCTTCCTACAAGAACTTAAAGGTTGGACTTACGATAAATCAGAAATACGAGTGTGAATCGCAAAAGAGGTCTAATCTCCGTTCAAATTTTAGCTGTCCAAAATGAACTTGATTGTGAAGTAGGTATGTGTAGGTAGTATCTATGGTTGGTAGATGGTGACAATGGCAAAGCCGTGTTCTTTGTAGACGAGCGATCTATATAGAAAAATAATAAATCTTAATAAATAAATGACTCAGCGGTCTCCGGGCTCCTCCAAAGCACCGAGTACCCCCGTCAAACCGTCGATTTCTTCGAAAAAAACGCTGCAAATTATTACACAATGGTTTATTATTTTTCTATACCACTCGTCTGCAAAGCCACCAACCATCCAACATGAAGAAAAACATCGATCGCATTTCGGTCAGCTAAAATTTGAACGGAGATTAGGCCTCTTTTGTGATTCACACCCGTGTTTCTGATTTATCCTTCGTCCAACCCTTGAATTCTCGTAGGGAGCGAACGGTTTGTCCTACAGAGCTCCGCGTGGTCTCAAAAAATTCTAAAAATTCTATAGAATCTTAAAGTGATGGAAAAACAATACCTTTGTATCAAAATGTTTTGAGTTAGGGCGTTTTCAAAATTTCAAAATTCATTTTTTGACCCTTAGAAGTGATTTACATACACCAAAATCTTCGGGGCACAACTAGACCCCAAATGGAGCCTACATACCAAATTTCACCAAACTGGTCAATGCTAAGTGGGGAAAGTGCCGCGTACGGCGGACGGACGGCCAAATTTTTATTCGATTTTTGGATTCTACGTACCTTGAAACGAAAGCCAACAAATTTTGAGGGGGTGTTAAAAAAAATTTTTTCTTTGTCGATTTCAAAGGTTCATTATTGAGAATAATAAACCAAAAATGCACGTTTTTCCGCGTTCAAACAGAAATTTCTCTCTGAAATTCGATTGTATAATATTTTTTATTATACCATTGGAAAGCTGAGATCATCGCGCAGTTTATGATGATGAGGTACGTGAAAACCCCTAGGGAAGGAAACCTTAACAAAAAGAAAAAAAAATAGGAAATTGGGCCAATTTGACAAAAATTAATCTACGACTTAATTTTTTGACCATCGGGACCCCGAAATTAGTTTTTTTCTGGGGGGGGGGGGGGCATTATAAAGATAGAAAATTTGACGCACTTTCCAACGGTGCCCTTATTTTTACACGTTTACGGTAAATTAAGGTAGTTATGGTAATTTTAGTGACATAAGGTCGAACACACGAAAAAAATCTGAAAATTGGGAAAATGTGGGTTAAAGCAAAATTGTCAAGCGACATTTTCTCACTTAAATTAGTTGTAGAATCGACTTCCGAAGTTTTCCGGTTCTTAACATGGGACACCCTGTATTTGAATTAAGTACCTACTTCATATTGCAATTCTCTGTTTTAGGAAGTTTCACATCAATCGTCTATCACACCTAAGCATGTGCTTCGAAGAAAAGATTGGTAAGAGAAGTGCTCTACTCAACTTTCAGATTGATTTTTATTGAGGAATTGGTGCCAAATTAGGAATAATTCGATTAGCGAATTTTTAGAAACACCAGACGTTAGAAATCATATTCACCCATAACTTTATACAGGCATAAATTCATCTTCTACTTTTACCTACGTACCTAATTACCTAAATTATGAGTGATCAGTATTGAATATGTTCCAATTCTATCGAAAAACCAACTCATACCCTTCCAAAACATTTTAATAATTTATTTAAATTTACAATTGTTTTTATACATTTCAAAGTGGATATAGAATTTATAAAATACACTTATCTACTTTGAGTTTATTTAAGTCAATATTTATTGTTTTTACAGTTGAAGCAGGCGTGCCCGTCCATAATTTCGCGTTATACAGCATTCTAGCACTTGTACTAATAAGTGCAGTTGTAGCTGTATCAGCAAAATGCTTTTTGAGTGGGAAGTTAAGCAGTAAGAACAACGGTAAGTTTTATTACAATTTTAATTTTACTAAATTTTGGAAGAAATAACCCCTGGTACCTCCTACCGGTACTGAAATTATCTTGGTTTTCGGCGTTTATATGGAACTTTATGTGATTTCAGCCAACAATATCAGTCGTGATTTATTGATTGAAGAAGAACCTGAAGAAGCCGAACAAGGAGTTCCATCAGCCCTTTACTCCGATATTTCCGATAGGTTGGAAGACCTCAAGTGATTTGTCTTTACTAACAAGTAGTAAAGTAATTTAATGTTGCTATTTACCAAATTTTTAGAAAAGCATGCAAAATTGTATATGACATTCAAAATACACTCCTGCTCAAAATTAGCGCACCACCATCCATTTTTTCGTTTATCTCTTTCCTTCTTCCCTTATAAATTTTGTATCCTGGACTGGCAACCAAGGAGCCTAAACATGAATCCGATAGAGCATGTTTGGGACATGCTGAAAAGAAGAATTCGAGCCAGAGATCCACCATCATACAATCTTCAGCAGCTGGAAACAGCAGCGAAAGAGGAATGGGACAATGTCCGCCAGGAGGATATCCAAAACTCGATAAGAGGAATCGGTCGATAGCTACAAGCCCTCATCCTAGCTAGAGGAGGTAATACCAAGTATTGAAAAGCTAAACTGGCATAATTCAAACCTTTTTTTCAATTTTTATAATTTTACCACAAGAAGTACATTTTTCAATAATTCAAAATTTGGTGGCAATATAAACAAAAAATCTTTTTTTTTTCTATTTTGACTCAAACCTTCTCAAGCTTTCTCTTTTTCGTACTAAACAACGATGGAATAACTGTTCATACGTTTCTTTTGACATGTCTTTACTTTGTAACATAAACGAAAAAAGCTTAAAATATAGCGTTAAGTAAAGTTTCTGATGATTTCCACTTACAACCAAATCGCTGCTACGGAACTTTATCTTCGTCATTCGTGTTCGCAGAAAAATCGTTTACCATTCGTTGGAAAGCCCTAAATTTATGCATGATATACTGCCAAAACCGCTGTAATTATGGAAGAAACTGAGATTATACCCCTGAGTTAAAAGAACTGGCAACAGCTTTGTGACACGTCAACAAACAATAGGTAGGTAGCGAAGGTAGGTAGTCGAAAAAAGAAAAGATACATATTCCTAAATGAATCAAAAATTTTAAGCATTTGAAAATAACAACTACTATACATCTCTCGATAGGTATTTGTGTAAAGTTATCTACATAATGTTGAATTGTCAACTAAATAGAATCAAGGGAGAAAACCTGAAGAGGCTGCTCTTCCTCCATTCATAAGAAGAGAATGTTTTCTTCACACACGATTTTTGACATTTTCATGTCTTTGCCCTGGCACATAGCACAAAAAACTGTCACGAAATTGCGTAACGAAATTGTGTTACAGTGCCTTTATAATGATTTCCGCTTACAACGACCCCGTTGTTAGGTTTGTTCCTTTTCTACACTTTTTAACCCACAAAAATCGTTCACCACTCGTTGGAAAGCTCTCGATTTAACGAACATTTTCATGTTCTCCATAACATATTGACTATACGAATAGCGGAGCTATTGGCATAACTGTTCTCATATTTTGTTTACAAACTAATGATCGTGAGTGTAGAAGATAATTAATCCGGAATCGTCTATTTTATTGAAATTAGGTACCTACCTCTTAATATTAATAATTGTGTCAATTTGTAACATAATATATCTACACTCTTTCGTAGTACCTACCTCTTTACATGGTACCTACCTCTCCTATTAACTGTTGGTAGTTGAGATTTGGTATGTAGCCTCTGCAGTTTACCCTGGCACATAGCAACAAAAAACATCACGAAATTGTGTCAATTTGTAACATAATATATCTACACTCTTTCGTAGTAAGAAGACAGTGCCACCTATAATAGTATTCGACTTAGATATTATTATGTTAATGATTCGTTTCACATTCTGACAACAACGAAGGGTGGGTTATAAAATCCTATAGTGATGTAAAAAGCAATAGGTAAAGACATGAAAATGTCCCAATGCGTTGCAGACTCGTATGCAAGCTTTTTTAAAAATTATCTGCATTTTTACCTTTTTTTTATAGAATTTCAGCCATTTTTTGTACTGTAGAAACTATTTATGAATCATCAATATTATACTTGTTGGTCAAATCGACTCGGGGTTCTCTTCTTAGTAAGAAAACGCTGCAAATTATTACACAATGGTTTATTATTTTTCTATATAGATCGCTCGTCTACAAAATCACCAACCGTCCAATATGAAGAAAAAAAAAAAAGAAAAAATCAAAATCACTAACCATTGATCGCATTTCGGTCAGCTCTAATTTGAACGGAGATTAGGCCTCTTTTGCGATTCACATTCGTGTTTTGATTTATAAATATATATATATATATTTCAATATAAACCCTTAAATTTTCGTAGGGAGCGAACGATTTGTCCTACAGGGCTCCGCGTGGTCTCAAAAAATTCTAAAAATTCTATAGAATCTTAAATTGAAGGAAAAACAGTACCTTTATATCAAAATTTTTTGAGTTAGGGCGTTTTCAAAATTTCAAAATTGATTTTGGAACCCTTAGAAGTGACCAACATCAACCAAAAGCTTCGGGGCACAACTAGACCCCAAATGGAGCCTACATACCAAATTTCATCAAAATCGGTCAATGCTAAGTGGCAAAAGTGCCGCGTACGGCGGACGGCGGACGGACGGCCAAATTTTTATTCGATTTTTGGATTCTACGTACCTTGAAACGTAAACCATCAAATTTTGAGGGGGTGTTAAACATTTTTTTTTCTTGGTCGATTCCAAAGGTTCATTATTGAAAATAATAAACCAAAAGGCGAAACGTTGATTTTATTTTTATTGTTTAGCAACAGTTTCGCTGGCTAACTTACGACATCTTCGCGCTTTTAAAAAAGATTTCTCTTAATATTCCTATCTTTTCCTGTACTTATACTAGTCTTGATACTTCAGAATTAAGGCGGAAGAATTGGAAAAAATGTTGGAAAAATACCCAAAAAATTAAATACTCATGCGACTAAAAAGAGACAAATTAAAAGACATAAAAACTGTTGCGAAACAATCAAAATAAAACCATGTTTTGCCGCCTTTTACAATACGATTCAACCTTTTTATAAAGATGTTTGCTAGTACCGAGTAGTAGGTACCGAGTCTAGTAACCATGAGTGGTTGTGAGGTGAAATCGGGTGTTTTTTCATTAAGGTTCGCATTATGACTGTAGTGATGTCGCAAATACGTACGCAGTGCAAACATACATATATATAATATATGTTCATGTCACAACTCACAAGTATCTGCGTGAACCGTCGCTACTTCCCCCATTTTTGAAGCACTCTTTTATAGCATTTACAAGTCAAATTCACCCTTTTACAAGTCAAATTCACCCTTTTACAAATCAATTTCACCTTTTTACAAATCAAATTCACCCTTTTACAAATCAAATCCACCCTTTTACAAATCAATTTCACCCTCTTCGAGTAATGCGAGAAATGCGGCGGTGACAAATAAATAGGATTTTTGGCATTCCTTTTTCGTGAATATACCTACCCTAGTATTCCTTCTCTCTGTGTAGTATTCCTTCTGTGTGTTGAAGATAACCTTTGTCGACGTTTCTCAGTTGTGGAAGTGAATATTATTTTGGTTCAGTATCATAATAATTAGATATGAGTCAGTCAGAATCGTTCAGTAGCAGATGTAGCAAGGTTTGGTTTAACAAATTTTCGATTGTTTTGTTTTTCTGGACCTTTTTTTGTTGTTTTTTTTTTCCTACCTGCTTTTTGTTGTTGGCAATTGTTGATATTATATATCATAATATTAATATAAATTATAATAATATATATTATGTATAATAAACCCCTATTTTGTTGTATTCAGTTCCATTTCTTTGCCCTTCAACGCATTACTCAAAGAGGGTGAAATTGATTTGTAAAAGGGTGGATTTGATTTGTAAAAGGGTGGATTTGATTTGTAAAAAGGTGGATTTGATTTGTAACAGGGTGAAATTGATTTGTAAAAGGGTGAATTTGACTTGTAAATGCTATATCTATAGATGAGTAGGTAGGATTTCGGCCGGAGAAATAACAACGGTCTCTACGAGAATTTGACATCACAAACCCTGATGAAAATATTTCCTCCCAAACATACATAAAAGACTATTCCAATAAAAATAACAATTTTTTTTTTCTCGATTCTTGGGGTCTAGTTGTGAAAAGTGTGGGTAGATACTAATAGGTGGAAAAACAACAACATTACAATTATATTGTATAACATAGTTACGTGGACATTATTTTGGTACCAACACATATTATTGGTACCAAAATACCGAGATATTTATTTAAAAAGCGTATTTTTATTACAAATGAAAATATTGAAGTTTAGGTAGGGTAAGTGCACCAGTGTTCGACGTCTTAACGATTTTTTCCTAGCTTTTTACTCACAGCACCCTTAGTATTCAACCAATTTGATGATTTCACCACTTTTCTAATGGGCCAACATCTCAGGAATCGGAAACCAATTCAATTTTCATTAATAAACAAGAATTTAAGCTTCAAAACCTTCAAAACTGAATGTAGTTTTTTGTATCAGTTGTCGACATGCGATGCCCAGTTTCCGACAGGGGTTAGATCCTGTATTCGACACCCACCATTTTTCCATGGTTTATGAGGTAGTACCTATCAGGTACATAAAAATAGTTAGTACCTATCAGGTACATGCAAATAATAGTCCACGACAACAACTTTAAAAACATATTTAATTATTTAAGAAACTCAACAGTTATAAAAATTGAAATGACACTATTAGAGATCATTTTTCAGCATGGAAATATTGAACTTAAAACTATTCACAGAAAAAGACAGCCTCATTTCCACACATTTAAAAAAAAACACATACATAATAATATTATGTGATATATTATATCAGCTAACAGTCTTTCAAGTATTACGCATTAGTCTTAGAATCAGACTAGAAATTTGTGCGAATAAAATCACTCGCGATGAGATTGTAGAAAACCATTTTAATCAAAACGGAGTTGAGAAGAACGTTGTCTATTTCCACGAAATTAATGAGTTACAAGTTAAATCGATTTCAACGCTTAGGTCATCATCAGTAACAAACAATAACCGAAGGTACATCACAGAGAGCATAGCTTATATAGTCACAAGTGAAAGAAGCTTGAATCCCATTGGTCGAGAAAGTGAAAGTCATACCCAATCAGATAAGTGAGAGGAGAATCCTATTGGCTCAGAGAAGTGAAGGGACCTGGAAGGATCATCAAATGCAAATCAAGGCAGACAAAGTGAAAGGGAGCTCAAACATTGGTGATGGTAACATTGTGAAGAGGAGACCAAGCTATTGTAGGAAGGAACCCATCAACGGTGAAACATGTTGAGGGACCACCTCATTCAGACATTTACCAGACCTATCACTCTTAAGAGTCTCGAACTCTCGAGAGAATCTCGAGTAATTTCGTCTTGCATCTTTTGTGTGGGGTTTCTTCTTTTTTGCCTTGCTGTTTCCTAAAGCCTTGATCCTTCGCTTGACTGCCATTCTTAATAAGATCACTGGAACAAACAAAACTGTCATTCTAAAGTAAATTCATGAAGCCTGTCGGTCACTGGATCATCAAGGTGTCGATTACTGGGTAATTCATTTCTCAGTTTTCGACATCAGTAAAACCAGTTTCCGACACCCCCTGTCGAACACTGGATCCAGTTATTATAAAGCATAATCTCAAACACCATTGGAATCACCGTTCCTCAACGGTTCACGCTGCAATCAGAACTAAAAATTACTCTGGACTCCAGTATTCGACACTTGTGTCGATAACTGATAAACAACGATTTTCGAGTACCCAGTTTCCGACACCCCATATTTCCCTCTATAAAACCCATTTGAAAGCATGCAAAGAAAGGAACACATTCCTTCAAGTATAACTAACTAGAATAACATTAGAAAACAATGATATTTTCAAGAATACAGGAGAGAGACAGCAATATGTTCACTTACCTCCTTACGAGAAACAATAGCACAGGTGGAAGTCTGGAACACACTAACTTTAACACGTTTTCCCACTGTTAACCTCCCAAGTAACTCCTTCAAATTGGCGGGATTCGGGATTAGAAATGTTCACAGCTGTTGAAGACGCCAAGTTTAAATGGGTAAATAGCACCAAACGCTTATTTTTCCAAATTAAGTTCGTGACTGTCGAATACTGGTTCACTGTCGGAAACAGGAGCATTTACATTCTGACATCATTTTGTTTAGAAACGCAAAAAAATTAAATGGGGGTTGAAAGATTAATCAGAGGTAGGTCATGGGAGAGGCATTCCGGAATGAAGGGGCTGTTGATACCACGATGATCTACCCCACCTCATACTTTAGTATCCATGACCATCGAATTACCTTCTTCCATGGAAAGTACATGTCAACATGGAAGAAGTATGTATTCCACTCCTTATGTACGAGATGGTTCATGGCATGGAAGTGGGACTATCCCTTCTTCTATGGTTTGTGAATAATAGTATTTGCATAATATATGTTATAATATTATCAGTTTTTAATTATGAGTTATTATTAATAGTATAGAGTAGTAGTATTTCAGACTTGTAGTGTCATGAAGTTGAGCGGGTTTTTCTGTTTTGGAGGCAACACTGCATACTTTCTTCCCCATTTTGACTTGCGCTGCAGTGCAAACGAATAGCGTTTATTTGTCGTCGTTGGCGTAATTACCGAGACAGACGTCGAGTTTGGAACTTCATAGATTTCTACATTTCTAGTAAGTTAATATTTTACTAATGTACGTAAAGTCAACTACCCTGTGTCTGAATGTCATTTTTTGGAATGGTCTAGACGGGTTTTGATCAATAACGTTTCCTCCTGTCGGTCTTGTTGGTAGGTGATGCATTTGCGCGGTCACGCTTCCAATGACCTCGAAAAGATTTTCATTGCAAATGCTCTATTTCCTCATTATTCAATATTATAAATGATAATATCAATGTAATCCGTACTGAGTTATCTTTGTGATTAACGTTTTACTCTAACATCACGATGTCGACACCTACCTTACATCCAACAGTTTCGATGTCGGTACAAACCGATACCAAGTGGAAGCCACAGGAAGCTTCCGATGTTGCTGCGTAGGTAACTGACCTTCCAAGTTTAACGCTTAAAACTCCCCATATTTCACCTTATTTACTCTCATGATACATTATTGAAGCCTCGCTCAATCATCTCTTAACTGTTTCAACAATCCACTCTTACCTACCTAGTTGCCGCAAGTTTTGTGTCGTTTTCATCACATCGTGAACTGAGAATTTTCAGATCCCCAAGTCCGCCATAGTTCACTTTCCGTTCTTTGTTGGTATGAATGTTATCACTTCATTCCCGATCACTTTTGCCCTTGTAATGTTGTAATCTCCCCTTACATTAATAACACTACAGGAATAAAAGTCAATAAATTATTGATTCAAAATCTTGGGTTTTGACATGATGATATTACCTGCCTATCTCTAGAACATCACAATTTTTCATCTAATTCATTTATGTTATGCAGCCATTGGTTTTGTTGTTAGTCTATCTCTGATTGATGAGCGTGGAATTCCAATTTTTGATGGTTATTGTTCACTTGGGGGCTTCTATTCAACTAGAGCGTCTTGTAAGGTTATGTATCTACTCCTTCCGAATGACTTCGTGAGCACTGGAGGTCACCCATTGTTGTGGTCTCTGCATTCTGCAGGATTCCAATGACAGATGACCCGTGGAAGAGTTCTGTTCCCTCCGCAGCATAAGTCGTGGAATGTCACGGTGTTCCCTGTGTACCAAAATCGTCCATCGCAAACGTGCTCTGACGACAGCCTATTAACTGACGTTATTTTTGTAAACTAGGTTGTACTAAGTACTCAAACCAAACTGGTTCTATAATAAAAAGTCTTTTTATTATAGAATCAGTTTGGTTTGAGATTAGATTTGTTATTCCCTGATACCTATGTCAATGTGGTGATATCATTTTATTGATAACACAGTGGTCACTATGATCGTACAAAAACTCGGCGCTTTGCGCCTCGGCGGGGGGCTCCGCCCCCTGCACCCCCCGGTTTATTTCTTTTTCCATACTCTGTATGAAATCATAGGAACACAGAATGTGTTTTTGCGATGCTAGTCATCCGTTAAATAAAAAACAACAATAATAAATGTGGAGTCTTTGGCAATAATAAAATAAATAATTGTTAGACATTTAATTTGGTCTAAAACCCTATAAATGTTATATAAATAAATATGTAACTACAAGAAAAATACTATATAAATTGAGAGCTTTCCAACGAATGGTGAACAATTTCTGTGCAATGAACACTGCGAGAGTTCTATTTCCCTACCAACGGCTTGGTTGCACGTGAAAATCAATAGGTTTGTTCCAGCGCAAAAAGTTCATGAACCCGCTGGGTGTGAGAACCCGAAAAAGTTGAAGAGTTCATGAACTTTTTAGGTTCAGGAACCTGTGCGCTGGAACGTTTTTAGTAGTTAACATGAAATTCGGCAGGGAGCGCGGAACTCGGCTTTCAACAAACCTTGAATAACCTCCTCTCATCTCAATCTTTAGCGGAATTTTTTAAGTTTAAGATTGAACGATTCTTCACAATTTTTAACAAACAATGTCTCCTAGCTATTTTGTTTCAACCCCTTGTTTTTTCAAGTTTTCTCAATTTAAAGATTTTTTTCGTGTTTACTGACTTACTTCATTAAAACTGTTGTAACTCCTGATATTTACCAAGTACCTACACTCAAATTTGAGGATATTGTTAAAAAGAGCGTTACATTTCCAAGCTAACAAGTGCGAAACCAAAATATTTTAGCAATAAAACATGTTTAAAAAAATCAAGTCAAAAAGCAAACTTCAAAGTTTTTACTCTGAATCCCTGCCTATGCCGATGGGCGCTCTTCGAAAAAACATGCTCAAATTGTCAGTTTTCCAATGGTCTATCAATTTTTCTTTTTAAAATTCATATTGGAAGAGTAGGTACCTAAATCAAGTTTAAGTGCCAAAAAAACGTGTGTTTTACTAAAAAATAGAGTGTTATACGTGGTTTATCATGGTCACCCTCGATCTCAAGATGAATTGACATGTTTTTGGTATCATTAATTTCCTATGCATAGGAATTACATGTAACTTCATGCTGAATCCAATGGTGATACTTCTTGACTGCAAAATAGTGGTTATTTCGATGAAATCCTTCATTTTTCGTTCAAAAAATACGCATTATTCGTAGATAAGGTACTGAGCATAAAGTAACACCTTTCTACTCAATAGCAACATCATCTTATTTGTGTTACGTTAAAATTCAATCTTATGGGACTCAAACAACATTGTTTCAATAGAAAAAACATTGCAGAGTTCATACCTGGAGTTCGGAGGTTCATTTCATTGATCAGCTTCCACTATTTCTTCAACAATTCACTTTCTAGCAGTCAGAATTATTCGGAAGTATCCCCATTGAATTCAGTGTGAAAAACTACTGAAGAAATGATACCGAAATCGTGAAGTCATCTTGAGATCGACAGGTGACCGGACTCTGCGTAAAACACTCAATTTTCTTGAAAAAGCTTCGATTTTCTCGAAAAAGCTTCGATTTTCTCGAAAAAGCTTTCAGTTCAAACGCAGCAACCTACTGTGGTAGTCAAATCAACTTTTGCCCACGTCACATGAGTAATCAATCACCCCATTTTACGGTAAATAGTTTGCAGAAGAGAGGGATGATGTGAACTTCCTTGACACACTCTCCGAATAAATAGACAAAGCTCACTGTAGTGATAATGGAATAATCGTGTATTTGTGAAAAAAGAAAGAGTCGATCGAAAATGGCTTCTGTTAGAACATAAGTAGGTAAGTAATTTCCAAAAATTTACACTTCATTCGAAAAACACTTCATTCCTAGAGACGACTCGCTCTTCGAGAAAGAGGGGCTCAGCACAACGAAAAAAAGTTTGAGAATAGAGCCAAGTGATTAGCGTGAAAACTGGTCAACAAATGAAAAATTAGTAGGTTTCACGTGAACGGCACAGGTTACCCTTCAGTTCGAGTTCACAACCCTGCCTTCGATGAGTGCAGAAAGTTCATGAACCCAGGTGCAAAAAGTTCATGAACTGGAAGCGCTGGAATGCGGTATATGTTTGCGAGTTCTCGAACTCGGCGCCGCTGGAACGCACCAGTTCATGAACTCAACATGCGCGCGGGTTGTGCGCAGGTTAGGTGTAAGAAAGTTCATGAACTGAGAGGCGCTGGAACAAACCTATTATAAAAGGCGCGTAACGGTTTTTTCTGTCGCTTTTTCGTGACGATTTTTTTTCTCGGTAGGTCATCGCAAAAACACATTCTGTGTTAAAAACGCTGCAAATCATTGCTCAAAGGTTTATTATTTTCTGTATAGATCATCCTTCTGTATAGATCACTGGTTCTCCTTCAATAGCACCTACCACCATCTGTATTCTCCCTTGACCTTCCCTCTCAAATTTCAGCTTCCTGCGTTCAATAGGATTGAAAATGGCTTCGGAGCTCACTCAGCTGATCAGTGATCAGAAGAGTGGAGAAGATCTCCTCGAATGCTGGAGACGCCTGGAAGAGCACTTCCATTCAATAGGATTGAAAATGGCTTTCGAGCTCACTCAGCTGATCAGTGATGTGAGGAGTGAAGAAGATATCCTCGAATGCTGGAGACGCCTGGAAGAGCACTTCCATTCAATAGCATTGAAAATGGCTTCGGAACTCACTCAGCTGATCAGTGATCTGATCAGTGAGCAATGATTTGCAGCGTTTTTTACCTACAAACATTGTTTTTACCTACCAATTTTTTTTTACCTACCAACTATTGGTAGGTACTACCTACCACACTATAATGGCTTCACACCTTCACAATCAAGTTTATTAGAGAGAACTAATCGCTTCACACTCGATTCGAAAAATAGAAAGCTTGATATGGAAATTTGATTACTGGTTACGCAGAAGGCAAAACTGTATACAAATCGAAGAAATGAACAGCGATCGCATTTTAGTCAGATAAAATTTGAACGGCGATTAGACCTCTTTTGCGATTCACACTCATGATTCTGTTTTATCGAAGGAAAACCTTCAAGTACTCGTAGGGACCGAACGGTTTGTCCTACAGAGCTCCGGTTGGTCTCAAAAATTTTTAAAAATTCTGTACTATTTAAAATTGGTGAAAAAACGATACCTTTATTTCGAGAGTTTTCGAGCTAGGGCACTCTTGAAAATTTTAACCCTTAATTTTCACCCCTTAGAAGTGACCTACATCAACCAAAAGCTTCGCGGCACAACTAGACCCCAAATGGAGCCCATATACCAAATTTGAACCAAATCGGTCCAGTGTTGCTAAGAAAAGTGCCGCGTACGGCGGACGGACGGAAATTTTTTTATTCGATTTTCGGATTCTACGTACCTTGAAACGTAAAACATCAAATTTTGAGGGGGGTTAACATTTTTTTTCTTGCTCGATTCCAAAGGCTTATTATTGAAAATAATAAACCAAAAGGGTCTACTTCCTAGATGAATACTTCAAAAAATGGCTCAACTTTACGGAACAATAATTCGAGGGTGAAGTGGCAACACGACCTAACTCATTTTTCCTGATTTTTCAGGAGAGACCAAAAACTGATTTCTTACGATGTATAACGTAATGGGGAGCACTTTTTATTAGAAATAATGACACATACGTTGCTGGTTTCCATCTATACAAACTGAATGCTTACATTGTTTACCATTGCATAATTTGCTGAGTTAGGCTATGTTGCGTGAAGTTCCAATCGGTTTTATTGCGCGGATTCATAAAATTGAGATTTCTCAATTCAATGAGATAAATTATCACAAACTAGCCATCATTGTTATTGAAAACCCGTTCAAAGGTGAACAAGGTTTCTCACATCCAATAACTTGCCTCCGTTTCGGGAAAATTACTACGGGAAAATGAGGTGACAGACAGTAATAGGCAATGAAATCATAATTTTACCAAATTGTATTTAACATTTCTGGTAAATATCATAATTGAAAACGAAAGGAACAACAGTTATTAGAGTGTGATAACGTTACAAACTAGAAAAAACCTTGTTTTAATATTAATATTAGGAACTTTGTACATCGCAGAGACGAGATCAATGTCTTATGTGCCTAGAATGGAAACACTTAAAATTAGTTTCAAAGTATGTTCCTATTAGTTCACACCTTTTTACAATAAGAAGGAACACCAAAAAGAAACTATACATTAAACGTTGGAATGGAACATCAAGTCAGAGAGTGAGAATTCAATGCTTTTCCTTCTTCTTTGGCGCTTTCGCTTCCTTGCCACTCTTTCTTTTCATTTCCTTCCTGCTCTGGCCTTCGTGAGGGATTTCGTTGAAAAATGGATGAAATAGTTATGTGGCATGAACTGCTCCGAATACTGCAGATGTACTTGTCTTTCGGTATTTGCTGCCGATTGGTGTAGAGGGTGACGTAGATTCGTCACATTCATGCTGCTCTTCTTCTTGCTAGGGATGGCATATCGAATGAAATATATCGATCAAACGATATATCGTCAATGAGATATCGATACCTTCGATATATCGGAGAAAATACATCGATATTTCGATATATCGGAGAAAATATATCGATTTTTCGACGTATCGGAAGATCTACTTTAAATGTCACATGTGAAGTAGGTAGGTGAATTTAATAGTTTTAAAACAATATAAAAATAATTTAGGATGACATTTATGGACATATCGGAGTATCTACTAGGAAAAACTTGAAGAAGTAAGTAGGTACTTAGGTGAATAGAAAAGTTACTAACATCATTTTGAGGGAATTATATCGATATACTCGACATATCGGAAGATCTATTTGGAAAAACCGTGTGAAATAAGTATTAACCTACTTTCAAAAGTTACTGGGTATGAATGATCGAAATTCATTGTTTAAAAACTGGAAAAAAGTGCGAAAATGTCATTGCAATGTTAAATTAATTTATAAATTGACAGGGGTATAGGTACTGTGGACGATCATGATCCTTCAAAATTGAAAATAATTGTTGTGAAAACCTGCTTCACTTCGTATAGTAGGTAGTTTTAAGCTGGACGAGCCTCCATTAATTTTGGCTTAAGTCAAGTATTTGAGCCTTGAGAGCCACTGTAGGTGTAAACTATGTACACAATCATGTCTGAGCTGAAGTCAACAGTCTGAAATCAACCCATCAGTAGGTACCTACAAAATTTGGAATAAAATTACTTGATGTTTTTACAAGTACAGGCGTCCCTTCTCGTCCATTCATTTCAATATTTAATTTTTACTAAAAAAATTTTTTTTTTTAAACTTGAAAACAGGTCGCGATATATCGTTAAATATATCGATATTGACCGATAATATCGGTTCTCTATATCGATATAAATATATCGATATATCAAACGTAATATATCGATATATTTCATATATCGATATATCGTTGCCATCCCTACTTCTTGCTGCTTCTCCTGGGGTTGTTCTTGAAAGAATTGGAACAAATATTCTGAAAAACATTGGGCGCCATCCGTTGTTTTTTTTTTTTTTTTTGTTCTTTTTTTGTCGATTTTGAGGGCACCAAACGATTTGACGCGGAACTTTGAATCTAGAAACACTCATAACGCAATACGGCCAAAAAATGAGTTAGGTCATGTTGCCACTTCACCCTCGAATTGAAATACACAAAAAAAAAAAAACATCGCATATAATCAGAAAACCCTTATGAATAAGCTCATGTTTACTTACAAAAATCATAACGAACAGCATTCGTCCGGACACCACCACTTTCTAAACGAACTGAACAAACTATTTACAACTCCTAGGTTAAACTAAGGTTTCCCACATGGAGTGGAGATAGTGTATTTTACCGAGGAAAGAATCCACAGTCGGTAAAAGGTACCCCTATTTATTAGGAAGAAATTAACCAACTGTCCAACTATTGGGCCCGTTACCCTAGTGCTGCTTTGGGAGATCACTGTGTAGTTTGTACTCCAACCCCTCGTGCCAAACCTTGTCAAAGGCCTGTGCCACACCAAAGAAGATACTAGCACATATTTGCTTACCTTCGACGGCCTTTTCTACTATGTTAATGATTCGATGGACTTGATCTACAGTTGAATGTTTTTTCCTGAATCCAAATTGATTTGGAATCAAATTTCTATCTTCGAAGTAAATAAAGGTGAAACGAAAATTTTTGAAAAGATCGAGATGTTGATGGTGACAGATTACTACTCTTGTCTTTCTGCTTCCATCTCTTCCTTCATAGAAATTACTATGACCGACAAGCCACTAGAGAGCGATTAGGTAAGTCTTTAGAAAGATGGACGAGCTTAGGACAAGGCATGTGGCTGACCGAGGTTACAGTGTGGCAATGCGGGCAAGAGGAAAAGAACGCTCCCTCTGTATTGATAATTTCGTATATTCGACATCAAAAATTAACTCTTTACATATTTGTGAGAAAATTTTGAAAACTTGGAGCAAAACCTTTTTAAAAAGTCTGCCAAGTGGGTGTGGCACATAGCTTCCTCGTATCCATAACCCGATTGTAGAGATGATCCGATGCATAGTAATTAATCTCAGATCATCAAAATAAGATAATGACATCCTCGAAAATTTCATTGAAATCGTATGGAAAATGTATGAGTTATGGCCGTTACAAGGAATCCACGTTTGCGCATGCGCAGTCGCTTCTATCAGTCCGGGGATGATGATTTTCATAGAGGACCGTCAACACACCAACCCGCACAATCCCTGAAAATTTCATCGAAATCGGACAATAACTTCGTATAGTTATGCGCGTTACAAGGAATTCATGACAGACACGGAACCAAAATTGTTCAGAAAGGTCTAAAACGCGAGTGAAAATTTTGATTTTGGAGAACTTTTTTTTCGTCCTTGAAAAGTGAAAACAAAGCTTCCGCTACCTTGGTAGACTCTGAAGCAAAATGAGTGAATGAAAAGAAGATCAAATCACCTAAAACGGGAAATTGACACCTCATGAAATTATCTCTAGCAAATCGCATGGGAATTTTTATTCTCTAGAAGCACTAAACATCTGCACTTCGAAAGAATAATAAATGAATCAACATTTTTTTTCAACAATTTTTATTCTGAAGTAAAATTAAAGAAAAAAACAGATATCTTCCAAAGTGCCCATAAAGTTTTTTTCCTTGTCGGTAGAATTCATCGCAACAAGAAGCCTTAGTGATGTACTTTTCAGTTTATTTTGCGATAACAATTTTATTTTCTCAACAAAAAACAGTTAGAAACGATAGCTTACAACTTAGCAAAAATAACTCTTGTGTATTGATGATAATTTTTGTTGTTTCAGGTTGACTCTTCTTTCTTAAAATTGCGTCCAACATGAAAGGTATGTAACTAATTTCACGTACGTGGAGTATAATATTATTCAAATGTCCAGGGCAGGAATTTTACATTTTTGATCCTTGAAACTACATTGTATCGTGTGTGTTTGAACATTTATGAGGAAACAGAAAGGCCCATCATGACATTACTGGTTGTAGGTTAATTTATGAATTCTTGATAAATCTGTAGAAATCGTGAAAATTATTCCGAAAAAAAAACCTTCAGTTAAATAAAAACCTTGACGTGTAAACTCCACTATTTATGTAGTCATCAACATTGTCATCAGACTCTTTTTAGGGTGTCCCACAGTAAGACTTGGGGGTCCTTAAGCGATCGATCTGAGGTGAAGGAGGACAACACAGTAACACAGAAAAAAATTAACCACACAGTAATCCGTTTTCTGACAGAATGAGAAATTTCACAGAATTCTGTTTGCATTTTTCCTGAATAGTTAATGGTGTGGGATAGATGAAAATCGGGTTGATTTTGGAAAATAGATTTCCTGTTATTTTTGGGAGAAAATCAAAATTTATGATTTCAAAAAATAACCGGGAAAACGGACCTCTTCAACGTGAAGCGGGAACGCTAGATAGATTTCTCGATCTCAGCGCTTCAAGCGGCAGTAAATGAACTATTCCAGGATGACGTCATCCTCCCAGTTTTTTTTAAAAGTTCATATTTTCTACACTGTTTTGTTTATTCGTAAATTAGGAAGTAGGGCTGAAAGTTTGTCGTAGGGGGTTTTTCGAGGTGCTGAATCTGATTTTGGGGTCAAAAATAGGAAATTCCGACATGGTGAAATTCCTCATTCTGAATCCAAATCCGCGAAAAAAAAGAAGATAAACCTTAGGTGTTTGTGTACTCTGCCCAGGCTTTTTCAACCGATTTTCGTGGTTCTTTTTTGTTCGACGCGGAAAACTATCTAGTTGTGCACTACGTCGCCGAAATTTCGAATGTTGCCTTTCGGGGGGGGGGGGGGGGTTAAAAGAAAAACGTGCGTTTTCGGGCATAATCTTGCTCAGGCCTCAGTTTCAAATAGGTACATTTGCGTGTTTCTTTTCTTATTCGACTCAGATGACTTCTGAGCTGCTCATTATTTCACCAGAGTACACAAAATTGGCATGGAGAGGGGGAGTAGGGGTAACATTCGCTAAATATCCAATTTTTTCAATGTTTCGGTTCCTTTATAGCTAACTAATTGTACCCAAGCTTATCTCCGTATTTTCGTAAATTATTCTCTGTACCACCATGGAACTAATAGTGGTGCCAGGACACCATAAACCGCATATTTCGAGGGTTTTTTGTGTTTCACCTTGAATACGGATCTGAACCTTGACGGACTGCCTTCCAAAACTGTTGGTGAAAGTTCAACGTATTTCCGTTTCGGTGCCAGACTGGCACCATTTGTCTATGGGGGGGGGGGGGGGGACTTGAATTCGCATGTTGGGTATCGTAGATCGTGGATTTTAAAATGCTCTTCAAATTCGAGGCTCCCATGCCGCTAGAAAAGTTATGGCGAAGGGAGGAGACCACTATTTCTTGTCTTAAATCCTGATACATAAAACCCCAACCGTATGTCGCCCACCTCCCGCCCAAGTTTGGAAATACCTACTCCGTGCCGCCTCCATCCTCATAGAAAGCGGAGAAACCCGATGTTTCAGGAAATACCTACTCCGTGCAACTTGACGTTCTATCCATCCCTTCCAAATGCAATTTTTTGGAGGCTTCTGTTGATTTGCCTTATTTTAAAGGCTCTAATTGCCTCCGTTAGTTACGATTTGTTTCATCGTACGTGACAGCCACTGCTGCAGAGCAGCGCGGAGGCTCTTACGTTAAAGAAAATTAGGTTTGTTCATTATGCTCATTCGTGTTTGTTGAATGTTACGTTTCACGTTTTAACCTGGGTTCGATTCCAGGCCGTGACATCAAAAAAAAAAATTCTAATTAAATTACTGATTTCAGCAGGCTTTTCAGCTAGTCGTCGCTGCCACAGCAACACTGGCTAAGTGACATTTTGGCGATTTTCAGGTTTTGACGGTTTCTTAAGTAATTTTTCGTGCTGGATCGATTGGTGAAGTTGGTTTTTTGCTATTGACAACACTGACCCCGCTATCACGAAAAAAGCAACACTGACTAAGTGATTTTAGTTCGGAAACAGTGGCTATCTACATGTTATTACCTTACAATCTCCTACCTTGTGTGACCACGCCATTGGTTTTCATGATGATTAATGGAATAATTTCTACTTTTTCACTCATTTCGGGAAGAATGAAGTTCGATTATCAATATTTGAGCATTGATTTCATTGAATTCGGTTGAAACATTTGGTTTTGAGGTGATGAAAGTTTTTAGTGCAGATAGCTTATGTTGTTGTGCACTCTTGATGTAGTTAGCCTTTGTTATTTAAAACCAGTTTTTTTGCTCTCCTGAATAGTTGGCAAAAATCAGATAGCCAGTGTTGCTGTAGCAGCGACGTAGTACTTAACAGATCACATCGAGTGAAACAATTTTATCGCTTTCCAACTGGTTTAAATTGACCTGATGCTTATCCAATGGGACGTCCCCAGGAATGCATGCATTACTGAACAATAAGTTATTGTCTTCCGTTAATTTCTTCATCAAGATCCTAGTTGGGAGAGTGTAGGACACTGGGCAGGTACTAAGGTGGTAAAAAGGGTTAGATTCTACGACTCAACCGAGCAATAAGTGTCTCTTAGCCTTTTGTTTTTAGACGCTTCGCTTCCGACTTAATTCACTTACAAAACTTTTCTCGTGTTTTCGAACCTGTCAGTAAAATTATCATAACTTTCAAAATTTAGATTGGAAATACAAATTTGATTTTACCAATGGAAAAAGCGTTAAATTCTTCTAAGGACGGTGTAAACTTTTTTTAGTAGATTTAATAGACCCTAAAATAAGATAATTCTTTATGTTATTGCGTGTAACCCTAAAACATGCGCCAAAATCTCAGCTTTCCTACGGTGTAATAAATTATATTCTTGAAGTGAGACTTACCGCAGAAAATTATGATTGAATGCGGAAAAACGCAATTCCGTTTATGAAAATCGAGTTTTTTTTTTTTTTTGGTTGGTTGGGACTCCGGCAGGGATTTGGGGTGGAATTCTACGTCATTCTCATCATCAACGCTAATCCCAAACTCATAAACGACCAACTTTTGGTCTGTATATACAGGGTATCCGAGTGTTCAATGTTTGAAAATTACGAGTATTATCACATTTATTTATATTTTAGTTAATTTATAACCTCGGAAAAATACTAATATTGACCCTGGAAAACTCAGAGAATTTTTTTTCGAGGAATCACCGGACACCCTGTGTTACCATCATCCGCATTAAAAAAACATGAACTAATAGTTGTAGTAACGGTTGGTTCCCTATTGGATTTTCTAGGCGGAAAGACCAAGGAGCCGAACGCTAACGATTCAGCTGGAGAGCAGGAAGAAGAGGAATTCTCCGTGGAGAAGGTTCTCGACAGGAGAATCAAACACGGAAAAGTGGAATACCTTTTGAAATGGAAAGGTTACTCCGAGTAAGTTGACTCTACGCACTTTTTTGTTTGTGAAATTACATCTTTGTTAAATGGGCGAAAACCCCTATTTATCAGGTATAGATAGGGGTCAATAAATTGGTTGATGATGATACGTAAGCAGTCGCTATGAAACTTGGTTTTGAAATCACTAACAATTATAGTAGCCCCCAGAATCCAAAACAGCACTCTTCATCAATAATAAAAAAAGCTACCCCACCAAGTCCCCTTGAAGAATCTATATTTATCAGGTATAGATATAGATTCTTCAAGGAGACTTGGTGGGGTAGCTTTTTTTATTATTGATGAAGAATGCTGTTTTGGATTCTGGGAGCTACTATAATTGTTAGTGATTTCGAAACCAAGTTTCATAGCGACTGCTTATGTATCAGTTACCATTTTATCTTGCACTTATTATAATTTATACAGTTTTTCTATATTTTGGGATATTGAATGGGGGGTGTGCCTGGTTTTTTTTTAAATTTTAATCGAAAGTAGAGAATTTTGACACCAACCGTTCTCTTTTTGGAAGAGTGTAATAAAGTAAGCTTGGTATTTACCTTTCGGGACTAGGCTTTATTCGACAAGAAACGCACATTATGAAACGAGATCAGAAAGTGATAAGATGAACTTCAGATGATACGAACATGTGTTGAATAATAATAATAATTAGTTGATGGAGATGAGAATAATTAGGTACGTAATAATACTACAGTGAGTAGAGTAGTAGTTTTTTAGTGAGTAGTTTTTCTATGATTATTCAGTTTCGAATGTTTATGACGTCACTCGCCCCCTGGGCGGGACCTCCCCCCCCCCCAGCCCACTGTGACGTCATAAACATTCGAAACTTCGAAAAATCATCACGCTAGAAGGTCGCGGTTGGTGTGAAAATTCTCAGAATGATGTCTAGTTTACATTAAAATAACAATAAACAGTTTTCCCGACCCATGCGCACACCCCATTGCTCACCACATGTTCAGTATGATAAGTCAGTTTTCCATCTTTCTATTCCCATTTTAGGATGGATAGAAAAAAAAACTACCAGTAGTGGTGGTTCACATTTTTTATAAATTTATCTCTTGGTGGTAAATAAAAAAGATGTAATTTTCACTCGCATTTTACGTTTTAAACCTTCCTGATCAATTTTGGTGTCCAGTCTGTCCGCAAATTATTTTAACGGGCAAGAACATACCGATGGCATCACATGATAACCTTGTATCTCACCCATCTGTAATTCAATTTTTAGCGATAAGAAACCATGGTTATCAGTGACACTCAGCCCTCTTGATCAAAACCGAGGTTATCATTTAGGGCGTTAGAGAGCAGGTAATGCAATTCCCGCTAAAAATTGAATTACAGGAGGGTGGGATACGACGTTTTCATTCAGAGAATCCAAAAAGAACCATTTTGGCCAAAAATTGAGATACGAGGTTATCATATGATGCCATCGATACGAAGTTACTCTACGATTTTGATGAAATTTTCAGCGTAAGATTAATTCAGATGAGGGAAAACTCAGTGTTACCAACCCGATCATGTCAACAACCTGTAGGTTGGAGTCCTAAAAACCCGTAGATTTATATCTCAAATCCCATAGGTGTTCCCGTAGGAGCCTACACACACACACGTGGTCTATTAGAAAAATGCCACACCTTCTGCGATCATTGAATTAAATTGAGAAGAGCTTTTCCAGATATTTTAAAATATTTTATTGAGGTAACAGCCATTGCACACAGAACTAGGTAAGTACTGTATGATAGTGTAAAGAATAAGGACATGGGTAAGTATTGTCATGACGCCATTTTCGTTCGTCGTAAGTTAGCAGCAAGCTGGATTGAGGTGAGACGACCATTTTCAGTGGGATCCGTTTTCATAATCCCCCCAAACCCGTTTCTACGCTCAGCCCAGCTTGCTGCTAACTTACAACAAACGAAAATGGCGTCATGACAACACCTACCCATGTTCTTATTCTTTACAATATCTTACAGTAACTACCTACAACTCAGTCGAACACCTACTAACCCAGTCTCAAACAACAAAATAGCACTACCTATCGTAGAGGTTTGAGTGGGAATCACCCGTGACGTGCGAAAAAAAAAAAAAACTTGATAAAGCTTATCAGATAAGCTGTGCGTTTGTTGGTGGGGCTAACAGTGTGTGGAGGAACGGAATGGCGGCCATTTGACTAGCGACCTAAACAGCCAAATCACCAGACTTGGAAAATCAACGATTCCTGAGTACCTATATTATTCGGTCGGTGGAAGAAGAGAAAGCCGAAAATTTTTGTAGAACAAAAATTAATTACAATAAATCGGCTTTCAGCCATTATTTGCACACAAAAGACCCGTCGATCTTCGGGAAAACCTGTAGGGTTCATAGGTAATGCTGAGAAAACTAGAGAAATAAGATTACTGCTGGGCGCCATTTGATAATGAAGATACAATTGAGAACAGATGAACTAAGGGCCGGGTTCACCACTGTGGATGAACCTCCGATCATCTTAAGCCAGGATTCAAAATAGATCCACGGATCAGGATCTTGACAGTTTCACGAAAGAGTTTCATCCATGGATCAAGGTTAATCCTAGTTTATTTAGTTAGCATCGAAATTGCTATCCCCAGCACGATAACGCTCGCGATGAAGGAGCATGGAAGAAGTAATAGCATGGAACTATAATATTTTGTCCGTGGGTATTTACGTCTTGTCCACCGTTGTTTGTGTTTTGACAAATAAGTGAGGGATGACAACTCTAGTTTTGTTTACTTTTTTCAATAGTCGGGCGTAATTTCGTGTTAAATTTTTTGCCATCAACGGCGTTGTTTTAGTAAAATAACCACTGGGAACCGGGCTGAATGAAATAGACGAAAAGCGAGATTTAAACAGAACGATAGAACCACGATTTATTAGAGATCACATCATGATAGAAACTACTAGGAACAAAGGAATGAGTTACATAGTGGTGGGGAAGCAGGATTGCCAATACATAAAATAATACCCCCTTTCAATTCTGCGAACATATCTCAATAAGAGACAAACTTAACATTTAACATATAAATTCAATTTATCTTTCAAATTTTCAAATATTTTGACACACAGCGGCTTGGTCATTATATCCGCAATTTGTAAATTTGTAGGAACAAAAACAATTTCAAACCTTCCCTCCTCAATAAGACTTCTTACAAAGTGAAACTTTACGTCATAATGTTTTGAACGTTTAGTTTCTTTGGTTTTAGCTATCTTGATAGTTGATTGGTTGTCTTCATACATTTTTACACAAGACTTAACTTTTGATATTTCTTCAAGTAAATTTGTAATAAAAATGCACTCACACATTGCACCTGCCAGGGAATAATATTCGGCTTCGGTGCTACTTTGTGCTACCACATTTTGCTTTTTAGAAGACCAGCTTATGACATTATCATTCAGAAGTATTAAATTTCCTGATATACTCTTCCTATCGTTAGGATCTGATGCATAATCCGCATCGACGTAGGCTTCTAAAACATTTTCAATATTACCTTTACGTTTAAAAACCAAACTATAGTCTTTAGTAAATTTTAAATATCGCAGGACTCGTTTCAGATGAGTCCAATGAGTTTCGTTGTAGCTAGTCTGAAATCGACCAAAATAAGACACTGTGTAGCATAAGTCAGGTCTACTTCCTAACATTAAATACATCAGGCTGCCGACTAATTCACGATATGGAAACCTTTCGTCACATTTGTCACCTTTAGATAAAAACAATTTAGGTTCAATCGGAGTAGAGCAAGGAATACACTCCTCCATCCGAAATTTTTGCAACATCTTATCGATCATCTTACTTTGAGACATAGTGATCACTCCATCAGAAATTGTAATTTCGATTCCAAGAAAAACTAT
This sequence comes from Apolygus lucorum, assembly GCA_009739505.2. Taxonomy (NCBI): domain Eukaryota; kingdom Metazoa; phylum Arthropoda; class Insecta; order Hemiptera; family Miridae; genus Apolygus; species Apolygus lucorum. The sequence continues at coordinate 24,122,196 of CM019177.2, read as the reverse complement.
CTTTTTACTACCTTGAGACAATTCACGGATTTTCATTGTCGAAGACAAATTTTCCTTAATTTCCTCAAATTTTTTCAAATTATTGGTAAAGCACAAAAAATCATCGACAAATATTAGCAAAAATGTTGATTGATGTTCATCAAAATATAGGCAAGGATCTATTTTTGATCTTCGAAAACCAAGCTTAATCAAAAATGTGTCTAAATACTCATTGAAACACGAAGGGCTTTCTCGTAATCCATAAAGGGCTTTCACTAACTTCAGCACCTTACCGGAACCACAATCAAGTCCAGCTGGAGCTTCCATAAAAACGCTGCTGCTGAGAGGAGACGCTAGGAAGGCACTACTCACATCCATCTGACGCAGGAACAGACCCTTCTCTACAGCCAGTGAAAGCAGAACTCTCATGGTTGTAAGACGGGCGACAGGCGCATAGACATCAAGTTCTGTCCTTGGTTGCTGATAGCCACGAGCAACCAGACGAGCCTTCTTCTGCTTTTGTCCCTCCAAGTCTTTCTCAACAAAAACCCAACGGGAATCTATGACCTTCACACCAGGTGGACGGTCGACGATTTCGTAGGTCCCATTCTCTTCCAATGACTTCAGCTCCTTCTTGATCGCAGGTCCCCATCCATTTCTGACAGCTTCATCAAACGACTCAGGCATCGGTCCACCAACACACAGTGCCAGGAGTTCACAATCATAAAAATTATCGCTACATTCGTAATCCTTCAAATACCTTGGTGGGCGAGTCTCACGCTCAGATCGACGGATCGGTTCACCAGAAGATTTTTCTCCGGCAGTATGGTGACCGTTACGCTGCTGATTTTCGTTCGGTATAGGCTTTGTCTCCGGGATTGTATGCTCAGACGCTGGAGGTGCGGGTTCCCTCCTCTCCGCCTCTTCATCTCCCAAGTCCTGAGATCCAGCTGGAAACACAGGACAAACAGATGGATTTTTCCAAGATTCATCAAAACGCACGTGACGAGCAGTGACTATTTTTCTCTTATCAGAGTCCCATAGGCGATAGCCATTATCCGTGTAACCCAGCATAAACATCTTCTTAGAATGAGATGCCCATTTCCCTTTCCGATCCTCTTTAGGGACGAAAGCATACGCAGGACAGCCGAACACACGGATTTTCTGAAGGTTTTGCTTCTGTTGATACCACAATTCTGCTGGCACCTGACCGCTCGTCAAAGCATTAGTAGGCAATCTGTTGGATACATATGTAGCCGCCAGAATCCCCTCATCCCAGAAGCTGCTGCCCAAATCACATTCAAATAACATGCATCGTGTGATTTCGCATAAGGTCCTGTGCATTCGTTCTGCCACGGAATTCTGCTCCGGATTTCTAGGTACCGTCGGACACATACGAATCCCTCTTTCGTCACAGAACGTCTTAAAATCGTAATTTAAATATTCAGTCCCAGAATCCGAACGAAGCATTTCTATTTTCGTTCCAAATTTCGCTTCCACCATAGCCACAAACGATTTAAACTTTTCAAAGGCTTCACTTTTCTTCCTGAGTAGGTACACAGTTGTAAAATGAGTATAGTGATCAACAAAATTGATGAAATAGCGATAACCCGACTTCGAAATCGGGGAAATAGGGCCACAGACATCAGTTGAAACTATCTGAAGAGGTCTTTTCGCTTTCCTATCATCAGGAGTAGCATGAAACTTGCTCCTTGCTTGCTTACCCTGTAGGCACACCTCACAAAGACGACGAGGTGGGTACCGATAAGAATGACCCATACGCCTGTGCATCAAATCAGCATCAATACCAGGCAAAGCACTATGAGCAGATTCTTTCACCAAGTTCAACTTGGCAATGTACAAATTCCCACTTAATTCCGCAACCAAAATCGGCCTACCCCTGCAGGTAACCCTTGCACAACCATTTTCAAAAACTACTTTCATACCTTTATCTTCGAGGCAACGAACCGACAGCAAGTTGAAGGCTAAATTTTCACATACGAGCACATCCTTGATCTTCACATCAACACCACCCCCGGTCGTGACTGGCAAGGTCCCGGAATGAGTTGCCCGGATCGACTGTCCCGCCTTCGCCACTCCGATTTGCTTTTCAACCGGTTTTCCGTCCGTCAAGTACGAGCTAAAATCACTTTTAATTAAATGACGAGTGCTTCCACTGTCCAAACACATTGAAATAACGTTCTCGCTGCTTTGTTTACAACCAAGTCCGATATCACAGTCCGCTGATAAGAAACACACCGATTTCCCTTCCTCTTCACGCTCCGCGAACATAGCTTGTTGTTGTTGCGTCTTTTTCCAGCGACAATCCTCCTTTTTGTGTCCCCACTTTTTACAAAAATAACATTTTCCCGGGAAAGATTTCGACCGAGCCGGAAAATTTCCTGAATTTTCCTTGTTAGAAGGATTTTCCTTATTTGAGAATGAACTCGGCCTCCTGAATCCACTTGAATTTTTCTTGAAGGAATGGAATGCGTGTTGGCCAACCTGCGTAGGCCCTGCCTCCTCTAAATCATCATGGCCGCCTCTCCTACGAAGTTGATCTTCTTCCGCCAAAAGCCGATTTTTCACGTAATCCAAGGTGATGCTGGATGACAACTTTCCCTCAATTCCGTCGTTAAATGCGATGTCAATCGCCGAAACGACATTGTCGTACTCCTCCGGCATGGCGACCAAAAGCTGAATAATTATTTCAGCGTCATCAACTTTCCCGCCCGCAACACGGAGGTCAGAACAAACGTTCCCGAACTCGACGAAAAATTCATGAAGGGGTTTATCACCTTTGAATTCCATTCGGCGCCAACGTTTCTGAATTTGAATTCGAGAAACCATTCCGGTTTTGAGGTAAGTCTTCTTTAGGCTCTCGATCATGTCCTTCGCAGTAGGTTTGTCCTTAACCATCACCAAAATGCTATCATCAACACGATCCACGATGATTCCGCGGGCCTTGACGTCCATCCTCATCCAATCTTCCAAGGCCTTTTTACTCCCGGGTATTCCTTCGTTCACCACCGGCATTTCACAATCTATCGCATCCAGTACTGAGTTTTGCTCCAGCACTAGGCGAACCCGGAATTCCCAGTTACCGAAATTTTTCCCATCGAACTGCTTGATAGTTGGAGTAGGGTTCGAACCGGCCATTTTGCACACGAAACCACAACGCGAAAATCTAGCAGCCGACAAAATTTCACACAGTCTGTGTGACACAGATCGCACATAAAACGTGAACTGGTGCCCGTAACCTAGTAAAATAACCACTGGGAACCGGGCTGAATGAAATAGACGAAAAGCGAGATTTAAACAGAACGATAGAACCACGATTTATTAGAGATCACATCATGATAGAAACTACTAGGAACAAAGGAATGAGTTACATAGTGGTGGGGAAGCAGGATTGCCAATACATAAAATAATATGTTTTGATGTTAAATTTTAGTAAATTTTCCCTTCTACTTACCTTTCAGTTCGGAAAAGTAGAGAATTTTCTATTAAATCCAGGATTACAGAAATCCCTTCCTTTGTCAGCCGGAATCTGGCAAAAAAATCAGTGTCGTCCCAAATATTGAAATGGTCCACTCTCTCCCGCACAATACGCCGTCTCGGCACCACGACTTCCAATAGTTGTTGGAAGTCCTCGTCGGACTCAGAAGACGACGAGGATGACAAAAATATAGGGAATAGTCGATTCATTTAAACGAAATGAAATCAAAACGAGATGAACACAAGACGGGTAGGAAGACGGCAATTTGTAAACAAAAAACAATATGGTGGCGCCTTTTTCGTAAAGATCCACGGATCAGAAGAGTTAAACCACCCTCCGGGGTGGATCAAGTTAAATCGTGATAAGGCCGAGTTAAATCGTGATAACGTGTTCGTGAAACAGTCCTTTCTCGAAATCCGGGATTTAAATCTCTGTCGTGGATCAACTCTAGTTAATCCACTGTGGTGAAACCGGCCCTAAGAGTTGTATAGCTATTGGGGAAGCCAATCAATAGTAATGAAATTACGTTTTTTTTTTTTTTGTTTTTTTTTTACAAAATTTCAATATTAGTGTAGTTGAAATTAATTAGGTACTATTTCCACTGATGTGCTAATATCACGCATTTCTTTCCTTTGATATCTTCAGTAACGACAACACCTGGGAACCCGAAGAGAACCTGGATTGCCCAGATTTGATCCAGGCGTACGAAGAAGCAAGGAAGGCCAGGGAAGCATCGGCCAAGAAGAGTTCAGACAAACCTGAACCGAAAAAGGAAGAAACCAAAAAACCATCTTCGTCGGCTACAGAGGCTCCCGCCAAGAGGAAGAGCGGTGTCAGCGAAGCGAATGGGGAGGAGAAAAAGACCTCCAAAAAATCAAAGAAGGCTGAGGTACGTATAAAATGTGCTTGAGTGCAGACAAATCTAACCTTGATTACAGACAGGAAGGAATAATTTATTGTTTAAACTTTATTTTCCAGGATGATAACAAGCCTCGAGGATTCGATCGTGGACTGGATCCTGAAAAAATTGTTGGAGCCACTGACGCTCGTGGAGATCTGATGTTCTTAATGAAGTGGTGAGTATTTTTTTATCAGTTTCATTTTCGCGTATTTGTTCAACTTTTAATGTTCTTCAAATTAAAACCTCGGTATTTGGAACGAAAAAAATCGTTAGTGAAAATGCTAAAACCTCTTATGTTGAAAATGCAACCATTACCCGTGATGCTCCCTTTATCACCTCATTATTATCACGCATTATCACAGGTCATCACAGAGAAGAAATATGAAGATCTAACTCAATTTTCTCGTTGCAAGACCACGGTGGACTCCATAATAGGGATGAGGCATCGATGCTTTACACTCGATGTTTTCAAACATCGATGTTTCAGTCCGATGATTTTGATATGTCGAGGAGATGGTCTGAAAACATGAGAGTCTAACCCCCCAACAATCCTTGTCGGGTTTCAGCGCTACCTCCCGCCACTTAGACGAACCATTCCTGATTACCATAACTACCATTCAAAATATTGCTGTCTCTTCTGATAAATTTGATCTACTAGGTACTCAAGGAAACCAAACAAAATCCAATTCCAGACCAGATAACTTCAATGAATTTACTTAGAATTAGAAGAACACCTACCTTACAATCATCACTTCATATATCAAGATAATTACTGTAAAACAATAGGAAGAAGTCTCTTTACGATTGAAACAATCATTGAAATAGGAAAGGTATGGAATATCGAAATGAAGTGCATAAAAATCGGATAATTTATCACGAATGAAAAAAAAATTAAATGGCCACTTCTTATGAATGAAGAAAGAGCAGCCTCACCAGGTTTTCTCCCTTGATTCTATAAAGTTGACAAACGAATGAGTAATTTCGCCGAATTCTGGTCTCAAAACATCAATTGCACTACCTTATTAGGAGACCGCCTACACGTCAAACCGGCACATCAAATTTTTTTTAATGGGTCGGGGCAAGCCCTCAGTCACTTAGACCATAATTTTATCTATTGTGACAAAATTCCCTTTTGTGACGATCCTACTTTTTTATAAGGGACAATCCAATTGGTTTGTTCCCGATTTGTTGGAGCTACGCCTTTAGGGATATCCAATTCATAGAGATATGAATCGATATCCTCTTCAGGCCGGCTGATTATTCTAATCGCTGGTTTGAAGGGGTCGGGTCGTCACACCCTCCTCTGTCTCATATATGGGCAATTAGGTGTATTTCTCATTTGTTGTACAGATGGAAATTCAACCTATATTGTTACATGGTAGCAGAGCGTGGTTTGGTTGAAATGCACTGAATTTATTTCATCATTTGCCCTCCACTTTTTCTTGGGTATTCCAGAAGGAATTACCCAAAGAGGTATCCAGAAGGAATTTCTATATTAAATTCATTCCCTTATTAGATTTCGCCAATCCGGCAATTATATTCATTCATTAAATTTCGCCAATCCGGCAATTAAATTCAGTCTCTTGTTAGGCTTTGCCAATCTGGCATTTTATTAATTTCAATTACGTTTTTCTTTTATATAGGTAAGCCTTTTCTGCATTTGCCTTTTCAATCATTACACTTGAATGTTTCGCCGTTCGTATTCTTTATTTAGTTTGCTTTCTCCTCAGTTCCATTGATTTATTCTTTTATGTATAAATGGCCCATTCGTGGCATTCTTCTTCTTCTTCTTCTTCTTTTGCAATAGTACCATTACGATGGAGGAATCCCCTTGAAGCTTCCAGACGTCCTTTCCTGGGCTTCATACTATTTTTCAGTCCCTTTGACTTGTTTTCAAACATACTTCTGTTTGAAACCCAGAAGTATGTTTTAGGGAGAAGAGTGTGACGATCCTACTTTTTTATAAGGGACAAACCAATTGGTTTGTTCCCGATTTGTTGGAGCTACGCCTTTAGGGATATCTGATTCATAGAGATATGAATCGATATCCTCTTCAGGCCGGCTGATTAATCTAATCACTGGTTTGAAGGGGTCGGGTCGTCACACCCTCTTCTGTCTCATGGGCAATTAGGTGTATTTCTCATTTGTTGTACAGAAGGAAATTCAACCTATATTGTTACACTTTTCATTTAAGTACCCGTTTGAAAACCTCTCTGAAAAAGTGAAGAAGTTTTTCGGGCGTTTCCCCAGCAATTTCGACCAGGACAAGAGCACTCTTACCGAAATGCTGGAATCTGGTAGATGCTACAGCTCTCAGAGGATGTGTTCTGCTGTTTCGACCCCTTCGCAGCAGAGCTGGCATTCAACTGTCCTGGCCTTGCCCAACTTGTTGAGATGGTATCTCAAGGGGCAGTGGCCTGTTAGGAAGCCTACTAGGGTGCGAAGGTCCTTCCTCCTTAGTGACAGCAGAGCTTTTGCTCTATTTTTAGATAATATCTTAAAGTCACCATATTATGGTGATCAGCTGCTTGGCTTGCCTCTGCTTCGGAGTGTTGTGCCAGTACGCAGCTCTTTTACTGTCCTTCCATTTCTGGACCTGTTAAGTGATGAAGCTCTTGGTAACCCCAAGCAGGGTTTCAGGACCAAAACATTGGGACACCGATCCCTGCTTGGCGAGGCGATCGGCTTCTTCATTGCCGTCTACTCCCTCATGGCCAGGGACCCAGAGCAAAGTCTGTTTATTACAATCCCAGGTTAGCCTTGGAGTTATTGAGTCGGCACATCTATGAACATTTCTTCGAAATCGGATGGAAAATGTAAAAGTTATGAATGTTACAAGGAAATTCACGTTTGCTCATGCGCAGTAGCTACTATCAGTCCGGGAGCAATGGTTTCCATATAGGACCATTCGCATTTCAATCCGCTTAATCCCTGAAAATTTGAACGAAATCTGATAGAAAATGGAGAAGTTGTGGCTGTTACAAGAAAATTTACTTTTGCGCATGTGCAGTGGCTACTATCAGTCTGAAGGTGGTGATTTTCTTAGGGGACCATCTAAATACTAATCTGTATGATCCCAAAATTTCATCGAAAATGGTAGAAAAAGGTCTTCTCACGCTAGAAGGTCGCGGTTGGTGTCAGAATTCTCAGAATATGTTCTATAGGTCTGCCACAGAAACTTTGGCGAATTCTTCTGGAGAACATAGAACTAATTATTCCCGCGCCTACAATAATGTTTCGGGAATTTCTCCCAAAAAAAGGGACTTGATTTCCCAATTACTGCAACTTGAAATTCGTGCATTTTCCGAAATTGAAATGTCGTGGCTCTCCGCGAACATCAAATTTCTCACGGCCCCAATGAGGAGTTTCACCATGTACGAATTTCCTATTTTTGACTCCAAAATCGGATTCAGCACCTCAAAATACATAAACATTGTAGAAAATATGAATGTTTAAAAAACTGGGAGGAAGACGTCAACCGGAAATAGTTCATGAACGGCCGCTTGAAGCGCTGAGATCGTGAGGCAATATTCCTCCTCAGAGGCAATATTTTACAAAACCAGTAGGTAAAGATCGAAATCGAAGAACTGAGGAGAAAAAATATAAAACGCTGCAAATCATTGCTCAAAGGTTTATTATTTTTTTTATAGATCACCCTTCTGTATAGATCACTGGTTCTCCATTAATAGCACCTACCACCATCTGTATTCTCCATTGACCCGCCCTCTAAAATTTCAGCTTCCTGCGTTCAACAGAAGAGAAAATGGCCTTGGAGCTCACTCAGCTGATCAGTGACCACTCATGCGCCTTCAGCATTCTCCATTGACCCGCCCTCTCAAATTTCAGGTTCCTGCGTTCAACAGGAGAGAAAATGGCCTTGGAGCTCACTCAGCTGATCAGTTACCACTCAGGCGCCTTCAGCAATCTCCATTGACCCTGCCTCTCAAATTTCAGGTTCCTGCGTTCAACAGGAGAGAAAATGGCCTTGGAGCTCACTCAGCTGATCAGTGACCACTCAGGCACCTTCAGCAATCTCCATTGACCCGCCCTCTAAAATTTCAGCTTCCTGCGTTCAACAGGAGAGGAAATGGCCTTGGAGCTCACTCAGCTGATCAGTTACCACTCAGGCGCCTTCAGCAATCTCCATTGACCCTGCCTCTCAAATTTCAGCTTCCTGCGTTCAACAGGAGAGAAAATGGCCTTGGAGCTCACTCAGCTGATCAGTGACCACTCAGGCACCTTCAGCAATCTCCATTGACCCGCCCTCTAAAATTTCAGCTTCCTGCGTTCAACAGGAGAGGAAATGGCCTTGGAGCTCACTCAGCTGATCAGTTACCACTCAGGCGCCTTCAGCAATCTCCATTGACCCTGCCTCTCAAATTTCAGCTTCCTGCGTTCAACAGGAGAGAAAATGGCCTTGGAGCTCACTCAGCTGATCAGTGACCACTCAGGCACCTTCAGCAATCTCCATTGACCCGCCCTCTAAAATTTCAGCTTCCTGCGTTCAACAGGAGAGGAAATGGCCTTGGAGCTCACTCAGCTGATCAGTTACCACTCAGGCGCCTTCAGCAATCTCCATTGACCCTGCCTCTCAAATTTCAGCTTCCTGCGTTCAACAGGAGAGAAAATGGCCTTGGAGCTCACTCAGCTGATCAGTGACCACTCAGGCACCTTCAGCAATCTCCATTGACCCGCCCTCTAAAATTTCAGCTTCCTGCGTTCAACAGGAGAGGAAATGGCCTTGGAGCTCACTCAGCTGATCAGTGACCACTCAGGCACCTTCAGCAATCTCCATTGACCCGCCCTCTAAAATTTCAGCTTCCTGCGTTCAACAGGAGAGGAAATGGCCTTGGAGCTCACTCAACTGATCTGTGACCACTCAGGCGCCTTCAGCATTCTCCATTGACCCGCCCTCTCAAATTTCAGGTTCCTGCGTTCAACAGGAGAGGAAATGGCCTTGGAGCTCACTCAGCTGATCAGTTACCACTCATGCGCCTTCAGCATTCCCCTTTGACCCTGCCTCTAAAATTTCAGCTTCCTGCGTTCAACAGGAGAGGAAATGGCCTTGGAGCTCACTCAACTGATCAGTGACCACTCAGGCGCCTTCACCATTCTCCATTGACCCGCCCTCTCAAATTTCAGGTTCCTGCGTTCAACAGGAGAGGAAATGGCCTTAGAGCTCACTCAGCTGATCAGTTACCACTCAGGCGCCTTCAGCAATCTCCATTGACCCTGCCTCTCAAATTTCAGGTTCCTGCGTTCAACAGGAGAGAAAATGGCCTTGGAGCTCACTCAACTGATCAGTGACCACTCAGGCGCCTTCACCATTCTCCATTGACCCGCCCTCTCAAATTTCAGGTTCCTGCGTTCAACAGGAGAGGAAATGGCCTTAGAGCTCACTCAGCTGATCAGTTACCACTCAGGCGCCTTCAGCAATCTCCATTGACCCTGCCTCTCAAATTTCAGGTTCCTGCGTTCAACAGGAGAGAAAATGGCCTTGGAGCTCACTCAGCTGATCAGTGACCACTCAGGCACCTTCAGCAATCTCCATTGACCCGCCCTCTAAAATTTCAGCTTCCTGCGTTCAACAGGAGAGAAAATGGCCTTGGAGCTCACTCAGCTGATCAGTGACCACTCAGGCGCCTTCAGCATTCTCAGTTGACCCGCCCTCTCAAATTTCAGGTTCCTGCGTTCAACAGGAGAGGAAATGGCCTTGGAGCTCACTCAGTTGATCAGTGACCACTCAGGCGCCTTCAGTATTCTCCATTGACTTTTGATTATGGAAATTTGATTACTGGTTACGCAGAAGGCAAAACTGTATACAAATCGAAGAAATGAACAGCAATCGCATTTTAGTCAGAAAAAATTTCAACGGAGATTAGACCTCTTTTGCGATTCACACTCATGATTCTGTTTTATCGAAGGAAAACCTTCAAGTACTCGTAGGGACCGAACGGTTTGCCCTACAGAGCTCCGGGTGGTCTCAAAAATTTTTTAAAATTCAGTACTATTTAAAATTAGTGAAAAAACGATACCTTTATTTCGAGAGTTTTCGAGCTAGGGCACTCTTGAAAATTTCAACCCTTAATTTTCACCCCTTAGAAGTGACCTACATCAACCAAAAGCTTCGCGGCACAACTAGAACCCAAATGGAGCCCATATACCAAATTTCATCGAAATCGGTCCATGGTAACTAAGAAAAGTGCCGCGTACGGCGGACGGACGGAAATTTTTTTATTCGATTTTCGGATTCTACGTACCTTGAAACGTAAAACATCAAATTTTGAGGGGGGGTTAAATTTTTTTTTTCTTGCTCGATTCCAAAGGCTTATTATTGAAAATAATAAACCAAAAGCAAATGCAAACAGAATTCGGTGAAATTCCTCATTTCCTTGTCAAGGTTTCACCATGGACTCGATCATTATAGTTCGAGGATCCGCCACCTAGGGGGCGCCACACGGATGCAAAGTTTCTGTGGTAGACCTATACTTGAGATTAAAAATAACAATAAATAGTTTTTCCGACCCATGCGCACACCACCCCATTGTTGTGTTTGTCAAGTTTTGTTATTCTTCAAAAAAGTTTTACAATAACACAAATGGGGTATTTTGGTGGGTCGGAAATTCAGGTTTTTGACCTCAAATTTGGATTCAGCACCCTTGAAAACCTATATACTCCAACTTTTAGCCCAATGATACTATAACATGTGGTAGAAAAATTAATTAAAGAGATCACACGTTTGAAAAATCATTGCTCAAAGGTTTATTATTTTCTGTACAGATCACCCTTCTGTACAGATCACTGGTTCTCCATCAATAGCACCTACCACCATCTGTATTCTCCCTTGACCTTCCCTCTCAAATTTCATCTTCCTGCGTTCAATGGGATTGAAAATGGCTTCGGAGCTCACTCAGCTGATCTGTGATCTGAGGAGTGAAGAAGATCTCCTCGAATGCTGGAGACGCCTGGAAGAGCACTTCCATTCAATAGGATTGAAAATGGCTTTGGAGCTCACTCAGCTGAACAGTGATCTGAGGAGTGAAGAAGATCTCCTCGAATGCTGGAGACGCCTGGAAGAGCACTTCCATTCAATAGGATTGAAAATGGCTTTGGAGCTCACTCAGCTGAACAGTGATCTGAGGAGTGAAGAAGATCTCCTCGAATGCTGGAGACGCCTGGAAGAGCACTTCCATTCAATAGGATTGAAAATGGCTTTGGAGCTCACTCAGCTGAACAGTGATCTGAGGAGTGAAGAAGATCTCCTCGAATGCTGGAGACGCCTGGAAGAGCACTTCCATTCAATAGGATTGAAAATGGCTTTGGAGCTCACTCAGCTGAACAGTGATCTGAGGAGTGAAGAAGATCTCCACGAATGCTGGAGACGCCTGGAAGAGCACTTCCATTCAATAGGATTGAAAATGGCTTTGGAGCTCACTCAGCTGAACAGTGATCTGAGGAGTGAAGAAGATCTCCTCGAATGCTGGAGACGCCTGGAAGAGCACTTCCATTCAATAGGATTGAAAATGGCTTTGGAGCTCACTCAGCTGAACAGTGATCTGAGGAGTGAAGAAGATCTCCACGAATGCTGGAGACGCCTGGAAGAGCACTTCCATTCAATAGGATTGAAAATGGCTTTGGAGCTCACTCAGCTGATCAGTGATCTGAGGAGTGAAGAAGATCTCCTCGAATGCTGGAGACGCCTGGAAGAGCACTTCCATTCAATAGGATTGAAAATGGCTTTGGAGCTCACTCAGCTGAACAGTGATCTGAGGAGTGAAGAAGATCTCCACGAATGCTGGAGACGCCTGGAAAAGCACTTCCATTAAATAGGATTGAAAATGGCTTCGGAGCTCACTCAGCTGATCAGTGATCTGAAGAGTGAAGAAGATCTCCTCGAATGCTGGAGACGCCTGGAAGAGCACTTCCATTCAATAGGATTGAAAATGGTCTCGGAGCTCACTCAGCTGATCAGTGATCTGAAGAGTGAAGAAGATATCCTCGAATGCTGGAGACGCCTGGAAGGGCACTTCCATTCAATAGGATTGAAAATGGTCTCGGAGCTCACTCAGCTGATCAGTGATCTGAAGAGTGAAGAAGATCTCCACGAATGCTGGAGACGCCTGAAAGAGCACTTCCATTCAATAGGATTGAAAATGGCTTTGGAGCTCACTCAGCTGATCAGTGATCTGAGGAGTGAAAAAGATCTCCTCGAATGCTGGAGACGCCTGGAAGAGCACTTCCATTCAATAGGATTGAAAATGGTCTCGGAGCTCACTCAGCTGATCAGTGATCTGAAGAGTGAAGAAGCCTTTGAGCAATGATTTGCAGCGTTTATTACCCTCCAACATTTTTTTTACCTACCAGCTAGGTACTACCTACCACTCCGTACTGGCTTCACACCTTCACAATCAAGTTTATTAGAAAGAACTAAAAGATTCACACTCGATTGGAAAAATAGAAAGCTTCATATGGAAATTTGATTACTGGTTACGCAGAAGGCAAAACTGTATACAAATCGAAGAAATGAACAGCGATCGCATTTTAGTCCGATAAAATTTGAATGGAGATTAGACCTCTTTTGCGATTCACACTCATGATTCTGTTTTATCGAAGGAAAACCTTCAAGTACTCGTAGGGACCGAACGGTTTGTCCTACAGAGCTCCGGGTGGTCTCAAAAATTTTAAAAAATTCAATACTATTTAAAATTGGTGAAAAAACGATACCTTTATTTCGAGAGTTTTCGAGCTAGGGCACTCTTGAAAATTTCAACCCTTAATTTTCAGCCCTTAGAAGTGACCTACATCAACCAAAAGCTTCGCGGCACAACTAGACCCCAAATGGAGCCCATATACCAAATTTGAACCAAATCGGTCCAGTGTTGCTAAGAAAAGTGCCGCGTACGGTGGACGGACGGAAATTTTTTTATTCGATTTTCGTATTCTACGGACCTTGAAACGTAAAACATCAAATTTTGAGGGGGGGTTAAAATTTTTTTTTTTTCTTGCTCGATTCCAAAGGCTTATTATTGAAAATAATAAACCAAAAGGCGGGCTGTCATAAATGCACACACACTACTCCGCGCACGCGTGTGTGAGTAGTATTTTGTAGTATCCAAGAGGTCCTACAAGGGTTTCATCTCTTCTCTGTGCATGGATACTTGCATGGGCTTCCATCATTTCCATCCTTGGTATCTCTATTGAAGAACTTCTTCTAACTTCCATCTTAATATTGAACCCATTTCAACTCCGCTTGTTTCTTCCCAACAGGAAAGGCACTGACGAAGCGGACCTTGTTCCTGCTAAAATCGCCAACGTCAAATGCCCTCAGATCGTGATCCAGTTCTACGAAGAACGGCTTACCTGGCACTCATCAGGTCACGACGATGAGGCAGACAACAGTTAAATATCTCACCCCCCCCCCCCTATAACCAGAATTTGGTTAATTTGTTTTTATCTTTTTTATTCATTAGTTTTTTTGTTTTTTTGAGAAATGAGTACCCGAAAAAAATAGTCCTTATTTCGGTGATGAAAACAAAAACTTGAGAGAGCAATTTATTTTTCTTTAAAAAGTATTACTACCTTGTCAAGCTTTGAAGATGGACTCGGTTGAAATGCTTTAAATGTATGACGTTGCTTTTGTCCTGCGTTGTTTTAAAAGACTTGTTGATTCCACAAAATTTAGTAGTTGTAAGTGAAACACTGTTATTCACGAGCCCTTATTGGTCCGGGGACTTATCTCTTATCGCAGTCCCGCCTGTAGACCACCTAGTATCCATTGATGTTCGAAACGTGTAAGAAATTACGTCTCTTTTTTCTCTACTTCAGCTGATTCATTTTATAAGAAGTAAAATCAACTTTTATCAACTTTTTTTCTTCCGTTGATTTTACTCGGAATTATTTTACTTTATCTCTGTTGTAAGTAAATGTGTATCCAAAGTAGGTGTCACAATATATGTGTATCGTGAATTTTACGCCCATTCCTCGAGTTTTTATTTCCTAACCTTCTTTAACCCAATGTGGACTAAAAGATACTTGGGAATTTGGGAATCAACTTTGGGAATAGTTTTTAAAATTGGGAATTTTTCCCTCATTAGCTACACTGGTCGAAGATTTGGTTTGGATTCTGCTGAACAGAAGGCCAACCCAACGAGCTGTTATCACATGCTTTCTTATCGTTTTGTTGATTAGATTCCCCTCAATGAACTTCAGTGGAACTTAGGAAACATTTACTAACCCAAAGTAAACAAAAAGATCAACAATCAATTTCGGGAATATTTTTAAATCTTGAAATTTTTCCCTCTCATGAGAGCTACACTGGTCGAACATTTGGTTTGGATTCTGTTGATTAGGTGACGATTCGATATTTATTGATATCGAAATTTTGTTTCGATAATTTCTCGCGATATCGAATATCGAAAGGAAAATATTGATATCGAAAGATAAAAATTATCGGTTTTGACGGATATATTCCTTCTAATTTGAACTGGCATTATGTTAGTAGATATCGATTTTTTTTTAAAAAAACTAAACAAAAACGTATTCGATATTAGGAAATCAGTATTTTTCTTTCGATATCAGGAAAATCCGTATTTTTCTTTTGATATTCTATCGATTTCACTGATATTGATTTTAAAAAAAAGCTGGCTCCCATACTACTAATGAATCATACTAATCAATTTTCATAAGAAATGATTCATGAATATCTCTATTTTACATTACCAGCTTGGTTTTTTATGTTTCAACGATTATCGAAAATTCGTTTTATCCTCGAGACTCAATAATCGATTATTTTCGATATCAAACATAATCTTCTCTGACCCGATCAGCTGGTCGTGAAGAGGCGCCATTTGCGCTCCTATCCAGCAAGGTTATTCTGTTTACATACCAAGTTTCTTGGTATGTAAACAGAACGATGGTGATAATATTCTTTAAAAGCAATTATGTAATCGTTATTATTATGTCTCCCTTGTGGGTTAGATGTCTGACAAGAAATTCCATACTCAGTATGTGTCTTAAGATACGTCTCTGCGGTGGTTTAGACCCCTTTGAGCGGAGTGTTGTTGAGTTTGACGACGATTTTCCTGACATAACTCGCGAAGATCTCGTGGAGTATCTTGTATTGAAGACGGATTTCATATCCCTGAAGTGCTGCAAATCTTTGGATCCGCACAACTTCGTTAATTCAGGGCATGTGAAATCCGTCTCATGCAAGGTACTCCCAGGTGACAAGGTGGTGGTATTTGGAAAGGTAAGTAATTCAAATTTTATCCAATTATTATTAGGTTAATTGAAATAATAACGATGTATGCCATGTTTTGGGCAGGTAGTAGATTCAACAACGGTCGTTTGATGAAAATAATGTTATGATAGCATCCCCTGCCCATTGCTAAGTCAACATTGTTATGAAACTTTGAAAAATCATGGGAAAAGATCTACTCATGATAGAAGAATCCAGTTGATACCAAAACTCTCAGTGAGGGCTCTACTTTCAATTAAAAATTGTAATAAACCACTTTCCCGACTCTAGCACGCACCCTACTTCGAGCCATGAAGCAGTACCTATTGTATGAGCAATTTTTCAAAATTAGGTTCCATATATGTATATATTGACCTAAACGCTTACTCAGTTTTATGGTTCGAATATGGATAGATTAACATGCAATGGAGTCATAACTTGAATTTTGAAATTCAGGAGATGAAGTGCATATTTACATCGATCATTTACTAATTGAACTTCAAAACAATCACGCAAATTGGTTCGAAATTATCTTCCTGGGAACTTCGTACAAATCAAAACAATTGGACACAAACAAAAACATTTCGTGAAGCCCGTCCAATGAGGGTAGGTATTTTATTATTACTACCTAACTACTGATGACTGAAGTAACGTAAGCACATTAAAATGTGATGTATTTTTATTCTTACCGGTGATGAAATGCCGAGAACAAACTAGTATTTGTTTGGAGTTTAGTTGTCGCCCTCTCAAATTGCGATTGATTCGAGCGAGCCACCTTGGTCTTCTTTTTTCTTATAGGTCTTTTGTCTTTTCACATTGGCTTCTAATGACTTTTGGTAAACCATACAACGAAATACTGCTCCTGTGACGGGAAGAGCAGCCAAACACCTGACAAATCGGCATGTCTAATGAAAAAATCTTTGTTTACAACGATGGGAATTCAGTCAGTTCATCAAACATGGTTGTCAGGAACGCTGGGAATCAGCGACGCCAAAAGGCTGATATTCTTATTTTTTTGGAAAGGTCTCTTGTCTTTCCACACTGTTTCTAATCACTTTTGGCAAACCAAAAAATTAAATACCGCTTCCGGGACGAGAAGAGCAACTAATAACCGCATAAATTGGCATAATGAAAAACCGTCCATACAATCTTTGTTTACAACGGAGTCAACATGGCCGCCTTTCAGCGAGATTCGAATAACCGTTCGATTAGTCGAAGAATCGATACATCCATTCTGTGTGACGTCACACGGATAAAAGCATACCCATTCCTGTAATGGGAATGGAATTTTCAATTGCTTTTTCCAATTCATGGTAATGGTTTTTCCAATTCCCCATTACTCGTAGTTGGAAAAGTAATGGGTCCTTCCAATTACCCATTACAGGAAGAGTAATGGGAACCCATTACCACCATTCAATCGGTAAGTTGACCATCCTCCAATTCATAGGGAACCGTTCCCAAATTCCATGGGGACCACCCTCCCAATTCATAGGGGGCAATCCCACCATCCATTTCGTTGGGGACCATCCTACAATTCAAGGGGAACCATTCCCAAATTCCTTGGGGACCACCCTCCCAACTCTTAGGGGGCCATCCAATTCATCGGGGACTATCCTCCAATTTATAGGGAATTTTGGAATGATCCCCTATGAATTGGAGGATGGTCCCCAACGATGAGGATGGTTGGACCATTCCCAAATTCCTTGGGGACCACCCTCCTAATTCATAGGGGGCCATCCATTTCGTTGGGGACCATCCTACAATTCATACGGGACTGTTCCCAAATTCCTTGGGGACCAACCTCCCAATTCATAAGGGAACATCCTAATCGTTGGGGACCATCCTCCAATTCATAGGGGATCATTCCAAAATTCCCTATAAATTGGAGGATGGTCCCCTATGAGTTGGGAGGGTGGTCCCCAAGGAATTTGGGAATGGTCCCCTATGAATTGGAGGATGGTCAACTTACCGATTGAATGGTGGTAATGGGTTCCCATTACTCTTCCTGTGGTGGGTAATTGGAAGGACCCATTACTTTTCCAACTACGAGTAATGGGGAATTGGAAAAACCATTACCATGAATTGGAAAAAGCAATTGAAAATTCCATTCCCTTTACAGGAATGGGTAATGGTAATTACTTTGGATTAAAGTGTCTCTTAAAACCCCAGTTATTGGTGTTAAGTGTACATAATCGTAATCACTTCACTCATTTCATTGCTAATAAGAAAAGTACTTTACAACTCTGCCATCAGGTCTGTCAAGTTTCCTTGCTGTATCTGTTGACATTGCGCTCGGTTTAGTATCTTTTAGGAGATTCAGGACACCGTTTCCCCCTCTCCTCAAACCATTATTTTCAATTTTTTCTCATATTCTGTAAAACGTTTGTATCAATCTCGTGGCCAACGAATCCTGATCTTGATTACGAAATTTTGAATAAATTGTGATCCATAATCCGGTGGTGAAGACGACCATCTAGGAAATCTGAAAGTGCGCATGTAAACTATGAAGGCACTAAATTGAAATAGAATCCAAAGAGGAAAAAAATTTCCTTGTGCTGGAGGGTTTCCTCTTTTTATCTTCTTATCCTGCGAAATAACTATGTCAAGGGTTATGACTGGAAGTATTCTTTTGGTGTACATTTTTTGCCAGTGTTGATAGCCAAAAACTTGAAACGCCAGTCATGTTGAACATGATTTGTGGTAGATTCTACATCGTAGAAGCTTTAATTCAAATCAAAAACCCATAGGGCCTTGCCTTGCTCCTACTTCACTTCACTCTCCCGTAATGAGGAATTTCACCATGTCGGAATTTCCTATTTTTGACCCCAAAATCGGATTCAGCACCTCGAAAAACCTCCTAAGGCAAACTTTCAGCCCGAACTTCCTAATTTACGAATAAACAAAACAGTGTAGAAAATACGAATGTTTAAAAAAACCGGGAAAATGACGTCATCCTGGAATAGTTCATTTATGGCCGCTTGAAGCGCTGAGATCGAGAAATCTATAGTCCCCAGATGCAAAATTTCATGAAACAGTAAAGTTCGAAATCGAAAAACTGAAGAAAAAATAGAAAAAGCGAGATAGGGAAAATTAGGTTTCCTCTGTTTTTGTTTGATAATTTTTCTCTTAGAAAACACGATTTCGTTGTCCCAATGGGCAACACTGGGAGGAGACGGCGATCCGAACAGCCCAATCAGCGAGCGTTCCCGCTGCACGCCTGTTTTCCCGGTTAGTTTTGAAATTAAAAATTTTGATTGTCTCCCAAAATTAACAGGAGACTTATTTTCCGAAATCAGCCCGATTTTCATCTATCCCACACCATTAACTATTCAGGAAAAATGCAAACAGAATTCGGTGAAATTCCTCATTCATCGGTGACCATCCTCATTTTAGAATGATGCCCTATGTATTGGAGGATGGTCCCCAACGATTAGGATGGTGGGATGGTCCCTTATGAATTGGGAGGTTAGTCCCCAAGGAATTTGGGAACGGTCCCCTATGAATTGTAGGATGGTCCGAAATGGATGGTGGGATGGCCCCCTATGAATTGGGAGGGTGGTCCCCAAGGAATTTGTGAATGGTCCCCTATGAATTGGAGGATGGTCACCAAGGAATTTGGGAATGGTCCCACCATCCTAATCGTTGGGGACCATCCTCCAATTCATATGGGATCATTCCAAAATTCCTTATAAATTGGAGGATGGCCCCCTATGAGTTGGGAGGGTGGTCCCCAAGGAATTTGGGAATGGTCCCCCTTGAATTGTAGGATGGTCCCCAACGAAATGGATGGTGGGATTGCCCCCTATGAATTGGGAGGGTGGTCCCCATGGAATTTGGGAACGGTTCCCTATGAATTGGAGGATGGTCAACTTACTGATTGAACGGTGGTAATGGGTTCCCATTACTCTTCCTGTTATGGGTAATTGGAAGGACCCATTACTTTTCCAACTACGAGTAATGGGGAATTGGAAAAACCATTAGGTACCATTACAAGGAATTGGAAAAAGTAATTGAAAATTACAGGAATGGGTAATGGTAATTACTTTGGATTAAAGTGTCTCTTAAAACCCCAGTTATTGGTTTTATGTGTAGGTACATAATCACTGTCACATAATACATAATACTCAGTTCATTGCTAATAAGAAAAGTAATCATTACTCAAAGTAATCATTACTTTACAACTCTGCCATCAGGTCTGACAAGTTTCCTTGCTGTATCTGTTCTGACATTGCGCTCGGTTTAGTATCTTTAGGAGACTCAGGGCACCGTTTCCCCCTCTCCTCAAACCATTATTTTGAATTTTTTCTCAGATTCTGTAAAATGTTTGTATCAATCTCGAGGCCAATGGATCTTGATTACGAAATTTGAATAAATTCTGATCCAGAATCCGATGGTGAAGACAAAAAGAAAAAATCTAAAAGTGCGCATATACACTATCAAGGCACTAAATTGAAATGGAATCCAAAGAGGAAAAAATTCCCCTGTGCTAAAGAGAGTTTCCTCTTTTTATCTTCTTATCCTGCGAAATAACTATGTCAAGGGTTATGATTGGAAGTATTCTTTGTAACGACTTAAGACTTTCGAAAAAGGAGAAAATGAAATAAATAAATCGTTCTAAGCAAAATCTCTACTACCACCCCAGTTCTCTGGGGAAAAACAACCAAAATAGAGCCCAAATAAAAAAGGTCAAAAGGAAAGGAAGAATAAAAACCAAATAAGGGAAAACGAAATGTACTGAACGAAAATGAGAAAAAAATGAAAACTTACTGCTTGAGGTAATAAAAAATGGAAAGAATGAAAATAAATATGAAATAACGAACCTGAAAAGTAGAAAATCGAACTGAAAAAAGGAAAACAGACCACGAGGGATTCTAGAAGAAATCCAAAATGGAGAGAAATACTGCGCGAGATACTAACAGTCTATCAGGACAGAGCTGAGAGGCGAAAATCTTAGTCAAATGAACTAGGGAAATAGCTACAGAGAGGGCAGCCCCCTCCAGAGAGTTTAACTAAGTCTACCGACAGATGGTGTTTCCTGATTCGTAGAGTAGCGCACTGTCACATCTTTTGGTGTATATTTTTTTGCCAGTGTTGATGATAGCCAAATCTTGAAACACCAGTCATGTTGAACATGATTTGTGGTAGATTCTACATCGTAGAAGCTTTAATTCAAATCAAAAACCCATAGGGCCTTGCCTTGCTGCTACTTCACTTCGGTCTGTAATTAATCTTGGTAACATCGCCGTATAGCCAGTAATCAATGAGAATGGTGCCGCTAATAAACGAATATTACTTATTTTAGAAAAGGATCATGGGGAAATGAACAGAGAGCAACGTGTGATAAATAAATCGAATTTATATTTCTTCAAACAGATCAGAATCACACTCAAACAATTGAGAATTCAAACCTGGACCCTCAAAATTTAACAAAAAACTGGATTTTAATTTTAGGAATAAGCAATACATAATTAATTTTAAAATCACATTATTCCTATGTAGCATTACTCATATAAATGGACTTTGAATGTACAAAGTGCACACAAGGAAAAATAATTCAATTTTTTTGCTCTTAAGTGATGTAAGGTCTCAGAGAAGGAAACCGTGGAATTCAAATTCAATAGCGAGATTACATCATCAATTTGTTATAATAATATTCCCCGAAATATTTTAAGACTACCAACAATTTTTTTATCTTTGATATTCGAGTTTTATCTTCTTAGATAAGGAATAACATTTCCGTTTTCGTTTCAATTCATTACAGTTTAGTAATAGAAAGCTGAAAGGAGATTTATCCTTATACAATAGGAAGAGGCCGATTATGAACGAGGAAAACCGATTTATTTTACTTGGTGGCTCTAGGAAGTTACTTAGCTATGGATTTCTTACATATTAACCTGAGGTCTTTGAAACTTAATGCAAAAAGAATAACAAATAAAGGCAAGCGTTAAAACAGGTTAAATTGTCTTTTACGTGTATAAAGGAAATATTTTAAATATTACTTACAAATGGTTCATACTTAAGACTTAGTAAAACGAGAGTGGTTGATGAGAGCTTCTATACAATACCACCTGAAAAGACAGATAGCTTTATTCCAGAATAGCTCTCATTCATCACTATCATGATATTCTTGAAAATGTGAACTAGTTTAAGTAAAAGTAGAATTAAAGTAATTCGGGGAACAACATTTTGAGATTGTTACTTTCAGGAGAATCCAAGGAATCATAACCCAAGTCAGAATCCGAGTTAGACGGGACGAAGTAGTCTGTTTCGTAGTCTGACATGTGGGAAGGTGAAGCGACGCTGATGGAAGACGAAGAGTCTTCGTTTACGTCGTGGTCCTGGCAGAGAGGTTTCATGTCGTGGTCGACGAGGAGAACGCCGTCGTCAGTGCAGACGATGTCCTCGTCGGCGTCGGTGGGAACGGTGATGATGATGTATTCGTCTTTCACGACGTAAGCAGCGGGTTCGTCTTCGGGGGTCGGCTCGGGTGCGCCAAGGGGTTCCACGTCTTCTTGCTCGGCCCCCACCATCGCTCCGGACGCTTCTTCATTCTGTGGATGAAGAGAAGGGTGGAGTTCAGACAACCTCGAAATCAGCGTTCACAGGCAAATATGCTGAGTCATCTAACTCTAGCAGTAAACTAAGACTACTGGACAGAAACAACAATTCAAGACATGAAAAAGATTCTTCAATCCAGAAGAATCTTATGGATCAAAAGGTCCACTTTACTAAGTAGGTACTCATAGTATCAAAATAGAGAGTTTGCTGCAAACGAATGGCCGCTAGGACCATAGATGGGCTAAAGGCTTCGTAACTAAGGAACCTGCTAACTGTGCAGGGAACTTGGCAACTGCCCTCCCGGCAAACTGGCCTCCTACCTACTTAGGTCAGTTTAAAACCCCGGGTTGAAACTGCCCTCCAAGGCCATCTCGAGCAACTGCCCTCCTGTTTTAGGAGGTCAGTTTCGTACCCCGGTTAGTGACGTTGCGATACTTTCGATACTTACTGATATCAGTATTTTGTTTCGATACCTTTCGATATTTGTATCGATACTGGGCTTCCGATACTTCCAGGTATCGAAAGGAAAGTACTAATATCAGTACTCAAATATTTACTACCTACTCCCACAAAAGCGCAAAGATGAGATAGGTTGTCTGGGGCATTGTTTTCTTTTACTTCCAACGAAACCGAGAAAGAATGAAGAAAGCACAAATAAAAGAAACATTCATGTCCACAAGGGACACCCCACGGACTAAAATTTAGATACCTAACTACTTTTGCTATTATCCCTTTGAAAACTTTCATTAATATTAAAATAAAATACACCTTCTATTCCATCAAAATTCCGTTTATCATATCCTCGCCCCTTGCCTGTTCAATGTTATAATATAACCAGTCACTTCGTCACTAGAGACTCAACTATGCCCAAGCCCAAGGACAATGGACAATACTGATGGTAAGAATTGAGTAGGTACCTAATCATGGTAAAATTTGCTATTCAATATGATATAGGTAGGTTACCTATTAAGTTCGTGCATTTTATGTTAGCAGTTTTTTCTGAATAATTGCAACAAATTAGCAATTAACAACAATTACATAAAGTAGGTTGGTATCAAATGATTCGATACCAGGTGGTATCGATACTTTTCTTTCGATACTTAACTAATATCAGTACTTTGATTCGATACTGTATCGATACCAAGTATCGTATCAAAAGAGGTATCGCAACTTCACTAACCCCGGTTTTAAACTGCCCTCCTAGACTACCTCGAGCAACTGCCCTCCCGGTAAACTGCCCTCCTGCTCGGAACAGATCTCCTCTACCTGTGCGACTTCTCATTTCTGGGACATGGGTCTCCCAAAAGTATAATGAGCTGCCAATGATAATGGATCTTCAGTCACGAACATCAGTATATATTAGGAATAAAATAATTAGAATATCAATTTCATGGAGAAAATCGAGTTTTTACGCGAAAATCGGAGTTTTTTCTATTAAATCGGCATGAGACTTGAGGGTTGGATGGTGGGAAGATGGCTGGAAGGGGGTGGACTTTTGCCTCCGAGACGGCGATTTTGCTGAAATCGACAAGGAATCGCAAAGTTGACCATACCATTAGAAAGTTGATTAAATTTGCTAGTTTTCCTGAGATTAGACAGTTTTCAGCAAATTTTTATTGGAAATGTAGTTAACATACCTACGTACAAGTTATTTTAGGAACTTTTTAGAAAAATGTTTAGAAAATTTTAAATGTTTAAACTGCAATTGCGATCCGTTCTTGATTATGAATGTGCTTTAGGCGTAAAATTTACGCCTAAATTTAATCCAATAATGAGGTCAAAAGTAGAATAAATCGTTTCAAAGTGAAGAAACGTGGGTTTTTTATGGCCAAAACGTGGTTTTCTGAGCAAAAAAATTAAAAATCATATCTCGGGAAAGGATTGAGATATAAAGGTTTGGTTGGCGGCGTTCTACTAGGCAGATTTTCAGTCTAGTTTTACCCAATTTTGGTTTATTATTTTCAATAATCAGAGGTGGGCATAATCTCATCTAAACATTACTGATACTTAATAGATGACAGATAAAAGATAATCTAATTATCTCATCTTTAGATAAATTTTGTACGTCATCTATGATCTTCTGATTTTCTCCTTGGAAAGTCATCAATCATCGAAAGATGATTTGACAAAAAATGACAAAAAATTACATCTTAAAATTACCACAACATAAAAGTATTTTGTAATATACAAAAAGTTGAATAAAATATTTATAAAAAAAATGATCCCAAACCGGGATTCCTTATTACGTTGCGCTAATTAAAAATATTTAAAACCCACATAGGCTAGTTAATTCCTAAGTAATTGTATCGTAAATGTAGGTAAGCAATGCCCGTGTAATCTACATTAGCTTGTTGTAATACCAACATCATGTTTCGTGTTCTGCAGGTATAATATCTAGTCAGGCTTGTTAGGGCTAGGAGGCCAGTTTACCGGGAGGGCACTTGCCAAGGAGGCCACTTGCCACGGAGGTCCATTTGTAAGGACCAATTCGATGAGAGGGCCCTGCTAATACGTGGTGTGAGCAGGAGGGGAGTTTCTCCTGACGCACAGTAAAAACTGGCCTCCTCGGAGGGCAGTTTACCGGGAGGGCACTTTCACGGGGCGCACATTTGTGTTTCGGGTTGAAACTACCCTCCCGCAGGAGGGTAGTTTGCCGGGAGGGCACATACCACAGGGGGCACCTGCCCTAGGTCCACTGTGCATGCATGCAGTTACCTCAGAAACGACCTAACTAGCCCGTGACATAAGGATCTCGCCAGCTCACGTTTACGAGCTAAGACTAGCTCGTTACAGTTGTGCTCGTTGTTTTAACCCCTTGTTTTTCCAATTTTTTTTCAATTTCAATTTTTTTTCGTGTTCTTGAACATGTCATTAAAGTACCAGAACTATCTTAATTTACCGTAAACATTAAAAATAAGAGCACCGTTAGAAAGGGCGCCAAATTTCCCATTTTCCTACAAAAAATCATTTCCAGTAAAGGATGGTGCTTCTTTCAAATTTTAAAGGCGAATGAAGAGTAAACCTGAAGGGCAAGTGAACTCACAATCGAGATGGAATTCTTTCCTAACAATTGACAAAGTGGAGGGGCTGTCTAACTCATTATGACTCGAGCTGCTCAATGCCCAAATTACGAAGGTCAGATATGGAGGCTCGGCCCTTTCCCCAGCCTGACTCACCAGGCTACCCAAGATTTTGGAACAGGTAGTCGTCTATGTTAGCAGGTATACCCTTTGAAAAATTGGCCAGCCGCATTCTTTCTATCTGCGAACAGTACGAGTTGAAAGGTTCACCTCACGAACTAAGAAGTTAGCATCCACACTTGCAACATATGGCTACTCCAATCCTCTGGCGTGTTTGGGGCGGCAAAACTTCAAAGGAATGAGGAGCAGAGTGCAGTCTGATCGCTCCATTGGCGGTTTTCCATCTTGCATCTTTGTATGGGTAGAGCGAGGTTTGGAGCGCTGTGATGTTGGGCAGAAGAGCAGAGCAAGAATCGGAGTGAGGTATGGAGCAGCCGAATGTTGCAAGTGTTGACCCGGCTCTAGACGTTTAAGGGGGTTCGACCACAAAAATTTTTTTTTTTTCGATTTTTGGTTTATAATTTTTTATTAAACTAGACAGTTTTTTGAACATTTCAGAAAAAAAAAAATATCTCAAAATTCTAAGTAGAAATATGTTTTTCAGCCTCTCAAACATAGATCAATATCCTCCCGGAGCGTAGGATGGCTCATCGCCTTCTTCCTCCTGCCAGTGGTTTTCCAGACGTTTCCGAGTTGTTGCAAAAATCCAAAATGTTGACTATATCATTCATCGATTCGCCTTCTATAGAGTCATATTGTTCTAGGGCTGATCTCACCTTTTTTTCTGAAGATGATACAGAACAACTCGAGGAGCATCTTGTTGTGTCTGAGAACTCGGAACAAGTTGACTCGTCCTCATTTGATTGTCGTCGTTCATTCATGTTGAGGACGTGCGATTTAGGTCGCTTTTTGTACACTCGCGTACCTCGAGGCATTTTTTGAGAAAAAAAAAACAATACGGACACTTATAACTGGAAATCTTAGGTAACACGATGGTAAAAACCACAGAAAAATTGACCAAGACAAACAACACAACACCAACAGTAAAATAAACAAAACCTGTATCTTTGTAACCTACTACATATTCTTCCTCTCCTTTTCGAAACATGGATAGTATAAAATGAAAGTAGCTGACCTTAGAAAGAAGAAGAATAATTACACAAGAGAAATGGAAGAGTCGCACAGAGCGCGAACTCGCTCGGTAACACTGCTGGTTGACATGACTTCAGAAAATCAGCTGTTCTGAAAAATGATGTTTTTCGACGTTCATGTACCTAATTCTCTAGAACTACTGGAGGTATCCACTTGATTTTTTTTTTGTTTTCAAGGTTTATTGTTTGTGCGTATTGTTATGAGACGAATTGTCAATATTTTCGTTTTGAAATAAGTTATGAGCGACTGAAGCCTTTGAAAAACGGGCTAATTTACCACATTGAATATTTGATCGTCCCCACCCACCCTGGTTCGTTTTCTTTAAATCCCTTCCACCAAAATGTTCATGAAGACTATACCTACAACGTTTCGAAACATAGTTTCACTGGTGTGTACCGTTTCTGAGAAAAAGGTACATAAATTGGGTATTTCTGTTGTTTGGAAATCTGTCTTTGGCGATTTTTGTAATTTTTGTTTCTTACCGTAACCGATTCAGATGTTCACAGTAGTTTAGTACAGATGTGTAGAATATTTTGTGAAAGTTTGAAAATAATTGACTTGATAGTTTTTGAATCATAATCAAATGAAGACGTGAGGTGCGCTCCTGGCTCATTTTGCGGTCGAACCCCCTTAACCCGTTTTTCCTTAGCTCGTAAACGCGCTATTGACGAAACTTTTGCAGAACACTCTCTAATATCAAGCAATACGACTCAGTAAATCAGTCTTGTGTGGAAGATCTGACATAGGCATTCAAGACCAGGCCCTTCGACTAGCCAGGAAAAGTCTCTGGGAACGAATGCCACGATCTTTCAGGCAGAGCTCCATGGGCAACTGTGCACTAAAGAAATACCGAATAAGCATCGCAACAGTGTTTATTTATCTGACACTGAAGAGTCAGTGCTTCAAACACTTCAAGTTCGAAGTTGGTCTGGGAATGCCTGAATACTCTCAACACAGGCCCAGAGCAATAAGGTCACCTGTCTCTGGATTCCCGGAGGGTAATGAAATTGCAGAACATCTTGCCAAAAGAGGATCAGAGTCCCTGCCAATAGGGCCAGAACCGATCCTGGAAACCACCAAAAGCTGCTTACAGAACTTGGTAAACAACTGAGAAAGAAACGAGTGAGTAAGATAGTGGCAAAACCACCCAGACCTGATACAAGCAAAACATTTGAGACGTTATCAAAGAAAGGGCTAATGGACTATGGAGCAATGGCTACATTAGACTAGTCGTTGATCTGCTAACAGACCACCGCCCCCTTCGACATCTTTTAGAAAACATAAGACGAAATAACAACGAAGATCTGCCGCTCCTTCGAAATGGAAGATACCGAACATGTCATGGGCAACTGTGAAGTTGCGAGTGCCGAGTTAGATACAAAACCCTTGGGAGTGATCTTCCGAACTTATTTCTAAGGTGGCCCACACCATCTTCTCTGCTTTGCTTAAAAGGGGGTGAAAAAGTTTTTCATAAAACCCTTCTCAGTAGGCTAATATAGCATAGATGCATTCCAAAATTAGACCTTTATAAGTCGCATTGGTTAGAGTTTGTAAATTAGTTCCCGTCAGTCCACCAATCTTTGACATATTGAGAAAAATATCAGTTTTTCCACTAAGTTAGAGCAGTTTCACATTTCAAACTCACCTCAAGTTTGATGGCTTCTTTAGATAAGCAGTCAGCCATTTTTCCCAGCTCTTCGAGGTCAGGGGAGGAACCGGTGAGGTCGTCGAGCCATTTGAAGTCCTCAAGGTCCATATCAAAGTCAACATTGTCCAAGGAAGAGTTAAAGACAGCACTTTCGGCGGGAGCGGATGATCCTTCTGCAGAGGATTGAGGGGCACTGCGGGCCTGGATCCACTCCCTCCGGCAGTAGCTGCCTTCAACTCTTTCTCCAATGTTTCGTTCTTTCTGGCCAATTCGTCCTTCTCTTCAGCTACGATCATCATTTGGTAAGCCAACCGTTTGTTCTGAAACACAAAAAAAAAGAAGATTAACTCTATGTAAATCATGTGTAGAAACAGTCATAGATATCTACAACAGGGTGATAAGTGTCAAAGAAATTTGCGGATCCTCGCGGGATGATAGTAGAATTCCTCAGCGATCCGTCACGATAAAGCATCTTACCAAGTATCTTACCTGCTTAGTTTTAACCAGGTATCCATCGAACAACGTATCTTTTTTTTCATGAGAGAAAAACATTAATTGAACATTTTAGGAGTGAAAAAGTAGGAAAAGGAAAAGAAAAAAAGAAACAAACACAAGGAAAGGACCAGCAAAAATAAAAATAAATTTTTTTTAACAGTTCTTTCATTTGTATTTATTTTACACGTAACAATAGGTACTTTTTCTTGGGGGTCCATTAATACTCTTCCAACAATGGAACGGCCGCACCATCCTCCAATTCGAGTGGCCGCACTCTTCTTCGGGCACCTCGTATCCGAAGGGACACCGCTCTAATTATGGCGAATTGGATTTTGGTTTTCATCCACCCAACCACTTTTGAAAACGGCTTTTTCCACTTCATCTCCAGTACGTGGGATGCTCTTCTCATGAATGCCAAGAACTCCTTCTCCATGGCCCCATCGCACGAGCAAACCAGTGGTGTGAATGACCCGCGGCAGTCTTCGGCGGCTCGGTCGTACTTTGAGTGCTTCGCATGGGCAGCTATTCGAACGGTCGTTTCCCAGTCTTGGGAGAGGCAGGAGGCAGCGTCGGCATTCACTATGCGGTTATCAAAAAACGCTGGTCTCCCAGACCCCATTAACCATAATGTCTCCTATCAGGGCTGGTTGGCTACCGTTTGCCTCTCGCATGATTGGTTCGGTCACTGCCCCTCCCCATGCAAGATTGGCAATTCCTGCAACTATATCCCTCAAATCATCGTGCCCTCTTTTCACCATTCCACCCTTCTTGCAATTGAGTGCGTGGGAGACATCAAACGCTGCTCCACAGCCGTCGCAGCACGTAGGGAGGTCTTGAGGGATATGGGCATATCGTAGGGCGATTGCGTCCCTGAACTGAGTGGCTGACAAATCAAAGCCATCAGCAGCTGTGGGCAGAACCGATAGCCATTGTGAAGATCTTACCACACGTCGGAGAACTCTCTGCTGATTTGGGTGCAGTTCTTGAATGAGATCGGTACTCCTTTGGCTACGACGTTTTTCTCGCTCTGTCCTCTCTTCTCTCTGAACTGCCGCAACTTCATTGTAGTGCTCATTGAAATTCAGTAGAGTTCCTGAGCGAATTGAAGTGCAGAGAAGTTGACAAGATCTCTGAGAGGTTTGGAATGCTTGGGTTGTTTCTGTGGGGTTTGATATCCCTAACCCTCCTAGTCGCGCTGGTAAGCTCATTAGGTTGCTTTCCACCTCTCCAATTTCTCGACCTATTATGGCAGGCATCAAACGCAGACGAATGGGGTGTGCGCCTTGGTAGGAAAAACTGTTTATTGTTATTTTTAATCTAAGGTAGACCTCATTCTGAGAATTTTGACACCAACTGCGACCTTCTAGCGTGAGTAGATCTGTTTCTATGATTTTTCAAAGGTTCGACCGTTTATGACGTCACAGTGGGCTGGGGGGTCCCGCCCAGGCGAGAGGGGCGCGTGACGTCATAAACGGTCGAAACTTTGAAAAATCATAGAAAAAGATCTACTCATCCAAAAAGAGAACGACTGGTGTCAAAATTCTCAGGATGAGGTCTACTTTCGATTAAAAATCTAAAAAAAATCAAGGCGCACACCCCATTGCCTTCCAGAGCGGATCATACTCCTCAGTGCACCCTTCAACAACCCTTTGAGTGAAAGTTCACTCGAATTTTAATGATTTTGAGAAGGCTGCGAGCACTGCCTGAGGGCTCTTTTCTGCGGCTACTGCGAACTTTTCGGTATGTTCCACCCACGTTTGCACCTTTTCGCAGACATATTCTTTTTTGCGTTCTAAAGAACCTATTACGCCTCCAAGGAACCTATGGGCGTAATTGAGTTGCCAAAACTTCAAATGGCGAATTTACCTCAGAATTTTTTAATTTTTTTTTGAAAGAAGGTTCACTGATATGGAAGAAAATCACAGTGTGCTGCTCAAAAACGCATCCAAAAAGTTTAGAGAATGTAAGGAAGATGGAAATGTGACGTGATGAGTTTCCCCTTATGGCAGCAGCGCTACCTCTGATAGCGCACATGGAACAACTAGCTTCCGTGATAGAACACACAAGTGCGCCGTGAACTGGCAGAACGAACCCAGACATGAAATTGACGAAAAGAAGCAATTTTACACACTCTTTTTTACAATACGATTCTACTAAAGTAATAAGTCTTATTAGTTTATCAAGCATAATTAGTCTTCACCTTCTCTTATTTAGTTTCTACATTACTTGGTTAGTTTTGATATTCGAATCACATTATTTGAGTGGATCGTTTCATGTGGTCACGAGGGCGCCTACGATTCAATCATCTGATGACATCCTCTGACACTATTTGCCAAAACTCCTTTTACGCTTCTTCAGAGCACAGTTTTGCGTGAGGAACCCTGGGGAGTGACGTAATCAGTTTTCCTCGATCTTCGCGATGTTTTTTGACACCGCTTCACTTGTTTAGGCATTTTGACACCGCATCAACGGTAATTTTTTCCCCTAGGGTATTCCTGGTGTTAAACGTTATTCTAGGGCCCTATTATAGGATTTGACTTGAAATTCCAGAATGAAAAATTGAGGCGAATTCCCTATTGATTTACGCCAAAAGTTTTATTAGTTGTTCATATTTCATTTTTGAGAGAAACTCAATTTTGATATTTATTTTTCCTAACAAACTCCGGATTCTTTCCATTTTCTCTGCCAATTGTTGATGACAAACTTGAAAAAAAAAATTCAACCAAATTTTACCTTTAATTTTTCGATTACATATTTACTGGATGTTCTCTATACAAGCAAAATTGAATTCAAGAACCCAAAAACCACCAGCATTTGGGTCAAATCCGTTGCAAGACGCCTTAAATTTTTATTGGGAAAAATATTAGATGTGTAATTATAAAAGAGTGAGTTAGTTGTGTCAAATAGAAAATTTTGTGCGTATGACAAATCCTGTGCTATCTGTAATGTAAATCGAAATACCATCGGGGATATTTCATAATGGGAGCCGTTATCTACGACACTCATGATCATCAAGAATACCAGAGGTGTTGCGTCATCCGTTGACTTAACCCCTGGTGTGTATAAAACCTCTGATGAACTCCTAGTGTATAAAGGGTCTGACAGACACGCAGCAACTGTTAAGTTGATTTTCAGACACATGACGGGTTAATTAATATATTTTTCGTCATTACAACATTTTATTAGTTAAAACAAAGTAGTTAGATTACTCCCAAGTAGTCTATGGGGGTCTCAAGGAGCCTAATTTGGACAGAACTTCAAAAACTATGACTTACGATATCCAAAATGCAAATTCGAGTCTCTCTCCCCCCCCCCCCCCCCCCCCGGACAACGGTGCCAGTCTACGTAGGTAATCCGCAGAAGTTCACATCCGTGTTCAAGGCGAAACACACAAAAACCACGAAGTATGCGGTTTCTGGTGCCCTGGCACCATGGTGGCACCACTAATTTGTTCCATGGTGGCACAAAGAATACTCAATTCATGAAAATAAAGAGCTATATTGATAATGTCCCCTCAATTTCATATTTTTGGATACAATTATTAGTAATCTATAATGGAACCGAAATATTTAAAAACCGGATAATTTGTCAATATTATCTCCCCCTTCCACCACTTACCCCCTTCACATGCTAATTTCTGGTCATTCGAAGTCATCTGAACAAAAAAGAATTTTTCAAATCGGTTGGAAATTGAAGCAAAATTATGCCCAAAACGTACGTTTTTTGGTTGCCTGTGGATTTTGGTTGTCTGAGGGACACTGTGGTTTTCAGAAACTAGGGAACAAAGTACTTTTCGTGGCGGTTAGATCACAGCTGGAGGTTTGAAATGGAACCTTCTATAAAGGGGGGACAGGTACTGAGCGCCTGGGATTCTCTAGATGCTCACTGCTGTCAAAATACTTCATTGAAATTTCCCTCGTGTCTGTCATACACTTTATATACACCAGAGGTTAAGATTTATTATTGATTATTTATTATTAACCCTACACAACGGTTTTTTATTTTACTGAAGACCACCCTTTCTCCAAAAAACCACGGCTTTAACATTAATGTACCAGCTAAATAATCGTAAAATCAAAGATATTATGACATCTAAGTTCGGGTACCTTCATTACGAAATCTGGTTCCAAAGGAAACATAACCGAGTGACATTATTATTAAAAAACCAATTATTTATTATTATTATAATTTTAAAAGACCAAAAAAGATCGAAACACTTGAAAGCAGCAAAAAAATCACATTTGATCAGCTGAAATTCGAACGAAGATTGTACTTCTGGCAGTGAGCTTTCATTTTTGCACCAAAATGCTTGTTCAACTCCACCAATATCAGCCACTTCCAAAAAGTACTTGCACATAAAAGTGCTGGCAACAAAAGTGGACTCATGTTATCACGTTCAAGACATTCTGGCATAAGACGAAGTAAATTGACAGAAAGCTCAACAAAACGTGCAAGTACACTGTATCCTTTATGTATATTAGTACTGACTTCATGTTGGCCATATGGAATGAATTCCAGAATGTTTGAAATCGGATCATCCGAAACTGTGGTTTATAAAGAATCTGAGTGAAAACTTCGATTAAAAAAGCCAAATTTTGAAAAAAGATAAGTTAGCTTTTTGAATTGATTTTTGGTTTATCATTTTCAATACCTAATGAACTCTGGAATCGACCAAGAAAAAAATGTTTAACCCCCATCAAAATTTGTTGGTTTACGTTTCAAGGTTCGTAGAATCCGAAAATAGAATAAAATTGTTTCCGTCCGTCCGCCGTACTTTCCTAATAAGCTGAGTTTCCTAATAATTGGGGTACAATAATTCCAAATATTCCCTGTTTCTTCGAAATTAGTGTGAAGCTTTTATTTTTTCCAAATAAACTTGATTGTGAAGTAGGTATGTGGTAGGTAGGTACCTAGTAACTATGGCTGAGCGGCAAAGCCGTGTTCTTTGCAGACGAGTGATCTATATAGAAAAATAATAAACCATTGTATAATAATATGCACAGTTTTACTTCTAAAAGACGTTAGTTTTCCTTGGTAGCCTGAAAATTTAACGCTCTTTCCAACGATACAAAAGGTCGAAAACACGAAAAAAATCTTTAAATTAAAAATACTTGGAAAAACTGGTGGTTAAAACAAATTTGCTAAGAGACATTTTTTGTTGGAAATACCTAGAAGAGTCGACCACCGGATTTTGGCCTACCTTAGGTGTACACGAAATTTGATTCTACGAAATGAATATTTCTTGTTGAGCACCTATGACCCTGTGGTTGAATGCGCTCAAATAAGAAAAAAGAGCGATTAACACTAGTTTCATCAAAATCGGTCCAAGGTAATAATAGAAAGTTATTGGATTCAACGTGTTAGAACATAAAACAGCAAATTTTGAGGTGAGTTGAAATTTAATTTATTTTTAGATTTTAAAACTTGAGTTGAAAATCTATAATTTATTCATCAAAACGGTGCAGGTAGGTACTCCATTATTTATTGATAAGGGTTTCAACATCTTCGTCGCTAGTGATGCAATGTATGAGTATGAGTTCACATTTCATCATCCTGAAGCCTTCCCCCCTCGAATGAGTCACCAGATAGAAAGTGAAAGTTCTTTCGTTTGTAAACTTCATCGGTGTCAACGAACCAAACATATCTAGGTCAACTCCTCGATATCTTCCCATTTCAACATTTTGATGAATATCGCTGACCCAGCAAGTGGCTGCAGTTTACTCAGATACTAGCAAAACCAATAAGTTGGCAAAATTGGTATTTGAGTCAGGAAAAGTAAGATTGTGATTATAGTTGACTTTCTCAATCATGAAAGTTCAGACGGTCGACGTTCGTTCCTCGTTCCGGGTCAGTATTTCGCCAAATCGAAGGAGCAAAAACTTGTACTAAAATTTGAAATTTTAAAGGATTTTATAAATTCATTAGTGCACGGCCCTAGGGAATTAAAATCTGAAATATTGCCGCTGGAATCATCAAAATCGAACAATAATAGCCAGAGAAATATGGAAAAAATTGTTTATTCAGTAGTTTTTCCCATTTTTCTTTGGCAATTATAGTTCGATTTTGATGATACCGGCGGCAATATTTCATTTTTTCAATTTCCTAGGGCCGTGCACTGATAAATTTCTAAAAACCTTTAAAATTTCGGTACAACTTTTCAAGTTTTTGCCCCTTCAATTTCGAGAAATACTTGAAACGAACGGCGACCGACTGGGACCCCCTTAAATGATTATTACTCGGACAGTTTGGGTGAACGCAGAAGACTGCTTCCGAGTCTACCAAGGTAGAGGAGCTTTGTTTTCACTTTTCAAGGTTGAAAAACGAAGTTCTCCAAAATCAAATTTCCACTCCTTTCCACGTTTCGTGCCTTCCTGAACAATTTTGCTTCCGAGTCTGTGTGGCCTGTAGATGGTCCCCTATGAAAATCATCACCCCCGGACTGATAGTAGCTGCTGCGCATGCGCAAATGTGAATGAGGAATTTCACCGATTTCTGTTTGCATTTTTCCTGAATAGTTAATGATGTGGGATAGATGAAAATCGGGCTGATTTCGGAAAATAAGTCTCCTGTTATTTTTGGGAAACAGTCAAAATTTTTAATTTCAAAACTAACTGGGAAAACAGACGTGAAGCGGGAACGCTCGCTGATTGGGCTGTTCGGATCGCAGTCTCCTCCCAGTGTTGCCCATTGGGACAATGAAATCGTGTTTTCTAAGAGAAAAGTTATCAAACAAAATCAGGGGAAACCTAATTTTCCCCATCTCGCTTTTTCTATTTTTTTCTTCAGTTTTTCGATTTCGAACTTTACTGTTTCATGAAATTTTGCATCTGGGGACTATAGATTTCTCGATCTCAGCGCTTCAAGCGGCCATAAATGAACTATTCCAGCATGACGTCATTTTCCCGGTTTTTTTTTTAACATTCGTATTTTCTACACTGTTTTGTTTATTCGTAAATTAGGAAGTTCGGGCTGAAAGTTTGCCTTAGGGGCTTTTTAGAGGTGCTGAATCCGATTTTGGGGTCAAAAATAGGAAATTTCGACATGGTGAAATTCCTCATTACTTGTAACAGCCGTAAATTCTACATTTTCCATCCGATTTCTATGAAATTTTTAGAGGTCATGCAGATTGGAGTGAAGATGGTCCCCTATGAAAATCACCTCCGGACTGAAAGTAATCACTTTCACTAGTAAAGTTCAGTAGTTTGCATGCGCAAACGTGATTTTCCTTCCGTCATCCATAACTTCTACTTTTCCATCCTAATTCGATGAAATTTTCAGATTATGTGGATAGGGGTGTATAGGTCTACCACAGAAAATTTGCATCCGTGTGGCGCCCCCTAGGTGGCGGATCCGCGAACTACAACGATCAATCTTCCATGGTGAAACCTTGACACGGAAATTGGAGCCATGAGAAATTTGATGTTCGTGTAGTGCCACGAAATTTCAATTTTGGAAATGCACGAATTTCAAGCTGCAGTAGGAGGTAAATCAAGTCCCTTTTTAGGGGAGAAATTCCCGAAACATTATCGTAGGCGCGGGAATCTGCATGATGATAAGAGATAATTAGTTCTATGCTCTCCAGAAGAATGCGCCAAAGGAATGCAAAGTTTCTGTGACAGACCTACAGATGGATAGTGTCTACCGCGCATCCGCAAAAGTGAATTTACCTTATAAAAGCCATACCTAACTTCTACATTTGTCGTCTGAATTTGATGTAGGCATTGTTCAGATTGGCGCGTAGATGATCCCCTTTGGATATCACAGCCCCAAATAGATAGTTGCCTTTGCGCAAGCGCAAACGGAAAATCCTCGTAACATCCATTACTTACTCCCACATTTTCCATCTGATGTCGATTAAGTTTTCAGAGATTATGCGGATTGGGATGTTGATGGTCCCCTGTGAAAATCATTGCACCCGGACAGATAAATTGCCAGTGCTCATGCGCAAACATGAATCTGCTTGTAAAAGTCATCTTTACTTTAATACTATTTTTCTCCCCGAATTCGAGGCGGGTTGACACGTAGATGGTCCCCTATGAGGGTAGTGCAAGGTAGGTAGCTATTTAAAAATATGATGATGTTTTGAGATATTTAAGTTACATATCATAGGGCCATCTATACATAGTGACGATTCGATGTACCATTCGATGCGATATTCCACATCAAAATAATATCAGAAGAAAAATATCGATATCACTGACATCGATAGAATATCGAAAGAAATATTACTCACTTTTTTACCATACGATTCTACCTACTAGTAGATCAAGCATTATTAGTCTTCATCTTCTCTTATTTAGTTTCAAGATTTGAATCACATTATTCGAGTAGCCATTTCACTGGATCGTTTCGTGGGGCGGTCTGTCGGAGTTGTTTTCGCGTCGTTTTTTTTTTTTTCGTATGACGTCAACAATATTCCTCGATTTTCGCGGTGTTTTGTAACAGAGGCTTCACTTGTTTAGGCATTTTCTCCTACGGTAATTTTAACACAGAATGTGTTTTTGCGATGACCTACCGAAATCATTATGATTTTTTGCTTCCTCACTACCGAAGGTAGGGAAGCTTTGTATTCGTGAAAGAAGTGAAAAAAACTAGAGTTTGTTGAAGAAGTGTTGAAAACGCTTGCATACGAGTCTTCAACACATTGAAACATTTTCATGCCCCCCCCCCCTCCCCTCCCGAGACATCTGGGAGCTCGATTTTCGACTCAGCTGATCTGGGAGCTCGATTTTCGACTCAGCTGATCTGGGAGCTCGAATTTCGACTCAGCTGATCTGGGAGCTCGATTTTTGACTCAGCTGATCTGGGAGCTCGATTTTCGACTCAGCTGATCTGGGAGCTCGATTTTCGACTCAGCTGATCTGGGAGCTCGATTTTTGACTCAGCTGATCTGGGAGCTCAATTTTCGACTCAGCTGATCTGGGAGCTCGATTTTCGACTCAGCTGATCTGGGAGCTCGATTTTCGACTCAGCTGATCTGGGAGCTCAATTTTCGACTCAGCTGATCTGGGAGCTCGATTTTTGGCTCAGCTGATCTGGGAGCTCAATTTTCGACTCAGCTGATCTGGTAATATCAAACTGTAAAGTACCTACCTAACTGTAAAGTACCTACCTGTAAAGTACCTAACAACTTCACTTCTGATGGTCATAATCATCATTGTGGCGACTTGGGACAAATTTCGTTAGCAAATTTCGTCGCAACAAATTTCGTTGCAACAAATTTCGTCGCATCAAATTTCGTGACGATTTTAACACAGAATGTGTTTTTGCGATGACCTACCGAAAAAAAATCGTCACGAAAAAGCGACAGAAAAAACCGTTACGCGCCTTTTATAATGATTTTCACGTGCAACCAAGCCGTTGGTAAGGAAATAGAACTCCCGCAGTGTTCATTGCACAGAAATTGTTCACCATTCGTTGGAAAGCTCTCAATTTATATAGTATTTTTCTTGTAGTTACATATTTATTTATATAACATTTATAGGGTTTTAGACCAAATTAAATGTCTAACAATTATTTATTTTATTATTGCCAAAGACTCCACATTTATTATTGTTGTTTTTTATTTAACGGATGACTAGCATCGCAAAAACACATTCTGTGTTCCTATGATTTCATACAGAGTATGGAAAAAGAAATAAACCGGGGGGTGCAGGGGGGCGGAGCCCCCCGCCGAGGCGCAAAGCGCCGAGTTTTTTTAGCCAATTTTTCTAGAAATATATACTAAGTGTAAATTAGGACATTTTTTCTTCTACATTGATATTATCAACTAAATTACAAGTAGTTAGAAAGTTCTATTGAAATATTCCTTCAATTTCAATTTGAAAGAATTAATGCCAGGTACTATTCCAAGTTCTTTTGGTAGACCATTGAAAAGGAGGGCCCCTCGGCAATCAAAGCATTTCTGCCCACTCGTGGTAAACCGGAAGGGTGGCTTATTAGTACATTTCCCCACTTACGCGGGTACCAGTGCCGCTTTACCATCAAGAGCTTACCGGCTAGCTTATCCCTAAACGTTTTAATAATGGTTGCTCGTTCAATAAGCTCATGAACTCTCAATACCTTTAATTTATCAAATAAGGATTCAGTGGTGTGTCTTTTTAACACAGAATCTGTTTTTGCGATGACCTACCGAAAAAAAATCGTCACGAAAAAGCGACAGAAAAAACATCTGGTGATATGTTTATTGGTTGTCATGTTAATGTCAACTCCACATTTATTATTGTTGTTTTTTATTTAACGGATGACTAGTATCGCAAAAACACATTCTGTGTTCCTATGATTTCATACAGAGTATGGAAAAAGAAATAAACCGGGGGGTGCAGGGGGGCGGAGCCCCCCGCCGAGGCGCAAAGCGCCGAGTTTACAATACGAATCTACCAGTTTATCAATTTTTTATGTGCCATATGAAAGACATGAAAATGTCAAAATATTGATGTGACTGTCACTCATATCAAATGTTTTTGCATTTTTTTTTAAATCAATATCGACATATATTTCGAAAGAAAAATACTGATTTCACTGATATCAAATCTGCTGGTACATTTTTTTCTTTCATCAATATCAGTGATATTGATGAAATATCGAAAGAAAAATATTGATTTCACTGATATCGAATATGTTTTTGCATCGTTTTTATCGATATCTATCAACATATTTCCAGTTCAAATTTTACTCCTAAAAAGTTAAATTATTTCATAACATAATAAATTAATACAAAACAGAAATGGCGAACAAAAATCGAAACGAAAAGAAGTGGATACGATTTCTCATCCCTCTTCCCATATCGATATCGAGCATGAGGACTGTATGTCGGACATGTATGTTGGGATGTCATGTTATTGTGTTGCGTTCATCTTCCGTTTCTATTTATTCTGGTTTTTCATTTTTTTTATAAGGAAGAAATATTATTTAGGGGAAATTGATAAATTACAGTGGGAAGAAATATAACCATCACAACCGATATTTCTTTTCTTTCGATATCAATATTTTCGTTTCAATGTTCGATAATATCGCAAGAAAAATATCGATACAAATATCGGAAATATCGAAACAAAATATCGATATCAATAAATATCGAAAGTATCGAATCGTCACTATCTATACAATCGAGTAATGAATACGAAGAAGCTAGGTATGTGCCACGCCACAGAGTAACGGAGACAAGTTGCCACACTCACTTGGCAGAAATTATTTTCTAGTTTTGCCACCAGATTACCTCAGAAGAGTCGAAAATGTCTCACTGGTTCGAACTCTACATGTGTTCGAGCAATTTTTAATATATTCACATAAATACGTCATAGATGAAATATATTCATTTGAAACGCGGAGGAAATGGATCAAAAGTTAAGTGCTTTTGAGAATATCCGTTTCATGTCGATAGCGAAACCTAATAACAGTTTCACTTTTATGGGTTGATTCAATTAAGTGGAAATGGGCGGCATTAGAAATACAATGGGTGATCAAATTCGGGACAAAAGGTTTAAAGCTTCAGGCAAGAGCGTCATAATATTGCGTCAGCAAAAGGGGAATCCCGCAAGCGGAAAAGATGGGCCACCCTGATGACGCATGACCTTGATTCCCAGAGGCGCAATATGTCATAACTATTCACTCCATTTTACAGTAAAAACGGATCTGATCTGTATGAACAGTACTAGAGACAAGTATCGTCCAAATAACAAGATCAGTGAAAAGCTAATAGAATCAGAGAAGTCACTGAACTGGCCATAGAAAGTTCTAGAACATCCGGGAAACTAGTCGACATGATTGTCCATGTGGAATGTGGCACGCCCACACCCTCTTTCGAGAGTGCTTGCATCATTACAATGAACACAATCATTCTTCAGCTAAGAAGCTGCAAAAATCACATAGCTACGAAATGACATAAATTCAGAATGAACGTCAACAAACCTCTTCTCGGAGGGCTTTGAGAGTATCCTCGAGCTGTGTAACATATGCTTTCTTCTTGTCTCGGGAAGTCTGCGCTGCTTCGCGATTCTTGAGCTTCCTGAAACGCACAATAAACAACGTAAATACGACAATACAACAAAATTTGATCATCAAAATCGTGGATGTCAAAAAACGAAGTTGCTTCATGGCCTGTCGAAAATTCCTTTTCCCACTCACTTTCTCCGCATTTTTTCTTCCGCCGTCAAGTTGTCCAGTCGCCTGCGTTTTCTGGGCGGCGGAGGAGAATTTTGCTGATCGGCTTCACCATTCCCGAGGGAAATGGTGTAAGTGTAATTATTCACTGATGCAATCATCATTTCGCGGATTTTGTCTTTTTCAGGCTTGATCATGAGACGAGGTCTGCAGAATTTGGTCGCGACCATTGTAACTGAGAAAGGATGATTTCTTCGAGAGATGAGATGAAGTTAGAACATCTTGGGATCTTGAATGATCACAAGAAACAGAAATAATTAACGTTACTCCGACTTCGACAACTGTCTCGACTAAACTGAAGAAAATGGCCGAACGCCGACGTCAAAAAAATGAGGACGTGGAAGGCAAATTGGAGAGAGGGGGAGCTACGTGGATGCAGGTTTGCCAACTCAACAAAGCACTTTTTCCGTAGGTCGTTCTAAGAAATTCAGTAGATTGCGCAAAAAGCCGGTAAACTTGCGATCAAAATTCAGTAGAATGACGATGCAAATTATTACCTAAAGGTTTATTATTTTTCTGTATAGATCACTCGCCTGCAAAGAACGCAGCTTTGCCATTGTACCTACCTACTGTGACCGAAGGATTTCGCCCCTTCGGATCACGATGCGACCTTCCAGCAACACTTGCAAGCGGGCTCGCCCTCGTTCCGCCGGTTCGCCGCCTGCAGCGCTACCGTCAACCTCGGCCGAGTTACCAATGCCGCCACCAGCCGCGCCACCTACGGCTCCCCCACCACCTGCGCATGCGCGTGATCGTCGCCTCGCCCCTCCCAAATCGAGGACCCCTTCTGCAGCTCGCCCCTCTCATCAGTTGAGACAAGTTCCTTGAGCAGACCAGTTTGTGGAGAGAGTAAGCCTGCCGAGACTGGGGCCCCCCGATCAACCTGCGTCCACCTCCTTGAATTTTTGCTCGACTCAAGACTTCCACTTCGACTCTTCGGACTGCCGGACTTCAAGACTGAACCTACCCAACACGAACTCTCACTGGTAGGAATGAACATTCGTCTTCTTTTGTAAAATATTTCTTCATCAAGTGCACATAACGTTATCACTTCCCGTAGTAGGCGTACAGGCGCGTAGGAACCTGCCAATAGCTCAAAGACTGATAATCATTTTCCTAGTTTAATAAGTTTGCTATTTCTTGTAAAGATTCTAAATAATAAGTTGTATTTTGTGCTTAATTTCGATAAACACGTGGCGTCCACATTGGCGTCCACCATAGGTGTCCACCTTCAGTGCCCACCACTAATTCTTACTAAAGTCGACAAACCTTTACCAGTTACCAAAGTAGTAGTCAAGCAAATAGTAGGACAATTACTATACATAAAGTACTCGTTGGTATACTTTGTTTATTTTAAATATATTTCACGTACGGAAGTACTTACACATTTTTCTGACTTCTCCCTTGACCAGGTACAACACTAAAGTAAAGTCATTCAATAGTTTGCTTACAGTAAATTCACTTTCTTCTGCATAATAACTAATTAACTTAACTTCACTTGCTATAACTTAACTTCATCTTGCTTATTCACTTTAACTTCATTTTATTCTTCAACTTAACTTCAACTAGTTCAATACTAGTTCCTACTTCATAAGTAGGTGGTGGCAGCTCTACATATCCAGGGTACTTACATTCAGCTAAGGTAAGTCAGATCCGCATACAATAATCATAAACATAGTCCTTGAAGATTCTCTATTAGATTCTATCTTAGTTTCTGACAGAGAGTCTTCTGCTCCCTGTGAGGGTTCCCATAGTGATAAATGGGGTTACAAACTGGTGCCAGCGGTGCGGATTAGAATTATCACACGTCTTGACTGCAATAAAATCAGTAGCTACCAATTTTATTGAAATTTTATTTAAATTCATTTGTCTTTTATGCGGATCTTAGCTGTTTGACCCTGTTAAATTCAGTAAAATCATTTTTTGCGTAATAAAGTGTTGTACAGGTCAGTGAGTTGTCCAGAAAGTTCCGTTTGGAACCAAGTACTTGATATATGATATATGTGAATGTGCATGTTATGACTTAAGGGTGCCATACACACACATTTTTACACATTTGACACGAATTTTGACACATTTCATATTTTTTCTTTGTGCTGCACTGGTTTCGTGCAGATCCCCTTCGCAAAGTTTGACTCAGAATTTTCAGTTACGAAGTAGCGTCCACCGTGGCCTAATTTTGCCCACCTTGGATTTTTGATTTTTGTTCACTGTGGTCTCTTGCGTCCACCGTGGCCTTTAGTTGCGTCCACCGTGGCCTTTAGTTTTGCCCACCTTGGCCTCAAATTTCGCCCACCAGTTGTCTACTGTGGACATAATTTGCCCACCCTTGCAGGATTTTTCAGGTCTTTACATTCTAGGAATTTAGAGCAGCAGGAATCCTCCTGTGCACGTAAAAATCTTTGCATACGGTAGATAATTTGGAAAGCCACACCCAAACTCGTAACTTGAAACAAGTATTTTCCCAAGAAAGGTAGAATAACGTCCATTTTGTTTGAATTGTTGTGCGAATAATACCTCAGGTAAAAACGACTCTCGACCTCAGGTCAAGTAACCCTCTGACCGTATTTGACCCAGCAACCACAAGGGTAGTTGAACCCTTGGGTTTTTCCAATTCAGCCCCTTTTGAGCCTTCAGCTCGTTGAACCTTTCGAGCCCTCAGCTCATTGAACCTTTTTACCTCGTTTAACCTTTTGTTAAG
The DNA here is from genome assembly GCA_009739505.2 of Apolygus lucorum. Lineage (NCBI taxonomy): Eukaryota > Metazoa > Arthropoda > Insecta > Hemiptera > Miridae > Apolygus > Apolygus lucorum. Next base: position 24,078,785 of record CM019177.2, on the reverse strand, counting down.
TTTAGGAAGTCATTATCCCTTTTTGGCTTCACCTTTCTGCAAATCCCCTAGTGACAGGATAAGGTTAATAACATTGAGACTATTGGATAGCGGTTTATTACCTTGAATATCTACAATTGTGTTGCATATTTTGTTGGTTTTGTTGTTGAATGGTGAAATTTCACTATTTAAACCATAATTTGCGATAAATTTCGGTCGTCCACCGTCCACGTCCGATTATTTCTTGGTCGTCCACCGTTGTCCACCGTAGTCTTCTAAGGTGCCACTCGTGCCCACCTTTGGCGTCCACCTGTGCCCACCTTCGTACACCTTCATCCACCTTGGTTGCCCACCATACGTCATTTTGTTTACAAAGGTCCCAATATAAACAGTAACTTTTTGATTTGAAAGTCCGTAATCTTTGAACCTCAATTTTAACTTTTGAATTGTTGGTGGACTCCCCGTCCACCTTCCGCCCACCTTTGTACACCTTTGCACACCTTTGGTATACCCTCAGTGTACCCTTGGTCCACCATATTTTGTCCACCCTTAAGGTACGTGTTCTAAGGACCTGTCCAGGCCGATTTTTCTTTTGCCTGTCCACCTTCGACCACCCTTGCCCACCTTCCATATTTAATAATTTTGAACTACAATTGTTTGCAGCTTTTCTCTAAAAGTGCAACAAATTCCCCATACCATTTCAAGTTGCCCACCCTACCTAGTCGGCCTACAATCGGTTCTCACGGCGCGACAGAACGTTCGGGTGCGTACGTGTGTTAAAGTGCAACTTTGATCTAGTATTTGGAATAAAACCTTCAGTTTTCTTTCCCTTTTTGAATTTTTGAATTCATTTTAAACGTGAAAACCCCTTGTCGAATATGGCTACGAAACCTGAACCAAGAAATGTTGCCCTTGAAGCCGTGGCAAAAGCCATGAGCCGTCTTGAGGTTGTTCTCGGAAATAAATCTGCCGAATCACAACCCGAGCAGATTCCACGGTCAATGCTGATGGAGATCAACCCCTGGGATCCCGATGAGATCGAAGCCGTGTCCATCGGAACTTACTTCGAAATTTTCGACGGAATCACGCGGGATCTGGCCGATAGCCTACGAGTGCAATTACTGAGGATCAAGCTCCGAGGAACAGCGAAAACATTCCTCCTAGACAACGGACATCTACTTGAAGGAGAAAACCCTTACCAAGGATTGAAACGAGCTCTGCTACGTTGGTATGGTAGAGAAGACCCCGAAAAAGCCGCAGAAAAACTTTGGACTATGCAGAAGTCGCCGGGCGAATCTTTTCGCCAATTTGCTGAACGAGTTCGACACACAGCAGCACAAGCCTCACGTGTGGATGGATTAGTCATGGATGCAACTCAAGCCCGTGCATGGATAGCAGCCCGTTCCGTAAAAGCTTTCTTGAGAGGACTTCCCGGATCGTACGCCGGATTTTTCGTTAACAATCCGCCAGCCTCCCTTGAAGAAGCTATGAAAAAGGCTGAAGAGCTAGAAGACGCCCTGGAACCTCGAAGCTCCGATCATTGGAACGTTGCTCGAATACAAGTTCAGGACAAACGATGCTTCAGATGCCGAGAGCTTGGACACATCGCATCCGGTTGCCCTAACATACCGCGACCTCCTACTCCTCCACCACAACGAAGAGCTGCTATGGGAAGCCCACAGAAGCCTTGCAGCTATTGCGGAAGCAGAGTACACTTCCCTGCTCACTGCTTAAAGAACCCGAAGAATTTCCCGTGTGACTATTGCGGACTCTATGGACACAAAGAATCAGAGTGTCGAGTGAAAAGCAGTCATTACGCCGACGAGCCTATGTGTGACTATTGTGGTTACTATGGTCACTTGGAAGCGGATTGTCTTCAGAAGACGGAATCCTACGTTCCACCTGAACCCGTCACCCGACCAGAACCGCGGAAGGTACTAGCACTCACGAGCGCTGCTCATGAGCCGAATCCACATCAAGCCCTAGCCATTAGAATGGAGACCAAAAGCGCCGAGACACCTTCAGTTACCACTCCAACGACAGAGGAGCCTGACGTTTGTCTACCAGCAGTTGATTCGCCGTTTAAACAAACTATGCGAGTCAAGGTCAGCTTAAGCGGACACGACCGAGTCCTGATTGTTGATACTGGTGCTCAAATTTCCGTTCTAACACACCCTGTGCCTGGCGTACCGATAGTACCAACCAAGATTCTCGCCTGGGGTGCCGATGGTCAGCCCATGCCCTTCCTTGGACAACAGCAATTGGAAGTGGTTATTGGACCCTTGAAACTGACACACGCCTTCAGGATTTTTGCCCGCGATCATTCCGGACTAGACTTATTGGGTTTGGACTTACTTCGGAGAATTCCCGCTTCTATCCACCTAGATAGCTGCGAAGTAAGGATGAGACATCCCAAGACTGGACAGTCTGTGGTGATCAGTGAGGTGATAACTGGATATCTGTCACCTGCTCGACCCGTTCCAAGACCAGACGTTGCGCAACCAATGCGACCGCGAATTGCGATCGTTGGTGGCTCTAACGCTTTTGACACTGCTCACTTACTGCGACCCGAAGACATAGAGGAACCCATGTCTGATGACTGCCCGATTTTGGACCCGTCGGAGGAATTTCCTATCGAAGATCTGGACAACCCGGTTCCTGATCTACTCACCGTGCTGAAACAACAGCTGCAGCACTTACCGACGGAGGATCTCAACTATGTCAGCAGCATTCTCGCCAAGTACGAAGACCTGTTTCAGCGGCCTGACGCTCAGGGATGCTCTATGGAAGTCACCCATCGCATCGAAACAGGATCTCACCCACCGATATACAAGAAACCCTATACTGTACCACATGCTCTACGACCTATCATCGAGGAGCAGTTGAATCAGATGCTGGCCGATCAAGTTATTGAGCCATCAACCAGCCCCTGGGGAGCACCAGTGGTACTGGTTAAAAAGAAGACGCCACCCGGACAAAGCCAAAAATACAGGTTTTGCACTGATTTCCGGGCACTCAATCATGCGACGAAAAGTGATGCATACCCGCTTCCCAACTTGACCGAGACACTTGAGTCTCTAGGCGGTAGCAAACTTTTCACGACTCTAGATCTCACAGCAGGCTACCATCAGATCGCCATAGCTGAAGAAGACCGAGAGAAGACGTCATTTACAACGCTGGGCCACACATTCCAGTACCGAAAGATGGCATTCGGCCTCAAAAATGCGCCGGCCACTTTCCAAAGGCTAATGAACTCAGTCCTGGAGGGACTTGTGGGCTCTTCCTGTCTAGTGTATCTTGACGACATTGTCGTATACGGACCGGATGTAGAGACCCACATGCTGAGATTACGCCAAGTCTTGGAAAGGTTGAACCATGCAAACCTGAAGCTGAACTTAGCTAAGTGTACCTTCCTCAGCACACAGGTTAGTTACCTGGGCCACATCGTGTCGGAAGAAGGACTTCGGATGGAACCATCGAAGATCTTGTGTGTGCAGAATTATCCCGTACCCAAAGATGCAACGCAGGTCCGTGCCTTTCTGGGCCTAGCTGGCTTTTACCGGAGGTTTGTCAGCGGGTTCTCGACGATCACCGCTCCTCTAACCCAGCTACTGCGCAGAGAAGCACCTTTTGCGTGGGGAAAGGATCAACAGCAAGCGTTTGAACACCTGAAGATGACCCTTCTCACTAGTCCAGTTTTGGCCTATCCTGATTTTGAGCTGCCATTTACCCTGTCAACTGATGCATCCGGTATAGCTCTGGGAGCTGTACTCAGTCAGAATCACAACGGAGAGAATCACCCCATTGCTTTCGCGAGCCGGAAGTTGAATCCTGCAGAGCAGCGATATTCCACTACCGAGAGAGAGCTCCTGGCAGTAGTGTGGGCGGTTTCTCACTTTCAGCCGTATCTGTTAGGACGCTGTTTCCGGTTGGAGACAGACCACCGAGCCCTAACCGCAGCTATGAACCTGAGGGATCCAACGCATCGAATCAGTCGCTGGATGCTACGCTTGTCGGAGTACGACTTTGAACCTGTCTACCGACCCGGCAGTCAGATGCAGCATGTGGATGCCCTCAGCAGAGTGATTATCGCAAGCATCAGTACCTTCCAACTGACTAAAGAAATGTTGATATCGTCACAGCAAGTTGACCCCTGGATCTCACAAGTCCAGCAGAATCCAGCGAAATGGTCAGCTCGCTTGGTAGACGGAGTTTGGATGGCATCAAAGGTAGTAGATACCGGTGAATTACTGGTTCCCTTAATTCCCGGCTCCCTTCGCCACCAAATCTTACAAGTGTGCCATGATAGCCCTTGGGCAGGACACCCAGGCATCGAAACTACCGACGCAACAGTACGAAGATACGGAGTTTGGCCTAAACTCACCGCGTACGTCAGAGACTACGTAAAATCTTGTGCTGTCTGCCAGAAAAGGAAAACACCAAACCGGCTGGACCCACCGATACAGCAACCGGAATTACCTACACGTCCTGGAGAGATCGTGGGGATCGACCACGTTGGGCCTCTCACGACACCCAACGGGGTTAGGTATCTGTTGACAGCAGTCGACCACTTCAGTAAATATGCTGAGGCTTATGTTGTTCCAAACACTACAGCAAAAGTCGTGGTCGACGTCCTGACCAAACAATACTTCCCCACCCATGGAGTTCCGGAAAAGCTCATTTCAGATCGAGGGACTGCATTCACAGCCGCTGTCACTCAAGAACTGTGTGCCGCTTGGGGTATAAAGAAGATCCAGACTACAGCATACCACCCCCAAAGCAATGGGATATGCGAGAGATTCCATCGGACCCTGGCCAACATCATCGCCAAGTTATCTCCACGGACAACTCTCTGGCAAGATGTATTGCCAATGGCCCTCGCAGTATATCGTAGCGCCCCACATGGAAGCACAGGATACACACCGAACCTCCTGCATCTAGGAAGAGAAGTACGATTACCTGTAGCCGCCGCCCTAGACCTGAGTTCTCCGTCCAGTCACGACCGAACATTTGAATATGTTAAGAGAGCTCAGAAGGCAGCAGCCAAGGCAATCAGGAAGGCCTGGCTGAAGCGATCGAGGATAGCCAATGCACGACGTACCCCGCGTTATTTCAACGTTGATGATCGGGTGTACTTACGCCAAATGGTACCGCCACCAGGAGTGTCCTCGAAATTCTGGAGTCCCTGGATTGGACCCATGCGAGTGGTTAGACGTCTTTCTGAGGTAACTTACGAAGTGGCTGATCTCACCGATCGATGCCAAGTCGTCCACCTCAGCCGTCTAAAACCTGCTTTTGAAAGAGGTGTGCCAGATGATGCGTGCATCACCCCACCGATTGCGCCCATGCCAGATCGCCGACCCGAACCGATTCCTTGCAGCCAGGAGATGGATGACATCGTCGTCGAGGATGATGATACTTACCCGATGACCCGCTTTGCTGAAGCTCAGGAACCAGCATCGCCGAGCGAGAGTTCCCCTGATGCACCACCAGCAGAAGAAAAGGATTCCCAGAAGACTGCGAAGAGTAGCGCCGAGATTGTCCCTCGTCAGCTGCGTAATCTTCCTCGGAAGGACTATCGTCATCTGCATTCAGGAAAACACTCGAAGAAGAACCTGAAACAAAAACAATAATTAAAACATTTATATTAAAAAAAAAAAAAAAAAAAAAAAAAAAAATATTTGAATACCTTTGAAAATTATTTTATTGTATGAATACTTACTTGTGTCCCTTTGTATACCTTTCTCCCGTCGACCTGTAGCGTTTCGTGAGCGCGCGCGCGACCGTTAGTAGGCCGACATGTCCCCTATTTCCCCAGATGTTTCACCCTACCAGTTGTCGAGTTATAAACCGTCGTTGAGGTAAAGTCACAACTAGGCCCCCACCATCTTGAGCCAGTCGTAACGAGTCACGTAGGATACACACACATACACCATATATGGCAACCCAGAAGTAACACGCACACCCGTAGTACTAACCCGTAGAAAGTTTGTCAGTAGCATTAACCCAAAGTTGTCAGTAGAGCTAAGAAAGTGGTTAGACGAAGTGCTAATGTAGGGAGTGGATGTGTTACAGACGGTGTTCTACAATGCCGAAAGACTTACGTGCGATGGTTACGGAAGTCGAGAGGAGCTTTGAGGACCGAGTCGAGATGAGAGTTCGATGGACGAGTCCCCAGTGGCCCGAATGTTGCCACGCCCCAGCGTTAGTCAGCCAAGAGTCAGTGAGGTGAATCAAGGAGAAGTGGACATTGAGAAAGAGTGGACAATTTTGGAGAGTGGTGTCGACATGATGTATCGCGCAACGAACACCGAAGATCGCGTGAACGGATGGTATCGCTACGCCAGCGCGGTGAAAGTTTTAAAGGAATGGACGCGTCAGAAGCAGGCGATGGTTAGTCCCGTTGTCGATGTAAACACCCTTGCGATCGAGATAGCCCGCAGAATCCGTCAGCCACCAGTCAAACTGCCCACACCCGGAGAGTTCGCCAACGCAGTTGTCGAGAGGATGAAGGAGCAGCTGCCAGAAAACCCAGTTCCCCAGAACTTGGCCGCAGACATTGCAGAATTGGTCAGTCAGCGCCAGGCCCCAGCATACTCACCAATCCATGATGCCACAGCTCTCGCCGCAGCAGTCATAGAGAAGTTGAGAGGAGAAGTCAACCTTACGCTGCGCCAGCCTGACCCACCTGCAGTCGAACCGCTAGTTCCCATGGATCAACCCGAAGAGGATGTTGACCCAGAATCCGATCTTGAGCAGGAAGAACCAGAGGATGCACCAGAGGAAGCATCGCATACCGAAGACAGCGACCACCCGGTCCAGAGAAGAGTCTGCGTGGCGTGTGGCAAACCAAGAGCCCACAACTCACGATTATGGTGCGAGGCATGTCGTGCGTTTCTACGAAGATCCAAGAAAGCAGCAGCCGAAGGAAATCCCATCCGCTGCAATGACTCACGCCACCGCCACCAACCAGACGTCACCAACTGTCGAGGCTGCCGATTGCAACACCTGCAGTCCCTGGACACTAAAGCAAGCCAATCGGAGGATGGAGATTGCGCCTCTGAGGACATCGGCTTTCCGAGGGGAGGGGAGTGTGACCGAAGGATTTCGCCCCTTCGGATCACGATGCGACCTTCCAGCAACACTTGCAAGCGGGCTCGCCCTCGTTCCGCCGGTTCGCCGCCTGCAGCGCTACCGTCAACCTCGGCCGAGTTACCAATGCCGCCACCAGCCGCGCCACCTACGGCTCCCCCACCACCTGCGCATGCGCGTGATCGTCGCCTCGCCCCTCCCAAATCGAGGACCCCTTCTGCAGCTCGCCCCTCTCATCAGTTGAGACAAGTTCCTTGAGCAGACCAGTTTGTGGAGAGAGTAAGCCTGCCGAGACTGGGGCCCCCCGATCAACCTGCGTCCACCTCCTTGAATTTTTGCTCGACTCAAGACTTCCACTTCGACTCTTCGGACTGCCGGACTTCAAGACTGAACCTACCCAACACGAACTCTCACTGGTAGGAATGAACATTCGTCTTCTTTTGTAAAATATTTCTTCATCAAGTGCACATAACGTTATCACTTCCCGTAGTAGGCGTACAGGCGCGTAGGAACCTGCCAATAGCTCAAAGACTGATAATCATTTTCCTAGTTTAATAAGTTTGCTATTTCTTGTAAAGATTCTAAATAATAAGTTGTATTTTGTGCTTAATTTCGATAAACACGTGGCGTCCACATTGGCGTCCACCATAGGTGTCCACCTTCAGTGCCCACCACTAATTCTTACTAAAGTCGACAAACCTTTACCAGTTACCAAAGTAGTAGTCAAGCAAATAGTAGGACAATTACTATACATAAAGTACTCGTTGGTATACTTTGTTTATTTTAAATATATTTCACGTACGGAAGTACTTACACATTTTTCTGACTTCTCCCTTGACCAGGTACAACACTAAAGTAAAGTCATTCAATAGTTTGCTTACAGTAAATTCACTTTCTTCTGCATAATAACTAATTAACTTAACTTCACTTGCTATAACTTAACTTCATCTTGCTTATTCACTTTAACTTCATTTTATTCTTCAACTTAACTTCAACTAGTTCAATACTAGTTCCTACTTCATAAGTAGGTGGTGGCAGCTCTACATATCCAGGGTACTTACATTCAGCTAAGGTAAGTCAGATCCGCATACAATAATCATAAACATAGTCCTTGAAGATTCTCTATTAGATTCTATCTTAGTTTCTGACAGAGAGTCTTCTGCTCCCTGTGAGGGTTCCCATAGTGATAAATGGGGTTACAAACTGGTGCCAGCGGTGCGGATTAGAATTATCACACGTCTTGACTGCAATAAAATCAGTAGCTACCAATTTTATTGAAATTTTATTTAAATTCATTTGTCTTTTATGCGGATCTTAGCTGTTTGACCCTGTTAAATTCAGTAAAATCATTTTTTGCGTAATAAAGTGTTGTACAGGTCAGTGAGTTGTCCAGAAAGTTCCGTTTGGAACCAAGTACTTGATATATGATATATGTGAATGTGCATGTTATGACTTAAGGGTGCCATACACACACATTTTTACACATTTGACACGAATTTTGACACATTTCATATTTTTTCTTTGTGCTGCACTGGTTTCGTGCAGATCCCCTTCGCAAAGTTTGACTCAGAATTTTCAGTTACGAAGTAGCGTCCACCGTGGCCTAATTTTGCCCACCTTGGATTTTTGATTTTTGTTCACTGTGGTCTCTTGCGTCCACCGTGGCCTTTAGTTGCGTCCACCGTGGCCTTTAGTTTTGCCCACCTTGGCCTCAAATTTCGCCCACCAGTTGTCTACTGTGGACATAATTTGCCCACCCTTGCAGGATTTTTCAGGTCTTTACATTCTAGGAATTTAGAGCAGCAGGAATCCTCCTGTGCACGTAAAAATCTTTGCATACGGTAGATAATTTGGAAAGCCACACCCAAACTCGTAACTTGAAACAAGTATTTTCCCAAGAAAGGTAGAATAACGTCCATTTTGTTTGAATTGTTGTGCGAATAATACCTCAGGTAAAAACGACTCTCGACCTCAGGTCAAGTAACCCTCTGACCGTATTTGACCCAGCAACCACAAGGGTAGTTGAACCCTTGGGTTTTTCCAATTCAGCCCCTTTTTGAGCCTTCAGCTCGTTGAACCTTTCGAGCCCTCAGCTCATTGAACCTTTTTACCTCGTTTAACCTTTTGTTAAGTTTAGGAAGTCATTATCCCTTTTTGGCTTCACCTTTCTGCAAATCCCCTAGTGACAGGATAAGGTTAATAACATTGAGACTATTGGATAGCGGTTTATTACCTTGAATATCTACAATTGTGTTGCATATTTTGTTGGTTTTGTTGTTGAATGGTGAAATTTCACTATTTAAACCATAATTTGCGATAAATTTCGGTCGTCCACCGTCCACGTCCGATTATTTCTTGGTCGTCCACCGTTGTCCACCGTAGTCTTCTAAGGTGCCACTCGTGCCCACCTTTGGCGTCCACCTGTGCCCACCTTCGTACACCTTCATCCACCTTGGTTGCCCACCATACGTCATTTTGTTTACAAAGGTCCCAATATAAACAGTAACTTTTTGATTTGAAAGTCCGTAATCTTTGAACCTCAATTTTAACTTTTGAATTGTTGGTGGACTCCCCGTCCACCTTCCGCCCACCTTTGTACACCTTTGCACACCTTTGGTATACCCTCAGTGTACCCTTGGTCCACCATATTTTGTCCACCCTTAAGGTACGTGTTCTAAGGACCTGTCCAGGCCGATTTTTCTTTTGCCTGTCCACCTTCGACCACCCTTGCCCACCTTCCATATTTAATAATTTTGAACTACAATTGTTTGCAGCTTTTCTCTAAAAGTGCAACAAATTCCCCATACCATTTCAAGTTGCCCACCCTACCTAGTCGGCCTACAATCGGTTCTCACGGCGCGACAGAACGTTCGGGTGCGTACGTGTGTTAAAGTGCAACTTTGATCTAGTATTTGGAATAAAACCTTCAGTTTTCTTTCCCTTTTTGAATTTTTGAATTCATTTTAAACGTGAAAACCCCTTGTCGAATATGGCTACGAAACCTGAACCAAGAAATGTTGCCCTTGAAGCCGTGGCAAAAGCCATGAGCCGTCTTGAGGTTGTTCTCGGAAATAAATCTGCCGAATCACAACCCGAGCAGATTCCACGGTCAATGCTGATGGAGATCAACCCCTGGGATCCCGATGAGATCGAAGCCGTGTCCATCGGAACTTACTTCGAAATTTTCGACGGAATCACGCGGGATCTGGCCGATAGCCTACGAGTGCAATTACTGAGGATCAAGCTCCGAGGAACAGCGAAAACATTCCTCCTAGACAACGGACATCTACTTGAAGGAGAAAACCCTTACCAAGGATTGAAACGAGCTCTGCTACGTTGGTATGGTAGAGAAGACCCCGAAAAAGCCGCAGAAAAACTTTGGACTATGCAGAAGTCGCCGGGCGAATCTTTTCGCCAATTTGCTGAACGAGTTCGACACACAGCAGCACAAGCCTCACGTGTGGATGGATTAGTCATGGATGCAACTCAAGCCCGTGCATGGATAGCAGCCCGTTCCGTAAAAGCTTTCTTGAGAGGACTTCCCGGATCGTACGCCGGATTTTTCGTTAACAATCCGCCAGCCTCCCTTGAAGAAGCTATGAAAAAGGCTGAAGAGCTAGAAGACGCCCTGGAACCTCGAAGCTCCGATCATTGGAACGTTGCTCGAATACAAGTTCAGGACAAACGATGCTTCAGATGCCGAGAGCTTGGACACATCGCATCCGGTTGCCCTAACATACCGCGACCTCCTACTCCTCCACCACAACGAAGAGCTGCTATGGGAAGCCCACAGAAGCCTTGCAGCTATTGCGGAAGCAGAGTACACTTCCCTGCTCACTGCTTAAAGAACCCGAAGAATTTCCCGTGTGACTATTGCGGACTCTATGGACACAAAGAATCAGAGTGTCGAGTGAAAAGCAGTCATTACGCCGACGAGCCTATGTGTGACTATTGTGGTTACTATGGTCACTTGGAAGCGGATTGTCTTCAGAAGACGGAATCCTACGTTCCACCTGAACCCGTCACCCGACCAGAACCGCGGAAGGTACTAGCACTCACGAGCGCTGCTCATGAGCCGAATCCACATCAAGCCCTAGCCATTAGAATGGAGACCAAAAGCGCCGAGACACCTTCAGTTACCACTCCAACGACAGAGGAGCCTGACGTTTGTCTACCAGCAGTTGATTCGCCGTTTAAACAAACTATGCGAGTCAAGGTCAGCTTAAGCGGACACGACCGAGTCCTGATTGTTGATACTGGTGCTCAAATTTCCGTTCTAACACACCCTGTGCCTGGCGTACCGATAGTACCAACCAAGATTCTCGCCTGGGGTGCCGATGGTCAGCCCATGCCCTTCCTTGGACAACAGCAATTGGAAGTGGTTATTGGACCCTTGAAACTGACACACGCCTTCAGGATTTTTGCCCGCGATCATTCCGGACTAGACTTATTGGGTTTGGACTTACTTCGGAGAATTCCCGCTTCTATCCACCTAGATAGCTGCGAAGTAAGGATGAGACATCCCAAGACTGGACAGTCTGTGGTGATCAGTGAGGTGATAACTGGATATCTGTCACCTGCTCGACCCGTTCCAAGACCAGACGTTGCGCAACCAATGCGACCGCGAATTGCGATCGTTGGTGGCTCTAACGCTTTTGACACTGCTCACTTACTGCGACCCGAAGACATAGAGGAACCCATGTCTGATGACTGCCCGATTTTGGACCCGTCGGAGGAATTTCCTATCGAAGATCTGGACAACCCGGTTCCTGATCTACTCACCGTGCTGAAACAACAGCTGCAGCACTTACCGACGGAGGATCTCAACTATGTCAGCAGCATTCTCGCCAAGTACGAAGACCTGTTTCAGCGGCCTGACGCTCAGGGATGCTCTATGGAAGTCACCCATCGCATCGAAACAGGATCTCACCCACCGATATACAAGAAACCCTATACTGTACCACATGCTCTACGACCTATCATCGAGGAGCAGTTGAATCAGATGCTGGCCGATCAAGTTATTGAGCCATCAACCAGCCCCTGGGGAGCACCAGTGGTACTGGTTAAAAAGAAGACGCCACCCGGACAAAGCCAAAAATACAGGTTTTGCACTGATTTCCGGGCACTCAATCATGCGACGAAAAGTGATGCATACCCGCTTCCCAACTTGACCGAGACACTTGAGTCTCTAGGCGGTAGCAAACTTTTCACGACTCTAGATCTCACAGCAGGCTACCATCAGATCGCCATAGCTGAAGAAGACCGAGAGAAGACGTCATTTACAACGCTGGGCCACACATTCCAGTACCGAAAGATGGCATTCGGCCTCAAAAATGCGCCGGCCACTTTCCAAAGGCTAATGAACTCAGTCCTGGAGGGACTTGTGGGCTCTTCCTGTCTAGTGTATCTTGACGACATTGTCGTATACGGACCGGATGTAGAGACCCACATGCTGAGATTACGCCAAGTCTTGGAAAGGTTGAACCATGCAAACCTGAAGCTGAACTTAGCTAAGTGTACCTTCCTCAGCACACAGGTTAGTTACCTGGGCCACATCGTGTCGGAAGAAGGACTTCGGATGGAACCATCGAAGATCTTGTGTGTGCAGAATTATCCCGTACCCAAAGATGCAACGCAGGTCCGTGCCTTTCTGGGCCTAGCTGGCTTTTACCGGAGGTTTGTCAGCGGGTTCTCGACGATCACCGCTCCTCTAACCCAGCTACTGCGCAGAGAAGCACCTTTTGCGTGGGGAAAGGATCAACAGCAAGCGTTTGAACACCTGAAGACGACCCTTCTCACTAGTCCAGTTTTGGCCTATCCTGATTTTGAGCTGCCATTTACCCTGTCAACTGATGCATCCGGTATAGCTCTGGGAGCTGTACTCAGTCAGAATCACAACGGAGAGAATCACCCCATTGCTTTCGCGAGCCGGAAGTTGAATCCTGCAGAGCAGCGATATTCCACTACCGAGAGAGAGCTCCTGGCAGTAGTGTGGGCGGTTTCTCACTTTCAGCCGTATCTGTTAGGACGCTGTTTCCGGTTGGAGACAGACCACCGAGCCCTAACCGCAGCTATGAACCTGAGGGATCCAACGCATCGAATCAGTCGCTGGATGCTACGCTTGTCGGAGTACGACTTTGAACCTGTCTACCGACCCGGCAGTCAGATGCAGCATGTGGATGCCCTCAGCAGAGTGATTATCGCAAGCATCAGTACCTTCCAACTGACTAAAGAAATGTTGATATCGTCACAGCAAGTTGACCCCTGGATCTCACAAGTCCAGCAGAATCCAGCGAAATGGTCAGCTCGCTTGGTAGACGGAGTTTGGATGGCATCAAAGGTAGTAGATACCGGTGAATTACTGGTTCCCTTAATTCCCGGCTCCCTTCGCCACCAAATCTTACAAGTGTGCCATGATAGCCCTTGGGCAGGACACCCAGGCATCGAAACTACCGACGCAACAGTACGAAGATACGGAGTTTGGCCTAAACTCACCGCGTACGTCAGAGACTACGTAAAATCTTGTGCTGTCTGCCAGAAAAGGAAAACACCAAACCGGCTGGACCCACCGATACAGCAACCGGAATTACCTACACGTCCTGGAGAGATCGTGGGGATCGACCACGTTGGGCCTCTCACGACACCCAACGGGGTTAGGTATCTGTTGACAGCAGTCGACCACTTCAGTAAATATGCTGAGGCTTATGTTGTTCCAAACACTACAGCAAAAGTCGTGGTCGACGTCCTGACCAAACAATACTTCCCCACCCATGGAGTTCCGGAAAAGCTCATTTCAGATCGAGGGACTGCATTCACAGCCGCTGTCACTCAAGAACTGTGTGCCGCTTGGGGTATAAAGAAGATCCAGACTACAGCATACCACCCCCAAAGCAATGGGATATGCGAGAGATTCCATCGGACCCTGGCCAACATCATCGCCAAGTTATCTCCACGGACAACTCTCTGGCAAGATGTATTGCCAATGGCCCTCGCAGTATATCGTAGCGCCCCACATGGAAGCACAGGATACACACCGAACCTCCTGCATCTAGGAAGAGAAGTACGATTACCTGTAGCCGCCGCCCTAGACCTGAGTTCTCCGTCCAGTCACGACCGAACATTTGAATATGTTAAGAGAGCTCAGAAGGCAGCAGCCAAGGCAATCAGGAAGGCCTGGCTGAAGCGATCGAGGATAGCCAATGCACGACGTACCCCGCGTTATTTCAACGTTGATGATCGGGTGTACTTACGCCAAATGGTACCGCCACCAGGAGTGTCCTCGAAATTCTGGAGTCCCTGGATTGGACCCATGCGAGTGGTTAGACGTCTTTCTGAGGTAACTTACGAAGTGGCTGATCTCACCGATCGATGCCAAGTCGTCCACCTCAGCCGTCTAAAACCTGCTTTTGAAAGAGGTGTGCCAGATGATGCGTGCATCACCCCACCGATTGCGCCCATGCCAGATCGCCGACCCGAACCGATTCCTTGCAGCCAGGAGATGGATGACATCGTCGTCGAGGATGATGATACTTACCCGATGACCCGCTTTGCTGAAGCTCAGGAACCAGCATCGCCGAGCGAGAGTTCCCCTGATGCACCACCAGCAGAAGAAAAGGATTCCCAGAAGACTGCGAAGAGTAGCGCCGAGATTGTCCCTCGTCAGCTGCGTAATCTTCCTCGGAAGGACTATCGTCATCTGCATTCAGGAAAACACTCGAAGAAGAACCTGAAACAAAAACAATAATTAAAACATTTATATTAAAAAAAAAAAAAAAAAAAAAAAAAAAATATTTGAATACCTTTGAAAATTATTTTATTGTATGAATACTTACTTGTGTCCCTTTGTATACCTTTCTCCCGTCGACCTGTAGCGTTTCGTGAGCGCGCGCGCGACCGTTAGTAGGCCGACATGTCCCCTATTTCCCCAGATGTTTCACCCTACCAGTTGTCGAGTTATAAACCGTCGTTGAGGTAAAGTCACAACTAGGCCCCCACCATCTTGAGCCAGTCGTAACGAGTCACGTAGGATACACACACATACACCATATATGGCAACCCAGAAGTAACACGCACACCCGTAGTACTAACCCGTAGAAAGTTTGTCAGTAGCATTAACCCAAAGTTGTCAGTAGAGCTAAGAAAGTGGTTAGACGAAGTGCTAATGTAGGGAGTGGATGTGTTACAGACGGTGTTCTACAATGCCGAAAGACTTACGTGCGATGGTTACGGAAGTCGAGAGGAGCTTTGAGGACCGAGTCGAGATGAGAGTTCGATGGACGAGTCCCCAGTGGCCCGAATGTTGCCACGCCCCAGCGTTAGTCAGCCAAGAGTCAGTGAGGTGAATCAAGGAGAAGTGGACATTGAGAAAGAGTGGACAATTTTGGAGAGTGGTGTCGACATGATGTATCGCGCAACGAACACCGAAGATCGCGTGAACGGATGGTATCGCTACGCCAGCGCGGTGAAAGTTTTAAAGGAATGGACGCGTCAGAAGCAGGCGATGGTTAGTCCCGTTGTCGATGTAAACACCCTTGCGATCGAGATAGCCCGCAGAATCCGTCAGCCACCAGTCAAACTGCCCACACCCGGAGAGTTCGCCAACGCAGTTGTCGAGAGGATGAAGGAGCAGCTGCCAGAAAACCCAGTTCCCCAGAACTTGGCCGCAGACATTGCAGAATTGGTCAGTCAGCGCCAGGCCCCAGCATACTCACCAATCCATGATGCCACAGCTCTCGCCGCAGCAGTCATAGAGAAGTTGAGAGGAGAAGTCAACCTTACGCTGCGCCAGCCTGACCCACCTGCAGTCGAACCGCTAGTTCCCATGGATCAACCCGAAGAGGATGTTGACCCAGAATCCGATCTTGAGCAGGAAGAACCAGAGGATGCACCAGAGGAAGCATCGCATACCGAAGACAGCGACCACCCGGTCCAGAGAAGAGTCTGCGTGGCGTGTGGCAAACCAAGAGCCCACAACTCACGATTATGGTGCGAGGCATGTCGTGCGTTTCTACGAAGATCCAAGAAAGCAGCAGCCGAAGGAAATCCCATCCGCTGCAATGACTCACGCCACCGCCACCAACCAGACGTCACCAACTGTCGAGGCTGCCGATTGCAACACCTGCAGTCCCTGGACACTAAAGCAAGCCAATCGGAGGATGGAGATTGCGCCTCTGAGGACATCGGCTTTCCGAGGGGAGGGGAGTGTGACCGAAGGATTTCGCCCCTTCGGATCACGATGCGACCTTCCAGCAACACTTGCAAGCGGGCTCGCCCTCGTTCCGCCGGTTCGCCGCCTGCAGCGCTACCGTCAACCTCGGCCGAGTTACCAATGCCGCCACCAGCCGCGCCACCTACGGCTCCCCCACCACCTGCGCATGCGCGTGATCGTCGCCTCGCCCCTCCCAAATCGAGGACCCCTTCTGCAGCTCGCCCCTCTCATCAGTTGAGACAAGTTCCTTGAGCAGACCAGTTTGTGGAGAGAGTAAGCCTGCCGAGACTGGGGCCCCCCGATCAACCTGCGTCCACCTCCTTGAATTTTTGCTCGACTCAAGACTTCCACTTCGACTCTTCGGACTGCCGGACTTCAAGACTGAACCTACCCAACACGAACTCTCACTGGTAGGAATGAACATTCGTCTTCTTTTGTAAAATATTTCTTCATCAAGTGCACATAACGTTATCACTTCCCGTAGTAGGCGTACAGGCGCGTAGGAACCTGCCAATAGCTCAAAGACTGATAATCATTTTCCTAGTTTAATAAGTTTGCTATTTCTTGTAAAGATTCTAAATAATAAGTTGTATTTTGTGCTTAATTTCGATAAACACGTGGCGTCCACATTGGCGTCCACCATAGGTGTCCACCTTCAGTGCCCACCACTAATTCTTACTAAAGTCGACAAACCTTTACCAGTTACCAAAGTAGTAGTCAAGCAAATAGTAGGACAATTACTATACATAAAGTACTCGTTGGTATACTTTGTTTATTTTAAATATATTTCACGTACGGAAGTACTTACACATTTTTCTGACTTCTCCCTTGACCAGGTACAACACTAAAGTAAAGTCATTCAATAGTTTGCTTACAGTAAATTCACTTTCTTCTGCATAATAACTAATTAACTTAACTTCACTTGCTATAACTTAACTTCATCTTGCTTATTCACTTTAACTTCATTTTATTCTTCAACTTAACTTCAACTAGTTCAATACTAGTTCCTACTTCATAAGTAGGTGGTGGCAGCTCTACATATCCAGGGTACTTACATTCAGCTAAGGTAAGTCAGATCCGCATACAATAATCATAAACATAGTCCTTGAAGATTCTCTATTAGATTCTATCTTAGTTTCTGACAGAGAGTCTTCTGCTCCCTGTGAGGGTTCCCATAGTGATAAATGGGGTTACACTACTACTCATACCTACTTCACAATCAATTTTATTTTGAAGAAATATACGCGTCTCACTCGAATTGATTAAATAAGGCGTTGAGGTTGACATGATTATTGACATGATTAAAGAATGTGATTGCTGGTTGCTAAGGACGCAAAACTGAGTACATCTTGAAGAAACGAGCAGCGATCGCATTTTAGGTCTCTTTTGCGAATCACACTCGTGTTTCTGATTTATCGTAAGTCCAACCAGTCTCAGTTGGTCGTCGTTCGTTCCTAGCATTTCGCAAAATTGAAGGGCAGAAACGTAAAAAGTTGTACCTAAATTTGAAATTTTAAAGGATTTTAGAAATTTATTAGTGCACGGCCCTAGGGAATTGAAAAACTGAAATATTGCCGCCGGAATCATCAAAATCGAACTATAATTGCCATAGAAAAATGGGGAAACTACTGAATAAACCGTTTTTTCCATGAATTCCCCATATTTCTCTGGCATTTATTGTTATATTTTGATGATTCCGGCGGCAATCTTCCAGTTTTTCAATTCCCTAGGGCCGTGCGCTAATGAATTTCTAAAATCCTTGAAAATTTCAAGTTTAGCTACATTTTGTGGGAAAACATAACTGAATTAACGGTTTTTCCCATGTTTTCAATATTTCTCTAAAAATTATAGTTCGATTTTGATGATTCCGGCGGCAATATTTCAGTTTTTCAATTCCCTAGGGCCGTGCACTAATGCATTTCTAAAATCCTTTAAAATTTCAAATTTAGGTACCTACAACTTTTTAAGTTTTTGTGCCTCCAATTTCGTGAAATACTGACCCAGAACGAGGAACGAACGGCGACCGAAGATCTCATAGGTAGCGAAGGGTTAGTCGTAAAGAGCGCTGTAAGGTCTCATTCGATTCTTAAAATCAAGACTATTCTAAATTGATGATTCAACAATACCATTTTTTTCCTTTATTGGCCTCACATGTATACTGTATTTAGCCATCATAATGTATAATTATTTTCTAGAGTTCAATGTTCGAGATTTTAATGAATTTAACTATAGCTTTAAACGTATTTTTATTGTTCAGTAAGCACTGCACTCTCGTAGGAAATTCAATGCTTTTTTGGATGAGCTACTCCATTAATTGTATTCTTGGCTGCTGGAAACTGGGGCATTTGAAGAGAATGTGATTTGA